>CM066039.1:301038689-302265398 GCA_033557465.1 Ichthyophis bannanicus
GGCATGCTGTGAAAATGAAGCTTGTACCCCTCCCCTACAATGGACAGAGTCCAATTTTCTGCTGTTGTTTGGTGCCATCTGTTGACAAAATGACCCAACCTGCCTGGAATGTTTAGGGGTTCTGGACCCTTCAGAGGCAGGAAAGCTAAGCTCTCTAGGAAGGAGTCAAAGCCCTTGAGGGGGCTGAGCCTGCGGAGCTGGTTGAGCTCTCGGGCCTTTTGGCTTTTGTTGTCTGGATTGTTGCTGTTGTCCCTTTTGAGCAACTTGACCCTGAGCTTGCCCTTGTTGGGTATAGGATGGATACAACTTCCTCTTTTTGCTGAAAAAGGTTTTTTTATAGGGTTTCTCTTTGGTTGGAGTGGCTGTAGATTTTGACAATCTCTCTAAAGTGAGATTGTCAGTATCTATCTCATTAGCCTTTTCCTGCCAATTCTTGCCAAAGAGGTTTTCTCCTGTGCAAGGGATGTTTCCTAACTTGTCCTGTACCCAAGTCTCCAAGTCTGATGCCTGAAGCCAGGCAATCCGACGTGCACCAATGGCAATAGCAGAAGTTCTGCTGATGCATTCAAAGCAGTCAAAGGCTGCATGATTTACAAACTTGGAAACGTCTTGAGCATGCTTGACAAGAGTAAGGAAGTCTTGTCTTTTCATGAGGGAGAAGGGGGCTCATAAGCTCCAAGTCTCCTGTGATTTCTTTGAGGAACATTTCCATATATAAAATATGAGCTGATCTAGCTGAAAGCATGGAAGCCTGAAATGTTCGATGCCCAAAGGCGTCAAGAGTCCTGCATTCACAACCTGGAGGATTGGATGCATGTCTTTTTGTACTTTTCATCCTACGCATGGCTGATTCCACTACCATTGAATGGTGTGGCAGCGGAGTCTTTTGAAAACCAGGGCATGGTGGTACTCGATACATGGTATCGAGTCTCCTAGAATGAGGAGATGTGATCAGAGGTGTTTCCCACATCCTGAGCATCAAATCATGAAGAATTTCATGAATGGGCAGGGTAGCTGCCTCTTTGGGAGCCTTAGGGTATTGGAGTATTTCCAATTCCTTTGCTCTAGGTTCTTTTTCAGGAGCTGCTGTGATTGATAGGCCTCGGGCCACATCACAAATAAAATCCTGAAAAGTCATGTCCTCCGGAGGAGACATTCTGCGTTGAGGAGAAGAGTCTTCCAGAAGAAGTACTCTGGTACCGACTGAGTCATCGGAATCGGAAGATTCGAAGCATCTCTGATCCCTATGTTCATGCAAAGCACGGTATTGGTATCGATCGAAGTCTGCACCGAGTTGGTCCGGTACCAATGTGTCGATGCCCGAAAAAATTGGCATGGGCAGAATTCCCACTGCGGCCGGTACCATCGGTGCTGGTACCGGTGTCTGTACTGGTGCCCGTTGAACCGTCGGTAGCGGTGTCAACGGTACCGCAGCTGTAAGGAGAGCTGCAAGACTGGTCGATAGCGAGGAATCTCTGGTCTATCGATGCTGCTGATGCCTGGGTGTCAGTACCGGTAGAAGTGGCTGGAACCCCTGAGCATGGCACCAGTAGTTCTGCTGAGGTCGAGGCCTCGAACATCCTGGAGCCCCGTTAGTGCTTTTGGGGCTGTTTTGCCGGTATAGTTTCCTCAAGGGCAATGCCAATGGCTTCTCGATGCTTGGAAGGAGATCTACCCTTTGAGGACCAGCTCTTATGTTTAGTTACCTGAGATCCATGGGAGGAAGATGAGGCTCTGGAAGACGTTGGAAGACATCGCATCTGAAGAAAAGAGGGGGGTATCCAGCTTTGCAGCCCGGTTCTGTCTTCCTCTTTTAGTCATCCCCATACAAGAGGAACACTCCGATGGAGAATGGTCAGGGCCTAAACATTTGAGACACCAGTCATGGGTGTCGGTGACGGAAATGGTACCTCCACACTTAGTACATTTTTTAAAACCACTAGCTGTTTTTTTTCCATTTTTCAGGAAAATGGGGCCTAATGCCCAAAATGCCACCTAGCACCAAAAAGAAAGTTTCTGAAGAGAAACACTTCAGAAGTATATATTTTTTTATTTTTTATTTTTTTTTGAAAAGAAGAAAAGAGAACCGGCGGTACCAGTAGGCGTCGAGCGGAGGCAGGCGCGACCACAAGAAAAACAAGTTTAAAGAAGAAATTTTCTGTGGTGACATGGTATGTGACCTGTCGGCTCCGCGGAAAACAAAGAACTGAAGCGGGACAGTTGGAAAGGCGGGAAGGCAAGGAGCATGTGCTGAGGGATGCTCCCAGAAGCATTCCTATTGGACGCTGGGGAGCGTTCCCACGCAGGCTCCGTCGGTACCGACGATACCCATATGTGAAGACTACATTCCTGCTTGTTCCTGGAGATATAGTTATTGTTTGTTTTAATGTTGCTCTTCTTGGAGTCTGCTTTGTTGTTAGAATACTGGCTTGAAGGGATGGTCTCTGTTTTGTTATACTTTGACATCATCAAACCTAGAATTCTCATTCCTTATCTCTCCAATCCAGTCCCGAACCCTGGGTAGTCGACCCCTACGAGCAGCTTGGAGACTGAGCCTGTTATCTTTTGATAGCATCAGCATACTTGGGCAGCTGGCACCACCTACCAGCCCTAGTAAGCTCAAGCAGATGAGCAGGTGATCCCAGAGATCTGGGCTCACTTTAGGGACAACAAAGAAGTTTAAGCCACAAATACTGTTTTTTTTTCCCTTGACTGGCAGTCGGGGATTAGGAATAGGGCAATTGTGTCTGCCAGATTAATTTTTAGAAAGTAATCCCAAAAAAAAAACAAAAAACCTTTTAGCGGTGTGTGGGGCAGGGGCTCTTCTGGGGGAAGAGGGGGCTTCTGGTCCTGGAAAGCTATTGACAGCGGCTCCTGAACCCATCTTCGGGTGAGGAGCCGGTAGAAGACAGACACCCGATCAAGCAGCTTGCCCATAGGACTCTCGCCTCTGTACTGAAACCGGTGAGAAGGGCTGAACGGGAGGCTGAGAGCAAGGGAAAGGCAGTCTGGTATTGATGCTGCAGGGAAAGAGCAGTGGCAGCCAGAAACTTTGTTCTGCACGGTTCAGAGCATGGGTCTGTAACCACATGGCTCACTTTTTACTTTTTGCCGACCGTGCGGGAACCTATGCCATTTTGCAATGGAAGAGTTGGGCGCAGAGCCAGAGGAGCTTGGAGGAAGGTGAAATCTCGAAGGAAGAGGAATCTCGCATAGTCTGCGTCTTCCACAGGGAAGAGTTGGCAGCGCTCGTAATGGAGTCATTGAAAATGCTTAATATGCCGGCAGGACAAATACAGGAGGAGGACGCGCTAGAAGGTCTGTAAGGGTGTTTCCATTGCATCGAGTGATTAAGCAGATGAAGCATGTCCCTCTCCTGCTCTCTAACATCTACCTTTGGGGAGCACTGCAGAAAACCACAGTTCCTGTAGAGGGTAGCACAGCACTCCAGGATGTGCAGGATAGGAAGTTGATACCTTGTTGAAGCAGGCATTTGTTATCAGTGCCCTGTCTTGGGTCATTTGTAGCCAGGACCTGCCTTCGATAGGCTCTGGGGGTTCTGGAGCTGAAAGGAGCCTAGAAGCCAACGGAGGCAGTGGCAAGACTGGAGTTGGGGGCTGTGTATTTGACAGACGCCTTTTATGATCTCAGAAGTCTTTCGAAGAGCATGGCCTTAGTGGTAGCGGCGCGCTGCTATCTATGGCTGCGGTATTGAGCTGCAAATGTCTCCTCCAAGACCCTGTTAAGTAAGTTACCATTCAAGGGCAAGCTTCTGTTCGGAGAAGAGTTGGAGAAGGACTTAGAGTCAAAAGGGGAGGGCCTCCCTGAGGAAAAACGGAAGCCGCTATGCTCCCAGGCACCAGTTCGGGGTTTTGTCGCATGATTTCCGGTGATTCTGCATTATGCAGTTCGCACCTTACCAAGGGGAATGTTATACCCCGAGGGGACAAGCCTTTCGGGGGTTTTGAGGAGCAGGGAGAGGCTATTACTCTGCTTCCCCTTCCCTGGCCAGAAGAAGGCATAGTGAAATGAGGGGGGCCCAGGCGGTGGTGCAATCCTTGAGAAGTCGGCTGCAGGACCTTTCCCCACCTTGGTCCAGAACACATCCAACCAGTGGCTCAGAGATCATCAGGGAGGGCTATGAATTTGCCAGACCGCTAGCTCCCTCCTTTGTGCGGTCTCCATGCAAAGCCAAGGCAGTGCAGGACACCCCTCTGTTGCTACTACAATTGGGGGCTCCCCAGGACCAGTATGGCTGTGGTCAATATTCCTTTTATTTCCTGGTATCAAAAAAGGAAGGTTGGGTTTTTTTGTTTTTTTTTTACCCATTCTCGATCCCAAGCAGGTGAACCGGTGTATGCAAGTGCTTGAGTCCGTCGTCATGGCTGTGCGAAAGTGAGAATTTTTGACATCACTCGACCTCACAGAAGTGTATTTGCATATTTCTATCAGGCTCAAACATTATCGGTTTCTCCGCTTTGCGGTGCCCATGGGACGTGCCCTTCAGGCTGGTGATAGCTCACCGTACTTTCCCCAAGGTGATGGTCGTGGTGGTGGCGGCACTCTGCTAGGAAGGAATCCTGGTGCATCCTTACCTCGATGACTGGCCCATTCGGGCAAAATCCAAGCAAGAAAGCAAACAAGACACAGCGAGAGTAGTTGAGTTTCTACAAAGCCTCTGCTGGGTCATCAACGTGACCAAGAGTCGGTTGGCGCTGCCCCAGGACCCAGACTAATCTGGGGGTCTGGTTCGACACCCACATGGGAAAGGTGTTTTTGTCGCAGCTGAGGGCACGGCAGCTGGTAAGGCAGTTCCTCAGGATGAAGATGCTGACAGCTTGGCATTATCTTCAGATGGTAGGGACCATGGCAGCCACAATAGAGCTAGTCCCATGAGTGTGTGCACACGTGCGACCATTGCAGATGGCATTTCTACACAGATGATTGCACCAACTGCATCCCCTGACTCGGTCATTGCCCTGTCTGCAGATAAGCAGGAGGGCTCTGAGGTAGTGGTTACATCCGGAAAAGCTATCGGTAGGGATGTCCTTGGAATTACCGCACTGCTGACAATGGAGGCCAGCCTCTCTGGCTGGGGGGGGGCTCACTGCGAGAGGTGCCTTGCTCAAGGAAGGTGGATTCTGGAGGAGAGCGGTTGGCTCATCAACAGGCTGGAAATGCAGGCGGTTCTCCTTGCGTTACAGTATTTCTGCCAGTGGCTGCAGAGAAAGGCAGTCAGAGTCTTCTCTGACAACGCTATCACGGTAGCGTACATCAGTCGTCAAGGGGGCATGGGCAGTGCATGATTGGAGACTGAGGCCGCTGCATTTTTTGAATGGGCAGAGAGCCATCTGCAAGCCATTTCAGCAGCAAATGTCATAGGAACAGAAAATGTGACGGACTACCTTGGTCACTTTCGCTTGGACCCTGAGGAATGGGTGCTAAGTGACGCAGTCTTCTTGCAGATAGTGCAACGGTGGGGTACACTGATCCTCGAGCTGATGGCAACATTGGTGACAGCCAAGGCCAGCAGATTTTTTTCAACAGAAGAGAGGATATCGGAAGGCCTGGATACCCTGGTGCAGTGGTAAGTCCATGGAGGGGCTGTTATATATCGTTCCCCCTTGGACATTCATTGGGCCCGTGATACAACAGATTGAAGCATATTGGGGAATGGTCGTCCTGATTGTTCCCGTTTTGACTGTGGCGACTTCTGTTCCGGCCTGACCTTACACAGGGACCCGTGCTAATGCCGCAGGTGGATCAATGTTGTTGAAGGCTCTGAGAGAGTCCATCTCTCTGGCATATATCAGAGTCTGGCAGATATTGGTGGCTTGGTGTGTAGAGAGATTGTGTAAACTTTTGTTGGCATCAGTGCTTGATCTGCTGGTCTAGAGGAGGGGCTAGCGTGTAGTTCATTAAGGGTGTAGGTGGCAGCCATTACCTATTACTGTGGAAGGATTTGGGAGGTGTCATTAGGAGTGCATCGGATGTGGTACGGTTTCTGAGGGTGCTGAAGCAGCTCTGGCCTCTGCTGCGGTCGGTCATACCGCCTTGGGACCTCAACTTACTATTATCGGTGCCGGTAGACGAGCCTCCTGAGTCCTTGGACTCCTGCACCATGAAGGACTTGATACTGAAAACGTTTTTCCTGGTGGTGATGTGTTCCAAATGCAGAATATCAGAAGTATGAATGCTATCAGGTAGGGAACCTTTCTCTTCCATCCCAAACGAGAAAGTGATATGGTGCCCTCGTTTTTGCCAAACGTCCTCTCCGCTTTTCACTTGAATCAGCTGGTTACTCTCCCGGCGTTCTTGGGAATGCCAGAGGGGGGCTTGGATCCTCAGCTATGCCTTTTGGACTTACGTCGGGCATTACTACAATATTTGAAGAGGATAGCTCCATTTCGGAAATCGGACAGTTTGTTCATCCTGTTTGGAGGCTCACATAAGGGGGAGGCAGTAGCGAAGGTCTCCATCTCCAGGTGGATTAAAGAGGTTATCGCGTCAGTGTATTGAGAAGAGAGACTGTTCCAGCAGTGTGGGCTCATTCAACCAGGGCTCAGGCTGCCTCGTGGACAGAGTATGGTCTAGTTCCACCAGGAGATATTTGTAGGGTGGCCACATGGTCATCTCTCCATACTTTTGTGAAGCATTATTGCCTGGATGTGCAGGCGGCAGGAGACGCAAGATTCACAATGGCAGTAATTCAGACCAGTGTCTCAAGCTCCTCTCATCGATTGTACTGTTCTAATATACATTCCAGAGGTTGGGACTGGACTGGAGGGATGATAAGTAAGGTGAAATTAGACCTTACTTGCTAATTGGCTTTCCTTGAGTACCTCCAGTTCAATCCCGGAATCCTCCCTGATTGGGTTCTCTGCAGAGGCGATAGCAACCCTGGGCCTGAATAATGTCATAATTACGTGTAGGTCCCCAAGGGGTTACAGTTTTAAAAGCTGAGGTGTTAGAGGCGTGGGAGTCTCTACGGGAGAGATGCATAACTTGGACAGTAGCATAGAGAATTTTCTTAAGAATGTCTAGATCACGTGTTTGTAGTTTCAAGTACAGAATGGACAGGCATGCTTCCCGTTTCTGGGGAGGAAGGGGGGGTGCCTGATAAGGTGGTGGGGGCCTGGTTCTCGCAAGGTTTGAAATTTGTGTTTCAAATATTACGACGAAATTAGACTTACCTGCTAATTGTTCCTTAAGGAACTCTAGTCCAGTCCCGGAACCTTAGAGTTTAGAATGCCTTCCGCAACCTTGGAGACTGAATGATGTCGTCTTTTTCTGATGCCACCGATACAAGTAGGCTAACTCCGCCCCCTTTCAACAGAACCTACTGACAAAGCAGACTCAGCAGAGCAACAAATAAGTAGATAATAAAATATATTAATAGGCAAAAAATACTTTTAAACAACAAACCGTAAATATATTTTAAAAACTTTTGCATGCTTACAAAGCACTGCTGCCACAAAATATCCTGAAACATTGAACTATATGTAAATGTTTGCAAAATTTTAAAAGCTTTAAAATTAAATTCCTAACAACTTAATAAAAAACAAAACTCAGGCTGATGAAAAACCCCCTTGAAATACACTGGGAGGGATCCGGGACTGGATTAGAGTTCCTTAAGGAACAGCAATTAGCAGGTAAGTCTAATTTCGTCTTCCTTTGCGTCCCTCTAGTCCAGTCCCGGAACCTTAGAGGATATAACAGAGCAGTTAATCTTAATGGGAGGGACCCGCAAGACCAGCCTGAAGAACCGCTGAACCAAAACGCCCATCTTCGGCTTCCTGCACATCTAACCGATAGTGCTTAGCAAAAGAATGTAAAGACGACCATGTAGCCGCTCTACAAATATCTCCTACTGGAACTAAACTAACCTCCGCCCAAGATGCTGCGTGCGCTCTGGTTGAGTGGGCTCGAAAACCCACCGGAACCGCCTTTCCTTTAAGAAGGTATGCCGATGCTATCGCCTCTTTTAGCCATCTAGAAATAGAAGACTTTGCCGCCACTTCTCCTTTACGAGGACCTCCAAAGGACACAAACAATCTATCGGATTTCTTGAAAGTAGCGGTTCTGTGGAGATACCACTTCAACACTCCACGAACATCCAGAAGATGCAATCTACGACCTGACTTATCTTTCTGGCTCTTTGAAAATACAGGCAGTGAGACCACCTGATTGACATGAAACACTGAAACCACTTTTGGTAAGAATGCTGCCACTGTACGTAATACAACCTTGTGATTAAAAAATGATAAATATGGCTCTTTACAAGATAAAGCCTGCAACTCCGAAATTTCTAGCAGAACAGATTGCCACGAGAAAAAACGTTTTCAACGTTAAATCCTTCAATGACGAAACTCCCAATGGCTCAAAAGGTGGACCCATTAGAGACTCTAAAACCAAATTTAAATCCCATAAAGACATTAAATTACGTTTAGGAGGCCGCATAAGCAATACGGCTCTTAAAAATCTATGAATGTCTACGTGAGAACCTAATAGCTGACCCTGAATCCTACCACGATAACGAGAGATAGCTGCCAGTTGCACTCTCAAAGAACTAGCCGCTAGACCCCTTTCCACACCATCTTGTAAAAAAGAAAGAACCTGTGGCACCAAGGCCCCTAACGGCCTAAGATTCCGTTTGGCACACCATGCCTCAAAAATTCTCCACACTCGTATGTACGCCAGCGAGGTTGAACGTCTACGTGCTTTAAGCAAAGTAGAGATGACCGCCGACGAGTAGCCCTTGGCAGTCATCCTAGCCCTTTCAAGAGCCATGCCGTAATCGAGAATCGAGCCACCTGGGGCATGCGTAATGGACCTTATTGTAAAAGATCCTCCCGAGACGGAATCCTCCATGGCATGTCCACTAGTAGACGTACTAGGTCCGCATACCAAGGTCTTCGAGGCCAGTCAGGTGCTATCAGTAACACCCAACCTCGATGTCGCTCCACCCGTTGAAGTACACGCCCTATGAGAGTCCACGGAGGAAACACATAAAGGAGACCGTCTTCCGGCCATATCTGTGCTAAGGCATCGAGGCCTTCGGACATTTGCTCCCGTCTTCAGCTGAAAAAACGTGACACCTGCGCCGACTCGAAAGTTGCCATCAGGTCCATTAGGTGAATCCCCCATCGTTGTACCAACAACGCAAACACTTCCGGGTGAAGCTGCCAATCTCCTGGGTCTACTCTGCGACGACTTAGAAAATACGCTTCCACATTTTCCACTCCTGCGACATGCTGAGTGGAAAGAGCTAACAGATTGCGCTCTGCCCACCTCAAAAGCTGACTCGCCTCCGTTTTGCAGAGCCAGACTACCGGTTCCTCCTTGGCGATTGATGTAGGCGACTGTTGTCGCATTGTCGGAGAACACCTTTACTGCTGCATGATTCAGATAACTCTGAAATTCCCGCAACGCCAAACTCACAGCTCTCATCTCTAGACGGTTGATGGACCAAGTTTGTTCCTCTGGTGACCAGAGACCTTGGACAAACCTGCCTTGGAGATGAGCCCCCCAACCTGTGAGGCTTGCATCCGTCGTTAGCAAAATCCAGGATGGAGGCTCTAGAGGCATACTCGCCTCTAGATGCTCCTCCGCTAACCACCAGAGAAGATCCTGGCGAACCTCTGGAGGACAGATTAGGCGCCGAGTCAACGCATCTTTCTGGTGAGACCATCTTTGCAGAAGAGCCCCCTGCAATGCTCGCATATGAGCTCTGGCCCACGGTACCACTTCGATCGTGGCCGCCATTGTACCCAGTAATTTTAGATAATGCCACGCTGTCGGCGCCTGTCTTGCTAGAAACCGACTGACCATCTCCCTCAATCCTTGAACTCTGTGACTTGGGAGAAAAACTGCAGCTTTCGCTGTTTCGAAACGTGCTCTTAAATACTCTAGAGACTGTGTTGGTTCCAACTTGCTTTTTGCAAAATTGACCACCCAACCAAGACTCTCCATCAACTGTACTACCCGCGCGGTGGCTATCAGACTCTCCTGCCTTGACTTTGCTTGAATCAGCCAGTCGTCTAGATAAGGATGCACTCATACCCCTTCCTTGCGTAGTGCAGCCGCTACCACTACCATAACCTTGGTAAACGTTCGCGAAGCTGTAGCCAATCCAAAGGGCATCGCCTGAAATTGAAAATGCCCCATGGGCAGAGCGAATCTCAGAAATCGTTGTTCTTTCCACACGGGGATATGTAAATACGCCTCTGTCAGATCTAATGAGGTTAAGAATTTGTTTGCCTTCACAGCTGCGATGACAGAGCGTAGCGACTCCATTCTGAAATGGGTAATCCGAAGACAACGATTTACCCTTTTTAAATCTAGAATCGGCCGAAAAGTGCCCTCTTTCTTTGGCACTACGAAATAGATGGAGTACCGACCGAGACCGCACTGCTCCACAGGAACGGGAATTACTGCCTGAAGCTGCAGTAAACGCTGCAGCGTGTCTGCGACTGCGTTCACTCTTTGTGGAGTGCAGCAAGGAGATTGAACAAAGGAGTCTGACACGGGCCGAAGGAACTCTAGAGCATAACCTTCTCGAATGATCTCTAAAACCCACTGATCTGTGGTAATCTTGACCCAGGCAGGGTAAAAATCCCTCAACCTTCCTCCCACGGGAATAAACCCTGCCTGAGCCTGTCTCATCTCATTGGGATTTCTCAAGATTTGTGGCCTGAAACTGAGAAAATCCCCTTCCGGCTCCCCGGAAACTCCGAAATCCTTGACCCCGTACTGAGAACCTTCCCCATTGGGGCTGGCTAAAACGAGGCGTCCGAAATCTACGAAACTTTCTAGAATTTCCTCGTGAGCCTCCAGCACCTCGACTCTGCCTCGGCTTATCCTCCGGCAGACGACCACCCTTGGACTCCTCTAGTTCTTTAACCAACTTTTCCAAATCTTCACCAAACAAAAGTTTATCCCTAAAAGGTAACTTACTAAGACGAGCCTTAGAAGAACCGTCCGCTGACCAGTTATGCAACCAAAGGTATCTTCGGGCTGCTACAACCGAGGCCATACTCTTAGCCAGAGCTCTGATAAGATCATAATGGATGTCCGATAAATAAGCAGCTCCCGATTCCAACAGAGTTACCTCCTCTAACTGCTCATTTACCTGATCTACCTGCAACTTTTGCGACCATCGCAAACATCCTCTTGCGACCCATGCCCCCGCAATCGAGGCTTGCAAGGAAAGGGCGCTAACATCAAACACCTGCTTAAGCAAAGTGTCTAATTTCCTGTCCTGAACATCCTTTAATGCAGCGGCTCCTTCAACGGGAATCGTAGTCTTCTTGGTTACAGCTGAAACCGCAGCATCCACTTTAGGAGAGGGAAAAAGCTCCTTATCTTGATCTGAAAGAGGGTAAAGAGTTAAATCTAGAACCTCGAAAAGCTGCCTCAGGACAGTCCCACTCCTCTTGAATCATAGGCTTAAAAACTCTATGAACTGGGAAAACTTGCTGGGACTTCTGCACCGCCTGCAAAAGTGGATCTTCCAAAGATTCTTCAGCTACCGAATCCCCCGCAGGCATATTAAGTGACCTGAGAGTCTCAGAAATCAAAGCAGGCAACTGCTCCCAGTGGAGGTGGTAGAGATGAGGACAGTAACTGAATTCAAAAAAGCATGGGACCAACACAGAGGATCTCTAAAGGTTAAAAGTGGACTGTTGTAGTTATGGAAGGACAGACTAGATAGGCCATGTGGTCTTTTTCTGTCGTCATGTTTCTATGTTTCTCTTTACGAAATACTCTAACAACTCTACTTTGTTGTTCTTCTGGCAACTCTCCTTCCTCTAATTCCATCTCAGAGGACTGATCTACATCGTCTGCACCTTCCAACACTTCCTCGAGAAGACTATCATTTACTGCCTGCTTACTGATCTTTGCTAACCCTGCGTCCTCCTCGGGTAGACAAACAGACCCAGTACGCTTCATACCCTTTGAAGTTTGAGAAGAACCCCCTAACATAGGCTGCAAAAGCTCCAAGGCCTGAGACATCAGCAAATAGAAATTAGGAGGAATAGAATGAACATCTGCTGTGCTCATAGATGGAAGCACCAGAGCATCAACCTCAGCAGAAGACCCAGGCCCTGTCTGCACAGGACTTAAAGCAGGTGGCAGAGAATTACCAAGTTCCCCTGTTAAACCAACCTGAGCACCCAAGGAACTTCCTTGGGCTTTGATTGCACCATCGGGCTCCAAAGTGCATGACTTACACACCCCCGAATCCATTAATTCTCCACGCCGCGAGCCACAAATTAAACACCGTGGCTTAGCCGGCATTCTATAATAAAAAGTACCTTAAAAGGATTATTTTCCAAAACTAAAGAATAATTAAAAACACAATTAAAAACCACAATTAAAAAGACTGCTGCTTAACTCCCGCATAAGCTAATAAAGAAATCGCGCGCCGCACACTCGTGCGCCAAACGATCAACGGCAACAAGGCGGATTCAAAAAACAACTAATTAATTACCAGTACCTTCCCCCACATACCTTAAAGTCCTGGGGAAGTTCAGTGCGTCGGAGCTCAGCCGTTCAGCGGCTTCAGCACCAACGTCAGAGAAAACAAAATGCCCTGCAATCCCTTACATCTAAGGGCAGTGCACAGCCTAAATCTTTTTGTTTCTCTCCTTTTCTCTTTCTCTTCTTTTCTCTTTCTCTCCACCTGCTCCTCACCCCTCTTACCGGGTTTGGGAGCAGGGAGGATCTATCCGTTAAAACTATTAAGATGGGGAGGAGGCAAAACAAAACAAATTAAAATAGCCCAGCAGGAAGCTTCAGCAGCAGCAGCGCTCTTAAAACAAAAAGAGAAAATCTAATCAAAATTTGAAACAAGCCAAATCAAACTAAATAAATGTTACAACTGAGCCCAGATACAGGCTCAGACGTCTCAAAAGCTGCTTGGAGACTGAAATACTGTTGAAAGGGGGCGGAGTTAGCCTACTTGTATCGGTGGCATCAGAAAAAGATGACGACATTCAGTCTCCAAGGTTGCGGAAGGCATTCTAAACTCTAAGGTTCCGGGACTGGACTAGAGGGACGCAAAGGAACTGCTTATTTGTTGCTCCTGTGAGTCTGCTTTGCTAATAAGTTGTTGGAGCTGGTAGGTGGTGCCAGCTGCCCAAGTATGCTGATGTTGTCAAAAGATGACATGCTCAGTCTCCAAGCTGCTGGTGAGGCCTGACTACCCATTGTTGGGACTGGACTGGAGGTACTCGAGGAAAGCCAATTAGCAGGTAAGATCTAATTTCACAGTCTCCATCTGCAGCTAATGGGACATAGTCCATGCATCTGAACTGGACTGGACTGGAGGGACCCAAGGAAAGAAAATTAGCAGATAAGGTCTAATTTCACAATTTTGTGCATTGTGAGATAGATATTCAGAGAATCACGGGCTGTATAACATCATTCAAAAAGCAGAAACGACTTATGAACACGTTATCTGACTCTGGAAGTTCTTTATTTAAGATTATATGGAGAGTGGATGCATTTTGCCACTATCCGTGTAATTTTAAACCTCATCCCCACTGCTGTACATTTTGGCTAGATAATCTTTGACCCTATAGTGATTTACATGACTAAAAGATTGACATCCCATGAGTGGAAAAATTAAAGGGGGGCGAGCTTATGCAGTCTGCATCCACTGCTGACATTTATTGGCCCACTTACAATCTTATCTATAAAATTATTTGAATGCTGATGGGCCTCTGCTCCATCATGCTCTTCTTAGCCTTCCAGAAGTAATACTTATCCCATGGAAAATGAAATGAAATAAAATAGCCATTCAATGATAATCTATGGACACTTTATTGCATGGTCTTTGTCCTTTATGGAAAACCCGTCCTGTAATGGGAGGTGGTTTGCTTTTCTTCAGCGTTGTAAACCACATATTTTCTTATTTCAGGGCACTGTTTCTTCTCAGTAAAGGAATGGTAAGTTTAATTTCTTTTGGATTTAGTGGAGTGGATGCCTACAGTATTAGAACTCAGCAGTCTTGTAAACAGAATGTACACAGTCTGACTTGGCACATTATCCCCCGGACAGTAACTGACATTAGGCTACTCCTTTACTCCAAAAATAATGTAAGGACTAATGGTTAGATCAGTGGGCTAGAAGGAAGCCAGGGTTTGTTTATTAAAAATTTGATATACTTCCTTTTTGAAATGGCAAGGCAGTTTACAGATAGTAATAAAATTAAGTTAAAAAACAGAGGAAAAAAGCTATAATTCAGGCAGGAAAGCCATTCACACAGACGGAAACAAAGTGAGAGAGTCAAGTGGAGTCAGAAAGAATGGAAAAAGAAAGAAGACGCAGATGGCTCTTTAGGAAGAACCAAAACGGGGGTAAGATGGCTTAAGGCAAAGGTCAGGTGGTAAGTCATTCCAGAGTTTGGAAGCCAGAAAGTTAAAATGCAGAGTGGTCAGCGGATTCTATCCAAGCCAGAGAATTAGAAGTAAGTTGGAGGCGATTACTGTAGAGGGACCAAAGAACCTAGTGAGGAGTGTGGAGGAGGATAAGGGAAGCAAGGTAGGAAGGGAGACCAGAATGGAGGATCCTACGTGTCAGTCAGGTAGCCAGTGGTGGCTCAAAAGAAGAGGGGTGACGTGATCAAATTTTATGGCATTAGCAAGTAACTGGACAGCTGAATTTTGGATAATTTGAAGTCTTTATATTTCATACTTCGGCAGACCCATTGTCTACCACTTTGATGTAATGATAAAGTGGTATATAAAACTGGTTATTGTAATGAAAGATCCCTGCATGTCTCCCCCCCCCCCCCCCCGCCTCTGTATGACCTTGTAGTGTAAGGTAAAACCACTTTGAAGGAAAAGGCGGTATAGAAAACCTGTTAAATAAATGGCTGTTAAAATTCTTACGTGTTCCTGGTCTTCCGATCATGTTACTCCATTGTTGAGAGCCCATCATTGGCTCCACTTTCATATCAGTTTAAAATTCTTTTGTTGGTGTTTAAGCATTTTATTTTGGCCTTTCTCTTTATCAAGCGGATACTCTTATCTCGTGTGTACTGTCTAGAACATTGTGGTCTCAATAGCACAATTGCTTGGTGGTTCCATCTCCTCATCTTGCTCAACTTGAGCCTACTCAAAGGTGACTTTTTATTTTTGGGCTGCTACTTTGTGGAATTCGCTTTCACCTTATGTTCGCCAAGATAATTATTGTAAGTCTTTTAAGAAAACTCTTAAGATGTATATTTATAAATAGGCCTATGGGGGTGCATAGGGGCAGGGGTTCCTGATCAGTTGAATCCTGCATTGTGTTTTGCTTGCTTGTATTTTTTTTTGCGGGGGGGGGGTTGTATTTTTGTTATTACCTTGTTTTTTGAAAACCCCTTTGGGTGCGTGTAGTTAAAGGTAGCATATTAAGTTTGGAGATAAAGATAAGATTGTTACAGTAGTCGAGGAGGGTAATGATGAGACTGAGAAGAAGGGTTGCCGGTGCTGAGGGAGAAAGAAAGGAGTGACTAGACCCAATCTGCCGGAGAGAAAATTAAGAACGCTTGACAACAGAGCTAATATGGTAATTAAAAGACAGAGAAATCAAGGATGACCCCAAGGTAGGTAAGAGTAGAAACCAAAGCAATGGAGGAATTTTATAGCAGAGAGGCCGTGGTGGGAGGAGCACAAGAGGGAGAGAGCCAGATTGTTGCAGTTTTCTGGAGATTGAATAAGAGATGGTTGGCAGCCAACCAGGAGGGCACAGCAGAGAGACAGGTTTTCAAGGGAGCAAGATTGGGCAGCAAAGAGTGAGTATGAAGAACAAGAAGAATATCATATGCATGGTAACATGCAGAGATAACAGAAGATATTGTAGAGAAGAGGTGCCGAAACAGAACCTTTTAGGATCCCTGACAGCAGAGGAGTGGCAGTGGAGTTTGAGGAGTTAAAAGAAACCCTAAAAGCATGGTCATTAAGGAAAGAGTTGAAACCAAGTGAAGACAGAGCCCCGAAAACAAAGATCATGAAGACTAGAAAGAAGAAGAGAATGATCGACCACATCAAAGGCCAAGGAAAGATCAAGAGAAACAAGGAGAGAAATATAACGATTGAAAGAGGGTGGAAAGAACAGACTCTGTACTATGTCCCGGATGAAAGCCTGATTGGCCTCAGTGGAGAGCATGAGCCATTTTGAGATAATCTGAAGAGTTGATTAAAAAACAGTTTCTCAAGAACTTTGGAAAGGAAAGGGAGGTTAGAAATAGGCTGATAGTTGGCAGAGACAGAAGGGTCAAGGGAGGGTTTTTTGTTTTTTTTTAAAGCAAGGGACAGACCAAAGCAGACTTCCAGCGAACAGGAACCAATCCAGAGGAGAGACTTTTATGGAGCATAGAGTGAATATGAGGGAGAAGAGCTAGAAAATCTGAGAGAAGCCGAGAAAAGGAATAGGATCTGAAGGACAGGTAGAAAGACTCATAGAGGAAACCAGATGTGTCAGGGAAACAAGAGAGGGCATATTGAAGGTGTGCCATCTGTAGGGGCAAACTGAGGGAGTGAAGGAAGGAGACGATAGAGAGGTATCCAAGAAAGAAACTGAACTAAGAAAAAGTGAGCAGACGCTGTCCACTTAGAGAAATAGAGGACAAGCTGGTCAGCTGTAAGCGAGCCAGAGTTGGGAAGGGCCGAGGAGGGGATGAAGCAAGGAGACATGAGAGACGAGGAGAAAAAAGCAAGCTTAGCAGAAGCAATGGAATAATGCTAGAGAGAATAATGTGCGTTAGAGAGCAAGGGCAAAGGGAGTGTTAGACTTCAAATCCCACTGCTGCTCCTTGTGATCTTTGGGCAAGTCACTTAACCCTCCATTGCCCCAATCTATGAACTTTAGATTTTAAGCACTTGGGGGGGGGGGGGGCGACAGTAAAATACCTACTGTACCTGAATATAACTCACCTTGAACATCTGAGAAAAGGCAGGAGCTAAATCCAATTCACTTTCTGTTCCCATTAAGAAGGATGAATCATACGATCTTCTCTCTATGCCACTCTCTTCTTCGGCAAACTCCAGGCTTCGTTCCTTTAACCTTACTTCTCCATTTGCCTAGAAAAACCTTCCCCTGTCCCTGTGTCAAATCTCCTCCTTCACCTTCTTCAAATCCAAGCTCAAGACTCGTCTCTTTGAGGCTGCTTTTGATTCATAAATCCACTCCCTTGTGTTTCGGCTCTTTATTCCTATTGTATTTTGTCTTTTATAAGCTCTATGAGCAAGGACTGTCTACTTATGTGTCTGTACAGTGCTCCATACACTTTTGGTAGCGCTATATAAAAGCTTAATAATAATAATAATAAAGAAAATGTAAGAAAGGAAAGGTATTAATGCTCCCTTTCTGTTTTAAAGCTTCTTTTGATGGAGCGAAAATTGCAAGAGGTGCATCCCCTTCTGACACTATGCGGGCAAATTGTGGAAAATTGGCAAGGAAACCCCATCCAAAAGGAGTCCCTGAGGGTATTTTTCCTGGTGCTGCAGGTGACACATTATCTGGATGCTGGGCAGGTGTGTCTCATTGGCTTTCTGCTTAAACATAAATATCTGGAAGAAATTTGGGGAGGGAAAGGCAATCTTTTGCAGAGATGGAATTGTAGACATGTTTAGCATTTTAATTGGAAACCTTGAAAAATGAACACACAACTATTTAAGGTTTACAGATTCCAACATGACTTCGAGCAGTCTGGTTATAGCTGGAGTAGGCAAAGGGTAGAGATGTACAGTGATTGTCAAGGTTAATACAGTAACATAACTGGGATTAGATAGGAGGTGCAGGAAGACTTGCAGGAGGTCACACACAAGACTTATTCTTGTGGTAATTGAACTACTGTTTCCATAGCATCCAGCTAGAACAGTTCAAATAGGTGGGTTATGCTCCCCTGCCAGCAGATGAAGGGGACGGAGAAAAAAACAACAACTTCCATATCGTCCTGCTAGATCAGTCCAGACAAGTGAGATGTGTTCCCTTACCAGCAGATTGGTGGAGACAAAGGACCAATGAAAAGCCCAAGTTTGACACATCACTCTCATGTCTCTATTCGCTTTAGCCACCAGAAGTCCCTCAGTATTTCTGTCTCCAGCATATGGTGGATGGATTTTCTCCTCTCCTTAGAAAATCTGAGGATTGAGAGGAAGAACGATTCATAGATTAAATGCTTGTGAACAATGACCATCTTGAGCCCTAAAAAAGGTGACTCTCTCACTTAAGTGTGACGTGGGAGGCTCCACTAGACTCTTGGCTTTTCGGTAGTCATAGGAGGAGGGAAAATTGATTCAGCTCCTTGCCCTTATCATGATAAGGTCCAACCAGGAAGCACGATACCACGTAAAACAACCAGTCCAGGCATGGTAAACCAGAAAAAATGCCTTTATTAACAGTTCTTGTCAGGGGCACAATACAGACCCCAAAGGAGTGTTGTAGCCAAACCTAACCCGACACAGGCCGTGTTTCGGCTGTACCTTCTTCAGGGGTTATGGCGTAAGGGAATACGTCCTTCTGAAAACAAATCCCCTTTTGATATGTCTTGTAACTGAAAGCGAAGAGCAGCAGAAAATATGCAGACCTAACAACTATGTAATTCCAAAAAGATCGGAGTATCTTTAGTAACACTTTTGCCTACTGTGTGCCTGGGGGTTGCGCGGTCTTAACGTTTGTTCCGCCCGAACTGCTTCAATGTGTACTCCCTCTTTAGTGCCTTTAACGTACGTTACGTAAAAGTATAGTTAATGCACACTTGTGGGTTGACGCGGCCTTAGCACGCTCTCTTGTGATACTTACCCTAATTCTGTGTCGTCTTCCAGGAAATGTTCGACCTGTGGCAAACGAAGAGCCTCATCTTTGGATTATGGACTCTGCCCTTCCTGCATGGCAGCTTCTGAGTCGCCCCTGGAAGACATGCTTTCCCCCTCTCAGCTGGGGGATGTGCAGGATGGTGCTAAGGGTAAGGATATTGAACCAGCTGGGAGGCTCTGATGACTGCACTGTGAGCTGCTCTTTATCCTCTAGGAGGTCTTTGGTGGCTATGCCCCCTGGTGTTAGGGAGCCTTATCTGAGAGGAGAGCTTCCGGACTCTGGATTGTCCTTTCCTCTTTTCAACAGGCCTGGTCCTTCTGGCGGAGTGGAGGAGTAGCTTAGTGGTTAGAATACTGGCTTGGTAACCAAAGCAACCAGGGTTCGATTCCCACTAGCACTCCTTGTGGCCTTGGGCAAGTCACTTAACCCTCCATTGCCTCGGAAGAAAGGCCTGGCAATCTACTTCCAGTGACACTGCCAAGAAAACCCAGGAGCTTCTGGGTCGCCAGTCATCAGGACTGACTCGAAGGCACACATTGCATTTTTGGTCCTTCTGGCATGGAAATTCAGACCCTTGCAGCTTCTGGATGCCCCCAGACACTGTCTTAGGCCGGGCAGGCTGAAAGTAGAAGCCCCGTGCGCTTACCTTTGGCTAAACTTCCTCAATGAGGAGTGCTTCCTGGAAATGGAGAACAGCCGGGAACTTTCCGAGGTCTTGACTATGCTCTGATGCTGGTGGGCTCTGATGTGGATGAGGAAGTGCTCTCACCTTCAGAAGATTATGCAGAGGTCTGCATGATCCACCTGTCCCAAAAGGAGGAGCTGGAGGCATTGATTACTAGGGTCTCATCTGCTTTTGAACTTGACAGATGTTTCTGGCACAGAGAAAGGAACCAAAGGTACACCCGGTCCTTAAAGGTGTGCGGAATTCCACTACTGTTTTCCTGTTCCCGGAGGTGATCAAGGATAGGATCCTGTCAGAGTGGGACCCTCCCTCACCCCCCCCAACTTCCTACCTAAAGGGTGGTTAGGGGTGTATATAAAGATCTCAGTTCTCCCGGAGGAGTGCATCGAATGGTTTGACATTTCCTGGATGGATGCGCAGGTCATAACAATTACCAGACGGACCTCCATTTCTGTGGAAGATCAGCCAAATTGGATTTCCTGGACTGCAAGGTGGATTCCTTGCTGAGAAACCAGTTCGCCATGGTGGCAGCTATTCTACTGGTGGTATGCACCAGCCTGACTTCTTGAACCCTGCTGCAGTGCATCCACTCTCTTCCACCTGATGATACTACTCCTTTTTTTGGAGTTGGCTGTTGGTGTCCTTTCTGATGCGATATATGACCTGGTATGATTGGCAGCCATGAATGGTGCCCCGACAATGGTATCACAGAGTTGGATTTGGTTCCGGAATTGGACAGTGGACATATCCTCCAAAGCATGGTTGGCGCAACTGGCCTTTAATGGGAAGCTTCTGTTTGGAATTGATTTGGAGAAGCTGGTGAAGAACCTAGGCGAGATGAAATCTTGTAGCATCCTGGAAGATAGGCCCAAGAGGCCTATGAAGCAGACTGGTGCCCCTTCTTCATCAGCCTCCCCCTGTCCTCCAAAGGCATGCAGCCAGATTCCCAGGGGTCTCTGGACTATCATCATTACCAACCTGGAAGACCTTTGTCCCCTCTGCTTTCAGCTTCTGGCTCGTTCCTAGTTCTTTTGTGGAATGCATGGGCCCAGGGATTCAGTCCCTTCCAGAGGCTGACCTTCCCAGGCTGCGCAGTAAAGGTTTGAGGGTTCATTCTCTGGACCCTCTGGTGGGCAGCAGGCTTCACCTCTTCTTTCAGGAATGGGCCTGGGTTACCAAGGATCACTGGATGCTAGACACCATTCAGTTCAGCTGTGTCCTAGAATGCGAAGAGCCAATTCTTGATGCCTTCATCATTTCCTCGTGAGGGTCTGCGATCAAAAGTGCTGCTGTGTGGACCACCTTGATAGTTGCTACTCCTGAAGGCGGTGTTGCCTGTCCCCCCCGATGAGCAGGGCAAGGGTAGATGCTCCACCTAATTTGTGGTGCCAAAGAAGGACTGTTCCTTCTGGCCCACTCTGTACTTCAAGGGGGTCAGTGAGCACTTGCACATCTTGCGCTTCCAGATGGAAACCTTGCACTCCGTGATTTAAGTAGTTTACCAAAGGGAATTCTTGGCATCTTTGGAACTGGCCGATGCATATTTTCATATCCTGATCTGGGCGGATCAGCAGAAGTATATGTGGTTTTTTTGCTGTGCTTTGCTCTCACTATCCGTTCACCACCCTCCCTTTTGGGCTATCCACCACCCCAAGGATGTTCTCCAAGGGATCTGTGTCCATCCCTATCTGGACAACTAGCTTATCCAAGCCCATTCTTTCTCAGAAGTGTCTCGGGTGACATACCGAGTGATGTCCTTTCTGGAACGCCTCAGCTGGGTGATCAGTGAGGAAGAGAGCCAGCTGTTGCCTTCCCAGTCCTTAGAGTTTCTGGGAGCATGTTTTGACTCTTGAGTGAGCAGAGTGTTTTTTCTGCCAGGGAGAAAGTCTCAAAAGACTGATTTGCCTGGTGCTGGTCTGTGCGAAGCAGGCCCCCAGTGTCTGGGATTATCTTCAGCTCCTCAGATGATGACAGTGACCATAGCCATGGTGCCGTGGGCATGTGTTCACATGTGAGTTCTCCAGTGGTCCTGGTTATCTCAATTATTACCAAGCACTCAGGAGTTCAAGCTTGAACTTCCGTTCCTGTTGATGATGAAGGCCAGGCCGTGGTGATGGCAGCAGCCCTGTCATCTGAAGAAGAGCATACTGCTGGATGGTTGCTCCTAGATGTTGCTAGACGACACAAGGTGCACCGGGGTGGCACTTGAGATGGATCCGTTTGCCTGGTTGGAGAAGAATCTCCTAGCCTTGTTGGCCCAGCACATTGCTGGGGTGTACAATATGGAGGCAGACTTCCTCAGCCGGTACTCTGAATCCTGGAGAGTGGGAGTTGAGTAAGGAGGCGTTTCAGTTGATTCTACGTTGCCTTGAGATGGATCTGATGGCAGCCCATTTTAATGCAAATGTTTATCGCTTCTTCTGTCGCCACATGGAGACAGGATCTGAGGTTGTCAACATCCTGACCCGGCCAAGTCAGCGACTGTTGTACATATTTCCTCCGGGGCCCCTGGGGGGGGGGGGGCATGTAATTCGATGTATTGAACACCACCCAGGCAGGATTGTTCTGGTAGCGCTGGATTGGCTGTGGAGAGCGTGGTGCGGAGACCTGTTGCAGCTCCTGCAGGCACCTTCTCTTTGGCTTCCTCCATTTCGGTGGCTATTGGGCAGGGACTGATCGTCCTGGAGAACCCAGCTTCCTTCTCGCCTGTGGCATGGCATTTGAAAGGAGACGGCTAGCACGTAATGGCTACTCTCTGGCAATGATCTCGATTCTGCTTGGTGCCCAGAGGAGGTCTACCAAGCTAGCATACATATGGATATAATGCCTCTTGAGCACTGCTACAGCTTGCGACAGTTGGCTCCTGAGGCGGCCAAGTTGTCTTCCCTATTGGCCTTTCTGCAAGACAGCCTAGAGAAGGGCCTTTCACTTAGCTCCCTGAAAGTTCAGGTGGCAGCTGTGACTTATTTCCATGGTCTGGTAGTGAGTAAGTCTTGGCCTTGCACCCGGACATCTCTCGTTTTCTCCAGGGGGCTTGGTATTTGTGACCTATCCTTCGGTTTGTGATCCCTTCCTGGGATCAATGTCTGGTACTCAGGGCTCTCATAGCATCCCCCTTGAGCCGTTGAAGTGTGCTGCCTTAAAGGATTTGGTGCTCAAGACTGTTTTGTTTATCGCAATTGTTCTGCAAGGTGGATCTCTGAGCTACATGCTCTGTCTTGCCAAGATCCTTTATCTGTCTTTTTAAAGGAGGCCGTTTTCCATTTGGCCTGTACCTTCTTTCTTGCCTGAGGTGCTTTCAGTCCAGTCAAGAACACACTGGATTTTTCTAGCTTTAGTTTTCTTTGTTAGGGTGAGCCAGAGTCATCATGGTATTGTGATGGTATTGCAGCAGTCCAGGAGGTGTGATCCGCCCTGCAGTGGCTTGCTTGGTTGAGGTGGGGACTCCTTCGGGTTTGGATTCCATGAAGGGAGATACCCCTAGCTCTTTTTCTTCTCTGATGCTGTATATAGTACTTTGAGCTACTTCAGTTTCATTACAAAAAAAAAAAAAAGAAAGTTTCCAAGATTATTTAATAATGCTCTCTTTAGAGTCTGCTTTGTCATTAGGATTACTGATCTTGGAAGTGGTGCACAGAGCCCCTTGAACTGTGACATCAGCAAAACCTAACATGCTCAGTCTCTAGCTGCAGGTGAGGGGAGATAACTCACATGACTGGACTGGAGGGATTCGAGGAAAGTCGATTAGCAGGTAAGGTCTGATTTCACCACCTTCCCCATTGGGAGTCCTCTAATCCCTCCACAGCTCAGCCACAAAAAGCCAAACTGCTACCCAGATCATTCCTTCCACCCCACCTTAGCCACATCCTCCTCCATATCCTTCAGTGGCAAGTTTACATAGTAGCATAATATATGATGGCAGATAAAGACCAACATGATCCATCTAATCTGCCCAGCAAGGCAGCAAGTGTAGGTGCACTTGCCACTACGTGCAGGTCACCTCTCCCCATGCCTTTGTTTAGGGGTGTACCCACAGCTCTGTGTAGGTCACCCCTATTTGTTCAGATATAATAGATAGTTATGCTTATTTTGATTTTATCCTGTTATAAAGGGATCCACTATGTCTGTCCCATGCCATTTTGAATTCTGTCACTGTGTTTGCCCCACCCCTTCCATCGGGAGGGCATTCCAAGCATCCATCACCCTTTCAGTGAAAAAGTATTTCCTGACAGTGTCTTTCAGTTTACCACCTTGCAGCTTCATGTTATGCCCTCTAGTTTTACAGCTTCCCCGTCTTTGGAAGAGGTTGATTTGTCCATTAATACTCTTAAGTATTTAAAGGTCTGAATCATATCTCCCCTGTCCCTCTTCTGCTCCAGAGTGTACATATTTAGGTCTTCAAGTCTCTTCTCATAAGTCTTCTGGCGCAGGCTCCAAATCATTTTGGTCACCTTCCTCTGAACTGCTTCCAACCTTTTTATATCCTTTGCGAGATACGGTCTCCAAAACTGAACACAATATTCCAAGTGAGGCCTCACCAGCGACTTGTACGGTGGCATTAGTATCTCTTCCTTTCTGCTGGTAATTCCTCTCTGTATGCAACCCAACATGCTTCTGGCTTTTGCCACCGCCTTGTCACACTGTTTTGCCACCTTGAGAGCATCAGAAACAGTCACACAGAGGTCTTTCTCCTGGTCTGTGCACATCAATCTCTCGTCCCCTATTGCATACAATTCCCTTGGATTTCTGCTCCCCAAGTGCATGATACTGCACTTATTCACATTAAATCTTAACTGCCAAGCATTAGACCATTCTTTCAGCTTTTGTAGATCGTTTCCTCATGTTCTCCACTCCCTGAGGGGAGTTCACTCTGTTGCAAATTTTGGTTTCATCTGCAAAAAGACAGACTTTTCCATTCAGAACTTCTGCAATATCACTTACGAATATATTGAACAGTACTGGTCCCAAGACTGAACCCTGGGGCACACCGCTAATCACCTTCCTTTCATCCAAGTGGGTTCCGTTTACCATCACCCGCTGTTGTCTGTCAGTCAACCAATTTCTGATCCAGTTCACCATCTTGGGACCCATCCCCAAGCTGTTGAGTTTAATAACATATATTTCGGGTCCAAGCCAATCTGTCTCACACCCCTCCATTGAAGAGGTTAGCTTGGTGTTTTCTTTGACTCTGATCTTATCAGTCTTTTCGGGATCACATTTCTTATGTCTCCAAAACATAATTTTTCTTCCTCTGCCAAATTCGCGCTATCCAGCCCTTTCTCACTTCACAGGCACTCACTACCCTTCTCTTATCCCTGGTCATGTCCCACATCGATTTTTGTAACTCTGTTCTGGTTGGGCTCTCCTCTTCACAACTTCATCACTTACAACGTATCCAGAATACCGCTGTTCGGCTTATCTCCCACTCTTCTCATGATCACATTACGCCGCCTCTTATTCACCTTCACTGGCTCCCTGTTAAATTCTGCATTCAAAATCCTTTCATTTGTCCATCAGGTTCTTTACACTCACCTCAATATCTGGCCGACCTTATTCACTTTCACACCCCTACATGCACTTTACGATCATTGCATCGTAATCGCTTACATCTTCCCTCCCCTTCACGTGCCCATCTTCAGTCCACTCGCTCCTCTGCCTTTTTTTTCATTGGTCCCGCCCTTTGGAACTCCTTGCCCTCCTCTATCCGGCTCAAACAGCAGCACACCACCTTTAAGAGCAGTCTGAAAACCCACCTCTTTGCCATTGCTTTTGAAGTCCCTGCCCCCTTTGTGTAAGCTTACTCTCCCTGTCCCCCCCCCCCCCCTTTTTCCTCTCCTCTTTTGTCTCGTCGTGTGGATTTACTGATTTGCTTTCCTATCCATTGTTAACTTTCTTTCCACTTTCTGCCATTGGCTTTCTGTATTTTTATTCTATGTAAATCACTTTGATGATATTGTTTAGCAGTATATAAAGTAAATAAACATAAACATACTGTTGGATGAGGTGGTTTTAGGAATAGGTCGGATAGTAGATTGCTTGAGTGCTTTTGGCATGTAGCCCTGAGTGAGAGGCTATAGGTTCTCAATTCCACCTGTGCAGAATCATATTCCCAATTCCTGGAGGAAACGCCTCATTATCCCTTAAGGGGTTCATCCTATCCCCTCCGTTCTTCCTTAAAACTTCCTCCGATACTTTCCCCACACCCTTGGGGTTAAAGCAGTGAATGGACTGCCACTCCTCTCTCCGTTCCCTCTCCTCCCCGCCAACCAAGAGAGATCCCGCAACCTACTCCTCCCCCCCCCCCCAGATGCTCTGTTCCAGCGCAATCCATGTTTTCCCCCCATGCCCCCCATCACAGATGCTTCTCGTCTATGCTGTTTCATAAGCCCTCAAACTGGTAACTCCCAAACGCCCTTCCTTCTTAGCCCCAAACAGCACACTCCTTGCCACCCTCTGAGGTCTTGTCTGCCAGATAAAAGCACTTTCCTCTGCAACTTCTTGAATACCTCCTCTGGTACTACCACTGGCAGTGACATCAACAAGAATAATAAATGAGGTAGTACAGTCATTCTTAATACTGCTATCCTCCCCAATCAAGAACCACCCACTCCCTCCTTACTTGCCCCACCTTTCCAAATCGCTGTCCAAATTCTCCAGTAATAGCCTGCAGTTGAGGTCTAACCAATCCCTCCAATCACCACCCAGCTGTACCTCCAAATACCTAATTGAGGATTGTACCCATTTAAAAGGGAAGGCCTCGCGCAACCTTTGCTTCAGCCCTATATTTAAGTGAACACCCAATATTTCTGTTTTTGTAATGTTAACTTTATACCCCAAGACCCTTAAATACTGCCCCATTTCCCTGATCAAAACTGGCAATGAGACTAAAGGATTCCTCAAAGAATATATGACATCGTTGACAGAGAAATACTTTTTGCTCCCTCTTGCCTATGACCACTCCTCTCACATCCGGGTATGCCCTGATCCTTTCTGCCAGGGGTTCTGTGACCATAATGAAGAGGAGAGGGGACAAAGGGCAACCCTGTCTGGTGCCCCTTCCCAGGGCAAATTCCACTTAGTACACTCTTTATATAAAGTCCCAACCACTCTATAAATTTGGGGCCCAGGACTATTTTCCTCAGTACAGTACCTGAAACTTAAAACCCCACTTTGTCAAATGCTATCTCCAGGAACAAGCAGGAATGAGTCTTCACATATGGGTACGTCGGTACCGACGGAGTCTGCGTGGGAACGCTTCCCAGCGTCCAATTAAAGAGCTTTTGGAAGCATCCCACCACGCTTGCGTGCTGCCTTCCCGCCTTTCCCAACTGCCTCTCCTCAGTTTTCGTTTTTCCGCGGAGCCGGCAGGACGTCCTCCTGTCATTGCAGAAAATTCTTGTTTTATTTCTTTAGTTTTCTTGTGGTCGCGGCTGTCTTCCCGACGCCACCGGTACTGCCAGTGTTTTCTTTTCTTTTCTTGTGAAATCTTCCTTTTTCAAGGAATATTTTTTCTTCATAGTGTCCCACGGTATCGTAGGCCTTTTAGGCCTCTTCTTTTTCCTTCATGGAACCGCCAGCCACTTTCTCCAAGAAATGTTCAAACTGTGGCGGTACAACTTTATTTTTAGACCCTCAAAGTCGGTGTCTAACCTGCTTGGGTCCTGACAACAGTTTAGTGAGAAGAGGTTTTCAATATCGAGGTTCCCTCGATACACGGTTTCCCTCCAGCTTCGGGGCACCGTCCCCTTCTTCTACACAGGATCAGGTAACCCACAAACAGTCTGTTAAGACTAGCCAGCCCTCGAGTGGTAGGTCTCATGCGCAGCATGTAGATGGCTCCGGCCTTGCCCTCGAGGTCCTAATGGCTTCAAAACCCCGGCGGGAGTCTTCGGTCTCAAAAGCCTTTCAGGGTTTCAGGTTGTTCCTGGGGTTCACCCCTCACGGAACATACCTGAGCCGTGTCCGGTGGTGGCATCCGCTTCGAGTGGTACCGATACCCCGACATCGGCACTGGTGTTGGATGAAACACTCCTCACCAGGGATGGTCATCTGGCGTCCTCTGTGCCTTCGGGACCGGTGGATTCACTCCAGACTGACCTTTCATTATCGGTACCAGCACCGATACTACCACCGACGTCGGTACCCTCCAGACGTGCATCGATAGCCTCGCTTCCTTCGATGCCGAGTCTGGAATCGATCTCCAGTCTGGAGGATTGGGTACCGACTCGCCTTGGTACCGGCTCTCGGCGGTACTGAAGGCTCGGTTCCGATGTTTCGGATCCGCAACTCTCGGTTCCCCTGAGGCCGATTGAGTTGCCACTAGCTGACCTTCATTCACCGGTATCAGACACGGTACCAAACTTGGTACCGATGTCCTCATTACCCTTACGGTCGGTGCCTTCCATGCTTTGCTTATCGATGCCGAGTTTAGAATCGCTCTCTAGTCTGGAAGACTCGGTACCAATACTCTTTGGTACCGACACCGATCGATACCGGTGGCTCGGTACCGAGGATAGCACCCGGAGGTTTTCAATTACCTCGGTACCGATTGAACTGTCACCGATGACTGCTCCGATGTCTGTCGGGTTCGACTCCGACATCGGTACCAGTATTGGCATTGGTACCGGTATCTACAGTAGCATCGTGGCCAACTCCTATCATGCTTTTTTCAACAGCATCGCTCCCTTCTATGCCAAGCTTGGAGTCGATACCTGGCATGGACAATGTGGTAATGACGGTCGCTGCTCCTGACAACCAGTACCAGCGACCATCCCTTAAGCATTCCACACTACCCTGTGCAGGATCTTCTATTCCTATATATCTGGATAGCTCTGTCGGTGCTCAGGCTAGTTCTTCAGATCTAACCTGTCCAAGGGAAATTCCTGTTCGGGAACCCTCTTTTCAGAGTTTCCTCCGGGATATAGCAAGATCTCTTGCCATTCCTATCCCAGGACATGATCCTGCACAGGGCTCTCTTTCTACCAAAACAAAGGAGAACATAATGCTTCCTTTGCATCATTCCTTGCAGGATCTCCTCCTAGGAATGTGGGAAACACCTTTAAGGGTACCCCCACCTTCAAGAGCAACTGATCTCTTATATCAGGTGCCCCCCTCTCCAGGGTTTCAAAAGACTCAACTTCCTCATCACTCCATAGTTGTGGAATCAGCAATGAGGCGGGTAAAGAGCAAGAAAAAGCACTCTTCTTATCCGCCAGGTCGTGAGTCTAAGACACTTGATGCCTTTGGACGTCAAACCTTCCAGACATCTATGCTTTCTGCAAGAATTCTCTCATATATTATCTATATGAGTCTATCTCTTGAGGAGGTCACAAAGCAATTACATCTTTTGACTCCTTCCCTTTCAGAGTCCAAGAGTGCAGACTATTCTTCACTGCTCAAGCATCTCCAGAATATCTCTTGGTTTCTTACTCGTGCTTCCCTGGACTCTTTTGAGTCTGTTAGCAGAACTTCTGCTATAACTATAGGGGCACGACATAGAGCCTGGCTCCAAGCTTCAGACTTGGACAAATGGGCACAGCACAGACTGGGACATACTCCTTGCACTGGAGACAATCTTTTCAACAAGGAGTCTTTACGTCAGGTTACTCAGTTCTCCACTGACTTACCTGTTCCTAGGGGCTGTTCTGCACCTTCTTCTGTCCCAGTAGGTAGGAAATGTCCTGCCAAACTTTCTTCCCATAGGAGAAGAAGGTTTTATGCATCATCTGCCCATCATACAGATGTTTCCAAACAGGGGAAGCATCGTCCTGGTCTGCAGAGTTCAACCTTTCACCAGGCTCAGCAAACCCAGCAACCACAGGGTTTCTGATCAATCCATCAGATGCTTGTGACTCTTGGGATTAGAATCTGCAGTTGCTTCTTCTCAATAGAAGCAATCCACTGCTGTCATTCTAAATCCTAAACATGGATATCTTCCCGAAAGACATCCATTCTTTCTATGTTCTATGAGCTGTCAGGATGTTCATGCTTCTAGGTCACAGGGCTCTCCTCTTTTTCCTGCTAGGGAAAGAGGTCTATCCACTATCAACTATATATTAAATAGGAGGGCGCTATCAGCCCTCCTACTTAATATATATATAAAACCAATTTGTGACATTTTCAAAAAATTCGGTGTACTCTATCATCTATACGCAGATGATATTATGTTATACATTCCTTTCACCATCCCTGATGTACCGATAAAACTTTTAACAGATTGCCTTAACGAAATCACAACCTGGCTCAAAGCGAAAAATCTCCACATAAACCATTCAAAAACAGAGGTATTAATTGTAACGAAAAACCATTCATACGTTCCCACAACCCACATAACAATACAAAACCATGACATCACAATAAAAAATGAAATAAGATACCTAGGAGTAATATTAGATCTCCAGGAACAAGCAGGAATAAGTCATCACATATGGGTACGTCGGTACCGACGGAGCCTGCGCGGGAAAGCTCCCCAGCTTTTCAAATGAAAAGCTTTTGGGGCCTCCCACTGCACATGCGCGCTGCCTTCCCGCCTTCCTGACCAGCTCTCCTCAGTTCTTCTTTTTCCGCGGAGCCAGCAGGTCGTGTTCCTGTCACCGCTGAAGAATTTGTTACTTTTGTTTGTTTCTTTAGACCGCGTACCTGCCTTCCCCATACCGAAACCGGTATCGCCGGTCTTTCTTTCTTTCTATATCAAAAAAAAAAAAAAAAAGACTTTTTTATTTTTCTTCAGCACAGCTTGGTACCCGGTGTTAGGCCTTAAGGCCTACACAATTTCTCCTCATGGAGAAGCCAGTCCCTGGTTTCAAAAAAATGTACCAAATGCAGTGCTGTCATTTCTGTCACAGACACCCATGAATGGTGTCTCAAATGTTTGGGACCTGAGCACTCCATACCGGACTGCCCATCCTGCACCCAGATGTCTAAACGCGGTTTGCAGAACCAGGCTAACAAGCTCCATGTGCTGTTTCCTTCAGAAGCATCACAGTCATCCAGGTCTTCCTCTCCGGATGGATCTCAGGTAACCAAAACTTCTGTGGGCAAATCCTCTAAAAGCAAATCTCTTTCTAAAGATCGAGAGGCTCTCAGTTCTGAGTTCGAGGATTCTGCCCAGGCCAAAAAACCCCGGCGGGAGGTTCCGGCCTCCAAAGCAATCATGGGGTCACAGGTTGACATCGATGGCACGGCCTCGACAGATCACCTGTTGGACTGCTCTGGGGTACCGGCCCATACCGGTACCGACATCCAGGCAGTAGTGGCGTCTATGGGCAGTACTGTCCAGACCATGCAGCAGGCCGTACTGGCCTTCATTAAGGCTGCGACGCCCTCGGTACCGATTTCATCGGTACCGACCCCGGTTCCGGTATCTACACCGGAACCGAGACCATCGACTTCTAAACGTCGATCGGTTTTGCATGCCGGATTCCGGCTTTCGCCCGGTACCGATCCCATGCCCGATACGCCCGATGTCGATACCGATCGGTATGCGTATCGTACATTGGAAGCACAGAAAGAGTACTCAGATTCTTCTGATGAATTCAATTCCTCTGATGACTCTGCTGAGCTTACTCTTCCTGAGGAGCCCTCTTCTCCCAAGAGGAGGATGTCTCCTCCAGAGGATTTATCCTTTCAGGATTTCATTGTTGATGTAGCTAAAGCACTTTCTATAACTACATCTTCTGAAAGAGAACCCAGATCAAAAAAATTGGACATTTTAGGATACTCAAAAGCTCCTAAAGAGGCAGTCACTCTGCCTGTCCATGAAATCCTTCAAGAACACTTGATGGATTTGTGGGAGACTCCTTTAACACTGTCTCCCCATTCCCGCAGGTTGGACACCATGTATCGGGTCCCTCCTTCGCCTGGGTTCCAGAAATCTCAGCTGCCTCACCACTCCATTGTGGTGAAGTCTGCTATGAAGAAAATAAAGAGTCCTAAGAGGCATTCTTCTACCCCTCCAGGGCGAGAATGTAAGAACCTAGACTCTTTTGGAAGAAAGATGTTCCAGGCTAGTATGCTTATAGCCAGGATCAACTCTTATAGCCTTTATATGGGCATGTATCTTGGGCAACTTGCCCTAAAAATACAGAATTTTGCCCCCTTTATCCCTGATGATCAAAGGGCGGACTTCTTTTCTATGGTGACACAACTTTCCGAGGTCTCCAGGGCAGCCTTTGATTCCTTTGAAGTTGCAGGCAGAGCTTCGGGAATTGCTATTGCAGCCCGACGTCTCGCTTGGCTCCAGGCTTCTAACCTAGAACCCTGGGTTGTAGAAGGCCTCAGGAATCTGCCCTGTACCGGTGAAAACTTATTTGGGGAAGACTGGCAGATTAAAGCTGCTCAAATGGATGCAGAAAATGCCACTCTAGATAGACTTTCCAAGTCTACTTCTACCCCTACCAAAAAGAAGCCTTTTAAAAGGCCTTACTATAAAAAGACCAGATTTCCCACAAATACTGGCCAGCAATCTGCTCAGCCTCGCCTTGCGGCTAAGCGTCAACAATCTAAGCAGGTAAAGTCAAAGCCTGCAGTGTCTGCTACATCCCAGCAGGCTCAACCCCCTCAGGGGTTTTGACTTCCCTCTAGAGAACTTGCCGTTTCTGGCTCTAGCACAGCCAGAGCCCCTCACCATTCCTGGAAGGCTAGCTCACTTTGCTCCCAGATGGGAGCAAATAACATCAGAGCAATGGACCCTCTCTATTATCCGAGAAGGCTACAAACTTCATTTCTCCAGCCTTCCTCCCCATACCATGGTGAGGCAATTCAGTTCTCCCCCATCTCTTCTGACCCTGTTGGGTCAGGAAGTCTCTTCTCTTCTTGCCCAAGGGGCAATAGAGGAGGTTCCTCCTCCACAACAGGGGTTAGGTTTCTACTCCCCTTACTTTCTCATAACAAAGAAGACAGGGGGCTTCAGACCTATCCTAGATCTGAGAGAATTGAACAGGTTTCTATTCAAGGAGAAATTCAAAATGCTCTCTCTGGGCCTTCTCCTTCCATACCTTCAGAGTCAAGATTGGCTTTGTTCTCTAGATCTCAAGGATGCGTACACTCATATACTCATCCATCCATCCCACAGAAAGTATCTAAGATTTCTGTTCCAGGGAAAACATTTTCAGTACAGAGTACTACCCTTCGGTCTGGCCTCTGCTCCAAGAGTATTCACAAAATGCATGGCAGTCGTTGCCGCATTTCTCAGAGGCATGGGAATCTTTGTCTTCCCATATCTGGACGACTGGCTCATCCGAGCTCCATCTCAATCAGAAGCCCAGATTTCTCTGGACCGCACAAGGCGTATTCTTCAATATCTGGGACTTGTGGTAAACATTCCCAAGTCCCAACTCATCCCTACTCAGTCCCTGGAATTCATAGGGGCCCAATTGGACTCCACCACTGCAAGGGCCTACCTCCCTCTGGTCCGAGGCCAAAGGCTAATAAGCTTGGCCTCCCAGGCTCAGTCCAGAAGTCACTTGTTAGCCAAAGAAATGCTGCAACTTCTCAGCCACATGGCCTCCACGGTTCATGTGGTACCCTATGCTCGTCTCCATATGAGAGCAGCTCAATGGACATTGGCCACCCAGTGGTCTCAAGCATCGGGACTGCTGTCAGACCAGGTACTCACCTCAAAACGTCTGTTTTGGTCTCTCCAGTGGTGGACATCCTCCAAAAATCTGTTGTTGGGGACCCCCTTCCAACCTTCGTTGCCCCAAGCAACCCTCACAACAGATGCCTCCCAAACAGGGTGGGGAGCTCATCTTCAACATCTCTCCACTCAGGGAATCTGGTCTCCCCAAGAGACCACCCTTCATATCAATCTTCTGGAACTGCGAGCAATCTTCCTTGCCCTCACAGTCTTCCATACCCTCCTTGCCAACCTGACTGTCCTAGTTCAGACAGACAATCAGGTGGCCATGTTTTATATCAACAAACAAGGAGGGACGGGCTCTCTGTCGCTTTGCAACGAAGCTCTCAGATTATGGGCCTTCGCCAGAGAGCACCAAATTTATCTTCTGGCAGTATATCTTCCAGGAGTTCAAAACTCTCGGGCAGACAGACTCAGTCGAGTTCTGCTCCCACACGAATGGTCCCTACATATGGACCAGATACGCAGAATCTTTCAGGAATGGGGGACCCCGGACATAGACCTCTTTGCAAGTCCGTGGAATGCCAAACTTCCCCGGTTCTGTTCCAGGACTCCGTGTCAGGGAGCTCAGGCCAACAATGCCTTTCTCCTGCATTGGGGTCAGGAATTCCTGTACGCTTTTCCACCCATTCCTTTGATTCCCAAGACTCTGTTCAAACTTCAGAGGGATCACGGATCCATGATCCTCATTGCTCCACGCTGGCCACGCCAAGTGTGGTTCCCTCTCCTTCTACAGCTCTCCCAGGGCTCCTCCCTGGACCTGGGAGCTGCACCAGACCTTCTGTCTCAGGAGCAGGGGACTTTGTGGCATCCAAACCCCAAGTCCCTACATCTCCGAGCTTGGTTACTGAAGGCTTAACCCTTCAAGAGTTTAATCTTTCTCAACCAGTGAAAGATATCCTTTATGCCTCTAGGAAACCCTCTACCAGGCGTTCCTATGCTTTCAAATGGAAACGTTTTTCCATTTGGTGTGCTCAACAGGGTCTTGACCCTCTGGCACTTCCTTTGAATTCTCTACTAGACTATCTCCTGCATCTTTCCAATGCAGGCCTCAAGACGAATTCAGTACGAGTCCATTTAAGTGCTATTACAGCATCCTTAAAACCTATACATGGACAATCTGTTTCCTCTCATCCTCTTATTGCAAGATTCATGAGAAGCCTAACCCTCACTAAGCCTCCCATCCGGCCTCCTCCGGTAGCATGGGACTTGAATTTAGTTCTGGGTCAACTTATGAAGCCACCCTTTGAACCTTTGGTATCTACCTCCCTGAAATTTCTTTCTTGGAAGGTCCTTTTCCTTATTGCAGTCACTTCGGCTCGCCGCATCAGTGAACTGCAGGCTTTGGTGGCAAATCCACCTTATACCAGATTTCATCATGATAAGGTGGTCCTTAGGACGAATCCCCACTTTATGCCTAAAGTGGTCTCGCCTTTTCATCTTAATCAAGAGGTATATCTACCTGTCTTTTTTCCGGCTCCTCATGCATCCAGTGCAGAGAGGAACCTTCATACTCTTGACTGTAAAAGAGCTCTCGCCTTTTACCTCAATAGAACTCAGCCACATCGAAAGTCTTCTCAGCTTTTCGTGGCTTTTGATCCTTCTCATTTGGGACTTCCAGTCACCAAACGCACACTTTCCAACTGGATTGCTCAGTGTATTTCCTTTGCTTACCAGAGTAAGAACATATCTCTGGAAGGCCATGTCACAGCTCACAATGTGAGAGCCATGGCCACTTCTATGGCTCATCTCCACTCTGTATCCATAGATCAGATCTGTCGAGCAGCCACTTGGGCCTCGGTACATACCTTCACAGCCCATTACTGCTTGGACAAGGACTCCTGCCGGGATGCCTTGTTTGGTCAGGCTGTCCTCAAACACCTGTTCCATACTTAAACAACTCCTGCCCACCTTCCCAGTATGGATGCCTGAGATCCATCCGAAGATGGTTACCCTTGGAGGGGGATCTCCCAGGCATCTCAGCTAGGGAGTCCCCATATGTGATGACTTATTCCTGCTTGTTCCTGGAGATAGCACAGTTACTTACCTGTAACAGGTGATCTCTGGGAACAGCAGGAATTAGTCATCACAACCCACCCACCTCCCCTAGGAGTTGTCTCTCTATTCCTCTATCTTCCTGTCCTCTCTCTCTATTGTCTCAGCTTTAAACTCGAACTGAGGAGAGCTGGTCAGGAAGGCGGGAAGGCAGCGCGCATGTGCAGTGGGAGGCCCCAAAAGCTTTTCATTTGAAAAGCTGGGGAGCTTTCCCGCGCAGGCTCCGTCGGTACCGACGTACCCATATGTGATGACTAATTCCTGCTGTTCCCAGAGATCACCTGTTACAGGTAAGTAACTGTGCTATACACACCTTACGATGAACACCCACATTAGAAACACTATAAAGAAAATCTACTTCAAACTCAAAATACTAAAGCAACTACGCCCTTTAGTTCACATTCAAGATTTCATTAATATAATACAGGCAACCATAACCCCGCACTTTGATTTTTCCAACCTAATCCTCTTAGGTATAACGAAACAAAACATCAAAAGAATACAACTAGCACAGAACGCAGCAGCTAGAATCGTAATGAAAGCACACTCATTTCAGCATATTACCCCAATATTAGAAACCCTGCATTGGCTGCCAATACAAAGCAGAATAATATATAAGACCACAATAACCACATTTAAAGCTCTTAATGGCATGGCTCCAATCCCATTAAGCAAACTTATAAGCAAGGAATCTCAAAAAGTCACTCACAGAAAAGGACACTCAAATAAATTAAGGACCCCTAATGATTTTATAAAAGCAAGCAAACTAACTAATAACAGAGCTTTCTCACATGCAGCCCCCCTCATTTGGAACTCCATCCCGGAGGACCTAAGATCTACAACAGAAATTATAGAATTCCGTAAAAAACTGAAAACATATCTCTTTGCCATGCACTACAACAACATAGATAATCCATTGATCATCCCAGAAAAAGGCTAAATTACATCCCACTGAGTAAAGTCAACCTCATAACTTAATCAGATATTACACCCACTTGTAAATAACCATGATTTAAATCTAACAAGCTTACAAACCTGTATTTGTACATAGTTCTTAACCTTGTTCTTGTTCTGTTATGTATTTAACCATTACACTGTTCTGTTATATACTTAACCATTACACTGTTCTGTTACGTATTTAACCATTACATTGTTTACTGCCAAAAATTGTTCTATGTAAAACAAGCCCTTGCTTTGTTGACTGTTGTTCAATTGTAAACCGCACCTGAACTCTGGAAGATGCGGGATATAAATGATTGTTAAATAAATAAAATAAATAAATAATCAAACGATAGTTTCCTGTGCCAGCATGTCTTTTTCCTTTCTATAAACTTACTACTTTGTAAGTTTTCTTCAGCTCCATGCTCTTTACCCTCTTACCAGGTTTTTCCTCTGTAAGAGCGGTATTGCTTCACTGGAGGGCTTTTTCTTCAGCCTCTCTAGTTTTCTTACTTTTCCAGTGCGGAGTTCTCTTCTCTGAGTTGACTCCTCTTTTTCAGTCTTACTTTGAAGCACTTCATCAGACATGTCCAGAGTTTTCTACTCTTGTTTTGTCTGTTCTTTCTGTTTTTAAACAGTACCATTCTTCTGCTGTCTGGCAAGTAGCTGCCAATGCAGGAGCCTTAATGTTTGGACCACTGGTTCTTGTCCACCAGCAACCAGATTTGTCCTCCACTAACATTCTGTCTGGTCTTAGTAGTGGCTCCAAGTCAGTGCTGTCATCTGTCTTGGAAATGTTTTCACTACAAGCTTGTTGGATTGTCTTCTCTTTCTGCCATCTCCATTCCCCTGGGTTTGGCAGCATAGTTGACATAGAACTGGCTGCAGGAGAGCCAGTATCTATCTATCTCATTCTCCTGCATCATGCTCTCTGCAATTCTACAGAGAAGCTCTCCACTATGGGCCTTTGCTAGAGAGCATGGGGGGCTTTTTCTCCAACAGCTATACTAGATGGTTGAAAAAAAGGCTTTTTCAGTCATGTCTCCCATGACTAGAAAAGTTCTCCTTTTTAATATAAAGGACATAGGCCTCCTCTTACATGAAAGCTTAAGGAGTTGCTAATTCCCTGCTTTGGTCTATAGTATTTCCAATAGGGAATGTTTTCTCCTTCCAGCTCGTCCTCATGGTAAGAACGCATGATACCTTTTTGCCCTTAAGCAGGTCAGCATGGTATCTCATTCCTATGCCTCTTCTTGTTCACTTACCATGCTAGAGTTCTAGAATACTCGGGACTTGCTGGCTGCAGACTGATATCATCCTCTGCTTTTCACGTAACCATCCTGGTTATTCTACTACCTAGCATCCCTGTAGCCATAACCAGTGGGAATTGATTCTCTATCTTCTCAAGTAGGTTCCACCTTCTTGTTGTTAGATGAATCTTTCCTCTCCACATTTTCCTATGTGAATACCTTTTTGTAGGCATATCTCTGTCTGCTTCTTTGCAGACTTCCATATAGAGGCCTATATATTCATACCTATAGCACACATCTTACAGATGTCTGTCTATCATTTGTGTGTATTTTATGCCCTTCATATATCACTATAGATATATTCTCATATATCTATATGTTATATATCTATATTATATATCTATATTATGATAAGGCGGTTTAGAAATACTGTTAAATAAAATAAATAAATAAATGTTAGTAAAATATCTCGACAGATATATATATATATATATATATATATATCGGTAGATATGTATTCTGCTTTATCTACCTGACTGTTGAGGCTCATATAGCTATGTGATTCTGACAGATGGGCTTTACCCATACTTATGCTATCCAGCATGTTTTGGGGTCCTACACTCACAACCACTTTGGTGGTAGTTACCACCTACCATAACCTTAAGGTTAGGTACCCCTGAAGCTCTCCATGTTCCAATATCTCTCCCAGCTGACCTCAGTTAGGAGAGACATTGCGGATCTTCAGCTAATCACAGGCTCTAACGCCTCCGGCGTTGTCCTTTCTTTTGGGATACAAGGGGTTCCCATACCCTTTCTCCCCACAAGGGCTGGGCCTGTTTGTGCAAATCGGTTAGCCTTTCTCTTTTTGTTCCTAAGAGTGAGCCACTCTGCTGCCAAAAGAGTTTGGCTTTTATCATAAAGCCTTCCACTGAAGGCCCACCGTTTTTGTACTACCCCAGTTTGTCCTACTGGGGTTACCTGTTACCTTTCAGGATTCTGACCTCCATTGCTTTTCCTACAGGTTTTCTACCTCCACTTACAGTGAGGTCCTTCTAGAGGTTCCTCTACTGGGTTCCCCAGTAGATTCCATAAACCTCCATACTTCTCTGAAGTCCTGTTAGGGGAGGTCCATATTGCAATATTTTTTCTTTGCAATATCATTGATGACAATTATCATCCACACATGGACTCCTTGTCTGCAATCCTATGCTAGGTTAACTGTTCACAGCACCTTTTTCTCTTCAACTCCTACCCTCCATCCTCAGGATGCCTGGTGTTGTGGGGTATAGCATGTTCCAACCTATGACATGCTGGGACTCCAGGCATCTCAGCTTGGGAGTCCCCATATGTGAAGACTCATTCCTGCTTGTTCCTGGAGATAGCACAGTTACTTACCTGTAACAGGTGATCTCTGGGAACAGCAGGAATAAGTCTTCACAACCCACCCACCTCCCCAGGAGTTGTATCTCTATCTTTCCTTTCCTCTCTCTCTCTCTTTGTCTCAGCTTTAAAACTTAACTGAGGAGAGACAGTTGGAAAGGCAGGAAGACAGCACGCAGGCGCTGAGGGATGCTCCCAAAAGCTTTCTGATTGGACGCTGGGAAGCGTTCCCGCGCAGACTCCGTCGGTACCGACGTACCCATATGTGAAGACTTATTCCTGCTGTTCCCAGAGATCACCTGTTACAGGTAAGTAACTGTGCTTTTTCAGCATACACTGCCATTAGCAAAGTATCCTGCTTCTCCTGTTTTGCAAACCATATCAAGTTCAAGATTTGCCAAGTATTCGCACTTGCTTGCCACCCTGGGACAAAGCTTTTCTGATCTTGACTCAAGAATGGCAGGAAACATTGTAATCTATTTACCAAGATTTTAGCAACTATTTTCATGTCTACATTAATGAGAGAAATGGTCTGTATGGACCACATACCATCGCTTCCTTACCTGGCTTTGGAAGCACAGTGATTCCCACGTCTCCCATCGATGTTGGCAGCACCCCCCTCCCCCCCCCTTTTCCCACAAACTGTTCCACCAAAAGGTCCACCACCCCACCTCCTGAAAGACCTTGTAAAATTTGGTGGTGAAGCCATCAAATCCCGCTGCCTTCCCTTCCTTTAGGCCCTTTATGGCTGCTGACCACCTTCCTAGTGATATCCCCATCCGATGCCTCCCTCTCTGTCCCCAAGCTGGGCAGAGTGCACCCCTCCAAATATTGCTCAGTCGCCCTTTTCCCTCCCCCCCCCCCCTCTCAGCATCTGGCATATAGAGTTGTGCATAGAACTACTTGAACGTATCCCTGATATCCTCTGATCCGAAAAGCAACACCCTCTTCGCATTTCGTATTTTAATCACCTGTTGCTGATTCTGTCTAGCTTGCTGCTTCTGGGCAAGCACCCTGCCTGCTTTCTTATCCCACTAAAAAAACCCTTTGCTGAACCCTCAAGATATACACTATCCCCTGCTTTTGCAGTCTGTTCAGTCCCACCCTCACCTGCTCAGTTTTCTTCAGTACCTGTCTGGACTGGGTCCAGAAGTGGTCTGCTTATAAGTCTTTTAACTACCACAAGAGGCTACCTTCCCTTCTCGGCCTCTGGCATTTCTGATGTGTTCGCAATGCTATAAAATGACCCCACATAACCATTTTTAACCCGTCCCAAACTGTGTCCAGAGTCATCCCCTCTAAATTTTTGCTCTAAATATTTCTGTAGTCCGTTCCTCAGTGTATTCCAAGTATCCTCCCTATCCAGGAAGCCTCCACAATTTCAGTCCATCTTCTACCTCCCCACCTCGCGTGCCATTCTTACCAGGGCATGATTGGACCACAACATCTGCTCAATTGTCACATCCTGCACATGTGCCATTAATGCCGCATATACTCATAGCATGTCAATCCTACTCTAGGTCCCATGGGGGTATGAGAAGAAAATATACTGTTGCCTTGCCCCATTACTCTGTTGCCATACATCCACCAACACCAAGGTCCTAAGGACTCTCATCTTCTGCCTCATTTTAAGCCCTCTCCCCCTCCACCGCTAGAGTTATCAACCCTGGAGTTCACTGTCATATTAAAATCAACTCCCTTCCCTCAAGGATACGACGACTCTCTCCCAGCTCTTACATTTCCCATCCTATTGCTTCAAAGAACTCCCCCTGCCTACTGTTAGAAGTAAATTTAGTTACTATATATGCTCCTTTCTCATTCAGTGCAGCTTTTACTATGATAAACCTCCCTCCCACATCCCGTTTTATACCTGCACTTCTACCCACAGTCTTCGCAAGATCAAAATAACACCCCTCCTCTCCGAAGATTCTTTATTGGCAGCCAGATATACATGGGGGACGTCTTCCTATGCAGTCCCCCTCAGAAGCCGCCTTCGGGTGCGTTTCTTGGACTATTAATACATCCGCCCTTATCCTATTCCCCTCTGTTAATAGAAAGACCTCTTTTGCCAGGAATTCAGACCATTCACGTTCAAGATTACCACCTCCTCGTGCTTGCACGTCTTTACATTCCCTCATTCCCACTCCCTCCTGCTACCCCAGTACTCTGAATCATTCAACCAGCTCATACTACCCCCTAGGCCTTCCCTACAGACCCCCTTCTATCCCCTATCTTGCATCCCTCCTCCCACCCCACTCCCCCAACATGGTGCACTTTCTCCTGCTATGCACTCCTTTGGAGTAGTGATGGCTACGGCCCAGACCGCAGAGCTCACCCCCCCCCCCAACAGAACTTTACCCTTCCCTCTTCTCCCAGCCATCCCTCCCCAACTCACACTTCCTCTCTCACACGCCTCCACCTCTCTGACCAGACACTCACATTCCCATCCATACCCTCCACTCTAATCCCCCCCCATCTTTGCGCTTCAACCTCACATTGCCAACATTATACCACCTTGCAGAACTCTAATCCCCTCCACCTTCTTTCACTCCTCACAGAAGAAACAATCCCACAGAACAAGTGTCCCAAAAGACAGAACCTCCCTCACCAACCTCCCCAAAGTGCTTAGAAATCAACACCAGTTCAGCCCCTTTATCCATTCAGGTGTTCTCCATGCGCTTGATCCCATGCTGCTTCTTTTGCTGATCCTCCTCCACCACCACCACCTTCCAAGCCATCCTCCAAGTCTCCACTGCCGACGCATCTTTGATCAGACCCCGAACATCTTTCATTCTAGCCTCTTCCATTGCTTTCGCTACGTCTTCCAGCGAGAATACACTCCGGGTCACCACATTCACTGTGAATGCCAGTCCAGATGGGAATAACCAGTGATATTGTATTTGTTCCCTTTGAAAGCGTTCCATCACCAGTCGGAGCTCTCTTCTCCTTTTAGTGTGCCCGTAGCCAAGTCTGCAAACACCGCCACCTTGTGACCTTGCCATTCAAACTTCCCCACTCCCTGCATCTTGGTGGCAGTCTATTCCTTCATTGCAAAGTCATGGAGGCATGTAACTGTCTCTGTACAGCTCCCTTTACGGGCCCCAACTTGATCTCAGGGGACCTCCCCCTCTCCAGCATCACCACCTAGCAGCGCTTGAAAAACGGACACTGCCACTGCACCACTGTTCTGAAACTCAGGTAGCTCAGGCACTCCCTTGATAAGCAGATTATTCCTGTGTGTTCAGTTTTTGATATCTTCTAATTTAAGTCAGTTGTCTGGCCCTCTCTTCCAATGATTGCATCTTCTTAGTGAGCTGCATCTGTTCGGCCTGACCTCCTTTGAGCCTTCTGCCACCTCCACTTGCCTTCAGGTCCTGCATGTCAGACCACAGCTCACTGACTTTCTCCCAGCTCACTGCACACCACTCCAATGTCATTTTTGAGGTCGGCGAACCAGGTCTTCAGCTCTTCCTTTGTAATTTGCATGACTGCAAGGCAGCCCTTCGACAGAGCCTCCCCACGTCCCATTTCCATCTGCGCTACCTCCTCTGCAACACTGTCTCCTCAGCCCGGGTAAACATATTCCTTTAAATCTGTAGTTTTTCAACATGCGCTTGCCAATATGTGTCTCAAGTGCTTCCAAGCACATACGAGGGGGCCACCAGTACTGATGAACACCGTTGGAGAGGCAAAAAAACACACACTTTATCGCTCTGCCCTATGGAGCTGCAAAATCAGATGTCCATCCAGGCTGATGACATCACTTCCTCGCGGTGACTGTTTTTAATGGAGGGATTGTGCGCCGTCTGCTCTGCAGGCCCTGCAGAGACATCACAGAAGTCCCAGGAAGAGGTGTTGGTTAGGCCACTGCCAGAGTTGGTGTCTGTGCCTGCAGGAGGACCCGAGGTACCTGGATCCAATTCTCTTCTGGTCCTGGCACTTGAAAGGGACCCCAGGGATGGTAGCTCCGGCTGGGGGTCTGCTGCTGATGGACCTGTTGACTCTGGTCCAGCAGGTTTGGTCCATGTTGACTACAGTAGTGCAGCCTCCTACTTGGGGGCTCTCATTTGGGGCTTGGTGAATGCCTCTGCACCTGGGGGCTTGCAGGTCAAGGATTCCTCTAGGAAGTGTGTCGGAGGGCTCAGGAGCATATAGGGGACTCCTTAAGATGGCCTCCTGTTTTCTCAGAGGATCGGAAATCGCTGGTTAGTGAGGACTTGGATCACAGCATGGATTCAGAAGATGTTTCTATCAGTAACACCAGTTGCGTGGAAGGCAAGTTGTCCCTTCTGTAGGATGACAGGGACTCTTTGAACATTCGTCTCTTTTGTAAGGATAAGCTCCTGATCCTTATTGCTCAGATTGTGGTTACGCTCTGCATTGCGGAGCCACCAGAGGGTGAAAAGCCTAAGTCTTTTATTTATTTATTTTATTTATTTAAAAGGATTTATGTACCGCTTTGTCCTGAAATCAAAGCGGTTTACACTTCAAACAATCAAAAATCAGTGTCAGTAGGGGTAGGCATGCAGTGTTAGCATGTAGTGGAGGTGATGATTTCTTTGTGTGCTATTTACAGGATGAGCTATGCACAAGTGGTTATATACAGGGAGGGTAGGGGGGTACATTGGGGGCCTTTCAAACAATAACTTAATATTAACTTATACAAGGACATCAGTTTTAAACAATAACTTCTACAAAGAACTTTCAATTGTAAATATTAACATCACATTTTAACAATATTAATAGGCTTGCATTTCAAACGTAGACAGTCTTGTAACTTCCCATATTAAGACTGAGATTGGTGTGATTGTTTTCGTTATAATGTTCAATGAATAAAGGTGGTCTTGAGTAATTTGCGGAAGTCTTTTAAATCAGTTGTGGATCGTAGTTTCTCTGGGAGTGCATTCCAAATAGCAGGGGCAGCTAGGGAGAAAGCTCATATGGATGTGGACCCCTATTATGGTGGGCATTTGGAAGCTGACAATTTTCCTTTTCCACAAGAGTTGTAGCAGTTGGTGACTGCTGAATAGGATGCTCCAGATGCCACACTGTGACTTGGTGGACAGTTAGAGAAGATCTACACATGGTATCAAGCAGACTTAGATAAGTAGCTCCATTTCTCCAAGGTGGACATCTTGGCGGCACCATGTTCTGGGATCAGCAGGACAGAAAGCTGGAGGACCTGTTGAAAACTGGATTCTCTGCATCCTTTCTTGCCGTACAGGTTTTGGCATGTGGGGGTCTATCAGAACGTGCGCTCTTGCAGTGGATTCAGCTGTTGCCGGAGGACTCTGCTTTGGCCTGCATTGAGTTGCTGGTGGCCTTTTTGGCCGCTTAGGGTGTCGCCGCAGTAGCGGTAGCACAGAGGTGGCTCTGGCTCCGAAACTGGGCGTTCTCTAAGGCGTGGCTTGCAAGGTTGCCCTTCATGGACAAGTTGTTCTTTGGTGGGGAGATTGAGAAGTTGGTTAAGGACTTGGGAGAGGTGTAGCCACAATGTTTGCCAGAGGACAAACCTAAGCCGCCCTCGAAGCGTCCTTCTACTGCAGCGGTGGATCTTCTAAGGTGTGCTTTCAGGATTCTAGGAGATATCAGCCCGGAAAGCCATCCAGCTCTTCTGTTGGTTCAGGGTTAAAGGCTCAGCCCTTTTGTGGTGCAAGACAGTCTCATGATGGGCTGAGCTACTCCTCCATTTTCTTTGGCTCAGCCTGTCCCTTGACAGATAGGGGGCCCATTCCGAGGTGCCACAGGTGGGCAGAAGATTGAGTTTCTTCATTAATAATGGGCCCATATAATGTCAGATTCTTGGGTTCTCGACATAATCAGACAAGGTTATGGGTTGGAACTCATGGAGTCTGTCTGAGATGCCTTTGTGGTCTCCACATACAAATCAGCAGCCAAGCATGCGGCCATGAACTCCACTATGCAGCATTTACTTTCACTAAGAGTGATACTCCCCGTACCAACTGCAGAGCGGGAAAAGGGGAGGTATCTATCTACTTTGTCATTCCCAAGAACGGTTCCTTCTGCCCCATTCTTGACTTGAAAGGAGTCGATGCATGCTTGGGTCGCCTGCATGCGAACAGAGACCTTGAGGTCTATCATTCAGGTGGTGCAGGAGGTGGAGTTTCTGGCATCCCTAGATCTCACCAAGACCTATTTTCATATTCCTGTTTGAGAGGATCATCCGCATTTCCTGTGCTTTGCTGTCTTGGGGCAGCACTTTTTTCAGTTCTGTGCTCTGCCTTTTGGGTCCACCACCACTCCTCGGACCTTCTCAAAGGTCATTGTAATGGTAGTGGTGGCTCTTGGGCATGAGGGGTGTGTGTCCATCCTGTGGGGAGCATTAGCAGCTAAACAAAATAAGATATGCTCAGTTTTATGTCTAGGGGAAAGTCTCCTATTAGTCCCATGTCCTCGGTTTTGGTGGGACCTTCTTGTAATGAGCCAGAAGAGAAGAGAGAGTTTTGTGATATATATACAGTTTTTATTATGGATAGAAAAATAGCAAAATATGCAGACTAGCAATAGATTGAGGTATAATAAGTTGTAGCAGCAATATAATTACTTAATGGCAATAATCCCTTCCACCTTGCTGCTCCTTATGTCTAGAACAAACTACCCACGTCTGTAAATCATCTCTGGCCCTTTTCAAATCCAGGCTAAAAACTCACCTCTTCGAGGCCGCTTTTGGATTCTTATCTGCATTGTCTGTGTTTCCTTAACATTCCTCTAGACATGTCCTTGTCCTTGGCTGTTGGGTTGTCTGTCTTGACTAGATTGTAAGCTCTGATGAGCAGGGACAGTCTTTTGCATGTGTCTATACAGCTTTGCATATGCCTTGTAGCGCTATACAAATGATCAGTAGTAGTGATTAGCAACCAGAGGTCACAGGCATGCTCTGCACTTAGGAAAAGTACAGAAAAGAGCTATCTGACTGATAACCACTTTCTGGGTACCTTAGCTCTACCAGGTGGATAATTGCAACTGGGATCTGAGGCAGTCTCTAACGGCATGAAGTCCAAAAGAGGCAGCTAGGCTAGATGACGCTGACCGCAGCCTTTCAGAGGCGAGCCATATGAGAGCACAGAAACTTAGGTATCTGTAGGAGTCGGGGAAAATGTCTCACAGGGTCAGTGGAACAGCCTTGGAATGACACAGTGTGTATTTGTATTTGCAGAGGCAGCAAGGAAGGCAAAATGGCACAATGGCAAAATGGTGCACAAGTTCTGTGCGTACTGTATTCTTTATGATCAATCCTTGTCACATTTTGGTGATTGGTTGGCATGAGATACTGCGAGCCGTCTCGGTGAATCAAGAGGTAGTCATCAGGTGGTTATCCTGCAAACAAGAGGGTCCATGGTGAGACGAAGTGCAGAAGAAGATGGTATGCAGTCTCGTACATTGTTGCAAATGTCCATGGCCAGTAGAACAGTCGGTGGATATGAGAGGTCTGAGAAGCAGGTTCTCTTGCACATAGGTGTGACCAGGAACAATAATGTTCTATATGCATACATACAAACACTTGACAGGCAGTTGCTTGGTCAGCAGGTCTGAGGCTTGGGACATAATAAATGCCATTCTCCAGGACCAAGCAGGACGTCAGCCCTCACATATGGGTGTCATCGGTGCCGATGAAGCCCCAGCGGAGCATTTCCCCAGCTTTCTATGAAAGCCTTTGGGAATGCAGGCACGCATGCGCGATTCCCTTCCCGCCTAAAGGTGCCATCTTACCTCAGTCTCTTTTTTTTTTTCCCGAGAAGTGTGTCCGGTCCTGTCCCGGTTAAAAGTAGATTTTCTTTGGCGATTATCACTATTTTTTTTTTTTCTTCCGGTTCGACGCCAGTTCCCCTCCCGCCGGGTTCAGTACGCCGGTATCGAGCCCGATTCTTCTTTTTCGGTTTTTGCCCTTCGTGGCTGGCGTTCACTCCCTTTTTTCACTTTTTCCCTGGAAGGCCGGTCCTTTGACCTTGCGGGGACTCTTTTTTTTCCCCGATGGCTTCCAATGGTTTTAAAAAGTGTGATCGGTGTAAGAAATTAATGTCTCTCACCGACACACACGACTGCTGCCTTCGGTGCCTCGGCCCGGATCACGACCCTAAGTCGTGCGGGCCATGTGGGAAGATGTCTTCCAAGGCACTCCGAAGTCGCCAGCAGCAAAAAGAAAGGCTTTTCTCGGACTCAGCCTCCGGCCGGGCCCGGACCTCATCTGAGGCCTCGACATCTCGGGATTCCGATCCCGAGCGCCGTCGAAGCTCCTCGGACAGGGGGTCCCCCGAACGGGAATGCAAGAGGAAGAAGCGGCTCGTGAGGGCGTCGTCGGAAGAGGTTCCTGGCTCCTCAAGGGCCAGGTCTAAGACCCCCGACCGTCGCCCCGGGCCCGTGGAACACGAGAAGCCTGCCAAAGTTCCTCGCGTGGAGCCGGAGTCTGCTGGACACGTAAGTCCTGTAGTTCTCGAGGACTCTCCTCCCAGAGAGCCGACGGCGCCGGGCCCGAGTCGGTGGCTGCTGCGTCTCCCGAGCTGAGTCTCAGGATGGCAGCCTTGGAGAGCAGACTGTCTGCCTTCATGGAGCAGCAGCGGGCACTGATGACCAGCCTGTCTGGCGCATCTGCCCCGACCACCGGGACATTGACTTCAAAGTCGACCCCGGAGACCGAGCCGATACTCGAGTCCATCGTGGCTGAAAGTCAACCTTGGTTGCGGTCTCCCTCGACCTCCCGTTCGGGACCGAGGGCGTCGATGCCGGTGCCTCCGGCGTCGGGGCGTGTGCTCCAGGGCCCTGCGGGGTCGGACCCTGACTCCTCCTCGGACGAGTCCGCTTGGGGGACGGAGGACGAGGAGTCTCCCGATACGTTCAAGACTCGGTGCGTCCCGTCGGACTCACCGCAGTCTGAGCCCCGGAGTAGATCCCCTCCGGAGGATACTCGGTTCTCTGAGTTCGGCCGGGATATGGCCACTGCCTTGGCTATTCCGGCAGATCCCGAGGAAGAGCCTCGAGCGGAAGAGCTCGAGGCCCTACAGTATGACTGTCCTCCGAAGGAGGCCTTTACTGTCCCTGTTCCTCCGATGCTGGAACGGCTCCTCTTCCGTATGTGGGAGGCACCGGCCTCGGCGCCGGTTCTCAGCAAGCGAGTTGACTCGATCTATCGACTCAGAAAGAGCCCTGGCTTTCAGAAGGCACAGCTACCACACCATTCTATGGTTGTGGAATCGGCCATGCATCGTCTGAAGAGCCAGAAGATGCACTCCATGGTGCCCCCGGGCAGGGAGGCCCGAAACCTCGATGGCGTCGGTAGAAAGTGCTTCCAGGGCTCGATGCTTGCTGTGTCCAGTCGTACCAGCTGTACATGGGCATGTACTTGCGGGACCTGACCAAGGAGTTGGCCGGGTTCTCTGCTGGACTCTCCGGGGAACCCTTGCAGAGATTTAAGTCCTTGTCCTCAGGGATTCGGGACTGCTCGAAGTTCATGTCCCGCGCCGCCTACGATGGCTTTGAGGCTTCGGCCCGAGTTGCGGCAGCCGGCATCGCGGCTCGACACCAGGCATGGCTGCAGTCATCGGACCTCGAGCCATGGGTTCAGGACAAGTTGGTCGATGTCCCTTGCTGAGGTGAAAACCTTTTTGGCAAGCCCATGACCGAGAAGGCCGCTCAGCTCGAAACAGAGCACCTCACACGGACAAGGCTGTCTAGGAAGACCTCTGCCCCTTCTCATAAAAAGAAGGGCTCGGGTAAAAAGCCCTTTTACCCGAGGAAGGGCACTGCCTACAAACAGTACCCTCAATATCAGGCTGCCCAAGCTGCACCCCAGGGTCAGCAAGCCAAGGGGCAGGGTAATGGTCCTCGTAGGCAGAGGACCCCCAAGCCTCCGGCCCCTGCTGCCACTCAGCAGGGTGAGGGTTTTTGACTCCTTGAGCGTAGCCTCTCCATCCCTGCTCTCCCAACCCTGCACAGGAGGTCGCCTCGCCCTCTTTGCCCACCAGTGGCCTTTCATCACCGGGGACAGTTGGGTGCTGAACATAGTCCACAGGGGCTGTGCACTGCATTTTCACCAACTGCCTCCTCCATACTTTCCAGGGGAGTCTCCAAGGCCTCCCCTGCACACAGACCTTCTCCTTCAAGAGCTTCAAGGTCTGTTGGTGGACAGGGCGGTGGAGCCTGTCTCTCCCTATTTGCAAGGTCACGGATTCTACTCCAGGTATTTCCTGGTGCCCAAAAGAACCGGTGGCCTTCGACCCATTCTGGATCTCAGAAACCTCAACAAGTTCCTAGAGAGAGAAGTTCAAGATGCTTACTCTTGGAACACTTCTGCCCTACCTGCAGCAGGGAGATTGGCTATGCTCCTTAGATCTAAAGGATGCGTACACTCACATCCTCATTCATCCAGACCACAGAAAGTACCTCAGGTTCATTGTGGGAGGAAACCATTATCAGTACAGAGTACTGCCTTTTGGCCTCACCTCCGCTCCCAGGGTCTTTACCAAATGCCTGGCGGTGGTGGCGGCCTACCTGAGAAATCAGGGAATCTTTGTCTTCCCCTATCTGGACGACTGGCTCATCAGGGGTCAGATGTGCCAGGAGGCCAGACAAGTCACCCTCAGGACTATTGCTCTCCTTCAAAGCCTGGGGTTTGTAATAAACTTTGCAAAGTCCACTTTGCTCCCCTCCCAGAACTTGGAGTTCATAGGAGCAAGGCTGGACTCCGTGCTGGCAAAGGCTTTCTTGCCCGCAGACCGAGCCCAAAGGCTGATAAACTTAGCAAACCAGTTTCTCAACAAGTCACTAGTCTCGGCCTGGCTCTGCCTACTGCTGCTTGGACACATGGCTTCAACAGTGCATGTGACCCCCAATGCCAGGCTTCATATGAGGCTTGCACAGTGGTGCCTTCGGACTTAGTGGTCACAGGCCACAGGCAGCCTCAGAGACAGGATAAGGGTGTCCAGACAATTTCTGAACTCCCTCAATTGGTGGCTGCACCCACCCAATCTACTAATGGGGGTGCCTTTTCAGATTCCTGGGTACACGGTGGTACTGACCACAGACGCCTCCCTGCAGGGCTGGGGAGCTCATTGTCTAGGCAAGTGCACCCAGGGCCTATGGTCTCCTTGGGAAGCTGCACAGCAGATCAATCTCCTCGAACTCAGGGCTATTCGTTTAGCACTCAAAGCTTTCTCTCCTACCCTGGCTCATCAGTCTGTCCTGGTTTAGACAGACAACCAGGTAGCCATGTTTTATGTGAACAAACAGGGCGGGACTGGGTCCAGACTTCTTTGTCGGGAGGCTCAGGACCTTTGTGCCTTTGCCCTCAAACACAACATGCTTCTCAAGGCTGTGTACCTTCCAGGCCAGGACAACTGCCTGGCCGACAGGTTAAGCAGAATTTTGCAGCCCCACGAGTGACAGCTGCATCCTTCAGTAGTTCAGAAGATCTTCCTGAAATGGGGCCTCCCTTTGGTGGATCTCTTTGCCAGCCCAATGAACAAGCAGCTGCCAAAGTTCTGCTCCAGGCAACCGCATCCTCTCCGAATGGCAGCAGATGCTTTTCTGATTCCATGGTCTCAGGGCCTCCTGTATGCGTTTCCTCCCACGCCCTTGGTGGCCCGGACTCTCTTCAAGGTTCTTCAGGACAAGGCCTTGGTCCTGCTGGTGGCTCCCCGGTGGCCGAGACAGCCTTGGTTTCCACTTCTGCTTCAACTGGCGGTGGATCCCACACTGCCTATGGGGTTGCAACCCGACCTTCTCTCACAGGAGCAGGGTTCCCTTCTGCACCCCAATCTCAAAGCTCTCAATTTGATGGCCTGGAGGCTGCAAGGGTAGTCTTGGCTCTCTGGGGCCTACCTCAGGAAGTTGAAGAGGTTGTCCTAGCCTCTAGGAAACAGTCCACTAGGAAAACCTATGCCCTCAAATGAGAGGTTTTCTGTGTGGTGTCAGCTACGTACAGAAGATCCTTTCTCCTGTACTGTGCCAGTAGTGCTTCAGTACTTACTGCACTTATCAAATCAGGGACTTAAGTCCAATTCTGTTCGGGTCCACCTCTCAGCTCTAGCAGCTCACCACTCACTGGTGGAGGGACATTCTCTGTCCACTGGTGTCCCGCTTTCTCAGGGGCTTGCTTTTGCTCAAGCCTCCAATCCGTCGTCCTGCCCCTGAGTGGGAGCTGAATGTGGTGTTGCAGCAACTGACTCGCCCACCTTTTGAGCCGATGGCTACTTGTCCACTACGCTTCCTCTCCTGGAAGACACTCTTCCTCATAGCCCTTACTTCGGCTAGGCGAGTGAGTGAGCTTCAGGCCCTGGTCTGTGATAGGCCTTACACTAGGATTTATAGGAACAGGGTAGTCCTTAGGACTCATCCAAAGTTCCTCCCAAAGGTTGTCTCCTCTTTCCACCTCAATCAGGAGGTGGTTCTTCCAACATTCTTCCCTAGGCCTCATGCAAGCCAGGCTGAAGCAGTCCTGCATACCCTGGACTGTAGGAGGGCCTTATCCTTCTACCTTGACTGTACGCAGGGGCATAGAAGGGCTACTCAGCTCTTTGTCTCCTTTGACCCCAATAAGTTGGGGTTGGCTGTGTCCAAGCGTACCTTGTCCATCTGGGTGGCTGACTGTATCACCTGGGCTTACAGGGCAGCTGACCTTCCTTTGCAGGGTAGGGTCATAGCCCATCGTGTCAGGGCAATGGCTGCCTCAGTGGCTCATCTCCGCTCTGTGCCCTTGGTAGACATCTGCAGGGCTGCAACTTGGTCTTCAAGCCAGACATTTGCAGCCCATTACTGTCTGGAGAGGGAGTCCCTTAGGGACAGTGCTTTTGGCCAAGCAGTACTCCGGAATCTGTTTGAGGTTTAGGCAACTCCTGCCCTCCTGCTCTCTGTTGGGCTACCGGTGGAGGTTGTGTCCTTGGAAAGCCTTTCTTTGCTGCTGAGACTATTGGGAGTTCTCTTGTTCAGCCTGGGTTCTTTGGTAGCCCAGAGCTGGGGAGTCACCCATATGTGAGGACTGACTTCCTGCTTGGTCCTGGAGAAAGAGTAGTTGCTCACCTGTAACAGGTGTTCTCCAGGAGCAGCAGGAATCAGTCCTCACAACCCTCCCTCCTCCCCTTGGAGTTGCAGTTGTACATAGTTTATTTTTCATTTTTGTGTGCTATTCTTAGCTATGTCATTTGACTGAGGTAAGATGGCACCTTTAGGCGGGAAGGGAACTGCACATGCGTGCCTGCATTCCCAAAGGCTTTCATAGAAAGCTGGGGAAATGCTCCGCTGGGGCTTCATCAGCGCCGATGACACCCATATGTGAGGACTGATTCCTGCTGCTCCTGGAGAACACCTGTTACAGGTGAGTAACTACTCTTACTGGGTCAGACCAAGGTTAATCAAGCCCAGTATCCTGTTTCCAACAGTGGCCAATCCAGGTCACTAGTACTTGGCAGGTTCCCAAAAAGCACACAGGTTCCACAATGTTTGTATTGTGGCAAACAGTGACTTTCCTGGGTCCTCTTTAATAATGGTTTATGGACCTTGTCCTCCTGGAACTTGTCCAACCCTTTTTTAAATCCAGCTACACTAACAGCTTTTACTACTTCCTCCAGTAATGAATTCCAGAGTTTGATTACACATGGAGTGAAAAAATATGTTCTCTTATAGTCTTTAATGGGTTACATTGTAGCTTCATTGCGTGTCCCCTAATCATTCTACTTCTTGATGGTATAAACAAATCTATGTTTACTCGATCCACTCCATTCATTAATTTATAGACCTCTATCGTATCTCCCCTCAGCTGTCTCTTTTCCAAGTTGAAGAGCCCCTAACCTTTTAAGCCTTTCCTCATAGGAGTATCCTTCCGTCCCTTTTACCATTTTGGTGGCTCTTCTCTGTACCTTTTCTTGTTTTCTTTTTTTTGTTTTTCCCATTTGAAGTTTTTATTAAAGGTTTCAATATATAAAACAAACATCTTCTTACACAGCATTATACATTTTTTACAACAATCCTACCAGCTGACTTATTTTATGCCGTACTCGCTACTACATCATTCAATATTGCCCTAACTTCTGTCTTCCCCTCCACCCCCTCCCCTCCCTCCCTCCCGTCTTTTTCCCCCTTCATTTATTTATTCTTCTATATCACATCCTAACTATCTCATTCATCACAAATAATTACACATTTGTGCCATTTTGCTCATTAACTATACTACAGGCCTGTGACCTTCTTTACTGTACTGCACCCCTCCTGCGCTCCTTCCATCCCCTCTCTCCATCCTTCCAGGTTTCCAGCCAGCTCCACAAACACTTCCATTGTTCCGCACTCCTCTCTCCTTTCCCTTGTCTTAACCCAGTCAATCTTTGCATCAGGCACAAACTGCCACTCTTCGAACAAAGCCTGCACTTTGTGGTATACATACATGCCCCCATCCAGTGTTTTGCTATCTCACGTCTTGCTGCCACTATACAATGGTGTAGTACCTCCCTTTCCCTCTCCGAGATATCCTCCTCTAATTGATGCAACAAGAAAATCTCTGGTTTCCTTTGCAATCTATGTCCTGTCATTTCATAAATTATATCCAACACCTTTTCCCAGTATTCTTGAATCCGTCCACATTTCCACCACATACGCAACATATCCCAGATCTCTTGACATCCTCTCCAGCATTGATCATTTTGTCCCAGTCCAGCTTGCCTTTTACGTAATGGTGTCCAATACCACCGATATAGTACTTTATAAGCATTTTCTTTTATTTGAGTGTCTATAGATATGCCTGCCACCGTCTGTATTATCTTATCCCACACCTCATCATTCCATTGCACTCCTAAGTCTTCCTCCCATTTCTTCATATACTCTAGTTTACTCTCACCTCCCTCCATTAATCCTTTATAAATATTGGACAAAGCTCCTTTTGCGATGTAGTTGCCCTGAGCAAAGGGCTTCAAACCACCCCCTATTCCCCCATAAATCCTTCTATACCTTCTGCTGTCTCAGAAAGTGGCTTATCTGGAGATAGTGGTAGTAATCATTGTTGGACAACCCATATAGGTCCCTAATCCCCTCAAATGCTCTAACTCCCTCCTTAACCACTAATTGGGAGATATGGGTAAGTCCCAACTCTGCCCATCTTCGCAGTATAGTCGCCCCTGGCCCCTGTCCCGTCTCAAAACAGGCCTCCAATATCATTCCCTGTGTATACCCTTAATCTTGTATTAATAACACAGGTACACTACCAAAAAACTGCCTCCAGTTTTGCAACTGATTCCTATAGATTTTGGGGTGCTGAATCCAGGAAAAATAGCCAAAATGTTCCATCACGTCACGTTTTCCTGCAAAATTAGATTTCTTACCCATATAATGAATGTTCACATAATTTCTTTTTAGCCGACTGCAGTTTATTTTCTTGGCCCAAAATAGAGGTTGTAATGGTTAACTAACTAGAAACACTCCCTCATGATATTTTAGAGTGTTTTGTATTCATTTTATACATTAACAGGACAATTGGGAGGCGGGGGGCTAAATCCAGTACTCGCGCTGGCGCATGTTCTTTCCTGTTCGCCTCGCCTCGTTCGCTCGCTCAAACACGGTGGTTGCGACATGAACGTTCCTGTCAAATTTCAGTTTCTTGCAAGTTCATTATTACCTTTTGTTTGCTCAGTCGTAATCCAGCTTTATTCCGAAGTGGTTCACTACAGTTGTAGTTTGCAGTGCTGTGTATTTGTGATGGCTCACAGAGCCAGAGGTTGCGTCAACTCTCCGGACAGTTTTTGTTTTATTTGTGGGGAATATACCGTGAAAAAGCGGCAGAGGAACATTTCTGCATTTATTAAAAAAGTATATTTCGCCTATTTCGGTTTGAAGTTAGGCGATCAAGACAAACCGTGGGCTCCTCAAGACATGTGAGGAAGATCTACGCTTATGGGATGAAAGGTAAAAAACAAGCATTTTGTTTCGGAATACCTATGATGTGGCGTGAACAAAGAGACCACAGCAGTGACTGCTATTTTTGCTCTTGCATTGTGAAGGGATACAACTTAAAAAATAAGAACGTAATAAGTTACCCCAACCTTCCCTCAGCAATTAGGCCTATGCCTCATAGCAACGAAGTACCTGTGCCTGAACCACCAAAATCTTTGGATCATATTTGTGTGGACGGTTCTGATCATGATGAGACTCATCAGATGGCTTTTCCCGATGAGTCCAGTACTTCCGAGTTTGAAACTGAACCAGATCCGAAACCTGAACTTTTCTCTCAAGCTGAATTGAATGATTTAGTCCGGGATTTAGTACTCCCAAAAGATGCTGCCCAACTGCTAGGTTCTCGGCTTAAACAGAAAAATCTATTGTCACCAGGAACAACTTTTTATTGGTACCGCAACTGCGAGACACAATTTTTGAAGTATTTCAGCAAAGAGGAAGATTTGGTATTTTGCAATGATATATACGGAGTGATGGAAAAGTTTAAACTCAAGTATGATCCTGCTGAATGGCGGCTGTTCATTGATTCGTCAAAAGACAGCATAAAAGGTGTTCTTCTTCATAATGGCAACACATTCGCTTCAGTTCCTATTGCTCACTCTGTTATTCTCCAAGAAAAATACGAGAATTTGGCCCTGATTCTTCAGAAGATTCGTTATGATGAGCATAAGTGGATGATTTGTGGAGACTTTAAAATTCTATCCATGCTATTAGGGCAGCAATCCGGTTTCACCAAATATCCCTGCTTCCTTTGCTTGTGGGATAGCCGGGCCCGCGACCTACACTGGGGGAAAAAAGACTGGCCAATTCGGGAGTATTTGAGACCCGGTGAGAAAAATGTTCATGAGAGCTTGGTACCTCGTGATAAAATTCTATTACCACCTCTCCACATTAAGTTGGGTCTCATTAAGCAGTTCATCAAGTCCCTTCCAAAAGATGGTGAGTGCTTTCGGTACCTTTGCTCAAAGTTCCCCCGACTTTCTGAAGCAAAGCTAAAGGAAGGAGTGTTTGTTGGCCCTGATATAAGGAAACTCATTTCAGATGGAGCATTCGCTGAAACGATGTCTGAGAAGGAAAAAGAAGCCTGGGATTCCTTCAAGGATGTTGTTCTCAAATTCTTGGGGAACAGGCGGGATGAGAACTATAAGGATATTGTTGCCAGGATGCTCAATGCCTTCAAAGAACAAGGCTGTAACATGAGCCTGAAAGTCATTTCTTGCACTCCCATGTGAACTACTTCCCGAAAACTTGGGGGCGTACAGTGAAGAACAAGGTGAAAGGTTTCACCAGGACATCAAGGACGCAGAGAGAAGGTACCAAGGAAGATGGAACACCACTATGATGGCTGATTTCTGCTGGTTGCTGCTGCGGGAAACCCCAGATGAAAAATATGCCAAGCAGCGCACCAAGAGAAGCATTCGGGGGAAGAAGAAATGGGCCCACCAGGAGATTGATTGACCCAAGAATGACTTTAAAATCTAAACTGTGTTGACAAATATCGTGTTTTTATTAAACTTTGAAATAAAAATTTGCTAGTTATTACCACAGTGTCGGATCTCATTTATTAGAATTTTATTTTCACACCATCGGGTGTTTGTCTTCATGTATTGCAATGGTGCGGTTTGCGTTTTCTATTCTTACATACATACCTGTACAACATTTTTTGCACACTTCTTTGCTTTGCTTTGTGTCTAACCTCACTCTTATATGCTCAATGTTTGTGCACATGCATGTGGCTGTTTTAAGTGCAGACAATTTTGCTACCATCACAGTGTGTTTTGTTGACATTACTCTATTCTTATGTGCTGCCTTGTTACAATTTTCTTTATTCTTATTTGAATAACTACTAAACAATTAGTATAAAGAATTCATCCAAGAAACTTTTATCTCGATCGCACTCAATCTGAAACGTTCACCTCAAACTGCTAACCCAATGTAGCAAAAAATCTGTACGTGATGGAGCAAATTGGTTACCAGATTTGGATTCAGCGCACCAAAAAACGTAAAAATCAATCGAAACATTAGAGGCAGTTTAAAAAAAAAATTTTTTAGTGTACCTGTGTAATTGTCTCTTTTGTTTCCAGACACTCGGGGTATGTGCAATTATGGGGTTGACAGGTCTGCCTTCGGACACTTTACTTCTCCTCCACACTATCTTTTCCAATCCAACTCCCCTTACTAAGTCGTCTTCTATTTGGACCCAGTGTTTGTTTTTCTCTATGCCATTCATATATCCTTTTCAATTGTGCTGCCATATAATATTTTCTAAAATTGGGCACCCCTAGCCCCCCCCTCCTCCCTCGCTCTTTGCATAATTGACATAGCTATCCTGGGGCTCTTATTTAGCCATATGAATATATTGACGTTTCTTTGCAACTGCTTTTAACTTCCTATACGGCATGATCCTACCTGTCCATGTATCGACCCATCTCTCTCCTTCCCTTTATCTCTAAACTACTTGAGTGTGCTGTCTCCCTTCACTGTCTTGCTTTCCTTTCGTCTCATGCCCTTCTTGATCCTTTACAGTTCGGCTTCCGTCCCTTGCACTCCACTGAAACAGCTTTCACTAAAGTATCAAATGACTTGTTCCTAGCAAAATCCAAAGGTCTTTATTCTGTTCTCATCCTTCTTGATCTTTCTGCTGCTTTTGACACTGTTGACCACAACCTTCTTATTACCCTGTCATCACTCGGCTTTAGAGGCTCTGTTCTGTCTTGGTTCTCCTCTTATCTTTCCCATCGCTATTTTAGTGTGTATTCTGGTGGCTGCTCCTCCTCTGCCACCCCGCTCCCAGTTGGTGTTCCCCAGGGTTCTGTGCTGGGACTGCTCCTCTTCTCTCTCTATACCCAATCTCTTGGTGCTCTTATCTCTTCCCATGGCTTTCATTACCATCTCTATGCTGATGACTCTCAAATCTACCTCTCTTCGCCTGATATCTCTCCAGCAATCCATGACAAGATCACTGTTTGCCTTTCAGACATTGCTACTTGGATGTCTCACCGCCACTTGAAATTAAATATGGCTAAGACTGAACTCCTTATTTTTCCCCCCAATGTCTCCCCTCTTTCTCAGTCTCTGTGGATAACTCTTTAATCCTTCCTGTCTCTTCGGCCTGTAACCTGGGTGTTATCTTTGACGCCTCTCTCTCTTTCTCCACTCATATCCAACTTGTAGCTAAGACTTGCCGTTTCTTCCTTTATAACATTAACAAAATTTGCCCCTTCCTTTCTGATGATACTACTAAAATGATTGTCCACTCCTTGATAACCTCCCGTCTTAATTACTGCAAATTTCTCCTTGCAGGCCTTCCCGCAAACCATCTCTTTCCCCTTCAATCTATTCAACATTCTGCTGCTCAGCTAATTTTCCGTCAGCATCGCTTTTCCCATGTCACTCTTCTCAAGTCCCTTCATTGACTTCCCATCCGCTTCTGGATCCAATTCAAACTCCTCCTCCTTGACCTATAAATGCATTCACTCTTCAGCCCCCCACTACCTATCATCTCTTATCTCTCCTTACATCCCCTCTCGCGTTCTTCGCTCTTCGAACAGCCTTCATCTATCTATGCCCTCCACTCGTACTGCTAATTCTAGACTTCGCTCCTTTCACCTGGCTGCACCCTTTGCCTGGAACAATCTACCTCTGTCTGTGCGCAGTGCGCCCTCTCTGGACCTCTTCAAGTCCAGATTGAAAACCCATCTCTTCTCTATTGCCTTCTGTTCTTGATTCTTGTTTTTGCTGCTCTTGTTTATTGTATACTTTGTCTTACTTGATTGTATTTGTATTTTGTGATCTTCTTGACTAGATTGTGAGCTCTGATGAGCAGGGACTGTCTTTTCTTCGTGTATGTACAGCGCTTTATAAATGTTAAATAGATAGAAATAGATTATCGGCAGCGTTTGAAACAAGAACAAGAATCTGGGCAGAAGCATCATTTTTATAACTGCAATGCGTCCAAACCACCCATTCAATAAGCTTTCCACTTGCCCAAATAACTTTAGATAATTGAGTTCATATAGTTGTTCCAACCTATTACTTATTTGAATTCCTAAATACCTAATATTCTCCCAGGCCCAGCTAAATGGGTATTTCTTTTGTAGTATTCCCTGGACGACTTTTTTTTTTTTAATGACAAATTCAGTATTTCAGGTTTTGTCCAGTTTATAGTAAATCCCGACAGTCTTCCATATTCTTCTAATTGCAAACAATGATATTCTATATTCTGCCTTCCCTACTACTATGCCCTTCAGATCTACCCATTCTCTCACCCTCGCTGTAAATGGCTCCACATATAAAGCAAAGAGAAGAGGTGACAAGGGGCATCCCTGTCTCGTCCTTCTCCCCTGCTCAAAAAACTTAGAATAGGCTCCATTCACCCTAACACAAGCTTTCGGGTTTCGATATAACGCTCGTACCCAACCCAGGAACTCTTCCCCCAACCCCACCCTTTCCATTACCTGAAAGAGAAAAGGCCAAGACACCTGGTCAAAAGCCTTTTCCGCATCCAGAGATAACAGCAGTGCCGCCTCCTTACTTTGTTCGACCAAATAATGTTTAGTATCTTACGAATATTGTCTGCTACCTGCCTACCAGGGATAAATCCCGCTTGATCTTGATAGGTCAATTTCGCTATTGCCTTATTTAATCGCATAGCCAATAATTTAGCATCTAGATTGAGCAGTGAAATAGGTCTATACGGCGAACATTCATGTGCGTCTTTTTCCTCTTTATGTATTACCTGCCCACCCCATAGTGTCTGCAAGCACCCCTCCTTTCCCTTGGTAGGTTAAACAAACGCACTAATGGTGCAGTTAATATCTCTTCAAATCGTCTATAAAACCTCGCTGTTAGCCCATCTAACCCCGGCGCCTTATCTACTTTCAACTGTTTTATAGCTTTCCGAACCTCCTCTGCTTTTATAGCCCTATTTAGTTCTTTTTGTTCCCCCTCTTCCAATTTTGGAATCTTTATGGAGTCTAAGTAACTCTGTATCCTCTCTAGCTGTGAAGGGGGTCTTGCTTCGTACAGTGATTGGTAGAATCCCTTAAAAGCCTCCCTAATATCCCCGTCTTTATGAACCAGCGTCCCTCCCGGATCTCTTAACTTTCAGTATGTGTGATCCTAATTTCCGTTGCTTCAATTTCTGTGCCATATATCTCCCAGCCTTATTTCTCCCCTCAAAAAAATTCTTGTCTCAATAGCTGCATATGTGGTATCCTATAGTTTCAGCCTGCATTGCATTTATCTGCGCTCTTACTGCCAACACTTGTCCTCTATATGTTCCTTTTTGATCTTGCGCATCCAATTCCTCCAGTTTCATTAAGCTTTCTTTCAATTCCTTATCCCTTCCCTCCCTTTCCTTTCTTTTACGCGCCCCCCCATTTAATTAGTATTTCCCTTATTACTGCCTTATATCCATCCTAAACTCTTCCCCAAGCCACCTCGCCATTATCATTCCATCTAAAATATTCCCCTATTTCCCTCACTATTTCTTCTCTGACCCTCTCATCCTCTAATAGGGATTCATTTAACCTCCAAAACTGAATGCCTCTCCCCTCCCCCTCTATGGTCATTCTAACCTCCCTTAGTGCATGGTCCGACCACGTTTTTGAATCCATCTCCGCCCCTGTAATCCTTCTCTTTCGTTACCCAAATGGCGTCTGTTCTGGAGTATGATCCGTGTACTGATGAAAAATAGGAGAATTGTTTGTTTCGGGGATGTTGAAATCTCCATGCATCTATCAAACTGTGTTGTGTTACAAAATTGCGATACTTTCTTCTATCAGCTCTCTTGCCCTCTCTTTTCCCCGTAGCATCTCTAGCAGGATTCCAAGTTAAATTAAAATCGCCACCACATATGAGGATACCCTCCCCTAATTTCCCCACTTCTTCATTGAGTTTTGTCCAGAATTCACTTTGCACCCCTGTAGGTGCATATACATTCATTATACAATGCCATTCACTCCCCAGTTTCAAGCATAACACATCTCCCCGCTTTATCCCTTACTACTGTCTGTAACTCCATCTTTAATTTTGAGTCTATCAGAATCGCAACCCCTCCTTTTTTCTTTTCCACTGTATTTGATGCATGTGTACACACCCCATAGCCCTTAGGTTTAACCAGATGTTCTGTCACCCTAGTGAGATGCGTTTCCTGTATGAGCACTAACGAGGACCTTTGGCGTTTTATTTCTTTATATAATTTCTGTCTTTTAAATGGCAAGTTGAGCCCTTTTACATTTAATGTTGTTGTTTTTAACTCATCTTTGAGATTTGTTCTCCCCACCCTCTCTTAGCCCCCCTCCTCTCTTAGCCCCCCTCCTCTCTTCTCCCTTCCATTTCCCCCCTCAGCCCCCTCAAGGGAGACTTGCCTTCCATTAGTAGTGACTAACTCTCAGACTGCTGCCTACCCCTGCCCTGCTTCCACCTCCTCCCCTTCCATCCCCCCTCTCCTTACTCGGCCCACCCCTCCCATTCTCACCATCCTCAACTCACTCTTCTCCCCCCCACCCCTTCTCACCCTACGGTCCTTTACAAACTTGTCGCCTCCTTACCCATATTGCCCTCTGCCTGCCCCCACCTTCCCCTACCCCATATTAACTGTTTTTACACATCTTTCTCATAACCCTAAACCACCACCCTCACCCTTCTACATTCCCCCCCTAACCCCTTCCCCCTTCCTTAATATAACCTGGGTGATACTAATCACTCCAGCTCTCTCCTCCCTCCCCCCTCCACCTCTTCCCCCTCTTCCCATCACTCTCCCCCCTTCCCATCACTCTCCCCCCCCATCACTCTCCCCCCCCATCACTCTCCCCCCCCCCCCTTGCTTCTAAACAACCACCCCTTACATCGCAGTTATCAATATCCATCAGCATTTCCCATGTATGGTTTCTTCTTTAGCACAGCTTGCCAATGTCCTTGACTTCAGCCAGTTCCCTTCTCCACCTCTCTCCCTCCTTGGCTGCCTTTGGTAAGTCTCGCCAGCCTCCTGCCATCTGCTGGTGCTCTCTGCCACCTCAAGCTGTCCACCCTCGATGTAGCTGTTGTGTTGGTTTTTGTTCAGACTTGCCCTCCTGCTCCATCAGGGAGATTAGTTAATCCCAAATCTCTAAGCCCTCGCCATACTTCCTCGCTTGTCTCATTCGTCTCGACTTTCCTTTCACTGTGATCAGTAGGCCGCATGGGTACAGCCACTTATATCTCATATCTTCTCTCCTCAACAAGGCCATTACCTCCTTCAGCTCTCTCCTCCGTTGTAGTGTGCCCAGTGATAAGTCCTGAAACAGTTCCATCTCATGATCATCCCATTTGAAATGTCTCTGTTTTCTGGCAGCCCTTAAAATACGCTCTTTAGTTTTGAAAGAATTCATGCACACCGCAATGTCTCTTGGTCTGTTATCCCTTAAGGGCCCCAATCCTCTGAGCCCACTCAATTTGCAGAGACTCTCCAGCTCCTCCCTCCTCTTGAGCTGCATTTTGTAACAGAGGTACAAATACTTTAGTAATTACTTCGTCACTATTCTTGTATTTAGGGTCCTCTGGGACGCCTCAAACTCTTATATTGCATCTTCTGGATCGGTCTTCCAAGTCCTCCGCTTTCATTTTCAGCTCCTCTTGGCCCTGCTTTAATTCCTCCCATCCTTTTTGCAGGTCTTCCATTACTTCCCCTTGTTGTGCCACCTGGTTCTCTGTTTCTTCTACACGTGCTCCCAACTCCACCAAGTCTTGTCTCAAAGATTGTAATGTCTCTCTTAATTCATTTTTAACTCTGCTGATTTCTACCTTGAGCTTCTCTTTCAATTCTGTTAACCACAGCTTGATCATCTCCGCTATTCCAGGGCCCCACGTGCCTTCTATCTCCTCCTCTGTTCCACGCTCAGCCATCATTTTACCTTCCTTCTCCCCCTCCTTCCCTCCTCTTGAAGGGTACACATGATGATCTGAATTCCGCCAATTTTTTCTTTGCTGACATCCCTCCTTTTGCTTTATCCATTTGCTCTCTTTGGTTCTCTGGGCTTAGTTCAAGTTCTGCTACAGTGCTCTGTATCTTCCCCCCTGCTGTGGCGGACTCTGTCCTGGCTGTCTTTCTGCTCCCTCTTGGTGAGGCTTCTTTTTACTACAGTTAATCAATATGCCTTTTTGTTTCAGGGCAGTGTGGTATATCCCCCCTTACTTAATGAGTCCTTGTTATCTATGCTTTACTTAATTATCTTGTGCTGCTCTTCACGTTGCTGTGCTGTGCTTTGCTGTGCTGTGCTATGCTATGTTCTGGTGCGATGTTCCTCTCCTCCCTCCGTTCCTGGTCTGTATTCACCTCCTCTGCCTCTCAGTTCCCAAATCGCTGCTTTTGCTTGGCCTCTTCTGTTCTTTTACAGGGGTTCCTCTACTTCTCCGTCTGCACTCACCGCTCTTTGTGGCTCTTCAGGCTGCCGCTCCAGACTTCCACGTGCCCTACCGATCGGGCCCCACGCTGCTCGTGGACTCACAGATCTGGCAAAGGCCACCCTTCGTTTTTGCCTTTTGCTACCTTTCAGATCTCTTCTCCTGCTGTACTGGCTCTTTTGCTGCTACTCCTGCCCTCACCGGCCCTCCTGCCGTGATCTTCTCACCTCTGTTTTTTTCTTCCGCTGCTCCGATCGGCCATGTGCTGCCCCGATCCGACTCCGCACTCCGTGCACACTTCTTGTTCGGGTGCTTGCTATGGCCCGATCAGCCTTCTCCTAGCTCTCGGGAGTTTCCTCGATTAATTCCCCTCCATTGCACCTCTGTTTTTCCGCTCTTAGGGGTACTTTCCCCTTTTATGGCAGGCTTTGGTGGTGGAGCTCGTTCGCTACGCTGCCATTCAGTATGACGTCACTGGAAGAAAAAAAGCCTCTGTACCTTTTCTAATTCTGCTATATCCTTTTTAAGATACTGCGACCAGAATTGCACACAATATTCAAGGTGCAGTCGCGCCATGCAGCGATACAGAGGCATTATAATATCCTTGGTTTTATTCTCCATTCCTTTCCCTATAATTCTTAGCATTCTATTTGCTTTCTTGGCTGCTGCTGCACACTGGATGAAGAGTTTCAACATATCCACGATGACACCTAAGTCTTTTTCCTGGGTGGTGGTCCTAATATGGAACCTCGCATCGTGTAACCATAGTTTGGGTTGTTTTTTCGTAGGTGCATAACTTTGCACTTATCCACATTGAATTTCATCTGCTATTTGAACGCTCATTCTTCCAATTTATCAAGGTCCTCTTGCAATTTTTCTCAATCCTCTTGTGTTGTAACAACTTTGAATAATTGTCATCTGCAGATTTGATCACCTCACTCGTTATTCCTATTTCCAGTCATTTATGAACATGTTAAAAAGCAGGGAGTCCAGCACAGATCCCTGAGGTACTCCACTATTCACCTTTCTCCATTGAGAAAATTGGCCATTTAGCCCTACTCTCTGCTTTCTATCTTTTAACCAGTTCCTGATCCACAATAGTACACTGCCTCCAGTCCCATTACTTTTTAATTTTGCCAAAAGCCTCTCATGAGAGACTTTGTCAAAAGCTTTATGAAAATCCAGGTACATTAATATCAGTTGGCTTACCTTGGTCTACCTGTCTATTCACACCTTATTCATATAGTAGAAATTTCTTGTAGCAGGAATCCATGTTTGGTTCAGAGCAGGCAGCATGGTTCTAGTCCTACAATCCCTACTTGGACAACTGGTCCATTCAAGCAAAGAGTCAGTCGGAAGTACACAGGGCAATTGCTTAGGTGGTTCAGTTCCTCCAGAGCCTGGGTGGTGAACCACACAAAGAGCCAGTTGCAGCTGACCTAGTGCTTGGAGTTTCTGGGGGTGCAGTTTGATACTCGGATTGGAAGGGTTTTTCTCCCCAAGGACTGTTGAATCAAGTTTTGAACTCAGGTCCTAGCCTTTCAGGCTCATCCATCACCTGCAGCATGGGATTATCTTCAACTGCTTGGCATGGGTTTTGGTGCTTTAGGTGAGAGAGCACTTGTATCTGCTGCAGCAAGCTGTGTTGTCTTGCTGGTTGCCCTTATCTCAGAATTATTCAGTGCACTTCCCTCTACCCTTGACAGTGTCTGCCTCTGCACGGGTGGGCTAATCCATACCACATCCTCCAGGAGATGCCCACGGAGTCTCCGCCCTGGACAGTCATGAGCATGGATGTCAGCCTATCCGGGTGGGGGGCCCATTGTCTGGGCTGCTCAGCACAGGAGCAGTGGACCTCCAAGGAAGCATGTTGGCCCATCAATTGGCTCGAAGTCTGGGTCATCCGCTTGGTGTTGCAAGTGTTCCATCCTTTCCTTGAGGGTCAGTATGTGTGCTCTGATAGTGCAACTGCTGTAGCATATGTTAATTGTCAGGGAGGCATGAGAAGTGCATGGGTCTCCCTGGAGTTGGCTCGCCTGTACCCTTGAAGAACACCATCTTCAAGTGCTATCAGCACAGTATATTGCAGGAGAGGAAAATGTGGTTGCGTTCCTCAGTCGTCATGTGCTAGGCTCAGGGGAGTGGGAGCTGGCCCCATGGACGTTTCATTGCATTTTTCAGCACTGTGGTCCTCTGCTCATGGATCTGATGGTGACGGAGGTCAATTGCAAGGTCCCATTGGTTTTTTTAGCTGTCAGGGACAGTGCACATCTCGGGGATCAATGCACTGGTTCAGCCTTGGCGTGTGTCTGCTCTCCTCTGTGGGCAATGATTGCTTGCACTGTCGGATAGAGCATCACCCGGATATAGTGATCCGGGTGGCTCTAGACTGACCACGTCGCCCATGGTATGCGGACCTGATGAGACTTGTAGTGGCACAGCCTTTCTTCCTGGAGCAACACAGGGACCTCTTGTGCCAGGGGCTGATCCTCATGGACGATCTGGCCCCCTTCTTACTTACAGCATGGCCCTTGAGAGGCAACAGTTAGCCTGGAATGGTTACTTGGTAGCAGTCATTGCCATGCTGCTGAAGGCCAGACATAGTTCTACATCCTTGGCTTATGTGTGAGTGTGGCAGATGTTTGAGCTGTGGTGTCGCTGGCAGTGTCTGTTCCATTGTGCATACAGGTGCCGACCATGCTGGCAATTCTACAGGACAGGTTCGACAAGGGTCTTGCTTACAATTTCTTAAGGGTGCAGGTGGCTGCTCTCGCTTGTTTTTGAGGGCCTATTGCTAGTCAACCCCTTGCCTTCCACGCAAATGTCGCATAGTTTCTGCGAGGGGTTTTTCACGTCCTCTGCTGCGGCCAGTGGTCCCACCTTGGGATCTTTCCCTAATTTTAAGGACACTTTCAGCAGCTCCTTTTGAGCCTTTAAAGCATACTACTCCGAAGGACCCCATCTTGAAGGTGGTTTTCTGGTGGCCATTGCATCAGCTTGGTGGTGGTCAAACTGCAGGCTCTATTGTTTTTCTTCTACTGAGGGACTGTTCGGTCTGGTTTCTTCCTTTCTGCCAAAGGTGGTGTCTGCTTTTCATATCTACCAGGTGATTTCTTTGCCATCCTTTTCGGCAGAGCAGTGCTTAGGTAAAGATAAGTTCCTTCATTGTGTGGATGCTCACCAGGTGCTTCTTTGCTACCTGAAGGTCACTAATTATTTTTGTTTGTCTGATCGGCTTTCTGTCCTCTTTGCTGGGCCGCACAGAGGTCATGCAGCCTATAAGGCTGTACTTGCACACTGGTTCAAGGAGGTTATTGCTTTGGCCTACATCTTTGTGGAAAGATTGTTCCGAAAGGGCTTCAAGCTCATTCTGCTAGAGCTCATACATCTTCCTAGGAAGAATACTTCAGGGTATCTCCCTGAATATTTGTCGGGCAGCGGCATGATCTTCTTTGTCTTGCTTGTACCTTCAAGCCCAGGTGGAGGCCCACTTTGGCTCTCGAGTGCTTGTGGCTGCAGTGTCTTCCCACTCGGTGGTGGAGTAGTTTTGGTACTTCCCACTTGTCTGGACTGGTCTAACTGGATGCTGTCGGAGGTGAAATTTTACTTACCATTAATTCCCTATCCTTTAGTCCTGCTAAACCAGTCCAGGACCTGCCCGTTCTGGATTCTGCTGTATATATCTACAGGGATTCTGCTGTTCATCCCCGTTCTATGGTTTGATTTAATTATATTCAGTTGTGTGGTTTGCACTGTGTGCATATTGGAAAACAAAAGTGGAAAGGGAAGGACAGTTCTTCTTAGGGGGTTTCTCCATCTGCTTTGTGAGTAATTAAACTGGAAGGTGCCCCTAGCTATACCAGTATTAGTCCCAGTGATGTCACTGAGGTTTTTTTTTTTTTTTCTCTGTTTCCATCATCTGCTGGCAGGGGGGCATAACCCACTGGTCTGGATTGGTCTAGCAGGACTAAAGGAAAAGAGATTAATGGTAAGTAAAATTTCACCTTGTTTTTTGAATCACTGTCATAGGTGAAGAGTGTGAAGCCATGTCTGAAGCAGCTCCAGCAATGTATTCAGACCATTTCAACTCTTCATGACGACGAAATTCTGCCCAGTAACCCTGCTGACCTCTTTCACTGGCTGCCCAAGGAGCACATGTGTGTGCTGGTTTACCTGGTAAGCACATCTTCAAATGTAACTGATCTGGAATGTGCTGTGTACCAAATCTTAGGTTTATAAATCCTGTCTGACATCTGTTGCTGCCATGATGTCTGGACTTCTACATGGTTTTAAAAGTTTTAGTAGTTGCTTTTCCCCTCCACTCCTCCACTTTTGCCTTCCATTGTCTTTATCCAGTACTGTTTCCTTTCCATGCTCCTAGGATTTTGTTGGCTGTGTGGTGGCTGACATGTGAGTGCATATGTAAGCATTTGCTAAGAAAAGGGAGAACAGAGTCTCCTGGGGGAATAGAGAAGGAATAGGGTTGTGTTGGCATTACCTCCTGCCCTTGTATACAGTTTCCCACTTAGGTCTGAATTAAATGTAGTTAAGACACTGGTAACGAGTACCAACGTGAAAGCAGGGGAAGGAGAGGGATCAGCTTTTGTAGTCGGTGCTCATATTGCTAGACTCCCATGGGGTAGGTGGGAGAGGGTGTGTATGTGTATAATTTGTTTTGGTTAAATAGAAATATGAACCCTTGAACAGTTTTGTCTGGTTTGTTCCCGTCTCCATATTTACAATCCTTTGCACCTTTGGCAGGTAACAGTAATGCATTCCATGCAAGCAGGTTACCTGGAGAAAGCACAGAAGTACACAGATAAAGCACTCATGCAGCTAGAAAAGTTAAAAAGTAAGTTTAAGCTCTGCTGTACTGGAAGTTTAAGAAATTATGGAATGGGAATTTTGGATGCCTTTTTAATATGTACTCATTTTTATTTCAAACATATATTTCCTTATTATCCCTCCAGTCCTGTCCAGATGCATGGTTATGCCTTATCACTAGCAGATGGGGAGACTAAGAACCACAGACTTTGATGTCATGCTATAAGGGTTCTGTGCACATCCTGTCAGTCCAGTATTCTCAGTCTCCAGCAGATGGTGGTGAGCTTCTGTGCAGTCTGGACTCCACTGAAGAAAAATTTAAAACAAAAAAACAAAAAAAAATTAAGACACAGGGAATGGAGGAGAGCTTGCAAGAGAGAGTACTACTGTTAGGAGAACCAGGGTTATTGAGAGTCTGCCTTCGGTGATTTTAGGGAAATATACTGAAACATCCCTTATACCAAATTAAAATCTCCAACCAATTAAATATATATTTTAAAAAAAAACCCATCCAGGGCCATACTCTTAATGAGTTAGAGTATTTCCAAATCTCCAGCTAGACCAGTCCTTACAAGTGGGTTATATTCCCCTCCCAGCAGATGTTGGAAACCAGATAAAATATCAAAGGCTTCATTGAGCATGCCCTGGGACCCATGTGCCTCCCCTAGTTTTCGCCTTCAGTATTTTTCTGTCTCCAGCAGATGCTGGTCGTTACTCGCCTTACTCCACAAATAGAGTTTTATTTCAGGACTAATTCAGTCAACTTTCAACTGTGGAGGTCTCTAGGAACACTGCAGGTGTCCCCACATTTTTGAAGCCAGTCACTGGGCAGTAGCCATTGATCATGAGGATCAGAAAGGCCTGCTTTCTGCACAGGGGATCAGGCTCCAGGCCACGGGGGCCTGTGTAGCCTGTCTGGAGAGAGATGAGCACTGCCATCGGAGCCTGAGCTGCCTGCCCTAGTACAGCCACCGCTATTCAGCGAGTTTTTGTTTTTGTATTGGGATTCCACTTGCAGAACCATGGCCAGCTACTGCTCAGCTCCCAGACAGCTTGTCGGATGGGCTGTCTTGCAGCATCAGTGAAACTGAGTGATGGGCTTCCCCTTCCTCACCAGTGGCTCTCTCTCTCTCTCTCTCAACGCTGCAGTGCTGCTGTTGCATCTGAAGCCGCGAGGCCCTCTACCGCCTCAGTTCCGCACCTCCACTATTGCCACTGACTGCTCCTGTGAGTCACCGCCAACCTTTACAGCCACCTTTTCACCGTGGCTCAGATTCCGCCTCTGTTTTCTGTCCTCCTCCACCACTGGCTCCTTATTAAGTCACGTGGTATCTGGCTGCTCAACAACGTTTTTAGCGTATCTACTCCAGCCTGCTGGCCTGCATCTTCCCGCCTTCACTTTGACCATTTTAAAGCGCTGATTTTCGCGCCTACTGCATGCGGCAGCCATTTGCTCTCCAGAGACTCCAGACAGCACTCGAGTCGGTAACTCAGCAGGAGATTCTATTTTTCAGTCTTCTGTGACTGCACAAGGGTATCACATTAACTTGGTACTGGGGGAGACAACCCAGCGCTGCTAGGCCTCTGCTGCTGTCAACGGAGGGGGCTGTCCTGCCTTCCTGGGCTCCCGGTGACTCCCGCATCAACACAATCGCCAACTTCATCTTCTTCGCACCAACATTCCACCAGGAAACGTGCCTTGGATGCTCAGGGGACAGAAGTCCCATTCCGCACACTCAAGGCAGTCTCTTGGATGGCTGGGGTTGGCGATTCTCCTCCCCACATTGACTTGGATCATCTCTCGGAGGCTGGCAGCCAGCATTCTGTCTCAGATCGTGAGGATAGCGCATGGTACCCGTCAGAAGATCCAGACGAGAACCCTCACGACTCCCAAGACGTCAGGCTGTTTCACAGAGACGAGCTGGCAATGCTTATTGCACAAATTGTAGAGGCTCTTTGTATTTCAGATGGCCTCGAGGCAGCGCCGGCTCAAACCTCGTCGCAGGCCGATCCCATTCTGGCAGGCATTCGAAAGCCAGCTAAGGCCTTCCCGTTTCCGCTGGAGCACCAACAGTTGGTCTCCCTGGAATGTCAAGCCCCGGAGGCAGTACTCTGGTCAACATGACGGTTAGGCAAACTTTGTGTGGTTTACCAGCTGACCTCATCAGCTGGCTTCGTTTCTGCACAGTGGATGCCATGGTCACAGCCATGACCAAGCACACCACCATTCCGGTGTAAGGAGGCACGGCACTCCACAATCAGAATGACCGTAAGATGGAAGGCTTGTTGAAGACGGCCTTCGCCGCCTCCTTGCTTACTTTGCAAACTTCTGCCTGGGGTGGCCTTGTGGCTTGCGCCCTCTTGCATTGGGTTCAACCTTTGTCCGAGGATTTCGCCTCAGCAGGCATGGAGTCCACTGCCACGTTCGTGGCGGATGCTCTCTATAATCTCATTAGGCTATTGGCCTGGTCCATCGCGGCATAACGGTAGCACGTCGCTGGCTCTGGCTCTAGCATTGGTCAGTCGATTCTGCCTCTGAGGCCAGCCTGCCTCGCCATGTTACCCTTTAAGGGCAAGCTCCTCTTTGGGTGAGGATCTGGAGCAATTGGTCAAGGACCTTGTTGATGTGAAACCTCAGTCTACCTGAGGACAGACCCCGATCTTCCTCTCGTAGGGGGGCCGGTGGATCCGCTGCTCCTACGGTATCACGATCTTGCTTCAGGAGCTACTGCCCCAGCAGATCCTCCTCAGGGTCATCGGCCTGCAGGTGCACCCACCTCTCGGCCCTTTTAGGCGTTTCGCAGAGCAAAGGATTCCTTCTCTACCTCTACAGCCAAGTTCCCTGGATCCCGCCGGCAGTCCCGGGCCCTACTATGGGACACCACCTGTGGGAGGGTGCCTATCCCTTTTCTCCCACGAGTGGGCCGGCATCACCACAGATCAGTGGTTCTTAGGCATCATTCAGCACAGCTATGCCCTCGAGTGCGCCCGACTCATCCGGGATGCCTTTTTAATCTCCCCTTGCACGGCTCTGAAACATCCGGCCGTGTGTGCATCTCTGCAGCGCCTGCTGGATCTCCAGGCCATTTGTCCCATCCCAGCCTCCGTACGAGAGTCCGGATGCTATTCCATCTATTTTGTTGTACCCAAAAAGGACGGGTCATAGCGCCCTATTTTTGACCTCCAGGGTGTCAATCGCTTGCTCAGGGTTCCCTGGTTTCAGATGGAAACTCTCTGGTCAATTATTTAGGCGGTCAGACAGGGGAACTACTTGGCATCCTTAGATCTTGCCAAGGCTTACCTCCACATCCCCATCCATGCGGACCATCAGCGGTTCCTGAGGTTTGTCATCCTCTGACAACATTTTCAGTTTCGGGCGCTGCCTTTCAGCCTAGGAATGGCGCCCCGCACTTTCTCCAACGTCATGATTGTGGCTGCCGCATGCTGAGACATGAGGGCGTGCGGGTGCACCCCTGTCTCAATGACTGGTTCATCCAGGCAAAGCCTTACCACGAGACTCTGCAGGCCGTTCATCACATTGTCCAAGTTTTGGAAGACCTGGGCTGGGTTGGTAACCATGCCAAAAGTTCCCTCGCTCCCACACAATCTCTCAAATTTCTCAGAGCCTGCTTCGATACCCAACAAGGCAGAGTTTACTTCACACACAGGAACGGTTTCACCAGTTTACCGATCAGCTTAGCAGGTTTCTACGGACAGCGCAGCCACGAGCCTGGGACTATCTTCGGGTGCTTGAGGCCATGGCAGCTAGCATCGACATCGTCCCCTAGGCATGGGCGCATATGCGGCCTCTTCGGGGGTCACTGCTCTCCCGGTGGTTGTCCATCTCCGGGGACTTCAACCTTCACCTATCCCTTCCACCTTCTCTGTGCCTCAGCCTTCGGTGGTGGCTCCATTCAGGGGGTCCCTTTAGAGGCACCACAATGGATAGTCATGACTACCGACGCCAGTCTCTCCGACTGGAGGGTGCATTGTCGTGACCACACCACTCAGGGTGTCTGGAACCCTCGGGAGGCATCCTGGCCTTTCAATCACCTGGAAGCCAGGGCTGCACACCTGGCCTTGCTGCACTTTCTGCCGTACATCCGTCACAGAGCAGTACAGAGCAGTACATCCGTCACAGAGCAGTACAGATCTTCTTGGACAATGCCACAACTGTCTCCTACCTCAACAAACAGGGGGGCACCAAATGTCTGGGAGTTGTGAAGGAGATGGCTCTCCTATTCACCTGGGCCGAAAGACATGTGCTGATGGGGTCAGCTCAGCATATCGCGGGTGTAGACAACATGCAGGCAGACTTTCTTAGCTGACATGCCTTGGATCCCTGGGAATGGGAGCTTGCCCCCGTGAGCCTTCTAATGGATAGTTCAGCAGTGGAGATCAATCTGATGGCAACCACAGCCAATGCCAAGACCACGATCTTCTTCAGCTGAAGGAGGGAGCCCGGAGCTCAGGGGGTGGATGTGCTGATTCAGCCCTGGCAGATGGCATCCCTCCTGTACCTCTTTCCTCCCTGTGCAATGTTTGGGCTGGCTCTTCAACTCATTAAAGCTCACCAGGGACTAGTGATTCTGGTGGCCCTTGAGAGGCCGTGCTGCCCATGGTTCGCTGACCTCATTCACCTCACAGTGGGGTGCCACCTCCTGCTGGGGTCTTGCCACCTCCTGCTCCGACAGGGACCCGTATGGATGGACAATCAAGCTCTTTACTCGCTTACGGCCTGTCTCTTGAAAGGCGCCGCAAAAGTTATTCACAGCGGGCCATCGTGACCCTTATTCAGGTTTGTCTGTCGTCTATCTCTCTGGCTTATGCACAAGTCTGGCGCCTCCTGAGGCCTGATGCGCATGCCACAGAGTTTCACCCTGGCGTATACAGATCCCTGACATCCTTGCCGCCTTACAGGATGTCTATGACAAGGGACTTGCGCTGAAATCCTTGAAGATCCAAGTGGCCATTCTCACTTTAGAGGGCCCATCGCAGGCCGCTTGGTGTTAGCACATGTCTGTTGGATGTTTTCTTTGGGGCGTCAGATTACTGTGCCCACCTCTGTGTCCTATGATTCCTCCATGGGACCTCTCTCTGATCTTGTGCAGCCTGCGGAAACCCCTGTTTGTGCCTCTTAAGGAGGTTATGCCGAAGGATGTGGTCATCACATCCGCTGGACGGGTGTCAGAGCTCCAAGTGCTTTCTTGTCGGGACCCGTTCTTGACCACCTCTACAGAAGGAGTCTCTATCCAACCTGAGCCGTCCTCCTTACCCAAGGTCTTGTCTCCATTCCACCTTAATCAGCCTTCTGTCTGCCTTTTCCAGTCAGGACTGCATGGTCTATTAGCATAATCTTAGGGTGCTGAATGTTGGCCGCATTCTGCACTGCTACATGCGAATGACAAATTCCTTCAGGAAATCGGATCGCCTTTTTGTCTTCTCTGCGGGGCCCCGCAAAGGGCTCGCCGCTTCCAAGCAGACCATTGGCCAATGGATCAAGAGAACCATTGAATCTGCTTATATTTTTCAAAGCAAAACGGTCCCAATAGGCCTTCGAACACATTCTACTAGTGCACAAGCCACCTGGGTGGAGGGGTCCTGCGTGGATCTAGTGGCCACCTGGTTGTCCGTCTACGTTTGTGTACCATTATCGGCTGGATATCCAGATACTGACTTTGGTGGCTTTCGGGGCCAGCATAGTGTCTGCGGCTGCCTTGTTCCTCCCACAGATGGGGTAGCTCTGGTACTGCCCACTTGCAAGGACTAGTCTAATAGGAGATTTGGAGGATGACATTTCACTTGCTGTTAATTTCCTTTCCTGGATTCCTGCTAGACCAGTCCATCTCCTGCCCTCACTCACTGTGTAATTGGCCATAGTTTTTTGGCAGCCGTCATGACAGCTATTACGACAGAGCTTCCAGTTAGCGGCTATCCTTTGCAGTCTGTTGATTTGTACATAGTTATGTGGCACTGGACACTAGTTGCGCTATGGTTCTCATTTATAGTGGCGCTCTGGTTCTCACTTTTATTTTAATAGGGGTGCTACTTTCGCTCACTTGACGCCGCTTCTTTACCAGAGGTATACTGAAGGAGACACCTAGGGGAAGCAAATAGGTGCCAGGGCATTGAAGCCTTTGGTATTATATTTGTTTCCAACATCTGCTAGCAGGGGAATATAACCCTTGTAAGGACTGGTCTAGCAGTAATCTAGGAAAGGTAATTAACGGTAAGTAAAATGTCACTTTTTTTTTTTTTTTTTTTCCCCCAGCATTCTTAGGCTCATCAGGAGAGTGAAACATAAATCGTACACCATTGTGTGAGTACTGTGGCACCATTGCAGGCGCCGCCTTTGATCCTGTATGCCACAGGAGTCAGACAGGATGTGCCATGCCTGGTCCCTTAGCACATATTAAAGAACAAGTCTAATGATACCCACATTTATTTTATTTTAGAGTACTAATACCAGAGATAAGCTCTTCAAGCCAAGAAAAAGGATATAGGTGAAGGTTGGCAGTGCCCATAACTCCTGTAAAATTCTCCAAATCCATATTTAAGCACTTATCAACTACTGCTGTTGCTGCTACTACTACTTATTTGTATAGCGTTACAAGGCAAACGCAGCTTTGTACAGACGCATGTAAAATACTGTTTCTTATCATCCCTCCAGTCCAGTCCCACACCTCTGGGTAGTCAATCTCCTCCAGCAACTTGGATACTGAGTGTGTCATCTTTTGATGATATCGGTGTACTAAGGCAGCTGGCAGCACCAACCGGCGACTGTAAGCTTCAGTCTCCAAGTAGCTGGAGGAGGTAGTGAGCCAGAGTGCTGGACTCGCTGAAGGGACACCTAAGGAGAGAGAGTTAGCTTTGAGATTTTAGTTTCTGGTTGAAGTTTTTTTATTTTCTTGGTACAGTGCTGGACTATCAAGCTTTAAAACAAAAAATGGTGCACTGCTTTTTATGAGGCTGTGGGGGACTATTGTGAAGAAGGAAAGAGAGCCCCCCTCCCCCCCCCCCCCCCGGGTACGAAGGAGGGGACTTGGGAGCTTCAGAGACAGCCAGACATCTTTAGCTGCTCCCGAACCCATTACTGGGTGAAGAGACTGTGGAGCAAGAGCCTGCAGGCAACACTTGTGAGCGCACTCTGCTTCTGCACCAAAGTTGGAAAGCACAGGCTGAGCACGAGACAGGAAACAAGCAGTAGCAGCTCTGTTTCCAGGCAATCAGCTCAATTCAAGCTGGTGAGTGGGGGGCTGTTTGGCTGCGGGGAGAATAGCAACACTGTCCACACCTCCGGGAGTGTTTACCGGTGCACTGCTGAAAACCATGTGGCTGACAGCAGTTTCTTAGCAGTGTGGGAAAGGCACCATTTTGGAGTGCCATTGGGTTGTGCTTGGTGGGAACAGCTGAGGGGAGGACTCACCAGACATCTGCTGGCAACCCCCGCGGTTTGTGGGGGGTTTTTGTGCAGGGGCCTCTTTTTGAGCATTTTGACTTTTTTTTTTTTTTTTTTTAAAGCAGTGGGTTTGTGCTAGCGCGGTTCAGTCAGGGGGAGTTTGAAGCAGGGACTTTCTCCTCTTCCCCGCTAAACTGCATGACCGGGTAACCTGAAGGGGGTGAACAGTTGGTCAGCACAGACAGGAGACCATGCCGGCAAGGCTGCAGTGTGTAGCGTAAGGGACTGTGTGTAGCTTAAGGGTGGGAGTCTGTTTCAGGCGTGAGCATTTGCCGTGGCTGCGAGGAGGAGGCCCAGTTAGTAGAACATGGACTGCAAGATGGTATGGAACAGATCTTGGGGACTTATTCTCCTCGGGGGGCAGTGGGGAGTACTTCAGAGGCCCGGGAAGGGCAGGACTCAACAGCAAGGGAGGTCAGGAGTTCTGCTACTGTGCTCCCTCTGCTAGAGCCATACAGTAGGGACCAGGCCTCTCCCAGACCTTCCATAACTCAAGGCCTCTGTGGCATGAGTGCCCCAGGCAGTTTTTCCCCTGAATTTGTGCTGCTCATGCATAAGATGGGGGACAAAGGGCCACTCTTTGGCCCAGGAGCAAGGCAGGGAAAAGCCTGCGGACACGCAAGAGTCGGTTCCAGATGCAGAAGTGGCCAAAAGGCATAGGCCAGAGGGGACTGGGGGGAATAGTCCCCATTGTCGGAAGAGCCAGAAGAGTTGGACCCGGATATGAAATGAGGAATTAGGAGAGATTCCATAGGAGGAGTTGTGGATTGTCCTTGTGTTTCGCTGGGAGGAGTTGGTGACGCTCAGTACAGAATCAATAAAGAAACTTAATATGCCAACAGGTCTCCCAGTAGAGGAAGAGGCGCTAGAGGACCCACTGCTTCAGATGGTTCAGAAGATGCAAAAGATGTTTTCAGTGCATAGCGTGGTCAAGCAGATGATCCAGGAGGAGTGGGATCTTTCGGAGGTCGGACTCGGAGGCGTGCGGACCATGACACAGCTGTACCCGCTACCGGAGCAAAAGTAGGAGATGCTCCGGTCTCCAAAGGCGGATGCGGCAATCTCGGCTGCTGCTAAGAAAACAATGATCCCAGTAGAGGGCAGTACTGCACTCAAGGATGTCCAGGATAGGAAGTTGGACACCTTGTTGAAGTAAGAATTTGATATCAATGCCCTCTTGTTGCAGGCTTCCATTTGTGGGGCCTGGATTGCCAGGACCTGCCTGCGATGGGCACAAGGAGGTCTAGAGCCTGAGGATTTGGCTCTAGATCCAGCAGGGACAGCAGCCAAACTGGAGTCGGGGGCCGTTTACTTCACGGATGCCTTCTACAATCTCATTAGAGGTCTCTCCAGGAGTATGGCCTCGGTGGTGGCAGCTCGCCGCTATCTATGGCTGCGGAATTGGGCGATGGGCAGCTCTTCCATCTTAGCAAGCTTCTGTTTAAGGGGAAACTTTTATATTCGGAGAGGAGTTGGATAAATTAGTGAAAGACTTGGGAAAGTCTAAAGGGGGACGCCTCCCCGAGGATTAACAGAAGCAGCTCTACAGTTCAACTCCGGTTCAGGGTCAACCGTGGGACTTCCAACGGTTCCCTACTGTTCGGTTTGCACCTTACCAGAGGGAGGCAGTTTCCCTCACAAGGCCTGCCCTTCATACAATCCCTCTGCAAGGTGCACAGCAAAGCCACAGTGGTAAGACACCTTAGCACAGCTTCTACAGTTAGGGGCCATTGTGCCATTTCCCAAAGATCAGTGCGGGTCAGGTTGGTACTATTTCATGGTGCCCAAAAAGGAGGGCTCCTTTCGGCCTATTCTCGAGCACATGAACCAGTGTCTTCAGGTGCCCAGTTTTCACATGGAAACATTGCGGTCCATCATAATGGCAGTGAGAAGCGGAGAGTTCTTGACGTCCCTCGATCTCACAGAGGCATATTTTACACATTCCGATATGGCCAGAGCATCAGCAGTTTCTCCGCTTTGCAGTGCCTATGTGGCATTTTCAGTTTTGGGCATTGCCTTTCAGACTAGCAATGGCTCCCCCCGTACCTTCACCAACATCATGATGATGGTGGCGGTGGCAGCGGTGCTCCGCCAGGAGGGAGTCCTGGTGCACCCGTACCTCAACGACTGGCTTATTCATACAAAGTCCAGGGGCAAAAGCGAACAAGCAACAGCAAGAGTAGTGGAGTTCCTGCAAGTCTTGGATGGGTGATCTGTGGCCAAGAATTGGTTGGTGCCATCCCAGGAACTTGTGTACCTGGGGGGACACTTTGACACCCATAGCAGAAAAGTGTTTCTGCCAAGGCACCTAGCGCAGGGACTGCGTCGGTTCCTGCAGATGATGGCTTCGTCGGCCTGACATTATCTGCAGGTGCTAGGAACCATGGCAGCAACGCTCCAACATGTGCCGTGGGCAAGGATGCACATGTGACTGTTGCAGAGCGCACTGCTCCGCAGGTGGTCTCACCAGAAACATCTCTTGTCACAGTGACTGTCCTGCCCGGCGGTGACCAGGAAAGTGCTCAGTTGGTGGCTCTGCCCTGAGAATTTGGCAGCAGGGATGCCACTTGAGGCATCACGCTGGATCTCACTAATAGATGCCAGTCTATCAGGCTGGGGTGCTCGGGGCAGTGGAACCCACAGGAAACAGTGTGGTCCATAAACAGACTAGAAATGTGAACAGTCGTCCTGGAGTTGCAGAGGTCCCATCTGTGGCTGTAGGGGAAGGCCGTCTGGGTCTTCTCAGACATTGTGACCACTGTGGCCTACATCAATCAGCAAGGAGGCACGGGCAGTGTAACCTTGGAAGCAGAGGCCGAAGCACTGCTAACATGGGCAGAAGAGCATCTTATTTATTTTATTTATTTATTTATTTACATTTCTTCTATACCGCACTATTTGCGATCAGCGCGGTTTACATAGAACTAACAGTTTCCGACAAAAAACAAGAGTCAGGTCATTACAAAGAACAGGAGCATCAACTTGTCAGCAGCACACGTGGCAGGAGCAGACAATGTGATGGCGTACTACCTGAGCCGGGTGCAGGTGGATCCCGGCGAATGGACACTCTGCTAGGAGATTGTCTTGTAGGTGGTGAGCCAATAGGGCATGCCGATCATGGATCTCATGGCAACATTTGCTACGGCCAATTCAAGCCGGTTCTTCAGCAGAAGACAAGAGAGGATGTCGGAGGGCCTGGACACCCTGTGCAAAAGTGGCCCACAGAGGGCATCCTGTACGTTTTTCCCCCATGGGCACTCATAGGCCGTGTTGTGCAGCAGATCAAGGCTTAATGGGGAATGATGGTCGTGATTGCCCTGGACTGGCCGAGGCACCCATGGTATGCTGACCTGGTGCAGCTTACAATGGACCAGCCATGGCGCCTGCCAGTCAGGGAAGACCTCTTGACCCAGGGGCTGCTGCAAATGCCTCAGGTGGATCGATTCTCGCTTAGGCATGGCTCTTGAAAGGACACGGTTGAACAGGCTTGGCTATGCCAATCTGATGATAGCGCTGAAGGCCCGGAAAAGGTCCATTTCTTTATCTTATATCTGCATCTGGCGTATCTTTGAGGCTTGATGCCATGAAAAGCAAGTTGACTGTTTCTAGCTATAGTGCCCGATGTGTTAACCTTTCTGCAAGCAGGTTTTGAGAAGGGCCTGGCCTCTTGTTCTTTAAGGGTGCAAGTGGCAGCCATTTCTTGTTATCAAGGCCTGATACACAGAGTGTCTTGGGAACGCACCCGCATATGGTCTGTTTCCAAAAGGCAATGAAGCAGATCAGGCTGCCTAGGTGGTCAATTGTTCCTCCTTGGGATCTCACTCTGGCATTGGGGGCACTTACAAAGGCACCCTTCGAGCCCTTGAGCAGTTCCTTGCTGAAAGATTTGACTCTTAAGACACTTTCTGGTGGCGGTTTGCTCAGCACGGAGAATTTTGGAACTTCAAGCTCTCTCGTGCAGGGAGCCTTTTCTTTCCACATCAAAGGAGAAGGTGGTGCTCCAGCTGATACCTGCCTTTTTGCTCAAGGTCGTATCTGTTTTTCATTTGAATCAGCCAGTTTCCCTGCTGGCACTCTCGAGAGGGCCGGCGGGAGACATAGATCTGTAGTTGCATCTGTTGGATGTAAGGAGAGTATTGCAGCGTTATTTGAAGAAGACTGCTCCGTTTTGTAAATCGTATCATTTATTTGTACTTTTTGGGGGTCCATGTAAGGGGGAGGCAGTGGCTAAGGCCTCCATTTCCAGGTGTATTAGAGAAGCCATCGCATCGGCCCAAGTATTGAAGAGAAAGTTGGTGCCAATGGGGCTGCGGGCTCATTCAACCAGAGCGTAGGCAGCCTCATGGACAGAGTATAGTATGGTCCCGCCTGCTGATATTTGTAGGGTGGCCACTCTGTCCTTCCTCCACACTTTTATGAAACATTATCGTCTGGATGTGCAGGCAGCAGGAGATGCCAGATTTGGAGCGTCAGTAATTCAGGCTGGAATTGCGTACCCCTCCCTTCAATAGAACTGCTCTGTTACATCCCAGAGTGCGGGGCTGGACTGGAGGGAAGATAAAGTTAAATTAGGCCTTACCTGGTAATTGGTGTTCCTTGAGTAACTCCAGTCCAGTCCCAGAACCTGCCCTATTTGGTGATAGTATACAGCGACACCTGAAGAAAGTTACCATGAGTTTTTTGTTGGTCCGGGGATTTCCTGTGAGTCACAGCGTTGAGGTGTGTAGTTGCTGACAGGAGGCTGCCTGTCATTTTTTGCCTTGCACTCTAGGGATTTCTGTTGCCATTTGGATGGCAGCACCTTGTTTGGGCCCTTACTTTGCTATGCAGTCCTCAGGTAAGCTGCCCCCTTGTTCTGGGGGGAGGAAGTAGGGGTCTCTACAAGAGTTGGGAGCCCACAGATAGAGTTGGTTTTCTATTGTTTGATTACTTATTTGTTTCTCCTGTGTGTCTTTGCTAAGAGGTTACTGGAGCCGGTGGGTGGTGCTGGCTGCCTTAGTACACTGTCATCAAAAGATGACATGCTCAATCTCCAAGCTGCTGGAGGAGGTTGACTACCTAGAGGTGCAGGACTAGACTGGAGTTATTGAAGGAATGCCAATTAGTAGGTAAGGCCTAATTTAACTTCTCTGCTCATCAGAGCTTAGTCTAGTCAAGACAAGACAGCACAACAGCTGAGGACAAGGATATATCTAGGGGAATGTTAAGAAAACAGGTAGACTAAGCAGATTAGATCAACTAATCTTGTAAGATTCCTCCAATTATAATTATAAGCAGAATTGAAAAGGATGTGCTGATCTGCATATTGTGACAGGAAGGAAATTGTGGTCTGCATTATGGCTGCATGGCTAATCTTATTTTCATTCTCTAGTGTTGGACTCTAGTCCCATCCTGTCATCTTTCCAAGTGATTTTGCTGGAGCATATTATTATGTGTCGACTTGTCACAGGACACAAAGCCACAGCCTTGCAAGAGGTAGGTGAACAAGCTGGTGGTTCTCATTTGCTTAACCTACACAGAATTGAGTTCATAAATATTAAAAGAATGGCTCAGTGTCACCTGGCTGCTGGTTTACAATCCTTCCTGCTTCTGTATAATTTCCTTTTTGGTCTGTTTTAATGTGTTGATTTTTGTTAAATCATTTTTGTTGACATTCCTAATCGTCCCCTCAGTCCAGGTGTGCTGGTTATGCTTACTTACCAGCAGATGGAGACTGAGACACACGGATTTGAAGTCCTCACCCTGTAAGAGCTCTGTGCAACCTCTCCCCAGCCAGTATTTCTGTTTCCAGCAGGTAGTGGTGAACATAGCCTGAGGAAAATGGTACTTTAGGCCTTGGTGGTATTGGACCGCAGCAACCTTTTTTGCAGCTGCCGGGGTGCAGAATCTGGAGGGGCCAGGTCCCTCCCACGTTCTCCTCTAATTTTCCCTCAGCTAGATACTTTTTATGTGTAGGGATTGATGGCAGCTCCCTCTTTCCTCCCCAATTATTGGGAAGGGGCCAGAGGTGGAACCTTTATATAAAAAGAAAAATAAAGCACTTGGATCTGGGGGAGCAGTGGCAGCACATCAGGCCTCTGAGGTGCAGCTGACCAGTAAGCCTGGAATCGGCACTGAAGAGGGCTGTGCTCATTTCAGGGAGAGAATGCCACGAGAGCAGGGTCGTGGCACATGTTGCCTGAGGAGCATGTTCTGTACACAACCTGTGGCAGCCGTCTGGCTCAGCTCTCCGAGGAGAGGCTGTGCTGCAGCTGTGTGAAGGAAAGTGCGGTGGCCATGGATGTACTTCTGAGCTGTTCTGGAGTGCAGAAAGCAGCTGGAGGAGCAGCTGCTGACCACGATCGTGGCTTGTTGGATGCAGGAGGCCCTATGTTTTTGGTGAGAACCATCGCCATATCTGGTGCAAGAGACTGCACTGCCTCTCAGGAGCTGACAGAACTGTCAATGCAACCTGTCAGCTGGAGCCACGGGAGGGAGTGTTTCAGAAGGGAGCTATCCTTTCACTCCTGAATTTGTGCTGCTTCTCTGTGAACAAGCAGGAAGTAAGTCCTCACATATGAGTGACGTCACTGAAAGAGCCCTGCACAGGAAGACTTTAGGAGGTACTTTGCGCATGCATGCATGCCTTCCTACCTGCCCTGGTGGCATCTTCAGTCGTGTGTTTTTTCCAGAGCTCCTAGGATGTGTTCCTGCATGCCGGAAAAAGTTTGTTTTTCTGGCCCTGGGTAGTGTGTGTGTTTGTTGTTTTTCCTCCTTGCCACCTGTCGTTGGCTCAGTCAGTCTTATCGACTTAGGTTTCCTTTTTTTTTCTTCTCTCGCTTTTTAGCTGCAAGGGGGTAAAATGAAAGGGTGGTGGATGCTTGGAATGACCTCCTGATGGAAGTGGTGGGGGCAAATACAGTGACAGAATGCAAAATGGCATGGGACAGACACAGTGGATCCATTTATAGCAACAGGATAAAATCAAAACAAACTACTATCTCTTATATCTGAACAAATAGAGGTGACCTACACAGAGCGATGGGTACACCCCTAAACAAAGGCATGGGGAGGGTGACCTGCATGGAGAGGCAGGTGCACCTACTCTTGCTGCCTTGCTAGGCAGACTAGATGGACCATACTGGTCTTTATTTGCTGTCCTTATACTGTGTTACTTTGTTTTACCCCTTTGGGGTTGTTTCCCTATCCACAGCAGCTCTCCATTTTAACTTGGCTGTGGCATTATTTTTTTGGCATGTGTAAGCTAGCTAGTGGCTTTAAAAAAACGTGCAAGTGTGGCAAGACCATCTCGGCCACTGACCGCCACAACTGATCTGACAATGCCTTGGACCCAATCATCAGCCAACATCCTGTGAGCTTTGCTTGCAGATGATGCTGTAACGACTGAAGGGTTGGGAAAAACAGGAGTCCCCCCCCCCCCCCTTTCAGTTTATCGGATTCAGCAGCCTCAGTCCTGACCCCATTGTCAGCACCTTCCAAGGTTCCTGCTGAGGCGTCTAAGGGAAGGAGCTCCAAGCCCATTCTGGAGCTGAGAGGCCCAAGTTGCGAGAGGAGACTCTCTGAGATCCCGTTGCCGTCAGAGGACGAGCACCGGGAGAAAGTGCGGGTGCATCATCATTGCAGCCCTCCTCAATGCGATGCGGAGAGCGATGGTTAGAAGCGACGGGCCATGCTTACCCAATGGGAGGAATCAACCCGAACAGGGCAATTACCCTTTACAGCATGTCAGAATCCAGCATGTCATACCAGCGAGGAGTAGGTGGGAGCAGGAGACCCAGTGCTACTTCAACTTCCTCTCAGAATCCAAATCAAAATGGGAGACCGAGGAGGAATTGACTTCTTCAGACCTCCAGTCTCCGGACCTCCTTTCCAACCCTGTCTCCTCCCTCCAGGGATGCGCCCCAGAGGACATGTCCTAATAGGACTTCGTCAGGGATATGGTCAAGGCTATCCCCTTATTTCTGGAATTGGAGGAGGAATCAAGGGCGGAGGAACTGGAGTTGCCCCAGTACCCCTCAGCTCTTAGGGAAGCAGTGACTGTTTCTGTGCACCATGTCCTGCAAAGGTTGCTGCCGTGGCTATGGGAAACTCCTTTTGTGGTCCTGTCATCAGCCGAAACTCCACTCCCTGTACCGGGTCCAGAATATACCGGGTCCAGAATGTCCCGGGCTTTGAAAAGCCTCAATTACCATACAACTCCATCATGGCTGAGTCATCCATGAAGCAAGCTAAAAGCACCAAGACTCACTCTTTGGTGCCTCTGGGCCATGAGGCTCAAACCCTGGACTCCTTCAGGAGAAAATGCTATCAGGGTTCCATGCTGGTTGTCAGGATCCTGGCCTTCCAGACCTATATGAGCATGTTCTTCAAAGATGATATGCTGGACCTGGTGGAATTTGCTGATCTCGTACCAGAGGACAGTCATGTGGCTTTTCGGGTCCTGGTGGCCCATGGCAAAGACTGATCCAAATTCATGGTACATGGCACCTATGATGATGATGTCTGCAGGCAGGGTAGCGGCAGTAGGCATTGCTGGCCGTCAGCTGGCATGACTGCAGTTCTCTGACCTGGAACACTGGGTCAAGGACAGGATCACCAGTTTTCCCTGCCGAGGGGAGAACCTCTTCGGGAAGCCGGTAGAGGAGCTCGAGAAGGAGCATGTGACTCTCAAGGCTTTCCAGAAAAAACACGAATCCCATGCGGAAGAAACATCAGGCTATAAGAAGGCTCACCCACTCTCGCAACTATATTACCAGGCATAGCCCAAGGCACAGACCCCCCCTTCCACCAGCAGTGGAAGGAAAAGACCCCGAAGGCACAGCCTGCCCTCAGCCCAAGCAGGGGGCAGGTTTTTGACTGGTTCCTTAGGAGCATAGCCAGCTGTCCACTGTCTGTTGGGGTTCCCCTGTAGTGGGGGAGGGGGTGGCTTGTCCACTTTGCTCAATGGTGGCCTGGGTGTTGCAGATTGGCCAAAGTGGATATCGGCTGCACCTCACCCAGCTGCTGCCCCCGTACATTCCCGGGGAATACTCCATGGACCCCACACATAGGAACCTGCTGCAGGGAGAAGTCTCTGCTCAGCTATCTGGTCAGTTCCCCCAGATACTTCTTGGCTCTCAAAAAAACTGGCAGGTTCTGGCTCATCATGGATCTGTGAAACCTAAACTGGTTCCTTGTATGCGAGAGGTTCAAGATGGTCTCACTAGGGACGCTGCTCCTGTACTTTCTACAGGGCAAAGGATGTGTTCACACACATCCTGATCCACCCAAGTCACAGACATGATCTATGGTTTGTGCTGAGTGGCCAGCATTTTCAGTACCACGTGCTTCCCTTCGGGTTGGCCTCAGCCCCATTGGTTTTCACAAAGTGCCTGACAGTCATGGCTGCCTACCTCCGGACCATGGGGGTATTTGTCTTCCCATACCTCAAATTCTCTCTTTGCCTGCCTTATCAAAGTTAGATGCAAAGCATTGAAAAGGCAGGCAAAGAGAGAATTTGAGATGAAGCTTGCTGTGGAAGCAAAAACGCATAATAAAAACTTTTTCAATTACATTCGTAGCAAAAAACCTGAGAGTCAGTTGGACCATTAGATGATAGGGGGTAAAAGGGGTACTAAGAAGAGACAAGGCCATAGCGGAGAGACTGAATGAATTCTTTGCTTCAGTCTTTACTGAGGAAGATGTAGGGGTGTTACCCATGACTGAAATGGTATTTAAAGGTGATTCTGCGGAAGAATTGAAAGAAATATTGATACATCGGGAAGATGTATTACAACTATTTGATAAACTAAAGAGTAGCAAATCACTTGTACCAGATGGTATACATCCAAGGGTGTTGAAAGAACTGAAATATGAGATATCTCCCCTCAGCAGTCTCTTTTCCAGATTGAAGAGCCCTAACCTTTTTAGCCTTTCTTCATAGATGTATCCTTCCATCCCCTTTTCCATTTTGGTGGCTCTTCTCTGTACCTTTTCTAATAACGCTATATCCTTTTTAAGATACGACTCCAAGAGCTTGGGATTACCTACAATTTCTGGGAGTCATGGCAGTGATGCTGGAGTTGATGCTCTGGCGCACACGTGTCCTTTGCAGTGTGCTTTGTTGAGGAGAAAGTGGTCCCCTTCCTCCCAGGATAACAGCTTTCGCTTTCCTCTGCCCTCCGCATTGCAGGCCAGCTTCTGTTGGTGGGCTTGCCCTGACAAGTTGCCTAGAGGAGTACCTCTCGAGACCCTGGACTGGGCGATTGTCACAACCGATGCTAATCTAGGGAGCTGGGGAGCTCGCTGTCTGGGGCAGATGGCTTGGCAGAGATGGTCCTGGATGGGAAGGCAAGTGGCTGATCGATCACCTCGAGGCGAGAGCTGTTCAGTTAGTCCTGCTCATTTTCGGCTGGTGGTTCGCGATCAGCCTGTGCGGGTTCTATCCATGCCATGGGAAACAGTTCTTGGGGATGGCAAGAGAGAAGAGCCTGTTTCCATGGGCAGAGTGGCACTGGCAGGCTGTCGGCTCAGCACATTTCTGGGGAGGAGAATATCAAAACTGATTTCTTCCATCTTCATATGCTAGACCCCTGAGGAGTGGAAACTCACCCTCTAGCCTTTCCACCAAATAGTGCATTGTTGGGAGGGTTCAGGTGATGAATCTGATGGCCACAAGGATCAATGCCAAGGTTACGGAATTCTACAGTTGTCAGGAGTACGGATCCAAGGGGTTGGATGCGCTCATTCAGACATGGCCCTCTCTCATCTTTGTTTTTCCACCGTGGGCAATAAATCAGTCTGCTGCTTCGCTGCATAGAATCTCATCTGGCGATGGTGATATTGGTAGCACCAGACTGGCCGCCGTGCCTGTGATATGTCAGCCTGGTTCACTTGTGTCCCAGCCTCTCCTAGATTTTCACAAGGGTTTGTTGAGGCAGTGGATCATCCTGATGGACGACCCAGTTCTCTTTTTGCTTGTGGCTTGGCTCTTGAAAGGCACCATTTAGCTCATAAGGGCTATTCTGTTGTTGCAGTTGGTACATTGCTGAGAGCTCGGCATACTTCCACCTCTTTGGTTTACATCCAGGTCTGGTGTCTCTTTGAGGCCTGGTATCATCAGCGTGCTCTGTTGCCTTGACGAGCCCAGGTGCTTTTCCTTTTGGCTTTCCTTCAGGATGGGTTTGATAAGGGTTTGGCGCATTCTCTGAGACAGCACAATACCCAGGCCTGTGCCAGTGGTGCAGCTGCACAGGGTGCAAAGAAATAGGGGCACATTCGAACCCCCACCAGAAGTGGAAGCTGCCCTCATCCAGAAGTGAAATTTAGAACCTTTCGTGGGACACCTGAGCCACATTGTCTTGGAGAGCAGGAGGGATTCGCTGCCTGAAGTTCGCATTCCTAGGTGAGCTGCTTGGGGGCTGGGGGTATTGATGGCATGGCTGGCAGGAATCCTAAGGCCCCACCAGTCTGATTCTGTGAGGCTGTGGCCAGGCGGAGCAACGGAAGCTTATGTCGTGGCTCCATAGATCACTCTACCGGGACTTCCATACCGGCAGTGCAGGCATGTTCTAATTGCATCCTTGCAGCCCAGAATATCTTAATGCCAGTCTCAAATGCATCACAAGATTAGCATCAAGACATTGTTTGCACTGCTGGTATTGAAGTCTCAGTAGAGCGATCTACAGAGCCATGGCATAAGCCTCTGCTGCTCAGGTCAGTTGAAATAAAGTACTGTCTACTTCATCCGGGAGGCAGTGCAGCAGCTAGTTCCCTGGACCCCCGGCAGGAGGGAGGGAAGCAAGACATGCGACTGTCAGCAGGAGCCCTCCAGCTGCAAGAGAAGCACTGTTCCCCCTCTATACTGCTCCCTCAGAAGTCACCAACCTAGGCGACTACCTGGATTGCCTGGTAGTTGGGTCGGCCCTGCTTGTGGGCCACCTCTGGCAAGAATCTTCTTTTTTGGGGGGAGGGGGCAACTGACAGTCTGATATCACTGGGGGGAGTGTGCCAGGTTTGCAAGTCTCACAGGGTGCCGTTATGACTTGATACAGCCCTGCTCTGAGAGTGCAGGTGGCCGTGCTGTCATTTTTTTCATGCCCCTGTCTCAGGGCGTTTGCTAGTTGCCCACCTAGATATGGTTGCATTCCTCCCAGCGGTGCGTGTTTTCCACCCTCCTTTCCGGCCAGTGATCCCTCCATGGGACCTTTCCCTCGTGTTGCCTCCTTTTGAGCCCTTGGCCATGCTTAAGGATCTGTTGTTGAAAGAAACCTTTCTCGTGGCTGTCATCTATGCGTGCCGCATTTCCGAGTTGCAGGCTTTGTCCTGCTGGGACTCTTATCTTTTTCTTCAGAAAGGATTTGTTTATTTTATTTTGTTACAATTTCTATATCACGGATTACAAATAACAATATTTTGAGTAGTGCATAAACAGGGTAACCTTGTGGCTGGTTCCTTCTTTCCTGCCTAAGATACTGGCACCTTTTCATTTTAACCAGGTGATTTTGCTTCTGTTTTTCTCAGATGAGCAATGTTCAGGAAAGGCAAAGATCTTCAACTGGTAGATGTTCGCAGGGTGTTTCTTTGTTATCTAAAAGTGACTAATGCCATTTAGCTTCCTGATTGGCTTTTTGTCCTGTTTGCCAGTCCTTGTAAGGGTCATGCAGCTTCTAAGGCAATGCTGGCTCGCTAGACCAAGGATACTGTTTCTTTGACACATGTCTTGCATGGTAAGACCATTCTGGAGGGGCTCAGGGCTCATGCCACCCCAGGGCTCAGGTAGCTTCCTGGATAAAGAAATCTCAGGTTTTCCTGCTAGATATTTGTCATGCCACCACCTGGTCATCTCTGGCTACCTTTGTACGCCATTACTGCTTGGACCTGCAAGCTTGAACCACAGCCTGCTTTTGGCTCTAGAGTGCTTGTGGCAGTTTCATCCCATCCCGTGTAGGGTAACTTTGGTACTTCTCACTAGTCTGGATTTTCTGGACTGGTCTAGCAGGATGCTATGAAAGGTGACATTTTACTTACCAATTTCTTTTCCTGGAGTCCTGCTAGACCAGTCCAGGACCCACCTACTCCTTCCATTATTGTACCATTCTCAGGGGCAGCCTGCTTTGCAGAGTTTGTTATAATGGTAGGCTATGCTCATTTCTCTATTGTACATAGTTTATGCTTCCCTAGCGCATTGTTTTGTACATGGTTAAAAAGAACTGATTTGATGGTTGGTTGATTATTTGCATTCCTGGAGAAGTTTGCCAGGGGTTGGCCATACGCTTTCTTGAAGAATGCCCCTTCCTGCACCGGTTCAAACTACCAGTGATGATGTCACTGGAAGTTTCTAGTGTTTTCTGTCTTCATTATCTGCAGGCAGGGGGAGATAACCTATTAGTCTGGACTGATTTAGTAGGACTCCAGGAAAGGAAATTATTGGTAAGTAAATTGTCACCATCTTTCTGCCACATTTTCTTGGTCTCTGACTGCATTAGCTAATTAGCTAATCCAGTCCACACACTTAAGTTTTCTCCCATGGTGGTGTGTGTTTTTTTTTTAATAGATTGTTATTTCCAAGTTTGTTTTCCTTGTTTTATGTAATACATTCTGTTACAATGTAAACCGCTTTGACCAGTGGATAAAGCGGTATAGAAAAATTGATAGATAAATAAGTTATTGGTACTTGAAGATCTTCTCAACGCGATTCACAGAATAGTCGCTCACAGATTCAAGATGTTATCATTCACATACTTTGATCTGTGAAAGTAAAAATCTTAAATTTGCATCAGTTGCTTTTTGCAGTTTTTCTTGTGGCAATATTCCTCTTCCAATTTTTGTTAGATTCTTTTGTATACCTTCTCAATTTAAATATAGAGTTTATAGCATACAGGTAGCAGTACAATATCTCCTCTTGATCTGCAGAAGCCCACTTAATTGTAGTTACACAACAGAAATGAATGAAAAGACTGAGAGGATTATCTCCTGCCACAGTGGGTCCATGAATAGCCTCTCTATGGCCTTTGTGTGGCAGGGATGTTATGTGCATCTGTAGTGTGGGTACAGATGGGCACCTTTTTATGTTGGGTGACGTAGTCCGTATGTATATATTTTTTTTTCTTTTCTACCATACTTCAAATGTAGTGTCACCTTGCTGAGATTTAGCATAGATTTTATACAACAGGATTACCCCATGCAGCTACTCGGCAAGACCTGAGAAGGAAACTTTTTATTCTTTCCTCCTAAGAGATGCGCAGCAGTTCACCAACTGCTGCTAGTGAATTTTATGTTGTTCTCCCTTTTGATCCCTATTTTGACGATCATCCCCTTGGAGGGTTTTGCAACCTTGAAGGACAGTCATATGGAGATGCTAGTTAAGGTGACATTCCTATTCGGTATTCCAGTTTAGTCCTCCACAATCGGGTAGTGCTCCTCCTCCTGCAGCCTGGAGACTGGACCAATCAAATCTTCTGTAGTATATATGCAGACGGAGCTCCCAGAAGCCCCCAGTGTGTCCAGTCTCCTTGCAGCTTGAGGACGTGTGTGCCCTTTCTGGGCACACTTAGTGACACTTGAAGGAGCAACACTAGTTAGTTCTTTGGGTTTTGTTTTGGCTTTTTCATTACCATTTATTTGCTAGATAGCTGTCTCTTTAAAAAAAAAAAAAAAAAAAAAAAAGGCATTACCACAGGGGACCTCCCGGGGGAAGCCAGTTCTGCATTGGGCTTCTGCCTTCCTTCCTGGGGATTTCTATAGCCTGGGTTGAGCTCTCCCCTAGGCTGTACGGGGAAGAGCCATACCTGGTCCAGCATTGTCTGTCACTCTGAGAAGTTGGCTGAGATCCTTTGCTGTTTCCTGAGCTGGTAGGATTTGTCATTTATTTACCTTTCTCGGGTACTGCAGTTCCCTCCCGTTTGTATTTTCAGCAGTTCTGTCAGCTCCCCTGCCTCCCAATTTGCTGTTTTTCTTGATTTTTTCACTTTGCCCTTCATTTGGGGTCGTTTTCTTTATTTTCATTTTTCTTTGGTTGCCTTTGTATTTTCGCGCCTTTTTTTACCATGGGTGAATGAGTGCGGCGGCCATTTTGGATTTCTAAAGGGAACTTTTCAAAAAGGGGCACTTTTTAACACTTGTGCACGGGTTCCCCTGGCATTTTTGGGGTTTCTTATGCTGGCGATTTTGCTCAGGGCACCCCAGAGATTCTGGGGAGTGGTTTATTTTCTGTAAAAAAAAAAAAAAAAAACCATTTTAAATTAAAGGCAGTACTGTTTTGCATAGGTTTGGTCCCTTTGGTGTGGGCTTCCCTGTTTCTGATCCCCTTTATCCCGCTTAGCAGAGGTTGCGCTTACATGGCTGCCAAGCCACAGTGCGTGATTTGCGGGTCCCGCAGAGGTGCAGTGACTGACTCTGGCATCTGCAGGGGCTGCGCTTCAGTTTCTTCAGACCTAGACCCTCCTATTGATCTTAAGGAACTGCCTGTCCCCGGTGACACCTCTCTATCGGGGGAGAGTGTCCCTTCGGCGGGCGTCCACCCGTCTGGGTCGGTACCACCGTCCAATGGGTCTGCCCCTGAGCTGCAACATGCGGCTCTAGTTGCGCCGCCGGTGGATTTTTCCCCAGATTTCGTTCTCCTCATGCATCAGGCTTTCCGCTTGAGCCGGTCCGGTCAGTTGCCGGAGGCTTGGCCCGCCTCCCTCCCCTCTTGCTCCTCAGGGGCGGTTCAGCGGTCTTCTCAGCCCGCCGTCAAGAGGCTCAGGTTGGTGGAACAGGATCAGGGCACCCTCTGTTTTCCGGATGCTGAAGCGGAGGGTGATCCTGACACGGAGGCTGAGGAGTTGGAGGACGGGGAAATCCCTGAGCTGGAAGATCAGGCTCGGATTATTCGCGTGTTTCGTAGGGATGAGCTGGTCCCTTTGATCACTGAGTCTCTTCAAACTCTAAACCTAGCTGTGGTTCGGCCTCTGGAGGAGGAGGGTCTCGAAGATCCTCTCATTCAGGCGGTCAGGGACGCCCAGGTGGTTTTCCCCGTGCACCGGGTGGTTGAGCAAATGATCCATGCAGAGTGGGATCAGCCAGAATCCGGTTTGAAAGGGATTCGGACCATGAATCGTCTTTACCCCCTGGCGGACAAGGACAGGGACTTGTTTAAGTCTCCGCGGGTGGATGCTGCAGTATCGGCAGTAACCAAGAAAACCACCATCCCGGTTGAGGGTGCTGCGGCCTTAAAGGATGCCCAGGATAAGAAGGTTGATAATTTGTTGAAGCAAGCCTTCGATACAAACGCCCTGGCTCTGCAAGCCTCTATTTGTGGGGCGTGGGTTGCTCGGGCTTGTTTACGTTGGTCACAGCATCTGCGCTCGGGTTCCGGTCTGGACCAGCAGGGGTTGCTGGAAGTTACCTGCATGGAGTCCGGATCGGCTTACTTGGCGGATCTTCTTTATGATTTGATTCGCTCCTTAGCTAACAGTATGGCCTCCGTGGTGGCGGCGCGCCGGTCCATCTGGTTACGCAACTGGGTGGCCGACGGTTCTTCCAAGTCTCGCCTCAGTAAGCTGCCCTTTAAAGGCAGATTGTTATTTGGTGAGGCTCTCGACAAGTTGGTGAAGGATCTCGGCGAGTCTAAGGGTGGACGGCTGCCGGAGGATAAGCCTAAGCTCAACAGGTCGTCGACCTCGGCGCGCGGTCAGTTTCGGGATTTTCGCAGGTTTCGTTCCTCCCGACTTTGGACATCGCAGCACGGTCGCTTCGCGACCCGTCATCAAGGATTTCGTGGTTTCAGAGGAGCAGGAAGAGGCTTCTCCGGAGCCGCCTCTTCCTCGGCCTCTTCCTTTAGTCGAAAGCCACAATGAAGCGAGGCGGGCTCTAGAGGGAGGCCCGGTTATCGGGGGTCGTTTGCGCGACTTTCTCCTTCTTGGGCCCAAATTACGTCAGATCAGTGGGTGCTGCAGATTATCAAAGAGGGTTATGCGCTGGAGTTTGCCTACCCACTTCGAGATTCTTTTGTTATGTCACCCAGCAAGGGAGAACAAAAGACGCGGGACATCCGCGTGACTCTCGATCGGCTACTCTCCCTGGGTGCAGTAGTTCCGGTCCCTCCTTTGGAAAGAGGCGCCGGTCGCTACTCCATCTATTTTGTGGTTCCCAAAAAGGGCGGTTCTCTTCATCCGATCTTAGACCTCAAAGGCGTGAATCGCGCTCTCAGGGTGCCGCACTTCCGTATGGAGACCCTGCGGTCTGTCATTGTCGCGGTACGTCAAGGGGAGTTTTTAACGTCACTCGATCTCTCCGAGGCCTATCTGCACATTCCCATCCGGCCGTCTCATCAAAGGTTTCTCCGCTTCGCTCTTCCGTGGGGCCACTTCCAATTTCAGGCCATGCCGTTCGGTCTCGCCATGGCTCCCCGCACCTTCACAAAGGTGATGGTAGTGGTCGCGGCGGCCTTGCGCAAGGAGGGCATCCTCGTCCATCCGTATCTCGACGACTGGTTGATTCGAGCAAAGTCCAGTCAGGAGTGTGTGCACGTCACGAGCAGGGTGGTAGCTCTGCTGTGGTCCCTCGGCTGGGTGGTGAACGAATGCAAGAGTTGTCTGTGCCCGACTCAGGATCTCGAGTATCTGGGAGTGCGCTTCGACACAGCACGGGGCTTGGTGTGCCTACCGGAGCGCCGCATTCTGGCATTGCGGTCTCTTGTCCGCCTCTTCAGGGGGATGCCCGCTCCATCCGCGTGGTGGTACCTGCGGCTCCTCGGTACGATGGCGGCGACCTTGGAGGTGGTGCCTTGGGCGCGTTTCCACATGTGTCCGCTACAGAGTGCTCTGCTGCGCCGTTGGTCCAACCAGTTCGACTCGTTGAACAAGAGATTGCCTTGCCCAAAGGCGGTTCGCCGATCGCTCCGGTGGTGGCTCTCCTCCGAGAACCTGATGCGGGGGATTCCCTTGGAGCCTCCACTTTGGGTTCCGTTCACAACGGATGCCAGCTTGACCGGCTGGGGTGCTCACTGCGAGACCCGCTTCGCTCAGGGGGAATGGTCTCCCCTGGAGGCTTCTTGGTCGATCAACCGTCTCGAATTACGGGCGGTGCGACTAGCCCTATTGGCCCTCGAAGCCCTAGTTCTCGGCCGGCCGGTGCGAGTCCTCTCGGACAATGCGACCACCGTAGCTTACATCAATCGACAAGGGGGCACCGGCAGCGTAGCCCTGGCATCGGAAGCGACGGCCTTGTTCAATTGGGTGCAGACTCGTCTTCCGGCCATCTCGGCAGCGCATATTGCAGGCGCAGACAATGTTCAGGCAGATTTTCTCAGCAGAGTGCGGGTGGACCCCGGAGAGTGGGAGCTAAACCCACAAGTTTACGCGCAAATAGTTCATCGGTGGGGTCCGCCCATCATGGATCTCATGGCGACATTTCAGTCGGCCAAGACGGGACGCTTCTTCAGCAGGCGGAGGGAGCACATGTCCGAGGGGCTCGACGCTCTCATTCAGCCGTGGCCAACGTCCGGTCTTCTTTATGTCTTTCCTCCGTGGGCTCTGATCGGCCGGGTCGTTCAGCGCATCGAGGGCCATCGGAGTCGAGTGTTACTGGTGGCCCCGGATTGGCCCCGGAGGCCCTGGTATGCCGACCTGGTCCGGCTGCGCGACGGCATTCCTTGGCTCTTGCCCGCTCTGCCGGATCTTCTTCAGGGGCCCTTGCGGATGCCCCAAGTGGATCGATTCTCGCTTACGGTTTGGCCATTGAGAGGGCTCGGCTGAAAAGGAAGGGTTACTCCCCCGCAGTGATTTCTACCCTACTGCGGGCCAGGAAAACATCCACCTCTCTTACTTACGTTCGGATTTGGAGAATCTTTGAAGACTGCTGCTCACGGCGTGGAGTCCGTGCAGCGACGGTTTCCGTGTCCGTCGTTTTAAGTTTTCTTCAGGATGGTTTTGATAAGGGCCTTGCGGCTAGTTCCCTGAAAGTCCAGTTGGCGGCTATCTCGTTATCGAGGCAAAGTTTTAGGCCGTCTCCTCGGTTCTCATCCGGACGTACGTCGTTTTCTTACGGCTGTTTTTCATTTGCGACCCTCCCGCAGGATTTTCGTTCCTCCGTGGGACTTGAATCTAGTGCTGCGGGCCCTGGTTCGTGAACCTTTTGAGCCTCTGAGTAGGGCGTCCCTGAAAGATCTCACGCTGAAGACGGTTTTTCTTGTAGCCATCTGTTCGGCGCGGCGTATTTCGGATCTACATGCGTTGTCCTGCCGAGAACCTTTTTTGTCTTTTTCTCCGGATCGGGTGGTTCTCCGTCCGGTTCCCTCCTTTTTGCCAAAGGTGGTTTCTCCTTTTCACGTGAATCAAGCAGTGTTTCTTCCAGTTCTTCCTTCGCACTCTGTCGCGACGGCGGACAAGGGTCTTCATCGTCTCGATGTGGGTCGTGCGCTTCGTCGTTATTTGAAGGTTACCGAATCTTTTCGGAAGACTGACCGCCTATTTGTGCTTTTCGGTGGTGCACGTAAAGGGGAAGCGGCGGCTAAGGCCTCCATTGCAAGATGGCTCAAAGATGCGATCGCGTCCGCGTATCTGTTGCAGCAGCGGCCTATTCCGGAGGGGATCCGAGCACATTCCACTAGGGCGCAGGCGACCTCTTGGGCGGAGTATAGCCTAGTTCCGCCAGCAGACATCTGTAAGGCGGCCACTTGGTCGTCTTTGCATGCTTTCAGTAAACACTATCGGCTGGATGTGTCAGCAGCTCGGGATTCCTGTTTTGGTTCGGCGGTTCTGCGCGCCGGATGGCAAGGTCCCGCCCGGTCTTGACTGCTCTGTTACATCCCGATTGTGGAGGACTAAACTGGAATACCGAACAGGAAATGGAAATTACACTAACCTGGTAATTGTAGTTCCTGGAGGGTCCAGTTTAGTCCTCCTTCCCTCCCGACTATCTGCTAATGTAGTGCGGTGCGCTTTTCCGAACGGTTGATAATAAGACGGTTCCTCCTTTCCGTTCGACCCTTTTTTGCGGCCGCGCTTTTTGCCATGGCTCTTCCTTTTCTTCGATTTTCAGTCAGCTCGTATAAGATTTCTCACTGTGGGCTGTATTTTTGCTGCCGGAGCGTTGTTGGTAGCGCAATGCAGTGTTCTGACTTCCTCGTTTGGGGAGGGGGTTGGATATTTTCTTGGGGGGAGCGAGTTTGTTCTTTAAATATGCATTTTTTTATATTAATCTAATGTGTTGCTTCGTTAAGTATGCTTTGTTACTAGTACACTAGGGGCTTCTGGGAGCTCCGTCTGCATATATACTACAGAAGATTTGATTGGTCCAGTCTCCAGGCTGCAGGAGGAGGAGCACTACCCGATTGTGGAGGACTAAACTGGACCCTCCAGGAACTACAATTACCAGGTTAGTGTAATTTCCATTTACTTACCAGATAATGTCCTTTCCTTGAGTTCTGTGAGACCAGTACAGACAAGTGGGTTGTGTTCCCCTGCCAGCAGATTGTTGGAGACAGAAGCCAGTGAAATGCCCAGGTTACTTTTAAATTAAAAAAAAAAAAAAAAAATTTATTTGGTACTTCACAAATTTTTGACAGGGACTTTTCCACATCATTCACAATAAGTAATATATCATACACCTTAATGACAGTAACAATCATAATAACTAACATATGTTATTGACATACACATATCAATTGTGTCCTAATTCTTATATGCAAACTTTTGCTCTAATTATTTTCTTGTCTTCGTACATTCAATTATTTACTACCATTACTACTACCCATACAATTTTAATTATACTTATTCCATTTTTCCCACCCTTCTACTGGATCCTGTAATGTATACTACCTTGTATTCTTTATCATTACCTAGTCCTCCTTCATTAGGCACTTCCCATTAATTCACCTTCCTCTTTCTGTAACCATTCCCTGTACCTTTTCCATCTTCTTCGAAAGACCTCTTATCTCCAGGAACAAGCAGGAATGTAGTCATCACATATGGGTATTGTCGGTACCGACGGAGCCTGCGTGGGAACGCTCCCCAGCGTCCAATTAGAACGCTTTTGGGAGCATCCCACAGCGCCTGAGTGCTGCCTTCCTGCCTTTCCCAACTGACTCTCTCCAGTTCTTCTTTTTCCGCGGAGCCAACAGGTCGTGTTCCTGTCACCGCAGAAGAATTTCTTTATTTCTTATTTCTTTTTGTGGTCGCGTCTGCCTTCTTCGACGCTCTACCGGTACCGCCGGTCTTTCTTTTCCTATTTCTATAAAAAAAAAATATATATATCTTTTTCTATTCTCTTCAGGTGCACCCGCCTTTTTGGGCCTTATGCCCCAAAACTTCCTTAACATGGAAAAACCTGCCTCAGGTTTTAAAAAGTGCACCACCAAGTGTGGCGGTACCATTTCCATCACCGACACCCATGAATGGTGTTTAAAATGTTTAGGTCCTGACCACTCCATCACGGATTGTGTGTCCTGTGCCATGATGTCTAAAAGAGGTTGGCAGAACCGAGCTGCCAAGCTCAGTACCCTGTTTCCCTCTGATGCAGCTTCGGTGGCATCGACGTCTTCCAGGGCTGCTGCTTCCTCCCGTGGATCTCAGGTAACTAAACATAAATCCAGCCGGTCCTCAAAGGGTAGATCTCCTTCTAAGCATCGAGATGCCTCTGGCGTTGCCCTCGAGGATTCTGCACCGGCAAAATTACCCCGGCGGGAGGCTTCGGCTTCCAAAGCATTATCGGGGTTCCAGGATGTTCTAGATGGCTTGGCCTTGACAGATCTCCTGGTGCCATTCTCTGGGGTACCGGTGGCTCCCACCGGTACCGACTTCCAGGCATTGGTGGCATCCATGGACCAGAGAATTCTGACCATGGAACACAGTCTGGCGGCTTTCCTTGCGGCATCGACGCCCTTGGTACCGCGACAGTCAACTCCACCGGCACTAGCACCGGCATTGGCATCGGTATCGGCACCGGTACCGATAGCATCAGCATAGGTGTCTGCACTGCCGGTACTCTGTCCTACGATGCCCTCCGGTACCGGTTATTCCCGGTACCGACCTTGGTCGGTACGGGTATCGGGCTCTGCAGGAGCATCCGGACAGACGATACTTCGAGTCCTCAGAAGAACCTGAGGATTCTGAAAGTTCTGTCGATGCAGATACTTCTTCCAGAGGAGGAGTCCTCCCCTAAACGCAGGATGTCTCTTCCAGAGGACATGTCTTTCCAAGACTTTATCAGAGAGGTGGCTCGGGGCCTGTCCATCACTGTGGCCCCTGAAACAGAGCCCCAAGGGCCAAGGAGTTGGAAATTTTACAATATCCCAAAACTCCTAAGGAGGCAGCTACCTTACCCATTCATGAGATTCTGTATGATCTCATGTTGAGGATGTGGGAAACACTTCTTACCACCTCTCCTCATTCTCGTAGGTTAGATACTATGTATCGTGTCCCTCCTTGTCCTGGGTTCCATAAGACTCAGCTTCCTCACCACTCTATTGTGGTGGAGTCCGCTATGAGAAGGATTAGAAGTGCAAAAAGACATGCCTCTAATCCTCCAGGACGTGAATGCAGAACCCTGGATGTTTTTGGACGTAGAGTCTTTCAAGCTTCCATGCTTGCTGCAAGAATCAGTTCCTATAGTCTCTACATGGGAATGTTCCTAAAGGAGGTCACAGATAATTTACAGACTGTCCTTTCATTTCTGAGGATAAAAGACAGGACTTTCTCACTTGGGTCAAACATGCCCAAGATGTCTCTAAATTCTCCAACCATGCAGCCTTTGACTGCTTTGAGTGTATAAGCAGAACCTCGGCTATTGCCATAGGTGCACGTAGAATTGCTTGGCTCCAGGCATCTGATTTAGAGCTCTGGGTACAAGATAAATTGGGAAATATCCCTTTGTACTGGTGAGAACCTGTTTGGGAAAGATTGGCAGGAAAAAGCCAATGAAATGGATGCTGAAAATTCCACCTTGGATAGACTATCCAAGTCCACTGCTGATCCTGTTAGAAAGAAGTTGTTCAAGAAAACACCTTTTTCTAAAAAGAAAAGATTTTATCCTGCTTATGGTCAGCAGGCATCTTCTGTAGGTCAGTTTTCAACCAAAAGTCAGCAACCACCCAAACAGAAGAAAGCAAAGACTGCTATGCCTCCACCGGCTCAGCAGCCTCAGCCTCCTCAGGGCCTTTGACTTTCAGCTAGAGAACTTAGCCTTTCTGGTTCTGGAAGGACCAGAACCGTCCACCATTCCAGGAAGGTTGTCATTTTGCCCCCAGATGGGGGCAAATAACAGCAGAGCATTAGACACACTCCATCATAAAGGAGGGGTACAAACTTCATTTTTCAAGCATGCCCCCTCACACAATAGTGAAGCAGTTCAATTCTCCGACACCTGTCATCAACCTCTTAGGTCAGGAGGTTGCCATTCTTCTTGCCCAAGGGGCGATAGAAGAAGTGCCTCTTCATCAACAGGGCACAGGGTTCTATTCCCCTTATTTTCTTATCCCAAAGAAAACAGGGGGATACAGACCTATATTAGATCTCAGAGAATTGAATAAATTCCTTGTCAATGAGAAATTCAAGATAATTTCTCTCTGTGCTCTGCTTCCATACCTTGAGAGTCAGGATTGGCTTTGTTCTCTAGATCTCAAGGATACGTACACCCATGTACTCATCCATCCAACCCACAGAAAGTTCCTTAGGTTCCTTTTTCAAAGAAAGCACTACCAATACAGGGTGCTTCCTTTTGGTCTGGCCTCTGCTCCAAGAGTGTTCACGAAATGCATGGCTGTGGTAGCAGCATTTCTCCATACTCTGGGAATATTCGTCTTCTCTTACTTGGACGACTGGCTCATTCGAGCTCCAACACAGTCAGAGGCCAAGACTTCTCTATCCTGCACAATGCGTATCCTCCAGTATTTAGGGCTGGTAATAAACATCCCAAAATCCAGTCTGACTCCCCAGGGCCGGATTTACCTTGAGTGAGGCCCTACGCCAACAAAAATTGTGGGCCCCCAGCAGGGGCGGCCCAAGGGGGGTGCGGGGCCTCATTTGCATAAGGGGCCTCATTTGCATAAATATTTGCATAATGTTACCATATACTAACTTTTAGTAAACGTGCCTCTTAATGAGTGTATGGATAAAGAAAGACTAAAAGATTTCTACATTACTATAATCCAGTGCCAACTGCCAGACACATTAGGAACTACTACAAACACTGCCCATTTAGAACCCATAGTAAACCCGCCGTATCCTAACAGCACTACCAGGACTCACAAAGCACCATACTCTACCAATCAAAAGGCAACACTGCAAATATTAAACCAATACATTTCAGAGAACAACAATACATGACCTACTGGGGAAAGAGAACAAGTGGCAATGTCAAATAGGAATTATATAAACAGAACACCTCAGCTCAGTTACACATGCAGAACATAGACCATCACCAAACAAGTAATCACAATTTAGAAACAGGAAGACAATAATTAAACTGGGAATCCCAAAAGCCAAACTTGGAATGTACAACACTGTAGAAATAAAACTATACATTAATTTGCTCTTGTACTAAACAAAGCGCAGACGTTAATGATGCACATTTACCAGAGCTGACATATTCCAATTAATAAATTCAAAATAAAGAGAGATTTTTCTACCTTTTGTGCATTTTTTTCAGCTGCAATTGCTCCAGCCACTTTCTTCTGGTTTCTTCGTGTCTTCTGCTAACTCTCCATCGTCTGCTGTCCATTTGTCCTTTCTTCTCTCTTCTAGATTTTTTTCCATTCTCTCTCAACATCTGCTTTAACATACTAATCTTTCTCCTTTTGCTCTTTCCTCATTCCTATTTCATCCACTCAAATTTTACCCCTCCATCCTCAATCCCCACTTACTCTCCCAATACCCGGCCAATTGTAGATTTTTTTATCCCTCCCACACAAAATATTTTTCCCTTCTCCATTTTACTCTTCCAGCCCCATCCCATTCTAATCCTCCCCCAACATCAGCTCCCTTCTAGTTCCAGCCTCACCCAGCATCCATTCCCTTCTAGTCCCTGCATCAGCCCATTTCCAGTCCTAGCCATCCATCAGCCCATTTCCAGTCCTAGCAACCCCCAACCCAATACCAGTCCTAGCCCCCCATCAACCCACTTACAGTCCTTAACCCCCCATCACCCCATTTTCAGTTTAAGCCCCCCCTATAACCCATTACCAGTCCTAACCCCCCATCAGCCCACTTCCAGTCCTAACCCCATCAACCCATTTCCAGTCAGCCCCCCATAGCCCATTGCCAGTCCTACCCCCCCCATCAGCCCACAGCCCATTACCAGTCCTAACCCCATCATCCCACCTCCAGTTTTAACCCCCCAGCCCATTTCCAGTCCTAGCCCCCCATAGCCCATTACCAGACAACCCCCATCAGCCCACAGCCCATTACCTGTCAACCCCCCCCCCAAAGCCCATTACCAGTTCTAAGCCCCCCCAACAGCCCACAGTCCATTACCAGTCCTAACCCCATCAGCCCACCTCTAGCCTTAACCCCCCCCAGCCCATTTCCAGCCCCAGCCCCCCCAATAGCCAATTACCAGTCCTACCCCCCCATAGCCCTTTACCAGCCCTACCCCCCCCCAGCCCATTTCCAGCCCCAGCCCCCCCAATAGCCCATTACCATTCCTACCCCCCCCCCATAGCCCATTACCAGTCCTACCCCCCCCCCCCGGCCTAAAGTAAAATTTAATTTTAAAAAAAAACCTGGTGGCTGCCGCCGCGGGGCCCCCTCTGCTGCCGCGGCAGCACCGACTGACCCGCGGGGGCCCCGTCTACAAGCTGAAGCCGTCAGTTCGGTTGGTTCTTCCCTCCCTCCCTCCGTGCAGGCTGCAGGCTGTGAGAGACGCGAAGGAAGAGCGTCTCCTCGCGTCTCTGTTAAGCCCGCAGCCTGCACGGAGGGAGGGAGGGAGGGAATCGACGGCTTCAGCTTGTAGACGGGGCCCCCGCGGGTCAGTCGGTGCTGCCGCGGCAGCAGAGGGGGCCCCGCGGCGGCAGCCACCAGGTTTTTTTTTTAAATTTTATTTTAAAAAAAATGAACTTGTTTTTTTTTTGTGGGCCCCTGCTGGCTGTGGGCCCTATGCTATGGCGTACATGGCGTATAGGTAAATCCGGCCCTGTGACTCCCACTCAATCTTTAGAGTTCATAGGAGCTCGTCTGGATACCACAAGAGCAAGGGCCTATCTCCCCCAGGCCCGTTGCCTTTGCTTAGTGCAGTTAGCTTCTCAAGCAGTGCTAAAGCCTCATCTAACTGCTCGAGAAATGTTGCAATTGCTGGGCCTCATGGCATCCACCGTGCATGTGGTTCCATATGCTCGCCTCCACATGAGGGCAGCTCGGTGGACTTTATCCACCCAATGGACCCAGGCATCAGGGTGCCTGTCAGACAAAATAGCAAACACAAGTTGCCTCATTTTGTCCCTCCAATGGTGGAGGTCCACTCAAAATCTGTTGCTTTGGTGCCCCTTCCAACAACCCTTACCCCAAGCAACTCTCACAACAGATGCTTCTCCAAAGGGTTGGGGAGCTCATCTGCAAGACTTCTCCACCCAGGGCACCTGGTCTCCACAAGAGAGTTGTCTACATATCAATCTCTTGGAACTTAGAGCAATTTTCCTGGCTCTGCGAGTGTTCCACTCCCTGCTCAGCTACAAGACAGTCCTCATTCACACGGACAATCAGGTAGCCATGTTTTATGTGAACAAGCAGGGGGGAACGGACTCTGTCGCTTTGCAACAAAGCTTTGTGACTATGGGCCCTCGCCAGAGAGCATCAGATTCATCTGTTGGCAGTATATCTTCCAGGCATTCAAAACTCTTGGACGGACAGACTCAGTCAAGTTCTCCTTCCACATGAGTGGTCTCTGCATGCAGACCAGGTGACCAGGATATTTCAACTTTGGGGAACCCCGGACATAGACCTCTTTGCAAGTCCGTTGAATGCCAAACTTCCCCGGTTCTGTTCCAGAATTCCGGCTCAAGGAGCTCAGGCCAGGGATGCTTTCCTCCTTTACTGGGGTCAAGACTTCCTGTATGCCTTTCCACCCATTCCCCTAATTCCCAAAACCTTCTTCAAGCTTCAGAGAGACAGAGGCCACATGATCCTCATAGCACCACATTGGCCACGGCAAGTGTGGTACCCTCTGCTTCTACATCTCTCTCAAGCTCCCTCCCTGGAGTTAGGGTCTGCTCCAGATCTCCTATCTCAGGAGAACGGGATGTTATGGCATCCCAATCCCCAGTCTCTGCATCTCAGGACTTGGTTGCTGAAGGCCTAGATCTCCAAGATCTTCATCTTTCTCAGCAAGTGAAAGATGTTCTTTTGCTTCCAGAAAACCTTCCACTAGACGTTCTTATGCTTTCAAGTGGAAAAGGTTTACTATTTGGTGTTCAGAAAAGGGTCTTAACCCCCTTGCTATATCTCTGGAATCTTTACTGGAATATCTCCTCCATTTGTCTAATGCAGGCCTTAAGACAAATTCAGTAAGAGTCTATTTGAGTGCTATTGCAGCTTCTCTTAAACCTCTAAATGGACAACCTATTTCCTCTCATCCTCTTATAGCAAGATTCATGAGAGGCCTCCTTCTAACTAAGCCTCCCATTAGACCACCTCCGGTGGCATGGGACTTGAACTTGGTTCTTGGGCAGCTCATGAAGCCACCTTTCGAACCCTTAGCTACCACCTCCTTGAAATTCCTTTCTTGAAATGTTATCTTTCTCATTGCAATCACATCAGCACGCCGCATTAGTGAATTGCAAGCACTAGTAGCTAATCCACCTTATACAAGGTTCCATCATGACAAGGTAGTCCTTAGGACTCATCCACACTTTATGCCTAAGGTGGTCTCGCCTTTTCATCTCAACTAAGAGGTCTATCTACCTGTCTTTTTTCCAGGACCTCATGCATCAAATGCAGAGAGGAATCTTCATACCTTGGACTGTAAAAGAGCTTTAGCTTTTTACTTACAAAGAACACAGCAACATAGAAAGTCCTCTCAACTCTTTGTTGCTTTTGATCCTTCTCATTTGGGACTTCCAGTCTCTAAGAGAACAGTCTCTATCTAACTGGATTGCTCATTGTATTTCTTTCGCCTATCAGAGTAAGAATCTTTCTCTGGAGGGCCATATCACAGCTCACAATGTGAGAGCCTTGGCAGCCTCAATGGCTCATCTGAACTCTGTGTCTATTGACGACATCTGTCGAGCAGCCACTTGGGCCTCGGTTCATACCTTCACAGCCCATTACTGCTTGGACAAGGACTTCCGCCGGGATGCCTTGTTTGGTCAGGCTGTTCTCAAACACCTGTTCCATACCTAATCAACTCCTACCCACCATCCCTGGTAGGATGCCAGAGATCCATGGGGGGGGAAGTGGAGCCCTTCTCAGGGAGACACAACTTCTGGGGTCTCTCCCTGGCACCTAAAGCTAGGGAGTCCCCATATGTGATGACTACATTCCTACTTGTTCCTGGAGATAGCAGTTACTCACCTGTAACAGGTGATCTCCGGGAACAGCAGGAATTTAGTCCTCACAACCCACCCACCTCCCCTAGGAGTTGTATCTCTCTCTCTCTCTCTCTCTTTTCCTTTCCCTCGCTCTCTCTCTTTGTCTCAGCTCTAAAACTCAACTGGAGAGAGGCAGTTGGGAAAGGCGGGAAGGCAGCACACAGGCGCTGTGGGATGCTCCCAAAAGCGTTCTAATTGGACGCTGGGGAGCGTTCCCGCGCAGGCTCCGTCAGTACCGACGATACCCATATGTGAGGACTAAATTCCTGCTGTTCCCGGAGATCACCTGTTACAGGTGAGTAACTATGCTATACTGTGTGTTTTATATGCAGTAATTTCACTCATTCTATAAATGTATGCAGGTCTGCTTAATATTCTATCAGGGTCTGACCCCCTCACTGATCTCCACCCCTTAGCAATTTCCATCTGTACTCCAATCGCTAGCATCTTCAACAAATACACCAAATCATTATTCATATTTCCTCGCCATTCATTCAGTAACACTCCTGCAGGTGTAACAGGGCCTACCCAGCCTACAATATCTCTGGCCGTATCTTGCAACCATTGCCATGTATTCTGTAGAGCCGGGCATGTCCACCACATATGCATGTATTCCCCCCTCTCACCACATCCCCTGCAGCACCTTGAGTCTTTATATTTCCCCATTTTACTTATGTGCACTGGTGTTAGGGCCATTCTATAAAACATCTTATAACTATGTTCTTGAATTGCTGCGGAAACTAATGGGATTTTGACCCCTTCATATATTTTCTGCTATCTTTGATAGTCCCAGTAACCTCCCAAGTCTTCCTCCCAGGCCATCATATGCATACCGTAATCCGTTGAGCCACTCAAAACTTTATACAATCTAGAGACCATTCCTGTGGAAATATCACCCATCCTATATATCTTCTCAAATTGTGTCTCCTTATTGCCTATGCTGTCCTTTATTTGTTTCCCCCCCCCCCCCCCCCCCCCCGGAAGTGCGGTATCTGAAAAAGCCCTTACCAATCATTTCTATTTGAAATTCTTGCTGAAGATCCGCAAAGGGTCGTAATTGGCCATCAGCTATTAGTACTTGTCCAATATATTGTAGCCCCTTCTCATACCATTTTTGGAATTTCTCAGAAGCTCCTGTCTTGAAACCCTCACACTGTATAATTCGCTGTGATCTTATATTGCCTCCTAGTTGTGTCAATACCTTATGTTTCCTGTCCCATGTTTGGAGTGTGCATGCTATGTATGGATTCCTATCCAGGCCCCCCTTCTCGTACTCCTTGCTTCCCACTTTAAATTAGTGAAGCGGTTTGGCCTTGCTGCTTCCTGTTCTAGTTTACTCCATTGAGGTCCGGTTTCCTCCAACCTCCACTCCTATCAGTGCCCTTAACTGTGCCGCTTCATAATAACTTGCCAGATCAGAGACTGCCAGCCCTCCTTCCCTTTTCTCCCTATACATTATCTTTCTTTGTACCTTTGGAGGTCTGCATATCCAAATAAAGGAGAAACTTCTTCTTTGCATAAGCAGTAGCATTGCACTAGAGATTTCTATGGGTAAGGTCAGAAATAGAAACAGCAGTCTAGGTAGTATATTCATCTTCACTATAGCTATTCTGCCTATCCAAGAAAAAAATTGATTTATCCCACTGTACTAGATCAGTTAGTACTTTTTTTTATTGGTTTATAATTCATCTTATATAATTCAGACCCCTCTCCACTAATCTGTATCTCCAGATATTTCACGCTTTTATTAGCCCACTTAAACAGAAAAGTGTCTCGTACCCTAGCTGCTTCCTACGGATCTAATTGGATTTTTAGAACTTCTGTTTTCCTCATGTTCGTTTTGTATCCAGATACCTTAATATAATTCTGAATTTCTCGTACTAGAGCGGGTATAGACTTTAAAGGTTGCTCCAATGTATACATAGCGTCATCTGCAAATAATTAAATTTTGTATTCCTCTGTCCCTTTCTTTATCCCATGAATTTCCTTATTCTGTCTAACCCTTTCGGCTAGTGGTTCTATTACTAGTGCAAACGGCAGTGGGGAGATCGGGCAACTTTGCCGTGTACCCCTTCCCAATACAAATAGTTCTGAGTAGACGCTGTTTACTCTTATACACACTTTAAGTTATAAGAACTTAAGAACATAAGATATGCCATACTGGGTCAGACCAAGGTCCATCAAGCCCAGTATTCTGTTTCCAACAGTGGCCAATCTAGGTCATATGTACCTAGCAGTTTCCCCAAGGGACACAGGTTCCACAATGCTTGTATTGGTTCAAGCATTGATATCCTGGGTCCCTTCTTAATAATGGCTTATGGACCTTTCCTCCAGGAACTTGTCCAAACCTTTTTTAAACCCAGCTACACTAACAGCCTTTACTACATCCTCCGGTAACAAATTCCAGAGTTTGATTACACGTTGAGTGAAAAAATATTTTCTTTTATTAGTCTTAAATAGTTTACCCTGTAGCTTCATTGCATGTCCCCTAGTCTTTCTATATTCTGATAAGGTAAACAATCGATCTACGTTTACCCGTTCCACTCCGCTCATTAATTTATAGACTTCTATCATATCTCCCCTCAGCCGTCTCTTTTCCAGGTTAAAGAGCCCTAACCTTTTTAGCCTTTCTTCATAGGAGTATCCTTCCATCCCCTTTACCATTTTGGTGGCTCTTCTCTGAACCTTTTCTAATAACTCTATATCCTTTTTAAGATACGGCGACCAGAATTGCACACAATATTCAAGGTGCGGTCTCACCATGGAACGATATAGAGGCATTATAATATCCTTTGTTTTATTTTCCATTCCTTTCCTTATCATACCTAGCATTCTATTTGCTCTCTTGGCCGCCGCTGCATACTGGGCCGAGGGTTTTAACATGGTATCCACAATGACGCCTAAATCTTTTTCCTGGTTGGTGGTTCCTAATGTGGAACCTTGCATCGTGTAACCATAGTTTGGGTGGTTCTTCCCTAGGTGCATAACCTTGCACTTGTCCACATTAAATTTCATCTGCCATTTTGATGCCCAGTCTTCCAATTTATCAAGATCCTCTTGCAATTTTCCACAATCCTCTTGGGTTTTAACAACTTTAAATAGTTTTGTGTCATCTGCAAATTTGATAACCTCACTCGTTATTCCACTTTCCAGGTCATTTATGAATATGTCAAAAAGCAGCGGACCCAGCACAGATCCCTGGGGTACACCACTATTCACCTTTCTCCATTGGGAAAATTGGCCATTTAGCCCTACCCTCTGCTTTCTATCTTTTAACCAGTTCCTGATCCACAATAGTACACTGCCTCCTATCCCATGACTCTTTAGTTTTGCCAAAAGTCTCTCATGAGGGACCTTGTCAAAGGCTTTCTGAAAGTCCAGATACACAATATCAACCGACTCACCTTTGTCCACCTGATTATTCACTCCTTCAAAAAAACATAACAGATTAGTAAGACAAGATCTTCCTTGTCTAAAGCCATGTTAGCTGTCTCTCATTAGTTCATGACTATCTACATGCTGAGTAATTTTATTCTTTATGATGGTTTCTATCATTTTTCCCGGTATTGACGTCAGGCTCACCGGTCTGTAGTTTCCAGGATCACCCCTGGAACCCTTTTTAAAAATTGGTGTTACATTGGCGATCCTCCAATCTTCAGGTATTAGAGATGATTTTAATGATAGTTCACAGATTACTAATAGCAGGTCTGCAATCTCATATTTCAGTTCTTTCAATACCCTTGGATGTATACCATCCGGCCCAGGTGATTTGCTACTCTTCAGCTTATCTAATAGTTGTAATACGTCTTCTCGATGTATCGATATTTCCTTCAATTCTTCTGCACCTTTAAATACCACTTCAGTCATGGGTAACATCCCTACATCTTCCTCAGTAAAGACTGAAGCAAAGAATTCATTCAGTCTCTCTGCTATCGCCTTGTCGCCTCTTAGTGCTCCTTTAACCCCTTTATCATCTAATGGACCAACTGACTCTCTCGCAGGTTTTTTGCTACGAATGTACTTGAAAGTTCTTTATATAGAGCTTTTATCCATTTCTAGAAGTTGTCCCCCAGCCCCGTTTTCCGCATAACTGTGAACATGAACTTCCATTCTACTCTGTCGAAAGCTTTTTCGGTATCAACAGCCATCATTATAGATGATTTCCGTTCTTTACGTACTTGCCATATTAAATTTAAAAGCTTGCGTACATTATCACTAGCCTGCTTGATCCTCTTGTATCAGTTGCAGAATAAATCTATGCAACCGGGTTGCGAGTATTTTGGCCAGTATTTTTGTATCTAAATTAATGAGAGAGATGGGTCTATATGATTCACACATCCCATGATCTTTTCCTGGTTTGGGTATTACTATAATACCCACTACCTCTATGGAGCTCGGTAGCTTCTCTCCTTTTAATACTTCATTAAAGACATCTCTTAATATTGGGCTGGCTTCTTCATTTAATTATTTTATAAAACCCAGCCATGAAGCCATCCAGACCTGGAGCCTTTCCTTCTTTCAAGCTCCTAATAGCCTCTACTACTTCTCTTCCTTCAATCACTCTATTCATCCACTGCTGTTGCTCTGTATCTAATTGCTTTAATTTAATCTCTGCTCTATATCTATCCCCTCTCCCAGTTGTTCCGAGCTATCGAGCTTATGATAGTATTTTCAAAATACTTGTATTTGTTCTTTAGTAATAACCCACCTACCCTTCTCATCCTTTATTCGAGGGATCTGCTGTTGTACTCTTCTTTCTCTAAGTTTTCGCACCAAGTATCTCCCTGGCTTATTTCCCTGTACAAAAAATTCATACCTGATCTGATTTAGCCTGCATGCCTCTTTCTCAGTATTTAACACTAGAAGCCCCAAAAGGAATTTTACCTAGAAACCCCAAAGTGTGTCAATTGACACATTATCACAACTGCATTTAGCATGAAATGCAGATGTGAATTAATGTGAAGTTACTTGTTTGTTAAATGCGTGCAGTATGAGAGATCACATGATGTAGTGACAGCGAGCGGACGGAAAACGCTCGTGCTCCGGACCCCCTATCCTCTTGCCGGCAAATAGAACCATGAGTAAGCCATTGGGCTGCCCCAAAAAGTTGCATGCAGCAGGGGAAGCGAAAGGGGAGAGAAGTCTGAGAAACGCGGAGCATGGTGGCGATAGTTAAAGCGAGCTGCTGGGAAAAAGAATGAGCGGCGGAGCCGCACAAGATGGTGGTGTCCCTTACAGTACCTAGTTCCCCGGCAGTGGTAGAGGAGATCTCCATGGCGGTAGCAGGAGCATTATCGGCACAATTTGAGGCGCTGAATAATAAAATGGACACGCTACACAGCTCCATGAGTTCCCTGGGAAACCGAATGCAGGAGATGGAGACTCGGATGGTTCAGACTGAGGAAGGTGTGGAAACGCTATCACACAAGGTAGGGAGACTGCAGGCCGCGCTGAAAATGCATGAAGCAAAATTGGATGACTTAGAAAACAGATCCCGGTGCAACAACCTCCGTTTTTTGGGCATCCCGGATAATATATTAACAGAGAACTGAAGACCCATGTGGAATCGCTGGCATCTTACATCTTAGGAGGTAGCGAAGAACACGGCCAGATCATGATAGAGTGTTTTCACAGAGTGGGGCCTAAACAGTCAAGAGATTGAAGGCCTCGGGTAGTCTTGGCGAAATTTTTGCAGTTTCCGCAGAGAGAAACCGTACTGAGGAAAGGGGTGATTGCTAAAGACAACATGAAGTTGCGAGTTGCACAGGACTATTCAGCAGCCCTAAGTTAGTGGAGACGAGCATATGCGCCCATCTGCCAGAAACTTGTGGATGCCAACATTAAATTTACAGTACAGTACCCAGCCAGACTCCATATCAGACTCCATATAACCCATGAGGGAATACACAAAATATTAGATTCGGCGACAGAGGCGTCCCAATACGTAGAGGGACTACTACGCTGTGAGACAGCAGCCACAGGAGAACCAGCCAGAGCACCATGAGACTGGACATTGGCAGAGCCTTAGCAGCTGGGACACCAGATGAGAATTGGGACTGGATTGGAGAAATTTGAGGGACTAAATATGCTAAAATAAGATGTGTATATAGAACTAGAGTGGAGCAGATGAATGAGGCAAAAGTGCTGGTTTAGGTATTGTAACAGTAGGTGGGTGGAGGAAGTAGGAATGGAGGTACAAAAAAAAAAAAGAAAAAGAAATAAGGGTCTCCTGATGGTGGGAGGGTGTGGTGGGAGAGACAGTTGTAATGTGTATGACATTGTATAAGGATGAGCCCTGCATGGAAATAATGATTTAGACTTGATTGGTGGAGTAATGGGGGGGGGGGGTCCCCCACCCTGGAGGGAGAGATGAGGGGCCCTAAGAGAGAGTGGGTATGGGGTGGGGTGGGGGAGGTAAGATTGGAACTGGTCCAGGGAAAATATAGGCAGAGGGGGGAAGAGAGCGCGCTGGGATAGACGGGGATGTAGGGGGCGGTGGTAAGGATAAATAGGGGGAGGTGGGGATCTGTACACATCATAGGTGATCACTGAGAAGAGTAGAGTTTGGGTTGGTGGAGATAGAGATGGAGGGAAGTGGGAAGGGGGAGGGGAGGAGAGGAGGGGGTAGGGGCAGAAGGGGAGGGGCAGAGGGAGGTGAGTTGCAGCTTAGAATCAATTGGGGTACGACTAGGGAACATAGGAGATATTAGGGGGCTTCAGGCTGGGGAGGTTCTTTTCTATAAACATTTGATTACTGAGAGAGTTGAATCTTACTGTTATCTGTTGACTTGAAGATTATTTCATGGAATGTATGTGGAATAGGTAACCCTATCAAGCGATATAAAGTGTTAAAGGCCTTAGCGAGGCAAAAGTGTGATATTGCTATGCTACAGGAAACCCACCAGAATGCTGAGGAACATTCTAAATTAAAGAGAGACTGGATGGGGCAAGAATTGGGAGTTCTGGCAAAGGGAAAAAAGGGGTGGAGTGGTCATTTTGATACACAAATGGATCAGATTTGTCATGGAGCACGAATGTGTAGACCCTGATGGTAGATATGTGCTACTGCATGGGATGCTGGAGGGAAAGCCTGTTGTGCTGGGTAACCTCTACAGTCCGAATGTGTTGGATCGTGCATTGTATGCCCGTTTGGGCTCGCGGGTGGAGCAGCTTCCTGACGTTCCCTTGATCTTGGCCGGAGATTTTAATGGGGTTTTAGATACTGAACTGGATACGTCCAGGGGGAGAAGAGATGGCACATGGATACAGACTACAAGAGCGTTGCAGGGCCTGCGGCGCAGATTGGGGGTGGTCGATCCCTGGCGTGTTACACCCGATAGAAAGGGACTTTACGCATCAGTCCCGGGCACATGGTACGTGTGCTCGAATTGACTATGTGTTGGTCTCGGGAAGAATTTTTACTACTACTACTACTACTACTATTTAGCACTTCTAGAGCGCCACTCACGCAGCGCAGCACAGCTAACCCCTAACCTACAAGAGGTAGTCAGCATACATGAGACAGTCCCTGCCCGTCAGTCATGCTCATCGGAGCTTACAATCTAGTTAGAGTAGTACATTAGTTAAAAACAGTACAGAGCATTAAATCGGTTCTACGCAAGGTACGGTGTGGTGCAGTTTGGTCTGAAGTTGGTCATAAACATTGATGGGGGGTTAGGGTGGGATGAGGAAGGAGTCAGGATCTGAATGCAACGGTGAAGAGGTGGGTCTTCAGCCTGGACTTGAAGAGGGCCAGGGAGGGTGCCTGGCGCACAGACGCAGGTAGGGTTGTTCCAGGCGTGAGGTGCAGCAAGGTGAAAGGAACGTAGTCGGGAGTTTGCGGTGCAAGTGAAAGGCATTGATAGAAGTAATTTGTTAGCGGAATGCAAATTTCGAGAGGGGACGTAGGGAAAGATAAGAGGTATTGAGGCCATAGAGCAAATGCATTTATAGGTCAGCAGAAGAAGCTTGAATTAGATGCGGAACTGGACAGGGAGCCAGTGAAGTGATTTGAAAAGAGGAGTAATATGGGCATGGCGAGGCTGGCAGAAGATTAGTCGAGCAGCATGATTTTGTATAGATTGAAGGGGAAGGAGGTGGCTCACAAGAAGACCAGCAAGGAGTAGGTTGCAGTAATAGAGGCGGGAGGAGATTAAGGAGTGGATAAGCATTTTGGTATTGTGTTCAGAGAGGAAGGGGCAGATTTTGCTGATGTTGTAGAGAAAGAAGCGGCAGGTCTTAGCTACAAGCTGGATATGAGCGGAGAAGAGGTGTCAAAGATAACCCCTAGATTACAGGCCGAAGGAACAGGAAGGATAGTAGATCCATCCACATGGATTGAGAGAGGAGGAAGTAGGGGGGAGGAGTTAGGTGGAAAGACAAGGAGTTCCGTCTTGGTCATGTTCAATTTCAGTCGTCGATGAGACATCCAGGCAGCAATGTCCGAAAGACAGGCAGAGATCTTGGACTGGGTTGCCGGAGAAATATTAGGTGTGGAGAGGTAGATTTGTGAGTCATCGGCATAGAGATGGTACTGAAAGCCATGGGAGGAGATAAGCGCTCCAAGGCCTTGGGTATAGAGAGAGAAGAGGAGGGGGCCTAAGACAGATCCCTGGGGTACACCTACATGGAGTGGGATAGGGGAGGAGGGGGAGCCACCAGAGCATATGCTGAATGAGTGATGGGAGAGGTAGGAGGAGAACCAGGATAGTACAGAGTCCTTGAAGCCAAGCAAGGAGAGGGTGATGAGGAGAAGGTCGTGGTCAGCGGTGTCAAAGGCATCAGAAAGGTCAAGAAGGATGAGGATAGAATAGAGGCCCTTGGATTTAGCCAGGAGCAGGTCGTTTGTGACTTTTGTGAGTGCCATCTCAGTGGAGTGTAGAGGACGGAAGCCGGATTGAAGTGGGTCGAGGAGGGCTTGGGAGGTGAGGAAGTCGAGGCAGTGACGGTGGACTGCTCGTTCTAGTAGTTTGGATATGAAGGGAAGGAGGGAGATGGGTCGATAGAAGGGCATGTGGGATCAAGTGAGGGTTTCTTGAGGAGGGGTGTGACAACAGCATGTTTGAAGTCAGCGGGGACAGTTGCAGTGGAGAGTGAGAGGTTGAGGATATGAGTGATGGAGGGGGCAATGGTGAGGGGGATGGAACGTAGGAGATGGGTGGGGATAGGGTCTGATGAACAGGTGGTGGGTTTGGAGGAGGACAGGAGTGCAGTTTCTTCCTCAGAGATCAGAGGGAAGGAGGAAAGGGTGGCAGAGGGAGTATGGATGGGGAGGAGGGGGGAGGTAGATGGGGGGGGGTAGGGAATTGGAGGGTAATCTTGTGGATTTTGTTGTGGAAGTAGTCGGCTAGGGTTTGGGCAGAAAGGGAGGGCGGGCGGGATCAGGGGCGGGGGGGACCTTGAGAGAGTTGAGGGTATGAAAGAGACGGCGAGGATCAGAGTCAAGGGAGTTGGTCAGATGTAGTAATCTTGTTTGGCAAGTGCTAAGGCTGACTGGAAGGAGCCAAGCATGAATTTGAAGGTGGTCTTCCGGGGAGCGGGATTTGGACCAAGCTCGTTCGGCAGAACGGGTGCAGATGCGTAGGTAACGTATTGTGGGTGAAAGCCAGGGTTGGGGAGTAGATCGTTTGACAGGACATGGGGTGGGAGGGGCAAGAGTGTCAAGGGCTGAGGATAATGTAGCATTGTATGAAAATGCCTCATCGATGGACTTGGAGGATAAAATGGCGGAAAGAGATGGAGAGATGGTGGAGGAGAGAGTCAGGAGATCAATATTATGAAGGTTTCTAAATAGGACAGGAGACAGGACGAGGTTGGGACGGCGGAAGTTGAAGAGTAAATGTTAAGAGGTGATGGTCAGATGAGGGAATCATTGATTTGCGGAAGTTTGAAGGAGAGGAGTTGGAGAATAGTATTAGGTCAAGGCAGTGGCCATGTAGATGTGTGGGGGCAGTGGAGCAAAGTTGGAGGTCGAACAAGGAGGTAAGAGTGAGGAACTTTGAGGCATGGGGGTCGGAGAGGTTGTCGATGTGAATGTTGAAATCACCAAGAATAAGAGTGGGGGAGGAGGGATCCATAAAGGCAGAAAGCCAGGAGTCGAAGTCGGTGAGGAAGGTTGATTTGGATTTCTACGGTGGACGATAAATAACGGCTATTCGGAGGGGAAGTGGTGAGAGGAGGCGAAAGGAGTGGACTTCGAAGGAGTCTCCATGGGGTGGCAGAAGGGGTTGGAATTGGCAGGAGAGAGAGAGTAGGAGGCCAACACCACCACCGTGACCAATAAGTCAGGGTGTATGGGAGAACTGGTAGCCCCCATAACAGAGAGAGGCAATGGATGCAGTGTTGTCTGGGGGGAGCCAGGTCTCTGTCAAGGCAAGAAGGTGTAGGGCATTGGAGATGAAAAGGTCATGAATAAAAGGGTTTTTTTGATGACTGAGCATGCGTTCCATAGGGCACATGAAAACGGGAGAGCGGAGGGGGTAGGAGAGGGATATGGATAAGGTTGGATAAGTTACGTGCAGATTTCTTATCAGAGTAGCATGGGGGTCTATTTCTAGGGTAATGCTGAGCTTTAGAGGGAGCAGGGTGTGGGTGTGGGTGTCTAGGTGAGTGTGTTCTCCAAGAGGGGACATGAGGGAGGGGAAATGAGGGGTAAATTGATATCGGGTAGCTTATGTGAGGGATTATTTTTGGGGGTAGGGTTGGAGTTGATATCTATGGATAATTGATTGTGGGATGAATGGGGGAGGGTGGAAGGAGGGAGGAGCGGGATGTGGATGAGAATTAGATAGGGTATGTGAGGAACTTTTTCTAGTGTGAGAGAGAAATCAGGGGGGGGGGCAGGGTTGGGATTGATGTTACCAGATGAGAGGAGGAGTATTAGAGAGTGAGATATAGTGGAGATAGTACGGCGGATGCAAAGGTGGGGTTGTCTTAAAGAGAGGGGCTGGTTGAATGCGGGGGATGGTGTGAAGAAGCTCAAGAGCCGGTGCAAGGCTAGGGGGCAGGATGGAGGGAGAAGTAAGGAAGGTAGAGAAGGGGGCTGGTTGATTGTGGGAGATGGTGTGAGGAAGCTCAAGGGCAGGTGCTAGGCTAGGGGGCAGAGTGGAGGGGGAAGGAAGGGGAAAGGTAGGGGGAAGAGGAGGGAGGGTGTTGGTAGGAGGGGAGGCAGTTGGGGAGGATAATGAAGAGGAGGACAATGAAATGTGGGGCCATGGTTGTGGGCAGCAAGGTCTGAGCAAGCAATGTGTAGGAAGTTCTAGGCAAACAACGGGTAGCACTTGATAGGCAGACAAGCAGGCAGTGGGTAGCAGTTCAATGCAAGGAATGGGTAGTAAGCAGAGGATAAGCAGTGGATAACAGTTGAGGACAACAGTGGGTGATGGTACTATGCAACAATGGGTGGCAACAGTATGCAATCAATGGGGAGCAGTACTATGCAACAATGGATAAGCAATGGATAACAGTTCAGTGCAACAGTGGGTAGCAATACTATGCAAAAAAATGGGTGGCAACAGTATGCAAAACAACAATGGGTGGCAACAGTATGCAAAACAAACAATGGGTAGCAACAGTATGGGTGGCAACAGTATGCAAAACAAAACAATGGGTGGCAGCAATATGCAAAACAATGGGTGGCAGCAATATGCAAAACAATGAATAGGCAGTGGATAAACGGTTCTATGCAGCGATGGGTATGCAGTTCTATGTCCAGCAGTGGGTAGCAGTACACTGTAGGCAATGGGAGCAATGCTAAGCAAGCAGAGGGTAGTGGTGGTGTGCAGGCAGTGGGTAATAGTTCAGTGCCAACATTGAGCAGCAGTACAGCGCAGGCAGTGGGTAGCAAGTTCTAGGCAGGTAGTGGGAGGAAGAACAGTGCCAGCAGTGGGAAGCAAGACAAAAGAGTTCAAAAGAGAGTTACTTGAAGGTGCCAGGGTGGAGTTTGTGAGATGGTTTGATCTGGAGGCGATGTATGGAGGAGCGACAAGCCTGCTCGACCCCAGCAGCTGGGGAGCACCAGAGGTCGCACCCCGGGCCCATGCCAAAGGGCCCTCTGGCGAGGCCCTCCAGATGCAGGTGCGCCTGGAGGTGCCGAAGATTTGAATGCTGGTGGTGGTGTTCCTCAGCCTGATAGGCCTCGCGGTGGAGAGCAGGGAGGAGCTCACCTGCCTGCTCCCTTCTCCGATGCCGATTGGGTCACTGCAGGCGAGCCTGGAGGCACTGAAGATTTGAATGCTGGTGGTGGTGTTCCTCAGCCTGATAGGCCTCGCGGTGGGGAGCAGGGAGGAGCTCATATAGTAGACGCACAAATCGGTCCTACAGAGATCTCTGATCATACCTTAGTATGGATGGAATTGGATTGGCATGATGTTACCTCACAGGCTAAAATTTGTTGATTCCCAGTGGATTTGAATAGAGATGCTGGGTTTCTTTTTTAAAGCAGAAGTGGCAAGAATTCGTGGGTCACAATGAGCAACACCAAGAGAACCCGGAGCTGTTTTGGGAGACTGCGAAGGTGATCTTGCGGGGAGACATTATTGGCTATGTGGCACGGAAGCGGAAATTAATTACACAACAGATTGTTAGACTGGAAAAACAAGTGGGCAGGGATAGAAGAAAACAAGCAAACAATCCAACAATCCGTCTATGGCAAATAGGAAGAAACTGTGGGAGACTCAAATGGGTCTTAACAAATTGCTCCATCAGAGGGCTAAGAAATCATTTCTGTACTATCGATATCAGCTTTATCGTTTTGGGGATAAGCTTGGGAAACTGCTGGCATGATGCCTTCAGGGCAGCAGAGGTGCTCGTGCCGTAGCAGCGCTGCAAGATGACCAGGGGAGATTACATAAGGAGAATCGTGCGATTGCCCAAGTTTTTCGATCTTTTTATCAGAAGTTGTACTCAAGGAGGGAGGGATCTTTGACTGCTATGGAAAAGTACCTGAGAGAAGTGCAGATACCTAGGCTACCCAGCGGGCACAATTAGACACACCAGTAACTATTGAGGATATCCAACAGGTTATTCAAAAGGCAAGTTGTTACAGAGCGCCTGGCCCAGATGGATTCAGGGCAGAATTTTATAAGTTATCAGGTGACCTGTTACCCCCATCCCTTGTGGCGGTATACCATCAAAGGGCAGAGCAGGGGGAGTTTACATGGGGTGCGAATCACGCAGATATTATATTGATACCTAAACCAGGTAAGGATCAGACGCAAGCTGCTTCCTATAGACCCATTTCTTTGCTTAATTTTGATCTGAAGATATTAGCCAAGGTACTGGTGGATCATTTGGCTCAGGTCCTGGGGGAGCTGGTGCATGAATCCCAAGTGGGGTTTGTGAAAGGATGTTATGCAGTGCGGAATTTGCGTAATATCTTGGCATCGTTAGAGTGGGTCCAAGAGCGAGGGCTGTAGTCGCTTTTGATTAGTTTTGATGCGGAAAAGGCATTTGATCAGGTGAGCTGGCCATACTTGAAATTTCCTCTTGCCACAGTACGGTATTGGGACTCCTTTTTGTAAAATGTTAGAGCTTCTTTATGCGAAGCCTACAGCGGGAGTGCTCTGTAATGGTGTGATGTCGGATGATTTTTGCCTAGAGAGAGGTACGAGACAGGGTTGCCCGCTTCCCCCCCTGTTTGTGCTGTCATTAGACTCTTTGGTGCGGAAGATAGAGATGACCAAGGAAATATGGGGTGTGTGCATTGGTCAATATGGATTTAAGATGGCCGTTTTCGCCGATGATGGTGCATTTGTTGTCCCCTCAAATATCGTTGCCTAACTTGTTAGAAGAATTTTCTCGGTTTGGAAGCTTTGCAGGGCTTTGTATCAATATTTATTTATTTACTTATTTACATTTTCTTATATACCGCGCTATTTTCCATCAGTGCGGTTTACATGGAACATTTTACATACACATTTCAAATGACTTGATTTGTGTTTACAAATAACAGGAATAGGAACTTGGAAAGAAACAGGGGTAGCTATTTACATCTGTACAATGCGAATTGATTGGACATTTTGCGTAGATTTGCCTAGCTGGATGGTGAGTGATCAGTGGTGCTGTCATCCGAGTAATGTAAGAGGTAATGTTTTACGGCTTTTCTGAACTGTGTTAGATTGGTGATATCACGGATACTGTGTGGAAGGGTGTTCCAGCATTTAGGTGCGGCGAGCTTAAAAACCCTGTGCGTTGTGCTTTGGCAACACTTGGTCGTTTCTTTTGGGACTGCTAGTTTATTGGTGGCATGAGATCTTCTAGATCTATTAGGGGGGGTTATCAGTATGAGATCGGATAAGGAAGATGGGGCGAGTTCGTTTATGATCTTGGATATGGATAAGTCAAAGGCTTTGGATGTAGAGGGAACGTTTAGGGGAGATTGGAAAGGAACCTTCCCACTGAAGTGGGCAGATGATTCATTTGTACATCTAGGCAATCTCCAGGAACAAGCAGGAATGAGTCTTCACATATGGGTACGTCGGTACCGACAGAGCCTGTGTGGGAACGCTCCCCAGCGTCCAATAAGAAAGCTTTTGGGAGCATCCCACAGCGCCTGCGTGCTGCCTTCCCGCCTTTCCCAACTGCCTCTCCTCAGTTTTCGTTTTTCCGTGGAGCCGGCAGGACGTCCTCCTGTCACTGCAGAAAATTCTTGTTTTATTTCTTTAGTTTTCTTGTGGTCGCGGCTGTCTTCCCCGACGCCACCGGTACCGCCGGTGTTTTCTTTTCTTGTGAAATTTTCCTTTCAAGGACTATTTTTTCTTCATAGTGTCTCACGGTTTCTCAGGCCTTTAGGCCTTTTTCTTTCATGGAACCGCCAGCCACTTTCTCCAGGAAATGTTCAGACTGTGGCGGTACAACTTTATTTTTAGACCCTCAAAGTCGGTGTCTAACCTGTTTGGGGCCTGACCTTTTTCTTCCGGAGCCTTTGGGCAACAGTTTGGTGAGAAGAGGGTTTCAACATCGAGGTTTCCTCGATACCCGGTTCCCCTCCAACTTCAGGGCACCGTCCCTTTCTTCTACACAGGATCAGGTAACCCACAAACAGTCTGTTAAGATTAGCCAGTCCTCGAGTGGTAGGTCTCATGCACAGCATGTAGACGGCTCCAGCCTTGCCCTCGAGGGCCCACTGGCTTCAAAACCCCGGCGGGAGTCTTCGGTCTCCAAAGCGTATGAGGGGTTTCAGGTTGTTCCTGGGGTTCACCCCTCACAGAACATACCTGAGCCGTGTCCAATGGTGGCATCCGCTTTGAGCGGTACCGATACCCCGGCTCCGGCACTGGTGTTGGATGAAACACTCCTCACCAGGGATCGTCATCTGGCGTCCTCTGTACCTTCGGGTCCGGTGGATATTTCCCAGACTGACTTTCCGGTATCGGTACCAAAACCGATACGACCACCGACGTCGGTACCTTCCAGACGTGCATCGATAGACTCGCTTCCTTCGATACCGAGTCTGGAATCGATTTCCAGTCTGGAGGATTGGGTACCGACTCGCCTTGGTACCGGCTCCCCTCGGTACCAAAGGCTCGGTTCCGATGATTTGGATCCGCAACTCTCGGTTCCTCCGATGCCGTTTGAGTTGCCACCGGTTGGCCTTCATCCACCGGTATCAGACACGGTACCGAAGTCGGTACCGATGTCCACATTACCTTTGCGGTCGGTGCCTGCGGTGCTTTGTTCATCAGGCTCATTGCCCTCGATACCGAGTTTGCAATCGATCTCTAGTCTGGAAGACTGGGTACCAGCACACCTTGGTACCGACACTGATCAGTACCGCAGGCTTGGTACCGAGGATGGCTGCCGGAGGTTTTCGGTTACCTCGGTACCGATTGAGATGTCACCGATGGCTACTCCGATGTCTGTCTCGGCTTCGGCTCTGACATCGGTACCGGTACCGGTATCGGCATCGGTACCGGTATCCACAGTAGCATCGTGGCCAGCTCCTGCCATGCTTCTTTCAACAGGATCGCTCCCTTCTATACCAGGCTTGGAGTCGATACCTGGCATGGACGATGAGGTACTGACGGATGCTGCTCCTGACAGCCAGTACCAGCGACCATCCTTTAAGGATACCACCCTGCACCGTGCAGGATCTTCTATTCCTATATATGTGGATAGATCCTTCGGTGCTCAGGCTAGTTATTCTGGTCTAACCTGCCCAAAGGAGATTCCCGTTGGAGATCCCTCTTTTCAGAATTTTCTCCTGGAAATAGCAAGATCATTTGCCATTCCTATCCCTGGACATGATCCTGCACAAGGCTCTTTTCCTACCAAAGCAATGGAGAACATAATGCTTCCTTTGCATCATTCCTTGCAGGATCTCCTAGGTCTGTGGGAAGCACCTTTAAGGGTACCCCCAATTTCCAGAGCAACTGATCTCCTATATCAGGTGCCCCCCTCTCCAGGGTTTCAAAAGACTCAACTTCCTCATCATTCCATAGTAGTGGAATCAGCAATGAGGCGAGTAAAGAGTAAGAAAAAGCACTCTTCTTATCCGCCAGGTCGTGAGTCTAGGACACTAGATGCCTTTGGACGTCAAACCTTCCAGACATCTATGCTTTCTGCAAGAATTCTCTCATATATTCTTTATATGAGTCTATCTCTTGAGGAGGTCACAAAGAAATTACATCTTTTGACTCCTTTCCTTCCAGATTCCAAGAGTGCAGACTATTCCTCACTGCTTAAGCATATCCAGAATATCTCTTGGTTTCTCTCTCATGCTTCCCTAGACTCTTTTGAGTCTGTTAGCAGGGCTTCTGCTATAGCTATAGGGGCACGACGTAGAGCCTGGCTCCAAGCTTCAGACTTGGACAAATGGGCACAACAAAGACTGGGACATACTCATTGCACTGGAGAAAATCTCTTCAACAAGGAGTCTTTATGTCAGGTTACTCAGTTGTCCACTGATTTACCTGTTCCTAGGGGTTGTTCTACACCACCTTCTGTCCCAGTAGGTAGGAAATGTCCTACCAAACTTTCTTCCCATAGGAGAAGAAGGTTTTATTCATCACCTGCCCATCATACAGATGTTCCCAAACAGGGGAGGCATCGTCCTGGTCTGAAGAATCCAACCTCTCACCAGGCTCAGAAAACCCAGCAACCGCAGGGTTTCTGATCAATCATCATCAGATGCTTGTGACTCTTGGGGTTTAGAATCTGCAGTTTGCTTCTTCTCAATAGAGGCAATCCACCGCTTCATTCTAACCCCTAGACATGGATCTCTTTCCAAAAGACATCCATTTTTTCTATATTTCTATGAGCTGTCAGGATGTTCATGCCTATAGGTCACAGGTTTCTCCTCCTCTTCCTGCTAGGGAAAGAGGTCTAACCACTATCAAATGATAGTTTCCTGTGCCAGCATGTATTTTTTCCATTCTATAGACTTACTACTTGGTAAGTCTTCTTCAGCTCCATTCTCTTCACCCTCTTACCAAGCTTTTTCCTCTGTAAGAGCGGAATTACTTCACTGGAGGGCTTTTTCTTCAGCCTCTCTAGTTTTGTCACTTTCCAGTGCGGAGTTTTCCTCTCTTCTGTCCACTTACCATGCTAGAGTTCTGGAAGACTCAGGACTTGCTGGCTGCAGACTGATATTATCCTCTGTTTTTTCACGTAACCGTCCTGGTTGTTTCACTAGCTAGCATCCTTGCAGATCATAACCAGGAGGAATAGATTCTCTATATATCTTCTCAAGTAGGTTCCACCTCCTTGTTAGATGAATCTTTCCTCTCCACATATCCTATGTGAATACCGTGCTGTAGGCATATCTCTGCTTAATTGCAGACACCCATATATAGGCCTACATATTCATATCTATCTTTTGTGTGTATTTTATGCCCTTCCATATCTCACTATAGAGATATTCTTATATGTCTCTCTGTATCTATATCTATATATCTATATATATGTGTGTGTGTATGTATGTGTGTATGTATGTGTATATAGATATAGATATGTATATATGTATATGTATGTATATGTATATATATATGTGTGTGTGTATATATTTCTCCAGGACCAAGCAGGAAGTCAGTCCTCACTTATGGGTGACGTCGGCGCCGACGGAGCCCTCGCGGAGCAATTTCCCCAGCTTTCGAAGAAAGCCTTTGGGATTGCAGCGCGCATGCGCGGTCCTCTTCCCGCCCAAGGATGCCATCTTGCTCAGTCTTCTTTTTTCCATGGAGCCCTACAGACGTAGTTTGTTACCACCGCTGAAAAAGTTGATTAATTCTTTGTTGTTTTCTCGGTTCGCGTGTCCTTTTCCTGCCCGGCCTCGATTTTTTTCCTTATCGAGTCCGTTCACATTTCTTTTTTTGTTTTCAGTTTTTAACTGGCGTTCCCGCCACTTATTTTCCACCCCTGGCGGCTCGGTCTTTCGACCTCGCGGGGGCCCTTTTTCCCCCCCTATGGCTGCCAGTGGGTTCAAAAAATGTGATCATTGTTCTAAATTAATGTCTCTTACAGACACGCATAATTTCTGCCTCCGTTGCCTCGGACCCAACCATGACTCTGGAGCTGTGGTCCGTGTGGCAAGATGTCCTCCAAGTCGCTGAGGAGTCGGCAATCGCAAAAGGACAGAATCTTCTCTGACCCCGAGTCTGGCCCGGACCTCGTCGGAGGCTTCGACGTCTCGTGACTCCGGCCACGAGCTCCGTCGGAGTTCCTCTGAGCAGGGGTCCCCTGGACGGGAGCATCGTCGGCAGAGGAAACTCGCGCGGGCGGCGTCGGAGGACGCACCTGGTCCCTCGCGGGCTGGGTCGCATAGCCCCGGCAGCTGCCCCGAGTCCTCGGAGGCAGAGAGACCTTCTAAACTTCCTCGACTCGAGGTGGAGCCGCACGTGAGTACTATTGTCCTCCTGGACTCCCCTACGGAACCGTCTGGCCCGACGCCGTCGGGGCCCGAGTCGGTGGCTGCCGGGTCTTCTGGGCTTGACCTCAGATTGACATCCTTGGAGCGCAATATCTCTGCCTTCTTGGACCAGCAGCGGGTTTGGATGACCGGCATCGCCAGTGCATCCGCCCAGACCAGCGGGACGTCAACGCCCAAGTCGACCCCGGCGGCCGAGTCTATCCTCGAGTCGATGCATGCTCGATCCTCTGTCGAGGTCTCCCTCGGCCTCCCGTTCGGGACCGAGGTTGTCGGCGTCGGGACGAACCCTCGCCCGCACGGAGCCCCTCGATTCCTCCACGGAGGCGTCGGACTGGGACACGGAAGGGGACGAGTCGCCCGGCTCTTTTCAGACCCGGTGCGTCCCCTCCGACTCGCCCGAGTCGGAGCCTCGAAGGCGATCCCCTCCGGAGGATACGCGCTTCTCTGATTTTGTGCGGGATATGGCCAAGGCTTTGGCTTTCCCCGCGGATCCAGAGGAGGAGCCTCGCGCGGAAGAGCTCGAGGCACTCCAGTACGACTCTCCCCCGAAGGAGGCCATTACCGTGCCGGTCCCTCCGATGCTGGAGCGGCTGCTCTTCCGCATGTGGGAAAGCCCGGCCTCGACACCGGTGTTAAGCAAGCGGATCGATTCGATTTATCGAGTCCGCAAGAGCCCCGGGTTCCAGAAGGCACAACTGCCACACCACTCCATGGTTGTGGAATCGGCAATGCATCGGCTTAAGAGTCAAAAGATGCACTCCTCTGTGCCCCCGGGTAAGGAGGCCCGTAACCTGGATGCCCTCGGTAGGAAGTGCTTCCAGGGTTCCATGCTTGCCTGCAGGGTCCAGAAATACCAGCTGTATATGGGCATGTTCCTCCGAGACTTGGCGAAGGAGCTCGCCGGGTTCTCGGCTGGTCTCTCCGACGAACCTTTGCAGAGGTTCCTGGCCTTGTCCGATAGTATTCGAGAGTGCTTGAAGTTCCTTTCTCGGGCGGCCTATGACGGCTTCGAGGCGTCAGCCCGAGTAGCCGGAGCCGGCATCGGTGCCCGCCGACAGGCCTGGCTCCAGTCATCCGACCTTGAGCCGTGGGTACAGGACAAGTTAGTCGATGTCCCCTGCCGAGGTGACAACCTTTTCGGCAAGCCCATGTCCGATAAGGCTGCGGAACTCGAGTCCGAGACTCTCACTCAGACTCGACTGTCCCGAAAGACCTCCGCTCCCACGCAGAAGAGGAAGGGTCCGGGGAAGAAGCCTTTTTACCCGAGGAAGGTGCTTGCCTATAAGCAATCCCACCTTCAATACCAAGTACCGGCGGCTTCCACTCAGTGCCCACAGACTAAGGGTCAGGGGAATGGCCCCCGCAGGCCGCGGGCCCCCAAGCCCCCTGCACAGCCCCCTGCCACGCAGGGTGGGTTTTTTTGACTATGCCAGCATAGCCTCTCCCCCTCCGCGCCCGTCGCTCAGCACGGGGGGCAGGCTGATCCACTTCGCTCAGGGGTTCTACTCCAGATACTTCCTGGTCCCAAAGAGGACGGGAGGCCTCAGACCCATTCTGGACTTGCGCAACCTCAACATATTCCTGAAGCGGGAAAAGTTCAGGATGCTTACCCTTGGAATCTTGCTGCCCTACCTCCAGCAGGGAGATTGGCTATGCTCCTTGGCTCTAAAGGATGCCTATACTCACATCCTGATTCATCCGGACCACCGACAATATCTCAGATTTGTAGTGGCCGGGAAACACTATCAGTACCGCGTGCTGCCTTTCGGCTTGTGCTCTGCCCCCAGGGTGTTCACAAAATGCCTGGCGGTGGTCGCGGCCTTCCTGAGGCTTCAGGGCCTATTCGTGTTTCCTTATCTGGACGACTGGCTCGTACGGGCGCAGTCGGCCCCAGAGGTCGCGCAGGCCACACAGCGTACGGTGGCTCTGCTTCAGCACTTGGGCTTCGTCATAAACGTCGGGAAGTCCACGTTGCGCCCCTCTCAGGATCTCGAGTTCATAGGAGCTCGGCTCGGCACTCTGCGAGCTCGTGCCTTCTTGCCTCGAGAGCGAGCCGACAGGCTCATGGCTTTGGCCGGCAGGTTCCACAGTGCGTCTCCGGTTCCGGCCCGGAGGTTCCTGCAACTGCTCGGTCATATGGCCTCCACGGTCCATGTCACGCCGAACGCCCGACTGCATATGAGGCCTGTCCAGTGGTGTCTCCGCACTCAATGGCATCAGGCCACAGGAGGTCTGGCGGACCTTCTACAGATCTTCGACCGCCTGGTCTCCTCTCTGCAGTGGTGGCTCCACCTGCCCAACCTGGTACGGGGTATGCCCTTTCAGTCTCCCGCACCCTCCCGGGTGCTGACGACCGATGCCTCTCTCTTGGGATGGGGAGCGCATTGCCAGGGAGCGCGCACTCAAGGCCTTTGGACTCCTTGGGAGGCGGCTCAACAAATCAACTTCCTGGAGCTGCGGGCGATCCGCCTAGCTCTGCGGACCATCTCTCACCTCACCTCTCGCCAGTCCGTACTGGTGCAGACGGACAATCAGGTGGCCATGTTCTACGTGAACAAACAGGGGGGCACGGGCTCCCTCCTGCTCTGTCAGGAGGCCCGGCGACTGTGCTCCTGGGCTGTCGACCACAACATCCTCCTCGAGGCTGTTTACCTGCCCAGGCAGGAGAATTGCCTGGCCGACAGGCTGAGCCGGGTCTTGCAGCCCCACGAGTGGAGGTTGAACCCCGGCGTTGCCCAGCAAATCTTCCGCCGGTGGGGTACCCCCACCGTGGACCTCTTTGCCAGTCCACTGAACCGGCAGCTTCCCTGGTTCTGCTCTCGGCATCCGCATCCCCTCAGAGTGGCCCCGGATGCTTTCCTCATTTCGTGGTCCACAGGCCTACTGTATGCCTTTCCTCCCACGCCGCTGGTGTCCCGGATGCTCTTCAAGGTTGCCCGGGACGGGGCCTACGTAATCCTGATAGCGCCCCGATGGCCGAGGCAACCCTGGTTTCCTCTGCTCCTGCAGTTAGCGGTGGACACCCCTCTCCCTCTGGGGTTTCAGCCTGATCTTCTGACCCAAGATCAGGGTACTCTTCTGCACCCCAACCTCCGGGCCCTTCACCTGATGGCCTGGCTGCTGAGAGGGTAGTCCTGGCCCCGCTCTCGCTCCCCCCGGAGGTGGAAGCTGTCGCCTGGCGTCTCGGCGACCTTCTACCCGGAAGTCTTACGCACTCAAATGGCGTCTCTTCTCCGCCTTGTGTTCTCAGTGTTCTGAGGACCCCTTCGCCTGCCTAGTGTCGGTGGTACTGCAATACTTGCTGCACCTCTCCGATCTAGGCCTCAAGTCCAACTCTGTCAGAGTCCACCTCAGTGCTCTCTCTGCACATCATTCGCTGGTGGAGGGCCAGCCCCTTTCCTCGCATCCCTTGGTGGCGCGTTTTCTCAGGGGCCTGCTTCTGCTTAAGCCCCCGTTGCGCCCTCCGGCTCCTGACTGGGACCTCAATGTGGTTTTACAAAGGCTTACTTGCCCGCCTTTAGAACCCATGGCTACCTGCCCCCTCCGCTTCCTCTCTTGGAAAGCTCTCTTCTTGGTAGCCCTCACCTCCGCTAGGCGCGTTAGTGAACTACAGGCCCTAGTGTCGGAGCCCCCTTACACTAGGTTCTACAGGAATAGGGTTGTCTTACGGACTCGCCCTAAGTTTCTCCCTAAGGTGGTTTCCTCTTTCCACATCAATCAAGAGGTGGTTCTTCCGACCTTCTTTCCCAGGCCACATACCAGCAGAGCTGAGACTGTTCTGTATACCCTGGACTGTCGAAGAGCCTTGCCCTTCTACCTTGACCGTACGCGTGGGCATAGGAAAGCTGCCCAGCTTTTCGTTTCCTTTGACCCCAATCGGTTGGGGTTATCTGTGTCGAAGCGTACTCTGTCCATCTGGGTAGCTGACTGCATCGCCTGGGCATATGGGGCAGCCGGCCTCTCTTTGGAGAGTCGAGTCACGGCGCACCGTGTCCGGGCGAAGGCGGCGTCTGTCGCACACCTCCGCTCGATTCCGTTGGCAGACATCTGCCGGGCCGCTACTTGGTCTTCTAGCCAGACTTTTGCGGCTCATTACTGCCTGGAGAGGGAGTCCCGCAGGGATAGTGCTTTCGGAAAGGCAGTCCTCCACAATCTCTTTGAGGTTTCGGCAACTCCTACCCGCCGACCCCGATGTTGGCTACCGGCCGGATTCGTATTCAGAGAAGATTCCTTCCTTCTGTGCGGTTGAGCTGGAGGGAGCTCTCTTTTCCAGCTTGAGGTCTCCGGTAGCCTTAAGCTAGGGAGTCCCATAAGTGAGGACTGACTTCCTGCTTGGTCCTGGAGAAAGAGTAGTTACTCACCTGTAACAGGTGTTCTCCAGGAGCAGCAGGAATCAGTCCTCACTACCCTCCCTCCTCCCCTGGAGTTGCAGTCATTCTTATGGTTGCTGTCTTCCGCTATGTCATTCGACTGAGCAAGATGGCATCCTTGGGCGGGAAGAGAACCGCGCATGCGTGCTGCAATCCCAACGGCTTTCTTCGAAAGCTGGGGAAATTGCTCCGCGAGGGCTCCGTCGGCGCCGACGTTACCCATAAGTGAGGACTGATTCTTGCTGCTCCTGGAGAACACCTCTTACAGGTGAGTAACTACTCTATATATATGTGTGTGTGTGTATGTGTGTGTGTATGTATATGTGTGTGTGTGTATGTGTGTGTGTATGTGTATGTGTGTGTGTGTATGTGTGTGTGTGTGTATGTGTGTGTGTATGTGTATGTGTGTGTGTATATGTGTATGTGTGTGTGTATATGTGTGTATGTGTGTGTGTGTGTGTATGTATCTGTCGAGATATTTTATTATAGATAGATATGTATCCACATACTTATCTGACTGTCTATGCTCATATAGCTATATGATTCTGACAGATGGGCTTTACCCATACCTATGCTATCCAGCAGGTTTGGGGTTCTACACACACAACCACTCCTGTGGTAGTCGTCAACCTTTATACCATAACCTTAGGGTTTAGGTACCTCTGAAGCTCTCCATGCTCCAATCTCTCCCCTAGCTTACCCCAGTTAGGAGAGACATTGCGGATCTTCAGTTAATCACAGGCTTTAACGCCTCAGGCATTTGTCCTCTCTTTTTGGGAATACAACAATCACTGTGGTCCTCTTATTCAGAGCTAAAACTACAAATTTATTAAACTCTGTAATGTAACATGAAAGTTATAGGCGACTTCTATTGACATTAATTCTATGTCTAGTAAACTTAAATGGCTAACAGGTCTCAGATTATTCGGGCATTTATATGACCATTATGACTACGGTCAAGTAACCCTCCACACATCAACGACCTTCTCATAGCCACAGTTAACAGACCAAATTTATCTTTTTGTCTTTTTATCTTTTTATATCGTTTTTTTCTCTTTTAAATAAGTTTTTTATAAAAAATTGAATTTCTTGTAAACATTGAACTTAGCTTTCAAAAACAACGCTGAATGTGCGCTACAATGACGCGTTTCACCATGTATGGCTTCCTCAGGGGATGGCAGAAACACAGACGCTTCTTTTACTATAACACTAAAAACAAAAATGTCGAATTAGTGCATACTTTCAACAGGTGAATAAAAATATAACCAGGATACTGACACAAGGAAAACTATCAGAAGCAAAAAGACCAGATGGAATAGAGAAATAACCTGAAGCTTCTCAAATATGCGCTCAAAAGCTGTTACTCTTGTACTTCACATTTCAAACCGCTGTTAAACGCCGCGCATGCGAGTAAGCTAAATAAGGTTATTTCTCTATTCCATCTGGTCTTTTTGCTTCTGATAGTTTTCCTTGTGTCAGTATCCTGGTTATATTTTTATTCACCTGTTGAAAGTATGCACTAATTCGACATTTTTGTTTTTAGTGTTATAGTAAAAGAAGCGTCTGTGTTTCTGCCATCCCCTGAGGAAGCCATACATGGTGAAACGCGTCATTGTAGCGCACATTCAGCGTTGTTTTTGAAAGCTAAGTTCAATGTTTACAAGAAATTCAATTTTTTATAAAAAACTTATTTAAAAGAGAAAAAAACGATATAAAAAGATAAAAAGACAAAAAGATAAATTTGGTCTGTTAACTGTGGCTATGAGAAGGTCGTTGATGTGTGGAGGGTTACTTGACCGTAGTCATAATGGTCATATAAATGCCCGCTCTCTTTTTGGGATACAAGGGGTTCCCATACCCTTTCTCCCCACAAGGACTGTGCCTGTTTGTCCAAATCGGTTAGCCTTTCTCTTTTTGCTCCTAAGAGTGAGCCACTCTGCCGCCAAAAGAGTTCGGCTTTTGTCATAAAGCCTTCCGCTGAAGCCCCACCGTTTTTGTACTACCCCAGTTTTTTTACTGGGGTTACCTGTTACCTTTCAGGATTCTGACCTCCACTGTTTTTTCCTACAGGTTTATTACCTCCACTTTACAGTGAGGTCCTCTTCGAGGTTCCTCTACTGGGTTCCCCAGTAGATCCCATGAACCTCCATACTTCTGTGAAATCCTGTTAGGGGAGGTCCATATTGCAATATTTCATTTCAATATCATTGACAATTATCATCCACACATGGACTCCTTGTCTGCAGTCCTATGCTAGGTTAAGCTGTTTTCCACAGCACCTTTCTCTTTTCAACTCCTACCCTCCATCCTCAGGATGCCTGGTGTTAGGTATAGCATGTTCCAATCTATGACATGCTGGGACTCCAGGCATCTCGGCTTGGGAGTCCCCATATGTGAAGACTCATTCCTGCTTGTTCCTGGAGATAGCACAGTTACTTACGTGTAACAGGTGATCTCTGGGAACAGCAGGAATAAGTCTAAACAACCCACCCACCTCCCCTAGGAGTTGTATCTCTCTATCTCTTCTTTCCCTTCTCTGTCTGTCTCTTTGTCTCAGCTTTGAAACTCAACTGAGGAGAGGCAGTTGGGAAAGGCGGGAAGGCAGCACGCAGGAGCTGTGGGATGCTCCCAAAAGCTTTCTTATTGGACGCTGGGGAGCGTTCCCGCGCAGGCTCCATCGGTACCGACGTACCCATATGTGAAGACTTATTCCTGCTGTTCCCAGAGATCACCTGTTACAGGTAAGTAACTGTGCTTTCTTCTGACCAGAAAGCCAAAGGAGCTGTATAGAAAAAATTTGAGCGGGTTCTTCTTAAAACCCGAGTGCAACTTCAAGCATGGACCCCCCTTATGTTGTCCCTACTAGGTAGGGCAGCGGCACTGGGGATGGTAATTTTGCCACGAATACTATACTGGCTGCAAACTCTCCCAGTGTGGTTGAGGAGGCGAGACCTTGTATAGATAGAGAGATTTGGCGGTTTCTGTGGAAAGGGGCGAGGGCTCATTAAATCATTAAATCATTTACGGAGAGGGTGGATAGACGGGGGGATTGGGATCCCAGATCTAGGGGCATATGCTTTGGCTTGCTGGTTGGGGAGGATGGATGTGTATACTCCGCGAACATTAGAGGAGGCCTTTGTGGCCCCGCAGACTTTGACGACGGTATTGCACTTGGAGAGCCCAAGCCTGCCAAACAGGGTGACTGGTAGTGTGTTGGTGTTACTGGCGCGCTATACGTGGCAGCACTTGAATATATATTGGGGTGGGCCACCAGAGGTTTCGAGTTGGTTGCCTTTACAAGGGAATGTTCAGTTTACCCCAGGATCGGATACACCCATGTTTTGGCTTTGGGAGCAGCTAGGAATACGGAACATTGGGCATGTAGTATACCAGAAGGGGAAGTGTTTGTTTATGTTTATTTAGATTTGATATACCGCTCAGGCCAAAAAGGCATTAGAGCGGTTTACAATACTATATCACTCAGGAAATTAGAAAAGAACGCCATTTATAAGATAGGACAGAATAGAGGGGTAGAGACAGTCAAACAGATAAGAGGAAGAGACGAACACAGAACAGCAAGTTACCATGATATAAACGCACGACAACCTAGTTCATGCCATCAGTGTAAACTCCAGAAACAGACGCCACGGACCAACGCCAAAGGGCCCTCTGGCGAGGCCCTCAGGCGCGGGCCCGCAAAGCGCAGGCTCGCAAGGCGTGGGCGTGCCCCAGAAACGGCGGTTCTTATGCTGCTGGTCATGGCTGCTGATTGGCAAACCTTTTGAGACTCTCTGCAGGGAATACGAGTTGAATAACTGTCATTATTTGCTCAGCTATCTCATTATGTTGCTTCTCTTCCGCGGAGTGCGCTACTGGTTGAATGATCAGCACAGATCTTAGAGTTTTTTGCATTGGGGGCGGGATCCCCGCCCACCATTGCAGAATTGAAGAGACGGGTAGATGCATATGCTCTCCCGCCGGATTATTCCGCGGAGGAGGCCTCATGGGCAGAGGAGTAGAGTCAGGAGCACTGTTCCCTCTAAGCTGTGTGCGTGTGCGCGCGCACACACCTCACCGAGTGAGCGCACATACTTTACAACAGAGCGCACAAAAATTACGGTTCTGATTCTGATAGAAAACAACACAGACGTTCTTAAAATTGAAAAGTTGTTGTGTATTTATGGTTTTCACAAGTTCTACAATATTTTCTAGTGCAATCAATGTGGTGTACATACTGTATTCTGACATGTAGTCAAATTTTAAAGTATATAACTCCGAGTGTCATTATGTGGCGCACAAAAATTTAACCTTCCTTCAAAAGCTGCACAGCTGATATTTTATGCGCACACAGCCTACAGAAAATTAGAGGGAACATTGGTCAGGAGGTGCACCGGGCTCAATTAACAGAGCCTTGGGTAGGATCATAGGGTTGGTAGAAGGGGATAGATGGCAAGAGATACAGTTCAAGTGTATCATTCGAGCATACTTCTCCCCAAGAAGAGCCTTGCGGTGCCATCTTACATCGGACGGCGGTTGCCCAAAGTGTTCCTGCTCTCTGGCAGACTTAGGGCATTTGTGGTGGGGGTGTCAGAAAATTTGCCTATATTGGATGTGGATTAGTAATTACATGAGCAGGGTAATAAAGCAGCAGATTTGTTGGACGGGGGGGGGGGGGGGTCCTTTGTTGTGTGTGTTCAACTTGGAACACTCCATCCGAAAGGGAGATGGGAGCGATTATTAAGGAAAGCATGTCTGGTGGGCAAGGGCCCAATACTTCGTAGGTGGAGGGAATCCATACCTCCTACATTTTGGGAATGGCCTAATTGCTTCCATCAGCTGATGCTTTTGGAGAAGAGCTTTTCTGTTGATTTGGGAGCCATATATTCAAACCTTAAGACCAGGTGCTCGCAATGATGTATTACATGTGAGCTAAGGCTGGGCTTTGGTAGACAGATAGGGGGGATTTGATGTGTTACTGTTGTATGTGATAATTAGGCAATACAATAAGATATGTTCCCTAGGAGGGTGGTTGGGGGGGGGAGGGGCTGTGAGGGGGGGAGGGATGGGAGAGGAGGGGAGGGATAGAGGAGGGGAATAAATAAACATAAATTGGTGTATCAAGACAATGACTTGTTTAAGGGTCCCGGAGTGGAGGACAAGAGAGAGCCCTGCCCTGGAGCTATGTTTATGTATTTAAAAACTGTTGTGTGATACGTTGCTGTGAATTAATAAACAGAGTTAAAAAAAAAATACATGCAGTATGTGACGTCATTACATGACGTCATCGTGTGTTTGTTTGTAATGTCTGAGTAAAACTGTAAACAGTGATTGAGATACGCCACCTAGTGGGAACATGAATTTATACCTAGAAGCCCCAAAGTACGTCAGTTGACGCATCCAAGACCATTGAGTGCGTCAATTGATGTAGTTTGGGGCTTCTAGGTATAAATTCATTTTCCCGCTAAGTGGTGCATCTGTCATTAATTTTCGATGCACATATTTGAACATCTTGACCTTGCTAACAAAGTCATGGAACATGACTGACATGTTTCTAGCAGTGGCGCTGGTATGCAACTTCGAAGATGTATTTGCATCAATTGACGCACTTTGGGGCTTCTAGAGTTAATCTACTTAGTTCTTCTTATATGCGTCTAAAAAGCTGCCACCTCTTTTTCCCGCTTTATGATTTCTCGCCTCAACTGGGATATTAGCTCTCGTTCCCTTTTGTTCTTTTTGACGCTTCTGTCTAACTGCCAAAGCTATACAGTGTCCTCTCACCACCGCTTTCAGTCCATCCCATAATATTGCTGGCCCCACCTCTTCATTGTTGTTGTGCCGTATGTACTCATTTATAGTTTTTTTGACATGGTGAAACACCTCTTCTAGGAGGGATTCATTTAACCTCTAGAAACACAGGCCTCCCCCCTTTATTTGGATATTCAATGTAGCCTCCATGGGTATGTGGTCTGTCCAGCTTATTGGCTCCAATATCTACTCGTTTTACATGCTCTTCTATCCTTCCATCTACCCATACCATATCTAGTCTGCTGTAGGTTTTGTGTGGATATGAATAGTGTGAATATTCTCCGGTTGCCATGGAGATGTCTCCAAACATCTACAGTACCTAGTTTATGTAATTTCCCTAACATTTGCTTACCCCCTTGCTGCTTTTGTTATTGCTCCCTGTTGTATCAAATCTGGGGTTTAAGGTGGTATTAAAGTATCCCCCTAATATCAATGGGTTTTGCATATGTGCTTCTACTACTTCATATAACTCCCCATAGAACTTCCTTGCTATATATTCGGTGCATATACAGTACCTATAGTTATGAGCATTCCTGCTATTTTACCCTTCCACAATATGAATCTACCCCCCTCCCCCGTGTCTCTCATTACCTGTTCTTCCAAAATCATTCCTTTTGCAAAAAGAATTCCCTTTTTTTTGGCAAGATGGTGCCTGCTGCTTGGAAATGTGCCTTACCAAGAAAATAGTCTTGAGAGTTGTGCCCCTCAGAGCAGCATGCTTCAGAGGCTCAAAAGGCTCCAACTCCAGAACCCTGAGCACCAGACAGAAATCCAGGGAACAGACAAATGGCCAGAGGGGAGGACATAGATACCAAACCCCTTGAAGAAAACATGAAACATCTGGGTGCAAGACTGAAGACTTTCTAGCCACTGGACCGCTGAAAGAGGACAATGCTACGGGAGGTAAAGGGTGGTGGGGGGGGAAGCCTCTTTCTAGACTGTCCTGCAGAAGACCAACAGAGCCAGCATCTTGGCAGATTTAGGAACAAGCTGTCAAATACGGCCAATCCTCAAGAACAGCAAACTTGATAAAACTATGCCTACATCATATAGACCCATATCAAGCATACCATTTTTGGCTAAAATAATTGAAAAAGTGGTTCAACTACAGACACAGGACTTCCTAGACTCCTCTTACCCACTAGATGAGCAACAATATGGCTTTCGGCCCCGCCATGGAGTGGACACACTCCTTAGTTTTAATATGATGCACTCCTAAGAGGGATTGACAACCATAACCAGGCCTTCATTCTACTTTTCATTGATATTTCAGCTGCGTTCGATAGCGTACACCACAACATAATGCTCAACAACTTGAGACAAATAGGCTTAAACTCCACAGTACATAAATGGTTCTCATCCTACCTAAATAATAGAACGCAAAACGTTAGAATAGGAAATCAAAATTCAACCACATATAAACAAGAAATTGGATTACCACAAGGTTCAGCGCTGTCAGCACTGCTTTTCAATATATACATAAAACCAGTCTGCAACATATTCAAAAAATTTGGAGTAAAATATCATCTATACGCAGACGATATAATGATGTATATTCCATTCACGATACCCAATCTACCTCTACAAATCCTATCAGACTGCTATAATGAAATTACAACCTGGCTAAAAGCACAAAACCTTCACATAAACCACACTAAAACTGAAGTTCTAATCGTGACTAAGAACAAATCTTATATCCCCCCAACACACATAAGACTACAAAACCAAGAAATTAAAATAAAAAATGAAATAAGATATCTAGGCGTTATACTAGACACACACCTTACAATGGATACACACATTAGCAATACCATAAAGAAAATCTATTTCAAACTCAAAACCCTCAAACAACTTCGTCCGTTAGTATCTACGCAAGACTTTATCAACATAATCCAGGCCACCATAACTCCACATTTTGACTTTGCCAATCTAACTCTAATAGGCATATCAAAACAAAACATCAAACGATTGCAATTAGCGCAAAACGCAGCGGCCAGAATTATACTGAAAATCAACTCATTCCAACACATATCACCAATACTAGCCTCCCTCCATTGGCTACCAATTCAAAGTAGAATAATCTATAAAACAATAATAACTTCATTCAAGGCCTTATATGATATGGCCCCAACTATGCTATGCAACTTAATAAACAAAGAACCATCTAAGCCCACACACAGAAAAGGACAAATGAACAGATTAAAGATCCCGAAAGATTACACAAGAGCCCATAAATCAACAAATAACAGAGCCTTTTCCCACATAGCCCCAACAACTTGGAATTCACTCCCAGAAGAACTACGAACACTAACGGAGATCATGGAACTCCGTAAAAAACTGAAAACCTATCTGTTCACCAAACACTATAACATAGACAACTCATCACCTGCCTTAGACAAAGGTTAAACAGGCACCTATCTGCATCAAGCAAAAAACCCTTAACCCACACTGACAACACACACTCATGATGATTTCACAACTTATGTCCTTTTACTTCCATGTATATATATACATATATAAAATTGTATATAGTTTACTCTGTTCTGTATTACTTCTCACTGTTTAGACTGTATATTCTATTTATATTATGATGTTCCTTGTAAATATGTTGTTATAATATGACGTTCACTGTAAAACAAACTTGATTTGTTAATTATTTGTTCATTGTAAACCGCAACTGAACTTTGGAAGATGCGGTATATAAATGTGTATAAAATAAATAAATAAATGTGCCATATCCATGCTCGGAGGTACCAGGCCCGCATGCATGCCAGGCAGGTAGAACCACTCTGGGCTCTGAGCAGAGTGGAAACTACTGCAGGAGAATAGTGCTTATGCTTCTTCAAGAACCAAGCTGTAAGCAGGAAGGGAGCCGAGTCATCCAGGACAAATGGCCTCTGATGCAACTAGCTCCAAAATGGAGCAGATAAAGAAGAGGAACCTGCAGGAACTGCATTGGGTCCCTAAATCTCACACTCCTCATCCAGTCCAGCACCCTATCACTATACAATCCAACCCAGATGGTGCTTCATGTGCCGAAACACATGCCCCAATAGCAGCCATGGAGGAAGCACATACAGCAGGTGTTGCCATGGTCAGGACCGAATCAGGGTGACAAACCCTTGGACCCAGTTTCCATGTGGTGAGTGAAGCAATAACACCTGAGATTGGAGTGGGATGCCTTCAATTCCATTCTAGATGAGGGGAGAGTGGTTTAGGGACCTGATGCGGTTCCTGCAGGTTTCTCCTCTTTATCTGCCCCATTTCAGAGCTGGTTGCATCAGAGGCCAGCAGCGGAGAAACAACTGAAATATTTTCTGACTCAACGCCCACTCCCTGGAATTAAGAGAGTGACAATGGAAGACTACCACTTCCTCATTGACTTTCCCAGCAGTGTGCTGAGCTGACAGAGCTAGGAGGCTCATATCTGCTCACACAAACTACAGTCATTCCCCCAGCTATTCATGCACAGCTTGTACTGCCTTGGCAATTGATAGATGCTACAGCCATGGTGTTGCCCTTGAACATGCACTTGCACCACTCTGCCCTTGACCAAGGATAGGAAAATGCAAGAGGGCCAGTCAGTCCTTGCTTCAGGACAGTTGATGGGCCACACCACCTGCATGCATCTCCAACACCCTGGGCCGCTCAGTCTGGACAAGGATTTCCCGCCCATAAGATGGGCGCACGACATGCCTTCCATCGGGTAATATGGGCATAGTTGCCACCTTGCTGGAGCCTGAGCTCAAGCTCTGGTCAGGAAGGGCCGCTAGAGCAGCCTCATATAAGCACGCCCTTGGCACTAGTTGATTGCTGCCACCATCAGGTCGAGAAGCTGGGGATAATCCCAAACCCTGGGAGCCTATTGAGCTGCACAGTGCAAGTCGTTCCAGTCTTCTCTGCACATACTCCTCTGGCAGGAGGGCTCCGCCTGCTCGAACATAAAACCATGCTCCCTGGAAGTCCATGGCTTGGGGAGGCACTAAGGGACACTTTCCCTGATTGGCCATCCAGCTGAGGCCTTTCAAAGGACATCACTTGGGCCAAACCCTGAGAGGCCTCCAACAGAGAATTGGCCCAGATGAGCCAGTAATCCAAGAATGGGTGTACGCATAGTCTTTAGCACCATAGCGCAGCAAACATCACCACCATGACCCTGGAGAGTATCCTCTGGATAGGGGAGAGGCCAAAGGTAGGGCAGTAAACTGGAGGCATGAGCCAAACATGCAAAATGCAGACATTTCTGCTGATCCTGTCAGATTGGGATATAAACATAAGATTCAGCCAAAACCAGAAAAGCCAGAAACTTTTTTTTTTTTTGCAGTCAGATGCTGGTTTGAACCAGCGATCTTTAGGTTAGAAGGCATTCCACTTGCAGAAAAGCCATCATGTCTCAGTGGCTAGCAACTCCCTTCAGAGCATCATCAAAATCACCTATTTGGAAGCTCAACATGCTCAAAGAAGCATTGACCACCCAGAAGCTGTGAATGGGAAGGAGCTGTCTTCCTTTGGTATCCCAGTTGTCCTTGCCCTGCTCGGCTGGCGCCCTGGCATTAACGCCTGTAGGTGCAGTAACTTAACCAATGTGGCCCATGCAATGGCTGTCACATCTGTCAACCCACATGGAGAGATGACAAATGCCCCCAGCCAGGACATAGCTGCTCTGAATGGTGTCTAGCACCCTTCCATCCTTGGTGATATGCAGGAATAGACCCCAAAATCTACATAGAGAAGAATGGGAGGAACTGTCTCTGGAGGGGACCGAGCCTCTGGGCTCATGAACCCTATTGAAAGGACTAATTTTGGAACTGCAATCCAGAAACGGAGAAGGGCTTTCCAGGATGAAATGCCAGGAGTCCCAAGACCCCCAAAAATTGGTCCATTGTATCTACATTGGACATGCGGAGGCCAAGGAGGGAAGGGCCCTGCTTGTTTCCCAGGCTCTTTCGTACTATTCTGTGGAAGGCAAGAAGACTGCCTCTGCCAAGTTCTTCATCAACTTCTCCAATCAGCTGGACAAGGGAGACTTCACTTAAGGCCATTTGAGTTATCTGTGTTATGGAGGACGTATCCACTGCCCAATGGCAAAACCATGATCAACTTCGCATCACCGCTGACAGGATGATATCCTCAGTTGCCAGCGGGCTAGAATATACATGGCATCAGAGCATCATCCAACAGGAGACATTGAATCCACAGGAACAAAGCTTGCAGCGCTAGGCCTGTATACATTGCCAAAGGAAGAACGCTGCCACTTTGGACTGGCTCTTCAGCAGAGGGTGTATTTGTCTGTCTATCCATAGTGCCCTTCAATGCCAAACCAACTCCCACAGGAGTGGAGGCTCACTGCTTGACTGCTGTGACTTCTGCCTTCACTTTGGGTGGGGTCAGATTAAGTAATGCGCTCTCCTGAGGGAGAGCTCACATCCCTTAACACCCCTGTATCCCCCTGGCTGGAAATTGGTCAAGATCCGTTCCAACCAGAACATGTTCTGGATTAAGTCTGGAAGACTGCCATAAATATCTGCATTGCCTATAAAAGCAGGGGAACTTGTCTCTTGCTCCGTTGCTGGAACATCAGCTGCATACCAGGTGGAGAAAAACTCGAGATTTTAAAGCTGCCAGGTCTCCCTTCTGGGATAGGTGGAAAATGTCAGCCTCCACAGGAACCTCTGACGGAGAAAACTCTTCCTTCCTTTTTTTTTTTTTTTTTGCATCAGACTCCTCATCCGAGACGCCAGGACTAGCATGCAAGTCCAGGGCTCGTACAGACCCCAGCCAACCCATATTTCCAGGAGGCAACCTCCATCCAGGTTGCTTAGAAGGAGGCAGTCAAACTGGGCTTCTACACTCCGCCATGCCTCATGAAAGAATCCAAAGGTGGCAGGATCTGTTTCCATTCTCCCTAAAGTGGTGTCACCTTTCAGTCTCAATCAGTGTCGTGTTTCTGGCTTTCTCCAGAGTGGAGAAGATGACGGAGTTGCGGGCCCTGCATAAGCTGGATGTTTGCAGTTTTTGGGAGGTACTTGAAGGTAATCCAGTCGTCCTGACATTCGAAGCAGTAGTTTGTCCTATTTGGCAGCGCGAGGGCGAGTTAGCCGCTGAGGCCTCCCTTTCCCATTTGGGTATAGGAAGCTATTACTTCATCTAGTTTTGTAAGCTGTGGGTTGCGAGCACATTCTACTAGTGTCGGGCGTCTTCCAGGGCGGAGTTTGCTGCCTCACAAATATCCTGAGGTGGAACAAGGCCAGTGTGGTCATCCCTACCTTCCTTTGTGTGCTGTCATAGGCTTTATGTACACGTCAGGCAGGTTACCAGCCTGCGTCACCCTTGCTCAAAAAGCTGCATGTTGGTCTCCACCCATCGTTAGTACTGTTTTGGTACATTCTATGTGTGTGGACTGGACTGAAGGGATGATTAGGAAGGCAAAATTAGGCCTCACCTGCTGATTTCCTTTCCTGGAGTCCCACCATTCCAGTCCAGGACCCACTTGGGATTTTTCAGTGGTTTGCCTTCTGTTCTCACATCTATGTTGAAGAATGGTATTGGACAGGCAAGGTACAAGAAGGCAGTTCTGGTGGCGGTGGTAGTTACTGTTTGTTTAGGGCAAGCCCCATTGTTTCCTCCTGTTTCCCCTGTTGGGGATGTTTTTGGTCCCCCAGTACTTCCATGTTTTGTTCTTTGAAATGGGGGTGGGTGGGGGGTGTAGGGGTAAACAAGATGTATTGATAAAAGGATACTGGCAGAGAATGGGTATTTGGAGCTCTTTTTCTGCTTTGTTAGGGTCATACTGGTTGTGCATAGGGTAATGTCTTCAGACTAGTGTGTCTCTCTCTTCATCTGCTGGTATGAGAGCATAATCCATGTAACTGGATTGGAGGGACTCTAGGAAAGAAAATTAGCAGGTAAGGCCTATTCTCCGTGGACAAGCAGGAAGTAAGTCCTCACATATGAGTGATGTTACTGAGGGAGCCCCACGCGGAACACGCCCCAGCTTCCATCGGAAGCTTTTAGAAACTGCATCGCGTGTGCTTGCTTGCCTGCCTGCTACAGTGCCATCTTCTCCAGTCGTCTTTTATTCTGCAAAGCCACTAAGACATGTCCTGCACTAGTGGAAAAACATTTTCTCAGTTTTTACTCCTCGGGGGGGTATTTTTTTGAGTTATTTTCACCACGTCAGTTGGTCGGCTTCCAACAGATTTTTTTTTTTTTTAAATTCCTATTTTTGTGTTTTTCCCTTTCTGGGCCTTCCTCGCCGTTAGCACAATCGAGGCCTTCAACTTCACTGACGCGGACATGTCTAAGCCGGTGAGTGGCTTTAAGAAATGCACAAAATGTAGCTACATCATTTCAGTCACAGACGGGCACAATTGGTGCCTACAATGCCTTGGGCCTGATCACTAGCCAGCCTCTTGCAACCTCTGCCTGCAGATGACCAGAAGGGGGCCTGAAGAGCTGGGAAAACAGGAGGAGTCCCTCTTCAGAACATTGGATTCAGCATCCTCGGCTCCAGTATCAATGCCAGTGCGGTGTCCTGCTGAGGTGTCAACTTTGCAGGATGCCTGATCGCACTCGGAACTGAGGGGCCAGGGCATCAGGCGGTGACACTCAATCAATTTTCAACTGGAATCAAGGAAGTACCCGAGACAGACCCTGTTGATGTTAAAAGGGGCACCCAAGCACTGGGATAAACCCTGGGTGCATTGGCACCGTAGTCCTTCCCGGTGCAACATGGGCATCAAGGGCCAGGAGCGGCCGGCTAAGTTTTGCCGGTGGGAGGAACCTACTCCCAGATGGGAGAAATCAACTCCCCTACAGTCTTGGAGGGCAGCCAAATGTCTCACAATGAACATAGTCATGGAGTCCCTGTAGAAGGTGTCTGCACCGGTGGCCAGTTACATTTCCAGCCCCAGTCAACTCCAAGGCATTGGTGCAGGAGAGTATGTACCAGATCAACTTCTTTGAGTTGCGGACCACAGCGAATGCCCTCCGAGGCTTCCAAGAGCTCCTGGCATGTCAGTTGATCCTGATTCAGACAGACAACCAGGTGGCAATGTTTTATGAGAACTAACAGTGAGGCATGGGTTTGTACTTCCTCTGCTGGGAGATGGTCCGGCTGTGAAAGTTCACCCTGGCCCACAGGATGGAGCTGAAGGCAACCTATCTGCCCGATGAGCTGAATGTCCTGGCAGATCAGCTGAGCAGAGTCCTCTAGCCCCGCAAGTGGACCTTCCACAGTGAGTGGTCGAGTGAATCTTTCGGAAGTTGGGTACCCCCATGATAGATCTTTTTGCCACATCGCACAATGCACAGGTAGACCAGTTCTGTTCAAGGAGGCTGTCCAGCTACCAGTTAGCCTCAGATTCCTTTCTCCTTCACGGGGGTGGGGGGGTGGGATGGGTCTACTTTACGCCTTTCCCTCAATCCCACTCATGGTGAAAACTGTACTGAAACTTCAGGCCGACAAGGGCACTATGATCTTCATTGTCCCAATACTGGCCCCGCAACCATGGTTCCCCCTGCTGCTTCAGCTCTCTTGGAGGGAGCTGCTCCGATTGGGCTCTGCCCTGGACTTCATCTCCCAGGACAGCAGGACCCTGCTGCATCCTAGCGTCTGCTCTTTAGCCCTCACAGCCTGGATGCTGAGCGGGTAGTCCTTTTGGAGCACAATTTGCTTGACAATGTCACAGGTTGCCTTCTGGCGTCATGCAAGGATGCAATGTGATGGGCTTGCGTGTTCAAGTGGTGGAGGTTCGTCTCTTTGTGCACAGATAGGGCGCTGGGTCCCATATCCTGCATGATTGATTGGTTACTGGAATATTTCCTGCACCTCTTGGACGGGCCTTAAATCCAACTCCATTTGGGTTCACCTTAGAGCGATTGGTGCCTACCATTGTGGCTTGGGGGTCAGGCCTGTCTTTGCTCACTCTTTGGTGACTCACTTCATATGGGGCTTGCTTCTCTCCAAGCCTCCCATCAAGCCCGTGTGGTGACTTGGGATCTCAGCGTAGCCCTTAAGCAGCTTATCTGGGCTCCCTTTGAGTCGCTTGACTCTTGCCCTCTGAGGTACTTGACCTAGAAGGTCCTGTTCTTGGTGGTGGTCACATTGATTCACTGTGTCAGTGAGCTCCAGGGCCTGGTGGCTCACCTGCCTTACACCATATTCTACCAGAATCGAGTGGTCTTGCGGACAAACCTGCAGTTTCTGCTGAAGGTGGTCTCTGACTTTCACCTCAGCCAGTTGATTATTCTGATGACTTTCTTCCCGAGACTGCATGCCACCTGGGGCGAGGCAGTGTTGCACATGCTGGACTGCAAGTGTACCTTGGCCTTCTACCTTGAGCGTACAAAAGCCTGCCGGCAGTCCACCCAGTTTTTTTTGTCTCCTTCGACCCCAGTAAGCTGGGTGCTGCAGTTTTGAAGTGCATGCTATCCCTGTGGCTAGTGGACTGTATCACATTGGCATATTCCCAGGAAGACGAGCCTTGAGGGACATGTCATGGCCCACAACGTTCAAGCTATGGCCGCCTCCATTGCCAACCTATGCTCTGTCTCCATAGAGAAAAATTGCAAGGCCTACTATGTGGTCTTCGGTCTACACGTTCACAGCCTACTACTGTCTAGATGGGGATTCCTGATCGGGACAGCAACTTTGGCCAGTTCGTACTCTGGTACCTTTTTGGCTCTTAAGTCCATCTCCTGCCCATCGGCCTTTCTATCCGTCCAGGCTACCTGCAAATTTTTTTTAATCATTTGTTTATAGAATTTCAGTTCATTACAAATCAGAAAAACAATAATATAACAAAGAAATCTGAAAATACATTATTAATAATTACAATTCCAGAAATACAATTGGAGAAGTCCACATTACGGGAACCATAACTTCAAAATATAACAATATGAAATATAACAAAAGAGGCTAAAAACTAGCCACATTGAGAGCACAATCCTTACCCCATCCTACCATGATGGACTTGATGGACCTTGGTCTGACCCAGTATGGCATATCTTATGTTCTTACCTTTACACCACCCTATCTTAGCCTAACCACTCTTGAAATTTCTCCAAGTGGGGAAAAATCCACAAATACATATGTAGCATCACAATAATTTATGATGCACTTAAAAGGAAAACGTAAATGGAATGAAGCCCCTAAGCTAAAACGTGGGGCTTCAAATCTAAAAACTGTCTCCTTCGAAGCTGAGAAATGTGACACATTTAATCGCTGACCACAAAATCTGACTTGTTAAAAAATGCTTTAAGAATATGAAGCTTAACTGATTCAGACACAAAGGTAGCCAAAAGTGTGGAGCGCATGGAAATCACATCTAGGGAATCCTCTTAACAAAAAAAAAAAAGCAAAAAAAAAGTGGTAAGATTCTGAACAGAAGGTACTATCACATCAAGTTCACCCTCAGTGGGATTAACTGCCTTAGTCTGGGAAGACACATAATATACATACTTGCTGAAATTCAGTTGTATCTGATATGACCAAGACTTCCTCAAAATACTTATGTAGAAGGATCTCTGGTGACAATAAATATGTTTGGAGGAAATTCAAAAAACACAGATTGCAAGCACGTAGCAAGTTCTCAAGCGCTTCCACCTTAGCATGCAGGAATGACGAGTCTTTAATACTCCTCACACTCACTACATGTAAAGGCTGCACCTGAGACTCTAACTTAGTCACAACCATATCTAAAGAAGAGACCTTTCCACTCAGTTGCTGCAGTGAAACTACAGCTTCCTGAGAGAAAGTACACAAAGATGTAACAGTGAACTAATCTTCTCATCAGTGTTTTTAATAGCTCCCCAGATATCCGGCAAAGTTATCTCATCTTTGGGAAAAGCAGCCGAGAGACCAAAAGCTATATTGGCCTCATTGAGCTGCACGGGTTTAGGTAACAACACTTCAAATGTAACGGACCCCTTTTGTTCAGGAGAAACGCCAGCTAACGTAGATGACAAAAGAGGGGCTGGGCAGGATGAGGGGGAGAGATCCCTTCAGGTGAGGAGAGCATGATGGATAAAGGGGCAAGGTGCTTATCCATGGGCCCCATCAACCTTCTCCCTGAGGCATTGGTTCCCAGAACCTTAGCCCCAGCCTTGTTTTTTTCTTCCCCATTGCCAAAACCCTAAATGTACACCAAATCAAACACAACAAAGGGAAAACTTAGACAAGGTCACTGTGATGCCAAAGGGACAGAACCTACCCCTTTGTCCATGCCCTGCAGTCGTGGGGAGAGGCGATAGGGGTCCTTCCGTGGCTCAGGCTGCCCCCTCAGCGCCTGCCCGATTCTACTGGACCGGACTCAGGTACAGCACATCGTCCACACACCAGTAGTCCCAGAGGCCGATGGTAAGGCCAAAACTAACCTCCTCATTAGTATTAAAGCAAGTTCCCAGCTACCTGCAAATGCTAACTGATGCCTGTGCTACTGTACACGGAGGATGCTGAATCTGTGGAGTCCCTAGAAGGGGCTACCTTGCTGTTTTTCCTGTTCTCCAGTTTTGTTGTCCCGGTTGAGCTTTGGGTCCCCTCATTTTTTTTTCTGTAGCCTGTAACTTAGGAGGCCCATGCATAAGGACTTCCTGCTTGTTTGTGGAGAAAGTGTAGTTATTCACCTGTTACAGGTGGTGTTCCTGCTGTCCACTGAGAAATCCTCACAACTCTCCCACCTCTCCAAAGAGTTGCCTTTTTTGGGCTATGGCTTTGATATTTGACTAGAGAAGATGGCGCTGTGGCTAGTGGAAAGGCAGGCACGCATGTGGGATGCAGCTCTCAAAAGCTTCCAGTGGAAGCTGCGGAGAGTTCCGCGTGGGGCTTTGTCGGTGACATTACTCATATTTGAGGACTGACTTCTGCTGTCCACGGAGAACACATTACAGGTGAATAACTATGCTATTTCACCTTTCTTCATGTTGCCAGTTGCTGCAATGCTGCTTGGTCTCTGAGCTCAGTAGATGCCTTGCTGATAGCAAAGAGAAAATGGAAATCCTGCTGCTGCATTTTAGAGGGTCTGAGTCTGTTTTTATGCCAGGCCCATCTCATCCTAGTCCTCTGATAAAAAAATTTCCTTCTCATTCATTTGACATTCCCTGTTGAGACCCTAGAGCTGGGATTGCAGGGAGAAGTGCCATTATTGGGATAAAACGATATCGGCAAACATCTGTTGTGATCTCCAGGAACAAGCAGGAATGAGTCTTCACATATGGGTATCGTCGGTACCGACGGAGCCTGCGTGGGAACGCTCCCCAGCGTCCAGTAAGAAAGCTTTTGGGAGCATCCCACAGTGCCTGTGCGCTGCCTTCCCGCCTTTCCCAACCGCCTCTCTCCAGTTCTTCTTTTCCGCGGAGCCAGCAGGTCGTGTTCCTGTCACCGCAGAAGAAGTTCTTAATTTTTTCTTTATTCTTTTGTGTCGCGTCTGCCTTCTTCGATGTCGGACCAGTACCGCCGGTCTTTTCTTTTCTTTCTTTAAAGAAAAAAAAAAAAACATACTTTCTTCACTGTGCATTTTAGCTTTTGGGCCTTAGGCCTAAAACTTTTCTCCTCATGGAGAAGCCCGCCTCCGGGTTTAAAAAGTGCACAAAATGTGGCGGTACTATTTCTGTCACCAACACCCATGATTGGTGTCTAAAATGTTTGGGTCCTGACCATTCCATCACGGATTGTGTGTCCTGTACCATGATGTCTAAAAGAGGTCGGCAGAACCGAGCAGCCAAGCTCAGTACCCTGTTTCCCTCTGATGCAGCTTCGGTGGCATCGACGTCTTCCAGGGCTGCTTCTTCCTCCCATGGATCTCAGGTAACCAAGCATAAATCTGGCCGGTCCTCGAAGGGCAAATCTCCCTCTAAGCATCGAGATGCCTCCGGGTTTGTCCTCGAGGACTCCGCACCAGCAAAGTTACCCTGGCGGGAAGTTCTGGCTTCCAAAGCATTGTCTATGGGGTCACAGGTTGATGGCTCGGCCTCGACGGATCACCTGTTGCCATGTTCTGGGGTACCGGTGGCTCCCACTGGTACCGACATCCAGACTTTGGTGGCGTCGATGGATCAGAAGATTCTGACCATGCAGCGCACCCTGACGGCATTCATGCAGGCTGCGACGCCTCCAGTACCGCAACAATCCCCGTTGCCGGTACCAGCTCTGGCACCGGCATCATTCCCAGTGCTGGTACCGACTGCAACTGTACCCTGTCCTATGATGCCCATCGGTACCGAACCGGTACCGGTTACTCCCGATGTCGATCCCACTCGGTACGCATATCGGGCTTTACAGGAGCATCCAGACAGGCGATACTTCGATTCCTCCGAAGACTGACGAGTCCGAAGGATCTGTCGAGGCATCGATACTTCGGCCTCGGGAGTCGTCTTCTCCTAAACGAAGAATGTCTCCTCCAGAAGACTTGTCTTTTCAAGACTTCATTAGGGAGGTGGCTAGGGGCCTCTCCATTACAGTGGCCCCTGAGTCAGAGCCTAGAGCCAAGCATCTGGATATTCTACAACATCCTAAGGCTCCTAAAGAGGCAGCTACTTTACCTGTTCATGAGATTTTGTATGATCTCATGTTGAGCATGTGGGAGACACCTCTTACTACCTCTCCTCATTCTCGCAGGTTAGACACCATGTATCGTGTCCCTCCTTGTCCTGGCTTTCATAAGACTCAGCTTCCTCACCACTCTATTGTGGTAGAGTCTGCCATGAGAAAGATAAAGAGTGCAAAAAGACACTCATCTAATCCTCCAGGACGTGAATGCAGGACCCTAGATGCTTTTGGCCGTAGGGTTTTTCAAGCTTCTATGCTAGCTGCCAGAATCAACTCCTATAGTCTCTATATAGGGATGTTTCTAAAGGAAGTCACAGATCATCTGCAGACTTTAACCCCTTTTATTTCAGAAGATAAAAGGCAGGAGTTTCTCACTTGGCTCAAACATGCCCAGGATGTTTCCAAATTTTCCAACCGTGCAGCCTTCGACTCTTTTGAGTGTGTAAGCAGAGCCTCGGCTATTGCCATAGGTGCACGCAGAATTGCTTGGCTACAAGCTTCTGATTTGGAACTCTGGGTCCAAGATGAATTAGGAAATCTTCCTTGTACAGGTGAAAACCTTTTTGGCAAGGATTGGCAAGCAAAGGCCACTCAGATGATACTGAGAACTCCACTTTGGATCGACTTTCAAAGTCCACCTCTGCTCCTGCTAAGAAAAGATTGTTCAAAAAGACATCTTTTTCTAAAAAGGGAAGATATTATCCTGCTTATGGTCAGCAGGCATCTTCTGCAGGTTGTTTTGCTGCAAAACGTCAGCAACCACCTAAACAGGCCAAGTCAAAGGCTGCTAGGCCTTCCACGGCCCAGCAGCCTCAGCCTCCTCAGGGCCTTTGACTTGCAACTAGAGAACTTAGCCTTTCTAGCTCTGGAAGAACCAGAGCCCCTCACCATTCCAGGAAGGTTGGCTTACTTTGCTCCCAGATGGGAACAAATCACAGCAGAGCAATGGACCTTCTCCATCATAAGGGAAGGGTACAAGCTTCATTTCTTAAGCCTTCCTCCTCGCACCATGGTGAAACAGTTCAATTCTCCAACATCTCTCCTCAACCTTCTGGGTCAGGAGATTGCCACCCTTCTTGCCCAAGGGGCAATAGAAGAAGTACCCCTTCTTCAACAGGGTTCATGGTTCTACTCCCCCTATTTTCTTATCCCAAAGAAAACGGGGCTACAGACCCATATTAGATCTCAGAGAATTGAACAAGTTTCTATTCAAAGAGAAATTCAAGATGATTTCTCTCGGTGCTCTGCTTCCATACCTTCAGAGTCAGGACTGGCTTTGTTCTCTAGATCTCAAGGATGCGTACACCCATGTCCTCATCCATCCAACACACAGAAGGTTCCTTCGGTTCCTTTTTCAAGGAAAGCACTACTAATACAGGGTGCTTCCGTTCGGTCTGGCCTCTGCACCAAGGGTGTTCACGAAATGCATGGCAGTAGTAGCTGCATTTCTACACTCTCTAGGAATATTTGTCTTCCCTTACTTGGACGACTGGCTCATTCGAGCTCCATCCCAGTCAGAGGCCCAGAATTGTCTAATCTGCACAATGCGTGTTCTCCAGTATTTGGGACTGGTAATAAACATCCCAAAATCAAATCTCACCCCTACTCAGTCTCTGGAGTTTATAGGGGCCTTGCTGGATACCACAACTGCAAGGGCCTATCTTCCTCAGGCCCGTTGCCTACGCTTAGTGCAGTTAGCCTCCCAGATACAGTTAAAGTCCCATTTAACTGCTCGAGAGATGTTACAACTCTTAGGCCACATGGCATCTACCGTGCACGTGGTTCCATATGCTCGCCTTCACATGAGGGCAGCTCAATGGACTTTGTCCACCCAATGGACTCAGGCATCAGGTTGCCTGTCAGACAGAATAGCAAACACCAGTCGCCTTTTTTGGTCTCTCCAGTGGTGGAAGTCCTCTCCAAATCTGTTGCTGGGGTCCCCTTTTCAGCAGTCACTACCCCAAGCAACTCTGACAACAGATGCTTCTCCAGTGGGTTGGGGAGCTCATCTGCAGGATCTCTCCACCCAGGGCATCTGGTCTCCACAGGAGACCTCTTTGCATATCAATCTCTTGGAACTCAGAGCAATATTCTTAGTTCTCAGAGTGTTCCATTCCCCGCTCAGCTACAGGACAGTCCTCATCCATACGGACAACCAAGTAGCCATGTTCTATGTAAACAAGCAGGGCGGGACTGGCTCTCTGTCGCTTTGCAACGAAGCTTTGCGACTGTGGGCCTTCGCCAGAGAGCATCACATTCATCTTCTGGCAGTATATCTTCCAGGCGTTCAAAACTCTTGGGCAGACACTCAGTCGAGTTCTGCTTCCACACGAGTGGTCCCTCCACATGGACCAGGTAGCCAGGATTTTTCGAATTTGGGGAACCCCGAACATAGACCTCTTTGCAAGTCCGTGGAATGCCAAACTTCCCCGGTTCTGTTCCAGAATTCCGTGTCAGGGAGTTCAGGCCAAGGATGCCTTCCTCCTTCACTGGGGTCAAGACTTCCTTTTTGCCTTTCCACCCATTCCCCTAATTCCCAAAACACTATTCAAGCTTCAGAGAGATCGAGGAACCATGATCCTCATAGCACCACATTGGCCACGCCAAGTGTGGTATCCTCTACTTCTGCATCTCTCTCAAGCTCCTTCCCTGGACTTGGGCTGTGCACCAGACCTTCTATCCCTGGAGGAGGGAACGTTGTGGCACCCAAACCCCCAGTCTCTTCATCTCAGGGCTTGGTTGCTGAAGGCCTAGACCTTCAAGGTTTTCATCTCTCTCAGCAAGTCAGAGATATTATTCATGCCTCTAGAAAGCCTTCTACTAGACGTTCCTATGCTTTCAAATGGAAAAGATTTACCATTTGGTGTTCAGAGAAGGGTCTTAACCCTCTTGCAATACCTTTGACTTCTTTAGTAGAGTATCTCCTGCATTTATCCCATGCAGGTCTTAAAACAAATTCAGTAAGAGTCCATTTGAGTGCTATTGCAGTGTCCCTCAAGCCTCTCAATGGACAGCCTATTTCCTCTCATCCTCTTATAACAAGATTCATGAGAGGCCTTCTTCTAACTAAACCTCCCATTAGTCCACCTCCAGTGGCATGGGACTTAAACCTGGTTCTTGGCCAGCTTATGAAGCCACCCTTTGAACCTTTAGCCACCACCTCCTTGAAATTTCTTTCTTGGAAAGTTATCTTTCTCATTGCAGTCACCTCAGCACGCCGCATCAGTGAATTGCAAGCTTTGGTGGCTAATCCACCTTAGTCAAAACACAGAAGAAGAAGGTATCCGCAAGGACAAGCCAGACAAAAAGCGGAAACCAATAACAGGCCTACACACAAAAAAAGGTATGCAAAACACTTTATTGGAGGACCCAACTAAAAGGTTTCAGCCTGAGGCCTTCTTCAGGGGTCTAAAAACAAAATAAAATACAACCATATTAACATATAAACATATTTGTACCATAAGTGTAACATGTAAGAAGCACAAAGGTCTTTAATATACAAATAAAAACAACTTCTCTAGAAATACAACTGAAAATAGAGAAAACGAAAAAAAGAGAGAAGGGATTGCCTTTCACATAAAAGTGCACAGTTAATTGCAATTTGCACAAAATAAAAGGATTGTACATAAAATAACATAAATGGAACATCCATATTAACAAATATACATATTTGTACCACAAGTATAAGGCACTAACCTCTCTAATATACAAACCAAGAGGTATATTTACCTGTCTTTTTTCCAGGACCTCATGCATCAAGTGCAGAGAGGAATCTTCATACCTTGGATTGTAAGAGAGCTCTTGATTTTTACTTACAAAGAACACAGCAACATAGAAAGTCTTCTCAACTCTTTGTTGCTTTTGATCCTTCTCATTTAGGACTTCCAGTTTCTAAGAGAACACTGTCCAACTTGATTGCTCAGTGTATTTCTTTTGCCTACCAGAGTAGGAACCTTTCCCTGGAGGGCCATGTCACAGCTCACAATGTGAGAGCCATGGCAGCCTCTATGGCTCATCTAAACTCTGTGTCCATTGACCAAATCTGTCGAGCGGCCACCTGGGCCTCGGTACATACCTTCACAGCCCATTACTGTTTGGACAAGGACTCCCGCCGGGATGCCTTGTTTGGTCAGGCTGTTCTCAAACACCTGTTCCATTCCTAATCAACTCCTACCCACCTACCGTGGTTGGATGCCAGAGATCCATGGGGGGAGGTAGAGTCCTTTTCAAGGACACACAACCTGGGGTCTTCCCCTGGCATCTGCAGCTAGGGAGTCCCCATATGTGAAGACTCATTCCTGCTTGTTCCTGGAGATAGCACAGTTACTTACCTGTAACAGGTGATCTCTGGGAACAGCAGGAATAAGTCTTCACAACCCACCCACCTCCCCTAGGAGTTGTATCTCTCTATCTATCTTTCCTTTCCTCTCTCTCTCTTTGTCTCAGCTTTAAAACTCGAACTGGAGAGAGGCGGTTGGGAAAGGTGGGAAGGCAGCGCGCAGGCGCTGTGGGATGCTCCCAAAAGCTTTCTTACTGGATGCTGGGGAGTGTTCCCGCGCAGGCTCCGTCGGTACCGACGATACCCATATGTGAAGCCTTATTCCTGCTGTTCCCAGAGATCACCTGTTACAGGTAAGTAACTGTGCTTTACTTTGTAATGCCATAACAATAGATCTTAGCAGATAAAGATCAGAGGTGCCTAGTTACCCTGTCTGTTTCAACACTGCTCAATCTCCAGTCATCTCCTCTACCCCACTACTGCTCTTTGCATCTGTCCCAAGCAGACTTCACTTTTATCATGGTTTTTGGTTGTTATTACTTCTGCTAATGTGGATTCTGAGCCCTCTTTCCAGCTGCCTGAAATGTAATCGACACACGTGTTGAGCAAAGTTCATGGATAAATTGTTTTTGTTTGCAGATTTCCCAAGTGTGCCAGCTGTGCCAGCAGTCCCCCAGACTGTTTTCTAACCATGCTGCCCAGCTTCACACGTTATTAGTAAGTAGAAAACCAGGCTAATTTAAATAAAGGCTGCAGTGTGAGTGCCTTACACATCAAGCAGGCTTTATTTTTGGAAGAGGAAATCCTATTGTGAGTGAATAATCCAGTGGTTAACATTGTGCCAATTCTGCATAGCATTATCACCAAGATTATTTTTTTTAAATGTGTAATCACAGTTTAAAACAAATTGCAAGTTCAGATGCCACAGTAGCTAATGATCAATCCGATTACACACAGTACAAGCTTGTTGCCAAGTCCTTTTTTTGGCAGTCCTTGCCCATTTTGAACACTAGATGGTGCAGTTTGTTCAAAGGGCTGCTATACTGAATGTCATTCCCAGCATGACAAGAAGGGGGCCCTTCTTTGGCAAGTCAGGGTTCTACTTTTGTCTACCAGAGGACATAGAAGTAGATAGTGTATCACTGATCTGATGTACCTTATTTTTTGTTTCATTTGTCTCATTTGCATTGTTTTTTTTCAAGGGTCTCTATTGCATTTCTGTTAATTGTATGGACAACGCAGAAGCTCAGTTTACAACAGCATTACGGGTAGGATTTTGTTCTTTTGGGAGAGGTATATTACCAGGTTTCTTGAGGGAAAGTGGATGAAAGGTCTGTTGTGGGGGGAATGTTCTATTTCTGATGTGATTTCATCCTCCTGTTCCAGGAAAGAATAGAGTTCCTCATTATCAAAGACTGTCCAGATCTGGAAAAATTTCGTTGTACAAGTCTTAGATTCTGAAACCGTTCTTCCTTTGGAGGTCCTTGGTTTTGTTCCCCTTTCCCCCTCTAATCCATTGATGGATCAGTAGCTTCTAGGGCATATTGGAAGCACCTACTGGTGCTACAGCGCCTGTCCTGATCACCTTTTGAGAGATTCATAGAATGATGTACAGCCCACCCCCAAAAAGAAAAAGCTAGCAGGAACAGACTAAGGGTTCTACCTCTGACTTTGTGGCAATTCTGCTGTGCTTTGTTACAGCTAACAACACATCAGGAATTATGGGCATTCATTGTGACAAACCTGGCCAGCGTCTACATCAGAGAAGGCAACCGACATCAAGAGGTAAGGAGGAGAGTGAGAAAGCAAAGAGTTTAGGGTGTTTTACATCAGTGTGCTTAGTAAAGGGACAGTTTTCCAACTGTTGGCTGATAAAAGTTGACAAGGGCTGGAGGAGCCTTGTCAGTTTATGTAAAACCAAGATTCATGGGCTACAACCGCTGGTTACTACTTATCCTTTTGGGGCAATTGAGTCTTAGCTAGATTGGGATATTCCTTTTCGTCTCTCCGGGCCAGTCCAGGTACTGATGGGGTGGTGAATCCCTTCTAGCAGCTGAGGACTGAATTGTGAAACTTTTGCTGGCAGATGCTATAGCTCCCTCTAGTGCCTGAACGCCAGTCTTCAGTCCTCAGCAGCTGGAACGGACGTATCTCCAGGAACAAGCAGGAATAAGTCCTCACATATGGGTACGTCGGTACCGACGGAGCCCGTGCGGGAAAGCTCCCCAGCTTCTTAGAATAGAAGCTTTTGGGACCTCCCACTGCACATGCGCACTGCCTTCCCGCCTTCCTGAACAGCTCTCCTCAGTTTCTCTTTGTCCGCGGAGCCAGCAGGTCGTGTTCCTGTCACCGCTGAAGAAATTGTTATTTTATTTGTTTCTTTAGACCGCGTACCTGCCTTCCCCATACCGATACCGGTATCGCCGGTCTTTTCTTTCTTACTTTAAAAAATTATAATTCTTTTTTCTTATTTTTTAGCTTTTTGGTCACTTCAGAGAGGCCTCTCGGCCTACTCAATTTCTCCTCATGGAGAAGCCAGCCCCTGGATTTAAGAAGTGTACCAAATGTAATGCTGTTATTTCAGTCACAGACACCCATGACTGGTGTCTGAAATGTTTGGGGCCTGACCATTCCATACCGGACTGCCCATCTTGCTCCCACATGTCTAAACGTGGGCTGCAGAACCGGGCCAACAAATTCCATGTGCTGTTTGCTTCAGAGAATACAGCATCACAGTCATCCAGGTCTTCTTCTCCGGATGGATCTCAGGTAACCAAACCTTCTGTGGGCAAGTCCTCAAAGAGCAAATCTCCTTCAAAGCATCGAGAGGCTCTTAGCTTAGAACTTGAGGACCCTGCCCCAGCCAAACAACCCCGGCGGGAAGTCCAACTTCCAAAAACGCCAATTCAGGGGTCTCAGGTTGATATCGATGCTACGGCCTCGACAGATCACCTGTTAGCCTGCTCTGGGGTACCGGGTCACTCCGGTACCGACATCCAGGCAGCTATGGCGTCCATGGGCGATACTGTACAGTCCATGCAGCAGGCCGTCATGGCTTTCATTAAAGCTGCAACGCCATCGGTTCCGCTTTCAGCGGTTCCGGGCCCGATACCGGTATCGTCCGCCATGCCGGTATCGAGGCCGTCCACCTCTAAACGCAAGTCGGTACCGTATGGGCTTTCGCTCCATACCGGTTCCATACCCGATACGCCCGATATCGATACCGATCGGTACGCGTATCGTGCGTTAGAGGAAAGCACCGATTCCTCTGAGGATTTTCACTCCTCTGATGATTCTGCTGAGTTTTCACTCAACTTACCTGAGGAGCCCTCTTCTCCTAAAAGGAGAATGTCCCCTCCAGAGGATTTGTCCTTCCAGGACTTTGTTTTAGATATGGCTACAGCCCTTTCTATTACCACATCCTCTGAAAAGGAACCCAGATCCAAAAAACTGGATATTTTGGGATACTCAAAGGCCCCTAAGGAGGCAGTTACCCTGCCTATCCATGAAATCCTTCAAGAACAACTGATGGATTTCTGGGAAAATCCTTTGACTTTGTCTCCTTATTCCCGTAGGTTGGACACCATGTATAGGGTCCCTCCTTCTCCTGGTTTCCAAAAGACTCAATTGCCCCACCACTCTATTGTGGTGAAGTCTGCAATGAAGAAGATTAGGAGTACCAAAAGGCACTCTTCCACCCCTCCAGGACGGGAATGTAAGACTTTGGACTCTTTTGGTAGGAAAGTTTTCCAGGCTAGTATGCTTATAGCCAGGATTAATTCCTACAGTCTCTATATGGGCATGTTCCTGGAGGAACTTGCCAAAAAGGTGCGGCATTTTGCCCCCTTTATCCCTGAGGATAAAAAGCAGGGATTCCTTTCCCTAGTGAAACAACTCTTAGAGGTTTCTAAGTTCTCTAATAGGGCAGCATATGATTCCTTTGAGGGAGCCAGTAGGGCTTCGGGCATTGCTATTGCAGCCCGACGTCTTGCTTGGCTCCAGGCCTCTGATCTGGAACCTTGGGTTCTAGATGGCTTACGGAATCTGCCCTGTACAGGTGAGAACTTATTTGGGGAAGAGTGGCAAATCAAAGCCACCCAGATGGATGCTGAAAATGCCACCTTGGAAAGACTTTCAAAGTCCACTTCAATTCCTACTAAGAAAAAGTCTTTTAAAAGGCCTTACTATAAGAAGGCCAGAGTTGCTTCAAATACTGGCCAGCAGTCTTCTCAACCTCGCTATACTGCTAAGCGTCAGCAATCCAAACAAGCACGAGCTAAGCCTGCAGCAGCTACTGTAGCTCAGCAGGCTCCAACCCCTCAGGGGTTTTGACTTGCTCCTAGGGAACTTGCCACTTCTGGTTCTAACACAACCAGAACCTCTCACCATACCCGGAAGGTTGGTTCACTTTGCTCCCAGATGGGAACAAATCACAACAGAACAATGGACCCTCTCTATCATTCGAGAGGGTTACAAACTTCATTTCTCCAGCCTTCCTCCCCATCATATGGTGAGACCATTCAATTCTCCCCCATCTCTCCTAACCCTGTTGGGTCAAGAGGTTTCCTCTCTTCTTGCCCAAGGGGCCATAGAAGAGGTTCCTCTTCCTCAACAAGGGTCCGGTTTCTACTCCCCTTATTTTCTCATTCCAAAGAAGACAGGGGGATTCAGACCAATCCTAGATCTGAGAGAATTGAACAAATTTCTCTTCAAGGAGAAATTCAAAATGCTGTCTCTCGGCATTCTCCTTCCTTACCTCCAGGGTCAGGACTGGCTTTGTTCTCTAGACCTACAGGATGCGTATACACATATACTCATCCACCCATCCCACAGAAAGTATCTTCGCTTTCTGTTTCAGGGAAAACATTTCCAATACAGAGTACTCCCCTTCGGTCTAGCCTCTGCTCCAAGAGTATTCACAAAATGCATGGCAGTCGTAGCCGCATTTCTAAGAGGCATGGGAATCTTTGTCTTCCCATATCTGGACGACTGGCTCATCCGAGCTCCAACTCAGTCACAGGCCCAGATTTCCCTGGACCACACAAGGAGCCTTTTGCAGTATCTGGGACTGGTAGTAAACCTTCCCAAGTCCCAACTCATCCCTACTCAATCTCTAGAATTCATAGGGGCCCAGTTGGACACCATCACTGCAAGGGCCTACCTTCCACATGTTCGAGGCCAGCGCCTCCTGAGTTTGGCCTCCCAAGCTCAGTCCAGCACTCACTTGACAGCCAGGGAAATGCTACGCCTACTGGGTCATATGGCCTCCACAGTGCATGTGGTGCCCTATGCTCGTCTTCATATGAGAGCAGCTCAATGGACCCTGGCCACTCAGTGGACTCAGGCGTCAGGAGCGCTCTCAGACCAAATACAAACCTCCGATCGTCTGTTTTGGTCCCTCCACTGGTGGACTTCCACCAAGAATCTGTTGTTGGGGGCTCCATTTCAACCATTGCTACCCCAAGCAACCCTCACAACAGATGCCTCCCAAACAGGGTGGGGAGCCCATCTGCAAACTCTCTCCACTCAGGGCACTTGGTCTCTACAGGAGACCACCCTTCATATCAATCTTCTGGAACTGCGAGCAATTTACCTTGCCCTCAAGGTCTTCCACTCCCTCCTAGCCAACCTCACTGTCCTAGTTCAGACGGACAATCAGGTGGCCATGTTTTACATAAACAAACAAGGAGGGACGGGCTCTCTGTCGCTTTGCAACGAAGCTCTAAGACTATGGGCCTTCGCCAGAGAGCATCAGATTCACCTGCTAGCAGTGTATCTCCCAGGAGTTCAAAACTCTCGGGCAGACAGGCTCAGTCGAGTTCTACTGCCACACGAATGGTCCCTACATTTGGACCAAATAAACCGAATCTTTCAGGAATGGGGGACCCCGGACATAGACCTCTTTGCAAGTCCGTGGAATGCCAAACTTCCCCGGTTCTGTTCCAGAACTCCGTGTCAGGGAGCTCAGGCTACGGACGCCTTTCTCCTGAATTGGAATCAGGCATTCCTATATGCCTTTCCACCCATTCCTTTGATTCCCAAGACTCTGTTCAAACTCCAGAGGGATCATGGAACTATGATCCTCATAGCTCCACGCTGGCCACGCCAAGTGTGGTTCCCTCTACTTCTACAGCTCTCCCAGGGATCCTACTTGGATCTGGGAGCTGCGCCAGACCTCCTGTCTCAGGAGGAGGGGACTTTGTGGCACCCAAACCCCAAATCCCTTCACCTCAGTGCTTGGTTACTGAAGGCTTAAGCCTTCAAGACTTTCATCTTTCCCAACCAGTGAAAGATATCCTTTCTGCCTCTAGGAAACCCTCTACCAGGCGTTCCTATGCTTTCAAATGGAAACGTTTTTCCATTTGGTGTGCTCAGCAGGGTCTTGACCCTCTGGCACTTCCTTTGAATTCTCTTCTTGATTATCTCCTGCATCTATCCAATGCAGGCCTCAAGACGAATTCGGTAAGAGTCCATTTAAGTGCTATTGCAGCATCCTTGAAACATATAAATGGACAACCTATCTCCTCTCATCCTCTTGTTGCAAGATTCATGAGAGGCCTGACTCTCACTAAACCTCCCATCAGACCACCCCCGGTCGCATGGGATTTGAATCTAGTGCTCGGTCAACTTATGAAGCCACCTTTTGAGCCAATGTTTTCCACCTCCTTGAAATTTCTTTCCTGGAAGGTCATCTTCCTCATTGCAGTCACTTCGGCTCGCCGCATCAGTGAGCTGCAGGCTTTAGTGGCTAATCCACCTTACACAAGATTTCATCATGATAAGGTGGTCCTTAGGACGAATCCCCACTTTATGCCTAAAGTGGTCTCGCCTTTTCATCTTAATCAAGAGGTATATCTACCTGTCTTTTTTCCAGCTCCTCATGCATCCAATGCAGAGAGGAACCTTCATACTCTGGATTGTAAAAGAGCTCTCGCTTTTTACCTTAATAGGACTCAGCCACATCGAAAGTCTTCTCAACTTTTTGTGGCCTTTGATCCTTCCCATTTGGGACTTCCAGTCTCCAAGCGTACACTTTCCAATTGGATTGCTCAGTGTATTTCTTTTGCTTACCAGAGCAAAAACATTTCTCTGGAAGGCCATGTCACTGCTCACAATGTGAGGGCCATGGCAACTTCTATGGCTCATCTGCACTCTGTTTCCATAGATCAGATCTGTCGAGCCGCTACCTGGGCCTCGGTTCATACCTTCACAGCCCATTACTGTTTGGACAAGGACTCCCGCCGGGATGCCTTGTTTGGCCAGGCTGTCCTCAAGCACCTGTTCCATTCCTAAACAACTCCTGCCCACCTTCCCAGAATGGATGCCTGAGATCCATACGAAGATGGCGAACCTTTACAGGGGATCCCATGCATCTAAGCTAGGGAGTCCCCATATGTGAGGACTTATTCCTGCTTGTTCCTGGAGATAGCACAGTTACTTACCTGTAACAGGTGATCTCTGGGAACAGCAGGAATTAGTCCTCACAACCCACCCACCTCCCCTAGGAGTTGTATCTTTTATCTATCTATCTTCCTGTCCTCTCTCTGTTGACTCAGCTATAAACTCGAAACTGAGGAGAGCTGTTCAGGAAGGCGGGAAGGCAGTGCGCATGTGCAGTGGGAGGTCCCAAAAGCTTCTATTCTAAGAAGCTGGGGAGCTTTCCCGCACGGGCTCCGTCGGTACCGACGTACCCATATGTGAGGACTAATTCCTGCTGTTCCCAGAGATCACCTGTTACAGGTAAGTAACTGTGCTATATCTGGCAGGCTCCCTGGAGAGATGCATTGACAGCGCTAGTGCCTTAATTTAGGATCTTTTTGTTTTATTGACCGAGTGTATTGTTAGGGGACAGCTCAGACTTTCGAAGGGGATCCCTGCTCACTGGCTCTAGCAGAGCTCCATAGCGGGATCTTCCATTCTCCCTGCACAACAGTGAGCCGTTCACGCTTCAGCGATCCTCTCATTTCTTTTAATTTCTTTTCTTTTATTTTATCAATTTACCGGAGGCAGAGCCTGCTTCCGGGGGATCCGCTGGTTCTGAGGGGGAGTAGGAGCTGGGAGCCCCAGTATCCTCTTCCCGGCGCTGTCCCCGTGCCTCTGTACCTGGCTAGCAGCAGGTCTAAAGGCACCTTTTTGGCTCCTCAAGGTAAGCGGTGATATTCCCTGTCTTAGCCCGGTGTTGGCTGGCTTAGTTTGTTTTCTCTCGGTGTTATTTCGGGCGGTTTTTCTCCAGCCGGTTTTAGGCGGGAGCGCCATTTTCTTTTCGCTGGGGTTGCTCGGCCTCGTTTTTGAGCAGGATTTTCATATCGTTGTTTGTGATTTGTGGGAGCATGGAGGCTGCTACTTCGGCAGAGCTGTTGGGGGACCGGCTTCAGGCGCCGTTGCCGAAATCGGGGTCGGCTGCCTCGTTGCCTTCAGCGGGGGCGGATTCTCCCGCACTTTTGAAAAGTGCCGGGAAAAGAAAGGCAAAATCTCACAAGTCTTCGGCTAAGGCGGAGACGGATGTTTTCTTACCCCCTGCGACCCAGGAGTCTGGAACTTCGTTTTTCTCGCCAGATTTTATCCTGGCTATGCATAAAGCATATCTTTTAAAGTTGTCTCAGCCAGTTGTCAGCCCGGCAGCAGGGCTTCAGGAGACATTATTGCTTGAGCCTGGGCTATCTGATCCGGGAGAGGGCTCCTCAGCGCAGCAGGGTGCAGTGAACTCCTCAGTAGCGCTGGAACCTGGAATATCATGTCCTTCTCTTCCTGAGGAGGGTGAGATTGGATCTGAGGAAGGTCTGGAGTCCTGGCCTCTGGAGTTGTAGGAAGGAGAACTCTGGCCTGGTGAGGATCCAAATGTTTTCAGGGTTTTTCGTAAGGAGGAGCTCTGAGCGCTGATAGTGCAGTCCCTGGCTGCCTTAAATCTGATGCTGCCGGCTCAGCAGCAGGAGCCCCTGGAGGATCCCTTATTGCAGGGGTTTAAACTGGAACAGCGGTGCTTTCCCATGCACCGGGTGATTAAGAAGATGATGGAGTCTGAATGGGAGTGTCCTGAAGCTAGCTTACGGGGAGGCCGTAGCCTTTCTCGTCTTTACTCGGTTCCTCAGGAGGAGAAAGACTTTATCTCCAGGAACAAGCAGGAATAAGTCATCACATATGGGTACGTCGGTACCGACGGAGCCCGCGCGGGAAAGCTCCCCAGCTTTTCAGATTAAAAGCTTTTGGGGCCTCCCACTGCACATGCGCGCTGCCTTCCCGCCTTCCTGACCAGCTCTCGTCAGTTTCTTTTTTTTCCGCGGAGCCAGCAGGTCGTGTTCCTGTCACCGCTGAAGAAATTGTTAATTTTATTGTTTTCTTTAGACCGCGTACCTGCCTTCCCCATTCTGAAACCGGTACTGCCGATCTCTCTTTCTTTAAAAAAAAAAATATATTTTTTTCTTTTCTTCAGCACAGCTTGGTACTTTGTTAGGCCTTCAGGCCTACACAAATTCTCCTCATGGAGAAGCCAGTTCCTGCTTTTAAAAAGTGTACCAAGTGCAGTGCTGTCATTCCTGTTACAGACACCCATGAATGGTGTCTTAATTGTTTAGGACCTGACCATTCCATACCGGACTGCCCATCCTGCTCCCAGATGTCGAAACGTGGATTGCAGAACCGGGCCAACAAGTTCCATGTGCTGTTTCCTTCAGAAGCATCACAGTCATCCAGGTCTTCCTCTCCGGATGGATCTCAGGTAACCAAAACTCCAGTGGGCAAATCCTCTAAAAGCAAATCTCTTTCTAAAGATCGAGAGGCTCTCAATTCTGAGTTCGAGGATTCTGCCCAGGCCAAAAAACCCCGGCGGGAGGTTCCGGCCTCCAAAGCAATCATGGGGTCACAGGTTGACATCGATGGCGCGGCCTCGACAGATCACCTGTTGTGCTGCTCTGGGGTACCGGCCCATACCGGTACCGACATCCAGGCAGCAGTGGCGTCTATGGGCAATACTGTCCAAGTCATGCAGCAGGCCATTCTGGCTTTTATTAATGCTGCTACGCCCTCGGTACCGCGGCCAGCGGTACCAGGTCCGGTTCCGGTAATGGCTTCCATACCGGAACCGAGGCCATCGTCTTCCAAACGCAGATCGGTTCCGCATGCCGGATCCGGGCTTTTGCCCGGTACCGATCCCATACCCAGTACGCCCGATGTCGATACCGAACGGTATGCGTATCGTGCGTTGGAAGCACATAGAGGATACTCTGCTTCTTCAGAGGATTTTAACTCCTCTGATGATTCTGATGAGTTCTCCCTTGATCTTCCTGAGGAGCCTTCTTCTCCTAAAAGGAGAATGTCTCCACCAGAGGATTTGTCCTTTCAGGACTTCATCATAGAAATAGCTAAAGGTCTTTCTATTGCTTCATCCTCTGAAAAGGAACCCAGATCAAAGAAACTGGATATTTTAGGATACTCTAAGTCTCCTAAAGAGGCAGTCACCCTGCCTATCCATGAAATCCTTCAAGAACACTTGATGGACTTATGGGAGGCTCCTCTAACATTGTCTCCTTCTCGCAGGTTGGACACCATGTACCGTGTCCCCCCTTCTCCTGGTTTCCAAAAAACCCAGTTGCCTCACCATTCTGTTGTGGTGAAGTCTGCAATGAAGAAGATAAAGAGTACCAAAAGGCACTCTTCTACTCCTCCAGGGCGAGAATGTAAGACTCTAGACTCTTTTGGCAGGAAAATTTTCCAGGCTACTATGCTTATAGCCAGGATTAATTCCTATAGTCTTTACATGGGCATGTTTCTCAGTGAAATCGCTCTAAAGGTTCGGCATTTTGCCCCCTTCATCCCTGAGGATAAAAGGGAGGAGTTCATTTTCTTAGTGAAACACCTTTTGGATATTTCAAAGTTCTCCAACAGGGCAGCTTTTGATTCCTTTGAGGGTGCTGGTAGGGCTTCGGGCATTGCTATAGCAGCCCGACGTCTTGCTTGGCTCCAGGCTTCTGATCTAGAACCTTGGGTCCTAGATGGCTTACGGAATCTGCCCTGTTCAGGTGAGAACTTATTTGGTGAGGAGTGGCAAATTAAGGCCACTCAAATGGACGCAGAAAATGCCACCTTAGATAGACTTTCTAAGTCTACCTCCACTCCTGCCAAAAAGAAGTCTTTTAAGAGGCCTTATTACAAGAAGTCCAGATTTTCCACAAATACTGGCCAACAATCCTCTCAGCCTCGTTTTGCTGCTAAACGTCAGCAACCTAAACAGGCAAGGTCAAAGCCTGCGGCGTCTGCTACGCCTCAGCAGGCTCAACCCCCTCAGGGGTTTTGACTTGCCCCTAGAGAACTTAACTTTTCTGGCTCTAGAACAACCAGAGCCCCTCACCATACCCGGAAGGTTAGCTCACTTTGCTCCCAGATGGGAGCAAATTACATCAGAGCAATGGACCCTCTCTATCATCAGAGAGGGTTACAAACTCCATTTTTCCGACCTTCCTCCTTATACTATGGTGAGGCAGTTCAATTCTCCCCCATCTCTCCTGACCCTCTTGGGTCAGGAAGTCTCCTCCCTCCTTGCCCAAGGGGCAATAGAGGAGGTCCCTCTTCTTCAACAGGGGACGGGATTCTACTCCCCTTATTTTCTAATACCAAAGAAGACAGAGGGCTTCAGACCAATTCTAGATCTGAGAGAATTGAACAAATTTCTTTTCAAGGAGAAATTCAAAATGCTTTCTCTGGGCATTCTCCTTCCATACCTTCAGAGTCAGGATTGGCTTTGTTCTCTAGACCTAAAGGATGCGTATACACACATACTCATCCACCCATCCCACAGAAAATACCTTCGATTTCTGTTTCAGGGACAACATTTCCAGTACAGAGTACTCCCCTTCGGTCTAGCCTCTGCTCCAAGAGTGTTCACCAAATGCATGGCAGTCGTAGCTGCCTTTCTAAGAGGCCTGGGAATTTTCATATTCCCATACCTGGACGACTGGCTCATCCGAGCTCCATCTCAGTCCCAGGCCCAAATTTCCCTGGACCGCACAAGGCGTCTTCTGCAGTATCTGGGACTGGTAGTAAACCTTCCCAAGTCTCAACTAATCCCTACTCAGTCTCTCGAGTTCATAGGGGCCCAGTTAGACACCATTACTGCGAGGGCCTACCTGCCTCAGCTCAGGGCCCAACGCCTGCTGAGTTTGGCCTCCCAAGCTCAGTCCAGCAGTCATTTGACAGCCCGGGAAATGCTGCGACTTCTGGGCCACATGGCCTCCACGGTACATGTGGTGCCCTACGCTCGTCTGCATATGAGAGCAGCTCAATGGACCTTGGCCACCCAGTGGACTCAAGCATCTGGAGCGCTCTCCGACCAAATACTCACCTCAAGCTGTCTGTTTTGGTCCCTCCAATGGTGGACATCCACCAAGAATCTGTTGTTGGGGGCCCCCTTCCAACCTTTGTTGCCCCAAGCAACCCTCACAACAGATGCCTCCCAGACAGGGTGGGGAGCTCATCTTCAGAACCTCTCCACTCAGGGCACTTGGTCTCCACAGGAGACCACCCTTCATATCAACCTCCTGGAACTGCGAGCAATTTACCTTGCCCTCAAGGTCTTCTATACCCTCCTTGTCAACCTGACTGTCCTAGTTCAGACAGACAATCAGGTAGCCATGTTCTATATAAACAAACAAGGAGGGACAGGCTCTCTGTCGCTTTGCAACGAAGCTCTCAGATTATGGGCCTTCGCCAGAGAGCATCAAATTCACCTTCTTGCAGTGTATCTTCCAGGAGTTCAAAACTCTCGTGCGGACAGACTCAGTCGAGTTCTGCTTCCACACGAATGGTCCCTACATATGGACCAGATACGCAGAATCTTTCAGGAATGGGGGACCCCGGACATAGACCTCTTTGCAAGTCCGTGGAATGCCAAACTTCCCCGGTTCTGTTCCAGAACTCAGTGTCAGGGAGCTCAGGCCCACGATGCCTTCCTCCTGCATTGGGGTCAGGAATTCCTCTATGCCTTTCCACCCATTCCTCTAATATCCAAGACTCTGTTCAAGCTCCAGAGGGATCACGGGACTATGATCCTCATAGCTCCCCGCTGGCCACGCCAGGTGTGGTTCCCTCTACTTCTGCATCTCTCCCAGGGATCCTCCCTGGACCTGGGAGCTGCGCCAGACCTCCTGTCTCAGGAGAAGGGGACTTTGTGGCACCCAAATCCCTACATCTCAGAGCTTGGTTACTGAAGGCCTAAGTCTTCAAGACTTTAATCTTTCTCAGCCTGTGAAAGATATCCTTCATGCCTCTAGGAAACCTTCCACAAGGCGTTCTTATGCTTTCAAATGGAAGCGTTTTTCCATTTGGTGTGCTCAGCAGGGTCTTGACCCTCTAGCACTTCCTTTGAATTCCCTCTTGGACTATCTCCTGCATCTTTCAAATGCAGGCCTTAAGACGAATTCAGTAAGGGTCCATTTGAGTGCTATTGCAGCATCCTTAAAACCTATAAATGGACAACCTGTCTCCTCTCATCCTCTTATTGCACGTTTCATGAGAGGCCTGACCCTAACTAAACCTCCCATCCGACCTCCCCCGGTAGCATGGAATTTGAACCTAGTTCTAGGTCAGCTTATGAAGCCACCTTTTGAGCCTTTGGACTCTACCTCCTTCAAATTTCTTTCCTGGAAGGTTGTTTTCCTTATTGCAGTCACTTCGGCTCGCCGCATCAGTGAACTGCAGGCTTTAGTGGCTCATCCACCTTATACTAGGTTTCATCATGATAAGGTGGTCCTTAGGACGAATCCCCACTTTATGCCCAAAGTGGTCTCGCCTTTTCATCTTAATCAAGAGGTATATCTACCTGTCTTTTTCCCGGCTCCTCATGCATCCAGTGCAGAGAGGAACCTTCATACTCTGGATTGTAAAAGAGCTCTTGCCTTTTACCTCAACAGGACTCAACCACATCGAAAGTCTTCCCAACTTTTCGTGGCTTTTGATCCTTCTCATTTGGGACTTCCAGTCACCAAGCGTACACTTTCCAATTGGATCGCTCAGTGTATTTCTTTTGCTTACCAGAGTAAGAACATTTCTCTGGAGGGCCATGTCACAGCTCACAATGTGAGAGCCATGGCCACTTCTATGGCTCATCTTCACTCTGTGTCCATAGATCAGATCTGTCGAGCAGCCACTTGGGCCTCGGTTCATACCTTCACAGCTCATTACTGCTTGGACAAGGACTCCCGCCGGGATGCCTTGTTTGGTCAGGCTGTCCTCAAACACCTGTTCCATACTTAAACAACTCCTGCCCACCTTCCCTGGATGGATGCCTGAGATCCATACGAAGATGGTTTACCCTTGGAGGGGGATCTCCCAGGCATCTTAGCTAGGGAGTCCCCATATGTGATGACTTATTCCTGCTTGTTCCTGGAGATAGCAAAGTTACTTACCTGTAACAGGTGATCTCTGGGAACAGCAGGAATTAGTCATCACAACCCACCCACCTCCCCTAGGAGTTGTATCTCTATCTATCTTCCTGTCCTCTCTATTGTCTCAGCTTTAAACTCGAACTGACGAGAGCTGGTCAGGAAGGCGGGAAGGCAGCACGCATGTGCAGTGGGAGGCCCCAAAAGCTTTTAATCTGAAAAGCTGGGGAGCTTTCCCGCGCGGGCTCCGTCGGTACCGATGTACCCATATGTGATGACTAATTCCTGCTGTTCCCAGAGATCACCTGTTACAGGTAAGTAACTGTGCTTTACGCATGCCAAATGTGGACGCGCTGGTTTCGGCGGTCACTAAGAAAACAACGATTCCGGTAGAGGGCGGGGCTGCCCTCAAGGACGTTCAGGATTGAAAGTTGGAAGTCCTGTTGAAACAGGCTTTCGACGCTAATGCCCTGGCGTTGCAAGCGTCAGTTTGCGGGGCTTTTGTCTCCTGGGCTTCTATCCGCTGGATCCAGGGAGAGCAGTCAGATCTCAAGCTGGAGTCTGTCGCTCCGGAGGGAGCTAAGCTGGAGTCTGCGGCGGCGTACCTGGCGGATGCCTTCTATGATCTGATCAGAATTTCGGCTAAATCTATGGCGTCGGTCATTGCGGCTCGGCGTTTTCTTTGGCTGCGGAACTGGGCGGTGGACACGTCCTTCAAATCGCGCCTCAGTAAGCTTCCGTACAAAGGGAAGCTACTGTTTGGGGAGGTGCTAGAGAAAATTGTTAAGGATTTGGGTGACTCCAAAGGGGGTCGCCTGCCGGAAGATCGGCCTAGAGCGCCTAGGGTCAGGTCCCATGCAGAGGGGTCACAGCAGGGACGTTCGTAAGTTTCGCAGATCTCGGTTTACCCCTTATCAGAGGGGTCGTTTTCCTGCCAGGGGACAGTCCTTTCGAGGGGCTCGTGGATTTGGCAGAGGTTTCTTCGGTACACCGCAGTCTTCCTCCAAAAAGCCGCAATGAAGGTTTGCAGGTCCAGTCGGAGATTCCGATAGGAGGCCGTTTGCAGGAGTTTCTCTCCGTCTGGACCACCATAACTACCGATCTCTGGGTTCTGGAGATTATCTGTGAGGGTTATGCTCTGGAATTCGCTTCTCCTCTGTCGGATGCCTTCGTGTTCTCTCCCTGCGGTCCGCGCGCGAGGCGCCAGGCGGTCGAGTTGACGCTGCGGCGTCTACTGCAACTGCGAGCAGTGGAGCCGGTGCCGCTCGACCAATGCGGTTTAGGTCGATACTCGATTTACTTTGTAGTGCCCAAGAAAGAAGGGTCGTTCCAGCCCATTCTGGATCTCAAGCATGTCAACCGTTGCTTACGGGTGCCTCACTTTCGGATGGAAACCCTGAGAGCAGTGCTTCGAGCGGTGCAGCCTGGCGAGTGGCTGTCCTCCATAGATCTCACGGAAGCTTACCTGCACATTCCGATCCGAGCGGAGCATCACCGTTTTCTACGTTTCGCGGTGCCATTGGGGCATTTTCAGTTTCGGGCGTTGCCGTTCGGTCTGGCGACCGCGCTGCACACGTTTACGAAGGTGATGGTAGTGGTGGCGGCTGCCCTTCGCAAAGAGGGCATCCAGGTGCACCCTTATCTGGACGATTGGCTAATCCGAGCAAGTTCGCAATCGGAGTCGGCGGCAGCGACAACTCGGGTTGTCCAGTTTCTGGAGCGACTGGGTTGGGTCATCAACCAATCAAAGAGTTAGTTGCGTCCCGCGCAATGGTTGCTGTACCTGGGAGCGTTTTTCAATACCAACAGAGGAAGGGTTCATCTGCCGCCGATCCAGGTCTGGAAGCTGTTAGCGCAGGTACATTCCTTCCTCCGCTTCCAGGCGCCGTCCGCTTGGAGATACCTTCAGTTGTTGGGCTTAATGGCCGCGGCCTTGGATCTGGTTCCGTGGGCCAGGGCTCACATGCGTCCACTACAGCATGCTCTTCTTTCTCGGTGGTCTCCTCAGCAACATCCTCTGACTCGATGACTGCCTTGCCCGGACGACGTTCGCGTCAGCCTTCGGTGGTGGCAGTCCCCGGCCCACCTGCAGGCGGGTGTTCCGCTAAAGGATCCGGAGTGGGTCCTGGTCATGACAGATGCCAGCCTCTTCGGTTGGGGAGCTCATTGTCTTGCCCAGATAGCACAGGGCAGTTGGTCGGAGGAGGAGAGCACCTGGTCCATCAATCGCTTGGAGCTGCAGGCGGTTCGTCTTGCCCTCTTGCACTTCTCAGATCTCCTCGGGGGGGAGAGCGGTGCGCATGTTTTCCGACAATCTCGTAACGGTGGCTTACATCAACAAGCAGGGAGGCACGGGCAGTGCGTCCCTATTGCAAGAGAGTCAGAGTCTGTTTCAGTGGGCGGAGTTACATCTGCAAGCCCTGTCGGCCGCCCATGTGGCAGGAAAGGACAATGTGCAGGCCGATTTTCTCAGTCGTCATCGCCTGGATCCCGGAGAATGGGAGCTCAACTGGGCGGTGTTTCACGAGCTCACATTGCGTTGGGGTCAGCCCGGAATGAACCTCATGGCGACTCTGGACAATGCGAAGTCGAGCTGGTTTTTCAGCAGGCGCAGGGAGCGCATGTCGGAGGGTCTGGACGGGCTGGTTCAGCCCTGGCCAACGGACCTGCTTCTGTACATTTTTCCTCCTTGGCCGTTGTTGGCCAGAGTCATCAGGAGGATATCGCGTCACGAGGGCAAGGTGATTCTCATTGCTCCGGACTGGCCTCGACGACCCTGGTATGCCGATCTCGTACGGTTGCTGATCGCTCCTCCTTGGCGGTTGCCTGCCCGAGTCAATCTGTTGTTCCAGGGTCCGGTGCTGATGCCGCAAGTGGATCGATTCTTGCTTATGGCTTGGCTGTTGAAGGGCATCGGTTGCGACGCAGAGGATACTCGAGTTCCGTGATCGCTACTATGTTGCAATCCCGGCGCCGCTCTACGTCCTTAGCGTATGTTCGCATTTGGCGAGTGTTTGAGGCCTGGGCTGCTGACAGGGGCGTTTCGCCTCGTGCTGCGGGGTTGCCGGAGCTGTTGGCGTTCCTGCAGGGCGGTCTCGAAAGAGGTCTGGCCTTCAACACTCTCAAGGTGCATCTGGCGGCCCTTGCCTGTTTTCGGGGTCGCGTACAGGGTTGCTCGCTCTCGTCTCACCCGGATGTTCGGAGATTCCTTCGGGCGGCTAAAAACATTCGACCGCCCTACCGGGTTGTGGTTCCTCCGTGGGACTTGAATTTGGTTCTCGAGGCGTTGACGCGGCCGCCTTTTGCGGCTGGGTCGGACACTGTTCTGCGGGAATTGTCTTGGAAGAAGGCCTTCCTCGTGGCCTTGTGTTCTGCTCAGCGAATTTCAGATTTGCAAGCTCTATCCTGTAAGGAGCCATATTTGTGTATTTCGGAGGAGAAAGTGGTTCTTCGGCCTGTTCCTTCCTTTCTGCCGAAGGTGGTCTCGGACTTTCATATGAACCAGCCAGTCTCGCTGCCCACCTTTCGGTCGCAGGGCGACACTCCCTTGGGTCGCACTTTGAGGGGCTTGGACATGGGTCGAGTGATAAGGAAGTATCTTCGACGAACGGCACCGTTTCGCAAGTCGGATCGTTTGTTTGTTCTCTATGGTGGCCCTCGCAAGGGGCATGCGGCAACCAAGGCTTCCATCGCTCGTTGGGTGAAAAGAGCGATAGCGGGCGCTTATGAGGCTGCGGGTAAGCTGCATCCGTGCGAACTCCGGGCGCATTCGACTAGAGCGCAAGCGACCTCGTGGGCGGAGATGGCGTTAATTCCGCCTGCGGATATTTGTTGGGCGGCGACCTGGTCTTCTCTGCATTCCTTCGCTAAGCATTATCGCTTGGATGTCCAGGCGCGTTCGGATGCTAAGATGGGGGCCTCAGCCATTCTAGCGGGGCTCGCGGGACCCTCCCCAGTTTAGGTACTGCTTTGGTACTGCCCATCAGTACCTGGACTGGCCCGGAGTGACGAAAAGGAAGAAGAAATTAGACCTTACCTGCTAATTGTCTTTCCTTGAGTTCTCTCCGGGCCAGTCCAGGTCCCACCTCTTTGGGTCGCGAGCGTCGGTTACGTCCTTCGGGTCGGAGAGCGGTTGATGCTTCGCACTTGGTTCTAATTTTTGTCTGTGTACTAGGTACGACTCGTAGCTGTGGAAGAGGATATTGGTAGGTCCTCACTTCCTGGGCTTTTAGGCCTCGGATTTCTATATCCGAAGTTCAAACAGAGTAAATGAAATAAAAAAAACAAAAACAAATTGATACATGAACGGAAAGTAATGTCACCTCCTTAGCGGGTGGAGCCTCCTTCCGGAGACACCGTGCTCTGGGGCGTGGACTATTCGGATTGGGTTTTTTGAGGGGGGATTCCCTTCGGGGAGACATGCTTCAGAAGCATTTCTTTTAGCTTCTCGCTTGTTTCCTTTGAGAGTTTGTGTTTTGTTCCCATGGAGTTACTAGGTTTCGAGTTAGGTTGGTGGTTCGCTGCTTTGTCAATAGATGACTGGCGTTTAGGCACTAGAGGGAGCTATAGCATCTGCCAGCAAAAGTTTCACAATTCAGTCCTCAGCTGCTAGAAGGGATTCACCATCCCATCAGTACCTGGACTGGCCCAGAGAGAACTCAAGGAAAGACAATTAGCAGGTAAGGTCTAATTTCTTCATTGTGAGCTTTTTAATTGCTGCTGTTCTGGAAACTGCTTCAGCTTGCCAGCTCTTTACTACAATGAACACGCTTCAAAGTAGATTACTTCTGGTTCTCCAATGTGTCCCTGTTTCAGAAGCTAACATTTTAAAAAGTGTTACCTGCAATGTGAAAGATTCCTTTTGCTTCTAACATTGTTTTTGTTTTTTAACTAGCTTTATAGTTTATTGGAAAGAATAAACCCAGACCACAATTTTCCCGTAAGGTAGGATTTATGCTTGCTTCCTAAATTCCAATATTCTGAAGTGTTAAATAAGGCTTTATCGTACAGTGAAAAGTATTAATGTTCTGTCATATAAAACTATTATATAGGTGGGGTATAAAAGTTTTAAATAAACGAATCTTGGTAGACTGCGGCCCCTAGTCCTAATAAGAGAGAGCAATCATCAGAAGGGCTTCCAGTTAGCTTACCATCTCACCAGCATAGACTTGCACCCATCCTATGGGGAGTTTTGAGACTCTGGCAGTGCCATATGGTTCCATTTGGGTTCGGAGATGCTACAGAGCAACATTTACAGCCAGAGGGAGTCCTAGCCATGAACAGCATGGTACAAAAATCTACTGGGCGTTTCTCAGAGCGATGTGTTCTGTCACATTTAAATATCAATCCACTCTATGAATAACCAAACACTGTTTTGTGTCAATAAGTACTTCTTATTGTGATGATTCTATAACAACCATTCACTTCTAAATATAATCAAATTGCATAGGAGGTCTCAGACTAATCGGCACTAGTTTCCTGACTTCAGTTTTGTCAAAACTTTCAGTGCCCGCTTGCATCAATGACCAATCCAATGCAAATAAATTACAGTCCTCCTTAAAATTATGTATTTCAAAGTGTGCTTATCTTAGCAATTCTTTTTCCCAATGCCTCTTGTCGGCGCCTCTCCGCATTTCACTCTTTCAAGTTTCTTCAGGGGTTGATCCCACAAAATTTAGAAGAACATTCTACAAAAGTGAAGTGTTATCAGATACTTTCCCAGACACTTTTAACTTAGGTTTAACCATCATTCTTATATATTCAATGTTAAAACCGTTTGCAAAATATAATTCGCACAAATGCAATTCAAAGACTTTCTATAGGCTTAATTCAAACTTAAAAGACGCCACATACCTTGATGCTGCAAACGCCTTCCTCTTACTGAATTGGCAACTTGCCAAGTTGAAAAAACGCCGTGCATGCGGCTTGCCTGTTGAACTTGCGTTCTTATACCGCTGTTCTCCACCCTATCAGTGACGTATTGTTCAATTTGTCATTTGACACTGTGGACTTGTAATCAGCAGAGCTAGTGTAACTCTCCCATGGGTTCTCATAGACATGCTCCCCAATCGATTTGACTATTTAATTCTCTAGGGATTACTGATTCTAAATTGAATATCCATCGTTGCTCTTGCATAATTAAAGCTTGTTCACACTTTCTTCCTGCTTTTCCCGAAACGACTTGTTCTATAGCAAAACATCCCATTTCATCAAACAGATGCCCTTTTTCCAAGCAGTGTTGCACCAGGGGCGCTTCTCTCACTTTACCTTTTAAATGACTTTTGTGTTCTCCCAGTCTTACTTTTAAAGATCTAATTGTCTTCCCTACATACAACAGGTCGCATGGGCATTGGATCGCATGTACTACATATGTTGTATCACAAGAAGTATTTCCTTGTAATTTGTCATCCCATGATAAACAAAATTCCTGATCGTATCTCCAGTCTAGTCCCGGACCTCTGGGTTGTGTACCTTAAACAGCAGCTTGGAGACTGAGGAACCACCTTCTTTTTCTGATGTCAGCAGTATATCATCCTGGGATCCGCCTCCATCTCCCAGTTACCTCAGTCTCCAAGCAGCTGTTAGGAGCTAGCCCGGGGGTCCGGGCTCCCTGGAGGAACGATTAAGGATAGTCCTGGGAAAAATTTAGGGGTTTAAAAAAAAAAAAAAGAACAATTATTAAGGAGGTGCTCTGGTTCCTTTGTCCAGAGCCTGACAGTGTTCTGTGCCTTTAAGGGGCCTGCAGGATTCTCCCCCCCCCCCCCCCCCCGTGGGCCTTGCCGGAGTTCTGCTGGGGTGGAGGAGCAGTTTTTTCAGAAGGGGGCTGCATCGGGTCCGGGTCTGAGCTGTTTAGCTTCTTTCAGACCGGTCCCGGCAGTTTGGGGAGAAGGCGCTTCACAGATGCTCTGCCTGTCAGCGCGCCTGTCTCCCGGCGGCAGTGGCTGATCCCGCCGCTTGAATTTGCTGCCCGCGGCGTTTTTACCTTTGTTTCTGGGCCCGGAGTCTCTGCTTGCAGCACGGGTGAGTTGCCGGTTTGGAAGGGCAGCGGATCGTGGCTTGAGTCCCCGACGGTGGTGAGTGGGGCTGCCAGGGGCTCTGTTGCCTCCTGCTCGTTTAGGCGCAAATTTGATGTGAGGCCCACCGCGTGGCAGGGACAGCGGCGGTTCGCGTTGCCGTGTGTCTGTTTCCCTGGTTTTTTTTTTTATCAGCGGATGCTGTTGAAGTCGTTAGTTTTGCGGCGTGGGCTGAACGTTCGTGTGGATTGAAGTGGCTGTGTGTTTAGTGGTTTTTTTTGGGCGTTTCAAAAAAAAAAAAAAAGATAATAAAAGAACATAGGGCTGGCCTCTGCTTCAGCAGCAGTGCTTTTCAGGGGCCACTTAAGAGGCACAGCCTTCTTCCCTCCAGGCTGCCCGGCTTGCCTTGGCTGCTAGGGGGGTTATCCGCTGACTGTGTGTCTGTGGGGTCAGCTGTTTGTTCCTATCATGCCCTCTAGACCCCAGTGTTTTGTGTGCGGGGCTAGGAGAGGTTCTGTGGCAGAGTCGGGTGTTTGCAAGGGGTGCGCAAAGGAGGCCACATTAATGGAGCAGGACGGAGAGACCAAGGATGCGGCTTCACGGGCCGAGTCGGAGATGGGGGCGGCTCAGGCTGCTTGCCTACCCTTAGAGGAACCGGTGGCGGAGCCATCCTCTGCCCCGGACTTCCCTCCAGCACCAGCTGTCGGGTCCAAGGGCCTAGCCTCTATTTTTTTCTAAGGATTTTATGGCTTTGCTGCAGCAGGCGGTTGGTGGAACCCCGTTGACCCCCCAGGTGGGCACTCCTGAAAGGCGGGGGGTGAAGAGGCCCTCTTCCGCCATTTCTACGGAAGTTCGCCCGGACAAGGCTAGGCGCATGGAGGATGAGGAGTTTAAAGATCCTTCGGTGGCGTCAGAGGGGCGACTTTCAGAAGAGGAGTCCCATTGTGTGGACTTTGAGGAAGAGTTGGAAGAAGGTGAGCTTACAGAAAAGGAGGATCAGGCTAGAGTAGTGCGGGTCTTCTGCAGGGAGGAGCTTCCAGCGCTAGTTGCGGAAACGCTAGGGGCCCTAAACATGCTGGTACCGGGTTCCTCGGAGGATGACACCCTGGAGGATCCTTTGCTGCAGGTCTTTAGGAAAACTCAGAAAGCCTTTCCGGTACATAGGGTCTTTCAGGAGATGATTCAGGAAGAATGGAATGTGCCGGAGGCCCCGTTGAAGGGGGCCAGGGTGATGCGCCGGCTCTATCCTTTATTGGATAAGGATAGGGAGGTTTTCCAGGTGCCTAAGGTAGATGCAGCGGTTGCTGCAGTCACTAAGAAGACCACAATCCCGGTAGAGGGGGGTGCGGCCCTCAAGGATGCTCAGGACAGGCGTCTTGATGTACACCCAAGCTTGATGTACGTCTTTAACCTTCGCAACAGCTCCTTTTAGTTTTTTCTTAACTGTTTTCCTCATTTTATCATAGTCTCCCTTTCGAAAGTTAAAAGGTAGTACTGTGGATTTCCTTACTATCCCTCCTCCACTAATTAAATCAAAGGCAATCATGCTATGATCACTATTGCCAAGTGGCCCCAACACCCTTATCTCTTGCACTAGATCTGGTGTTCCACTAAGGACTAGGTCTAATATGGCTTCCCCTCTGGTCGGTTCATGAACCAGCTGCTCCAAGAAGCAGTCATTTATTCCATCTAGGAACTTTATCTCCCTAGCATGTCCTGACGTGACACTGACCCAGTCGATACCGGGGTAATTGAAATCACCCATTATTATTACTGCGCTGTAACTTTTGTTAGCTTCCTTGATTTCTTTGAGCATTTCATCATCTATTTGGTCATTCTGGCCATTCTTGATGCCATGCTGCGTCAAATTTTTGAGGTGAAGGCCTTGTCGCTCCAAGCGGCTATTTGTGGAGCGTGGGTGGCCAGGGCCTGTCTTCGCTGGTCGCAACGGATTCAAGGGGAACGGCCCGGCGAGGGGGCTGATGAGGCCTCCAGGCTTGAGTCCGGGGCGGCCTATCTGGCGGATGCGCATTATGATCTCATGAGAGGATTGTCGAAGAGCATGGCTTCGGCGGTAGCCACCAGGCGGCATCTCTGGCTTCGTAATTGGGCGGCTGACTATTCCTCTAAGTCGCGACTCAGCAAGCTGCCCTTTAAGGGGCATCTCCTGTTCGGAGAGGATCTGGAGAAGTTAGTTAAGGACCTTGGCGAGTCGAAGGGCGGTAGGTTGCTGGAGGACAAGCCTAAGCAAGATCAGCCAGCTTCTGGGGGCAAGGGCCAGTTGAGAGATTTTCGCAGGTACCGCTTTCAGAGATTTAATTTCCCTCAGAGGGGTAGATTCCCCAATAGGAACCAGGGTTTCCGGGGGTTTTGGGGGGCAGGAAGGGGTTTCGGGGCCTCCTCTGGGTCTTCCTCGTCTAATTTTAAGAAATCACAATGATGCCAGGGGGACCCAGGCCCCTCTCGTCTCGGTAGGGGGGAGTCTGCAGGAGTTTTATGCAGCCTGTGTCCACATTACGACAGATCAGTGGGTGCTAGAGGTCATTCGCGAGGGCTATGCCTTGGAGTTCCGCATGCCGGTTCGGGATGCTTTCGTCATGTCTCCCTGCAGGTCGCCGAGCAAGCGCGAGGTGGTGCAGGGAACAGTACGAAGGCTCCTCGAGCTCGGGGCAGTAGTTCCGGTGCCACGCGACCAACTCGGCTGCGGTCGATACTCCATTTATTTTGTCGTTCCGAAGGAGGACGGTGGGTGTCGGCTGATTCTGGACCTCAAGGGGGTGAACCGACGGCTCCGTGTATCGTGTTTTCACATGGAAACGCTTCGGTCAGTGATTGTGGCGGTACGAAAGGGCGAGTTTCTCACGTCTCTGGATCTTGCAGAAGCGTATCTCCACATCCCCATTCGGCCGGATCATCAGCGTTTTCTACGATTCGCGGTTCCGTTCGGACGCTTTCAATTCCGAGCGTTGCCTTTTGGGCTGGCGATGGCTCCTCGTACGTTCACCAAGGTCATGGTAGTCGTAGCCGCGGCGTTGCGAAAGGAAGGGATTCTCGTCCATCCCTATTTAGACGATTGGTTGATTCGAGCAAAGTCCAGGGCCGAGAGCGAACGTGTGACTGCCAGGGTAGTGTCCTTCCTGGAGAGCCTGGGTTGGGTGGTCAATCTAGCGAAAAGCCATCTCATTCCCTCGCAGGACTTGGAATATCTCGGAGCTCGGTTCGACACAAGGTCCGGACATGTGTTTTTTACCTCAGCGACGGGCCAGCGACTTACAAAGGCTGGTGCGGAGGTTCTTCCGCTGCCGGGCGCCCACTGCATGGGAGTACCTGCAGCTGCTGGGCACGATGGCGGCGACGTTAGAGTTGGTGCCATGGGCGAGAGCGCACATGAGACCGCTGCAGAGAGCTCTGCTCCGACGCTGGTCGCACCAGCGGGACTCTATGTCGAAGAAGCTTCCTTGTCCAGAGGACACGCGCGTTGCCCTGCAGTGGTGGTTAAACCCCAAGATGTTGCGGAAGGGGAGGCCACTGGAGCCGCCCGCCTGGGTGCCGCTGACGACAGATGCCTGCCTAGCGGGCTGGGGTGCGCATTGCCAGGGCCGGTTCACCCAGGGGCGGTGGAACGTGAAGGAGGAGACCTGGTCCATCAACAGGCTAGAGTTGCGAGCTGTGGCTCTGGCCTTGCAAGATGTCCATGGGTTGCTTGCGGGGGAGTCGGTGCGCGTCTTCTCCGACAACGTGACGGCGGTGGCGTATGTGAATCGTCAGGGGGGGACTAGCAGCGCAGCTCTAGAGGCAGAGGCGGAGACTCTGCTCGGTTGGGCCGAGGAAAACCTGCTGGACCTCTCAGCGGCGCATGTGGCAGGAGTAGACAATGTGCAAGCAGATTTTCTGAGTTGGGTGCGGGTGGACCCCGGGGAGTGGGTTCTTCACCCGGAGGTGTTCGAGAGCCTGGTGCGTCGCTGGGGCCCTCCGGTCATGGATCTCATGGCGACCTTTCAGTCGGCAAAGGCAAGTCGGTTTTACAGCTGGAGAAGGGAAAGAATGTCAGAGGGTCTCGATGCGCTGGTTCAAAGGTGGCCGGAGGGGGAGCTTCTATATGTGTTCCCTCCTTGGGCGCTGATAGGCAGGGTTATCTAGCAGATAGAGGCGTACTGCGGTCTCGTGATTCTGATAGCCCCGGATTGGCCTCGCAGGCCCTGATACGTGGACTTGGTGCGACTGCTGTTAGACAGCGCCTGGCATCTTTCACGATGAGCGGATTTGTTGTCGCAGGGGCCGCTGTGGATGCCCCACCTGGATCGGTTCTCGCTTACGGCTTGGCTATTGAAAGGGCGCGGCTGAAGGCGAGGGGCTATTCGGCTTCTGTGATTAGTACTTTACTGCGAGCTAGGAAGAGATCCACGTCTCTCGCGTATGTCCGGGTCTGGCGAGTGTTTGAAGCCTGGTGTGCCGATCACGCGTGCGCGGCGTTAGAGGCCTCAGTCCCGCAGGTGTTGCAGTTCTTGCAGGATGGTTTTGAGAAAGGGCTGGCGGCTTCTTCATTGAGGGTGCAGGTCACGGCCCTGGCCTGTTACAGAGGTAGAGTAGGTGGCCGGCCACTCGGAGGGCACGGTGACATTAGGCGGTTCCTTAGAGTGGTTTCGCTTTTGAGACCACCTGGGTGGCACTTGATATCAAAATGGAGCCTCCCGTTCGTGCTGGAGGCCTTGGAACGCCCGCCCTTTGAGCCGTTGGGTCGGGCATCGTTGAAGGATCTCACTTTGAAGGTGGTTTTTCTGGTGGCGATTTGTTCGGTGCATAGAGTATCGGAGTTACAGGCCTTGTCGTGTAAGCAGCCGTACCTATCCTTTTTTGAGTCTAAGGTGGTTTTGCGTCCGGTGCCCTCCTTCCTACCCAAGGTAGTGTCGGCGTTCCACTTGAATCAGGTTATCTCCTTGCCGGTGTTTCGGACTCCTTCGAGGGAACCGGCTGTCGGAGTGTGGAGTCTTCTGGACGTGAAGAGGGCGTTAAAGCGGTATCTCCGGCGCACGGTGGAGTTCCGTAAGTCGGAACGGCTGTTTGTGCTGTTCGCGGGACCGCATAGGGGCGAGGCGGCCTCGAAGGCCTCCATTTCGAGGTGGATTAAACAAGCTATTGCTTCCGCGTATGTGCTAAAAGGTAAGACCATGCCAGAGGGGTTGTGAGCCCACTCTACTGCTGGAAATTTGTAAGGCGGCAACGTGGTCTTTCCTGAATCCGTTTATTAAGCACTACCGTCTGGATGTTCAGGCGCAACTGGATGTGTGTTTTGGAGCGGCGGTCATGCAGGCTGCCTCGGTGGGTCCCTCCCATTGAGTACTGCTCTGGTACACCCCAGAGGTCCGGGACTAGACTGGAGATACGATCAGGAAGGTTAAATTAGACTTACCTGCTAATTGTTCCTGGAGTAGATACAGTCTAGTCCCGTATCCCGCCCTGGGGTGGTTACATTCCGCCATCGGCAGCCGGGTTACACAGGACAGTGAATACAGGTAAGAATTTTATGCGTGTCAGGGGGGCGGTCTTTTCCCTCAGGTTTTGGCCCCCCGTCATGGATTCGGGGGGAGTAGATTCCTCGCAGTTTTTTGTGGGCTATAGTTGCTGTTTTGCCCTGTTTATTTGTTCCCATTCTCAGTTACTACAAAGTTGGGTATGGGTTTTTTTTTGGCGTCTGATAGGCATGATGTAGTTTGTGGAAATACTTACTTGTTGCTCCGGTGAGTCTGCTTTGTCAATAGGTAACTGGGAGATGGAGGCGGATCCCAGGATGATATACTGCTGACATCAGAAAAAGAAGGTGGTTCCTCAGTCTCCAAGCTGCTGTTTAAGGTAGACAACCCAGAGGTCCGGGACTAGACTGTATCTACTCCAGGAACAACAATTAGCAGGTAAGTCTAATTTAACCTTACCGATCTCACTGGTTATATTGCAAATACCATATTGCCCACATTTTTTATGTCCTCTTTCTATATCATCAGATGGCCTTTCTGCCAATAAAGGGCGCAGCATTTCTGCCCTCAATTTTTCTTTCAAATTCTGATTTCTTTTCCAAACAGCGTATCTTTTTATCCCCTAATCCTGGAACATTGCTCAACACATTTGAATGTTTTTTTGAGAACTCGCTGAATTTTAAAACTTAATGGAGAAAATCTAGTAATAAAATTTACTTGTGTTGTATCTACAGCTTTTCTTTTTTCTCCAAGATCCAGCAGTAATGCTCTATTAAAGAATGCCCTATTGTAGGCTCGCTGGATTATAGATTGAGGATATCCTCTTTCACGAAAATTGTTTACTAGTGTTTTTGATCTTTAAAGTCCTTCTCATCTGAACATTTCCTTCTATAATCGGATAAATTGAGCAAACGGTAATCCATTTTTCAATCTTTGCGGTTGTGCACTTTCATAGTGCAAAAATTTGTTACGATCCGTAGGTTTTCGATGGATTGATGTCTCACTTTTGACTATGACTACATCCAAAAATGTAATTGTTTGAGCATGGGATGAATATGTAAACTGGATGTTGATATCTCTACTATTTAACCATTCACAGAATTCTTCTAGTGATGTAAGCGACCTCTTCCATAACAAAAAAAACATCGTCGATATAACAGCACCATAATTTTGTTTGATCCAAATGGGGCTTTACCAAGCCATTTATCTTCATATTTTCCCATGAATAGGTTTGCAATCGAAGGCGCACAAGTAGCTCCCATTGCTACTCCAGAAATCTGGTGATATTTTTTTTTCAAACAGATGTTTTGCTATAGAACAAGTTGTTTTGGGAAAAGCAGGAAGAACGCGTGAACAAGCTTTAATTATGCAACAGTAACGATGGATATTCAATTTAGAATTGGTAATCCCTAGACGATTAAATAGTCAAATCGATTGGGAAGCATGTCTATGAGAACCGATGGGAGAGTTGCACTAGCTCTGCTGATTACAAGTACAGAGTGTCAAATGACAAATTGAACAATACGTCACTGATAGGATGGAGAACAGCGGTATAAGAACGCAAGTTCAACAGGCGAGCCACATGTGTGGCTTTTTTCAACTTGGCAAGTTGCCAGCTCAGTAAGAGGAAGGCGTTTGCAGCATCAAGGTATGTGGCGTCTTTTAAGTTTGAATTGAGCCTAAATAAAGTCTTTGAATTGCATTTGTGCGAATTATATTTTGCGAACGGTTTTAACATTGAATATATAAGAATGATGGTTAAACCTGAGTTAAGTGTCTGGGAAAGTATCTGATTACAACACTTCACTTTTGTAGAATGTTCTAAATTTTGTGGGATCAACCCCTGAAGAAACGAAAGAGTGAAACGCAGAGAGGCGCCGACAAGAGGCGTTGGGAAAAAGAATTGCTAAGATAAACACGGGAAAAAGAATTGCTAAGATAAGCACATTTTTGAAATACATAATTTTAAGAAGGACTGTAATTTATTTGCATTGGATTGGTCATTGATGCAAACGGGCACTGAAAGTTTTGACAAAACTGAAGTCTTGATTAGTCTGAGACCTCCTTTGCAATTTGATTATATTTAGAAGTGAATTGTTCTAGAATCATCACGATAAGTACTTATTGACACAAAACAGTGTTTGGTTATTCATAGAGTGGATTGATATTTAATTATGAATAGCATGGTGGCATCTGTTTTTATCAGTGTAGGAAAAGGGGGGGGTGGTATGATGGCTGGGCTAGACAGTGGAGAGGAAGTGGATATAAAACTATCAAAGGCTTTTATTTATTTTATTTAAAAGTTTTTCTATACCGCCCCTTCCAGAGATCAAGGGCGTTTTACAAATAACAATTACATTAAACTGGTAGGTTGAACTTGCAAAAACATAGAGCTTGGTATGGTACAGAGATGTCAACAAATTAAATTTAAGAGTATGTACAGGTAATCTCATACAATATTTACAGGTAACATATTACAATCATCTTGTTTACAAGTGAGTTTATGTTCATCAGCGCTGAGTTGGATAAAGCAACTGAATTGGGTAGTTGGAAATCCTGATGAATTTAGGTAGGTGGGATCAGAGTTTTATAGTGCCACAGCCCAAAAAGGACCAGTTGTACTTTTGTTGATGTCTCAGAGTGCCAGGCCAGAAAATTGCAAGGACATTCTAACTCAGCAGGCATTTTGCCTAGATGGAGGGGCTAGTTTGCTTGCATCAATCTGCATATCCGTGCTGTTGTAGGATGGATTCTGTACCACAAAGTTCTAGATTCCTGTTATACCAGCCCCTGTTCAATGTAATTTCAGTTTGTTCAATGTAAACCGCACTGATGCAGAATAGCGCGGTATATAAGAGAATTAAAATAAATAAATAAAAAATAAACTAGTATATACTAGTAAACTAGTATGTATTTGGAGTGGTGGAGTGGCCTAGTGGTTGGGGCAAGGTACTTCAGGCCGGAAGGTCGGTGGTTCAAATCCCACTAGAGGACAGCAACCTTGGGCTGGAAGGACTGGGGCTTCTAGTCCCACAGGTGCTCCTTGTGGTCTTGGGCAAGCCACTTAACCCTCCATAGCCCATGTTCCCTGTAAAATAGTTATCTCCAAGTTATAATGCCCTGTTCAATGTAATTTCCGTTTGTTCAATGTAAACCGCACTGATGCAGAATAGCGCAGTATGTAAGAGAATGTAAATAAAAATAAATAAAAATATTTCAAATTGAAAATGTAGATTTGGCATGCCACTGTATAGCGGTTGGGTAGTTGCAAAGCTTGCATGTGTTGGTACAGTTGTGGTTGACGTTATTGGCACCCTTGCATTTTAGGTATGTTTTACAATATTTTGAGAAATAATTGGAAATATTCTAACCGTATGTTGTCATAATATTTGAATAGTAAGTTCAAAGGTATACAACAAAAAAGAGATCTCCGCAACTTACACATTAATTTCTGAGAAGAAAACAAAATATGACCTGGACAGGATTAATGTCACCCTTATTTGGTTGCACAATCCTTGGCAGTGATTAATGCTTCCAAACGTTTCTTGTAGCCATCTATAAGTTTCGTCCATTTGTCTGCTGGTAGTTTCTCCTACTTAACTGCGATTTGTTCCAGCTCATGAATGTTTCCAGGATTCCTTTTACCAATGGCAGATTTCAGCTCTTTCCAAAGGTTCTTGATTGGATTGAGATCAGGACTCGTTGCTGGCCAGTTTAAAACTGACTATTTTTTGCCTTTTTAACTGTTCTTTTGTACTTTTGGATGTATTGTTTTGGGTCATCCTGCTGGAGAACCCATGACCTTCAACCCAGACCTAGCTTTCTGATATTAGGTAGCACATTTCTCTCCAGAATACCTTGGTAGTCCTCTGACTTCATGATTCCTTTAATACGTTCCAGGCCTGCAATTCCTGATGCAGCAAAATGGCCCCACGACATTATGGAACCTCCACCATATTTAACTGTAGGAAGGGTGTGGTTTTTCCCTTATAAGCTTTATTTCTTCACCTGTAAATGTATCACTGGTCTGCATTGCCAAAGAGCTCATATTTGGTTTCATCTGTCCACAGAATGTTTTCCCAGTAGGATTGTGGTTTCTCAAGGTGGGTTTGGGCAAAGATCAGATGTGCCTTTTTGTCTTTGAGTAGTGGGGTCCTCCTTGGCCTTCACACAAGAAGTCCTTTTGTTTAGTGTGCGGCACATGATGCTGGTTGAAACCACCACTCCATATTGTTCCAGGTCAGCCTTAAGCTCTTTGGATGTTGTACATGGTGTTTTTCCAACAGTTTGCACTAACCTTCAAAGACTACTTGGATTAATTTTCTTCTTCCCACCACATCCTGGGAGGTTCTTGACAATTCCATGAGCAGAAAACTTCTTAACATTGTGGATTGTAGAGACAGGAATTCCAAGGTCTTTGGAGATGGCCTTATTCCCCTTTTGAAGTTTGATATTTGGTGGTGATGGCTTTTTTGATGGTCTCGGCAGCTCTCTTGTCTTCACCATTATGAAAATGGAACAGAGTGAATGTGGCCATTTTTAAACATTAGAGGCATCATTCATTGGTTTTGTACTGACAATTGATCACATCAAATTTTACTGCAATGGGAATGTGGTTCTTCTGTTCAAACTGATTTGAATTGTTTATAAAGGTGCCAATAATTATGTCCTAATGACATAAATGAAAAGATACTGGCTGGTTTTCAATACAAGTTGCTGTTAAAGGACTGATGCCTTGGTAAAATGATATGCCATTGCTGCAGTATTGATAGTAAGGTCTGCTTGGCTAAAGTGTGCTTTTGTAACAAATGGATCAGAAAATTAAGAAAATCATTGACTAAATCTTTAATAATAGAATTAATGTAAAGAAGCTTGATGAATGGGAGTTTAAGGCTCACTGATGTTCCTGATCTTGGCCCAAGGCTACTATTGCAGACCTGGAACTGGATGCTCATTGGTGCTGAGATCCTTTTTCTGCCCTTGTTAATTTATATGTATATCATCTACTAATGTTTTTCTGTAGGATGAAGTTTATCATTTGGATATATCTCCTTTCTTCATTCTGACATTTGGACATGCATCTTTTGGAATAATTATGCCCTGGCAATGTACCAGATTTATATTATTACTTTTTTAATTTGTATGCTACTATGTCTTGGTTTATTTGATTCTTTTGTGTCTGATATCTGTGCGTATGTAGTCTAAAGCCATTTTACTGGCCACTTTTTTTTTTTTTTATAGGAGATATTGAACATTCCAGGTTGTCCAACTAAACCAGTCCAGACAAGTGGGTTAAGTTCCCCTGCCAGCAGGTGTCGAGATAGAGAAGGTAACAAAGACCAAACCAGCTGAGGCATCATCCCTGGCATAAACCCTAGGCACAGTTAGGGATGATCTCAGTACTTTCTCTGTCTCAGCAGATGTTGGACTCCTTTATTTGTCCTCTCTGATGTGGCCTTCAGCCTTCCTTCTGGGTGCTGGGCCACTTGATCCCGGGGGTGTACGAGACACCCTGTCTGGTGGATCACTTGTAAGTTAGCTCCTGGCTGAGAGAGCCAGTGCAGTTTGGTGGGGGCGCTGAGTCAGGAGGACCCTCTGAGAGACCCTAGGCTTCTGTTCCCTTTATTCTTTCTTTGTTCCCTTTTACATTTATTTAATTTTAAAAAAATCCTTATTGTCCCTCCAGTCCAGTCCTGATCTGTGGGTAGCCTGGAGACTGAGCAAGTCATCTTTTGATGACATCGGAGTACTTAGGCAGCTGGCACCACCTACCAGCCCCAGTAAGCTCTATTTCCAAGCAGCTGGAACAGGTGATCTCAAGGGTTTGGACTCTCTGTAGGGACAACTAAGGGGCCCATTCTTCTTTTTGGCCATTTTCAGTGGTTGATTGGCAGCTTGAGGGGCCCTTTTCCGAGGGGAAAGAATAGACTCAAGACTGCACACAAAGCCTTTTTATTGTTTTAAAAAAATGTTAGTCCAAAAAAGGCAGCATTAAGGGCAGGGTCCCTCTCTCTGTGGAGAAAAAGGCTCACCGGTGCCTCTTTGACGGCTGCCATGGCTCCCGAACCATTTGGTGGGTGAGGAGCCATGTGGGAAGGCAAGGCCAGGCAGTGTGACTCTTTTGGGCTCCCATCTCTCCACCAAAGCCAGTAAGTGGGGGCTAGGCGTGAGCACGAGAGTGAGGTTTTAGATCTAGGCCGCTAATGCAGGGCTCCCTTCTCCAGGCCATTTCTTTGCTGTGCCGGTATTTGTTTTTTCTCCCCATTTTCATGGCGCAGTTAACCGCCACCGCAGACAGTGATTTCAGCGTCATTTTCCTGTAGCATGGGAAGCTGCGCCATTTTCTAAGTCAGGGAACTTCTCAGCACAGAGCAGGAAAGGAAGGGGGGAGGTCCTGCTCAGACGCTGGGGCTGCTACGCCATATTTTGTTTTACTTTGCTTTTAAAGTTGCCTTTAGTTCTGGACACCTGCCTTTTGTTTTTTGCGAAGAAAAAAAAATCATCTTAAGAAAGCCAGACAAAACGGCAGTGGCTGAGGGATTTGGTGCACCCCTCAACTGAAAGGACAGGGGGTAAGTGCGCCATCCTTTCAAAAGGTTATCCAGCGGGACTTGAAGGGGCACCAGTACCTTTCCTTACCCCATGCTGTGCCATGCTGGCAAGGGCCACATGTCGTCCGTGGGGCATGACTGGGCACAATCTCAGTCTCAGGTGTATGTTGAGGTTGCGAGACCAATGCACACACAGCAGAGAAAGACTTGTAGGACAGTGCAGCTAATTTGAGTCATGCGGGGCCCTCTGGGGCCTCGGAGAGCTTGGTGTGGACAACAATGTGGAGGCTTTCTTCTCCCTCCAGAGGAGCGATAGTGTCGGCCCAGCTCAGAGGAGCAGGTTCTGTGCCACCGGTGTTAGAGCATTGTGGCGGGGAGCGCTCCTCTCCTATGCCTTCAATTTTGTGGGAATGTTTAGAGGAGGGTGCTCTGGGGAAGGGGGTGTTCCCTGGAGTTCATGTTCCTCATGCACAAGGCCTTCTGCCTGAAACAGCAGGGTAAGGGTCACCCCCCCCCCTTTCAGGGTTAGACCAGGGGCCACTTAGCAGTAGTGATCATAGCATGATCGTGTTTGATTTAATTAATGGAGGAGAGATTGTAAGGAAATCCACAGTACTACCTTTTAACTTTCGAAAGGGAGACTATGATAAAATGAGGAAAATAGTTAAGAAAAACTAAAAGGAGCAGTTGCAAACGTTAAAGACTTACATCAAGTTTGGGTGTTTAAAAATACTATCTTGGAAGCCCAGACCAGCTGTATTCCATGCTTTAAGAAAAGTGGAAGTCCAAAAAACTGCCAGCATGGTTTAAAGGTGAGGTCAGAGAGGCGGCTGTTGCCAAAAAGCATCTTTCAGGAAATGGAAAAAAGAGCCAAAGGACGAAAACTGGAAACGGCACAAGCACTGGCAAGTTAAATGCAAGGCATTGATAAGGCAGGCAAAGTGAGAATTTGAGAAGAAACTTGCTGTGGAAGCAAAAACGCATAATAAAGACTTTTTCAAGTACTTTCGTAGCAAAAACCTGAGAGTCAGTTGGTCCATTAGATGATAGAGGGGTAAAAGGGGCAGTAAGAAAGGACAAGGCTATAGCGGAGAGACTGAATGAATTCTTTGCTTCGGTCTTTACTGAGGAAGATGTAGGGATGTTACCTATGACTGAAGTGGTATTTAAAGGTGATACTGCAGAAGAATTGAAAGAAATATCGCTACACCGGGAAGAGGTATTACAACTATTTGATAAACTGAAGAGTAGCAAATCACCTGGACCGGATGGTATACATCCAAGGGTGTTGAAAGAACTGAAATATGAGATTGCAGACCTGCTATTAGTAATCTGTGAAGTATCATTAAAATCATCTCTAATACCTGAAGATTGGAGGATTGCCAATGTAACACCAATTTTTAAAAAAGGTTCCAGGGGTGATCCGGGAAACTACAGACCGGCGAGCCTGACGTCTGTACCGGGAAAAATGATAGAAACCATCATAAAGAACAAAATTACTCAGCATGTAGATCGTCATGGCCTAATGGGAGACAGCCAACATGGCTTTAGACAAGGAAGATCTTGTCTTACTAATCCGTTATGTTTTGTTTTGTTTTTTTGAAGGTGTGAATAAACAGGTAGACAAAGGTGAGTCGATTGATATAGTGTATCTGGACTTTCAGAAAGCCTTTGACAAAGTCCCTCATCAGAGACTTTTGGCAAAACTAGAGAGTCATGGGATAGGAGGCAGTGTACTATTGTGAATCAGGAACTGGTTAAAAGATAGAAAGCAGAGGGTAGGGCTAAATGGCCAGTTTTCCCAATGGAGAAAGGTGAATAGTGGTGTACCCCAGGGATCTGTGTTGGGTCCGCTGCTTTTTGACATATTCATAAATGACGTGGAAAACGGAATAACGAGTGAGGTTATCAAATTTGCAGATGAGACAAAACTATTTAAAGTTGTTTAAAACCATGAGGATTGTGGAAATTTGCAAAAGGATCTTGGTAAATTAGATGACTGGGCATCAAAATGGCAGATGAAATTTAATGTGGACAAGTGCAAAGTTTTATGCACCTAGGGAAGAACAACCCAAACTATGGTTACACGATGCAAGGTTCCACATTAGGAACTACCACCCAGGAAAAAGATCTAGGCATCATTGTGGATAACATGTTAAAACCCTCTGCCCAGTGTGCAGCAGCGGCCAAGAGAGCAAATAGAATGCTAGGTATCATAAGGAAAGGAATGGAAAATAAAACAAAGGATATTATAATGCCTCTGTATCGTTCCATGGTGCGACCGCATCTTGAATATTGTGTGCAATTCTGGTCGCTGTATCTAAAAAAGGATATAGTGTTAGAAAAAGTTCAGAGAAGAGCCACCAAAATGGTAAAGGGGATGGAAGGATACCCCTATGAAAGGCTAAAAGGGTTAGGGCTCTTTAACCTGGAAAATAGACGGCTGAGGGGAGATATGATAGAAATCTATAAATTAATGAACGAAGTGGAATGGGTAAACGTAGATTGTTTACGTTATCAGTATATAGGAAGACTAGGGGACATGCAATGAAGCTACAGGGTAAACTATTTAAGACTAATAAGAGGAAATATTTTTTCACTCAACGTGTAATCAAACTCTGGAATTGGTTACCGGAGGATGTAGTAAAAGCGGCTAGTGTAGCTGGGTTTAAAAAAGGTTTGGACAAGTTCCTGGAGGAAAGGTCCATAAACCATTATTAAAAAGGGACCCAGGATATCACTGCTTGACCCAATACAAGCATTGTGGAACCTGTCTTTTGGGGAAACTGCTAGGTACGTATGACCTAGATTGGCCACTGTTGGAAACAGGATACTGGGCTCGATGGACCTTGGTCTGACCCAGTATGGCATATGTTACGTTATGAAGAAACGAGCAGCACCGGCTGACTGGATGCTGGAGCACCTGGGAGAGGAGATGGGCTCCCTTCACTCAAATGATCAAGAAGATTCGTGGGAGCTGGAGGAGATGGAAGAAGGCGAGATCCTGCAGGAAGACGAGTCTCAAATCGTCAGTCTTATGCCGAGAGGAGTTGGCATCTCTTATGTCCTAGTCACTTAACTCTTATATGTCTACCAGGGTTCCCTCTAGAGGATGATGCACGGGAAGACCCACTGTTTCAAGCCACCCGGAAATCACAAAAGGTTTTCCTACTACATTGATTAAGTGGATGATCCAGGATGAATGGGACCTTCCAGAAGATGGTCTTAGAGGGACAAGGACCATGGCCTGCCCTTACTCTTTGCCAGAGCACGAAAAGGAGCTCCTTCATTCCCCAAAGGTGGATGCCGTGGTATCAGCAGTGAACAAGAAGGCTATGATTCCTGTGGAGGGTAGCTCCGGCCCTCAGGGATATCCAGGACAGGAAGTTGGATACTTTGTTGGATACTTTGGATACTTTGTTGAAGCAGGCATTTGACACCCAACACCCTGTGCTTACAGACGACTGTGGTGCGTTTGTAGCCAAAGCTCGCCTTAGGCGGACACAGGGTGTTCTGCAGCCAGTGGAGGAGTCTCAGTGGCCAGAGGTGGCAAAGCTGGAGTCTGGGGCCACTTATCTGGCGGATGCCTTTCAAAGGGTATGGCCTTGATAGCGGTGTGTCGCTATCCGTGGTTGCGAAATTGATTGGTGGATGTTTCCTCAAAGACTGAGTAAGCTACCCTTTAAGGGTATGCTGCTGCTTGGCGAGGCACTGGAGAAGTTGATGAAGGACCTGGGGGAGTCTAAAAGGGGGCGCATGCCCAAGGACAAGCAGAAAGTATCAGATACCAAACACCAAGTTAAACAAAACCATCCAACAGAAAAAAACTTGGGTAACCAAAAAGCCTGTGTTTCAAAGAAAATTTATAACAGATATTAAATTTTTTGTCGGAGAGGCCAACCAAGCAGAAGGAAGCACACGTTGTGCCGTTGTGACCCGTCCATTTTATTAAATAAGACGTGATATCAAGAAATTGGATTGACTGGATCTCAATTTGAGCTGTAAACTGGATGTTAGTTTTGAATGTGTTCAAAATAACAATGAAAGAGTCCAATTCAGACCACGAACCAAACCAGAGAAAGAAAATGTCATCCAGAAATCTGGCGCAGATTTTTGTGTCCCTGTTCCTTTTATTATATTGGCCGTACCTCACGTCCTTTCAGGGTATGTCTGACTGAACATGCCTCTAGATTGAGAACAAAGACCCTCACAGCCCCCATGGTAGAACATTGTTTACAGCTCAAATTGAGATCCAGTCGATCCAATTTCTTGATATCACTGTGAAGAGGACTTCTTCTGGTTTTGTTACCTCTTTATTTAGAAAACCGGTTCAACGAAATACCCTATTGCGATACAATAGTTTTCATCCACCTGCCCTAAAGAGGGGTTTACCTTTTGGCCAGTGTTTGCAGCTGCGCCACAATTGCACCGATCTGAGAGACTTTAAGGAACATGCTAATGATCTTAGCCAGCGTCTACTGTTACGGGGTTACCCATATAGATTGATTGTGCTGGCCTATAAACGGGCTTTGCATTGCCATAGGGAATGGTTATTTTGTGCTGGGACTTCTGAGAACCCTCAGGATAAGATTACGGGGATTTTTCCCTATATGACCGGTTCCTCTACAGTTATGCAAATTCTACATCTATTTTGGCCTGTCCTTCATTTACATACGTGTTATCGGGGCCAGCTTCGGATAGCATATTCCCGTTGAACTAATCTAAGGGATCGCTTAGTGCACACTACAGCTGAAATTGACAGTCCTCCTATATCTCATGCCTCTCCTGGTCACTATCCATGTGGGTCATGTATATATTGCTCCAATACCATCTCTGGTGTGACGTGGACAGATGGTCACACATCTATTGTCCATCGTTCACGTTGGCAGATGGACTGTACAACTAGTTTTGTTGTGTATTTGATTGTGTGTCCCTGTTCCTTTTATTATATTGGCCGTACCTCACGTCCTTTCAGGGTACGTCTGGCTGAACATGCCTCTAGATTGAGAACAAAGACCCTCACAGCCCCCATGGTAGAACATTGTTTACATTGTGTACAGCTGGCCCATAGTTTTCATGATCTTCACTGGCGAATCCTGGATTTTACACCAGTTCACCCGAGAGGAGGAGATCGTCTTCAGACACTTCAGAACTTGGAGCAGAGGTGGATTTTTCGCCTGGATTCTGTTAGCCCAAAGGGGTTGAACTTGCAGATTGATTGGCACACAGTCTATTAATTAATCATCTACACTTCTGTCAATCTTTGGTTTTAGGGGGTGGAGCTTGAAGTTGTGATCCCTCCCTATTTTAACTTCTGATTGGTCCTTTGGCGACAGCTGATGTGATTGACAAGTGGCAATTTAGCAGAACTTCTTGAGGCCGGCTCTTTTAAATAAAGCTGGTTTTCTGCCCTTTTGGGCTTAACAGGGCTGATGCTACATTATACGGCGGTTTTGACCTGAAGCAGGGGATTAAATGTTTTTACTTCCCCGAAACGTGTCACGTCGTCCTCACGCTATTTCAACTTACAGCCTTTTTGCTACTGACTCAGCTAAGTAACGCATTCTATTGTTTTTTTATGAAAATTTAAGATTCACGTCTTATTTAATAAAATGGACGGGCCACAACGGCACAAGATGTGCTTCCTTCTGCTTGGTTGGCCTCTCCGACAAAAAATTAAATATCTGTTATAAATTTTCTTTGAAACACGGGCTTTTTGGTTACCCAAGTTTTTTTTCTGTTGCAAGGACAAGCAGAAGCAGGGCGTGCCCTGGGGCTGAGGCGGGGTAAGTTGAGGGATTTTCAGTGGTTCCACACAGTGCGTTTTGCGCCGTATCAGAGGGGGGTGGTTTCCCTCTCAGGGACAGGCCTATTGGAGGTTTTGAGGAACAGGATGAAGATACTACTCCGCCTCTACTTCCTCGGCCCCAAAGAAGGCGCAGTGAAACGAGGCGGGCCTGGTTGGTGGTGGAGTCTGAGAGGTCGGTTGCGGGACTTTTATCCTGCCTGGATCCAGATCATGTCCGACCAGTTGGGTCCTTGAGGTTATTCGGGAGGGCTATGTACTGGAGTTCGCCAGTCCACTTGCTTCCTCCTTCGTACAGTCCCCATGCAAGGCCTGGGGCAAGGCAAAGGCCGTGCAGGACACCCTTGAACTGTTGCTACAATTAGGGGCCGTATTCCCTGTTCCCCAGGACTAGTATGGCAGAGGTCGATAATCCATTTATTTCATCGTACCAAAAAAGGAGGGTAGCTTTCGACCCATTCTAGACATCAGACATGAAAAATGGTGTCTGCAGGTGCCCCGGTTTCGCATGGAGACACTGGTCAGTTATCTTAGCCATTCAGGAAGGAGAATTTCTTACCTCCGTCAATCTCATGGAGGCTTATTTGCACATTCCAATCTATCCAGAGCACCATCAGTTTCTCTGCTTTGCAGTGCCCATGGGGTATTTTCAGTTCCAGCGACGGCCCTGTGCACCTTCACCAAGGTCATGGGTGGTAGTAGCGGCAGCTATGCACCAGGAGGGTATATTGGTTCATCCTAACCTCGACGATTGGCTCATCTGCGTTAGTTGATTTATTGAACTATTCCGCATAGTTTTTACATACACTTTGTTGTTTCAAGTTAAGATGTTCATTGTAAAAAGTTATAACTGTTCTATGTAAAACAAGTTCTGCATTGTTAATTGTTGTTAAATGTACACCGCAACTGATCGCTGGAAGATGCGGTATATAAATAAGTGTTAAATAAATAAAATTTGGGCAAAATTCCAAGAGGAGAGCAAATGGGCTACAGCGAGGGGTCGGGTTTCTGCAGAACCTTGGCTGGGTCATCAATTTTGCAAAAAGTTGGCTGGTCCCATCGCAAGATCTGGAGTACCTGGGAGCCCGCTTTGACACACACAGCAGCAAGGTCTTTCTGCCGGAGCAGAGGATGCAATCACTGCGGCAGTTTTTCTGGATTCAGTCACTGACAGCGTGGCGTTATCTTCAGGTTTTGGGAGCCATGGCTGCTACAATCAAATTGGTCCCTTGGGTATGTGCCTGTAGAACAGAGCACTGCTGCGCCATTGATCTCCGCAACAGCATCTGCTGAACCAATCTTTGTCCTGCTGGGGGTCATCCCAGAAAGCACTCAAGCGGTGGCTACACCTGGAACATGTGTCAGCCGGGATGCCCCTGGAGGCTCCACGCTGGATGACTCATGATGGATGACAGTCTCTTAGGCTGGGGAGTGCATTGTGAAAGCCAGGTGGCTCAAGGGCACTGGACACTGGAGGAAAGCGACTGGCCGATCAACCAGCTCAAGATGAGGATGGTCTTCCTTGCTCTACAGGAATTTCTCCCCTTGCTACAGGGCAAGCCGGTTTGAGTCTTCTCCGACAATGCCACCACTGTGGCCTCATCGGGGGGCAAGGGGAGTGTGTGTCTGGAAAGAGAGGCCAGTGCCCTGCTGAATTGGGTGGAGACCCACCTACAAGCGCTCTTGGTGGCCCATGTTGCCGGCATTGAGAATGACAGCTGACTACCTAAATCGCATGCATCTGGACCCCGGGGAGTGGACACTCAACAAGACTGTCTTCTCGCAGATAATGAAGTGGGGCACACTGATCATGATCTCTTGGCAACCTTTGTCAGGGAAGGCGAACAGATCCTTCAGCAGGAGACAGGAGAGAATGTCAGAAGGCCTACATGTTCTAGTGCAGCATTGGTTCACAGAGGGGCTGCTCTGTCTTTCCCCCCCTGGGGGCTCATTGGGCGAGTAGTACAGCGCCCCGAGGGTGAGTCATTCTCATCGCCCACGACTGGCCCAGCAAGTCATGGTATGCAGATCTAATCTGGATGATGGTGGATTGACTGTGGTGCCTGCCTCTCCAATCTGACCTGTTGGTCCAGGGTCCAGTGCGGATGCCTCAGGTGAATCGATTCTCACAGCATGGCTCTTGAAAGGACTCAGTTGAGAAGGCGGGGCGGCTTGGCATCAGTAATTTCCACCTTAATGAAGGCCCGGAAAAGGTCAACTTCATTGTCTTATATCAGTTTGTGGTGCATTTTTGAGGCCTGGTATGTGGAGTGGCAGTGCCAGCCTCTGTTAGCGTCAGTGCCCAAGGTTTATGTTTGTTTATTAAAACTTTATATACCGCCCAATACAATTAGCATCTGGGCGGTTCACAATACATAAAATCAATTAAAAAATGTTAAAAGAGAGAGAGCTGCGAAAAAGAGCCAGAAAAGGAACGCCATAAAATTAAAGAAAAAAAAAGGGATAGAAACAGAAATAGATTGGGGGATAAAGATGGGTAACAAAAGGGAAAAAAGAAGGGGATGACAACAAAAAATAATATAAAACAAGGGTAAGGGGTATGCTGTCAGAGGCCTGGGGGGGGGGGGGGAGATGGGACTGGGAAAGGAAGGTTAAAGGCAGAACAGAAAAGATGGGTTTTAAGATTAGTTTTAAAGGACGGGTAGGAGGTTTCTAAGCATAGAGAAGGTCCCGTGATTCCTCCAGTCAGGGCTTGACAAAGGGCTGGCTTGTGTGTGCAGGTGGCAGAGCTAACTTGCTACTGTGGCAGAATCCAAGGAGTATCCTTGGGAACGCACCCGGACGTACGGTTTCTCAGAGTGGTCAAGCGGGTCCATCCGCCGAAGAGGGCGGTGGTTCCCTGCTGGGACCCAACCTAGTGCTGGCAGAAGAGCTTTTTGAGCTGTTGGGGTCTTGAACCCTGAAGGACTTGACACTTAAAATGGTGTTTCTGGTGGCCATCTGCTCTGCCCGAAGGATTTTGGAGCTCCAAGCACTGTCGTGTTGGGAACTTTTTCTCTCCATTTCCAAAGAGAAGGTGGTCTTGTGACCGTTTCCATCGTTTTGTTGGGGTTGAACACAAACAGCCAAACAAAAAATAGAAGGGAAAAAAATGAATCTCCTTCAGTTTCTACCTAAGGTACTCTCGGTATTTCATGTTAACCAACTGTTCACCCTGCTGGTGTTCTCGGGAGTGCCTGAGGGGGTCTCGGACCCACAGTTATGCCTGTTGGACATGCGCCATGCCTTATGCCATTATCTGAAAAGGACAGCACCATTCAGAAAGTCAGACCGATTGTTCATTTGGTTTGGTGGTTCATGTAGAGGAGAGGCAGCCTCTAAGGCATCCATCTCTAGGTGGATTAAGGAAGCTTATCGCCTCAGCCTATATGGTGCGGTGGAGGTCGGTGCCTCCAGGTTTGTGAGTCCATTCAACCAGAGTGCAGGTCGCGCCCTGGGAAGAGGCTAGCTTGGTGCCACCAGCAGATATTTGTAGGGCGGCTACCTGGTCATCTCTTCATACTTTTGTGAAGCATTACCGCCTGGATGTGCAAGCGATGGGGGATGTGAGGTTTGGTGTGGCAGTCATTCAGGCTGAGCTCGCGAGACCCTCCCATAGTTAGTACTGCTATGGTACATCTCAGAGGTCGGGACTGGACTGGAGGACAATAAGGAAGGTAAAATTAGGCCTTACCTGCTAATTGGCTTTCCTTGAGTAGCTCCAGTCCAGTCCCGGATACCTCCCTGATTCAGTATTGTCAGCAGCATAGTGAACCCAGACTAGAAGACATTCAGTTTGGTGTGGGTAGTCCGGCATCTTGTTCTGATAGGAGGTGGCAGGGTAGCGGGCGTGGGAGCCTTAACTGGCAGAGCCACACATTTTCTAAGAGTCCATATATGGGAGTAACACATTTCTGGATTGCAGGTTAGGAGGTCTGGTTCGTGAATAGCTAACATTCAGAGGACTGTCGGGTAAGCCTTTTCTTTCTTCACGATGATAGAGTCCCTGGAAAGGTTGGAGGGGACTAGTTCATGTTTGCTTTTTTTTAGGGATTTTGTATGCTTAGTTCATATTTTGATGACTTATTTTGTTGCTCCTGTGAGTCTGCTTTGTCAATAGGTTACTGAGGCTAGTAGGTGGTGCCAGCTGCCTAAGTACTCTGTCATCAAAAGATGACATGCTCATTCTCCAAGCTGCTGGTGGGGGTTTACTATCCAGAAGTCGGGACTGGACTGGAGTTACTCAAGGAAAACCAATTAGCAGGTAAGGCCTAATTTTACCTTTTCAATCCTTGGATTGCCCTTAGCCTTAACTGAGCACAGTATTCCATCACTCCCTCAGCTGCAATGTCCCAATCACATGCAGACTGCAGGCTGCTCTGGTCCTCTGTCCCCTCCCCCCATCATTGCCTGTCTTCCAAAGCTCTGGAGATATTGAGAGTAAGTGGATCACCACCGGCTTCAATTTTGGCAAGCATGTTGCCTCTGTCATTCGCTTAGTGGCACTGGAGCCTCTGCTACTGATTGTGAGTTTGCAGCTGCGGCCTGCTTTCCACTACTGCTTTTTTCATCCTGCCTGCTTTCCCGATGTCATGCCCTTTTTCCTTTGCGATGGCGCCATTTTGAAGAGATCGATTGGGCCTCATCATGCCGGCTTCCCTCCCACGATGCCTTGCCTATAGGAAAAAGCACTGAGTTTTAATAAACTGTCCTGCCTGCAATAGTCACCCCAGCAAATCTTCAGCCGCTTCAGCAGCATCCACTGTGGCAGCTCAGACTGCCTTGGCCCCTGTATCTTCGGTCCCTCTGTCCCTCTTGCCCTCTCCTCCAGCCTGATCTTCTTCTGGGTCTGCTCCGGCTATCCCAACGTCTCCTCTCTCCTATCCTGCGGCTGATCCTTCTCCACCACCACCTCCTGCCATAGCAGCAGACCTTGAATGCTGCAGCCATAGAGTATTCCCTGGTATTCCAGAAGTGTGGAATCTTTGGAAGGAGGAGGGGCAGGGGTTACCTGCTTCTCAGCCTGGACCAGCCCCTACCACCGGGCCCACAAGAAGACCCCACACCGATCACTCCCCTCATACTCCCAGAGGGTCTGTATAGGAGGATGAGGACTCAGGATGCAGAGGACTGGAAGTCCCTCTCCTGCAGAATCTTCTCCTCCTACCTCTGAAGCGGAGGAGGGGGAGGTTTCTCCACTGGAAGAGGACTCTGAATCCACTGTGGTCCTCCTCTGCCTCTGGGACAAGATTCTTGGTCTCATCTCGCAGATTGTCAAGGAGCTTCACATTCCCGCCATTCCTGACTGTAGCCAGCCCACAGCTGATCCCATTTTGGTGGGGATTAAACGGCTGGTCATACCTTCCCCTTCCCTGAGGCGCTTCAACAGTTGGAAGTGATGGAGTGGGAATCTCCTCTCAAGCAGGCACACCGATTAGGACGCATTTACTCATGGTTAGTGGCTGATTTAGACAAATGATTGCACTTCCCTAAAGTGGATGCCCTCATTACAGTTGTGACCAAGCACACCACTATCCCTGTTGAGGGTGGAGCTGCTCTCCGTGACCTCCAGAACCACAAGACAGAAGGGCCTCATCAAGACAGTATCCTCTGCGTCCTCTCTTGCACTACAAGACTCAACCTGCGGGGGTTTGGGAGCCCGTTCCCTTCTACGCTGGATCCAGCTACTGCCCAAGGATGACAATTCCACTTGCCTAGAGTTTCTAGCGGCTTTCCTGGCTGACGCCTTTTATGATCTGCTACATCTCTTTTCCCAGAGCATAGCAGCGGTCAGGTAGCATGCCGCTGGCTTTGGCCCTACAGTTGGTCAGCCGATGTGGCTTCCAAAGGGCCCTTAGCCAAACTCCCCTTCAAGAGAGGCCTACTGTTTGGCACGGACCTCGAGAAGCTGGTCAAAGATCTTGGAGAGACCTAGTTGCAACAACTGACAAGAGGATAAACCTAAGAATTCTTCCAAGCGGACTTATACCAGCACAGCTTCCTCTCGCTCACGTTTTCAGGATTCCCGGAAGTACCAGCCGGGCAAGCAGAACCATTCCAGCTGGCATCCCTACGCCAAGGGCGCAGGGAACAGCATATCTGCTCCCTGCTCCTCCCACTGACGGGGCAGGAGCCCATTTTGACCTGCCACAGGTGGAATGTCGCCTCTGGTTTTTCTACCAGAAATGGGCCCTACTTCCCACGGACCGCTGGATCCTCACTATCATCCAATATGGCTATGTGCTCAACTGCACACAAACAAAAGCAGGCGACAAGGAACCTTTGGAGGAAACCAGCTTTAGTAAGGTCTGCCCTACACATGTTTTGACCAATCTGGCCTCCTTCAGTTGACTATGACCACTAAAAATATAAAATACATAAGAACATAATAAACAATACACTTCTTAAAATTGGGCGTGGGTGAACTGAGAAGCAAATTGAATAAATAATAATACATAGTAAAAAAAAAACCCTAAAAAATACACATTAATTAAAAGGAAATCATATAATAAATGTATATGCTCAAAATAATTAAGAGTTAACCATAAAAATGTTAAAAGTAAAACCTTTTAAAGATACATATATGGTTGGACAAACAGGTACAGCTGATAACTCAAAAGATTGAATGGTCAGTACATAGAAAAAATACTAATTGAAACATAGAATAAGACTCGCCAAAAGCTGAGAATGGAAAATTCTATACCCACAATGGGTTACTAACCAATATGCTGAAAACTGAAAGCGAAAAACAGAATAAAGCACTTATAAAATACCATTCGTGAAACATAGAATTCATCATATATGTTAAATAGAATTATTGAAAAAAAGGGGTACACAGGACAAATAGAGAACTATAGATCATGGAAAGGAGAAGGGTGCCCAAAATCAGACTAGTTATCACTGAATTAGATGTAATCCCAAAGGAGGAGCAGGATTCAGCTTCAATGCTCCTTTAATATGGAACGCTCTGCTGGATAAACTCAGAGATATCACAAATCTTTCAGCATTTCGAAAAGATCTTAAAACGCACCTATTTATAGAGTACTTTGGAGACTCATTCCCAATAGATGAAATATTTCCCACTTAAACTCATGTATACTCATATTCATCAATTTACAACTTACTTTTTCCTTTTTCTTACTCTATCTTACAATACCCAATTCTCCACATTATCACATTTACTCTTTACACTAAATTCTAGTGAACTACAATACATTTTTCCTTGCTCAGATAAGATAACATTTTTGAAATTTGTAAATATTTAAATCTGTATATATGTTTAAACTATATATCTAATCAGCATTTACTCAGCATTGTAACCCTCAAATTACCATTTTTATTGTAATTTCAGTTGTTTGAATAAGTTTCAATGTAATGTTCAAGTTTTGTTCTAGGTAAACCGCTTTGATTTTTCTGAAAGGCGGTATATAAAACCGTTCAATAAAATAATAATAATAACTAAATGGGAAGACTGTAGTGTAAAATCCATAATATTTGAAGGTTTGGATAAGGTGAAAGTCAGGGGTATGTGATATAAAGTGCATGGAAAGATATATATTATAATCATCGTGGCTCTGATGGCGCTGAAAATGTTGCCGACAGCGAGAGAAGAAACGCCAGTGAAGCTAAGAAGTGGAATAATACAAAGACAAGTGTAACCTTATACAAATAGCAGACTCGTGAATGTAAGTTATAGTGACGGCGATCGCATGTGGGATGAAAACAAAACCAAAGTGTAATACGCTAATTCGAGCCTTTCCAGCTGGCGTCTCTACTCACAGGAAGTAGCGAACAGCATGTCCGCTCCCCACTCCTCCCTCTGATGGGGCAGGAGCCCATTCTGCGCTGCCACAGATAGGTCGCCTCCGTTTTTTCTGCCAGGAATGTTCCCTACTCCCCATGGACCACTGAGTCCTCAATATCATCCAATATTGCTATGTGCTCAACTGCATCAGACCCATCAAGGACATCATCGTTTCACCCTGCAGGACTCCTCCAAAACAGGAGGTGGTTCACAATACTCTCCAGCATCTTCTGCACTTGTAGGCCATTGTACCGATACCACTGAAGGAAAAGGGTCAGGGTCGTTATTCTAACTACTGCGTCATCCCAAAGAGAGACTGCTCCTTCCAGCCTGTTCTCAACCTCCAAGTTGTCAACCACGACCTTTGTGTTCTGAGATTTTGCATGGAGACCATCCGCTCTGTTATCCAAGTGGTCAGAATGGGGGAATTCCTTGCTGCTTTAGATCTTGCCGAGGCCTACTTTCACATTCCCATCCGAGAGGATCAACAGCAGTTCCTGCGCTTTGCCATTCTTGGTGCTCATTATCAGTTTGCTGTATGTCCTTTGGCCTCACACAGCTCCTTGGACATTCTCTGAGATCATAGTGGTATTGGCAGCAGCACTCAGACACGAAGGCATCTATGTCCACTCTTATCTTGGATGATTGACTCATCCATGGTAAGTCTTACCTCGAGACAAGTGATGCCTTGCATCAGGTAATTCAGCTCCTTGAACAGCTCGGCTGGATTGTAACCACATCAAGAGTTGCCTCACGCCATCACAAATGCTGGAATTCCTCAGGGCACGATTCAACACCTGGACAGGCTGGGCCTTCCTTACCCAGGACCGCTGCAGCAACTTCCAGGATTAGTTGCACCACTTCTTAGTCCCACGCTGTGGGAACAGAGGACTATTTGCAGCTTTTGGGAGTCATGGCCAGGACATTGGACCTTTTACTGTGGGCGCAGGCGCACATGCATCCCCTTCAGCTTGCCCTTCTTTCATAGAAGCATGATGGCAGAACAAGACCACATGGCCTATCTAGTCTGCCCTTCCATATCAACTACGATACTCCCCTTTTTACCTTTTAGAGATCCTCTGAGTTTGTCCCATGCTTTTTGAATTCAAATACCGTCCTTGTCTCTATCACCTCCACTGGGAGACTGTTCCATGCATCTACCACTCTTTCCGTAAAGAAATATTTCCACATATTATTCCTGAGTCTGTCCCCTTTCACCCTCATCCTATATAATGACAAAACGGTTAAATACATAAATATCCCCTCGTAGCAGAGCTTGCTTTCAATCGAAAGGGACTCTCCTCCTGTGCATTTATGCCACAGAGATATTTAAACATCTCCATCATATCTCCTCTAAAGTATTCATATTAAGATATTTAAGTCTGTCCACATATGCTTTACAACGAAGACCATTAACCATTTTAGTAGCTATCCTCTGCACAGACTCCATCCTGTTTATATCCTTTTGAAGGTGTGGTCTCCAGAATTGCACACAATACTCCAAATGAGGTCTCACCAGAGATTTATACAGAGGCACTATCACCTCCTTTTTTTCTGCTGGCCAATCCTCTCCCCACATTTATTGAAGTGTGAACAGGAGTTTATTTTTTGCTGGCAGACAGTGGTTCCGCGGGGGGCTCAATTCAATGATGGAATGGCATTGGTTCTATTGAGCTCTCTGTGTGTGGGGGGTGAATTGCTGTGGGGATATTTTTGAAATTCCTTCTTGAAATTCATTTTCAGTTTTATTCTTATTCTTTAATTTGTAATAGGTAAGGATGGCTTGGCTGGTTTTATAGGGTCTTGGTTTTTAGGTGTATTACAATAGGTCTGTGCAACATTTTTAGAATGAGTAAGATGTTGCCAGAAGGTTGGTGATTGAAGGAGTGATTTTGAGGGGGAGGTAACATGTTTTAAAAAACAGGGTGTGTTTGGTTGGTAGGTGTTTGTTCTGTGAACTGAAGGATCAGCTGTTCAGTGATGTAAAAGTCTAGATAGATTTGGTAGTGATTTTAAGGTGAATGAGTAGTTAGTTGAGTGATATTTGAGATGTGTTGTTATGTTGTAGGTGTGTTTGGATTCCAAAGCATTTTTCTTGGACGTGCAGAGTATGAATTGAGAAACAGCGGTTTGTGGAGGAGTTCTTTGACAAAGCTGCAGCAGCGGTGAAACCTGTGGCTGTGGTCAGATATAACACTGCAGGATATAATACTGCATTAGATGATTTTGAATGCATTACTTGGGTGGCAGGGTATCAAAATGTTCTTTGAAGGCATTGTCTTAATGTTTTTGTTAACTGCAGCTTTTATTCTTTGCTTTGGTATCATTTATCTAGGCCTATGCAGTAAAGGGGACGATGATGAGGTTTATCTGGTGGTGTAGTTACAGGTTAACTGAAACAATACAATCCATGGTTTGAGTCCCCAGCATTGGCAGCAAGAAATATATGAAGTTGTTATACAGAGTAATTTAAGATATAGTTATGTGACAGTGAAGTTGAAGTAAGATATATTTGGGAGTCCCACTGTGTATGTTATTGATTAGTTATTTGGGGCATTCCTCTCCCTCTGTATCCAAGCATCCTTCTGGCTTTCGGCATCGCCTTTTATACCTGTTAGCTACTTTAAGATCATCAGACACAATCACGTCCAGGTCCTACTCTTTTTGTGGACAGAAACCTTACCTGACAGCCCTTCTGCAATATCACTAACAAAGATGTTAAAAAGAAAAAAAGAATCAGACCAAGGACAGATCCCTGCAGCATACCACTGGTAATCTCCTACTCCTCAGAATGAGCTCCATTTATCTGTACCCCTTGCTGCCTCCCACTCAACCAATTTCTAACCCAGTCATTAACTTTATTGTCCATCCATAGGGTGTTCAGTTTGTTTATAAGTTGCCTATGTAGAACGATTTTGAAGGCTTTAACTGAAATCTACGTGCACCACATCTAGGGCTCTCCCTTGGGTCCAAATCCCTGGTCGCCCAGTCAAAGAAATCAATCAGATTTATCTGACAAGACCTATCTCTGGTAAACCCATCCTTCCTCTGATCCTGCAATTCATTAGACTTCAGAAACCTCACTATTCTCTCTTTTAGCAACTTTTCCAATAATTTACTCACCACAGAGAACCGACCTCTAGTTTTCAACCTCATCCTTATTTCTGCTTTTGACACCACATGTACCATTCTCCAGGACCAAGCAGGAAGTCAGTCCTCGCTTATGGGTGACGTCGGCGCCGACGGAGCCCACGCGGAGCAATTTCCCCAGCTTTCGAAGAAAGCCTTTGGGATTGCAGCGCGCATGCGCGGTCCTCTTCCCACCCAAGGATGCCATCTTGCTCAGTCGTCTTTTTTTCCATGGAGCCCTACAGACGTAGTTCGTTACCACCGCTGAAAAAGTTGATTAATTCTTTGTTTTCTCGGTTCGCGTGTCCTTTTCCTGCCCGGCCTCGATTTTCCCTTATCGAGGCCGTTCACATTTTTTGTTTTTGTTTTCGATTATTCTAACTGGCGTTCCCGCCGCTTACTTTTCCACCCCTGGCGGCACGGTCTTTCGACCTCGCGGGGGCCCTTTTTCCCCCGATGGCTGCCAGCGGGGTTAAGAAATGTGATCATTGTTCTAAATTAATGTCTCTTACAGACACGCATAACTTCTGCCTCTGTTGCCTCGGACCCAACCATGACTCCGGGAGTTGTGGTCCGTGCGGCAAGATGTCCTCCAAGTTGCTGAGGAGTCGGCAATCGCAAAGGGACCGAATCTTCTCTGACCCCGAGTCCGGTCCGGCCCTCGTCGGAGGCGTCGATGTCTCGTGACTCTGGCCACGAGCACCGTCGGAGTTCTTCTGAACGGGTGTCCCTTGGCCGGGAGCGTCGTCGGCTGAGGAAACTCGCGCGGGCGGTGTCGGAGGACGCACCTGGTCCCTTGAGGGCCGGGTCGCATAGCCCCGCCAGCCGCCCCGAGTCCTCGGAGGTGGAGAGACCTTCCAAGCTCCCCCGCCTCGAGGTGGAGCCGCCTGGACACGTGAGTACTATTGTCCTCCTGGACTCCCCTATGGAACCGACGCCGTCGGGGCCCGAGTCGGTGGCTGCCGGGTCTTCTGGGTTTGACCTCAGATTGACGACCTTGGAGCGCAGTATATCTGCCTTCTTGGACCAGCAGCGGGCATGGATGACCGGCCTCGCCAGTGCATTTGCCCAGACCACCGGGACATCGACACCCATGTCGACCCCGGCGGCCGAGTCAATCCTCGAGTCGATGCAGGTTCGAGTCGATCCTCGGTCGAGGTCTCCCTCGGCCTCCCATTCGGGACCGAGGTTGTCGACGCCGGCGTCGGGACGAACCCTCGCCCGCATGGAGCCCCTCGATTCCTCCACGGAGGCGGCGGGCTGGGACACGGAAGGGGACGAATCGCCCGGCTCTTTTCAGATCCGGTGCGTCCCCTCCGACTCACCTGAGTCGGAGCCTCGAAGGCGATCCCCTCCGGAGGATACACGCTTCTCTGATTTTGTGCGGGATATGGCCAAGGCTTTAGCTTTCCCCGCGGATCCCGAGGAGGAGCCTCGCGCGGAAGAGCTCGAGGCACTCCAGTACGACTCTCCCCCGAAGGAGGCCTTTACTGTGCCGGTCCCTCCGATGCTGGAGCGGCTGCTCTTCCGCATGTGGGAAAATCCGGCCTCGACGCCGGTGTTGAGCAGACGGATCGATTCGATGTATCGAGTCCGCAAGAGCCCCGGGTTCCAGAAGGCGCAATTTCCGCACCACTCCATGGTTGTGGAATCGGCAATGCATCGGCTTAAGAGTCAGAAGATGCACTCCTCGGTGCCCCCCGGGTAAGGAAGCCCAAAGCCTGGATGCCCTCGGGAGGAAGTGCTTCCAGGGTTCCATGCTGGCCTGCCGAGTGCAGACATACCAGCTGTATATGGGCATGTTCCTCCGAGACCTGGCGAAAGAGCTCGCCGGGTTCTCGGCTGGTCTCTCCGCCGAACCTTTGCAGAGGTTCCAGGCCTTGTCCGATAGCATTCGTGAGTGTTCGAAGTTCATTTCTCGGGCGGCCTACGATGGCTTCGAGGCATTGGCCCGAGTGGCCGGAGCCGGCATCGGTGCCCGCTTTTAGGCCTGGCTTCAGTCATCTGACCTCGAGCCATGGGTACAGGACAAGCTAGTCGATGTCCCCTGCAGAGGTGAAAACCTCTTCGGTAAGCCCATGTCTGACAAGGCGGCAGAACTCGAGTCCGAGAATCTCACTCGCCTTTCCCGAAAGACCTCCGCTCCTTCGCAGAAGCGGAAGGGGCCGGGGAAGAAGCCTTTTTACCCAAGGAAGGTGCTTGCCTATAAGCAACCCCACCTTCAATACCAAGCATCAGCGGCTCCCACTCAGGGCCCGCAGGCTAAGGGTCAGGGAAATGGCCCCCGTAGGCCGAGGGCCCCCAAGCCCGCTACACAGCCCCCTGCCCAGCAGGGTGGGGGCTTTTGACTATGCCAGCATAGCCTCTCCCCCCCCCCCCCCGCGTCCTTCACTCAGCACGGGGGGCAGGCTGATCCACTTTGCCCACAGGTGGTCGGCCATAACGTCTGATTCCTGGGTGCTGCAGGTGGTTCAGAGGGGCTACCTCTTGCATTTTCACCAGGTGCCCCCCCCCCCTACTTCCCAGGGGAGCCTCCAAGGCCCCCTCTGCACAGAGACTTGCTCCTGCAGGAGCTGCAGGGTCTGCTGGGGGAGCAGGCTGTGGAGCCAGTGCCCCAACATCTGTGGGGTCAAGGGTTCTACTCGAGGTACTTCCTGGTCCCAAAGAGAACAGGAGGCCTCAGACCCATTCTGGACTTAACGCAACCTCAACAAGTTCCTGCAGCGGGAAAAGTTCAAGATGCTTACCCTTGGAATCCTGCTGCCCTACCTCCAGCAGGGAGATTGGCTATGCTCCTTGGATCTAAAGGATGCCTATACCCACATCCTTATTCATCCGTACCACCGACAATATCTCAGATTTGTGGTGGCAGGGAAACATTATCAGTACCGCGTGCTGCCCTTCGGCTTGTGCTCCGCCCCCAGGGTGTTCACAAAATGCCTGGCAGTGGTGGCGGCCTTCCTGAGAATTCAGGGCCTGTTCGTTTTTCCATACCTGGACGACTGGCTCGTCCGGGTGCAGTCGGCCATAGAGGTCGCTCAGGCCACGCAGCGCACGGTGGCTCTGCTTCAGCACTTGGGCTTCGTCATAAACTTCGGGAAGTCCACGTTGAGTCCCCCTCAGGATCTCGAGTTCATAGGGGCATGGCTAGACACTCTGCGAGCTCGTGCCTTCTTGCCTCGGGAGCGAGCCGACAGGCTCATGGATCTGGCCGGCAGGTTCCGCAGCGCGTCCCCGGTCCCGGCCAGACGGTTCCTGCAGCTGCTCGGTCATATGGCCTCCATGGTCCATGTCACACCGAACACCCGGCTGCATATGAGGCCTGTCCAGTGGTGTCTTCGCACTCAATGGCATCGGGCCACAGGGAGTCTGGCGGACCTCCTACAGATCTCCGACCGCCTGGTCTCCTCTCTGCAATGGTGGCTTCACCTGCCCAACCTGGTACTGGGCATGCCCTTTCAGTCTCCCGCACCTTCCCAGGTGCTGACGACAGATGCCTCTCTCCTGGGGTGGGGAGCACATTGCAGGGAGCATGCACTCAGGGCCTTTGGACTCCTTGGAAGGCGGCTCAGCAGATCAACTTCCTGGAGCTGCGGGCGATCCGCCTAGCTCTGCGGACCTTCTCTCACCTCACCTCGCGTCAGTCTGTATTGGTGCAGACGGACAATCAGGTGGCCATGTTCTACGTGAACAAACGGGGGCACAGGCTCCCTCCTGCTCTGTCAGGAGGCCTGGAGACTGTGCTCCTGGGCTGTCGACCACAACATCCTCCTCAAGGCTGTTTACCTGCCCGGGCAGGAAAACTGCCTTGCCGACGGGCTGAGCCGGGTCTTGCAGCCCCACGAGTGGAGGTTGAACCCCGGCGTTGCCCAGCAAATTTTCCGCCGGTTGGGCTCCCCCACCGTGGACCTCTTTGCCAGTCCCCTGAACCGGCAACTACCCCGGTTCTGCTCTCGGCATCCGCATCCCCTCAGAGTAGCTCCGGATGCTTTCCTCATTTCGTGGTCCACAGGCCTACTGTATGCCTTTCCTCCCACACCACTGGTATCCCAGACGCTTTTCAAGGTTGTCCGGGACGGGGCCTACGTGATCCTGATAGCGCCCCGATGGCCGAGGCAACCCTGGTTTCCTCTGCTCCTGCAGTTAGCGGTGGACACCTCTCTTCCTCTGGGGTTTCAGCCCGATCTTCTGACCCAAGATCAGGGTACTCTCCTGCACCCCAACCTCCGGGCCCTTCACCTGATGGCCTGGCTGCTGAGAGGGTAGTCCTAGCTCCGCTCTCGCTCCCTCTGGAGGTGGAAGCTGTCGTCCTGGCGTCTCGGCGACCTTCTACCCGGAAATCTTATGCCCTCAAATGGCGTCGCTTCTCGGTCTGGTGTTCTCAGCGTTCTGAGGACCCCTTCGCCTGCCTAGTATCGGTGGTATTGCAATACTTGCTTCACCTCTCCGATCTCGGCCTCAAGTCCAACTCTGTCAGAGTCCACCTCAGTGCTCTCTCGGCACACCATTCGCCTGTGGAGGGCCAGCCTCTTTCCTCGCACCCCTTGGTGGCGCGTTTCCTCAGGGGCCTGCTTCTGCTTAAGCCCCCGTTGCGCCCTCCGGCTCCTGACTGGGATCTTAATGTGGTTTTACAAAGGCTTACTTGCCCGCCTTTTGAACCCATGGCTACCTGCCCCCTCTGTTTCCTCCCCTGTAAAACTCTCTTCTTGGTAGCCCTTACCTCCGCTAGGCGCGTTAGTGAACTACAGGCCCTAGTGTTGGAGCCCCCTTACACCAGGTTCTACAAGAATAGGGTTGTCTTACGGACGCACCCTAAGTTTCTCCCGAAGGTGGTTTCCTCTTCTCACATCAATCAAGAGGTGGTTCTTCCGACCTTCTTTCCCAGGCCGCATACCAGCAGAGCTGAGACTGTTCTGCATACCCTGGACTGTCGAAGAGCCTTGCCCTTCTACCTTGACCGTACGCGTGAGCATAGGAAAGCTGTCCAGCTTTTCATTTCCTTTGACCCCAATCGGTTGGGGTTCCCTGCCTCTAAGCGTACTCTGTCCATCTGGGTAGCTGACTGTATCGCCTGGGCGTATGAGGCAGCCGGCCTCTCCTTGGAGAGTCGAGTCACGGTGCACCGTGTCAGGGCGAAGGCGGCGTCTGTAGCCCACCTCCGCTCTGTTCCGTTGGCAGACATCTGCCAGGCCGCTACTTGGTCTTCCAGCCAGACTTTTGCGGCTCATTACTGCCTGGAGAGGGAGTCCCGCAGGGATAGTGCTTTCGGACAGGCAGTCCTCCACAATCTTTTTGAGGTTTAGGCAACTCCTACCCTCCGGCCCCGGTGTTGGTTACCGGCCGGATTCATATTCAGAGAAGATTCCTTCCTTCTGTGCTGTTGAGCTGGAGGGAGCTCCTTCCAGCTTGAGGTCTCCGGTAGCCTTAAGCTAGGGAGTCCCATAAGTGAGGACTGACTTCCTGCTTGGTCCTGGAGAAAGAGTAGTTACTCACTTGTAACAGGTGTTCTCCAGGAGCAGCAGGAATCAGTCCTCACTACCCTCCCTCCTCCCCTTGGAGTTGCAGTCATTCTTATGGTTGCTGTCTTCCGCTATGTCATTCGACTGAGCAAGATGGCATCCTTGGGCGGGAAGAGGACCGCGCATGCGCGCTGCAATCCCAAAGGCTTTCTTCGAAAGCTGGGGAAATTGCTCCGCGTGGGCTCCGTCGGCACCGACGTCACCCATAAGTGAGGACTGATTCCTGCTGCTCCTGGAGAACACCTGTTACAGGTGAGTAACTACTCTTTCTCTAGTACTCTGGGACCACTCCCAGACTCCAAAGAAGAATTTAAAAGATCAGTCAGTGGAGCCGCTAGAACATCCCCTTCATGTTCTCGGATGTATCCCATCTGACCCATCATTTTATCTACTTTTAGTTTAGCTAGTTCCACATGAACACAGTCTTCTGAAAATCGTTTGAGCTTCTTGTCACTTCATTTCCTGTTTGTGGGTATTTTCTGAGGTCTTGCTCCTGGCCCTTCATCTGTGAACACAGAACAGAAATATTACGCTTTATCCTCATTTGCTTCTACATATTCTTCCCCTTCACCCTTGAGTCTGACAATACCACTTTTGCCCTTCCTCCTCTCAATAACACACATGAAAAATGTCATCTCCAGGAACAAGCAGGAATGAGTCTTCACATATGGGTATCGTCGGTACCGACGGAGCCTGCGCGGGAACGCTCCCCAGCATCCAAAAGGAAAGCTTTTGGGAGCATTCCACAGCGCCTGCGCGCTGCCTTCCCGCCTTTCCCAACCGTCTCTCTCCAGTTCTTCTTTTCCGCGGAGCCAGCAGGTCGTGTTTCCTGTCACCGCTGAAGAATTTCTATTTTCTTGTTTTCTTATTCTTATTTTCTTTAGTCGCGTGTCTGCCTTCTCGAAGACCGGTACCGCCGGTCTGTCTTCTTTCTTTAAAAAAAAACAACACAAAAAACTTCTTTTTGCCTCAGTGCATTTTCTTCTGTGGCCCTAGGCCTACAGTCTTTTTCCTCATGGAAAAGCCCGCCTCCGGGTTTAAAAAGTGCACAAAGTGCAGTGGCACTATTTCTGTCACAGACACCCATGATTGGTGTCTAAAATGTTTAGGTCCTGACCATTCCATCGCGGATTGTGAGTCCTGCTCCATGATGTCTAAAAGAGGGTTACAGAATCGGGCAGCCAAGCTCAGTACCCTGTTTCCCTCTGATGCAGCTTCGGTGGCATCGACGTCTTCCAGGGCTGCTGCTTCATCCCATGGATCTCAGGTAACAAAACTTAAGTCCGGTCGGTCCTCAAAGGGTACATCTCCCTCTAAGTATCGAGATGTTCCCGACATTACCATTGAGGAATCCACACCGGCAAAATTACTCCAGCGGGAGGCTCCGGCTTCCAAAGCATTATCTATGGGATCACAGGTTGACATCGATGGCACGGCCTGTTACAATGTTCTGGGGTACCGGCATCCAGACATTGGTGGCGTTGATGGATCAGAACATTCTGACCATGCAGCGTGCCATTACGGCCTTCATACAAGCTGCGACGCCCACGGTACAACAACAAACACCGTTGTCGATACCGATTCTGGTTCCGGATCCAGCTCCGGTTCCGATACCAGTACCGCTTGCATTGGCATCGGCACCGAAAGCAGCGATATGGTATCCAGTGATGCCTATTTGTACCGATCCGGTACCAATGACTCCCGATGTCGATACCCCTCGGTACTCGTATCGGGCTCTACGAGAGCATCCAGACAGTCGATACTTCGATTCCTCTGATGAATCTGATGCATCAGAGGTTTTCATCGAAGCATCGGAGATTCGTCCTCAGGAACCCTCTTCTCCAAAAAGGAGAATGTCTCCTCCTCCTGAGGACTTGTCTTTCCAGGACTTCATCAGGGAGGTGGCCAGAAGCCTGTCCATTGCAGTAGCCTCTGAAACTGAGCCCAGAGCCAAAAAATTGGATATTCTTCAATATCCTAAGGCTCCTAAAGAGGCAGCCATTTTACCAATACATGAGATTCTTTATGACCACATGTTAGGTATATGGGGAAACTCCTCTTACCACCTCTCCTTTTTCTCGTAGGTTGGACACCATGTATCGTGTTCCTCCTTGTCCTGGATTTCATAAGACTCAGCTTCATCACCACTCTATTGTGATAGAGTCTGCTATGAAAAGAATCAAGAGCACAAAAAGACACTCCTCCTCCAGGAAGAGAATGCAGAACCTTAGATGCTTTTGGCAGGAAAATCTTCCAGGCCAGTATGCTTGTAGCCAGAATCAACTCCTATAGTCTCTATATGGGGATGTTTCTAAAAGAGGTTACAGACCATCTACACACCTTATCTCCTTTTATGTCAGAAGATAAGAGAGAAGAATATATTACCTGGCTTAAACATGCACAGGATGTATCCAAGTTTTCCAATCGTGCAGCCTTTGACTCCTTTGAGGGTGCCAGTAGAGCTTCGGCTATTGCCATAGGCGCACGCAGAGTAGCTTGGTTACAAGCCTCTGATTTGGAATCCTGGGTACAAGATGGTCTGGGCAACCTTCCCTGTACAGGGGAAAACCTGTTTGGCAAAGATTGGCAAGCAAAAGCCACCCAGATGGATGCTGAAAATTCTGCTTTAGATAGACTTTCAAAGTCTACTACTACTCCTTTCAAGAAGAGGTTATTCAAGAAAGGATCTTTCCCAAAAAAAGGGAAATTTTCTTCTGGTTATGCTCAAACCTCTTCTAATGGTCGTTTTGCTACAAAGAGACAGCAACAATCAAAACAGGCCGAGCCTCAGGCTACGAGGACTTCTACGGCCCAACAGCCTCAGCCTCCTCAGGGCCTTTGACTTTCCACTAGAGAACTTAGCATTTCTGGCTCTAGAAAATACAGAGCCTCTCACCATCCCAGGAAGGTTAGCTCACTTTGCTTCCAGATGGGAAGAAATCACAGCAGAGCAATGGACCCTCTCCATTATAAGGGAGGGTTACAAGCTACATTTCTTAAACCTTCCTCCTCACACCATGGTGAAACAGTTCAACTCTCCAACCTCTCTTCTCGACCTTCTAGGTCAAGAGATTGCTACCCTTCTTGCCCAAGGGGCAATAGAAGAAGTACCCCTACTTCAACAGGGCTCAGGGTTCTACTCCCCCTATTTTCTCATCCCACAGAAAACAGGGGGCTACAGACCCATCCTAGATCTCAGAGAGTTGAACAAGTTTCTATGCAAGGAGAAATTCAAGATGATTTCTCTTGGTACTCTCCTTCCATACCTCCAGAGTCAGGACTGGCTTTGTTCTCTAGACCTCAAGGATGCGTACACCCATGTCCTCATCCATCCAACACACAGAAGGTTCCTTCGGTTCCTTTACCAAGGGAAGCACTACCAATACAGAGTGCTTCCTTTCGGTCTGGCCTCTGCTCCAAGAGTGTTCACAAAATGCATGGCAGTAGTAGCTGCATTTCTACGCACTCTGGGGATATTCGTATTCCCATATCTGGACGACTGACTCATCCGAGCCCTATCCCAATCAGAGGCCCAGACTTCCCTGGCCTGCACAAGGCGTGTTCTTCAGTATCTGGGACTGGTAATCAACATTCCAAAATCCCATCTCACCCCTACTCAGTCTCTAGAGTTCATAGGGGCCTTACTGGATACCACAACTGCAAGGGCCTATCTTCCCCAGGCCCGTTGCCTACGCCTGGTGCAGTTAGCCTCCCAGATTGAGTTAAAATCCCATTTAACTGCTTGAGAGATGTTGCAACTCTTAGGCCACATGGCATCCACAGTGCATGTGGTTCCTTATGCTCGCCTTCACATGAGGGCAGCTCAGTGGACTCTATCCTCTCAATGGACCCAGGCATCAGGTTGCCTGTCAGACAAAATAGCAACTTCCAGTCGCCTCTTTTGGTCCCTCCACAGGTTGAAGTCCACTCAGAATCTGTTGTTGGGGTCCCCCTTTCAACAGGTGCTACCCCAAGCAACCCTTACAACAGATGCCTCTCCAAAGGGTTGGGGAGCTCATCTCCAAGATCTCTCCACTCAAGGCATCTGGTCTCCACAGGAGACATCTCTTCATATCAACCTCTTAGAGCTCAGAGCAATCTTTTTGGCTCTCAGAGTATTTCACACCCTGCTCAGCTACAAGACAGTCCTCATCCATACGGACAATCAGGTAGCCATGTTCTATGTGAACAAGCAGGGGGGGACGGGCTCTGAGATTGTGTGCCTTCGCCAGAGAGCATCAAATCCATCTCATGGCAGTGTATCTTCCAGGGGTTCAAAACTCTTGGGCAGACAGACTCAGTCGAGTTCTGCTTCCACACGAATGGTCCCTCCATGGGGACCAGATAGCCAGAATTTTTCGGATTTGGGGTACCCCAGACATAGACCTGTTTGCAAGTCCGTGGAATGCCAAACTTCCCCGGTTTTGTTCCAGGATTCCATGTCAGGGAGTTCAGGCCAGGGATGCCTTCCTCCTTCACTGGGGGCAAGACTTCCTCTATGCCTTTCCACCTATTCCCCTCATCCCCAAGACACTATTCAAGCTTCAGAGAGACAAGGGGTCTATGATCCTCATAGCACCACATTGGCCACGCCAAGTGTGGTACCCTCTACTTCTGCATCTCTCTCAAGCTCCCTCCCTGGACCTGGGGTCTGCTTCAGATCTCCTCTCCCAAGAGGAGGGAACCCTGTGGCATCCAAATCCTCAGTCTCTTCATCTCAGGGCCTGGTTGCTGAAGGCCTAGACCGTCAAGATTTACACCTTTCTCAGCAAGTGAAGGATATCCTTCATGCTTCCAAAAAGCCTTCCACCAGATGCTCTTATGCTTTTAAATGGAAAAGGTTTTCCATTTGGTGTGCAGAAAATGGTCTTAACCCTTCTGCAATACCTTTGAATTCGTTACTAAGCTATTTACTGCATTTATCCCATGCAGGCCTTAAAACAAATTCAATCAGGGTCCATTTGAGTGCTATTGCAGCATCCCTGAAGCCTCTTAATGGACAATCTATTTCCTCTCATCCTCTTATAGCAAGATTCATGAGAGGCCTTCTTTTAACTAAACCTCCCATTAGACCACCTCCAGTGGCATGGGACTTAAATTTGGTTCTTGGCCAGCTTATGAAGCCACCCTTTGAACCCTTAGCCACTACCTCCTTGAAATTCCTTTCCTGGAAGGTTATTTTTCTCATTGCACTCACTTCAGCTCGCCGTATCAGTGAGTTGCAAGCTCTAGTGGCTAATCCTCCTTATACAAGGTTTCATCATGACAAGGTAGTTCTCAGAACTAATCCACACTTTATGCCTAAAGTGGTCTCACCTTTTCATCTGAACCAGGAGGTATATTTACCTGTCTTCTTTCCAGGACCTCATGCATCAAGTGCAGAGAGGAGTCTTCATACCCTGTATTGCAAAAGAGCACTTGCTTTCTATTTACAAAGAACACAGCAACATAGAAAGTCCTCTCAACTTTTTGTTGCTTTTGATCCTTCCCATTTAGGACTTCCAGTCTCTAAGAGAACTCTGTCCAATTGGATTGCTCAGTGTATTTCCTTCGCCTACCAGAGTAGGAATCTTTCTCTGGAAGGCCATGTCACAGCTCACAATGTGAGGGCCATGGCAGCCTCTATGGCTCATCTAAACTCTGTGTCCATTGACCAAATCTGTCGAGCAGCCACCTGGGCCTCGGTTCATACCTTCAGAGCCCATTACTGCTTGGACAAGGATTCCCGCCGGGATGCCTTGTTTGGTCAGGCTGTTCTCAAACACCCGTTCCATACCTAATCAACTCCTGCCCTCCATCCCTGACTGGATGCCTGAGATTCATAGGTGAAGATGGAGCCCTCCAGGGACTCACAATCTAGGTGATCTCCCAGGCATCTCTAGCTGGGGAGTCCCCATATGTGAAGACTCATTCCTGCTTGTTCCTGGAGATAGCACAGTTACTTACCTGTAACAGGTGATCTCTGGGAACAGCAGGAATTAATCTTCACAACCCTCCCACCTCCCCTAGGAGTTGTATCTCTCTATCTTTCCTTTCCTCTCTCTCTCTTTGTCTCAGCTTTAAAACTCGAACTGGAGAGAGACGGTTGGGAAAGGCGGGAAGGCAGCGCGCAGGTGCTGTGGAATGCTCCCAAAAGCTTTCCTTTTGGATGCTGGGGAGCGTTCCCGCGCAGGCTCCGTCGGTACCGACGTTACCCATATGTGAAGACTAATTCCTGCTGTTCCCAGAGATCACCTGTTACAGGTAAGTAACTGTGCTTTATCCCCCCATTTTATTGCATTGGCTATTTCTTCTTCTTTTTGTATCTTTGTTTTCCTGACTACTTTGCAAGCTTCTCTAAGTTCTCCAAATATAGGTGCCTGTCTTCCTCTCTCTGTGATCTCTCTAGTATTTCCTTTCTCGCTGGTCCATATGCTCTCAGGACTATCGGGTACCATTTCCGCTCCCCTCCATTCACCTCAAGCTGTGCTGGTGGGCATCCCACCAAAATGTGATGAAGGGGGCATGCCTTTCACGATGCCCTCTTGGATTATTCTGACTACTAACACCAGCCTGACAGGCTGGGGAGCTCACTGCCTAGATTGCACGACACAGGAACTGTGGACTCCACGGGAGACGCACTGGGCCATCAATCAGCTCAAAGCGTGGGCCATCCATTTGGCCTTGTAGTGCTTCCAGAACCTGCTCCAGTGTCGGTTGGTACATGTCCTTTCCGACCGTGTGACAGCAGTGGCATACATCAATCGCCAGGGCGGCACCAAGTGTTGCGGAGTAGGCCAAGAAATGTTCCTCCTTTTCCCTTGGGCCGAGATAAAATCGGCAAGCTCTTTCTGTCCAGCACACTGCTGGGGAGGACAGTGTGGAAGCAGACTATCTCAGCCGTCACCTTCTCAAACCCAGCGAGTGGGAACTGGCCTCATGTACCTTCAACCACATCATCCGTATTGGAGGACAAGGAGTACTGCCAAAACTTCCCTCTATAGCTGTTGGCGGGAGCAGGGCTTCAGTGAGCTGGATGTGCATGTGCTCCCCCAGCCCTGGCCAGAGACCACCTACTTCATCTTTCCTCCTTGGGCCATAATCTCCCCCCACCCCTCACCTGCTGCGATGTATCGAGTAGCGCCCCCATCTCCTCATTCTGTTGGTGCCAGATTGGCCTCATTGGCTGTGGTATGTGGATCTAGTGTGACTCCTTGCGACACTGTGCTACGCCTTGGGACGTGGCGGGAGCTGCTACAACTGGCCTGTTCTCATGGTGGACCCCGCTCCCTTTTCAAAGGCATCGCTCCGCAGCAGTGATAGCCACCTTACTCAAAGCCCTCCGGCAATCGACATCTATGATATATATACCCGTGTCTGGCTTCTCTTTGCTACATGGTGCAGACAGCGCCACCTTTCTCCATGGCAGGCCCTTGATCTCCAGGAACAAGCAGGAATGTAGTCTTCAGATATGGTACATATGGGTATCGTTGGCCCCGAAGGAGCCCGCGCGGGAACACTCCCCAGCGTCCAATTAGAAAGCCTTTGGGAGCATCCCACAGTGCCTGCATGCTGCCTTCCCGCCTTTCCCAACTGCCTCTCTCCAGTTCTTCATTTTCCGCGGAGCCAGCAGGTCGTCATTCCTGTCACCGCAGAAAATGTTTCCTTATTCCCTTTTTTGTGGTCGCGTCTGCCTTCCTCGACGCTATACCAGTACCGCCGGTTCTTTCTTTCTTAAAAAAAAAATAATAAAAATATATAGTATTTTTTTCCAAACTTTTCTTTTCCAGGTACACGCACCATTTTGGGCCTTAGGCCCAAAATTTCCTCCACTATGGAAACACCCGCTTCGGGTTTCAAAAAGTGCACCAAGTGTGGCGGTACCATCTCCGTCACCGACACCCATGAGTGGTGTCTCAAATGTTTAGGTCCTGACCACTCCATCTCCGACTGTATGGCTTGTGCCATGATGTCCAAGAGGGGTCGACAAAATCGAGCTGCTAAACTCAGCACCCTTTTTCCCTCCGATGCAGCTTCTGTGGCATCGACGTCTTCCAGGGCTTCGTCTTCCTCTCATGGATCTCAAGTAACTAAACATAAATCTAGCCAGTCCTCAAAGGGTAGATCGCCTTCTAAGCATCAAGATGCCTCTAGCATTGCCCTTGAGGGTTCTGTACCAGCAAAATTGCCCCAGCGGGAGGCTTCGGCTTCCAAAGCATTATCGGGGCTCCAGGATGTTCTCGAGGCCTCGACCTCAGCAGAACTACTGGTGCCATGCTCTGGGGTACCGGCTGTTTTCTCCGGTACCGACACCCAGGCATCGGCAGCGTCAATAGACCAGAGGTTCCTGGCTATTGAACGCAGTCTGGTGGCTCTCCTTGCGACTTTGACGCCCTCGGAACCGCATCAGACAGTTCAACCGGCACCAACTCCGGTATCGGTACCGACGGCATCGACATCGGTGTCTGCTTTGCTGGCACCCAGTCATGCGATGCCTTCTGGTACCGATACACTGGTACCGATTCCCCCCGGTACCGACTTCGGTCAGTACGGGTATCGGGCTCTTCAAGAGCATCCGGACAGAAGGTACTTCGAATTCTCGGAAGAGTCTGAGGATTCTGTTAATTCTGTTGGTACCAGAATACTTCTCCCGGAAGAGCCTTCCTCTCCTAAATGTAGGATGTCTCCTTCAGAAGATATCTCCTTTCAGGATTTTATCAGGGAGGTGGCTCGAGGTCTTTCCATTACTGTGGCTCCCGAAACAGAGCCCAGGGCAAAGGTGTTGGAGATTCTACAATATCTCAAGGCTCCTAAAGAGGCAGCTACATTGCCTATCCATGAGATCTTACATGATCTCATGTTAAGAATGTGGGAAACACCTCTTACCACCTCTCCTCACTCTCGTAGACTGGATACAATGTATCGAGTCCCTCCTTGTCCTGGTTTCCAGAAGACTCACCTTCCTCACCACTCTATTGTAGTGGAATCAGCTATGAGAAGGATCAGGAGTGCAAAGAGACATGCCTCTAATCCTCCAGGACGTGAGTGTAGAACTTTGGACGCCTTTGGATGTTGTACTTTCCAGGCTTCCATGCTTTCTGCCAGGATCAGTTCCTATATCTTATATATGGGAATGTTCCTTAAGGAAGTCACAGGAGATTGAGGTTTTGAGCCCTCTTCTTCCTGAGGATAAAAGGCAGGATTTTCTCACACTGGTTAAACATGCCCAAGATGTTTCTAAGTTTGTCAACCGTGCAGCTTTTGACTGTTTTGAGTGCATAAGCAGAACCTCTGCCATTGCCATAGGTGCACATAGAATTGCCTGGCTCCAGGCATCTGATTTGGAGCTCCGGGTGCAGGACAAACTGGGCAATATCCCTTGTACAGGTGAGAATCTATTCGGCAAAGATTGGCAAGAAAAAGCCAATGAGTTGGATGCTGACAACTCCCCTTTGGATAGGTTATCCAAAGCCACAGCTGATCCTGCAAGGAAGACATCTTTCAAGAAACCATTCTTCTCAAGAAAGAAGAGGTTTTATCCCTCTTATTCCCAGCAGGGACGTTCTGCAGGTCAGCCTGCCCAAAAGAGGCAGCAACCACCTAAGCAAAGGAAAGCAAAGGCTGCTAAGCCTCAACCTTCTCAGCAGTCTCAGCCTCCACAAGGCCTTTGACTTCCATCTAGAGAACTTAGCCTTCCTGGCTCTCAATGGTCCAGAGCCTTCCACCATTCCAGGAAGGTTGTGTCACTTTGCCCCCAGATGGGGGCAGATAACAGCAGAACATTGGACTCTATCCATTATAAAAGAGGGGTACAAGCTTCACTTTCTTTGCATGCCCCCTCCCACAATGGTAAGCCAGTTCAATTCTCAGACCTCTCTCATCAACCTGTTAGATCAAGAGGTCACTATGCTTCTTGCCCAAGGGACAATAGAAGAGGTACCCATTCCTCAACAGGGTACAGGGTTTTACTTCCCCTATTTCCTTATCCCAAAGAAAACAGGGGGGGAGACAGACCTATTTCAGACCTCAGCGAATTGAACAAATTCCTGTTCAAAGAGAAATTCAAGATGATTTCTCTGGGAACTCTGCTGCTATACCTTCAGAGTCAGGATTGGCTTTGTTCTCTAGATCTCAAGGATGCGTACACTCATGTTCTCATCCATCCAACTCACAGAAACTTCCTTCGGTTCCTTTTTCAAGGAAAGCACTACCAATACAGGGTGCTTCCTTTTGTCCTGGCCTTAGCACCGAGGGTGTTTACGAAATGCATGGCTGTGGTAGCAGCATTTCTCCGCACTCTGGGAATATTCGTCTTCCCCTACTTAGACGACTGGCTCATTCGAGCCCCATCAGAGTCAGAGGCCAGGATTTCTCTAGCTTGCACAATGTGTATCCTTCAGTATTTGGGTCTGGTCATAAACATCCCAAAATCCAGTCCTAACTCCCACTCAGTCTCTAGAGTTCATAGGAGCTTTACTGGATACCAGTAAAGCAAGAGCCTACCTTCCCCAGGCCCGTTGTCTTCGCATGGTGCAGTTAGCTTCTCAAGCAGTACTAAAACCTCATCTCACTGCCCGAGAAATGTTACAACTACTAGGCCACATGGCATCCACAGTGGATGTGGTCCCTTATGCTTGCCTCTATATGAGAGCAGCTCATGGACTTTATCCACTCAATGGACCCAGACATCAGGGTGCCTGTCAGACAAAATAGCAAACACAAATCGCCTTATTTTGTCCCTCCAATGGTGGCAGTCCACTCAAAACCTGTTAGTGGGGTCCCCATTTCAACAGCCTTTACCCTAAGCAACTCTCACAACAGATGCATCACCAATGGGTTGGGGAGCTCATCTACAAGATCTCTCCACCCAAGGCACTTGGACTCCACAGGAGACTCATCTACATATCAGTCTCTTAGAGCTCAGAGCAATCTTCCTTGCTCTTCGAGTGTTCCACACCCTGCTCAGCTACAAGACAGTCCTCATTCATACGGACAATCAAGTAGCCATGTTCTACATGAACAAGCAGGGGGGAACAGGCTCTCTGTCGCTTTGCAATGAAGCTTTGCGACTATGGGCCCTCGCCAGAGAGCATCAGATTCATCTCCTGGCAGTGTATCTTCCAGGCATGCAAATCTTGGGCAGACAGACTCAGTCGAGTTCTGCTTCCACACGAATGGTCTCTACATGCAGACCCAGGTGGCCAAGATTTTCCAAATTTGGGGAACTCCGGACATAGACCTCTTTGCAAGTCCGTTGAATGCCAAACTTCCCCGGTTCTGTTCCAGAATTCTGGCTCAGGGCTCTCAGGCCAGGGATGCTTTCTTCCTTCACTGGGGTCAAGACTTCCTTTATGCCTTTCCACCCATTCCCCTAATTCCCAAAACCCTGTTCAAGCTTCAGAGAGACAGAGGCCGTATGATTCTCATAGCTCCACATTGGTCACGGCAAGTGTGATACCCTCTGCTTCTACATCTCTCTTTCTCAAGCTCCCTCTCTGGAGTTAGGGTCTGTTCCATATCTCCTGTCTCAGGAGGACGGAATGTTATGGCATCCAAATCCCCAGTCTCTGCATCTCAGGGCTTGGTTGCTGAAGGCCTAGATCTCCATGATCTTAACCTCCCTCAGCAAGTAAGGGATATCCTTTATGCTTCCAGGAAGCCTTCCACAAGACACTCCTATGCTTTCAAGTGGAAAAGGTTTACCATATGGTGTTCGCAGAAGGGTCTTAACCCCCTCTGGAATCATTACTGGAGTATCTCCTTCATTTATCCAATGCAGGACTTAAGACTAACTCAGTAAGAGTCCATTTGAGTGCTATTGCAGCTTCTTTCAAGTCTCTAAATGGACAACCTATTTCCTCCCATCCTCTTATAGTAAAATTTATGAGAGGCCTTCTTCTAACTAAGCTTCCCATTAGGCCACCACCAGTGGCATGGGACTTAAACCTGGTTCTTGGTCGGCTCATGAAGCCACCTTTCGAACCCTTAGCTACTACCTCATTGAAATTCCTTTCTTGGAAGGTTATCTTTCTCATTGCAATCACATCAGCACGTCGCATCAGTGAGTTGCAGGCACTAGTGGCTGATCCACCTTATACAAGGTTCCATCATGACAAGGTAGTCCTTAGGATTCATCCACACTTTATGCCAAAGGTGGTCTCGCCTTTTTATCTAAACCAAGCGGTCTACCTGCCTGTGTTTTTTCCAAGGTCCCATGCATCAAATACAGAAAAATCTTCATACTTTGGACTGTAAAAGAGCTTTAGCCTTTTACTTACAAAGAACACAGCAACATAGAAAGTCCTTTCAACTCTTTGTTGCTTTTGATCCTTCTCATTTGGGACTTCCAGTAAGAATCTTCCTCTGGAGGGCCATGTCACAGCTCACAATGTGAGAGCCATGGCAGCTTCAATGGCTCATCTACACTGTGTCTATCAACGACATCTGTCGAGCAGCCACTTGGGCCTCTGTTCATACCTTCACAGCCTATTACTGCTTGGACAAGGACTCCTGCCGGGATGCCTTGTTTGGTCAGGCTGTTCTCCAACACCTATTCCATACCTAATCAACTCCTACCCACCATCCCTGGTAGGATGCCAGAGATCCATGGGGGGAAGTGGAGCCCTTTCACAGGGACACAACTTTTGGGGTCTCTCCCTGGCATCTAAAGCTAGGGAGTCTCCATATGTGAAGACTACATTCCTGCTTGTTCCTGGAGATAGCATAGTTACTCACCTGTAACAAGTGATTTCCAGGAACAGCAGGAATTTAGTCTTCACAACCCACCCACCTCCCCTAGGAGTTGTATCTCTCTATCTCTTTCTCTTTCCCTCTCTCTCTCTCTCTCTCTCTCTCTCTCTCTCTCTCTCAGCTTTAAACTCAACAGGAGAGAGGCAGTTGGGAAAGGCAGGAAGGCAGCACGCAGGCGCTGTGGGATGCTCCCAAAGACTTTCTAATTGGATGCTGGGGAGCGTTCCCGCGCGGGCTCTGTCGGTGCCGACGATACCCATATGTACCATATGTGAAGACTAAATTCCTGCAGTTCCCGGAGATCACCTGTTACAGGTGAGTAACTATGCTTTCCCTCTATTCTAGCCTGCCTTCAGGATGAGCTTGTCAAGGGCCTCACATGGAACTCCTTATGAGCGCAGGTAGTGGCCTTCTCCTCCTTCCATGGGCCTGTGACTGGTCGCTCCTTGGCTGCTCATCGTGGTGATCGGCATTTCCTCTGGGGGCTTGGGCCTTACAGCCTTCAGTACAATCTGTTTATCTTCCTTGGGACCTTTGTCTTGTCCTCCCCACTCTCACATATGCCCCCTTCGAACATCTAAAGCAGACCACTCTTAAGGATCTCTCCCTCAAGACTGTCTTTCTGGTCACCATTACCTCCACTCGGTGCATCTCCGAACTGCAAGCTTTGTCTTGCAACGACCCCTACCTTTTCTCTTGAAGGCATTACATTATGGACCATGCCATCCTTCTTGCGTAAGGTGTTTTCGGCCTTCCATGTTATATCATGTCCTCTCCCTACCTGCCTTTTCTCGCAAACAGTGTACCACCAAAAGGGCCTGCTACTGCTGAAAAGAAATCTGCACTTGTAAGTATTTATTTCTGGGAAATTCTCTAAATCTTGGGGAAAGGGGAATTCTTTGGGTTACAACTGATACACTGGATTCTAAAATATACAGATTTATTTGTTAATTCAGTCAGGGCCTAGTATCAGCAGAAAGCTTTTAATTTAAATCAAATCAGAGTATAGCTTAGCTAGAAGGAAGAATAGGGTAAAATATATTCTTTGAGTTGAAAGAAATCAATTTTCTCTAGGAACAAGCAGGAAGTCTGTCCTCACATATGAGTGACAGCGCAGAGAGAGTCCGCTCAGAGCATTTCCCCAGCTTTCAAAGAAAGCCTTTGGGATATGCTACCATGCATGCATGGTCCTCTTCCTGCCCAAGGGTGCCATCTTGCTCAGTCTCCTTTTTTCTGCGGAGTCCAATGGACATCTGTCCAGTTTCCCCAGAAAACAATCCTTTCTATATCCTGAAAAAATTAGCTTTTCCCGGTTTACATACCGGTTCCTCTTCCCGCCTCAAGCCGGCGCCAGGCCCAGCACTGTTCTTAACTCCTCCCCCCCCCTTTTTTTTTTTTTTTGATCTAGGCTCGCCTTAACCAGCGTTCATGCCCTTTTTTTGTCCAGGGTTGTCGAGCCCAGCTGGGTGTTTTCCCAACATGTCCCCTGGTGGGTTCAAAAAATGTGACCGCTGCAGTCAAACCATGTCTATCACTGACACCCATGACTGCTGCCTGGGACCGGACCATGATAGCGCTTCCTGCAACATGTACCAGGCCATGACGCTGAAAACCAATAAAAAGAGGTTGGAGTTGCAGGAGAAACTGTTCCCCAGGTCTGACCCGGCACCAGCCTCCCCGACGCCAAACTCCAAGCCAAGCACTTTGCGAGAGGGCCGAGTGTCCTCTGAATCCGGCAGTGGCGGCTCCTCTGAACGGACCTTGGACACGGAGCTTAAAAAGAAAAAAGCCTCAGTCTGCCAAGGTTCTACTGGAGAAACCCGGTAAGACCGCCCAGAGGGACTCTGGCGACTCCGAGAAATGTCCCACCAAGGTCCTCAGGAAGAATGCCTCAGCCAGCGGAGACCGTGCAAGGGTCCTCGAAGCCATAGTCCTCATCAAGGATGCACTCGCAAGAGTGCCAGCACTGGGCCCAAGATCCTCTGCCCACACCGAAAGCTGTGGGGCCTTCTGACTTGGAATCCAGAATGGCAGCCATGGAACAGAACATCACTGCTGTCCTGGCTATGCAGCAGCAATGATGGCAGGCTCGTCTGCATCATCTGCCCTGACGACCAGGCCTCTGACTGTAGGGGCGTCCCTGGTTGTCGAGCCGAGCTCTGAGCACCACCGGCCTTGGGTAAGCCCTCAGCCCCGGTCCCATTCCTCAGGAATCTCATCCTTCCTGGCAAGTTTCTGAGACTCAGACCTCAGGTCCTCTGGAGGGCCCCGGCCCTTTGGATTGGGCCTCGAGCCAAGGAGTCATAGGGCCTCGGACTTGTTGTCCCTCCTCAACTCCCCAGTGGGAGATGGACGACGAGGCCTCCTCAGAAACCAGATGGCACCAAAACATCCCAGGACCCGTCCATCCTGTTGCCATTCTCCTCCGGAGGATATGACGTTCCACAACTTCGTCAGGGATATGGCCAGAGCCCTCTCTGTGCAGACCGAGGTGAAGGAGGACCCACGCACTGAACTGGAAAGTCTCCACTCAAGGAAGCTCACAGTGTTGGTGCAGCCGATCCTCGAGCAGCTCCTGCTGGGATGTGGGAGATCCTGGCATCTGTTCTGATGGTCAGCTGATGCCTCGACACCATGTACCACATCAGAAAGGGACCAGGGTTCCACAAGTCCTAACTCCCACATAACTCCATGGTTGTCGAGTCAACCATACAGAAACTCAAAAGCCAGAAGACTTACTCTTTTGTCCCCCCAGGCAGAGATGCTAGAGCCCTCAATGCTCTCGGGCACAAGTGCTAGCAGGGCTCAATGCTGGGCTGTCGAATCCAGGCCTATGAGCTATACATAGGCATGTATCTGAAGGCCCTAACACTGGAGTTATCCGGGTTCTCAGCGGGGCTGGCCGGGGAACCTCTCCAACATTTCCAAACTCTGACCTCCGGGATTAAGGACCGTTCGAAGTTCCTCTTCCAGCCGGCCTACGACAGATTTGAGTCAGTGACTCGAGTATCAGCAGCCGGCATCGGGGCTCGATGTCAAGCCTGGCTATAGTCCTCGGACCTCGAGCAGTGGGTCCAGGACAACCTGCTTGATGTCCCCTGCACCAGTGAGAACTTGTTCGGCAAACCCATGGCCGACAAGGCAGCCGAGATTGAGAGCCTCTGGTGGGTCACCACTTTGGCTTCTAAGAAAAGACCTCTTCCTTTCTCCACAAGAAATCCTTGGGGGGAAAAGGTCCCTATTCCCTGGTGAAAAAGGGGCACTTCCAGCAGAGTCACAGATACCAATCCTTCTTAGGCCAGCAACAGGATTCTCACCCTAAGAGGCAAAGCCAAGAAGCTCAGAAGCCCAAGGCTCACAAGCCCCAGGCCCGGCTCCAGCCTTACCAGGAGGGGAGAGCCTTACCAGCCCTCGGGGAGCCGCCTGGCACACTTTGCCCACAAGTGGGCCAAAGTCACCTCAGACCCCCCAGTGTGTGCTGCAGGTGGTACAGGAGGGATACCTCCTCCACTTACAACAGATACCACCCAGGTTCGTTCTTGGAGAGCTGGTGTAACCTCTCTTCCACCAGACCCTTCTGCTTTCTGAGCTCACAGGTCTGCTCAGGGACAGTGCAGCCCGTACTCAAGCACCAGTGGGGAAGGGCTTCTACTAAAGTTACTTCCTTGTCCCCAAAAGAACAGGGGGCCTCAGGCCCATACTAGACCTGCGAAACCTGCTGCCCTACCTCCACCTGGGAGATTGGCTGTGTTCCTTGGACCTAAAGAATGCATATACTCATGTCCTGATCCACCCCTTACACAGGCAGTATCTGCGGTTTGTGGTGGGAGGAGGGCACTACCAGTACAGAGTGCTGCCCTTCGGCCTGGCCGCCTCGCCAAGGGTCTTTACCAAGTGCTTGGCGGTGGTAGCCGCCCACTTGCGCTTACAAGGGACTCTTGTCTTCCCCTACCTGGACAACTGGCTAATTGGAGGCAGTATGGCCTCAGAGGTCAAGCAAGCTGCAGAGCGTACAACCCTCCTGCTGCTGCACCTGGGGTTTGTCATCAACTACCCCAAGTCACACCTTGCTCCAACCCAGTCGAGTTCATAGGGGCACAGCTAGATACGCTCCTCTATTTCTTTAGTACCTAAGCTTCGTTATTTAGGTGTTCTGCTTGATAGCACCCTTACATTTGCTGATCATATCTCCCAGGTTTCTCGTCGTTCTTTCATTTGTCTCCGAACCATTCGTACTGTCCGTCCATTCTTATCCTCTGAAGCTCTGATCACTCTCCTTCTCTCACTCGTCATTACTAGGCTTGATTTTTGCAATTCTATATTCATTGGTATCCCTCAGTATCAGCGTCAACGATTACAACTTCTACAGAACACAGCGGCCCGGATGATTACCCATGCTTCCCCCCGCAATCATATCACTCCCATCCTGCAACAGCTTCATTGGCTCCCGGTAAAATTTCGGTCACAATTCAAGATCCTTACACTTGTTCATCGTGCAATGTATTCCCACAGACCTCAATATTTAGCCGACCTGTTAACATTCCACACACCCACCCGGAGTCTTCGCTCTATTCATATCAACCGTTTACACCTCCCCTCCCCCTCACAAGCACATCTACAGGTCACCAGACAGTCAGCCGCCTTCTACGTCGGCCCCTCCCTGTGGAACTCCCTGCCCATTGCCTTAAGATTGGAAGAGTCTTATCCCAAATTTCGTTCCCTACTAAAGACCCACCTTTTCTCCACTGCTTTCAACCTCCCCCCATACCCTTGACTCTCCTTCCCCTCTACTTTATGAGTCTCATTACCCTCTTCTTGATCTCTCTCTTTCCTGTCTCTATTGTTTGTATTTCCTTTCTTTCTTTCTCTTTCTTTTTTTTGAATTGTAAACCGCCCCGGTGTAATGGGGGGCGGTATATCAAATGCTCGATAAACAATAAACAATACAGGCCAAGGCTATCCTCCCAAAGGAAAGGGCAGACCGCCTTATTCAGCTGGCAGTTGAGGTGCAACGTCGCTGGTCAGTGCTGGCTCACTGCCTCCTCTGCTTGTTGAGCCACCCCCTAGTTGCCAAGACCCTTTCAAGATTCAGAGCAAAGGGGCATCAGTCATAAGGATTGCACCCAGGTGGCCCAGGCAACCCTGGTTTCCTCTCCTGCTATCCTTGTCGGTTGCACTCCCAGTCCCACTGGGCCAAGCTCCAGACCGCCTGTCCCAGGAGGAGGGCTCCTTTCTGCACCCCAACGTGAGGTTGCTAACACTAACGGCATGGCTGCTGAAAGGGTAGCACTAGCGCCCTTCAACCTTCCAGGAGAAGTTGGAGGTCCTACGAGCCTCGCAAAAAACCTCCACCAGGCAGGCCTACACCTTTAAGTGGAGAAGGTCCTCCATCTGGTGCACGGAGAAGGAGAATCATTTCTCCTGTCATGTGCAACTGGTTCTTCAGTACTTACTGCACCTGTTGCACACTGGGCTGAAATCCAACTCTGTGAGGGTTCATCTGAGTGCCATAGCCATGCACCACCACCCTATCAAGGGGAAACCCCTCTCTATCCAGCCCCTGGTCTCTAGGTTCCTCTGGGCCTCCTGTTATCCAAGCGCCGCCCCCCCCTCCTCGGGGCAGAACGGAACCTCAACGTGGTGCTCTCCCAGCTCACTAAACTGCCATTCGAGCCCCTAGCCACTTGTCACCTGAGATACCTGTCTTGGAAAATGGCCTTCCTGGTGGCCCTCACATCTGCTCGAAGAGTGAGCAAACTCCAGGTCCTAGTGGCGGACCCACCATATATGAGGTTCTATAAGAACAGGGTGGTGCTCTGCAAACACCCGAAATTCCTCCCTAAGGTGGTTTCTCCTTTTCACCTCAACCAGGAGGTGGACCTCTCCATCTTCTTTCCGCGACCTCATGCTGGTAGGGAGGAACTAATACTCCTTACACTAGATTGCAAGGGGGCCCTGTCCTCCTTGCAGTGGACTCGGGGCCCATCAGAAGGCTCCTCAGCTTTTAGTGTCTTATGACCCCAGTAGACTGGGGCTCCCTGTGACAAAGCGAACTCCATCCACTTGGGTGGCAGACTATATTGCCCTTGCCTATGAGCGAGCTGGCATCTCCCTCCAGCACCGGATCACAGCACATTGCGTGAGGGGAATGGCGATGTCGGTGGCCAGCCTCCATTCTGTGCCGGTGACGGAAATCTGCAAGGCCGCTACATGGTTTTTCAGTTCATGCGTTCGCAGCTCACTATTGCCTGGAGAGCAAGTCCCGAAGGGACTGTGCCTTTGGCCAAGCAGTGCTCCGTAATATTCTTGGGCTGTAGGCAACTCCTGCCTTCTGACCCTTCTGTGTTCAGGCTACCGGAATGATAGTGTCTCTGGATGCTAGGGTCTTACAGAGTCTCTCAGTGGGGGCTCACCTTCTGCAACTCATGATTACCCGATTGATGCTGGTTGGTGCTGCCTTGGTTCAGTCCTCGGCAGCCTGGAACTAGGGAGTCCCATATATGAGGACTGACTTCCGGCTTTTTCCTAGAGAAAGCGTAGTTACTCACCTGTAACAGGTGTTCTCCAGAAACAGCAGGAATCAGTCCTCACAACCCTCGTTTCTCCCCTGGTAGTTGCCTCCCTACCTTGTTTTATTTTTTACTGCCGTCCTAGCTATGTTATGTGACTGAGCAAGATTGGCACCCTTGGGCGGGAAGGAGACCACGCATACGTGGTAGCATGTCCCAAAGTCTTTCTTTGAAAGCTGGGGAAATGCTCTGATCGGGCTCCGTCGGCATCAACATCATCCATATTTGAGGACTGATTCCTGCTGTTCCTGGAGGACACCTGTTACAGGTGAGTAACTATGCTTTCTAGATACCATTACAAAGAGGCCTTCCATTTAGGAGGCCAGAGATCTGGGAATTTATTTTAAATAAGTGTTAAAGCCAAGTGAAAGATCAACAGGGCAATTTGAAAGGCTCCTTCTAACAAAACAAGGGCTGTATGAATCACCCAGGAAGCTAACAGATTATCTTAGAAGCACAGGTCTCGGACCTGTGTAGCAAACCAGCCTTTACTAAGTTCCCTCCCATCCATCCTGACTCTGCCCACCCCAGGCATAATCTTAGCTTTTTAAGCTCTTAAACGTATTAAAGGGGAAAGGGTGGTCAAAGTCACTTTTCATGTTCAGCTGGATATCACCACCAGGAGTAGATTAAGGCCCTGAAGTTAGTTAATCTTGAGGTGAACAAAGTCTCTTAAAGGTAATTGGTATAGTTGTATTAGTACAAGTATCCCTTGAACTTTAAGTAAACAACTTACAGGCTGCTGCAGAAAGCCGGTGCTAGACCCGTGCGGAAACTATTTTTTACATTCCTGACAAGGTACACATTTTAATGTGTGATGCAGGAAGGATAGAGTATGCAGATGACTACCGCGTTAACCGTGCACATGCAAATGAGCCACTGCAGCATTAAACTGGGAGAGCAAGCCAAACACATGTGCACAAGAAGCCTGTGCTAGTTTGGCTTCCTCTCTGGGCACCATGTGGCTAATTTGCATAAGAGTGTTTTGATGGCATCGGAAAAAGCCCCCGATGCCCTCAAAATACTGTCAGGACCCATACCCGACGACAAACAATTCCTGGTGGCACAGCAGCCTGTTCCCCTCCCCCCCCCCCCCCGGGATAGTATTTTGATTGCACCAGGGACTATCACTGGAAAAGCCCCCGATGCCATCAAAACATTGACAGGGGCCAGTGACCCGACAAAACGTAATTACCTGGTGGTCTAGTGGCCCCTGTACCTCCCACCCAAAGTAAAATAAAATAAAAATTGAAACTTGGTGGTCTAACAGCAGTTGAACACCTCCACCCCAAAATAAATGTAAAATTACCTTGTGGTTTAGCGGTCCCTAATTCCAACACCCCCCTTATACTTTAAAATAGGTGGGAGCACTGCTTAGGCGCGCCTACTCTGGTTTTCCATTTTGTAAATTGGTGCGCCTGGCCCCGCGCATTGAGTTGGGGTTAGGCATAGTCTGCCTTATATGGAAGTCTGACCTCACCCAGCGCATCCCAGGATTCACCGCGCGGTGCCAGGCATGCCATGTTACAAGATGGTGGACCAGAGTGTGAGCGCATAGGCAGCACTTCTGCCTTAAGGTACACACAGGGAGGGGGGGAGTGGATTTAGGGGCAGCTAGACCACCAGGTTTTGACTCTTATTTTACTTGGTGATGGGGGTGCGGGGTACAAGGGCCACTAGACCACCAGGTACTTACTTTCTGTCCGGGCACTGGCCCCAGACTGTTTTGATGGCATTAAGGACATTTCCTGATGCTGCGATCATCCCTGATGCCATTAAAATACTGTTGTGGGGGGGCCATTGGGTCACCAGAGATTCTTTTTTTTTTGTCAGGCACTGGCCCCCGACAGTGTTTTGATGGCATCGGGGGCTTTTCCCGATAACTGATCATCTGAGGAGATGATCTAGGCATCGGGAAAAGCACCCAGTGCCATCAAAATACTGTCAGGAGCACGCATTAGAGGTTAACGTCTACTGAGACCCTGCAGTAAAAGTTTTGGTGCTGTGGCTGGTTGCAAAATCCTCTGCCCGTCTCTGCATCGGCGTAGCCATGATTTGCATGCCAGATCTGTTGATTAAAATACATTTAACTAATTAAAGTTCATTTAAATAGATTTAATTACACATGGCGTGCGTTGGGCACTAGTTTTTCTATCTGTGTTTACGTCAGTTTTCTGCATTTAAAGGATCATAAAGTGTGCTTAAACATGGCATAAGGGGCTCGTAAAGCCCGCATTAGCTTTCTGCTTCAGCCTGTTAACTAAACAAAACCTTAAAATTAAGGTACAGACAGCAGTCCAGCAGCGAGATGGGGGATATCCAGTCTTTTGCATTGATTGTCACATGTGCGATTTTCTCCCAGTTGGTGAGGTTTCTTACATTTGCACTAGGTGCAGGGAGCTCTTTGCCTTCAGGGAGAGTCCAATTTCTGGAGGCTAGAGTAGCAGACTTGGAGGACATAAGGAAGACAACGAGATACATAGACAAGACCTACAGGGACATAGTACTGAAGTCCCACCTCCATTCTGGCAGCCTCTCAGTTGCCATGGAGGAGAGAAGTCATGTGAAAGCAGAGTATCACCTTGGTGTGGCAGGAAGTGATCCTGTAGCCTACAACCTGTCCGTCAGGAGATGTAAAACCTTCTCGCACCAAGGTTTCTCCAGGGCCATGTGCCTGTGAGGGGAGGGTTAGGACAGCTGTTATAGTTGGCAGTTCGATCATTAGGCATGTAGATAGCTGGGTGGCTGGTGGACATGAGGATCTTCTGGTAACATGCCTGCCTGGTACGAAAGTAGTGGACCTCACATGCCACCTAGACAAGGTTTTAGATAGTGCTGAGGAGGAGTCTGCTGTCTTGGTATATGTTGGCCCAATGACATAGGTTCTGGAGGCCAAATTTAGGCTTTTAGGTAGGAAGTTGAAATCCAGAACTTTCAGAGTAGCATTCTCAGAAATGCTTCCTGTTCCACGTACAGGACCCAAAAGGCAGGCAGAGCCTCTTGAGTCTCAATGCGTGGATGAGACGATGGTGCATAGAACAGGATTTTGGATTTGTTAGGAACTGGGGAACATTCTGAGGAAGTGGAGTGGCTCCACTTTAACCAGGATGGAACCAGTCTGCTGCCATTAACCTTTAAAAAGGAGGTAGAGCAACTTTTAAACTAGATTGTAGGGGAAAGCTGACAGTCGCCCAGGAGCACATGGTTCGGAAGGATGTATCCTTCAAGGATACTAGCAAAAGAGGGAAGTTAGGGCATCCTGACAGAGCGGTTCCTTCCGTTCAGTGTCGAAAGATTCCAAATTACCCCTATCAACTGATAGCCATATTAATATGAATAAAATACAACCTCTAAAATGCCTGTATGCAGATGCTAGAAGTCTGAAAAATAAGATAGGCGAGCTAGAAAATATAGTGCTAAATGAAAGGTTAGATATGATTGGCGTCTCAGAGACCTGGTGGAAGCGAGGACAACCAATGGGACACTGATACCTGGGTGCAAACTATATCACAATGATAAGAGTACATCAAATTGGTGGAGGGGTTGCGCTCTGTTAGAGAGGGCATTGAGTCACACAGGATTAAAGTTTTGCAGGAAACAAAATACACTGTAGAATTTCCATGGATAGAAGTTCCATGTAAAAAAAACGGAAGGCGACAGCAGTAGGGGGGTGTAATACCGACCACCTGGCCAGATGAACAGATGGATGCTGAAATGCTAAAAGAAATCAGGGAAGCTAACAAAAGTTACAACACAGTAATAATGGGTGATTTCAATTATCCTGGTATTGACTGGGTCAGTGTCACAGCAGGACATGCTAGAGCGAGAGCATTTCTAGATGAAATAAATAACTGCTACTTGGAGCAGCTGGTTCGTAAACTGACAAGAGGGGAAGCTATTTTGAACCTAGTCCTTTGTGGAACACAGGATCTGGTGCCAAGAGTGAAGGGTTTTGGGGCCACTTGGCAATAGTGATCATAGCATGATTGCATTTGATTTAATAAATGGAAGAAAGACGGCAAGGAAATTCACAGCACTACCTTTTAACTTTCAAAAGGGAGACTGATAAAATGAGGAAAATGTTAAGTGCCGTCGACTCATGACGACCCTCTGGATAGTTGTCCTAAATTGTGTTCGGTCTTCAGTAAGGCGGCTCATTGTTGACAGACTGGTACCCTTAGCTGCTATTATTGTATCGATCCATCTCATTGCTGACCGTCCTCTTTTGTGTTGACCTTCTATCTTGCCAAGTATGATGTCTTTCTCTAATGATCTCTGTCTTCGCATGATGTGTCCAAAGTATGAAAGTCGAAGTCTTGTCATCTGTGTTTCTAAAGAAAGCTTAGGTTTGATTTCCTCTAGTACTGACTGGTTTGTTCTTCGGGCAGTCCATGGTATACGCCATAATCTCCAGGAACAAGCAGGAATGAGTCTTCACATATGGGTACGTCGGTACCGACGGAGCCTGCGCTGGAACGCTCCCCAGCATCCAATCAGAAAGCTTTTGGGAGCATCCCTCAGCGCCTGCGTGCTGTCTTCCCGCCTTTCCAACTGTCTCTCCTCAGTTTTCGTTTTTCCGCGGAGCTGGCAGGACGTCCTCCTGTCACCGCAGAAAATTTTTTCTTTAATTCTTTAAATCTTGTTTTCTTGTGGTCGCGGCTGTTTTCCCGCCTCCACTGGTACCGCCGGTGGGTTTTTTCTTTTCTTTTTCTCAAACTCTGGGAGTTTTTTCCCCTCAGTTTCTGTCTTAAATGTTTGGGCCTGTAAGGCCTCTCCATTATGGAGCCGCCTTCTCCTAAGAAGTGCCTTAACTGTGGAAATACAGTTTTCTTTTTAGACTCCAATAACTGGTGTCTAACCTGTTTGGGTCCTGACCCTTTTTCTCCGGAGCCATTAGGCTACAATTTTATGAGAAGAGATTTTCCATTTCGAGTTTCCCTCGATACCAAGTTCCCTTCTAGTGTCAGGGCACCGACCATTTCTTCTCTACAGGATCAGGTAACCCACAAACAGTCTGTTAAGACTAGCCAATCCTTGAGTGGTAGGTCTCATGCCAAGCATGATGACGGCTCCGGCCATGCCCTCAAGACCCTATTGGCTTCAAAACCCCGGCAGGAGTCTTCGGTCTCCAAAGCCTTTCAGGGGTATCAGGTTGTTCCTGGGGCTCACCCCTCACAGAACATACCTGAGCCATGCTCGGTGGTGGCATCTGCTTCGAGCGGTACCGGTACCCTGGCATCGATACTGGTGTTGAGCGATCCACTCCTCACCAGGGATCGTCATCTGGCGTTCTCGGTACCTTCGGGACCGATCGATACATCCCAAATTGATTTTCCAGTATCGGCAGCATCACCGATACGACCACCGATGTCGGTACCCTCCAGACATGCATCGATAGACTCGCTTCCTTCGATGCCGAGTCTGGAATCGATATCTAGTCTGGAAGACTGGGTACCGACGCGTCTCGGAACCGACGCTTACCGATTCCGGATGCGCGGTACCGAGGATACTCACCAAGGGTTTTTGGTTACCTCGGTACCGCTTGAGCAGCCTCCAATGACTGCTTCGATGTCTGTATCGCCTTCGATTCCGGCACAGCTACCGGTATCGGTATCGATGCCGGTACCTGCAGTAACATCGGGACCAGCTCCTTCCATGCCTTTTTCACCAGGATCGCTCCTTTCTATACCTAGTTTGGAGTCGATACCTGACAGTACTGACTGTCTCAGGTCATAACCGCCAGTACCAGTATTCATCCATTAGGGATCCTTTTCTGCACCGGACAAGTACATCCTCAGGTGCCCAGGCTAGTTCTTCAACTTTAGCCTGTCCAGGGATGGTTCCCATTGGAGATCCTTCTTTTCAGAAATTTCTCCTTGACATGGCAACATTCCTTGCTATTCCTATCCCTGGCTATGTTCCTACACAAGGTTCTTCTGGGGAAAAGGAAAATATAATGCTTCCTTTACATCATTCTTTGCAGGATCTTCTCCTGAGAATATGGGAAACACCTTTAAGGGTTTCCTCACCTTCTACAGCAACTAATCTTCTGTATCAGGTGCCCCCCTCTCCAGGCTTTCAAAAGACTCAACTTTCCCATCATTCCATTGTTGTGGAATCAGCAATGAGGAAGGTAAAAAGCAAGAAGCATCATTCTTACCCGCCAGGTCGTGAATCTAGAACACTAGATGCCTTTGGACGTCAAACCTTCCAAACATCTATGCTGGCAACAAGGATTCTCTCTTATATTTTTTATATGATTCTATCCCTTCAGGAGGTCACAAAGAAATTCTCTTTTGACTCCTTTTCTATCAGAGCCCAAGGCTGCAGACTATTCCTTACTTCTTAGTCATAGCCAAAATATCTCTTGGTTTCTTTCTCGTGCTTCCCTAGACTCTTTTGAGTCTGTTAGCAGAACCTCTGCTATAGCCATAGGAGCACGACGTAGAGCCTGGCTCCAAGCTTCAGACTTGAACAGATGGGCACAACAAAGACTGGGTAATACTCCTTGTACTGGAGAAAACCTCTTCAATAAGGAGTCTTTACGTCAGGTTGCTCATTGCTCCACTGACTTCCCTGTTTCTGAGGGCTATCCTAAGCCTTCTCCTTCCCCAGTAGGTAGGAAATGCCCTACCAAACCACCTTTCCCTAAGAGAAGGTTTTATTCTTCTCCTGCCCATCATACAGATGTTCCCAAACAAGGGAAACCTCGCTCTAGTCTGAAGAATCCAAACTCAAGCCAGGAAAATTAACCCTCAATAGGGTTCTAATTAATCTTTTATAACCTACAGTTCACTTATTCTCAGCAGAAGTTTTTTCACTGTTTTTTCATTTAAAACTCTACACATGGATTCCTGTTTTTCCAGGACATCCACTTGCTCTTAGGTAGGCTGAGCTGTCAGGAAATTCATGTCTATGGATCACAGGGTTTTCCTCTTCTTTTTACTATGAAGAGAGGTTTGCCAACTATCTCATGATAGTTTTTTCCTGTATCACCATGAATTCCATTTTTCCTTCTGCAGACTTACCATATGGCAAGTCTCCCTTCAGCTCCTATTTTTTCTTTACCCTCTTTTTCAGGGCCTTCCCTGTAAGAGTGGTACCAGCTGCATATGTATACTAGTGTCATCAAAAAGATGACATGCTCAGTCTCCAAGCTGCTGGAAGAGGTACACTACCCAGAGGTGCGGGACTGGACTGGAGTTCCTCAAGTAACAACAGTCAGCAGGCAAGCCCAATTTCTCTTTGATGTCCATGAAGTTAAAGGCAAAACCTCAGACATTCTTTCCAAGTACATTCTTGATACAGTTGAGTCCAATGGGCTAAGATCCAAAGTTTTGGCATTATGTGCTGACAATACCAATTGCAATTTTGGTGGGGCCGCTAGGAGGTGTAATATTTTTAGAAGCTGCAAAAAGATTTAGGAAGTAATTTAATTGATGCAAACTGCAGCTCACATTGCTCACAATTGTATCAGCGCTGCTGCTGAATGCCTGCCATTTAAAACTGAAGTTATTGTTGACAAGATATTCAAACATTTTCACATTTATACAGTGAGAATTGAAGAACTGAAAGAGATGCGTGACTTTGTTGAGAGTGAGTATCAAAAGTTCCTCGAATACACTAACACTAGGTGGCTGGTGTTGCAGGATGTTCTCCGTTTGGAACAATCTCATCGGAGAACATATTTGAATGTACTATCACATGAAAAACGCATAGCCTTGCATCAGTTTAAGGAGGCGACTGATACTACAATTTGACAGGCTGATAAAGAGGGAGCAATAGTGATTTTGGATTCGGACTATTTTCATCAGGAGGTTATGCGACAGTTGTCTGATACTACTACCTATCACCAGTTGGAGGAAGATGCGACGGAATGGCTGAGTGCTCGGATTCGTGAATTAACACAGGAGGCATTGGAGAATAAATTGATTGATAAGAAGGAACTGAGTTTTGAATGTACAACATCCGCAGGTGCCTTATTTTTATATCCTTCCAAAGATTCATAAAAGCATAATCGCTCCACTGGGTCGTCCAATAGTTTCTTCTATTGGTTCCTTGTTGGAACCTCTATCCATCTATTTGGACACTTTTTTGCAGCCATTAATACCATATTTTCCATCATTTATTAAAGATACTATCCATTTTTTAAATTGTTATCAAATATGCAGTTGACTAGCGAGGATTCGGAATGTATTTTGGCAACTTTAGATGTTGCAGCACTTTATACGAGTATACCTCAGTCAAGTACTCTTACAATTATCGAGGGGGCGCTACAGAAGCACAGGGATGTTAGTTTAGGTCTTTTGGAATTTCTTATGGCATTAGCTCACATAGTTTCATGCAAATAATTTTTTTGTTATAATGGTATGTTATATCAGCAGTCCAGTGGGGTAGCGATGGTGGGTAACATTGGTGCTGTCAGTTGCGAATTTGTATATGGCTCATTTTGAAGCTTCATGGCCTCAGGATATTTGTGATCGGTCATTTTTGTCTACCTGGGTCTGGTATATTGATGACGTGTTTATCTGGTCAGGGCTTCTTAATGTGGCCCAGAGTTTCTCATGGTTTACAGTCAAAAGTCTTGCTATAGTCGATAAAGCACAAATAGATATCCTTTTGGTATTCTTTGGTCTTTTCAAGGATCCATCTCACATCCGCGATGATGGCACTGTCATCCATATTGCTGTAGTCTACAGACCTCCGACTCAAACTGAAGAGAGAGATAACGAATTGATTAAAGATATTGACAAGATAGCAACAAAGGGTGAAGCGATCATATTGGGTGACTTTAATCTACCTGATGTGGATTGGATTACTCCTGCACATCTGGAAAGAAGCAAAAAAATTGTGGATGCTCTCCAAGATGCATTATTTAGACAAATAAGCATCTAAAAGTTTTGACAAAGGTTCAAAAAGTGACCCAATCGCGGACACAATCGGTCGTCCTGGAGGGTTTTCTTTATCATTTAGTTGTCGTAAAACTTCTGTAACATAGCCAGCTTCTTTTCCTATGTACAATAGTGTGTCTACCTTTTGTCGCAAAAAATCAGTGGGATCGTCGTAAATTTTCAAGTAATATTCTTTATCATTTAGTTGTCGTAAAACTTCTGTAACATAACATGAAGTTTTACGACAACTAAATGATAAAGAATATTACTTGAAAATTTACGACGATCCCACTGATTTTTTGCGACAAAAGGTAGACACACTATTGTACATAGGAAAAGAAGCTGGCTATTTGACCTCAAAAGAGATTTCTTTTCTCACTGTGGCACACCCTATCATACCCACTATATACATGCTCCCCAAAATCCATAAATCCCTACAAAACCCTCCAGGACGACCGATTGTGTCCGCGATTGGGTCACTTTTTGAACCTTTGTCAAAACTTTTAGATGCTTATTTGAGTCCCTTTGTCACACAGGCACTATCATATGTTAGGGATTCCACCCATATCATACAGATTCTTCAGGATTTTCAAGGTTTTCATAATCAGATGGTCTTAGTTACATTCGACATTAGATCTCTCTATACGAATATCCCCCAACACGCTGCGCTAGAAGTACTAGCAAACACTCTGATTAAGAGACCTAAACCGGTACGTACACCAACTTATTTTCTCACCCAGCTTGCATCTTTGGTAATGACAGAAAATTACTTTTGTTTCAAAGGCGTCTTTTATAAACAGATAAAAGGGGTTGCCATGGGCTCCCCTATGGCACCCGATGTGGCAAACTTATATGTCACTGATTTTGAAGCCAAATTCTTAAGCTCTCATCCATATCTATCCAATGTTCGTCTTTGGAAGCGTTACATCGATGATGTTCTTGTAGTATGGAATGGTACAGTCGAAACACTTCACACCTTTCACATCTGGCTTAATTCCTTAGATCCACATCTACAGTTTGAGGGGACATACAGTACGGAAGAGATTCCATATTTAGACATATTGATCAGAAAATCCTCCACAGGTTTCTCAACCACCTTATATCGAAAGCCGACGGATCGCAATACGTTACTCAAATATGACAGTCACCACAATCCATCCCTTAAGAGGAATTTGCCCATCAGCCAATTCCTCAGGATTAAGCGTCTTTGTACAAATAATGTGGATTTTGAAACTCATGCCAGTGACATGAAAAACAGGTTTCAACAACAGGGTTATCCTCAGTCCTGTATACAGAAGGCCTACTATAGAGCGCGCATGACTGATCGTTCTACACTTTTGAGTAAAACAACACATACACATACAGATAAAATCGTCTGTGCTTTAACTTTCTCAGGACAGTCCAAAGCTATTGTGGACATCCTCAAACAAGAATGGCACCTCCTTACCACTATTCCTTCTTTCGCCACTAAGCGATTAATGGTTGCCTATAAACGTGCTTCCAATTTAACTAATCTTTTGGTCCCCTCTGCTCTTCCAGTTCCGAGACCATCACCCATAGTTAAGGGACATTATAGCTGTGGCAAGTGTTCAGTCTGTATACATGTTATTACGGTTAAAAGCTTCTTCATACATGCACCCTCTGGACGGAAACTTTATTTACAACATTACTCTAACTGCAAAACTATTAATGTCGTTTATTTCATCCAATGTCCTTGCAATAAACTATATATAGGTAAGACTCTTAGACAGATCCGCACACGTATAATAGAACACAGAAGTAATATACAAAGACAACAGGCCGACAAACCATTAGTTTCACACTGGTTAGAACATAAACATACCATTAGTGACATAAAATTTGCAGTTATTAAAACAGTCATTCCACATTGGAGAGGGGGGAATATTGATCAAACATTGTTGAAATTCGAGCAGCGCTTCATTTATGAATTTAACACCTTAGAACCACATGGCCTTAATCAGGAAGTGGATCTTACAGTTTTTTTGGAATAAACTCATTTCCATGCATATTTAGAATTAATTGATAATGGATCCCTTTCATACTAAGTGTTTTTATAGCATTTTTTTCTTTTATTTTTTCTTTTTATTATTTTTATTATTTATTCATGATATATATTATATATATTATTATTTATTTATTATTCATTATTTATTATTTTTTATTTATTTTTTATTTACTTTATTTATTGATGCCCCCTGTCTAATTTATGTTAAAATATACTGAGAGATATTCATTTACATTAGTCAGTTATGACATCTGCAAGCTGGTCTCCATATTCTTCTTTAGAAATTTCACACTGAGCCGGTACAATTTGTTCATTTGAAATCCTTCCCATAGTATCGGGTTACTGGACTTTATAGTTCTCTCACAGTAGACCTCATTATTAAATTCATGTTCATCAATATTCATAATTAATCCCTAATAGATTCTCACTACATTCAGTGTCCCTATATTATTTTCATTAGTCATCTTTGACATTTGCGAGTTTGTTCCTATACACTTTTTTACACTTTTTAGGAATTGTTACACTGGATCGTTACAACTCGTTGATTTGAAGCTCCTCCCACAAGTATTGCGTCACTCCCCTTTTTGGCGGGAATACCGGCGTTTTAAAAGGATCTGTCTGGACTTGTCCCCTCTTTCACTTGCATGCAATCTGTGCAGTGTACCAGTCTTACCGACGGAATTTCCTTCACAGGTTTGATCCTTGGTTTCAATATAACCCTCCGTGTAGATTTCTGTTCATCTATTTTTTCGATTCTCTAAGATCACGAATGTAGTTCCTTTGTAACGAATATTTTATTCTATTTTGATTTATTCTATCGTTGCAGTGCCTACAATTTATTGGTTTTATATCACACGATACAATCCTCTGGGTAAGTGCTATGGTTTTCGAAAGTATGTTCATGCGCGCCTCAAAGTGTACACACAATTCTAGTTTGGTTCACCTAAGTCCATGTGTGTAGTTTTACTTTTTTTCATCGGGATGCAATATACATTAACCGAATGGTGATATCATCATGTTGATTACCATGTTTGAAACTAGTTCCACTGTTCGGTGGTGTCTGCACTCTAAAAACGGCACGTTTAAGACTATGTTCTAAATCTCTTTGTATTTTGATTCCTACACTGCCATGCTTAAAACCGTCCGTGGTCACATTTGCTGGCGATATCTGTGCGTGCAGCCCGCATCCACATGCAGCACGGTTTAGATGCCGTTCCATAAATCTCTACACCACTGCGGTTTGATAACTCTACAACCGTCTATGGCCCTATTAATGAGGCTCACTGTTTTGCTATTTTTTAACGTTCTGATTTGGTAGCACTGTATAGCCAATGCAGTTTACAACGCATTTCCTTGATCTAAAAATATTTACATTATAGTGCGTTTCTATCATTATTCCATTTTTAAGCACATTTCTCTTTTTGAGCTGCCCAATATCACATGCTATAATTGGACATTTAAAAGCACATTTTTATAAAAGAGAACTCTCTAGGTACCATTTTCTCAATAATCAAAATCCTTTATATATATTTTTTCATATAGCACTTGGATACTTAACCTCAGGAGAAGTCGTCCTCTAGGTACTCTGGAATACATAATACTGATAAAGTTTTTTAGCTTATTCTGTCATCATGAGATGTTTTCTCTTCTTTTTATGATCCTCTAGTTTTTAAATTTTGTTATATTTATATTATTTATTGATTTATTTTTCATTTTTATTAGAATATATTTTTAGTTTTATTTTTATTATAATGATTTTATTGTTATTATTATTATTATGATTTCGGTTTATTATTACTTCCTATTTACTTTTAATAACATTTAATATCACCACTACCTTGGAATATATAATATATGAATAAGCTTTTTAACTAATTATATCACCATGGGACGTTTTTCTAATGTTATAATATATATTTTTTTATTTTTTATTTTTTATTTATTCATCAGTGCTGTTTATGATAATTTTAATGTTATCATCATTATTATTATTTTAATATTATTACACATATCATTTTCTATTGTATATATTTTTTAATATATATATAGATATATTTTTTGTATATGTCAATTTTGATGTTGATGCTATCCACAATATTCATTATTTTATTATTCCAAAATTAGTAGCTTTACTCCCTTATCTCTCTATCAAGCGTGTCCGCTATTTCTGAAATAATTTTTATTTGATGGTTGCTTAGCCCAGCGTTTGTTCATTTGTTTTGTTTTGGTGTGAATTTTAATCATTTTTTAGTGATTGTTTTACCATATGTGTACCATAAAATATATATGTTTTAAGGTGTGCCAATTTTTTATGTTACAAGTTTGCCTTTTTTAGCACACAACATGCCAGGTGTGTCTCTCTTTTTTAACATTGTCTTTTTAATATTGTCTTTTAAATATTGTTGTTTTTATATTATTATAATATTATTATTATAATTTCTTCATTTATATCTTATATTTAACACATTTTTTATTTTATTTTTATTATGGTGTATTTTAAGATATATTTGTAGCCCTCCCCCTGAAGAAGGCGTTGCCGAAACGCGTTGGGGTCTCTTTTAATAAAGAAGGATTTGCTCATCCGACGTCTCCTGCTCCTTGTGACTCCCTCATAGGAGGCTTGTCAACAAACTCAGTAGCTTGGGGATGGGTCCCAAGATGGTAAACTGGATTAGAAATTGGTTGACTGACAGACGACAGAAGGTGATTGTACATGGAGCTCACTCGGATGAGAGGAAGGTGATTAGCGGGGTGCCCCAGGGTTCGGTCCTGGGCCCGGCACTGTTCAATGTATTTGTGAGTAATATTGCTGAAGGACTGAATGGAAAAGTCTGTCTTTTTGCAGACGACACAAAAATTTGCAACAGAGTGGACTCCCCCGAGGGAGTGGTTAACATGAGGAAAGATCTACAAAAGCTGGAAGACTGGTCTAATGCTTGGCAACTACGATTTAATGCAAAAAAGTGCAGTGTCATGCACTTGGGTAGCAGAAATCCAAGAGAAATGTATGCGATAGGGGGCGACAGGTTGGTATGCACGGTTCAGGAGAAAGACCTTGGTGTGATTATCTCTGATGATCTCAAGGTGGCAAAACAGTGCGACAAGGCGGTGGCAAAAGCCAGGAGGATGTTGGGCTGCATACAAAGAGGGATTACCAGCAGAAAGGAAGAGGTACTTATGCCACTGTATAAGTCACTGGTGAGGCCTCACTAGGAATACTGTGTTCAGTTTTGGAGACCGTATCTTGCAAAAGATGTAAAAAGACTGGAAACCTTCCAGAGGAAAGCGACCAAAATGATTTGGAGCCTGCGTCAGAAGCCTTATGAGAAGAGACTTGAAGACCTAAATATGTACACTTTGGAGGAGAGGAAGGACAGGGGAGATATGATTCAGACCTTTAAATACTTAGAGAAATGATGAACAAACAAACCTCTTCCAAAGACGGGGAAGCTGTAAAACTAGAGGGCATAATATGAAGCTGCAAGGTGGTAAATTGAAAGGCAATGTCAAGAAATATTTTTTCACTGAAAGGGTGGTGGATGCTTGGAATGCCCTCCCGATGGAAGTGGTGGGAGTAAACACGGTGACGGACTTCAAAAAGGCATGGGACAAACACAGTGGATCCCTTTACAGCAATAGGATAAAAACAAGATAAACGGTACCATCTAACTTCTGAACCATATAACGTCTCAACAAATAGGGGTGTCCTCCATGGAGTGGTGGGTTTACCCCTAAACAAAGACATGGAGAGGGGTGGTCTGCACAGAGCGACAGGTGCACCTACTCTTGCCATCTTGCTGGACAGACTAGATGGACCATGCTGGTCTTTATCTGCCGTCATTTACTATGTTACTATGTCTCTCGTTCCTCGTCCTTTCCTGAACCCTGCTTGCACTTCAGGTAGTTCTTGTTCCAGGTATGGTGGTTGTCTCTGTTGAATAATCTTCAGTAAAATCTTGCTGGCATGAGGGATCAGAGCAATTGTGCGATAATTTCCAAAGTCAGTTGGATCACCTTTCTTTAGTATTGGTATAAACACATATCTTTTCCAGTCAGTTGGCCATGATGTCTTCCAAATTTCTTGGCAGAGCCTTGTAAGTACGGTAACAGCTGCATCAGATTGCTGTAATACTTTTATGGGAATGCCATCAATGCCTGGTGCTTTGTTCTTTGATAACGCTTTCAATACTGCTTCAACTTCTTCTTTCATCACCAATGGTTTCAGATCATAAGGTATAGGTTGAAATGGCTGTTGGTCCACTTGATCTTTATCATATAAAAACTCTGTATATTCTTTCTACCTTTTCTTGATCTTCTTAGCACCATACAACACAGAACCTTGAGCATCTTGTAACATTCCAATTCGAGGCTGGAATTTTTTCTTTAACTCTCATAGCTTCAGGAATGCCGATCTTGTTCTTCCTCTCATAGTTTCGGCTTCTATTTCCTTGCATGTGTTATTGTAGTATTTTCTTGTCCTATCTTGCTGCACGTTGGAAATCTCTGAGTTCTGCAATTGTTTTTCTTTCTCCTCTGACTTTAGCTTCTCTGCGTTTCTGGACAATTTTCAGTTTCTTCCATCATCCATTTTGGTCATTTTTGCTTTTTCACTTTTTGTAGAGACTCTTCTCACTTTCTTCCAACACAACCTTCTTGATGTCATTCCATAACTCTTCTGGGGCTCTCATTTGTATCTAAAGCAGCAAATCGATTTTGCAGGCAGTCTGTAAATTCCAGTGATATATTCTCAAGGTCATATTTTGCTGCATTCATGAGTGGTTTGCTCTTTTTCAACTTTAGCTTGTTTGCATATTAGTAGTTGATGATTTGTATCACAGTCAGCTCCAGGTTTTGTCTTTGATGTTATAGAGCTTTTCCATCGTTGACTTCCACAGATGTAGATAATTTGATTTTTGTACAATCCATTGGGTGAAGTCCATGTGTATAGTCACCGCTTGTGTTGCTGGAAGAAGGTGTTTGAGATGAATAGATTGTTGGTCTTGCAGAATTCTATCAGTCTTTCTCCAGCTTCATTTCTGTTGCCGTCCATATTTTCCAACCATTTTGCCTTCGCCTTTGTTGCCAACCTTTGCATTCTAGTCACCCATGACTATCAAAATATCCTGTTTGCATGTCCTGTCAATTTCAGCTTGAACCTTTTCATAGAACTCTTCAATTTCATCCTCTTCTGCAGCTGTTGTTGGGGCATATACTTGAATTATAGTTGTGTTGATAGGCATTCCTCGTAGATGAATAGAGATTAAGCGTTCACTGACTGCATTGTATTTCATTACAGTTCTTGCAAGTTGTTTCTTTATTATAAATGCAACACCATTTCTTCTTTGTCTTTCATTTCCAGCATAGTAGACTATGTGATCATCTGATGCAAAGTGCCCAATGCCAGTCCATTTCAGTTCGCTGACACCCAACAGATCAAGTTGTGCACGTTCCATTTCATTCTTGACCACCTCCAACTTCCCTTGGTTCATGCTTTGTACATTCCATGTTCCAATATGTAAGAGATCTTTACAGCTTCTGACTCTTATTTCATGCACAGCTACATCAGCAGTTAGACATCCCGAGGGCCTTGATCCAACCACATCATAAGCTTTACTCTGAAAAGCCTGAAAATAGTTAAGAAAAAACTAAAAGGAGCAGCTGCAAAGGTTAAAGATTTACATCAAGCATAGGTGTTTAAAAGTACTATCTTGGAAGCTCAGACCAGATGTATTCCATGTTTTAAGAAAAGTGGAAAGAAGGCCAAAAAACTATATCAGCATTGTTTAAAGGCGAGGTCAGAGAGGCTATTGTTGCCAAAAAATGCCAGAAAATGGTAAAAGCAGCCTAATGACTAACACTGGAAACAACATAAGCATTAGCAAGTTAGATGCAAGGCATTGATAAGCCAAGCAAAGAGAGAATTTGAAAAGAAGCTTGCTTTGGAATTAAAAGTGCATAATAAAAACTTTTTTCCAAGTGCATTCACAGCAAAAAACCTGTGAGTCTCATTTGGACCATTGAATAATAGAGAGGTAAAAGGAACTTGAAGGGAGGACAAGGGCATAGCTGAGAGACTGAATGAATTCTTTGCTTCGGTCTTTACTGAAGATGTAGGAAAGTTAACCATGCTTGAAATGGTATAAAAAGGTGATGTAGCGGAAGAACTGGAAGAAATACCAATAAACTTGGAGGATGGTATTACAACTGTTTGATAAATTGAAGAGTAGCAAATAACTTGGACCGGATGGTATACATGCAAGGGTGTTGATAAAACTGAAATATGAGATTGCAGACCTACTGTTATCTGTGAACTATCATTAATATCATCTGTAGTACCTGAGGATTGGAGAGTGTCCAATGTAATTTCAGTTTTTAAAAAGGGGTGATAAGGAAACTACAGACTTGTGAGCCTGATGTCAGTACCAGGCAAAATGGTAGATACCATTATAAAGAGTAAAATTACTAAACATGTAGATAGCTATGGTTCAGCGGGAGAAAACCAATGTGAATTTAGCCTAGGAAAGTCTTGTTTTACTAATCTGTTATTTTTTTGAAGGTGTGAATAAACAAATAGACAAATAGACGAAGCTGAGCCGGTTGATATAGTGTATCTGGATTTTCAGAAGGCCTTTGACATGGTCCTTCATGAGAGACGTTTGGCCAAATAAAAAGTCATGGGATTGGAGGCAGTGTAGTATTGTTGATCAGGAATTGGTTAAAAGATAGAAAGCAAAGAGTAGGAATAAATGGCCAGTTTTCTCAATGGAGAAACATGAATAGTGGAGTACCCCAGGGATCTGTGCTGGGCCTGCTGCTTTTTAACATATATGACCTGCAAATAGGGATAACAAGTGAAGTGATTAAATTTGTAGATTACACAAAATTATTCAAAGTTGTTAAGAACATAAGAACATAAGATATGCCATACTGGGTCAGACCAAGGTCCATCAAGCCCAGTATCCTGTTTCCAACAGTGGCCAATCTAGGTCATACGTACCTAACAGTTTCCCCAAAAGACACAGGTTCCGCAATGCTTGTACTGGGTCAAGCATTGATATCCTGGGTCCCTTCTTAATAATGGTTTATGGACCTTTCCTCCAGGAACTTGTCCAAACCTTTTTTAAACCCAGCTATACTAACAGCCTTTACTACATCCTCCGGTAACAGATTTCAGAATTTGATTACACGTTGAGTGAAAAATTATTATCTCCAGGAACAAGCAGGAATAAGTCCTCACATATGGGTACGTCGGTACCGACGGAGCCCGTGCGGGAAAGCTCCCCAGCTTCTTAGAATAGAAGCTTTTGGGACCTCCCACTGCACATGCGCACTGCCTTCCCGCCTTCCTGAACAGCTCTCCTCAGTTTCTCTTTTTCCGCGGAGCCAGCAGGTCGTGTTCCTGTCACCGCTGAAGAAATTGTTATTTTATTTGTTTCTTTAGACCGCGTACCTGCCTTCCCCATACCGATACCGGTATCGCCGGTCTTTTCTTTCTTTCTTTAAAAAATTATAATTCTTTTTTCTTATTTTTTAGCTTTTTGGTCACTTCAGAGAGGCCTCTCGGCCTACTCAATTTCTCCTCATGGAGAAGCCAGCCCCTGGATTTAAGAAGTGTACCAAATGTAATGCTGTTTTTTCAGTCACAGACACCCATGACTGGTGTCTGAAATGTTTGGGGCCTGACCATTCCATACCGGACTGCCCATCTTGCTCCCACATGTCTAAACGTGGGCTGCAGAACCGGGCCAACAAATTCCATGTGCTGTTTGCTTCAGAGAATACAGCATCACAGTCATCCAGGTCTTCTTCTCCGGATGGATCTCAGGTAACCAAACCTTCTGTGGGCAAGTCCTCAAAGAGCAAATCTCCTTCAAAGCATCGAGAGGCTCTTAGCTTAGAACTTGAGGACCCTGCCCCAGCCAAACAACCCCGGCGGGAAGTCCAACTTCCAAAAACGCCAATTCAGGGGTCTCAGGTTGATATCGATGCTACGGCCTCGACAGATCACCTGTTAGCCTGCTCTGGGGTACCGGGTCACTCCGGTACCGACATCCAGGCAGCTATGGCGTCCATGGGCGATACTGTACAGTCCATGCAGCAGGCCGTCATGGCTTTCATTAAAGCTGCAACGCCATCGGTTCCGCTTTCAGCGGTTCCGGGCCCGATACCGGTATCGTCCGCCATGCCGGTATCGAGGCCGTCCACCTCTAAACGCAAGTCGGTACCGTATGGGCTTTCGCTCCATACCGGTTCCATACCCGATACGCCCGATATCGATACCGATCGGTACGCGTATCGTGCGTTAGAGGAAAGCACCGATTCCTCTGAGGATTTTCACTCCTCTGATGATTCTGCTGAGTTTTCACTCAACTTACCTGAGGAGCCCTCTTCTCCTAAAAGGAGAATGTCCCCTCCAGAGGATTTGTCCTTCCAGGACTTTGTTTTAGATATGGCTACAGCCCTTTCTATTACCACATCCTCTGAAAAGGAACCCAGATCCAAAAAACTGGATATTTTGGGATACTCAAAGGCCCCTAAGGAGGCAGTTACCCTGCCTATCCATGAAATCCTTCAAGAACAACTGATGGATTTCTGGGAAAATCCTTTGACTTTGTCTCCTTATTCCCGTAGGTTGGACACCATGTATAGGGTCCCTCCTTCTCCTGGTTTCCAAAAGACTCAATTGCCCCACCACTCTATTGTGGTGAAGTCTGCAATGAAGAAGATTAGGAGTACCAAAAGGCACTCTTCCACCCCTCCAGGACGGGAATGTAAGACTTTGGACTCTTTTGGTAGGAAAATTTTCCAGGCTAGTATGCTTATAGCCAGGATTAATTCCTACAGTCTCTATATGGGCATGTTCCTGGAGGAACTTGCCAAAAAGGTGCGGCATTTTGCCCCCTTTATCCCTGAGGATAAAAAGCAGGGATTCCTTTCCCTAGTGAAACAACTCTTAGAGGTTTCTAAGTTCTCTAATAGGGCAGCATATGATTCCTTTGAGGGAGCCAGTAGGGCTTCGGGCATTGCTATTGCAGCCCGACGTCTTGCTTGGCTCCAGGCCTCTGATCTGGAACCTTGGGTTCTAGATGGCTTACGGAATCTGCCCTGTACAGGTGAGAACTTATTTGGGGAAGAGTGGCAAATCAAAGCCACCCAGATGGATGCTGAAAATGCCACCTTGGAAAGACTTTCAAAGTCCACTTCAATTCCTACTAAGAAAAAGTCTTTTAAAAGGCCTTACTATAAGAAGGCCAGAGTTGCTTCAAATACTGGCCAGCAGTCTTCTCAACCTCGCTATACTGCTAAGCGTCAGCAATCCAAACAAGCACGAGCTAAGCCTGCAGCAGCTACTGTAGCTCAGCAGGCTCCAACCCCTCAGGGGTTTTGACTTGCTCCTAGGGAACTTGCCACTTCTGGTTCTAACACAACCAGAACCTCTCACCATACCCGGAAGGTTGGTTCACTTTGCTCCCAGATGGGAACAAATCACAACAGAACAATGGACCCTCTCTATCATTCGAGAGGGTTACAAACTTCATTTCTCCAGCCTTCCTCCCCATCATATGGTGAGACCATTCAATTCTCCCCCATCTCTCCTAACCCTGTTGGGTCAAGAGGTTTCCTCTCTTCTTGCCCAAGGGGCCATAGAAGAGGTTCCTCTTCCTCAACAAGGGTCCGGTTTCTACTCCCCTTATTTTCTCATTCCAAAGAAGACAGGGGGATTCAGACCAATCCTAGATCTGAGAGAATTGAACAAATTTCTCTTCAAGGAGAAATTCAAAATGCTGTCTCTCGGCATTCTCCTTCCTTACCTCCAGGGTCAGGACTGGCTTTGTTCTCTAGACCTACAGGATGCGTATACACATATACTCATCCATCCATCCCACAGAAAGTATCTTCGCTTTCTGTTTCAGGGAAAACATTTCCAATACAGAGTACTCCCCTTCGGTCTAGCCTCTGCTCCAAGAGTATTCACAAAATGCATGGCAGTCGTAGCCGCATTTCTAAGAGGCATGGGAATCTTTGTCTTCCCATATCTGGACGACTGGCTCATCCGAGCTCCAACTCAGTCACAGGCCCAGATTTCCCTGGACCACACAAGGAGCCTTTTGCAGTATCTGGGACTGGTAGTAAACCTTCCCAAGTCCCAACTCATCCCTACTCAATCTCTAGAATTCATAGGGGCCCAGTTGGACACCATCACTGCAAGGGCCTACCTTCCACATGTTCGAGGCCAGCGCCTCCTGAGTTTGGCCTCCCAAGCTCAGTCCAGCACTCACTTGACAGCCAGGGAAATGCTACGCCTACTGGGTCATATGGCCTCCACAGTGCATGTGGTGCCCTATGCTCGTCTTCATATGAGAGCAGCTCAATGGACCCTGGCCACTCAGTGGACTCAGGCGTCAGGAGCGCTCTCAGACCAAATACAAACCTCCGATCGTCTGTTTTGGTCCCTCCACTGGTGGACTTCCACCAAGAATCTGTTGTTGGGGGCTCCATTTCAACCATTGCTACCCCAAGCAACCCTCACAACAGATGCCTCCCAAACAGGGTGGGGAGCCCATCTGCAAACTCTCTCCACTCAGGGCACTTGGTCTCTACAGGAGACCACCCTTCATATCAATCTTCTGGAACTGCGAGCAATTTACCTTGCCCTCAAGGTCTTCCACTCCCTCCTAGCCAACCTCACTGTCCTAGTTCAGACGGACAATCAGGTGGCCATGTTTTACATAAACAAACAAGGAGGGACGGGCTCTCTGTCGCTTTGCAACGAAGCTCTAAGACTATGGGCCTTCGCCAGAGAGCATCAGATTCACCTGCTAGCAGTGTATCTCCCAGGAGTTCAAAACTCTCGGGCAGACAGGCTCAGTCGAGTTCTGCTGCCACACGAATGGTCCCTACATTTGGACCAAATAAACCGAATCTTTCAGGAATGGGGGACCCCGGACATAGACCTCTTTGCAAGTCCGTGGAATGCCAAACTTCCCCGGTTCTGTTCCAGAACTCCGTGTCAGGGAGCTCAGGCTACGGACGCCTTTCTCCTGAATTGGAATCAGGCATTCCTATATGCCTTTCCACCCATTCCTTTGATTCCCAAGACTCTGTTCAAACTCCAGAGGGATCATGGAACTATGATCCTCATAGCTCCACGCTGGCCACGCCAAGTGTGGTTCCCTCTACTTCTACAGCTCTCCCAGGGATCCTACTTGGATCTGGGAGCTGCGCCAGACCTCCTGTCTCAGGAGGAGGGGACTTTGTGGCACCCAAACCCCAAATCCCTTCACCTCAGTGCTTGGTTACTGAAGGCTTAAACCTTCAAGACTTTCATCTTTCCCAACCAGTGAAAGATATCCTTTCTGCCTCTAGGAAACCCTCTACCAGGCGTTCCTATGCTTTCAAATGGAAACGTTTTTCCATTTGGTGTGCTCAGCAGGGTCTTGACCCTCTGGCACTTCCTTTGAATTCTCTTCTTGATTATCTCCTGCATCTCTCCAATGCAGGCCTCAAGACGAATTCGGTAAGAGTCCATTTAAGTGCTATTGCAGCATCCTTGAAACATATAAATGGACAACCTATCTCCTCTCATCCTCTTGTTGCAAGATTCATGAGAGGCCTGACTCTCACTAAACCTCCCATCAGACCACCCCCGGTCGCATGGGATTTGAATCTAGTGCTCGGTCAACTTATGAAGCCACCTTTTGAGCCAATGTTTTCCACCTCCTTGAAATTTCTTTCCTGGAAGGTCATCTTCCTCATTGCAGTCACTTCGGCTCGCCGCATCAGTGAGCTGCAGGCTTTAGTGGCTAATCCACCTTACACAAGATTTCATCATGATAAGGTGGTCCTTAGGACGAATCCCCACTTTATGCCTAAAGTGGTCTCGCCTTTTCATCTTAATCAAGAGGTATATCTACCTGTCTTTTTTCCAGCTCCTCATGCATCCAATGCAGAGAGGAACCTTCATACTCTGGATTGTAAAAGAGCTCTCGCTTTTTACCTTAATAGGACTCAGCCACATCGAAAGTCTTCTCAACTTTTTGTGGCCTTTGATCCTTCCCATTTGGGACTTCCAGTCTCCAAGCGTACACTTTCCAATTGGATTGCTCAGTGTATTTCTTTTGCTTACCAGAGCAAAAACATTTCTCTGGAAGGCCATGTCACTGCTCACAATGTGAGGGCCATGGCAACTTCTATGGCTCATCTGCACTCTGTTTCCATAGATCAGATCTGTCGAGCCGCTACCTGGGCCTCGGTTCATACCTTCACAGCCCATTACTGTTTGGACAAGGACTCCCGCCGGGATGCCTTGTTTGGCCAGGCTGTCCTCAAGCACCTGTTCCATTCCTAAACAACTCCTGCCCACCTTCCCAGAATGGATGCCTGAGATCCATACGAAGATGGCGAACCTTTACAGGGGATCCCATGCATCTAAGCTAGGGAGTCCCCATATGTGAGGACTTATTCCTGCTTGTTCCTGGAGATAGCACAGTTACTTACCTGTAACAGGTGATCTCTGGGAACAGCAGGAATTAGTCCTCACAACCCACCCACCTCCCCTAGGAGTTGTATCTTTTATCTATCTATCTTCCTGTCCTCTCTCTGTTGACTCAGCTATAAACTCGAAACTGAGGAGAGCTGTTCAGGAAGGCGGGAAGGCAGTGCGCATGTGCAGTGGGAGGTCCCAAAAGCTTCTATTCTAAGAAGCTGGGGAGCTTTCCCGCACGGGCTCCGTCGGTACCGACGTACCCATATGTGAGGACTAATTCCTGCTGTTCCCAGAGATCACCTGTTACAGGTAAGTAACTGTGCTTTCTTTTATTAGTCTTAAATAGTTTACCCTGTAGCTTCATTGCATGTCTCCTAGTCTTTCTATATTCTGATAACGTAAACAATCAATCTACGTTTACCCGTTCCACTCCGTTCATTAATTTATAGACTTCTATCATATCTCTCCTCAGCCGTCTCTTTTCCAGGTTAAAGAGCCCTAACCTACATAAGAACATAAGATATGCCATACTGGGTCAGACCAAGGTCCATCAAGCCCAGTATTCTGTTTCCAACAGTGGCCAATCTAGGTCATATGTACCTAGCAGTTTCCCCAAGGGACACAGGTTCCACAATGGTTGTATTGGTTCAAGCATTGATATCCTGGGTCCCTTCTTAATAACCTTTTTAGCCTTTCTTCATAGGAGTATCCATCCATCCCCTTTACTATTTTGGTGGCTCTTCTCTGAACCTTTTCTAATAACGCTATATCCTTTTTAAGATACGGCGACCAGAATTGCACACAATATTCAAGGTGCGGTCTCACCATGGAACGATATAGAGGCATTATAATATCTTTTGTTTTATTTTCCATTCCTTTCCTTATGATACCTAGCATTCTATTTGCTCTCTTGGCCGCCGCTGCACACTGGGCCGAGAGTTTTAACATGTTATCCACAGTGACGCCTAAATCTTTTTCCTGGGTGGTGGTTCCTAATGTGGAACCTTGCATCGTGTAACCATAGTTTGGGTTGTTGTTCCCTAGGGTGCATAACTTTGCACTTGTCCACATTAAATTTCATCTGCCATTTTGATGCCCAGTCTTCCAATTTATCAAGATCCTCTTGCAATTTTCCACAATCCTCTTGGGTTTTGACAACTTTAAATAGTTTTGTCTCATCTGCAAATTTGATAACCTCACTCGTTATTCCACTTTCCAGGTCATTTATGAATATGTCAAAAAGCAGCGGACCCAGCATAGATCCCTGGGGTACACCACTATTCACCTTTATCCATTGGGAAAATTGGCCATTTAGCCCAACCCTCTGCTTTCTATCTTTTAACCAGTTCTTGATCCACAGTAGTACAATGCAAGAGGATTGTGAAAAATTGCAGGAGGACCTTGAAAAATTGGAAGACCGGACGTCCAAATGGCAGATGAAATTTAATGTGGATAAGTGCAGTGTTTTCCAGGAACAAGCAAGAAGTCAGTCCTCACTTATGGGTGACGTCTGCACCGACGGAGCCCATGCGGAGCAATTCCCCAGCTTTCAAAGAAAGCCTTTGGGATTGCTGCCACTCATGCATGATCCTCTTCCCGCCAAAGGGTGCCATCTTGTTCAGTCTCCCTTTTTCCGTGGAGCCATTCAGACGCATATTATTGTCCCTCAGAAACATTTTTCATTTTCCTAGTCTTAACAGGCTATTTCTCTTTTTTCCGTTTGCACCGGTCCTCTACCCGTCCTCCGCTTGCTCACTTTTGGAGCTTGCGGGGATACCTTTTCTAAATGTTTTTCTTCCCGGGCTTCGCGCCCTTTTTCCTCCCAACTGCTGGCTGTGTAGGTCTTCGACCTCGCAGGGGCCATTTTTGCCCCCATGGCCACCGGGTTTAAAAAATGCGATAGATGCTCTAGGAACATGTCGCTTACAGACACTCATGACTGCTGTCTAAGGTGTCTGGGAGCCGACCATGACGCAGAGCTCTATTTGCTCTGCAAGAAAATGTCCTCTAAGGACCTGCTCGCTCAGCTGTAAGCAGAAGTCCGAAGACATTTTCCGAAAGGCTGCCTCAGAGTCCCCGGTGGCACCCTCGGTCGTCTCCCCTCCGGTGGGTTCTCCCCCTGTGGTTCCGTGTTCCAGACGGCTTTCGGACCAAGGGTCCCCTGAGATGGAATGGCGCAGAAAGAAGGCCTCAAAGTCGCTGTTTTGGGGGCCCCCCGACAAGTGCGAGCGCTCCCGCGCCTGGTCGCTTAGCCCCATTCGGCGTTCCTGAGAGTCGGACAAGGAGCGGCCCCACAAGGTACCTCGCAGAGAAACGGAGGCCTCCAGCGATGGCACCCTGTCTACTGAGGGCCGTCCCAGTGAGGACCCCCTCTCCTCCTCAACGCCCTATCCGGTGACCCCGGTATCGGGGTCCCGTATGCTACTGCTAGAACACAGTGTTTCTATGTTCATTGCTTCCAAACAAGCGCTTACAGCCAGCTTCGCTGACTTGTGCCCAGAGACCGTGGGTCCCTTGCGTGGGACACCCAAATCTGTCCAAGAAACCCCTTAGAGCCACGGGCCTCATGAGGGTCCTCTGTATCGGTCTCAATTGTCTTCCCAGGGGCGAGGTCGTCCAGGGCCTCTGGCTCCAGGCTGCTGTCCATGGGACAGGGCGCACCTCCTGGCTCTGATCCCTGGATCGATTTATCAGACTGGGAATCCGATGGGGACACATCCCCAGAGAACTGCGCTCACCGGGATCTCCCGTCGGATCCCTCACTGCCTGACCTCCAGCGACGTTCACCGCCCGAGGACACCTCCTTTTTGGTGTTTGTTCAGGACATGGCTCGGGCCCTCAGCCTGGTCACCCAGACCGAGGAAGACCCTCGTGCTGAAGAACTCTATATTCTTCAGTACGAGGCCCTGCCCAGGGAATCCCTCACTGTGCAGGTGCCGCTGATCCTCTCCCAGCTGCTGCTCCGCATATGGGAGCCTCCGGCCTCGGTCCCCATTGTGAGCCAAGCGCCTTGACACAATGTACAAGGTGCAGCGAGGGCCAGGCTTCCCTAAGACTCAACTTCCACACACCTCGATGGTAATGGAATCAGCCATGAGGAAGCAGAAAAGCCCGAAGTCCCACTCCTCGGTCCCGCCGGGCCGGGAGTACAGAGCCCTTGATGCCTTGGGCCGCAAAACCTGTCGCATCTAGGTGATACCAATTATATATGGGTGTGTTCCTCCGCGACTTGGCTAAAGAACTTGGAGGCTTCTCCGCGGGTCTCGAGGGCGAGCCCCTCGACAGGTTCCGCACCCTGTTGAAATCAGTGGTGGATTGCTCCAAATATATTTCTCAATCCTCCTATGACGGTTTCGAGACATCAGCTCAGGTGGTGGCCGCGGGCATCGGAGCCTGCCGCCAGGCTTGGCTTCAATCTTTGGATCTGGAGCAGTGGGTGCAGGAGAAGCTCCTGGATGTACCCTGCCTCGGCGATCAGCTTTTTGGTAAGCCTATTGGGAAGGTTGCAGAGATTGAGACGGAGTACGTCACTAGGACCCGTCTCTCCCGCAAGACCTCGACGTTGCCTTGGAAGAAGCAGCCTACCAAGAAGCCGCCCTTTCCCAGGAAAGGCCTGCAGTACTGCGGCTACCTGCCGTACCCGGCTACCCCCACGCCGACCACTCCAGCGCAAGGGAAGTCTGGCCAGGGTCACCACAAACCAAAGGGCTTGAAGGCCCAGTCACCAGCTCCCCCACAACCCCCTCAGGGGTTTTGATGCCAGTGGCATGGCCCCTCGCCCTCTGGTGGCGCAGCAGCCAGTGGGGGGACGCCTGTCCCGCTTCACCCCAGCGTGGGCACTTATCACCTCGGACACCTGGGTCCTCCAGGTTATCCAGGAGGGCTATCACCTTCACGTTGACAGGCTCCCACCCCCTTTCTCCCCAGCAGAGCCTCCTCGACTCCCCGCACACCAGCTCTTGCTGCAGCTGGAACTACACTCCTTCCTCGCCCATCGGGCAGTCAAGAAGGATCCCTCCCCACCTTCGAGGTCGGGGCTTTTATTCCCAGTACTTCCTCATCCCGAAAAAGACGGGGAGTCTGCGGCTCATCCTCGACCTCCATAAGCTGAACAAGTTTCTGGTGTGGGAGAAATTCAAGATGTTATCTCTTGGCGTGCTGCTGCCCTATCTCCAGGAACAAGCAGGAATGAGTCTTCACATATGGGTACGTCGGTACCGACGGAGCCTGCACGGGAACGCTGCCCAGCTTCCAATCAGAAAGCTTTTGGCAGCATCCCTCGCGCCTGCGTGCTGACTTCCCGCCTTCTCCAGAGCCTCTCTTCAGTTTTCGTTTTTCCACGGAGCCGGCAGAACGTCGTCCTGTCACCGCAGAAACTTTTCTTTTTACTTACTTTAATTACTTTAGTTTTTGTTTTCTTGTGGTCGTGGCTGTATTTCCTGCCGCCACCGGTACCGCCGGTGGATTTTTGACTAAATTCTGAGAAACTTTTTCTTCAGTTTTTTGCCTTAACTTGTTGGGCCTACCAGGCCTCTTCCTCATGGAGCCTTCTTTTCCTAAGAAGTGCATTCGATGTGGAAACACTTGTTTTCTTTTAGACTCTAATAGTTGGTGTCTCAATTGTGTGGGTCCTGACCCTTTTTCCCCTGACTTGTCAGGGGATACTTTTGTAAGGAAACCTTCAGTTTTTAGAGTTTCCCTCGATACCGTTTTTTATTCGGCAGTGAGGGAACCCGGTTTCTCCTCTTCACAGGATCAGGTAACCCACAAACAGTCTGTTAAGACTAGTCAATGCTTGAGTGGTATGTCCCATGCCCAGCATGGTGACGACTCCGGCCTTACCCTCAAGAATCCATTGGCTTTACCCCTGCGGGAGTCTGCGGGCTCCAAAGCATTAAAGGGGTTTCAGGTTGTTCCTGGGGCTCACCCCTCACAGAACATACCTGAGCCATGTCCGGGGGTGGTATCCGCTTCAAGCGGTACCGATCCCCGGCATCGGCACCGGTGTCGAGTGTTCCACTCTTCACCAGGGATCGCCATCGGGCATCCTCGGTACCTTCGGGACCGATCGATACGCTCCGAATTGACTTCCCTCGATCCCAGCCGTGCACGGTGCGGGTATCCGCTTCCAGCGGTACCGACTCCCCGGCATCGGCTTCGGTGTCGAGTGTTCCACTCTTCACCAGGAATCGTCCTCTAGCATCCTCAGCACTTTTGGGGCCGGGCGATACGATACCGATGGACATTTCCATATCTCAGCCATGCTCCGAGACGGTACCGGCTTCGATCGGTTTCCGATACCCCGGCATCGGCACCGGTGTGGAATAACGTTCTCCCGGCGAGAGGTTGTCATCGGGCATCCTCGGTACCTTCGCGACCGATCGATGTAACCCAGGCTGCTTTACCGGTATCGGCATCGCCGATACTACCACCGACGTCGGTACCCTCGAGACCTGCATCGATAGACTCGCTTCCTTCGATGCCGAGTCTTGAATCGATATCTAGTCTCGAGAACTGGGTACCGACGCATCCCGGAACCGACTCCCGTCGTTTCCAGATAAGCCGTTCCGAGGATCCTAGCCACAACTCTCGCATGATCTCGGTACCATTGCAGCAGTTCCCGATGACAACTTCAACTGCTGGCCCGGTGTCAGTATCGATGTCGATGCCTGTTCTTGCACCGATGCCTAGTTTGGAACCGATACCTGGGGTTGCTGATGCAGTACTCACTGCCTCTAAGTTACCATGCCAGTATCCTTGTCCATCTACTAGGTTTCTCTCCTCACACCACGGTACGTCCTCTGGTGCTCAGCCTCTTTCTTTAGCCTTACCAGGGAAGGTTCCCATAGGAGATCAGTCTTTTCAGGCTTTTCTCCTGGATATGGCAACCTTTCTTAATATCTCTAGCCCTGGTTGTGATGCTCTTCATGGCTCACCGGCACAAATGGAAAATATGATGCTTCCTTTACATCCTGCTCTGCAGGATCTCCTTCTGAGGGTCTAGAAATCACCCTTACGGCTTCCTCTACCTTCTACAGCCACTGAGGTTCGGTACCGGGTGCCTCCCTCTCCAGGATTTCAGAAGCCTCAACTTCCTCATCGTTCCCTTGTAGTGGAATCAGCACTGAGGAAGGTTAAGAGCAAGAAGAAGCATTCTTCTTATCCACCAGGTCGTTCTTCAAGAACACTCGATGCGTTTGGTCGTCAAGCCTTCCAAACATCTATGCTGGCCTCCAGAATTCTTTCATATATTTTCCACATGAGTCTCACACTCCAGGAGGTCACGGAGAGATTATCTCTTTTGACCCCTTTTATGCCAGAGCCCAAGGCTACTAATTATTCCTTGCTACTCAATCATAGCCGGAATATATCTTGGTTCCTTTCTCGTGCTTCTATAGACTCTTTTGAGTCTGTTAGCAGATCTTCTGCTATTGCCATTGCAGCACGTCGCAGAGCCTGGCTCGAAGCTTCAGACTTGAGCAGATGGGCACAAACTGTATTGGCTCATTCTCCTTGTTCAGGAGAAGGTCTCTTCAATAAGGAGGCTTTACGTCAGGTTGCTCAATGCTCCGCTGACTCTCCTTCCACTAAGGACCATTCTAAGCCACCTCCTTCTTCGAAAGGTAGGAAATGTCCTACCAAACCTTCTTTCCCTAGGAAAAGAAAGTTTCATTCCTCTTCTGCCCATCATTCGGCTGTACCTAAGCAAGGGACACCTCAGCCTAGTCTGAAGTCCTCTAGCTCTGGCCAGTCTCAGCATTCCCAGCAACCATAGGGGCTGGGAATTCTACTCTACAGTTCACTTCTACCCATTAGAAGTTTATTCACTGTACTTTTCTTTTTCAGTGTACTAAGCTGTCGGAAACAGGGACTACAGACTTCTCCTCTTCTTACTCTCTAGAAGAGCAGTTGCAACTATCCCCTGATAGTTCTGTCCCAACTGAACATTTTTTCCTTCAGTTGACTTGCCCTATGGGTGCGTCACCCTCCAATTACTTCTTCTACCCTCTCAGCCGGGCTTTTTCCCTAACTGAGGGGTACCATACTGAAAGGCTTCTCTAGCAAGCTCGTTCCTCAGACAGGGAGAAGGTATATCTCCTCTCCTTTCTTGTCTGTTTTTCTTTATTGGGCACAGGACAATCTCTCTGCTGTTTCTGTCAGCAGCTGTGCCTGCAGGAGTTACAGTGATTGTATTACTGGTACTTTTTACAAGTTCCAGTCCCTTGTTCAAATTTTGTCTAGCCTCAGTAGTGATTCCAAGCTACTTGTCAGCTATCTTGGATCCTCCTACTCTTTTAGGCTTTCTCACATTATTCTATCCATCTCCTCTCCTAGGATATGGCAACACACCTGACTTCAGTCAGTTTATCTTATATCTCTCCTGCACAATGCTCTCTGCAGTCTTCAGAAAAGCTTTCTACTATGAGGGCCTTGCTATAGAGCATTGACCTTGTCTCTAAAGCTTCTCTATTAGCAGGGAAAAGCTTATATTCCTTTCCCATGCCTGTGAGGGTTTTCCACACCCTCAAGCCTGGGATGTTAACATGAAATATAAGTTGTTCTGCGTGAAAATCCAACGCTGATGTTTACGCATGCTACCTCTGGGTCCCTCCAGTACGTCCCTCTGGTATCTTCTTCTGCGTTTCTACACATCTGCCATGTCAGTGTTCTGTGGAACTCCCGCCTTGTTCCCTACAGATTCATATGATCATCTGTTCTCACGCAAACATCACGGTTATCTTGTTGGATTGCCTTCTTGCATCCCTCAATCCACAGAAATAAATTCTCTATGCATATCCCAAGTGGGTTCACCCTCTTGTAGAGCGAAGAATCTTTTTCTTTTATATTCCCCATGTACAATTATGGGGCTGGGTGGTAGACATGTATCTTCAACCTGTTATCTTGTATGTAGCATCTCCATATATGTCTACATACCTATATCATTACTCTGGTGGTGCAAAACCATGCCCCACAAATGTATATATATTTAGGTATATCATATCTATAGATATATATATATTTTGATACATTTCTCCACCCATATCCTAATACACACATATGGACATGTGTGTGTATATATATATATATGTCTGTTGGGGGGCTTCTTAAGGGTTGATATGTCTTACACACTATCACCCTTACTGTCTATACTAAATGTTTTACCTTCTAGAGGTTTTAGACAGTCTATCGCCCTACTTCGCATATCATATTACGATGCAGAAACTGTTATGCACCAATAACTACTGTGGTGCTAACATCTTCCATTTATTCTTTAAGTCCTTGAAGCATCAAGCTTCAATATTTTTCCTACCTCTCGCCAGCTAGGAAAAATAATGTACATCTTTATCTTTGAGTACACAGCTCTTCTCCTTGGGAATAGGGGTTTTTCCAGTCCCCCTCTTCCCGCCAGGACTGGGCTAGTTCTCCAACTCCGTCAGTCTTCTTCCTTTAGTCCTCAGTGTTAATGACTTTATGCCTAAAGGAGTTTTCAGCTTTTTCCCATAAAGCTTCCATTGAAGACCTGACGTCTAATCCTACCCAGTTGACACCTGGATCGTCTGCTACCTCCAGGTCTGGACCTTCATCCTCACTGCTGGGAGGTCACCTTGAAGATTCCGCCACTGCTTATCCAGTAGACTCCATTATGCTCTCTACTTCCTACAATACAGTAGGTAAGCTGCATATTTTAAGTGTACATTAAATGTGTTTTAATGCCACTCATCATATATACCAAGGACTCCTGTAGTCTGTAGGACCCTGTAGTCCTTGGCTATGCTGTTTCTTTCCTCACAGCTCCTTTATTGTCAACTCCTACCCTTCATCCCACTTTGGATGCCGGGGATTCCTGGAGACAAAATGCACCCCTGGTCCAGGCTCCTGCATTTTTATGGGATCTTCCCCTGGCATCTCCAGCTAGGGAGTCCCCATATGTGAAGACTCATTCCTGCTTGTTCCTGGAGATAGCACAGTTACTTACCTGTAACAGGTGATCTCTGGGAACAGCAGGAATTAGTCTTCACAACCCTCCCACCTCCCCTAGGAGTTGCATCTCTTATCTTCTTCTTCCTTTTCTCTCCTCGCCTTTGTCTCAGCTTTGAAACTCAACTGAAGAGAGGCTCTGGAGAAGGCGGGAAGTCAGCGCGCAGGCGCGAGGGATGCTGCCAAAAGCTTTGATTGGAAGCTGGGCAGCGTTCCCGTGCAGGCTCCGTCGGTACCGACGTACCCATATGTGAAGACTAATTCCTGCTGTTCCCAGAGATCACCTGTTACAGGTAAGTAACTGTGCTTCCTCCGGCAGGGCGACTGGCTATGTTCCTTGGATCTAAAGGACGCTTACACCCATATCCTGATCCATCCCCAATACAGGCAGTACCTCCCCTTCGGCCTTGCATCCACCCCACGGGTCTTCACGAAGTGCCTCATGGCCGCCGCTCACCTTTGGTGCCCTGGGCGTGTCGGTGTTTCTTTACCTCTACGACTGGCTCGTTATGGGCTCCTCCATCGAGGAGGCCAGGCAAGCGATGTTGCACACTGTTCTCCTTCTGGAGAGTTTGGGGATCTTGGTCAACTACCCAAAATCTCACCTCAAGCAGGCACAGGCTCTCAAATTCATCGGGGCGCGCCTCGATACTCGGCAGGCCATGGCCTTCTTGCCGGTGGATCGCTCCACCCACCTCCGGGCTCTGTCAGCGCGTGTCCAGAGCGCCCACCAGGTCACCGCTCGGTCCATGCTACGTCTCTTGGGCCACATGGCCTCGACCGTGCATGTGGTTCCTCATTCCCACCTACACATGCGGACGACCCAGTGGTGCCTTAGCTCCCAATGGAGCCAATCCCTCAGGCACCCCGCCGGGGTTCTTCCCCACCTTCATTTTTCCCTGAACTCGTGGCACAACCCCCACAACTTCCTGCGGGGATCGCCCTTCCAGGCCCCCACAGCACGATGTGGTATTGACCATGGATGCTTCCCTGTTAGGGTGGAGGGGCCCATTGCAGGTCCCTCTGCACGTAGGGGCAGTGGTTGCCAGTGGAGGCTCAACAGCAGATAAATCCACTCGAGCTCTGGGCTATCCAGTGGGCCCTGAAGGCCTTCGAGAACATCCTCAGCGGGAAGTCTGTTCTGGTGCAGACCGACAACCGGGTAGCGATGTTCTGTATCAACAAAGAGGGGGGCACGGGGTCGCGCTCCCTCTGCAGGAAAGCAGTCCTCATCTGCTCTTTTGCCGCCCAGTGGAGGATGTCTCTCAAGGCGACGTACCTCCCAGGTCAGGAGAATGGCCTGGCGGACAGGCTCAGCAGAATCCTTCGCCCCCATGAGTGGCGCCTCGATCCCAGAGTGGTAGGCTGGTTGTTTCTACGCTGGGGCACTCCAGCGATGGACCTCTTCGCCAGCCCTCAGAAAGCTCAGTTTCTTCACGTCTGTGGCATGGTGTCGCACCCGAGCAGGGAGAGCCCCGATGCATTTCTCCTGGATTGGTCCTCTAGTCTTCTCTATGCATTCCCTCCTTTCCCCCTCATTGCGAGGACTCTGTTCAAGGCTCAATGGGACGGGGCATCGCTGATTCTTGTGGCCCCCTCGTGGCCTCAGCAGCCTTGGTTTCCACTCCTGCTCTGGTTGTCGTCGGAGCCTCCGATCACCCTGGGCTCTGCCAGGGACCTGCTGACGCAGGAGGAGGGTCAGGTACTACACCCAAATCTACCTTCCCTATCCCTCATGGCCTGGCGGCTGAACGGGTCTCTCTAGCCTCTCTGGCCCTCCCGGAGGAGGTCAAGGAAATCCTCCTTGCCTCGAGGAAGGACTCCACTGGGCGGGCTTACGCCTTTAAGTGGAAACGCTTCTTCATCTGGTGCTCAGAGCACCAGATCTGACCCCTTCTCGTGCCCGGTTTGGTGGGTTCTCCAGTACCTTCTCCACCTCTCGAGGGATGGGCTGAAGTCAAACTGTTATTTATTTATTTTATTTACAGTCTCTTTTATACCGCACTATTCGGCATCAGTGCGGTTTACATGGAACAAAGTACAGTTAACACGTATGAGTTTACAGATAACAGGGCAAAAAACTTGGATAACAAGGAGCAACTATTTACAAAGAGTTCATCTGAGCACCATATCGGCTAATCACATCCCTATCGAGGGAAAGCCTCTCTCGGGGCAACCTCTAGTCTCCCGCTTCATGCTGGGCCTTCTGTTGTCCAAGCCACCCATCCGTCCCCCTCCGGCGGAATGGGACTTGAACGTAGTGCTCACGCAGCTCACTCGTCAGCCTTTCGAGTCGATGGCGACGTGTTAGCTCTGGCATTTGTCCTGGAAGGTGGCCTTCCTGGTGGTACTGACCTCGGCTTGCCGAGTTGGTGAGCTTCAGGCGCTCATCGCTAGTGCCCCTTACACCAGTTTTTATCGGAACACGGTGGTCCTCCGGACCCATCCTAATTTCTTGCCTAAGGTCGTATCTGCTTTTCATCTCAATCAGGAGATAGTGGCTCCTGACCTCCCTCCTGAGGCCCCATGCCGATCAGGCGTCGGGGACTCTCCACACCCTCGACTGAAAGCGGGCCCTCGCCTTCTACTTGCAGCGTACCCAATAGGCAGGGACAAGCAGTCATCAAGCGCACCCTCTCCGTTTGGGTGGCAGACTGCATCGCGTTCACCCATGTGAAAGCAGGCGTCCCTCTGGATCGTCGAGTTACTGCACATGGAGTCCGAGCCAAAGCAGCCTCTGTAGCCTCTCTGCGCTCTGTGCCCATAATGGACATCTGCTGGGTGGCAACCTGGTCTTCTACGAATACCTTCGCTGTCCACTACTGCCTGGAGAGGGAGTCCCACTGGGGCAGTACCTTCGGCCAGGCTGTACTCTGTAACCTGTTCGGGGTATAAGCAACTCCTGCCCTCCAACCCTTCTTCATGGCTACCAAGGACTTTGCCCCAAAGACTCAGGCTCTTTCGGGCTTCTGCTTACGGCCCGTGAAGGCATTTTTTGGTTACAGGTTCGGTAGCCTGTAGCTAGGGAGTACCTTAAGTGAGGACTTCCTGCTTGTTCCTGGAGAAAGCGTAGTTACTCACCTGTAACAAGTGTTCTCCAGGGACAGCAGGAATCAGTCCTCACTACCCTCCCACCTCCCCTGTTGAATTGCTTTATTTTTGTCCTTCCCATGCCATCTGCTTAGTAGGGCTCGAGCTAAGGGACCTGACCAAGAAAGCAAATGGAATGCTAGGAATCATAAGGAAAAGAATGGAGAATAAAACCAAGGATGATATAATGCCTCTGAGTTGTTCCATGGTGCGACTGCATTTTGAATATTGTTTGCAAATCTGGTTGCCTTAAAAAGGATATAGCTAAATTAGAAAAGCTACAAAGAGCGATAAAAATGGTAAAGGGAATGGAAGGAGATACCCCTGTGAAGAAAGGCTTAAAAGGTTGGGGCTTTTCAACTTGGAAAAGAGACGGCTGAGGGGGGATATGACAAGAGGTCTATAAATTAATGAATGGAGTGGAACAGGTAAATGTAGCTTGGTTGTTTATGCCATCAAAAAGTAGAAAGACTAGAGGACAGACAATGAAGCTACAATGCAACCCATTTAAGACTGATAAGAGAAAATATTTTCTCTGGGAACAAGCAGGAAGTCAGTCCTCATATATAGGTTATGTCGGTGCTGATGGAGCCCATGTGCAGCAAATCCCCAGCTTTCAAAGAAAGCTTTTGGGAGCTGCCTTCACGCATGCATGGTCCACTTCCTGCCCAAAGAGGCCATCTTGCTCGGTCTTCTTTTTTCCGCGGAGCCCTTCAGACGACGTCTGTTTTCTGTTCTGGAAAAGTGTGTTTTTCTTTTTTCTCTCTTGCCTTTCGGCTGTTTTCTTCCAGTTATCACTGGTACCCTTTCCACACCCTCCCTTTTGGGGGGGGGGTCTTTCTTTTTATGCCCTTTTTTCTCACTGGGAGCCCTAAGGTCTTCGACCTTACGGAGCCCCTTTTTCCCTCCATCGCTACCAGTGGGTTCAAAAAATGCGATAGGCATGGCAAACTCATGTCCATCATCGATACACACGACTGCTGCCTCCAGTGCCTTGGCCTGGATCATAACCCGGTGGTTTGCGGCCCTTGCAAACTTTTGACCGCAAGGACCTTGAAGAACCGCCAGCAGCAGCAGGAAAAATTTCTCTCTGACCCCCCCCTCCCCCCCCCCGATGCCTCCGAAGGCCAGGTCCTCCTCCAAGACCTCCATGCCCCAGAAGGAGCGTTCCGAACCCGAGCGGCATCGGGGGACCTCGGAGAGAGGGCCCCCTTCAGGGGAAACTAAGAGAAGGAAATTTTCCTCATCTCTGGGTGGCTCAGAATGACCAGACCCCTCTGGGGGCCCGCCAGGGAGCTCCGAGCATAAACCCGAAGCTTCGGAAGGAGCATCCAATCAAGCTCTCTTGGAAGGAACTGGCCTGTGTGTCCTGTCCTAGCCAAGGACTCCCCTCCGGGGGACCCGGTGTCTGCACCGATCCCATCGGCACCCGAGCCAGAGGCTGCGGAACCATCTAGCCTCACATCCAGGATGGATTCCTTGGAATACAAGGTCATTGCCTTCCTAAAGCAGCAAAGGGCAATAGTGTCCTGGTACGTCCAGTTCCTCTGCCCTGACCACCGGGGACTCGATGACGAAGTTGACCCCGAAGACCATGTCGATCCACGAAAGCCTTCGGTCCTGAGAGGATCCCCAGCCAAGGTCCTGCTCGATCTCCCGCTCTTCGGAGCGGAGATTGTCACCGGGTAGTCAACTGGCACCGGAACAGCCCGACCATGAATCCAGAGAGAGTCCGTTGGGCCATTAGATGATAGAGGGGTAAAAGGGGCAGTAAGAGGAGACAAGGCTATAGCAGAGAGACTGAATGAATTATTTGCTTCGGTCTTTACTGAGGAAGATGTAGAGATGTTACCCAAGACTGAAGTGGTATTTAAAGGTGATACTGCAGAGGTATTGAGAGAAATATCACTACACCGGGAAGATATATTACAACTATTTGATAAACTGAATAGTAGCAAATCACCTGGACCGGATGGTATACATCCAAGAGTGTTGAAAGAACTGAAATATGAGATTGCGGACCTGCTATTGGTAATCTGTGAACTTTCATTAAAATCATCTGTAATACCTGAAGATTGGAGGGTCGCCAACATAACACCAATCTTTAAAAAGGGTTCCAGGGGTGACCCGGGAAATTACAGACCGGTGAGTCTGACGTCAGTACCGGGGAAAATGGTAGAAACCATCATAAAGAACAAAATTACACAGCATGTAGATAGTCATGGCCTATGGCCAGGACCCAGACTTCATACCACCCACACACCTCATCATTGGAACTACAAGCATTCAAATACAACCACATATAAGATACCTAGGCATTATTATTGACCAAGCCCTCACCTTAAAGCAACAGATCACTAAAACCTCCGGAACTATATTTCACAAAGCAAGAACAGTGCAACGTCTCAGACCCCTCCTTGAACATCAAGACTTCCGAACAGTGATGCAAGCCATGACACTCCCACATCTGGACTACTGCAACATAATCTACCATGGCCTTCCAGCCACACACACCAACCCCCTCCAAACTGCATTAAACACCACTGCGAGAATCATTCAGAGGGCGAAGAAAACCGACCATATCACCCCAATTCTGAAAGAACTTCACATTCTCCCCCTTGAAGCACGGACAAAATACAAAGCCATCCTACTCACCCACAAAGCTATCCATCAAACACAGGACACCCAACTTTGCACCCTACTGGCTCGTCCAGCCCACGGCAGATCTACTAGACAAACCTCCAGCATTTTCCTCACCGTCCCTCACAAAAGAACCAAATGCTCGCAATGGACCTGCAATCGAGCCTTTGAACTTTATGCTTCATCCTTATGGAACTCTCTACCGAGCTATCTCAGAAACAATGCCGACCTACTATCTTTCAGAAAACAGCTAAAAACCATCCTTTTCCAGGAATACTTCAACTCGAACCCCACCGAAAAACCCACAAACCTCTGATCTCACCCATAATGAACCTCTAACTTAAAGCTACACTAACCTGTCTATGTCCAACGTCTGTCCTATGTCCAAAGTCTCTCCTATGTCAAAATCATCAATGTTGCCTCCCCTATGATGGCCCTACCCTTGTACTTAATTCCCCCACCCCTATGTGACACCGCTTTGACCTGGTGAAAAGCGGTATATAAATACAGCTAAATAAATAATGGGAGACAGCCAACATGGCTTTAGACAAGGAAGATCTTGTCTTACTAATCTGATATGTTTTTTTGAAGGTGTGCATAAACAGGTAGACAAAGGTGAGTCGGTTGATATAGTGTATCTGGACTTTCAGAAAGCTTTTGATAAGGTCCCTCATCAGAGACTTTTGGCGAAACTAAAAAGTCATGGGATAGGAGGCAGTGTACTATTGTGGATCGGGAACTGGTTAAAAGATAGAAAGCAGAGGGTAGGGCTAAATGGCAAATATTCCCAATGGAAAAAGGTGAATAGTGGAGTACCCCAGGGATCTGTACTGGGTCCGCTACTTTTTGACATATTCATAAATGACCTGGAAAAGGGAATGAGTGAGGTTATCAAATTTGCAGATGATACAAAACTGTTTAAAGTTGTTAAACCCAAGAGGATTGTGGAAAACTGCAGGAGGATCTGGATAAATTTGAAGACTGGGCATCCAAATGGCAGATGAAATTTAATGTGGACAAGTGCAAAGTTATGCACCTAGGAAAGAACAACCCACACTATAGTTACACAATGCAAGGTTCCACATTGGGAACCACCACCCAGGAAAAAGATTTAGGAGTCATTGTGGATAACATGTTAAAACCCTCTGCCCAGTGTGCAGCGGCGGCCAAGAAAGCAAATAGAATGCTAGGTATCATAAAGAAAGGGATGGAAAACAAAACAAAGGATATTATAATGCCTCTGTATCGTTCCATGGTACGACCGCACCTTGAATATTGTGTGCAGTTCTGGTCACCGTATCTTAAAAAGGACATAGTATTATTAGAAAAAGTACAGAGAAGAGCCATCAAAATGGTGAAGGGGATGGAAGGCTACTCCTATGAAGAGAGGCTACAAAGGTTGGGGCTCTTCAACCTGGAAAAGACGGCTGAGTGGAGATATGATAGAGGTCTATAAATTAATGAATGGAGTGGAGCAGGTAAACGTGGATCAATTGTTTACGCTATCAGAATATAGAAAGACTAGGGGACATGCAATGAAGCTACAGGGTAAACTATTTAAGACAAATAAGAGAAAATATTTTTTCACTCAACGTGTAATCAAACTCTGGAATTTGTTGCCGCAGGATGTGGTAAGGGCTGTTAGTGTAGCTGGGTTTAAAAAAGGTTTGGACAAGTTCCTGGAGGAAAGGTCCATAAACCACGATTAAAAAGGGACCCAGGATAATCAATACTTGACCCAGTACAAGCATTGTGGAACCTGTGTCTTTTGGGGATACTGCTAGGTACGTATGACCTAGATTGGCCACTGTTGGAAACCGGATACTGGGCTTGATGGACCTCGGTCTGACCCAGTATGGCATATCTTATGTTCTTATGACCACCCTCGGCTGGAGGACTGTCACCTATCCTACTCGGATGGCTCATTCTGGGAGTCGGAAGACGAGGTGTCGCCGGACACTCGCCTGCACCGGGATGTTCCTTCTGATTCGTCTGGGTCGGACCGTTAAAGGAGGTCTCCCCCCGAGGACATAGCCTTCCGTAGTTTCGTTCGGGATATGTCCAGAGCTTTGGCTTTCCCAATGGAAGCGGAGGAGGATCCTCGAGCAGATGAGATCCTTCAGTATGAGGCCCCTCCTAGGTAAACTCTGACGGTGCCAATTCCCTCCATCCTGGAGTGTCTTATGATCTGTATGTGGGAGACACTGGTGATTAGTAAGCGGCTCGACTCGATGTATCAAGTGTGCCAGAGCCCTGGGTTCCAAAAGTCTCAATTGCCGCATAATTCCATGGTCGTGGAATCGGCCATGCGCTGGCTAAAAAGTCAAGACGCACTCATCTGTGCCACCTGGCAGGGAGGCCTGTACCCTTGATGCCCTCGGCACAAAATGCTACCAGGGCGCGATGCTGAATGACCACATTCATTCCTACCAGCTGTACATAGGCATGAACCTAAGAGATCTTACAAAGGAGATCGCCAAATTTTCATCCGGCCTCTCAGAGGAGCCCCTGCAGCGCTTCAGGGGCCTATCTAATGCCATCAGTGAATTCTCCAAATTTATATCTTGAGCGGCCTATGACAGGTTCGAGTCAGAGGCCAGAGTGGCCGGGGCGGGCATCGGTGCACGCCGCCAAGCCTGGCTGCAGTCCTCTGACCTAGAGCAATGGGTACAGGACAAGTTGATTGTTCCCTGTAAAGGGGAGAACTTATTCGGCAAGCCCATGACCGAAAAGGCCACCGAGCTGGACAGAGTTCATGACAAGAACTAATCAATATAATAAATCCGATCACAAAAACTAATGAGGACAAGACGCATCACATATAAATGTTGGAAAATTTGTTGTGCAAGGGGAAAAGATTTTTTTAAAACCCCTTCGAAAAACGAATCACTACATTTTACTCTTAAATTGAACAAAGTGTATTAGTGCAAATTCTTTTTGTTTGTTTTTTTTCTTTTTTTCAAAAGAGGTACCTTAAAGCCACAATGCTAAGAATTATAATAAAATCTAATAAAATTTTCAAACTTAGCTGGCAGCTGGAACCCACGTTGAGGCAGAAAAAAACTGGTGAACCCAAACGGATTGAAGAACTTTCCACCAAGCGGATTGGAGAACTTTCCACCCAAAAGGGCTACATCTGCCCAGACAGGTTATGGCTACGACACAGCGCTGCATTTCGGATCCAAAGATCCTTTATCAAGTAGTGAAGAATATAGGAAAGTTCCACAAATGATGAAATGTCCGTTATGGAATATGCACTGGTCATTCAGTAACTTGTTTGCTTGTCTCAGCTCATGATACAGCAGCAACTTTCACAATTCCTCTAAAGAGGATGGCGTCTGACATCATGACCGGGTGGTGTTGCAATATATACAATATATAACAAGAAGTAGACTCTCTAAGAAGACCTCGGACCCTCTGCGAAAGAAGGGCTCGGAGAAAAAGCCCTTCTACCAGAGGAAATCTGCACCTTACCGAGGCTACCCTCCTTATCAGACCTCCCCGCCGCCCCAACAGGAGCAGCAGGCCAAGAGGCAGGAGCACAGCCCCCGTAAGCAGAAGGCCCCAAGTTTTGTCCCCAGCCCAACCCGGGGAAAGCTTTTGACTCTTACAGCATGGCCCCTCTCCCCAGTGAAGCAAGTCAGCCCACAGGAGGTTGTCTCTCCCTGTTCGCCCACAGGTGAGGAACTGTCACCACAGACGCCTGGGCTCTACAGGTGTCAAGGAGGGTTACTTCCTTTGCCTAGTCGAGGTGCCCCCGCACTTCTTTCTGGGAGAGCCCTCCCGGACTCCCATCCACCGGGACCTTCTGAAGGAATTGGCGAGTCTTATCGAGGACAGAGCGGTAGAACCAGTGCCCCGACATCTCAGGGGCAAGGGGTTTTACTCTACTTCCTCGTGCGAGAAAGGTCAGGGGGCCTCAGGCCCATCCTCAACCTCCACAACTTCAACAAATTCCTGGTGCGGGAGAAGTTCAGGATGCTCTCCCTTGTAACTTTGCAGCCTTACCTCCACCAGGGAGACTGGCTGTGCTCCTTAGACCTAAAGGATGCTTATACTCGCATCCTAATACACCCAAACCACAGGCAATACCTACGGTTTGTAGTAGGGGTCCTTCACTTCCAGTACCGGTTCTGTCCTTCGGCCTCGCCTCGGCTCCCAGGGTATTCACGAAGTGCCTTGTGGTGGTTGCCGCCTTTCTCAGACTTCAGGGGATTTTTGTTTTCCCCTACCTCGACGACTGGCTCGTCAGGGGCACCTCGGCCTCCGAGGTGCAGCAGGCCACAGCACTCACCATCCAGGTCCTTCAGCACTTGGGCTTCGTGATAAACTACCCCAAGTCCAGCCTGAGACCAACTCAGGAGCTGGAATTAATCGGGGCAAGGATCAATACGCTTCCAGCCAAAGCCTTCCTCCCTACAGACAGAGTCAACCGGCTGATGGCACTGGCCAGGAGGGTACAGCGCCGCTCTTCGGTACCGGCTCGTCTCCTGTTGCATCTCCTCGGGCACATGGCCTCCACAGTCCATGTCACCCCAGATGCCCGCCTACACATTCGGATCCCGCAGTGGTGCCTCAGAGACCAATGGTCCCAGGCGATGCGGTGCCTCTAGGACAACGTCTGAGTCACTGGGCGCTTGGTGCGGTCCCTAAGCTGGTGGTGGTCCCCCCGCTACTTGCAAGCGGGAATGCCCTTTCAAATCCCTCAGTCCTCACCACGGACGCCTCCTTGCTGGGCTGGGGAGCCCACTGCCAGGGGTTCCACACCCAGGGCGTCTGGTCTTCAGAGGGGAGAGTGCCCAACAGATCAATCTGTTGGAGCTGCGTGCAATCTGCCCTTGCCCTCAGTGCGTTCCAGAGATCCCTGAGCCACAGCTCCGTCCTGGTCCAGACTGACAATCAGGTCACCATGTCTACGTGAACAAACGGGGGCACGGGATCCCGTGTCTTCTGCCGAGAAGCGCTGGACCTGTGCTCATTTGCAGTTCGACACGGCATTCTCCTCAAGGTGGTGTACCTGCTGGGCCATAGCAATTGGCTAGCCGACAGGCTCAGCAGATTACTCCAACCCCAAAGTGGCCCGCAGGCTGTTTTGGATCTCAGGGTATCTGAGGCTGGGCCTCTTCGCCAGCCAGGACAACTACCAGTTGCCCCATTTTCTGTTCCCAGCAACCGCACCCCGACAGGGTGGCCGCCGATGCCTTTCTGATATCGTGGTCGGAGGGCCTCCTTTATGCGTGTCCCCCGACACCTCTGATTGCCAAAACCCTGTTCAAGATTCTCCGCGACAGATCCTTAGTCATATTGATAGCCTCACGATGGCCCCGAACGCCGTGGTTCCTGCTCCTCCTGCAGCTAGCGGCAGAGACTCCTATCCCTCTAGGGACAGGCTCAAGACTCCTCTCCCAGGAAGGGGGCTCTCTTCTGCACCCCAACCCCAGCTCCCTATCGCTGACAGAGTGGCTGCTGAGAGGGTCTTGCTAGCTCTGCTCTTACTCCCGAGGGAGGTGGAGGATGTCCTAATGGCTTCCCGCAAAACATCCAGCAGGTGGGCGTATGCTTTTAAGTGGCACAGGTTTGCGCTCTGGTGTGCGACTCACGAAGCCGATCCTTTCTCATGCCCGCCCGTTGACCTTAGTATTGAAATACCTCCTCCACCTCTCTGACTCGGGGCTCAAATCCAACTCTGTCAGAGTACACCTCAGCGCCCTTACGGCCAGCCATCTTCCGATAGACGGAAAGCCTCTCTCGGCACACCCGACAGTCTCCCGTTTCCTCAGGAGTCTTCTCCTGTCTAATCCCTCGGTCCGCCCTCCAGCGCCCTAATGGGATCTCAATGTAGTATTGGGATGGCTTACTCTGCCGCCTTTTGAACCGATGACTACGTGTCATCTCCACTACCTCTCATGGAAGGTGGTGTTCCTCGTTGCTCTCACCTCCGCTTGAAGAGTGAGCGAGCTTCAGGCCCTCATGGCAGAGGGGCCTTATACCAAGTTCTACAAGAATAGGGTGGTGCTTCGCGCAAACCCCAAGTTCCTTCCAAAGGTAGTGTCTCCTTTCCACCTCAATCAGGAGGTGGTTCTCCCTACCATTTTTCCCCAGACCGCACGCCGGTCACGCTGAGGCCGCCCTCCATATCCTAGACTGTAGGAGGGCTTTCTTTCTATATTCAGCAAGCAGTGACTAAGCACACGCTGTCCACATGGGTGGCAGACTGCATCGCCCGGGCTTATGAGGAAGCGAAACTCCCTTTGGAAGGCCGTGTCACAGCTCACAAGGTCCAGGCTATGGCAACCTCTATGGCTCATTTGCGCTCTGTTCCTCTGGCAGACATCTGCCTGGCAGACATCTGCCGAGCCGCCACCTGGTCTTCGGTGCATACCTTTGCAGCTCACTACTGCCTGGATAGGGAGTCCCGACGGGACAGTGCTTTTGGCCAGGCCGTACTTCATAACCTTTTCGAGGTCTAGGCAACTCGTGCCCTCCGACCCTTCTGTGTTCAGGCTACCGGAGTGCTAATTCCTTCTCAGATTGAGTTTGTTCCGCTGCAGCTGCTCGCAGCTCTCGATGAGGGAGACTTTTTTCTTTTTAGCTATGGGATCCTGGTAGCCTGTAGCTGGGGAGTCCCATATGTGAGGACTGACTTCCTGCTTGATCACTGAGAAAGCGTAGTTACTCACCTGTAACAGGTGTTCTCCGGGGACAGCAGGAATCAGTCCTCACAACCCTCCCTCCTCCCCTTGGAGTTGCAGTCATCCATATTTTACTATTTGTATTCCTTTTGCCGTCTTTAGCTATGTCATCTGACTGAGCAAGATGGTCTCTTTGGGCAGGAAGTGAACCACGCATGCATGGAGGCAACTCCCAAACGCTTTCTTTGAAAGCTGGGGATTTGCTCCGCGCGGGCTCTGTCGGCGCTGCTGTAACCCATATGTGAGGACTGATTCCTGCTGTCCCCAGACAACACCTGTTACAGGTGAGTAACTACGCTTTTTCACTCAACACGTAATCAAACTCTGGAATTCATTACCGGAAGATGTAGTAAAAGCTGTTTAGTGTTGCTGGGTTTATAAACGTTTTGGACAAGTTCCTGGAGGAAAGGTCCATAAACCTTTATTAAAGAGGACCCAGGAAATCCACTGCTTTCCCTGGAACAGGCATTGTGGAACCTGTTTGCCTTTTTGGGAACCTACCAGGTACTTGTGACCTGGATTGGCCACTTTTGGAAAGAGGATACTGGGCTTGATGGACCTTGACCTGACCCAGTAAGGCATTTCTTATATTTGGGGACAAGGGGCTCCAGTATGTTAATGTCGGGCGCATTCTCTTGCGCTACCTGGAGGTGACAAACTCCTTTCACTTTTCTGATCACCTCTTTGTCCTTTTCTCCGGACCTTGTAAGGGTTATGCAGCGTCCAAGGCTCGCTTGGCCGCTGGATTTGCGAAACGGTAGTCTCAGCCTATCTCTTTTCCTGTCGGCCTATTCCTCCTGATCTCAAGGCCCATTCCACACATGCACAGGCAACTTCATGGGTGGAGGCTGCCTTTGCATCTCCCTTGGACGTGGTTGTCCTGGACTACCTTTGCTAGTCATTCATGTACAGGCGCAGGCGGCCATCTGGTTCGGATCACGGGTGCTATCTGCTACTCTCTCGTCCCACTTGTCTGTTGCTTTGCTACATCCCACTTGCCTGGACTGGTATAGCTGAGCAACCTGGTAGGTGAAATATTCTTTTCCATTAATTTCCTTTCCTGGAGTCCTGCTAGACCAGTCCAGGACCCACCTCCTTTAGCTACATCTGCTCCCACCTGGGTCTCACAAACTGTATATATTGTGTTCACAGTAGTCAGTCCAGAGCATATTTATTTAACCAGTTTTATATACCACCTTATCCTTCAATCAAAGTGGTTTACAGTTTAACTTGTCTGGGTACATTTAAATCAGGTCTAGGTAGGAGAGGGGATGGGGTGTGAGGGATCAGGGTTGGGGGAGAGCTATATACATATATACAAACTATTTACAGTTCTTTTATGATTGTATGTGTCATTGATGAGAGTAGTTTGTGAGCGATTAGGAATGCTGCTCGTAGTAGTTTGTGTCCAAAGTACTCTGTTAATAGAAGGGTCTTGAGCATCTTGCAGAAATCCTTGATGTCACTCAGGGTTCTCATTCCTTCAGGAGGAAGGGAGTTCCTTAGCATGGGTGCAGATAGCATATCCCTATGTTCTCTTTGTACATGCTTCTCCTTTTACATAGTTCTACCTGTACATAGTTGGATCTGGACATAGTTGGCTGGGGTCTCTGAGACAACCTTCCTGCCTCCATTGCTTGCTACGAGTAGTACTGAGGAGACCCCTAGCTGTGTCTGGGGTTTATGCCAGGGGTGGTGTCCGAGCTGGTTTGGTCTTTGTTACTTCTCTGTCTCGACATCTGCTGGCTGGGGGTCTTAACCCATTTGTCTAGACTGGTCTAGCAGGATTCCAGGAAAGGAAATTAACGGTAAGGAAAATTTCACCTTAAGGGGTTGAACTGAAAGGGTGGCAGTAATGTTGACCACAACTGTATCACTATCTCTTTAGCCAACTGACAACGTAACTGCCTCTTTTCTTTTTTTAACTTATTTGCTGCATTTCCAGCTCTCATTGCCTCAGGGCGGCTGCTTTTTACATCCGAGGGCTCTTCTCTTTCTTCCAAGGAAGATACAATGAAGCCAAGTGAGTAACCAGAAAGAAATTGGTGTTGAGTCTCTAGTTGCTGAGAGTTGTTGGCCTCTGGGTTCCAGTCCTGGCTTTTGCCATGGATTTTGAGATTTTTCTTATTTTGTGGGGTGGGGAGTGGGAGAGTTCAGGTACTCTGCTTTCCTGAGCCCTTGTTTGTTCTATTATTAGTATTCAATAATAATCTTTTATTGTCTACTAAACTCCCAAGTATTACATAAGCACTGAAGGCAGGCTACACTGAGGTTTCCAAGAAGATTTTGTTGTGAAACATGATTTGTTCTTACTTTTTAATTATACTGAAAGGACTGTTATATGAGAGGCTGGTGTTTGTAATATTGTCCAGGCTGTGTCTGTAATGACATCCAACACTGTCATGTAACCCAAGAATATTAATCTAGCCTCAGAGCTTATACAAGGTGTGATCAAAAAGTATCAAGACATGCACAATAACACAAGAAGTATAACACTGACAGTTATTGCACTTGGTCTCCTTCAAAGTTGTCCCCTTCTGATAAAGCACACTTCCTCCAGCATTCCTGCTACTGCTGGAAACAATTTTGAAATACCTCTTTCATTATGCTGTGAAGCTGCTGTGTTGAATTTTGCTTGATGGTCTCCAAGTCGTCGAATCTCCTTACTTTCAGTGGTAATTTCAGTTTTGGAAACAGGAATAAGTCACAGGGTTTGAAGTCAGGCGAGTACGGAGACTGACGCACTTGTTCGATTTGGTATTTGGCCCAAGAACTGCTGGACAAGATGTGATGCGTGAGCTGGGGCATTATCGTGATAAAGCAACCATTTACCATTTCTGTGAAACTCTGGCCTCTTAAAACAAACTGCATCTCTCAATCAAGTCATAACTTGGACATTTGGAGCATACTCATGATGCCCTGGTAATCAAAGAAAACTGAGCATGACAAAAGCTCCTCACCTGATGGGCTTTTTTGGTTTGGGAGAGTCTGGAGTCTTCCATTGTGAGGACTGTGCCTTAGTTTTTGGGTCTTAACCATAAACCCATGATTCATCACCAGTAATAATTATTATAATCTCTTTGATGAAATCTGAGTCATTTTCAACGCATTCCAGCAACTCCCTGGCTGCAGACAGTCTATCTTCTTTTTTGGTCAGGGGACAGGTGTTTCGGCATGAATTTTGCAGACACATGTCTCATTTCCAAATCGACAGTAAGAATGGACTGTACCAACCCAAAACTAATGTCCATGTCCTCAGCAAGCTCCTTGATAGTCAATTGATGATTTAAGTGTATTGCGGCACACACTGCTTCAACTTGTCTTCATTCCTGCTCACGGATGGCCTTCCAGAACGTTCGTCACTGTCAACACTTTGCTGGCGCTCTTGGAAACGTTTATACCAGTCATGAGCATGACTCATACATTCATCGCCATACACTTGCTGTAACTTGTCATAAGTATCTTTGCACAAATCTCCAAGTTTCTGGCAGAATTTAATGCAAATTCGCTGTTCAAATTTTTTGTTTATCGTAAATCTGACAAACTGCTTTTACACCAAATATCATGTAATTAAACAAAGTGCAGGTCTGCTGCAGCCATGCTATACTGTGCACATAATTAGGTCATTGCATGCTTAATAGCATAGTGGTGTAACATATTGTTATATAATTACACAATGCATCTTGATACTTTTTGATCACGCCTTGTATTGCATGTCCTCACTAAAGCCTTCACTGGACACTGAGGACAACACAGTCTTCCTATTCGTCTCTCCAGTCCAGATGCATGAGATCTCCAGGAACAAGCAGGAATGTAGTCTTCACATATGGGGTATCGTCGGTACCGACGGAGCCTGCACGGGAATGCTCCCCAGCGTCCAATAGGAAAGCTTTTGGGAGCATCCCTCAGCACATGCATGCTGCCTTCCCGCCTTTCCAACTGTCCCTCTTCAGTTCTTTGTTTTCCGCGGAGACGACAGGATCTAATCCCTGTCACTGCAGAAAATTCCATCTTTAAATTTGTTTTCTTGTGGTCATGTTTGCCTGCCGCACGATGCCTACCGGTACCGCCGGTTCTTTTCTTTTCTTTTCCTAAAAAAAAAAAAATCCTTAGACTTAGACTATTTCTTTTCAGAAACGTTCCTGTTTTGGTGCTAGGTGCCATGTTGGCCATTTGGCCCCATTTTTCCAAAATCGTGGAAAAGCCAACTAGTGGTTTTAAAAAATGTACTAAGTGTGGCAGTACCATCTCCGTCACTGACACCCATGATTGGTGTCTTAAATGTTTAGCACCTGAACATTCTCCAAATTAATGTCTGTCCTGTATGGGGATGACTAAAAGAGGAAGACAGAACAGGGCTGCAAAGCTCGGTACCCTCTTTTCTTCGGATGCCAGATCCATTGCATCGACATCGTCAAGGGCCTCTTCTTCCTCCCATGGATCTCAGGTAACTAAACATAAAAGCCGGTCCTCAAAGGGTAGCTCTCCTGCTAAGCATCGAGAGGCCATTGGCATTGCCCTTGAGGGAACTACACCGGCAAAACAGCCCCGGCGGGAGGCTTCGGCTTCCAAAGCATCAATGGGGCTTCAGGATGTTCTCGAGGCCTCAACTTCGCAAGAACTACCTGTGCCATGCTCAGGGGTTCCGGCCGTGTTTACTGGTACTGACACCCAGGCATTGGCAGCGTCGATAGCCCAGAGGTTCCTTGCTATCGAGCGCAGCATCGCAGCTCTTATGTCAGCTGCGGTACCGGTGGTCCAACGGGCACCGGTACCGACATCGACACCAATGATGGTACCGACACTGATGATACCTGTACTGACGGTACTGGCCCCGGTGGGAACTCTTCCCATGCCATCTCTAGCTGGAATCGAAAGATCGGTATCGGGTCAGCTCGGTACTGACTTCGATCAGTACCGGGACCGTGCTTTGCAGGAGCATCGGGGTCAGGAATACTTCGATTCCTCCGATTCCGAAGACTCTGACAATTCTGCTGGTACTAGACGGTTTCTCCCAGAAGTTCCCTCTTCTCCCCAGCGCAGAATGTCACCTCCAGAGGACATGTCTTTTCAGGATTTCATCCGTGATGTGGCCAAAGGTCTTTCATTCACAGTAGCTCCTGAAGAGGAACCCAGAGCAAAGGAATTAGAAATTCTCCAATATCCTAAAGCTCCTAAGGAGGTAGCCACTCTGCCTATCCATGAAATTCTGTATAACTTGATGCTCAGAATGTGGGAAACACCTCTGACTACTTCTCCTCACTCCAGGAGACTTGATACAATGTATCGAGTTCCGCCATGTCCTGGATTTCAGAAAACTCAGCTGCCACACCATTCAATGGTAGTGGAATCAGCCATGCGTAGGATGAAAAGTGCAAAAAGGCATGCATTCAATCCTCCAGGTTGTGAATGCAGGACTCTGGATGCTTTTGGGCGCAGAACCTTTCAAGCTTCCATGCTTTCAGCTAGGATCAGTTCATATATCCTTTATATGGGAATGTTCCTCAAGGAAGTCACAGGAGACTTGGAGCTTATGAACCCATTTCTCCCAGATGACAAGAGACAAGATTTTCTTGCCCTAGTTAAGCATGCTCAAGATGTCTCCAAGTTTGTGAATCGTGCCGCCTTTGACTTCTTCGAATGCATCAGCAGAACCTCTGCTATTGTCATTGGCGCACAACGGCTTGCCTGGCTACAGGCATCAGACTTGGGTACAGGACAAGTTAGGCAACATTTCTTGCATGAGAGAGAATCTCTTCGGCAAGAACTGGCAGGAAAAGGCTAACGAGTTAGAGGATGACAATACTACTCTAGATAGATTGTCAAAGTCTACAGCCACTCCAGCCAAAAAGAAGCCTTATTAAAAAAACCCTCTTTCAGCAAAAAGAGGAAGTTCTATCCCTTCTGTACCCAGCAAAGTCAATCTCAAGGTCAGGGACAAACTAGACAACAAAAGAAGCCAAAAGGCCCGAGAGCTCAACCAGCTCTCCTGGTTCAGCCCCCTCAAGGGCTTTGACTCCTTCCTAGAGAGCTTAGCCTTCCTGCCTTTGAGGGATCCCCAACTCCCCAATATCCCAGGCAGGTTATGCCACTTTGCCAACAGATGGCATCAGATAACTGCAGAAGATTGGACCTTGTCCATTGTAGGAGAAGGGTACAAGCTTCATTTTCACAGCATGCCCCCCCTCCTACAATTCTAAAACAATTCAATTCTCAAACCTCTGCAGACAATCTGCTAGATCACGAGGTCTCAACACTTTTTGCCCAAGGGGCAATAGAGGAGGTACCCATTCTTCAACGGGGTGCAGGGTTCTACTTCCCCTATTTTCTTATTCCAAAGAAAAGAGGAGGACACAGACCCATTTTAGACCTCAGAGAATTGAACAAATACCTGTTTTGAGAGAAGTTCAAAATGATTTCTCTAGGAACTCTTCTGCCATACCTTCAAAGCCAGGATTGGCTTTGCTCTCTAGACTTAAAGGATGCATACACTCACATTCTGATCCATCCAGATCACAGGAAATTTTTGTGATTCCTTTTCAGAGGAAAACATTTTCCAGTACAGGGTTCTTCCCTTTGGTCTGGCTTCAACACCAAGGGTATTCACGAAATGCATGACAGTAGTAGCTGCATTTCTACGAACCCTGGGGATATTTGTCTTCCCTTACTTAGACGACTGGCTCATTCGAGCCCCTACAGTAGCAGAGGCCAGCACTGCACTGTCTCGCATAATGCAAATCCTCCAGTATTTGGGGTTGGTAATAAACTTCCCAAAACCTCAACTAGTTCCTTCCCAATGCTTGGAATTCATAGGAGCCTGTCTAGATACCAGACAGGCAAGAGCTTTCCTTCCACGGGCCCGGTGTCTTCGCATAATGCAACTGGCTTCTCAGGCAGCAGGCAAATCCTTCCTCACTGCTCGAGCTACTGCAGTTACTGGGACATATGGCATCCACAGTTCATGTAGTCCCATATGCTCGCCTCCACATGCGAGCAGCTCAGTGGACCCTTTCCACACAGTGGACACAGGCCACAGGTCATTTGTTGGACAAAATATTAAACACTCAACGTCTAATTTTATCCCTCCAATGGTGGCAATCACTGCAAAACCTGACAATGGGGTCTCCCTTTCATCAACCCCTTTTTCAGGCCACCCTGACGACAGATGCATCACAGGTGGGTTGGGGAGTACACCTGAATCATCTCTCTACCCAGGGAACCTGGACTCCACAGGAGACTGGTTTACACATAAACCTCCTGGAATTAAGAGCAATCTATTTAGCTCTTCAAGTATTCCACGCCCAGCTCAGCTACAAGACAGTCCTAGTCCAGACGGACAATCAAGTAGCCATGTTCTATGTGAACAAGCAGGGCGGAACAGGCTCTCTGTCGTTACGCAATGAAGCTTTACGACTCTATGCCCTTGCCAGAGAGCATCAAATTCACCTTCTAGTGGTATATCTTCCAGGCATTCAAAACCTTTGGGCGGACAGACTCAGTTGAGTACTGCTGCCTCACGAGTGGTCCCTCCACCTAGACCAGGTGGCAAAGATATTTCATCTCTGGGGCACTCCAAACATAGACCTCTTTGCAAGTCCACTGAATGCCATACTTCCCCGGTTCTGTTCCAGGATTCCGGCTCACAATTGTCAGGCAAGGGATGCTTTCCTCCTTCACTGGGGTCAGGACTTCCTTTATGCCTTCCCACCCATTCCCCTCATCCTCAAAACACTCTTCAAGCTTCAGAGAGACAGGGGTTGCATGATTCTCATAGCGCCACGATGGCCACGCCAAATGTGGTATTCCCTGCTTCTACATCTCTCTCTCAAGCAGCACCTCTGGAGTTAGGGCATGCTCCAGATCTCCTTTCTCAAGACATTGGGACGCTATGGCACCCAAATCCCCAGTCCCTGCACCTCACGGCCTGGTTGCTGAAGGCTTAGACCTCCAGGATCTCAGCCTGTCCCAACAGGTAAAGGATATCCTTCAGGCTTCTAGGAAACTTTCCACAAGAAGATTTTATGCCTTCAAGTGGAAACGTTTTACTATATGGTGCTGCAAGAAGGTTTTAAACCCTCTTGGCATATCCTTGGAATTGATACTAGAGTATCTCCTTCACTTATCAAATTCTGGTCTAAAGACCATTTCAGTAAGAGTCCATCTTAGTGAAATTGTGGCTTCTTATAAGCCTCTCAATGGACAACCAATTTCCTCTCATCCACTCATATCAAGATTTATGAGAGGCCTTCTTTTAACCAAATCTCCCATCAAGCCACCACCGGTGGCATGGGATCTAAACCTAGTTCTCGGGCAGCTTATGAAGCCGCCTTTTGAACCGTTAGCCACTGCAGCCCTTAAGTTTTTGTCCTGGAAGGTCATCTTCCTAATTGCAATCACCTCTGCATGTTGCATTAGTGAATTGCAAGCTTTAGTGGCTGATCCTCCTTATACTAGGTTTCATCATAAGGTTGTTCTTAGAACTCATCCACACTTTATGCCAAAGGTGGTTTCGCCTTTTCATTTGAATCATTCAGTTTATCTTCCTGTATTTTTTTCCGAGGCCTCATGCCTCTAATGCAGAAAGAAACCTTCATACTTTGGATTGTAAAAGGGCCTTAGCTTTTTACCTACGAAGAACACAGCAACATAGAAAGTCCTCGCAACTTTTCATAGCTTTTGACCCTAGTCATTTGGGACAACCAGTCTTCAAAAGAACTTTATCTAAATGGATTGTCCATTGCATATTCTTTGCTTATGAGATTAAGGGTCTTCCTCTTCAGGACCATGTCACAGCTTATAACATGAGAGCCATGGCAACTTCCATGGCTAATCTCCACTCTGTGTCTATCGATGACATTTGTTGAGCAGCCACCTGGGCTTCGGTACACACCTTCACAGCCCACTACTGCCTGGATAAAGCCTCCCGTCGGGATGCCTTCCTTGGCCAAGCTGTTCTTCAAAATCTCTTTCAGACCTAATTCAACTCCTACCCACCAACCCTGGTGGAATGCCAGAGATCCATGGGAGGAAGGATTCCCACCTTTCCAGGGTGGCACCTTCCTGGGGCTATCTCCCTGGCATCTTCAGCTAGGGAGTCCCCATATGTGAAGACTACATTCCTGCTTGTTCCTGGAGATAGCGTAGTTACTCACCTGTAACAGGTGATCTCCGGGAACAGCAGGAATTTGGTCTTCACAACTCACCCACCTCCCCTAGGAGTTGTCTCTCTATCTTTGTCTCTTTCCTCTCTCCCTCTATCCTTTTCGCTCAGCTACAAACTTAACTGAAGAGGGACAGTTGGAAAGGCGGGAAGGCAGCGTGCATGTGCTGAGGGATGCTCCCAAAAGCTTTCCTATTGGACGCTGGGGAGTGTTTCCGCGCAGGCTCTGTCGATACCAACGATACCCCATATGTGAAGACTAAATTCCTGCTGTTTCCGGAGCTCACCTGTTACAGGTGAGTAACTACGCTTTATGCTCATCTATCAGCAGATGGAGACAGATCACAAACTTCCACTTAAGTAACCTGTGCTTCCACACAGAGTTAGTATGAAACTCACAAAGCAGCAGAACAGAGTCTGAACCTAATTTTCTCTGCCAGCCCTGCCTTTTTTCTTTTTTTAAACAAAACCACAACTGCCAAGGGCACCCTCTCCCCCCACCCCCCTCTATACCAAGGTCAAAGATCCGCATGGGGCAGGCAAGCAGTGCAGTCACACAGCAGAACTCCCAAAGGGGAACAAAATCAGCCAACTGGCCCAGGCCCACCTGCTCTAGCAATGAAGCCTTTCTCCGAACAGGCACAAGACCAGTAAAATACCACAGCCAAATTCCAGGTGGGTCCTGGACTGGAGGGACTCCAAGAAAGAAAATTAGCAGGTAAGGTCTAATTTCACCTTTCTATTTGTTCTTCCAATCCAGTCTAGACATGTGGGACGTAACAAAGTAACACTATCGCAGGATAGGTACAGAGATGCCAGCCTATAGCATCCAAGCCCTGAAATTGTGTCCTGATGAGCCTGCACATCCAGCCTGTAATGATGCACAAAGGAATGCAGCAACGACCAGGTCGCCGGCCAGCAAATATCCTGAGGCGGAATGAGACTGAATTCCGCCCAAGACGATACCTGAGCCCTAGTAGAGTGGGCCCATAAACCTGCCAGATCTACATGCCTTTTCAGCAAATGTGTGGATTCAATGGCTTCCTGGATCCAGTGGGAAATGGTCACCTTGGAAGCAGCCTTGCCCTTCCAAGGCCCACCAAACAGCACAAAGAGGCTCTCTGACCACTGAAACACCTCTGTCACCATCAAATACCTCATAAGCAACCTGTGAACATCCAATAAATGCAAAGTCCTGGACTCTGCCAGGCCTGAGGACCCCACAAAGGCTGGCAAAACTACCAGTTGATTCAAGTGTAACACCAAGACCACCTTTGACAAAATCGGGCAGAACACCACCTTCTCCTTCGTGATCAACAAATGTGGCCCCCTACAAGTCAAAACCTGTTCCGAAATACATTGTGCTAAGCAAATAGCCACTACAAATTATACCTTCAGCGTCAGATCCTTCGAGGCCCCCTGAAAGAGGCTCAAAAGGAGGTGCCGAAGGGCAAAGAGAACTAAATTAAGGTCCCAGGGCGGGACAATGGGATGACAAGGTGGCCGCAGATTCTTGACCCCTTGAAGAAAACTGACTGTCCCTATGGGAAGTGAGGGACACGCCCTGCACTTGACCCCAGAAAACAAGCTAGGGCTGTCACCTGCACCTTCAAGGAATTCAAGGCCAAACCCTTGTTCATACCACCCTGTAAGAAGGCCAAAATCTCTGCGTGCAAAGCCTGCAGAGGCCACACATCCCTCTCTCCACACCAAGCTTCAAAGATACATCAAACACACACGTAGGCCAGGGAAACAGAGCACTACAAGGTATTAATCACCTGAAGGAAGTAACCCCTACTCCTCAGATATGCCCTCAAAGGCCAGACAGTAAGCGAGAATCAAGTCACATACGGCATACTCACCGGACCCTGCGTCAACAGATCTACCTCTCATGGTAGGGGGAGAGGCTTCGCTGCTAAGAAACGTACCAAGTCTGCATACCATGGTCGCTGGGGCCACCAGAACCACATACCCTGTGCTGGTCTCAACCCACTGCAGAACATGACCAATCAGCGACTACGGGGAAAACACATAGAGAAGCCCATCACTGGGCCAAGGCTAAACCAGTGCATTGAGCTCTTCCACCATGTGTTCTCTGAGCCGGCTGAAGTATCTGCCGGTCTCGGCATTCGCCATCGTGGCTATTAAGTCCATCTGTGGAATGTCCCAGTGCCCCACAATCACTGGAAAGAGACCATTCCTCCAGGTCCAATAGATGGCAGATCAAATAATCCACCTGCACATTCTCCTTCCCAGCCACATGGGCCACCAATAGTTCAAGGAGATGTACCTTCGCCCATTGCAGGAGTGGGATCGTCTCCACCATTACCAGTGAGCTCCTGCTGCCGATTGAGATAGGCCACTGTCATTGCATTGTTGGACAGCAGCCTGACTGCCCGCTGCCAGACTAGGAGGAAAGCAGCTAGGGCCAGGCGCACCACCTGCGTCTCCAGGCGATTGAAAGACCACCAACTCTCCTCCCTCTGGGCATCTGAAACTGACAATGAGCCCACCCAACCTACGAGACTTGCATCCATGGTCATTGCCACCACCCAGTCTGGTGCCCTGCTGCAAGCCTTGTCAAGTTTGGCTACCAATTGAAGTTCATCCTGGCCTGCCCCCCAAAAGATGAAGGGGACGCCCATCAACTGCACCTGTTGGGACCAATATGCTAAGAGTGCTGCCTGGAGAGGCTGCATATGTAGCCACACCCAAGGCACTAACTCGAGGGAGGCCACCATCGAACTGAGCACCTGCAGGTAGTCCCAGACTTTTAGGCAGGACACTGCCCACAGCAATCTCACCCTGCCTTGCAACTTCATGATCCTGCCCTCCAGCAGGAACACCATGCCCTGTTGAGTGTTGAAGCGGCTCCCGGGTACTTCAAGGATTGGGATTGAGAAAGTTTGCTCCTGGCAAAATCTATGATCTACTCCAGCTCCTGCAGCTGGCGGACAATGCAGGCCGTCACCTGCCAGCTCTCCTGTGAGGACTTCCAGATTATCCAATCATCCAGATATGCGTGTACCAGGACTCCCTGCTTCTGTATGGCTGCTGCCACCGCCACATCACCTTGTTAAAAACATGGGGGGGGGGGCAGTGGCAAGCCCATAGGGGAGAGCATGAACCTGGAAATGTTCCTGCAGAACTGCAAAGCGCAGATAACATTGCAAGCAGATGGAGATGTGCAGATGCACCTTGGACAGGTCCAGGGAGGTCAAAAACTACCCTTGACGGACCGCCACTATGATGGACCTCAAGGTTTCCATCTGAAAACGAAGTATCCAGAGAACCCTGTTCACCCCTTTCAGATCCAAGATGGGCCACCAAGACCCACTTTCTTGGGCACTACAAAGTAGATCAAATAACGTCCCTTGCCCCACTTGAATGAGGGCAGTGGGACAATGGCCTCAAGCTGCAGGAGGCAGTCGAGCGCATCATTACTGCCTTGGCCAGAGTTCAGCAAGGTGATACCAGGAAGGTGTCTGCGAGAGGCTAGGCGAATTTGAGGGCGTAGCCATCATTGATCACCTCCAGAACCCAAGCATCCGACGTGATCTTGGGCCCAGGCAGCCATCTATCGACTGCATCTCCGCTAGGGTCCCTAAACCTTCATTGGGAGGATTTGGCAGCTCTGGGACTTTCTGCTGCCTCTCAAAAAGGAGGGGCCCTTCAGGGGAAACCAGGATCTCTGCAGATTCACCCCTCTAACTGGGCAAAACTTACTCAGGGTTCTTATGCGACCCACAGCATAAAGGAGCAACAAATGGCACCCTGCAGGGCCAAGGCAGAGATCTTGAAGGCCTGCTTTAGCAGTGCCTCCATTCTCTGATCCTGCCGGGTCCTTTAAGGCCATGCTCTCCCCTCCTAGGAATGGTAGTCTTCCTGGTGACCGTGGTCACACCAGTACATCCATCCAGGGAAGGCGGAGGCGGATAGGGTAAAGCCAAGCTATACTCCTGACGACCTGCAAACCTGCCACTCCTCATCGCTTTCACTGCCTAACAGGAAAGGACCAAGGAGGTTTATGAATAGCCTCCCGGAGGGAGTCTTCTGCCAGATCTGTTGGTTCTGACTGTGGCTCCACTGCAATCTGCAAGACTGCTAAGGTCTTTATAATATGCAAAGGCAGCTCACCCTGATGAAAAAGCCCGCTGACAAGTCCTCGCCAATCGAGAGCAGCCCCTTCTTCCAGCTCTTCCTGATCCAGATCCTCCAAAAGATCCTAAGGCCCTTCTAGGGGCTCTAAGGATGGCAGGTACTCCACCGAGGCCCCATCCTCCAAGTCGGGAGAAAAAGAAATGTTAAATAAAATAAAATAGGCTATAAACAACATAGCGCCCCCATCAATCTCCATGCTCATCTTCCAACCCACCAACAACAGATCCAAGAGGCTGCATCACACTAATACACTCATAACCCCAAAAGATTCCACAAAATGGGCACAATCCACCAACAAACGAGCATTTGTGTCCTACGCACCCAGTTCATGGAACAACCTCCCACATAATATCAGAGCAATTAAGGACATCACTCAATTTAGAAAAGCCCTCAAGCACCACTTGTTCATCACACACTTTCACAATGCTCCCCCAGCGCTGCATAGCATCACAAACACCACCCCAAAACCTGATAAATAAAAGCTTACTCTAGTTAAGTGAGAGGAAGTAGTCTGTAATTGGAATGCACACTTATTCTCAATCCCTTCTCCTCTGTGTAACATTATCATAACATCAGTATGTAATTTGTACATAGTTTTCCCTGTTCTCTCTCCAAGTTGTTCTCCCTGTTTGATGTAAACTCGAATGCCTTGTGGTCCTCGAATCATTTTGTTAATTGTAAACCGCGCTGACGATAAAGAGCGCGGTATAAAAGAAATGTTAAATAAAATAAAATATTATCTCCCGGCGTGGTCGCTTACTTGCTGCCAGGGCCGCTAGGACCCCCCCAAAGGGGGCAGTGCGACCAAGGAAGCTCCCTCACCAAGCCGTTGCTGAAAAAATAAAGACCTGGTGCAATAAAAGAACAAATTCTTGGGAAAAGGGGGACCTATCCCACTACCCAGTGAGCCCGCCAAGAAATCCCAGGGGTTCCAGAGACGCCGACATTAACACCGGAGAGTCCCCTCTCTCTGGAGCAGGCAGCTAGTCAACATGGCAGCTGTTCCCACCAAAACCGTGGGACTGCTAGCGTCCCCCGACAAACGATTGTGGCTGGCTTTCCTCCCCCTCCCCCCCCCCCCCGAAGCTGCCTCTGGGGCCCCCGATCTGTTGGCTATGCTCTCCACGGTGTCTGCATTCTCTTTCACACAGCTGCGGTAAAGGCTGACCTTGGAGAGCATACTGCTGCTACAGGCAGCACTTCAGCCCTTCTCAGACTCAGTCATGTGTGTGCCTCGCTGGAAGGACCCCTGCTGCAGACTCGCCCCTCTTCAGCATCAAAAGCCAGCTGATCCTGAGGACTGCTGTGCTGCCACTTCCACTCCCCAATGCTGACCTTCGTCCTTTTTTTTTCTTTTTTTTAAACTTAATGCAGCAACTCTATCAGAGGTCGATATCTGGCCCCCTCCCAAGAGAAGAAGGAGGAGGAGCAGCAGCCGTCTCCTGCCCACCAGAGGGTCCTGATGAGTGGCTAGGGGAGAAGAGCGGCCCAGCACCAAAGGAAATCCAGCCAGCACAGGCAATGCTTATCCACTTGCTGGAGACACTGAAAAGTACTGACTCTGCAGGGAAGCACAGGCTACTTAAGTGGAAGAGTTTGTTGTTCTCAGTCTCCATCTGCTGGTGAATGAGCATCTGGACTGGTCCGGACTGGACTGGACCAAAGGGACTCCAGGAAAGAAAATTAGCAGGTAAGGTTTAATTTCACCTTCCTAACTTTGGTTCTGACTTCAGAAGGATTTTCCCATTTTCTGCCCTTGGCGTATTGGGAATGTCATGAGGACCTGATGCAGGGTCTGGAAGTCATGGGCTGCTCTCCTTGCAGCAAGATGCAACAGCTTGGAGCCTTGCATGCTCCTCTATGCTTCTGGCCTGGCTTAGCTCACTTGTACTAGTTCAATTTTCCTAAATAGGTTATTGACAGATGTTATTACCTAATGCTTTCCTTCTCCAACAAAAGGGAAAACACTGTCCTCAAAGTCTTTTAGTGCTGACCTCGTTAGAGATTACATATGTCTTCATATGATACAGTCTTGGGTGTGTGGCAGGCAGCTGCCGCTTTTGGGGAAAATGTTAATTTATATAGACTCATATATGGTCAGAATAACATAACTGAACAGTGAAAAAAAAACCTTCTGTTTTGCAGACGATTTCTGCGAGAAACCCTAAAAATGTCAAATGCTGAAGATCTGAACAGGTTGACAGCTTGTTCTCTGGTACTTCTGGGCCATATATTCTACGTCTTGGGGAATCATAGGGTGAGCCCTCAGCCTTCCCTTATCTGCACAATAGCAACTGCATGCTATAACTTTCAGTCCTTGATGCTATGTTCACAAATGAGGAAGAGATGTAGGCATGGGCCTAGTCACAAGTAATCAAGGGACAAATGTTCAAATCCCACCATCTTCCCTCAGCCGAATTGGCATGATTTAGGTAAAGAGGTAAAGAACTAGTACAGTCATCTTTTTCTTTCTGCCTCAATTAAACCAGCTGCAGCTCATAACATTGTCAGCTCTGGAACCTTTGATGCAGTCCAGCTGCTAGCAATGTGTGGCATAGTCCTCCATGCCAGAGGTGGTCAGGTCATGCATGTTTTGGAAACGTTCAATCATAGTCTGTGTTGGTAAGGAATGTTTTGTATGGATCAGACTGATTATTTTTGCTGTAACGTACTGGAAAGAGTACCAGTCTTTAATCAGCTGCAAGGCCTAGAACTGCTTGCTGGATGGTCTATGCTGTTCGCTCTCTGCTGTAATTAGGATGTGCATGTGCACATCACACCATCATAATCTCTTTGTACTGTTCTCGGTGCAGTTGCAGCTTTGCTTTCATAGCCCTGCTGATTGTAGGGAGTTGACCAGGTATACATGTGGTAGTGTTTCTCAGAGGCTGTCCTAATAATTGCAGCTTGCAAAGGTTAATCTCCAGCACTCTCATCTTTGTATAGAATAGAATGATGGTTCTGGGAGAGTCGCTATTTTGCTGAACACTTTTGCCGGCAAAGATTGTAAATTAGCACCCAACAAGACTCAATAATTGGAATAATTGGGGCTCATTTTATGTCTGCCTGGGAAGGACAAATATGGAGTTGTGTACCCAAGTATTGTAGATTGTTACCCCAGCTGATTTTAGCAAATCAGATGTGAGTGCCTGTAGGCTAAGTTACTCAAAGGTAACAGACCTATCCCCTTAAAAAAAAGACATTTTGTTTTGCATGAATTATTTTGCAGACCTCCAAGATAGATGCTTCTCGTGGCCCACTCCATCCCCCTTCTGCTGCTCACTATGTATGTTTCTTGAGAAAGACACTTAAATTAAAAACTGTGTATTTGAGGCAGGATGGTGAGGTGGCAGCTGTTGGACTTGTGTTGTGTTAACGTGACACATCTTTTTATTCTTGGGCAGGAGAGTAATAACATGGTAGTGCCGGCTATGCAACTTGCCAGTAAGATCCCAGACATGTCTGTGCAGCTCTGGTCTTCAGCACTGCTGAGAGGTAATGTAGTTACTATGTACCAGAAAGTAAATGCCTTCTGTAGTGTCTCTATATAACATGGACTGTGCATTTTCTTTTCAGAAACACTGCCTTTTGATGGGAAAGGGGAAAGGAATTTTTTAAGCACTGCTTGAGCAGTGTCCTGTTGCTGAGCAGTTTTCTTTGGATAGCTTTAGCATGCTTTTCTGAAGCCCATGGCCAAAGGGTCATCATATGAAGCAGAAGAGAACCAGGTGCACGAGCAGTAGGAAGGAATAGAAGTTGGTGGTCACCTGGAACAGACTCCAGCCCAAACAGTTCAAGCATGCATGAACTCTAGACACACTTACCTTAGTGATAGGGAGGAGAGAGAGAGAGAAACTGATTCCATATCGTCCCTCCGGGCCAGGTCAGATTCCTGGGTTGTGCTCCTGTTCCAACAGATGGAGATTGAGCTTTCAAACTTTGATGTCATCACTTAAGGAGGAAGGGACAACCCTCTCTAGACCAGTAAGCTCAGTCTCCAGCAGATGGAAGGAGCTCAGTGCAGGGGCTCTGCACTAGAGGGACAATTAGCTTGAAAACTGAAAGTAGTTACCCAGACCATTTGGTGGAACAGTACCGGTTTACAAAAAAGAAGAAAAAAAAAGTTACAGGCTGAGGAGGAATGGCACAGCTCTCCCTATCCATCAGCAGCAGCAGCAGCTGGACCCCTCCTGGGGGGAGTGCACGCCTTTCAGTCGGCCAGTTGCCCTCAGTGATCCTAAGGGGTGTCAAGGTTGGGCAGCAGGGCCCCGTTTAGTCGGGTCTTCCGCTCCTGTAGTTGGTGCGCAGTTAGGAAGCTCCCGGGTTTGGTCTTCGGGGTGTGGTGGTTATTGACGCATTTCTCTGCTTTGTGCCAGCACATCGGGGGAGAGCAGGATTCGGGCCTCGGGATGCCCAAATCAGTGTGTATGGCATGTGGCTCACGGTGCAGTTGGTTTTCATATGCCGGGGTGTGCTGTTGGGTATAAGGCAGGAGAAGGCTCAGTTTGTGTCTGCTCCTGGGTGGAGAATCTGGGGGCAGTGGACTCTCCTGAATCGGTGCCTCCACAGAACAGTGTGGAAGCATTCTCTGTGGCAACAGCCCAGGGTTTTTCAGCGGGAACTGCGGCCATTTTAGATGTCTGCTCCAGCAGCGGCAAATGGGGTAAGCCAGATGGATTCAGTTCCTGCTCTTCTTCAGAAGCCTGGAAAACCAGACGGAGGGCTGCAAAAGAAGGGGCCGCAAAGAAGGGTTTCCACGAGGAGCTATTTTCTCCAGAGTTTGTACTTTTGCTGCATAAGGCATTTTGCCTGAAGCAGGGCAAGTCTGGGTACAGCAAGAAAACATGTGCCCCCCCCCCCCCGGTTGGTGTAGGAACCCGCCATGGGTGCTGGGGTAGTGAGCACAACAGAGGTAGACCAGGACTTGGCTCATGAGCTGCAATCTGATGACCAGAGCTTGGGGGAGCCTGACTTGGAGCCAGACTCATCAGACGGGGGCTGCGAGGGCCCTTCGGGGGGTACCAGTCTCCTTGGGGGGTCAAGCGGAACCAGGGGATGCAGAGGTCCCTCAGGGTGAAGACCCTTCTATAGTGTGCATATTTCGACAGTAGCTGCAGCTACTTATCACACAGGCACTATCTGTGTTAAATATTTCTCAGACACCTCAAGAGCCGGAGGTACTGCTCGAGTATCCTCTGCTCCAAGCTTTCAAGGGGGTTGGAAACGGCCTTTACAGTCCACCGGGAACAGACAGATGAGTGGGAGGTTCCTGAAGTGGGACTGCAGGGAAATCGTGCAGTGGCACACCTCTGTCCTCTCCCGGTGGAAGAAAAGGAGTTGCTGAGCATCCCCAAAGTGAATGTGCTAGTAGCAGCTGTGACCAGAAAGACCACAATTCCGGTTGATGGTGCTGCGACCCTTAAGGACGCACAGGATAAAAAGTTGGAGATGTTGTTGAAACAGGCTTTTGGGGTGAATGCCCTAGCGCTTCAAGCTTCGATGTGCAGAGCATATGTAACTTGGGCCTGCATGCGTTGGTCGCGAGGAATCACGGGGGGAACTTCTCCCTCTAAGATGGCTCGATGGACTATGGCTGTGCGTATTTGGCAGATGCCTTTTATGACCTGCTAAGGGCCGCCTCCAAGAGCATGGCAGCGGTGGTGGCGGCGGCATGGCATGCCGTTTCTTGTGACTTCACAGTTGGTCGGCGGACATAACTTCCAAGGCCCGTCTTAGTTGACTTCCCTTTATGGGGAAGTTGCTCTTCACAGAGGTGTTAAAAAAACTGGTCAAGGAGCTCGGGGAAGCAAAGCCAGTTTGGCTTCCGGAAGATAAGCCAAAGACCAACAAGAACCCGCCGCAGGCCAAGGGGTCTCAGTTTCCGGAGGACTAGGGCCAATCAGTGTGCCTCTTATCCGAGAGGGCAATACTCTGTATGGAGGCAGCCCTATTCACGGCAGCCGCGGTGCTGGCTGGGGTTTCTACTCCGGTACTTCTGCGGGTCCTAAGAAGTCCCAGTGAGATGCAGGGGACTCAGGCGGAGTTGATGCTGGTAGGCGGCAGGCTGCGTTACTTTTACTCCGCCTGGGTCCAAATCACATCAGACCAGTGGGTCACTGGAGTTTCTGCGGTCTTTTCCAGATGCCTTCCTTGTTTCGCCCTGCAGAGCGCCAGGCAAAGCAGCAGGTGGTTCAGGACACCTTGCAATGGCTTCGCAATCTCGGTTGGGTAATCAGCCTTGGCAAGAGCAGGTTGACTTCATCACAAGACCTTCTGTACTTGGGAGCATGTTTCAACACAGCGCAGGGGCAAGTGTTTCTGCCCCTAGACTGTGCTCAGAAACTTCAGCAACAGATCCGCCTCCTATTGAGCGTGGTGCCATCCTCCGCATGGCAGTACCCTGCAGGTCCTCGGATTGATGGCAGCGACGTTGGATTTGGTTCCTGTTGCAGAGGTGTCTCCTATCCCACTGGTCTCTTCAGATTCATCCGATGTCTACTCTATTGCCCTGTCTGCCTTTAGTGGTGGCTCAGTCCTATGAATCTTCTGGCAGGGAATGCCCCTGGAGATGGCGGGATGGATGCCAGCCTGGCGGGGTCATTGCCTTGTCCAAGTGGCGCAGGGCCAGTGGATGCCCAAGCAGCAGCAGTGGTCCATCAACCGGCTGGAAATGAGGGCTGTGTTTTTGGCACTTCAAGCCTTTGAGAGGCTCCATTCAGAAGAAGGCCGTGCGTGTGTTCTCAGACAATGCCACAACAGTAGCTTACATCAACCACCAGGGCAGCACTTGGAGTGCAGTATTGGCGGAGGAGATCGGACCACTTCTTCAGTGGGTGGAGCTGAATCTCTTGACGCTGTTGGCGGTGCATGTAGCAGGAAAAGACGACATCTGAGTGGACTTTCTCAGTCGATAGAGGTTGGATCCCAGGGCGTGGTCCTTACGAGACTCCATCTTTCAGGCCATCACGCAGCAATGAGGAATGCCTGTAATGGATCTGAAGGCAACCGTAACGAATGCCAAAGTGTCTCGCTGCTTCAGTCGATGCAGAGAGAGAATATCGGAGGGCCTAGATGCCCTGATACAAGTCTGGCCAGAAGAGGGGCTTCATATGTCTTTCCCCTTTGGCCGCTCATAGGCCAGGTGATTTAGAGGATCGAGGTGCATTGCAGCCTTGTGATTCTTGTGGCCCAGGATTGGCCACGCCGGCCTTGGTATGCCGACTTGACTCGACTGTTGGTAGCAGAACCTACTCGAGCAGGGGCTGATCCTTATGCCTCAGGTGGGTTGATTCTTGCTTACGGCCTGGCTCTTGAAAGGACACGGCTGAGAAAGAGAGGATACTCATTGAAGGTGATTGCAACCTTGCTGCAGACGTGGAGGAGATCTGCATCACTCTCATGTACAGGTGTGGCATGTCTTTGAGGACTGGTGTGCCACACAGGGTCTCTTGGCTCTTGTGGCTTCTCTGTCATAGATCTTGGCCTTCCTTCAGGCCATAGTGGATAAGGGTCTCACCCTCAACTCGTTGCAGGTGCAGATGGTGGCACTAGCATGTTGTTGGGGGCACGTGCAAGGGGTCTCGCTGGCAGCCTACCCGGATATGGCTCAGTTCCTGTGAGCTGTAAAGAATTTGTGAACGTCTCAGTGTGTGGTGGTACCAGCTTGGGACTTAACCTCGTGCTCTCGTGTTGGGAGAGGCACCTTTTGAGCCACAGGAAATGGCGACCCTTAAGGACCTTATATTAAAAGTAGTGGTTTTGGTGGCAGTCTGCTCGGTGAGACGAATTTCAGAGCTGCAGGCACTCTTGTCGGGAGTTTTTTTCTGGAATTTGCCAAGGAAAAAGTGACTGTGCGGGTGGTGCCTTCCTCCCTGCCTGAAGTGTTCTTGGCTTTTCACATGAATCAAGCAGTGGTCTTGCCGGCAATCCCGGCTTCAGCGGACTGACAGTTGTGCAAGTTGGACGGTCGAAGGGCGCTTAAGTGCTATATCTGTCGTACACAAGAGTTCTGCGCTTCCGATCGTCTTTTTGTCCTTCATGATGGGGTGTGAAAAGGACAGGCGGCTTCTAAAGCCACCATTGCATGTTGGGTTAAAAAGGCCATTGCGTCGCTTACCTGTTACAAAACTGTAAGTTGCTCATTCCACGTGGGCGTAAGTTTCTTCCTGGGCCGAGTGTAGCTTTGTGCCAGTGGGGGAGATTTGCAAAGCGGCTACTTGGTCCTCGCACACATTTGCTCGCCATTATCGCATGGATGTTCGGTCGCAGGAGGATGCGTGTTTTGGGGCGTGGGTGTTGCAGGTTGGCCTTGCAGGTCCCTCCCTGATTTGAGTACTGCTCTGTTATATCCCAGTAGTCTGGCCTGGACCGGAGGGATGATATGGAAGGTGAAATTACCTGCTAATTTTCTTTCCATGAGTCATTCTGGTCTGCTTAGTGTGAATAGGCGAGGTGGCATGAGAGTTTATCATCAGGAGTTAGATTTCACTGGCGGTCTGGGGTTCCCTGGTGGGGGAATAGTTGCTAGCTGATTGTTATGGTCCATTGAATCTGTGAATAGTTCTGGGTTTACGTTTTTTGGTGGTTCTGCTTTGCCATATGATACTGGTCTAGAGGGGGTTGTCCCTTCCTCCTTAAGTGGTGACATCATAACGTTTGAAAGCTCAGTCTCCATCTGCTGGAACAGGAGCAAAACCCAGGAATCTGGCCTGGACCGGAGTGTTTATGTTTGTTTGTTTATTACATTTGATAAAAAACGCCTTTCTACAGTAACCAAGGCGGTGTACAATAAAATTCAACAAAAGAGGCTGGAAGCCACTGAAAAGGAAAGGAAAGTACAATAGCATGATAGGACAGGAAAGAAAATGGGGAGGACAGGACAAGACAAAGGAGTGAAAGCATAAGAGGGACTAAGAGGAGGGGAGGGGAGGCATCACACGAAAGGGGAGGGAATATCGAACGCCGGGGAGAACAGATGGGTCTTCAAGTTTTGTTTGAATGTAGCGTATTGGGGGTCCAAGCAGAGGGAGGGGGGAAGAGCATTCCAGAGGGCGGGACCAGCAAAAAAGAAGGCAGAGGGTACGGGTGGACTGCAAGTGAGCGCAAGAGGGAGAGGGAAGGGTGAGGCGGTTGAGGTGAAAAGAGCGAGGTGTATGTCTGGGAGAGTGAAAAAAGATGAGATCCGTTAAGTATTGCGGGGTACTGGTATGAAAGGCTTTGTGTACAAGGGTCAGTAGTTTAAATATGGCACGGAAGGTGACAGGCAACCAGTGAAGGTGAAATAATACAGGGGTAATGTGATCTCTGGGGGAAGATGTGTAATGAGCCGTGCTGCAGTATTTTGGATCCTTTGGAGGCGGGTTATCTGGTTTGTAGGAAGACCAATGAAAAGTGAATTGGAGAAATCCACCCTGGACATAACCAAAGATAGTACCAGGGTGGTAAGAGCCGAGGGGGAAAGGAAAGGGCGAATGGAGCGAAGTTGACGGAGAAAAAAAAAGGAAGTTTTGGTAACGTGAGATATGTGGGTGTGGAAAGATAAGTCTGAGTCAAAGTGCATGCCAAGGTAACGGAAGGTTGAGACCAGGGGAACGGGAGTGCCGGAAAAAGAGGGAGCTATGGAAGGGGATGGATTACCGTGGGAGAACCAAATGGCAATAGTCTTAGTGAGATTTAAGTGAAGACAATTAAGTGTTAACCAGTTCGCTACAGTTGAGAGGCAAGAGTCCAGAGCGGAAAGATCAGGACATGAGGGGGAAGTGTGGTGGAGTAAGAGAATATCATCAGCGTAGAAAAAAACAGATATACCAGACTGTTGAATTAGAGACGCAAGGGGGGCCAGGAAAAGGTTAAAAAGAAGAGGCGAGGACAGAGCCCTGGGGAACCCCGCAGGGAAGATGGTGAGAGTCTGAAGGGGGGGTGGAAGGTGAGGGAGAGAAAACTGCACAGGACCGAGTAGAGAGAAAGGAGTGGAACCAGTGGTGAACCGTACTACAAAGTCCCGCTTCCCGTAAGTGATGGAGAAGGGAGTGATCAACCAAATCAAAAGCAGCCGAGAGATCCAGTGCAACTGCCACGGAAATGTCACCACGATCGTGAGCTACGTGTAGTACATTTGTGAAAGCTGAAAGAATAGTCTCCACACTGTGGCCTTGACGGAACCCAGATTGACAGGGGTGAAGGAAGTTAATAGAGTCAAGATGGTGGGAGAGTTGTGCAAAGACGAATTTCTCGAGAAGTTTAGATAGAAAAGGGAGGTTAGAGACAGGGCGATAGTGGGCAGGAATTAAGGGATCAAGTGAGGGATTCTTGAGTGACTCATAGAAAGAAAATTAGCAGGTAAGGTCTAATTTCACCTTACCCATAATGGGGGTTCTCTGTGAATAATGGGAATGCAAACACAGTACTATCCTGCCATTTGCTCATAGCCTGTATATTCAGCGTTTTATTGACTGGTGAGATTAAGGAATTTGGGCCAGTAAGGGAGCTCTCATGCATGCTAGGCCATTTAAGGCTTTCTGAGCTTGGAGAGCAGCTATATCTGCTGGGAACCATGAGGAATGACATCCCCAAATGTGTGGGTGCACATCCCCTGCTCGTCCACGGAGAAAGGACAACGCAGTAAGTTAGATCTGTGACCATACAGCAGATGGGTAAAAACAGCCAGAAGAAAGGGCCCTTTATTGACCTCTGCTTTTATGTCTATTCACAAGGCCGTGCAGTTCTTATTTTATTTTACTTCTCAATGTATACCTATACCCAGCTAATCAAGAGGCTTCTTTAGCTAGCATTGTCTGTCTGTCTCTTCTCATAAGCATAAAATTCACTTAACACATGACATTTTTTGCAGAAGCCTGAACATAATTTGGAGTGATTCTTCCTCCAGAAAATCTTCCAGCTTCATTGGCAGACTTTATTTATTTTTTAAACCTCTACTGCTGATGCTTTTCCCATGAAGAACCTGCTGCTTCTTTTCCAGATTTGAACAAAGCCTGCGGGAACACAATCGAGGCACATGAGGCAGCACAGATGCATCAGAATTTCTCCCAGCAGCTTCTCCAGGATCACATTGAGGCCTGTAGTCTTCCTGAACACAACCTGATCACGGTATGGTGCAGCTTGCCATAATTTCTCCCCATTAAACCCTGTAGGCAACTATGGTGGAGCATGACAGTAAGAAATTTGCTATTTTGTTCAATAATGGATGTAGAAAGGCAGCCTGACAGCTTCCAACTGAACTATTGTTCTGATTATAGGAAGTTCAAGTGCGTTGTGTCCCACTGGAATAAATTGTGGTCACTAAGAAATGCATTGAAGGCTGTATCATTGTGAAATTGTGCTCCTGTCTCCATTTTGTTTGAAGGCAGTAGGGTAGCTATATGGTATATACTAAAATGGTACATTATCTTTCTTGTGTTGCAGTGGATAGATGGCCCACCTCCTGTCCAGTTTCAGGCTCAGAATGGTCCCACCACAAGCCTGGCCAGTCTCTTGTGAAAAACCATAGTACTTCCTCCAAGCCTTGCCAAGTGTGACTCTGCCAGACCTGCCTTACAGCACTACTAAGTAGTGCTGAAGGCTTTTTAAACCTAAGCAACGTTTTCTTTCTTTTTAATAATTCTTATTTTTCTACATTAATGAGAATTAAATCTTCTGCACATTCTGTGTACTACAGCCTGCTCTTCAGTTTGAGAGATGGATGGACCCTGGAGCAGGGTTAGAAGATAAAGAAGGGGCAGGAAAGCAGAAAATGCACAATGAAAAAAGATAAAATGATGGCGCTTCACTAGTGGTTTACTGCACTGCAAATAACCAACAGGGGCATTTCAGCAAAGGAGGACTATTTGTAAAGGTCATATATGAACCACTTGACTTAGAAAGCTGACTTGGATGAAATGTTTCCTGAGGATGCATCTCGCAGAAAAGTTAACTTTTAAATTAAAAGGTATTATCTGTGATTGAGAGGAGTTGGAATGAACAAAGAGAACTCAGACTCCTGCTGCAGTGCATCAAACTCCCTGCCATGGCTCACAATTTACCACAATGGGTCCCTGCTGAAAGCCACTGGAGGGGAAAAGAGTGGATGCACTGCATCCAGTGTTCAGGAAAATAACTCGGCATAGAATTTTTGAGAGGAGAAAAACAATTGTGCACGCTTGGCCTGACATTGAGTTGACCATGCACGATAACTGCAAGCCAGCAAACCACCTCTGCCAGTTTTCCTTTTCTTATATCAAGACTTAATAATAAAACACAAGTAAATATCCTAGATCTATAAAATGGGATGTGCATTTTAAGCTGCTTTTTATATACATGTTATATTTATGATTTCAGTTTGTTTTGATTTTTTTTTTTTACTGCAGGCATATTTTTTTCTTCTGTATTAAGTGTGTGTCGTTTGCAGAGGAAGGAATGGCAACTTTCAGAGTTCAGCAGACATTCTTTCCTTATAGTTTTATTTAAACAGTTATTCAGTCTTTAAAAGAAATTAGTTTCAAACTGGTCTCTCTTGAAGAGCCTTTTTTTGTTGTTTTGTTGTGCGTCTGCTACTCACTCATGAATCCTGTGTCCCAGGACGCTTGGCTCTGCATGTGCTTCATCAGACTGAGAGGACCAGCTATTATATCTCCAGTTATCAGACACAGGTTGAAATCCTATAGTTTTCCCAGGTCTTGAGAAAGTTACTATCAGCAGATAGCAATGCTCTCTCTGGCTTATCTCCTGAGAAAGCTGCACTGGGGGATGTCTGATTAGTTGTGGTAGTTGGCTGGACCTGTAATCTGAGTGTGTTTGCTTTGTTTTGTTTTGTTACACTGCATATCTGTATGCTTTGTCCACCTTTTTCTCCTGTAATTATGGCTTTGCTGATCCAGGCTAGAGCTGTGCAGAGCCTCTTGTTGGTTGATGCTTCAGTCATGAAGTGGTCATCCCTTTGTGTGCTCTGGGATACAGGGGTGGCACTTGGAGCTCTCATTTGAGAGTGGAAAGCAGCACTTCTACTTCTCCTTAACAAGTCACTGAACCCTCCAGCTTCTTGTTTGCAAGAGTAGAAAATTGCAGCTTTGTTGGATAGCAACAGATCTATTCTCTGTCATTTTAAAATCCCTCCCCAAGTAACCACCTCAGAACAATTTTTTTGTGAGTTGTCTTTTTACTTATCAATAAAGAATCAAGGAAGGGCCACTGCAAAGATGGATTTATACATCTGTTTTCAGTCAGTGGCCATGGGCTGTTTTTGTTAAAATAATGAAGTCTTGGGAATATATATAGTTTTTTTAAGGAAACTTTTCATTGTAAGGCTGTGATTTCATTTCTTAGCTTTAAAAATGTATTTTTATAAGACTATACAGCACATGGTGAGTGGGCCATAAGAGCTTGAAGCTCCCCTGCTGTACTGTTATAATATGAAAATTTCATCTATGAAGGCAACTTGCAGGAGAAAGGGAGCCTCCAGTGCATATAGATAGGCAAGCCTCTGAGACCCTTACAACATGGCTCAGTAGTCCCATGTCACACAATTGCTCCCTCCTAGCATTTCCCTGATGACAGTGCATTTCTGCAAGAATCAGACTGCTCTCTCAGGAGTAAAGGTTATCCTGGAGATGTGTGCTTGAAGCCATGCAGTTCTCACTATGCAAACTTGGGTTTCACCATGGTACATGTGAAATGGTCCTGCCTTTTACAACTCAGTATTCTACTGGTCAAAGCTCTGCATATGTTTGGTTTGCATTCATTGCTTTGAGAATGTTTTCAAGGCTATTCCAGTCTTTTAGATACACAAGTGACTTACCTTCCTGGTTATCCACACTAGCAGCCTCCTTAACATAAACAAACGGCAGATAAAGATCATATACCTATCCAGTCTGCCCATCCAAAAGAACTATTAAGTTCTACAGTCCCTTCCTTTTTGAGATCCTCTGTATTCGTTCCATTGAAACTTGATAGCAGATAAAGACCATATGGCCAATCTAGTCTGCCCTTCCATACCAACTACTGTAGTCCCTTATTTTCGTTTAGAGATCTGTGTTTGTCACATTCTTTCTTGAATTCAGATACTGTACTGGTCTCTACTACCTCCACTAGGAGACTGTTCCATGCATCTACCATGCTTTCTGTAAAGAAATATTTCCACATATTACTCCTGAGTCCATCCCCTTTCACCTTCATCCAATGCCCCCTCATTGAAGGCTTTCTTTTAATTGAAAGAGGTATTTATGCCACAGAGGTATTTAAATATCTCTGTTGTAGTATCTCCTCTGTCCTGCTTTTCCTCCTAAGTATAAATATTGAGATCTTTAGATATGTCCCTATATGGCTTATGATGAAGCCCATTGACCATTTTGGTTACCACCCTCTGCACTGACTCCATCCTGTTTATATCTTTTTAAAGGTGTGGTCTCCAGAACTGCACATAGTACTCCAAATGAGGTCTCACCAAAGACTTAATAGAGGCACCATCACCTTCCTGCTGGCCATTTCTCTCTTTATGCACCCAAGCATCCTTCTGGCTTTTGCTGTCGCCTTTTCTACCTGTTTAGTCACCTTAAGATCATTAAACAATCTCACCCAGGTCCCGCTCTTCTTTTGTGGACAGAAGTACTTCATCCCATTTACTGTACTGCTCCCTTGGCATTTTGCAGTCCAGATGCATGACCCTGCATTTTTTTAGTGTTAAATCTGAGCTGCCAAATTCTCAACCATTCTTCAAGCTTAGCTAGATCCCTCCTCATGTTATCTACTCCTTCCTGGGTGTCTACTCTGTTGCAGATTTTGGTATCATCTACAGAGTTAAACATTATCCGACGGCCCTTCCTCAATATCATTAACAAAGATGTTAAAAAGAATCGGACCAAGGACTGATCCCTGCGGCACACCACTGGTAACCACCTTCTCCTCAGAGTGAGCTCCATTTACCTGTACCCTTTGTCTCCTCCCACTCAACCAATTGGTAACCCAGTCAATCACTTTAGGGTCCATCCCTAGGATGCTCAATTTATAAGTCGCCGGTGTGGAACATTCTCAAAGGCTTTACTGAAATCTAAGTACACCACATCTAGAGCTTTCCCCTCACCCAAGAAATGAATGAATTTGTCTGACAAGACCTGCCTTTGGTAAAACCATACTGCCTGTGATCCATTGAACTCCGGAAACTTCACTCTCCTCTGTGATAGCAGCGTTTCCATTCATTTACTTACCACAGCGGCCTGTTCTCAATCTCATTCTTTTTTTTGAATGCAGACACAGTTCCGTGCATGCACCACATTTCCATAAAGAAATATTTCCTCAGACTACCCCCAAGTCTCTCTCCTTTCATGGAGATATTTAAATATCTCCATCGTATCACCCCTCTCCCATCTTCTATCCAACATGTATATATTGAGATCTTTAAGCCTGTCCTCATGCCTTTTGACAAAGATCACTGGTCGTTTTAATTGCCAACCTCTGAATCAACTCCAGCCTGTTTATATCCCTTTGAAAGTATGGTCTCCAGATGAGGTTACTAGAGACGTGAATAATGGCACTGTTACCTCCTTTGTCCTGCTGCCTATTTCTCTCCCTATGCACCCAAGCATCCTTCTGGTTTTTGCCATTGTCTTTTGTACTTGTTTGTTTGCTTTATATGATCATTCCCAGATCCCACTCTTCTCTAGTGCACTGAAGTACTTCAGCCCTCCCACTGAATCACTCTCATAACTTTGCATTTTTTTTTGCATTAAATCTTAGCTGCCAAATTATTTATCATTCTTTGAGCCTTGGGTAGATCCCTCCTCATGCTATGCATACCTTCTGCCATATCATTTAGGAAAATGTTAAGACGAGCCATCCCTGGAGTACATCGCTGTCTTTGTCGTGAACTCCATTTACTACTACCCTCTGTTATCTCCCACGCAATGCTTTTCTTATCCAGTCGGTCACTTTGTGGTCTTTCCCAAGGGTGTTCAGTTTTATAAGTTACTGCTGCAGAAGTATCAAAGGTCTTGCTGAAATCTTAGTCTACCACATCTGGCGCTTTTCTCTAATCCGATTCAGTTGCAGAACCATGTATAGCTTATTTTGACTGTGTGTATATTAAATTATTTAATAACTAAAGATGCTTATATTTGTTACTGATCACATTTTAGCTCTTTCTACCTGTGAAGTGCAAAGTGTCGGTTCAGTTTTCTATAAACATAGTTAACTACTGACACTGAGGCTTACAATTTAAACACTGCAATTCAACACTCATCTTTAAAAACCCACTCCTGTTTTAGAGTTTAACCCTCTTCCTGATTTTGACCTCTTGCCTGACCTTTTCCAGCTGATAGGAAGCCACCTTCATGTAGCAGCCTGTGGTTTCCATGGAATCTGATTTGAAAGCAGTTTAACTAGTCCAGTGAAATGAAAATGAAACACCTAATCCTTGCCCTGTAAAAAGTGGAAAAAATGGGGCAGACAACTAGTGATGAATTCAGTCCTTCTGTGTGACTTTGAAATGCTGTGGCTTTTGAACAGCTCTTTTCAGCTTCCCTCCCCCATTAAAAAAAAATACCAGTAAAGCAAATCCTTCCCAAATTCCTGCAGCCCATGGCCAAGTCCAGCAAACAGGCGGAGAGTCCTTTAGTCAGAGCTGGACTACATGCTTTCTATGTCCTTTTGCATGAACAACAAACAAAAAAACATTGTAGAGCTTAACAAATTGCAAAAGCAACACCTTCAGTATCCAGCAGAAGGGAGAGGGGGTGGGCCCTTTCCTTCAAAACTCAATCAGCAGGGGTAAGCCCAATGACCAGGCTTGGGTAAACATGAGATGGAAAAGGACATAGAAGAGAGACAAAATCTTCCCAGAAGCATGTAGCAGCATATGGAAGACCTTGCATTGAAGAGCTTCAGCTGAAGGATAATTCAAGTTTGTTAAAATGCCTTGTTGAAGGCAGGAGAGAGAAAGAAGTCCATTCATATGCTTTTTTTTTTTTTTTTTTTAAGTACTATCAAGTCAATGCTGACTCCTGATGACGCAGCAGCCCCTGGATTTTCTTGGTAAGATCTGACCAGAAGTAGATTGCCAGGCTTTTTCTTCCAAGGCAATGGAGGGTAAAATGACTTGCCCAAAGTCACAAGGAGTGTCTGGGAATTGAACCCTGGTCTCTTGGGTACTAGGCTGCTACTCCACCACATGTGCTTTATACCCCAATACAAACTCTATGGAGCATAGTGACAGCAGATGTTTTTGGGATAGAGAACCACACTGACTGTTCCTCTATGCTTTGCAGAAGATGATGCAGCCAATACATCAATTCATCAGCGTTGCTGTCAGCTGAGATTGAAACAAACCATTTTGCATTTTAAATGTATTTTCTGGCAGCCAATACCAATAACTCAATTTCTGCTTAAATACAAGAGTTCCTTAATTTGCCATCATGTACACAATGCTTATGGCTCGCTCTCTCTCTCCTTCCTCTCTGTTCAAGAAGCATTTATTGCACAGCATTTTGTTAAAGTTGAGTTTTTTTTATGTCGTGAACCCATGTTATTTTGGGGGAAGATACTATGTTCCACTTCTAGAGGAATTATATAGGGTGTTTTATTCAGACCCAACTGTTCCATGGTATCTGTCCTTATTAGAACATTTTGTCTGTATAATTATGTTTGCTGCAACAAAGGGGTTTTTTTAATGTTATGTCAGATATGTATAATGTATTTTTACAGGTTTCTAGAACGCTAAAGAAATGTGAACTGTAACATCTGCCATTGCTTTTAACAGTTTGTAAATATTGTAATAATTTGGAGTATGAAAATATAACCTTAGACATTAGCTTGGCATTGAAATTTGGTTTATTTTGTTTTCTATATATTAGAGGAATTTTTAAATAAAATGAACATTTAATTTGGTCATTGCTTTTCAATGATTATATTTATTCAGAGTGGTTGTCTTTTTTTTTTTTTTTTTATTGCGTTTTCAGTCAAATATACAAAACCAAAAAAACTGTGAAAGGACAATCCGAATATACAAGAATAAAGAAAACAATAAGCAAAAACAGAAAGTATGTCCAGGATAAAGTCCACATTATGGGATCAGCAAAGTCCATTATAAAAGTAAAATACAAAATAGCAATTAAGAGAACAAAATCTCAACAATTGGAGGCAACATTCATTAATTATCAGTCCTAACAACGACCTGCTTATCTTTTAGAAACTTTTCAAGATGTGACACTTCTGTGAAAGTATACAAAGCATCCTCAAGAGCAATAAGGCATTTACATGGGAAACGGAGGAAAAAAGTAGCACCCAATGCCAAAACACGGGGCTTAAGCTGTAAAAATTGCCTCCGCCGCAATTGGGTATTCCATGAGACATCAGGAAAAATGCTAACCATTTGCCCACAAAATTTAACAGATTTGAGTTTAAAGAAAGTCCTGAGGATACGTTGCTTAACTTCCACAGAGGGAAAAGTAACTAACAAGGTGGCACGAGTAGAGATGTTATCCTGAGAGTCTTCAAGGAACACAGTCAAATTATCAATTGTAGAGGCAACTTGATCAAAACCCCCTTCAGCCTTATTTAATTTTTTAACAGTAGAGGGAATATAATACAAATGCGAAACCAATACTGGCTCAGGAAAAGCTAATACTTCTTTGAAAAATTTTTCAAGCAAAATCCTATGTGAAAGCAAACCAGATTGTGGAAAATTAAGAAATCTCAGGTTGCAGCTACGAGAAGAGTTTTCCAACGCTTCAATCTTAGCATGCAGAGCCAGAGAATCTGTAATAGCCGCAACACTTGTAGCATGTAAAGAAGACACTTGCGCTTCTAACTTAGTAGCAACTAAATCTACCTGCACAATTTTCTCGTCAAGCTGCCCGAAAGCTTCCATGGCAGCGTGCGAGTAAGTGCACAGGGAATTCAACGAAACCGTCATTTTAATATCTATAGACTGTAAAGCAGTCCAAATATCCCTCAATGTAATTTCTGACCCCGACGAAGAAGCAATAAGTTCCAAGGAGCCACCTGCTTCTAACCGGTACAGGGGAAGGTAAAGTAATAGGCAGTAACTTCGACGGTGCACTTGAGACAACTTTAGAAAGGACTGAGAAATTACCTGGAGCTGGAGAAACCAGTGGAGGTCTACAATCGGGGCTAAGAGAGAGACACCCTCAGGGGACGATTGAGCTAGGGGGAGGGGAGCGAAATGCTTGTCTATCGGACCGACCGGTTTAGAATCACCGGCAACAGTCCCAGAGGCCTTGGCCCCAGACTTGGCCTTACGCTTCCCCATAACTAGGACATATACATGTAACCAAACAAAAAAAAACAAAGTAAATCGCTAGTACTCCCCAACTAGCTACGCAAAAGACAGTATAAGAAGAAATTATAACATATAAAAGGATGCTGTCTCAGCGTCGAAGGGACGTCTAAGGGGCACGTCAGACCCCTTTGACCACACCCCTTCGACCACACCCCTTCGCACGCTCCGCGCTCGGAGTAAAGGTCCAAGGAAATAGTCCCAAAGGCCCCGCAGGTAGGGCTGCCCCAACAGTGCCTGCCCGATGACAAGGGGAGGGAGAAGGAAACCTCTCAACAAACGGCACGGCAGCTTCTGGACCGGTGACTTGCCTCCAACACCACCTGAGGACAACTGATCCAGGGACTCACTCCAGCCGGCACAATTAAATCCCCGCCAGAAGGCCCCGCAGGGAGGGCTGCCCCAACAGTGCCTGCCCGATGACAAGGGGAGGGAGAAGGAAACCTCTCAACAAACGGCACGGCAGCTTCTGGACCGGTGACTTGGCTCCAACACCTCCTGAGGACGACTGATCCCAGAGTGGTTGTGTCTTAAGTTAGATCCTTGTTTGGAACTTGTTTGAGCTAGATTACTGAATCGCCAAGAAACATGTCCACTGGTGACTTAATAGACACACCTCAATAGCACATACTGCTGTGCTTCAAAACAGCTTTTGTGTGTTCTTTCATACATTTTCAAATTAAGTTAGTGAATCTCCTTTCCTGCATTGCTGACAGCAGGCTCCCTGGGATGCAAACAGCAACAGTATAAAGACAAAATTAAGAGTGAAATCTGTCCCTCTTACTCTTCTTGGGATCCCTATGTGACTTCCCCCAAATAAAAAAAAATCAGTTCTAGTGGTTTGGAAGCTTAATAGAACTGATGCATCTTGGATCCACAAGATGTATATATCAAGTCAATTTTGTTATTTGAAGGGTAGCGGTGGCTATGTACCATCCAGACAGGACAGAAGGACAACAGCTTCACTCCTTTTCAGTGGCTCTTTAGGTTATTGTGGAGTTTGGTGGTAAGATTGTGGGGTAACTGCTGGGTATTTGAATAAGTACACGGATGCTCATCTACCCAGACTGATGAAGAACCAAAGAGGATACCACAAAACTTAATCTGACTACAGAACAATATTTTATGGCTGTAGCCATTAGTCTTTTATCTGTCACCATCTGTTCGGTATGCTAATAAATGAAACCTGTGATTTGAGGAAGATTGTGTGTTCTTTGTATTTTGAGATTATAACTTACTATGACTCCTGTAATCTGTTGGTTCTTTTAAAAGGTACTGCAACACACAGGCTTTTCGGACCAAAAGACAATCTACCAAGACTGATTTTCAGCTGGGTCATTAGGGCTACTAAATCAGCTTTGCTTTCCAGGAGTTCTTTATAATAGATTTACTGTAGACCGCTATATGTACCCATTTTGTTCAGCTGTTATTTTTGTCAATTGGGCATTCACAGAAACTTAACTTTGAGAGTTAGGTTTGTACTTAAAAAGAGCTGCAGGGGGAGGAAGTGACATCATGCTGCCATATGGATGGCTGAGCTCGGAGCTCTGTCAATCTGGCTGAAAACAGAGTAAAATACAAGCTTCCTGAAAGCCTTACCGAGGTAGAAACAGCTCTTAAACATGTGGAAAGAGCCTCTCGAGGGTGGGATGGCACAGACCTGGCAGAAAACAGCAGACCTCCATGAGTACACATATATTAGGGCCGTGAGGACCCTGAAGCTAATGTGTCCGCGGCAGGAAAAGCCAGCATGGAGACTGCCCTAAGAGTTGTGCAGCCCAGGGAGAGACAGTAAAGGCACGATGGTGCATGTTTGTAAACCAGGTTTTCAGCTCTGTTTTACTGAGTTAAAGCAGGAACTGGGGGCCATATGCACTGAGCTTTGTGGCATGGAGGGAGAGCTGCATGCTGACCTGTGAGCTTGGCAGGAGAGTAGATGTGGAGGGGACAGTGGAGTGCCAGACAGGGCAGGACTAGATGCAGGACCACCTGCAAAGAATGGAGGTGGTGGCACAGCAGGAAGCTCTCAAATTAGGAGTTAGAGGACTGCAGCTGCAGGAACAACTTGCACATTAAAGGCATCCCTGAGGGGCCTGAGTACCAGGACTGTATGGCAGTGGCTACCTCCATTTTTTTCAAGTGCTGTTGGGAGACATAGTAACATAGACGCTGCGGGGGAGTAAGAGGCACTGGAGCCAGGCTTTAGGACCTCAATGTGTAGAGCATCCCCAAGATTTTGTGATATGCTTCCACAGCTACATTGTTAAGGAAAAGGCTGGCAGAATGCGCCAGGCAGGGAAGTTCCTGTGGCAGGAACACCAGGTGGCAGTCTGTGCAGTGACAGAAGACCTTTGGGCCTATTACAGAACGATTATGCAAGGAACAGATTAAATACTGGTGGGGGTACCCCATCAGACCGGCTTTTACTGTCAATGGGGGTAAACAGGTGCGTGACAACTGTGGAGGAGGCTGTTCTAGCTATGGAGGTAGCAGGTCTCTCAGAGGTGTGTGGAGCCTTTTGCCTAAGCGCCTCCAGGAGGAGCCTCAGCGAAAGACCTGGACAACAGTGGAGAAGGGTGAGAAATAGAAGAAGAAAGTGAGGAAGGAAGCAACACCAACCTGAAAGGATTATTTGGACTGTAGGAAGGTTTCTGATCTATTAGGAGGGAGAGGGGTAATTTGTTCCGTGGTAAGCTTTAATGCTGATAATACTGTTTGGTATTGTTTACTAAGGTATTGAATGTTTAAGGGAGAAAGGTTGGGGGTGGTTGAAGTTGGATGGCTATGGGTAATGTTGATGTTGTAAATGGGATTGTTTGAAAGAGGGAGGGGGGAGAGTAGATGGGAAGCGACAAATAGAGTGCCTGATGGGATGGTATGGTGGACAGATGAGGGAGATAGGGGGGTGGTGGAGGTCTAGATGAGTAGTATAGGGTTCAAGGATTTTGGACATGGAGGAAAGGAAATTGGTGGGGAGGTGGCTGGGACTGGATGTAAGCTGGGGTCACTACTCCTAATTAATCGCTGGCAAAATATGAGTGCTAGACAGAATGGTGGAGAGGAGGTTTAATGTGTTTGTATGAGTGTGGTGTGGGACACACACTGAACTGGTATACCTAAGAAATCAGATGGAAAGCTTGAAGTAGTAATCCTGAATGTGCACAGGCTGATTCGTGGCAGAAGCACTTCCTACTGGCTAAGGAGAGTGAATGCCTCCAGGCCAATGTACTTACGATACAAGAAACTTGTTTCAAAAGATCTTTTGAGAGTCTGCGGAGTAAGAATTACCTGCAGGTATTGGCAACCAATGAAGATCAGTCTAAAAAGGGATGGGGGGGGGGGCGATTTTGTTCTCCATTAGGTTGGGTATAAACATTGAATCTGTAAAAAGGGATGGATTGGGGCGATATATAGCCATGCAAGCTACGGTAGGGGAAGCAAAGTACAATTTTGTTAAAATATATGTTCCCAACTCAGGCTGGGAAAGAGTTTTTTTGAACTCTTGGGGAAGCGATTGGAAGAACTGGGAGAGGAGAGAGGTGTGTTGTGGGAGGCGATTACAATCTCACAGTTAACCCTTGGTTGGATAATTCCCGGAGGGAGGGAGGAGGGTTAAGGAGAGAGATGAAACAGATGCTTGAAATTCTCAGATCCTGGGCTTGATGTATGTCTAGAGGCAGTGCCTTTGAATCCTAAGATAGTACACCACCTACTCTAATTCCCATGGTACCTATAAATGCATTAATATGTTCTGGTTAGATGCAGGGCTTTTGCCTCAGGTGAAAGCAGTGGAGATTGAACTGAGGGTATAGTCTGACAGTGCCCCAGTTCGGCTGACCCTAGAGGTCACTCAGGAGAAGGGAGGGCTGATGTTTTGGTGCCTCAATGAGAGGTTATTTATTTTTATTTATGTGGAGCCTAATTCCTTGCTGAGGATGGGGCCACTAGGACCCGATTCTGATCCGTGAGGAAGTCTGGAACAAAACGTTCCCACGGGAGCCAGAATCGGGCCCAAGGACAGCCCGGTGTGCCCCCTCTGTCTGTGGGGGACATCCTCCCCACAGGAGCCCCATGGAACTGTGGCTCTGGCCCCCAAGAACCCTGCCACCCAACCCACGGCTGACCTCCTGCAGCCTGGATTGGGGGGGGGGGGATCCCCCCCTGCCCTCCAGCCCCAATGGTGGATCCTTGGGCTCAATCAGACAGAAAGTGCAGTTTAAACCACCTCTGAAATGGTTCACACTGCACGTCCTGGAAGCATGTATAGAGCCATGACCAGAATCGGCACTGTATGTGCTACCGGGTGGCCCGCCCCCTGCCATCTCTCCCTGTCCTGAAGCCAGGGAGAGCCAGTGCTGGAATAGGGTTAGCGTGGATTGCAGGGCTGTACGTCCTGATGGGATGTACAGCCCCACAACACGCGTTACAGAATTAGGGCTTTATTTAACAGGGTATTATAGAAGACCTTTCTTCCATTCAGGGCAGTTTACATTATAAGAGCAGCAGCAGCTTTACATTGAACCGGGAATTAAACTTGGAGAAATGTACATATAACATATGAACGTCAATAAACTATTATACAGTAGGATTATAAAGTGGAACATTAGGACTTTGGGTTCAATTGTCTGTTATAGTGGGGTATTGCAAGGAGTTATTGCATTGAGTAGGGCAAGATGGTGTTTGTCAGGTAACGTTAATATAATGTTCCTTGAACAGAAATGTCTTTATGGATTTGAGAAAATCGTGTAGGTCTGTGATGGCTCTTATTGCTTCCAGTAGTGAGTTGCAAAGTATTGGTGCATAGAGGGAGGGCGCTCTGTTGCAGGTTAGCTGTTTGGCTTTAGTTTTTGCCTTTGCAATGAGCATAGGTTTCTGGTAGAGGCTTGGTGGTTGCAGAAGGCCCTAAAGAAATTCTTAGAGCTAAAGAAAGGGGAAGAGACCTCTGTGTTTAGATGGGATTAAGGTAAAGGCAGTTATGGGGGGGGGGGGCATTTTATTGGGGTTGGCAGCCTATCAGAAGCAGCAGATGGGATGGCTGCAGGCCCTCAAGGGGCCACTTCCAGGAACCCACTTAGAGAAGCTTGGCAGCTCTGGAAAGGGTTTGCTGGGAATTATATCAGCTGGGGGGGGAGGGGAGTAGTCCACCATTTAGAGCATTTGCAACAGACCTATTTTGAGTGGGATAATAAGGCAGGGAGAATTCTGCAAAATTGAGAGCACAACAGAACCAACAGAGGGCACACAAAATTAGGGATGGGGAGGGGAACCTTACGTTCAAATCAGCTGATATAAGGGAAGCCGTCAGGAAATTTTACAAGGCATTATATACCTTGGAAATAGAGGGGGGGGGGGGGGGAATCAGTTGGGCAGAATTGCCAAACTTGAAGGTGGAGGATAATGAATGACTGGATATAGGGACATTACCTTAACAGAAGTCCAAATTGCGATTAATAGTCTGAAGGAGGGGAAGGCTCCTGGCTTGGATGGGCTAACCGCCCATTTGTATAAGACTTATTTGGGGGGAGGTGCTGGTGGAGCGGTTCAACAAGGCAAGTAGGGATGGATGCCTGCTGCATTCCATGGGGGTAGTGGGTATCACTGGGCTTCCCAAACCAGGCAAGGATGTTGCACAATGTGGCTCATAAAGACCCATCTAGTTAATGAATGTTGATGCAAAGATTTTTGCTAAAGTATTAGCAAACCAATTGCAACACAATCTCCTGTCCCTAATTCATCAAGATCAAACGGGATTTGTACCGGGACGGAGGTGCCAGGCCACAGATAGTATCTGGCAAATTCTAAATTATATCTGGTGGGTGCAACAGGAGTAGGTGGATACAATCATTATGGTGGTGGATGCTGAAAAAGCATTTGACCAAATGGAGTGGGGATTTATGTTTCAGGTGCTGGAGAAGATGGACTTGGGACCAAGTTTCAGTGATGGGTGGGTGCCCTTTACTAGGAGCTGAAAGCCTGGATCTGGATGAATAGAGGCTATTCAGAGGAATTCCCCTTGGGGTGGGGCACCTGGCAGGGATGCCCTCTCACCCTGCTTCTTTTGGTCTTGGTCATAGATGTTCTGGTAGAGTGAATTTGCTGTAACCCCGATATCCAGGGGGTGATGTGGGGTCTAGGGACCATCGCATCTCACTTTTTGCTGATGCTATACGCAACTTGCAGGCCCCTCACCTGTCTTTGCCTGTGTTGCTTTGAGAGGTGGAGGAATATGGGAAGGCATCAGGGTACAAAGTCAATATGACTAAGACTGAAATACTGGGAATACAGTTGGGGGTAGAGCTGGAGCATCGTTCCCATTTAAGTGGCACAGACATCCCTGCGGTATTTGGGAGGGGGGGGTACAAGTAGGTAAGAACTGGCATGAATTGTTTTGGCCTCAATTATGGGCTGCTTCTGAAGGCCCTGGAGGGGGGATATGGATCGCTGGGGGAAGAACTAGCTCTCCTGTTTGGGATGGATGGCGGTGGTAAAAATGAATATGTTGCCGAGGCTCCTATTCTTTCTTTATGGCATTACCGGTGGAGCTCCCTGGAGGGGTGTTGTGGAAACTGCAGCAGACTATCTTCTCTATTTGGAGGAAAAAGTAGCATGATGGGTGTTGTGGTGGGAATGTACAAAGAGAGGGTTGGGGTACCTCATTTGCAGGTTGGCAGCATTTTTGATTGGGAAGGGGGGGAGGGAAGGGGATAAACTGAGTGCCCTTAGAACAAGCATTCTGGAGGTGGGGTTCCATTAGGAATGCCCTTTGGTTGGGAGCTTAAGGGAGGGATAGGGGAGGGGATATCGGTCCCTTCACAGATAGCAGGTGGCATGGGTGAAGGAAGGATGACCCCTCTGTGGGACAATGAGGCTTTTCCCGCAGGCGTGCAAAATCCTAGGGCACGGAGGTGGGTATGTGGAGGGATCTGAAGAGTGGGTCTTTAGTCACCTTCCGTCTAGACTATTGTAATCTACTCCTTGCTGGTCTCTCTCTGAATCATCTCTCATCTTCACTCTTCTGCGCAGCTAATCTTCTGCCAGTCTTGTCATGCTAATACTACCCCTCTTCTCGAGTCAGTTCATTGGCTCCCTATCTGTTTCTGTATCCAATTTAAACTTCTCCTGCTGGACCTATAAGTGCATTCACTCTGCAGCTCCTCACTACCTTTCCTCTTATCTTTCCCTACACCCAGGGGCGGTTCTGTCATTAGGCCGAGTGAGGCGGTGGCCTCAGGCGGCAACTTTTTGGGGGCGGAAAAAATTGCCCCCAAAAAGACCGCCTCACTGGGCCTTCAAACTCTGGGCGAAGCAGCTGCTGCTCCATCGGTGGTGGCAGTGGCAGAATGAGGTGCCCGTGGCTGCCCCCCCCCCCCTCGGAGAGCCTGCAATTCCGGTTTCCCCTCCGCCCTGGCTCAGTTTTGCAGAGCCGCAGCAAAGGGAGAGTGTTTCCCTTAACCGCGGCTCTGTTAAAGCTGAGCCCGCGGAGCTGATGGGAAACAGGAAATCCTGGACTGTGAGGTGTACCCTTGCATGTTGGTGGCTAGAGGATAGATCTGGCACGCAGGGAATGGAAGCGGGGTGAGGCATACTGCCTTGTAGCACTCCTGACATTGGATGCGCTAGATCTCTCTAAGTGCACATGAATTTTGGTTACTTTGTTCTGAGCTACTGGAAAGGTATTAGTATTGGTTGCAAACAAATCTATGGAAAGGGGACAGTCAAGGGGAGGAGGATGGTATGGGATTATAGGGGGGTGTATGTGTGTATAACTTATATATATATATATATATATATATATATATATTACACACACACCCCTATGAAAAATATATTTGGCAACACTGGGCGGGGTAATGGAATGGGGTACGGTAGATATTGTTTTGTATGAGGAAATGTTCAGCTGTTTGTGGTTTTGTTGCTATAAAATGTAAAATAAAAAAAGACAGCTACAAACACATATTGGAAACTTTATGCTCTTGAGGCAGTTTCTCCAAATGGGTTATGTTCTCTGTGAGGGCACCCTCTGATGCATCTATGGGTTACATGAATCTTGTATGGTTGAACAAGATGTTCAATTATTTCTAGAAGGACAGCCATATTAGTTTGCAGTAGCAACTAATCTGTGACATGTTCTTGCTGCCATGAGGAACTACCTATTATAGCTCAGTGATGTCTGTCATGTTTTTCACTCATTAGCAGGACAACCCTGGCTCCTTGTCTCTTCCCCTCCCTCAATTTAAGGTACTGACACTGAAACATAAACCATAAAGCTCTGTATATCAGGGCTCCAAAATATTTTGTCAATATTCTTTTATTTGTGTTTTATATAGTACTTTGCTTTGTTGATGATGCTCAAAAGTTGAATTATCAAAGTTACAAAATAATATATGATGGCAGATAGACCAGTATGGTCCATCTTGTCTGCCCAGTAAGGTAGGAGTATCCGCTGCTCCATGCAGGTCACCTACCTCTCTGTCTTTGTTTAGGGTTGTACCTGCTGCTCCGTGCAGGTCACCCCTCTCTATTTGTTGAGGTATAAGACATAGTAGTTTGTTTTGATTTTATCTTCTTGCTGTAAAGGGGTCCACATGACTATCCCCATGACATTTTGAATTCTGTCAATGTATTTGCTCCCACTACCTCCATCAGGAAGGCATTCCAAGCATTTACTACCCTTTCAGTGAAAAAGTATTTCCTGATGTTGCTTTTAAGTTTATCTCCTTGCAACTTAATTTTATGCTGTCTAGTCTTAAAGCTATCCCTTCTTTGAAAAAGGTTGGCTTGTTTGTTAATACCCTTTAAGTATTTAAACGTCTGTATCATATCTTCCCTGTCCCTCTTCTCCTCTAGGGTATACATATTTTGGTATTCAAATCTCTTCTCATATGTCTAAAGGCACAGGCTCCAAATCGTTTAGGTTGCCTTCCTCTGAACTGTTTCAAGTCTTTTTATATCCTTTGTGAGATATGGTCTTCAAAACTGAACACAATACTTCAAGTGCAGCCCTTGTACAATGGCATTAATACCTCCTCCTTTCTGCTGGTTATCCCTATCTGTTTGCAACCCAGCAGCCTTCCAGCTTTGGCCACCGCCTTGTTATTGTTTTTGACACCTTGAAATCCTCAAAAATAATCACTTTGAGGTGGTCCTCCTAGTCCGTGCACACACTCTCACTTCCTATTGCATACTATTTCTTTGTCTTTCTGCTTCCCAAGTGCCTAACTCTGCACTTTTTCACATTAAATCTTAACTGCCAAGCATTAGACCATTCTTCTAGCTTTTGTCGATTTTTTTTTCTCATGTTGTCCACTCTCTGAGGAATCTTCTCTGTTGCACATTTTCATATCTGCAAAAAGGCAGACAATTTTCCCTTCAATCTTTCAGCAATATTACTCTCAAATACATTGAACAGTACTGATCCCTGGGGCACAACACTACTCACCTTCTTTTCTTCTGAGCGAGTTCCGTTTACCACCACTTTGTCATCTGTCAGTCAACCAATTTCTGAACCAATTCATCACCTTGGGACCCAACCTCAGGCTGCTCAGTTTATTGATAAGCCTCCTATAAGGAACAGTATCAAAGGCTTTGCTGAAATCCAAGTAGATCACATCCATTGCATGCCTGTGATCTAGTTTTCTGGTCATCCAGTCAAAGAACATAAAATTTGTTTGGCATGATCATCATTTGGTAAAACCATGTTGCTTCAGATTATGCAACCTATTGGTTTCTAGAAAGTCCACTATTCCCTCTTTCAGGAGCACATCTATTACTTTTCAGACACTGAGGTAAGGCATACTGACCTATAGTTTTTCACCTCTTCCTTGTTACCACTTTTGTGAAGAGGTACTACATCAGCCCTTCTCCAGTCCTGCGGAACCTCTCCTGTCTCCAAGGATCTATTAAAAACATCCCTTAAAGGCTCTGCCAGAACCAATTTGAGCTCTTTCAGTATCCTGGGATGTATCCCATCTGGTCCCACAGCCTTATCCACTTTCAGTTTTGCAAGGTTCTCAAAAACATCATGTGTATATTTGTCAATCATACATGGTCCTTCTCCAGGACTTTCTTTAGTGAATACAGAAGTATCTGTTTAACATTTTTGCGTTTTCAACATCGCTTTCCACTAATCCGTCCTCTGCACTTTTGAGTCTTGCAATTCCACCTCTGATCTAACGCCTCTCCTGACTATACCTGAAAAAAGGTTTGTCTCCACACTTTACCTCTTTAGCCATCTTTTCTTTCACCCTTGCTTTTGCTAGTCTTATTTCTCTCTTTCTTTTAGCTTTATCCTGTATTCTTTTCTGTGTTCGAGCTTCTGAATTTTGTGAAAGCTGTTTTTTGCCTTTGTGTAGCTGCTTCTTTGAAGACCTATATAGGTTTCCTTTTCCTCTTTTATTTTCCTTACATGTTATATCCATTACCTCTTTTAATTTAGCCCACTGCACTTCCTCTTCCCTTATCCCCTCCCACCTTTGTTTTCAGGTACTTTGCCATTTTACTGAAGTTAGTGTTTTTAAAGTCTAGGACTTTGAGTTTGATGTGATTTGAAGTAAAAGCAAAGGCAGAATCCAATGTGTTATGAACACTGCTGCTCATATGGGCATGCATCTGGACACTCAATACGCACTCTCTCCATCGGTGAGTACTAAATCTAGCACTGAACTTTCCCTGGTCAATTTCATCACCATTTGTCTGAGCAATGCTTACTGGATGGCATCCACAATCTTTTTTAAATACAAACTTATATGTGATGCATGTAAGTACTTGCATTCACATCCCCCAACTGGCTAGCTACTACCTCCACCAATGAATTTGCTGCTGCAGCCATTGCCTCATCTCACTTGTGTCTCTGGTGAACAGCAGCTCTCTGTTCCAGTGTGGCCTGTCAAACTTCCAGAGACTTGACTGAAGTTACCCAAATTTATCACAAATGGGATGTGGAACAACATAAGCCTGCCCCTGCTGTACTGTCTCCTGGGAGGGAGGAAAGAAACAAGTGGTCTCTTGTGTTACAAGAAAACCTAATAATGCACCAGAGCTAGTGGCACTTTATAGACCAGGGCTGGCCCCAGAGTTGCGTGGCACCCCCTCCACTTGTGGGCTGTTAAGACTATTGTTTGGCTCTGAATGCCTTGTTCTTTGCTGCCCCCATCCAAAGGACTGACCACCTAGTTTGTCTGGTGGTTGGGCCATGCCTATTCTTCAAATACCACAAGTAGGCCAGGTTTTCATTAGGGATATCCTGAAAACCTGGCTGATTTGGGGCCCTGGAGAACTGAACCTGTGCACCTCTTTTTACGGGCTAGCAGATTTATCAAGGAATCAACTCCATCTGATGAATCTTTACTGTGAGATTTGATTAACCGCCCTTTGAAACATCAGAGCAGTATAGGGAGTGCAACTAGCAGAGGCCAGAGTCAGAAAGGAAAGGAACTACAATTGTACCAGAGAGTAGTCATTAAGGGTCGGAGGAGGGGAGAGTTCACAGGCCAGGGGAAAAAAGGTGCATCAAGGAAGGCCTTGAACTTGGGAGAAGACTGTTCTTGGAGGAAGGAGCTCCAGAGGAGGGAGCCAGGAAAAAGAATGCAGTGTGACAGGTAGGCCAGTGTGGGGGATGGGAGATGCAAGTGGTAGTTACGAACTGAGTGGAGGGTGAAGGGAAGTGCAAGGAGTCAGCCAAATAATGTGCATGTGGAGAGCCTTATGAATAAGGATCAGAAACTTGTAGGTGATGCGGAATGGGACTGGTAGCCAATGTAAATGATGAGATGGGGTGTAACTGGAGGTGTGGGACAGAATCCTTGCTGCAGCATTCTGGATCAGCTGAAGGTGGTGAAGCTGATGTTGGGGAAGACCTGCAAAAAAATGACATTACAATAATCAATTTGAGAAATTACCAGAGAGGGAAAGGAGGGGGGGGGGGGGTAAGATATCGTGGACTGCATGGATCTGGGCAAAGGAAGAAGTGTGAGCGACGGGAGAACAGAGATGTGATCCCGAAAATAAATGGTGGAGTCTAAAATCACCCAAGGTAATGCAAGGAGGCTGCTAGGGGAACTGGGGTGCCTAGGAGAATAGGTGAGTGTTGGGTGAGGGGAATTGAGGGAGAACCAAAGCGCAGATGTTTTGGCAGGATTAAGACAGACACGGTTAATGTCTAGCCTGGAGGCGACATCATGCAGGCAGGAGTTAAGGGGGGGGAGAGGTCTGGGTTTAGCAAAGAAGTATGGTGAATCAGGAGGACATCGTCTGCATAGTAGTAGGCTGAGATGCCACACTGCTGTATCAGTAGAGTAAGTGGGGTCAGAAAGACATTGAAAAGCAGAGGTGCAAGGATAGAACCCTGAGGGACCCTGCAGTGCAGAGGAGTGGGCTCGGAGGAGGGGTTGAAGGACCAGGAGGCAAGGAAGGAGTGGAACCACCGAGATATAGTGCCCAGAAGACCTGCTTCCCAGAGATGAGAAAGAAGGACAGTGTGATCAACAAGATCAAAGGCCGCAGAAAGATCCAAGAAGACAGCTGTGGAAATAACGCAATTGTGAGAGGAGTGTAGTTTATTAAGAAGAGCAAGGAGAATAGTTTCGGTGCTATGACCTGGATGGAAACCAGGACCTGGATTGCTATGGGTGGAGAAAGTGAATGGAATCCAGAAAGGAGGAAAATTGCAAAAATACTGCCTTCTCAAGAATCTTAGATACAAAAGGGAGATTAGTGACTGGATGGTAATGGAAAGGATCACTGGATCTAGGGAAGCCTGTTTGAGGAGCGGCCGGACCAATGCATGCTTCCATGACTTGGGAAAGGTACCAGAGGAGAGACAAGTATTGAGCAGGGGAGGGAGGAGAGCAAGGGAAGGATCCAGGAGCCAACTGGAGGGAATAGGGACAAGGGCACAAGTAGTGGTTTCCTCCACTCTTTATGCCTCAATAAATGTCAGTCTATCTGTGGTCACCCATTTAGTTATTGTCTAGTTGCTTTCTGCTGAGTTTGGTTGGATTATGATGTTATTGACCATAGTGAAAGAGACTTCTCTGTCTTTTGAGTGCTCCTGGTGGATCAAATAGTACAGGTCTGAGAAACAAAGCCCATACTAGAGAGAAATTTAGCTATAATATTAATGACATGGATAAAATCAGCAAGATGCTGCTAAATGCTCTCATACTATGCATTCTACAACCCTATCAGCGTCTAAATATTTTCAAAGGTAGTAACTAGAAGACAGCCAACAGTAAGATAGGAAAATGATACTACTTCCTTAAAATGAACCTGCCCCAACACCAATGGCAGAGGGGAATGAATGCAGATTTCATGGCCTCTCTGCCAACTAATCCATAACAAGGCAACTTGGTTGGCTAGTGAAGGTATGATGCATCACTTTTTAAAAAGGTTATTTGACACAGTCTGGCCACAAGATGGCATCATCCTAATCGCTGTCTTTCAACACTGCAAAATTTTGAAGTACTGGGTACTCATATCTTCCACTCACTTATTGTTTATTAAAATTTGATATTTTGTCCTTCAAGCACTTTGGCAAAGTGGTTCACACTAAAATATGTTGACTTCCAGTTGCTCATAGAACAATAAAAAATAGGTGATCTTTCAGTTATCTGTGGAAGAGGCCAAAAAAAAGCAGTTCATGTTCACATTACATTTTAGATTTTAAACTACTAAAATGTTAACACACCAATATACTTCTTACCTGATTGTGTCAGGCTAATTAATCCTACAATAAAAGTTTTAAGGCTTAGAAAGAGTGCTGCTTTCCACACACTTATAAAAAAGACAGATGTTTCTCTGTAAAGAGAGATGGGTGCATTTGTAGTAGAACTATGACCCTGTCTCAGCTCCACGATATTGTAAACACCTACTGGAGCCCTTCTCCTGAAGGAGTGGAGGAGTAGCCTAATAGTTGGAGCACTGGCTTGCAAACCAAGAGACCAGCGTTCTATTCCCACTAGCACTCCTTGTGGCCTTGGGCAAGTCACTTAAACCTTTCTTGCCTCAGGAAATTCCAAGTTTAAGTTACAATGTAAACCACTTTGACTGAAATGATAAAGTGGATAAAAAAAACTGCTAAATGAATAAAATGTGAAGGAGATCCACTCTGACTGGAACAGATCATTTGTAACTTTTAAACAAACTAATAACGAACACTGCTGTGACACACCTAGATCCCTTCTTCTCTGACTATTCCACTAACTTTATATTCAATTACTGCACGGCTGTGAATAGGGTTGCATATATTTGGTATACTGTACCACCATTTGATCTGTTGATATAGGAACATGACAGCAGAAAAAAAAATCACATGGCCTATCTAGTTTGTCCTTCTATATCAAATACTAAAGATCCTTATTTTCCTTTAGAGATCTGCTGTGTTTGTCCCATGCTTTTTTTTAATTCAGATACTGTCCTCGTCTCTACTACCTCCTCTGGGAGACTATTCTATGCATCTACCACTCTTACTGTAAAAAAAAAAAAAAAAAAATATTTCTGCATATTACTCCTGAGTCTATCTCCTTGGATCTTCATCCTATGTCCCTTTGTAGCAGAGTTTGCTTTTCAATAGAAAAAAGGCTCTCCTCTTGTGCATTTATGCCACAGAAGTCTTTAAATGTCTCTATCATATCTCCTCTACCCCACCTTTCCTTTAACATATACATATTAAGATCTTTAAGTCTGTCCTCATATGCATTATAATGAAGACCACTAACTATTTTAGTAGCCACCCTCTGCACCAACACCCTACTATTTATGTTCTTTTGAAGATGTAGTTTCCAGAATTGCACACAATACTCCAAATGAGGTCGCACCAGAGACTATCACCTCCTTTTTTTGCTAGCCATTCCTCTCTTATACACACAAGCATCCTTCTGGCTTTCACTGTTGCCTTTTATACCTGTCTAGCCACCTTAAGATTATCAGAAATAATCACGCCCAGGTCCCGCTCTTCTTTTGTGGGCTTTGTCCCCTACACTGTACCGCTCCCTTGAATTTTTGCATCCCAAATGCATGACCCTACATTTTTTAGCATTAAATCTCAGCTGCCAAATTAATGACCATTCTTCAAGCTTAGCTAGATCCCTCCTCATGTTATCTACGCCTTCCTGGGTGTCTACTGCAGATTTTGGTATCATCTGTAAAGAGGCAAACCTTACCCAACAGCCCTTCCTCAATATCACTAACAGAGATGTTAAAAAGAATCAGACCAAGGACATATACCTGCGGCACACCACTAGTAACTTTCTTCTCCTCAGAGTGCGCTCCATTTACTTGTACCCTTTGTTGCCTCCCACTCAAACCAATATCATGTCCGTTTACATATTAAAAACCTTAAACAAACAACAGACTTCCACATACAGGTATTAAATGTACTCCCAAATTTGGCCACAGGTTGATCCAATCCTCGATTTACCCTACTGTGGGCAAGAACTCATAGTTTTGATTTTCCTATTCCTTTGGTTTGGGAATGCAAGCACCTGCATGCAATGTAGCATCAATCCACTGCATGGGCAAATCTGTTCTTGGCATCAGTATTGATCTTAGAGGGCCAAAGGCAATTTTACAGCATTTTTGATATGGAAGTTTTTCCAGTAATGAGTTAAAATGTATATTTTAAACATTTGGTTATTCTAATTCCTCCTCCCCCCCCCCCCTCGAAAAGATCCTCGATACAACTCGGTGCAGTTTCATGGATGGGTAAAGCAAAGTCGAAACCAAAACCATTCTACTTGTATTTACATTATCAAATGCCACCTCAGCCAATAGTTTTGCTAAAGTTCTTGTTTTCATATATAAGGATGCATTTTGATTTGTCAAGTCTCCTTGAAGAGTGCTGAAAATGTTTTACCTAAACTGGTCAGTCCCAACAGCATACATGGTTCTGTTTCATCTTCCTACATAAGATATGCCATAGTGGGTCAGACCAAGGTCCATCAAGCCCAGTGTCCTGTTTACAACAGTGTACCTAGCAGTTTCCCCAAAAGACACAGGTTCCACAATGCTTGTATTGGGGCAAGCAGTGGATTTCCTACGTTCCCCTTAATAATGGTTTATGGACTTTTCCACCAGGAACTTATCCAAACTTTTTTTTTTAAACCTGGCTATACTAACAGCTTTTACTACATCCTCTGGTAACAAATTCCAGAGTTTTATTACAGTTGAACGAAAAAATATTTTCTCTTATTAGTCTTAAATGGGTTGTTACACTGTAGCTTATATTTTGATGGTGTAAACAATTGATCTATGTTTACCTCTGCCATCCTATTCATTAATTTATAGGCCTCTATCATAGCTCCCTTCTGCCATCTCTTTTCCAGGTTGAAGAGCCCTAACCTTTTTAGCGGTATTCTTCCATCCCCTGTACCATTTTGGTGGCTCTTCTCTACTTTTTCTATGAACACTATATCCTTTTTAAGATACGGTGATCAGAATTGCACACAATATTCAAGATGTGGTTGCACCATGGAACGATAAAGAGGCATCATAATATCCTTGGTTTTATTCTCCTTTCCTTTCCTTTCCTTATGATTCCTAGCATTCTATTTGCTTTTTTGGCCGCCGCCGCCGTACACCAGGCAGAGGGTTTCAATAATCCACGATGCGTCTAAATGGTTTTTTTTCCTGGGTGGTGTATAACTTTGCACTTGTCCGCATTAAATTTCACCTGCCATTTAGCTGCTCAGTCTTCCAATTTATCAAGGTCCTCTTGCAGTTTTTCACAATCCTCGTGGGTTTTAACAACTTTGAATAGTTTTGCGTCATCTGCAAATTTGATTACCTCACTCGTTATTCCCATTCCTCCTGGTCATGTCTCAACTCCATACTATTATACATTAAGTCCGAACTTTTCACAATTAATTGTGTTATGACCTTGACAACTTTTCCCTGAAGGCTTGAAGTACCGTTCGTTTACGCCTAGCAGGTGGCAATATTTGAGAAAAAACGGTGGATTCGGTTATTATCAACGGATTCGAAGGAAATAAATCTCGTCTTCCTCTTTAACGGCGAGAGATATAGCTCCGCATTTCTGTTAAGATAGTATAGACTGTATTTGATGTTTAAGCTAAAGATCAGCCTCCATCGCTGCGTTGCTGCTGTTCATGCTTCGTTTTGTGAGCGAGCGTGCACCCACAGTCCTACCTGTCAGCACTCTGGACTTCTCGGGGGGGAGGGGGGAGGAAGAGACTTCCGGTTGGACACGCATGCTGTACCTTTTACACGTAGGCGGACGTTAGTATGCAGGTTACCCCAATACAGTGCACTGAACTTCTTTCGTGCCTTGTTCTGAAGAGCACCAGTACAGAGTTCAAACATTCCGTGACGGAACCCTGGACTTACGACCCCAACGAGGAGCAAGACTCGCGACCATATAGGGAAGGAGGGCAATGCCTTCTTGAGCACCACCGTGCGTACCTGTGCGTGATGGGAACAGCCCCTGGTCACCACTTTAAGAAACCCCCAAGATAGAAGAAGGGAACTACAGCGACCCGGAGCAGTTTGATTGACACTTTCCAGGAAGCGACCTGACTTTAAACCCCACCCCATCAATTTCCGGTTTGCCTTCTTCCCCGGCTCCGCTCTTATTGGCCAGTGTTCTCTTTCCGCTCAGGCGTCTATTGGATCAACAGCATGCTACTCGAAGGAGAGGGGTGGTGCCAAATGCGGAAGCGCGCGCGTGCGGCTGCTGTGCTGAGCAAAAGAGGGAAAAAATTTCGCCTAGCAACCGGGAAACGGGATAGGAGTGTGGAGTGAAGAGGAAAAGACTGGGGGCCGGAAACAAGTGTTAAAAGTCCTTCTCCTTTTCCCTACCGTGAGTCTTACTTGTTTTCTCGTTTTATATGGGCAGGGGGCGTTTACTTTATTGCAGGACGGTTTGTACACTTCCTGGGGGTCTGCGGCCTGGTTACATACATGGGGAGAGGCGCTGAGAAAACTGACCGGTAATGTAGGAAGGTAGGAGGAGCAAGGCGGTTGTTGCCTGGTGCCCATCCCCCCACAATCACACCTGCTATCTCCCATTCTCGCTAGAGATGAGGGATAGAAAAGGGGCCTATTCCCGGGGTGTTGCATTTATTTTTCAGGGGCGGGCAATGAGAAGCGGTGTCTGCGCCGTCTCTCCTGGTAAACATAATTCTCTTTAGTTTATAATTTAATTATGTTTTGTTTTACTGCCTATCCCCAGATGATTTCGTTTCTTAAGAAGAGCTGAAGATGTGGGGTGGAGAGGAGGTTAGAGTTGGTTTGCCTAGGTATGTGGTGAGCTAGAGAGGAATCTCAGCTGGGCAGACTGAATGAGCTAATATTGCTCATCCTCTGCTATCATTTACCACAAAAATACTAACCTAATATGACGTCCAACCTGGCAAAGCTCTTGAACTTGCAAAAGAGATGGCTGAGGGCAGATATGATAAAGGTCTATAAAATAATGAAGTGTGTAGAATGTGTAAATGTACATCGGTTGTTTACTCCTTCAAAATGTAGAAAGACTAGGGGACACGCAATGAAACTACAATGTAGCACATTTAAGACTAATTGGAGAAAATATTTTTTTCACTCAACCCATAATCAAACTCTGGAATTCCTTACCAGAGGATGTAGTGATAGCTGTTAGTGTAGCTGGATTTAAAAGAGGCTCGGTCAAGTTCCTAGAGGATAAGTCCATAAACCATTGTTGAAGAGGACCAGGATAATTCACTGCTTACCCATTGGAGACGTGGCATGGCATCTGTATACCTTTTGGGAACCTGACAGATACCTGGATTGGCCACTGTTGAAAACAGGATACTGGGCTTGATGGATTCTTGGTCTGATCCGTTATGGCATATCTTATGTTATGTAAGCTGTCAGAGGTACCTGTGTTAGGCTAGAGCTGCGAAAACGACAAAGATACTAGTGGCCCCTTATATAGTAACCATTTTATTGGGGTATGAACTTTTGTAAGCTGCCAAGTTACCCAGCTCCAGGAGGAGATTTTTTGGCCATTCCTGGGTTTGGCTTTACATATCAAAGCGGTGTGGTAATCCTTGATTCTGTCCATTAAAATCAATGTTGTGGCTCTCATGATGCATCTTGATAGGATTGCTGAAATCCAGGACTGGCCTAAAAGCTCCCTCTTGAAAATGAGTAAATTGGCAGAGTTTACTTTCAGAAGCATTTGATGATGAGGACTCTTGTTCTAGATAGCTTATGCCCCAATAGACTGATTAGCCATCAATGTCTTTGAAACAAAACCTGTAATCTTATTTAAGAGTGGGCATCTATAATTTAAGTTTGTCCAGCTAGTTATTAGATTGTTACCATTTTTTTTGAATTGGGGGTGGGGAGGGAATGCTCTTTTTCAACAAAATGAGATTCATTTTTGGGATATCAACTAAGAGGAACCAACAATTGTACAAAAGTCCTTATTTTCATTAAGCCTCCCAAACATATAATGTTGTGCTTTCCTAGAAGTGAACACTAATTAATTAAATAAATAATCCTGAGATGTCCTGTCCCTTCCCCTAAGTCTGTAGCATTCCTTAGTTTCCTACCAAATGGTGGTTTAAAATTGCATTTGCCATTCTAATAATATTGCACTTCACTTACTAAATGAAAATACCTATACACGAGTCTTTAGTCAGATGCAACACAATCACATTGATGTTTGTGTTAGATTAACCACCTCAAGCAAATAATATAGGTAAGCTGAAAAAATAATCATTGATATGTTGCCATGAGTGGAGGAGTAGCCTAGTGGTTAGAGCAACTGCCTAGTACCCAGAAGATCAAGGGTTTGATTCTCACTGGCACCCCTTGTGACCTGGGGCAAGTCACTTTACCCTCCATTGCCAGCTTTTTCTTCCGAGGCAATCTACTTCCGGTGATACATTACCAAGAAAACCCAGAGGTAGCTGGGTTGCTATGAGTCAACACTGACTTGATGGCACTTAAAAAAAAAATGTTGCCTTTAATTTTGACCCTAGCATCATATAAGAGGGAGAAAAACCATAGCCTCTCTTGAGGTCAGTGTTTTTTGTGTCTAGGACATCTGGCTCTTAAAACAGTGCATGTTATCTGAAAGGTAATAGACAACAGAAAAACCACTGTTGTACTGGCAAATATATGTAAATGTTTGTTTACAAATACAACTGTGATGCATCTTCTGCCGTAATTTGCAAGGGTTTCATGTAGATAGGTTTTGACAGGCCCAATTTCTTTGTTGGCTTGTACTCTGCCTGGAGTTGTAGATGGCTGGGATAAAAAATATGCTTAAAGAAGTAACAAACATTTCCTAAGCTTGAAGAATGGTCTAGAATTTGGCAGCTGGGATTTAATGTTAAAAAATGTAAGGTCATGCATTTGGGCTGCAGCAATCCAAGAGAGCAATATAGTATAGGGGGTGAAGTACTTTTGTCCACTAAAGAAGAGCGGGACCTAGGCGTGGTTGTGTCTGATGATCTTAAAGTAGCTAAACAGGTAGAAAAGGTGACAGCAAAAGCTAGAAGGATGCTTGGGTGCATACAGAGAGGAATGGCTAGCAGAAAAAAGGAGGTGATAATGCCTCTGTATAAATCTTTGGTGTGACCTCATTTGGAGTATAGCGTGCAATTCTGGAGACCGCACCTTCAAAAGGATGTGAACAGGATGGAGTCGGTGCAGAGGGTGGCTACTAAAATGATTAGTGGTCTTCATTATAAAGCATATGAGGACAGACTTAAGGATCTTAATATGTACACCTTAGAGGAAAGGCGGGATAGAGCTGATATGATTGAGATGTTTAAATACCTCTGTGGCATAAATGTTCAGGGAGAGAGCCTCTTCAATTGAAAGCAAGTTCTGCTACGAGGGGACATGGGATGAGGGTGAAGGAAGATAGATTCAGGAGTGATATGCGGAAATATTTCTTTACGGAAAGAGTAGTGGATCCATGGAATAGTCTCCCAGTGGAGGTGGTAGAGATGAGGACAGTAACTGAATTAAAAAAAGCATGTGACAAACAGAGGATCTCTAAAGGTAAAAAAGGGACTGTTGTAGTTGTTGATATGGAAGGACAGACTAGATAGGCCATGTGGTCTCTTTCTGTCAGATTTCTATGTTCCTATGTCCCTCCATTCCAGTCCTGCACCTCTGGGTAGTCAACCCCCCACCAAGCAGCTTGGAGACTGAGCATGTCACCTTTTTGATGACATCATCACACTTAGGCAGCTGGTTCTGCCTAGCAACTCAAGTACACTCCGTTTCCAAGCAGCTGGAGGTGGTGGTCCAGAAGGGCTGGACTTACTGAAGGGACAACTAAGAAGGCTAGTTAGTGGTTAAGTGAAGGACAGAGGACCTGCGTTGCTCCGCAAATCCTGATGGCATTTTAGCCTATGATTGCCTTATTTTGCCCACATAAAGTTTTTGTTTTGGTTGGTAAAGCACAAAGAAAAAAAACTGAAGGCAGCTGGGGCCTGCCCTCTCCTATACATGGACATGCAGAAAGTCCCTGCTTCGATCACTGGGTTAGCTAGGGATACTGTGGAGGCAGCATTCACACAGCCCTATTGCTTAAGGGTGACCACTGGTGGCTACTATCAGGGCCTATGACTGCAGGATTCTGGAGGGCACTCTAATACATGGTTGCTGGCCTAGCACCATCATAGTAATGATGAGACTAGGTATGTTTAGGAAAGGAGAAAGATCAAATGGACTAGAAAATTTCAAGGTAGTTGTGCATGCTTTGATTTCCTTATCATCCCTCCAGTTCAGTCCCCCACCTCTGGGTTGTGCACTTCCTCTCGCAGCATGGAGACTGGGCATGTCAAACTTGTGACACCACTGTACTTATCCTGCTGGCACCTCCCGCCAGCTTCCAGTGTGTCCTGTCTCCATGCAGCTGGAGGTAGTGAGCCTAGATGCTGGGCTCACTAGAGGAGCAGATAAGGCGCTTAAGGACAGCTTAGTTAGTGTTTGTTTATTTCATTACTATACTCTTCATTTAAGTTGTATGGGTAAAATTCATTAAAAAAAAAATCATTTTATAGAGTGCCAGAGGAGGAACGCAGGAAATTGGAGAGGATCGATTCTCACTTTCCCGGTCAGTTTTGTGGCTTCTGTGCACTCTCCCCTCCTTGTCTGCATGGAGGGGAGCTGCCCAGTACAACTGCTTTGCTCGTGTTGGCTCAGCGCTCGGGTCTTGCGATCGGGGCTGAAACCAGCATCGGAGATGTTTCCCTGAGGCAGCTGCCGGTTGTGTGACTGAGTAGAACTGTGCTGCTTACAGAGCTGCTGCGGGTCAAGGCAGTGGGTCCTACCATATTTCTGGTCCCTGGAGGTCAAGGTGAGTGCTCCGTTGATGAGTTTTAAGATCGGGGCTTAGTCGGGGCCTGTTACCACGTGGAGACCATGTTTTAAGAAGAGCAGGGCTGAGGAGTTTTTCACGGGCTGTTTTTTCCCTGCGTTTTTTCATTTGGTTGCTGCTTTTTCTTCAGAGGCAGCTTTCTAGAGTTAAGGATTTAGCTAGTTGATTAAATTATAGGATAATTCTTTTATTTCAGTTTTCTTAGTGTTTGTTCTTAAAGGGCCAGTGTAAAAAAAAAAAAAAGTAAGATTGCAGGTTTCCCTTTTTGCTTTTCCTAGGCTGTTTGGTTGACTGCGGGATATCAATCTTTGTTATCTGTTATCATGGATCCCGTAGCGCCCATGCCTGCGTGTCTTCAGTGCCTTGTTTGTGGTTCGTGTCAGGGCACAGTCTTGGACGCTGGAGTGTGTCATGGCTGCGCTGCTGAGGCATTGAATATGGAGCAAGAGCTACAGGATAAGGCTGCAGAGAGTGCTCCGGTGGGGACGCAGGGGTTTTGAGCCCCTGGCCTTTCTCTTCCTACAAGCCTCAATTTGCCAGGCACTTCCACAGGTCCAGTAGTGGCGGGAGCGCCACTTGGGGTATTTTCCACGGATTTTGTACTACTGCTTCATCAAGCCTATTGTTTGCAGCAGCAGGGGGTTGTCGCCGATCCTTCGATTTTTGGGGCCACAGGTGGTCATGCGACCACAGAAAAGTCTGGACATGGTGATGGTAGACCGCTTAAAAGACTTCTGGTCTGTGGAGGACCCGACTCTTGGGCCGGAGAGGACTTTGAGATGGAGCTAGAAGCAGGAATGAAAGAGTTAGAGGAAGGTGAGATTCAGGAGCCAGAAAATCAGGCGAGGATTATCCGAGTTTTTCGGAGAGAGGAGCTAACAGCGCTCATTATGGAGTTGCTTCAGGCTCTCAACCTTTCGTCGGGAGCACCAGTGGAGGAGGAGGGTTTGGAGGATCCTCTTACTCAGGCGGTACGGAAATCCCAGACGGTGTTTCCCGTTCACCGGGTCGTCAAGCAGATGGTTCAGGATGAATGGGATTTGCCAGAGGCAGGTTTGTGTGGTGTGAGGTCAATGGATCATCAGTATCCCTTGTCTGATCAAGAACGGGAGATGTTTCGCTCCCCCCGGGTAGATGCGGCGGTTTCAGCTGTTACGAAAAAGACTACCATTCCGGTAGAAGGCAGTGCGGCCTTAAAGGACGCACAGTATCGGAAGGTGGACGTTCTACTGAAGCAAGCTTTTGAGGTTAATGCTCTGTGTCTACAAGCTTCTATTTGTGGGGCTTGGGTTGCGAGAGCATGCCTGCGATGGTCGCAACGTTTGTAACAGCCAGCGCTGCAGACGCAGGAGCAGTTAGCGGATGTGACAAGGCTAGAATCTGGGTCAGCTTATTTGGCTGATGTACACTATATTATTAGGGGTTTAGCTAACTCCATGGCCTCGGTGGTTGCTGCTCATTGTTATCTTTGGCTGAGAAATTGGGCGGCAGATGGTTCCTCCAAATCTCGTCTTAGCAAGCTACCTTTTTAAGGGGAAGCTATTGTTTGGAGATGATCTGGACAAGCTAGTCAAAGATTTGGGGGAGTCAAAAGGTGGTCGATTTGCCACAGGACAAGCCAAAGCCGAGGTGGACTCAGTTCGCTTTGCAGGGTCAGCCGCGGGACTTTCGGCGTTTTCATACTTCCCGCTTGGGAGGTTTTCAGAGAGGAAGATTTTCCTCTCGGTCAGAGTTTCAGAGGATTCCGGGGAGCGGGCAGAGGTTTTGCAAGCCCCTCTTCTTCGGGATTTAGGAAGATGCAATGAAGCGAGGAGGACCCAGGCAGGAATTCAACCGGTAGGGGGAAGGCTTCGGGAGTTTCTTCCTGCCTTGGTCCAGATAACATCAGATTAGTGGGTGCTGGAGGTCATTCGCAAAGGTTATTCTCTAGAGTTTGCCCGTCCAGTAGTTGACTCTTTTGTTCTGTCTCCTTGCAGGAGCTGAGAAAAGACGGTTGCGTTGCAGGAGTCGCTGGACTGTCTCTTGCAGCTGGGAGCAGTGGTTCCGGTCCTGCGACAGCTCTACAGCATCAGTCGATACTCTGTTTATTTCATGGTACCAAAGGAGGACTGGTCTTTCCGTCCAATTCTGGATCTCAAAGGGGGTAAGTGCCTCATTTCAGGATGGAAACCTTACATTCGGTTATAGTAGCAGTTTGGCAGGGAGAGTTCTTGACATCTCTCGATCTCACTGAAGCATATTTACACATTCCGATCGGGCCGGATCATCAGAGGTTTCTGAGATTTGCTCTACCTTGGGGCCACTTTCAGTTCCAGGCACTGCCCTTTCACCTTTACCAAGGTTATGGTGGTGGTAGCAGCGGTGCTTCGAAAAGAGGGAATATTGGTTCATCCCTACTTCGATGATTGTCTCATTCGGGCAAAGTCCGAAGCCAAGAGTGTGAGAGTGACAGGCCGGGTGGTGCAGCTGCTGCAGAATCTAGGTTGGGTGGTCAATGCAGCCAAAAGCTGGTTGATTCCTATGCAAGTGCTGGAATATTTGGGAGTGCGCTTCGACACTCGAGTGGGGGTGGTCTTCCTTACGGATCTTCGAGTCCAGGGTCTTCGGCGCTTGGTGCACAGCTTTTTGAAGAAGCCGGGACCATCGGCCTGGCACTATCTCTGGGTGCTGGGAACAATGGTGGCGACCCTGGAAGTTGTACCATGAGCCAGGACGCACATGTGCCCTTTACAGAGGTCACTGCTCCGTCGCTGGTCCCACCAGAAAGACTCTCTGGCCAGACGCCTCCCCTGCCCATTGAAGGTCAGGGCGTCTCTTCAGTGGTGGCTTCAGCAGCAGAATCTAACTGCGGGCATGCCTCTCGAGCAGCCGCAGTGGCTGCCGGTGTTAACAGATGCCAGTCTCAGTTGGGGAGCTCATTGCGGGGAGCTCTTCGCGCAGGGCGACTGGACCGAGTCCAGATGGTCGATCAACCGGTTAGAGTTGCGTGCTGTATTTCTAGTACTTCAGGCCTTCGAGAACACCTTATGGGGACGAGCGGTTCGAGTGCTATCGGACAATGCAGCAACAGTGGCGTACCTCAATCGTCAAGGAAGCACGGGAAGCGTGGCTATGGAGGAAGAGGCAGAGAGTCTGTTCGGGTGGGTAGAGACTCGCCTTCAGGCTCTGTCGGTGGCGCACATTGCGAGTTCGGACAATGTGACGGCAGACTATCTCAGTTGGGTCTGGATAGATCCTGGGGAATGGGAGCTTCATCCGGAGGTGTTTGCCCAGTCATCAGATGGGGAGTTCCAGTTATGGATCTCATGGCGATGTTTGTCGGCCAAGGCGAATCGCTTTTGCAGCAGAAGACGAGAGAGAATGTCGGAAGGCCTGGATGCCTTGCTGCAAAAATGGCCCACACAAGGTGGTCTCTACATGTTTCCTCCTTGGGCTCTTATAGGGCGAGTGGTTCAGCGCATCGAGGCCCATCTGGAAGAGTAGTGTTAGTGGCTCCGGATTGGCCTCGGCGGCCATTGTATGCCGACCTGGTGCGACTTCTCGACGGGAAGCCATGGCGGTTGCCAACAAGGGAGGACCTTCTGCTTCAAGGTCTGCTTCGGATGCCTCAGGTAGATCGGTTCTTGCTTACGGTTGGCCATTGAAAGGGCTAGGTTGAGGAAAAGAGCTCATTCCAGTGCAGTGATTGCCACCTTGCTTTTGGCCAGAAAGAGGTTGACTTCTTTAACGTATGTGCGCGTCTGGCATATTTTTGAAGAATGGTGTGAGCAACGTCAAGTTCGTCCTGCCACAGTGTCAGTCCCGTTGTTGAGTTTCTTGCAAGACAGTTTCGATAAGGGTTTAGCGGCCAGTTCGTTAAGAGTACAGCTGGCAGCTATTTTGTTTTATTGAGGGAAGGTGTAGGGAGTCTCCTTGGTGGCTCATGCCGATGTAATACGTTTCTTGAGAGCGGTTTCCCCATCTATGTCCAACGCGCAGGGTGGTTTCTTCTCCTTAGGAGCTCAACCTGGTGTTAGGAGCTTTGACAAGGGAGCCTTTTGAACCTCTACATCAGGCTTCGCTTAAGGATTTGACTTTAAAGATGGTATTCTTGGTTGCCATTTGCTCTGTGCGTCGAATCTCGGAGTTGCAAGCCTTGTCCTGTTGGGAACCGTTTCTGACATTTTCTAGGGAAAAGGTGGTGTTGCGTCCAGTTCCGTCCTTCCTGCCAAAGGTGATTTTGCCATTTCATGTGAATCAATCTGTTTCTTTGCCAGTGTTGGGGCCCTCGGATGGGAACACGTCTGATCGTAGTTTGCGTTTGTTAGATATAAAGAGGGTTCTGCGTCAGTACTTGAGGGTATCAGAGTCCTTCCGCAAGTCTGAGTGGTTGGTTGTTCTCTTTGGAGGTCCGCATAAGGGTGAAGCGGCAGCCAAAGCTTCAATTTCCAGATGGGTCCGTGAAGCCATAGCATCGGTGTATATAGTGCAGGGTCGTCAAGTGCCATTGGGGCTGCGCACTCATTCTACTAGAGCGCAGGGTACTTCGTGGGTGGAGCATAGTTTGGTTCCGCCTGTGGAGATTTGCAGGGCAGCCATGTGGTCGTCCTTGCATATTTTCAGTAAACATTATTGCCTGGATGTTCAGGCAGCGGGGGATGCTTGCTTCTGGGCTGCCGTTTTGCGGTCCAGGTAGACAGGTCCCTCCCAGTAATTTACTGCTCTGTTACATCCCAGAAGTGGGGGACTGAACTGGAGGGACGATAAGGAAAGAGAAATTAGACTTACCTGCTAATTGTTGTTCCTTGAACTCCAGTTCAGTCCCGATTCCTGCCCAGGGTGTTGTCAGTTGCTGCGGAGTCCCTGTGTCGTGTGTTGAGGGACAACAGCCAAACAGAAGTGAATCAACAAGTTTTTTCTTCGACACTCAGACAAGGTATGTTCTGTATTCTTTCTTCCCTCTCTTCTTTCTGGTCTGCTTTTTTCCTTTGATCGGGAAAGGGAGAGTGATCCTCTTATTTAAGGGGTGTTTAGTTCAGTTTAAGAGTTAAGTGTTGTATTTGATATTATAGCTACTCATTTGTTGCTCGGTTGAGTCTGCTTTGTCATGAGATCACTGGAAGCTGGTGGGAGGTGCCAGCAGGATATGTACAGTGGTGTCACAAGTTCAAAGTGGCCTGGGACAGACAGTGGATCACTTTACAGCAACAAGATTAAATCTAAATAAACTGAACCATCTAATTTCTCAACAAATAGGGGGTGTCCTGGGGGAAGAGCGGTGGGTTCACCCCTAAACAAACAAAGATATGAGGAGGGGTGCACCTGCTCCTGGTGGGTGCACCACTAAGTAAAGACATGGGTAGGGGTGCACCTACTCCTGCCATATTGCTGGGCAGACTAGATGGACCATGCTGGTCTTTATCTGCTGTCATTTACTATATTACTATGTAAGTTTGACATGCCCAGTCTCCATACTGTGGGAGGACGTGCACAACCCAGAGGTGGGGGACTGAACTGGAGTTCCTCAAGGAACAACAATTAGCAGGTAAGTCTAATTTCTCTATAGTCCTGTTTGAGCTGGAAGTACAAAGGAGCAGAAGGAAACTTGATGCATAATCAAATTCTGTAATTCTTTTCTGGAGGATGTAGTAAAAGATGTTGGTGTAGCTGGGTTTAAAAGAGGTATCAGCATGTTCTTGGAGGAAAAGTCCATAAATCATTATTAAAGTGGAATGGGGAAATCCACTGTTTATCTCTAGGATAAGCAGCATGGAATATGTCTACTTTTTGGGAACCTGACAAGTATTTGTGGCCTGTATTGGCCACTGTTGGAAAAAGGACACTTTGCTTGATGTATCTTTGGTCTGACCAAGTATGGTGCATCTTATGTTCTTATGAAACTGCTGGATGAGCATAGAAATGTCTCGGGGACTCCACTTTTGCACAGCCATTTTAATCTAAATGTAGGTAGGTGGTTTTTTGCCACAGATAGGAGAGAAGTTCCTTGTCAAATAATGATATATGCAGATGAGGGTAGGGTGGTGGAGAGACACTTCCTGTAGCTAATCTTAGCTTCTGTGGTTAATCCTTTTTATTGGACCAAGAAGGCAGTCTGCCCTTCGTGATTATAGTTCAAAATGATAAGTAGTGTCCTGGATTTGGGAAGCTGTAAATCCAGTATTCTGACAATCTGATTGCTGACAAAAGCTAAACATAGTAAAGAGATATGGCTGTGGAATTTGAGGCATATTTGGTTCTTGGTCCACAGCTCTAATCATTAGTTTGCTCTTTTACAGGTAACTCACAGGAAGGATGGCTAACCTTTTTCCAACCAAGATTCTTGTGAGATCTCACTTGGTGTGATCCTGTTTTCATTGTAGTTGAAAGTGGGCTTCACTTAGTCCCTTGTCTTTTACATTGCAGGTAAAGCAACTGAAGTGCTTGTTTTTCTTCAAGTGACCATGGTTACAAGGAGGGATGTACAGCCAACTATTGATGTATCAGAAGAAAAATCTTTCATGTCTTTCAGAGCAATATTGGCTTTTGCATTTGAAAACTTAAACTTTAACATTCTTTAAAAAAAATCCAGCAGTTCTCACTTTTTCATTATATAAAGTTCTGATGTATTGCCTCAAAGGGTTTAATTTGTACTATAAAAACACAAATTAGGAATCCTGAAATTTAGATTCTCTCCCACTTTTTTTCATTGCTGACTGCAGCATTTAAATGCAAAAAATGCAATATGTTCTTTGAGTCAATACTGACTTCTAGTGACCCAGCAGCTCTTGTGTTTTCTTGGCAGTATGATCAAAGTAGATTGCTAGGTCCTTCTTCCAAGGCAGTGAAGGATTATGTGATTTGCCCAAGGCCACAAGAAGTGCTAGTGGGAATCAAACCCTGGTCTACTCCTCCACCATTTAAATGCAGTGCTGGGATAATGAGCTTAAAGATGCTGCTATTCCTCCCTCCCCCTCAGTGCTGTTAGTATATTAACAGAGACCTGCTCTGTTATCTTTCCTTAAGATTAAGTGGTGGGAAATATTCGTGGAGTTCAGGGAACTCACTCCTGAAAATGTAATTGTTGTGTGATGTATAGTGGCTGTGCATGACTCTCCTGATTAGATATTGGTCTTTTCTAAATTAGAAGTGGTCCTTTCACTGGTCTGAGCTGCCAACAACCGTCATTTCAGTTTGATGATTCTTTGTCCAACTGTGTGGGTTTGATGCTAGATATTTGGTATCTGCTGTAGTCATAATTTGTTATTACACTTTGAATCTTTCATGCCATTCTTTGGTTCCTTCATGGTAAAAGGACCAGTGACTGTATTGCAGTGGTACCTGAGCTTTTATTTGATAATACTGTGAGGTCCTTTCTCTCTTTGTTCTAGAAGTGAGGGGGAAAAATTAATTGTTGATCGTTCATTTTATAACAGAACAGATATGAATGACCATGTAAGCCACACTTCACAAACTTTTTTTTTTCTGATGTAACCCCAGCCTCTCCCTCCATTCTGGCACTAGGCTTTCTTCCTGCTGTTCCTATACCAGATGCTCATTTTTACCTTTCGGCGAGCCTGTGCAGACAAAGTTATGGTATTGTGCTAGTCTATGTGGGCCATTGAGGCTACTACCCTGCTTTTGGCTGCAGATGTGATTATAGTCCCATATAGGGATTTTGTGACCCACTGTTTGGGAACAGCTGTTTGTAAACAATGAGTTTGGAATGTATACTGAGATGACTTCCAGTCTCACCTTCAGTATCTACTCTTTCATATTGACTATGTACCCTCTGTTCTGAGACTTGCTCTTTTATTTAAATATTACTTTTTTACACAGACCCATCAATTAAAGAATGAGGGGAGTATGGTGGGAAACGACAGAAAAGAAACTCTCTTGGCAGTGGTAGGACTTTGTATCTCCAGTTAGTTGTGCTTTTAATTAGTACTTTTAGATTGGGATTTGGCACACGCTGCATAGTCTCTTGGGATCAGAAGAAATGAATTATTTTCTGTATTAGTGATACTGGCTTCAGTGTATATTATTCAACAGATCAAATATAAACAGGAAGCCACTGCCCCATGTGCTTGAAGTACCTATACTTGAGCTTCTTGCTCCTCAGGTTGGGCTGGCTTTGGAGACGTTTGCCAGTTGGCATTCCAAGTCTCTTCCCACACAGAAACAAACAATATGGGCTCTTTCCCTTTGCTGTGAAAGCTGGCAAGTGAAGCTGTTGCCTTTGGAGCTCCCACTATTGTCACTCCATGAACCAGCCCTCAGGAGAGTGTCATTCAAGCCAGGCAGCTGGTGCTTTCCTTGATGCCGCACCCAGGACCACGGCAGCATTTTGCATCTCAGACGGGCATCTCCCTGTCTGTGCCGGCTTATCGCCCTTTACTTTGTGTTTGTGGTATCTGTAATGGAGCCCTAAGCAAAGAGTAGTGAGCAAATGGTGTGACATGCATTTTAAATAGGTGGGTTTTTAATTTTATGGTTACAAAAGTGGACATCAGCATGCTGAAGCTGCTAGTTATTTCAGTAGCTTAGAATAAGGAGATTTTTGTATTTAAATTCATAATCAAACCTACTTTCCTTAAAAATGTCCCTAGTCTCTAACTTCTAAAGAAACTGATATAAATCTGTTTATCGGTGGCCAAACTGCATCTGACAAATGTTGTTAGCAGACAAGTAAGAATGAACTAAAAAGAGAAACTCGGGATGAAGCACAGCCCTGGTCCTTAAAGACCACAAATAGGTCTACTTTTGGTTGCTGGACCCAGTGTAGTCAGATGGTGCTGACGGTTGACCTCATACCTTGTGGGTACCCTGAAAAACTAACCTATCTATAGCTCTTGAGGACCAATACTTTGTAGCTTTGGTGAAGACCTTCCAAGTAAATTGGAGCACATGAGTAGTTGAGGTATAAGCAGTGCCGAGGGGGGGAGGGAGCAACAGGACCATTTGGCCTAGGCCTCACATGGAAAAAGGGTCTCCATGGTGTGAGTTAGGCTTAAAAAATAAAAGCCAAACACAAAATTAATTCAACTAGGTGGAATTTATTTGCTTTTGCTTTTCATAAGGAAATATTTTTTTGTAACCAAAAGTTCATTAAACCCAGTGCCTCCTAATTTGCACTGGCCTGGGCATCTGATTCTTTGGAAGACCCTGGGTATAAAAAAATATATATTTTTAAGTACCTTCAAGTCTGACTCCTGGTGACCCAGCAGCCCCTGGCTTTTTTTGGCAAGCTATGACCAGACACAAATGCCAGGCCTTTTCATCTGAGGCAGTGGAGGGTAAAGTGGCTTGCCCAAGGCCATAAGGTGTGCCAGTGGGAATTAAACCCAGATCTCTTGGGTAGTAGGCTGTTCTAACCACTAGGCTACTTCTCCATGCCTAAGAATATCATTATCCAGTCCTTTTATTAAAATCAATAAATGCTGAGCCTGGCAATGCAGTCCTTTTAGTGCAGCAGTTGCGTGGAGCATGAGGACTAATAGAAACCCAGGTAGTGTATGTAAGTGCAAGAGAGCCAGAGGAGTCGTGCAGAGCACTGGAGTTGGTTGTCAGAATAAGGACATTTATGCATATTTGCACTTGTTGATTAAATATCTCCCACCCATAATAGGATGCCTTTGTGAGAAGTGGCTGTTTTATGAAGGCAGCATAGACACACACACAAATGTCAATGCATGAATTTACATCTGTTCCAAAGTTGGTATAAATTGTATGTAAATTACATAAGAAATGCATGAAAAGCACAGTTCTACTTCTGTTCTAATTTAACTACACCCCCCAACACCTATGGGCAAATTGCTTAAAAGTAGGTATACATTTTGTGTGTATACAATCACACAGTTTTATAAAAGCCCTTCTGTGTGTAAAACGGACTTTGTACTTGGAGAAAGCTTTTATAAAGTTACCCTACTAAGGGATCTGTTTATTAAACAGTGATAACAGTGGAGCGGCAGTCCCGCTTTATTCAATAGGGCCGTGACACTGATTTCGCACAATTGCCGCTATCGTGGTTTAGTAAATGGACCCCCTAAGTTTCCATGGTTGAAAGCCAATTGAAACTATTTCCCACATCTCCTGAAGGTGCCTCCGCCTCAGACCCACTCCTTCCTTTTCTGCTCAAGCTTTGATCGACCATTTCCATGAAAGTCCCCAAGATTACACTCCAATTCTCCACGAGATGAGCTTCATTCCCAACTCTTCCCCTCAACCTCTGACACTTTTTTTTCTTCTTTTTCTAAGATCTCTGAGGGGGCAACCACACACCTTCTTACCTGCTCCTTCTGATGTTATCCTATCCCTCCTCAGCTCCATCTCCTCCACTGTCATCCCTTCCATCTCTCATATTCTCAACCTATCGGTCTCCACTGCAACTATTCTGCAGCCTTCAAGCTTGCTGTGGTTGCTCCTGTCCTCCAAAAAACAAACAACAAAAAAACCCTACCCGTCCTTCTAATTTTTGACCCAGCTCCCTCCTCCCCTTCATTTCTAAACTACTTGAATGTATGGTTTACCACTGCTGTCTTGACTTTCTCTCCTCTCAAGCTCTTCTGGATCCATTGAAATCTGGCTTTCGTCCTTTACCTTCTACTGAAATGGCTCCAGCGATGTTTCCTGGCAAAATCCAGGGGCCTTTACTCGCTCCTCATCTTCCTTGACCTTACTGCTGCTTTTGACACTGTTGACCACCACCTTCTCCTCGATACCTTGTCCTCACTTGGTTTTAAGGGCTCTGTGCTATCCTGGTTCTCTTCTTCTCACCCATTGCACTGTTTGTTCTGATGGATCCTCTACTGCTATCCCATTCTCAGATGGTGTACCCTAAGGGTCTCTCTTGGGCCCACTCTTTTTCTCTCTCTACACCCAGTCCCTTGGTGCACTCATCTCATCTTCCCATGATTTTCAGTGCCATCTTTATGCTGATGACTCTTACAATCTGATATAAGAACATACGATATGCTATAGTGGGTCAGACCAAGGTCCATCAAGCCCAGTATCCTGTTTCCAACAGTGGCCAATCTAGGTCATACATACCTAGCAGTTTCCCCAAAAGATACAGGTTCCACAATGCTTGTACTGGGTCAAGCATTGATATCCTGGGTCCCTTCTTAATAATGGTTTATGGACCTTTCCTCCAGGAACTTGTCCAAACCTTTTTTTAAACCCAGCTACACTAACAGCCTTTACTACATCCTCCGGTAACAAATTCCAGAGTTTGATTACACGTTGAGTGAAAAAATATTTTCTTTTATTAGTCTTAAATAGTTTACCCTGTAGCTTCATTGCATGTCCCCTAGTCTTTCTATATTCTGATAAGGTAAACAATCGATCTCCATTTACCCGTTCCACTCCGTTCATTAATTTATAGACTTCAATCATATCTCCCCTCGGCCATCTCTTTTCCAGGTTAAAGAGCCCTAACCTTTTTAGCCTTTCTTCATAGGAGTATCCTTCCATCCCCTTTACCATTTTGGTGGCTCTTCTCTGAACCTTTTCTAATATCGCTATATCCTTTTTAAGATATGGCGACCAGAATTGCACACAATATTCAAGGTGCGGTCTCACCATGGAGCGATATAGAGGCATATATAATGTCTTTTGTTTTATTTTCCATTCCTTTCCTTATACCTAGCATTCTATTTGCTTTCTTGGCCGCCGCTGCACACTGGGCCGAGGGTTTTAACATGGTATCCACAATGACGCCTAAATCTCTTTCCTGGGTTAGAGATGATTTTAATCTACCTCTCTACACCTGAAATTTTTCCAGCAATCTAGGCCTGGATCTCTGCCTGCCTATCTAACATTGCTACCTGGATGTCTTGCTGCCATTTGAAATTGAACATTGTCAAACCAAGCTTTTTATCTTTTCCCTAAACCCACCTCCCTCTTCCCCTTCCTCAATCTCTGTGGATAGCACTCTCTACTATTCTGTTTCCTCAGCTCACAACCTTGGAGTCATCTGACTCCTCCCTCTCCTTCTCCACACACATCCAACTGATAGCTAAAACCTGCCATTTATTTCTCTATAACAGTGGTTCTCAGTCTTTTTTGTACTGTGACCCCTTTTACCATTGGTCAACTTGTGATGACCCCCAATGATAAAATCAAATGGGTCTCTCTTCCTTTACCGTTAACACATTGTCGCTGTAATCATTTGTTGAATTATTAATATATTATAGGCCTTTGTAATATGTTTTTATTTATACAATTTACTTATTTAAACCACAATCACAATAACAAGTAACTATTTGATTTCAAAATTATGATGATTTAGTAGTCAAATCACTAATATAAAAAAAATTATTTTTTCTACCTTTGTTGTCTGACCAATTTATTCTTTGATCATGCTGTTCCCGATCTGAGGCTTCTGCTTTCCTGTCTTCTCTTAGCTCTCTTTCTGTGGTCTATGGTCCATCTGCCATTTCTTATCTCTTCTTTTGTTTTCTTCACTTCTTTTCATCAGCCTATTTCCAGTCCCCTTCTAGTCCAAATACCATGGCAGCCCCTCTCAGCATCCACTCCCCTCCAGTCCCATTCTATCAGCCCATTTGTAGCCCTAGCCCCCAGTTTTCTTCCAAGGCCAGCAACTCTATCCTCTCCTCCCCACCATCAGCCCATTTCCAGTTGAAGCCTCCCCCAATCAGCTCACTTCCGGTGCTAGTCCCCCCTCAACCCCATTACCAGTGCTAGGCTCCCCTAATCAGCCTATTACTAGTCCTACCCACCTTCAGTCCATTACCAGTCCCAACCCCCCCCCCCCCCCCATTGATCAGTCCATTCCCAGTCCTAGCCTTCCCTAATCTACCCATTACCAGTCCTAGCCCCCCCCTGATCTGCCCATTACCAGTGCTAGCCCCCCCCCAATCTGCCCATTATAATCCTAACCCACACTGTCTCTCCCCTCTGTCCAGCATTTATCCCCTGTCTGTCCAGTATGTCCCCCTGTCTCTCCCCTTTGTCCATCTCAGCCCCCTCCCTCCCTCCATATCAGCCCCCCCATCCATCCCTCCCATGTCAGCCCCGTTGCAGGTTCCCTGCCCTCTCCTCCCCTCTCCCTATGTCTGCCTGCTACTGCTCTGTTCTTCTGCAGCCGCGGTTCCCTATCTCTTAGGGAACCGCGGCTGTGCCGGTAAAGCTGTTGCGGAGCCTTCCTGTCTCTCGACGGGCTCCGTGTAGCATTGTCCCACCACCATGTTTACCACTTCCTTTGGAGGCGGGACAATGCTGCGCTGAGCCTGTCAAGAGGCGGGAAGGCTCTGCAATATTTTCACAGGCACTTCGCGGTTCCCTAAGGCAGGGAGCTGTGGCTGCAGAAGGGGGGAGGTGGTGAGTTTGCCGCTGCTGAGAAGCGGAATCTGCAGCAACTTGTGCGATTTTTAAACTGGAGTGAGGCGACCCCTGCTAAATCCTGTGGTGACCCACAGGTTGAGATCCGCTGCTCTATAACATCAGCAAAATTTGCCCCTTCCTTTCTGAACACGCTGCTAAGACACTGTTTTAGCAGTCTAGACTACTAGACTATTGCAACCTCCTCCTTAATGGTCTCCCTTTCAATCTTTTCAAAACTCAGCTGCTCGGCTAATCTTCCACCTACCTTGATATGCTCATATAACCCCTCTCCTCAAGTCATTTCATTGGCTCCCTATCAATTTCCGTATCCAGGTCAAACTTCTACTAACCTACAAGTGCATTCATTCTGCTGCTCCTCACTACATTTCTTCTCTTATCTCTCCCTATGCTCCTCCTCGCGAACTCTGCTCTTCTGGCAGATTGCTTCTATCTGTGCCTTTCTCTTCTACTGCCAATTCCAGACTTCGATCTTTTCACCTTGCTGCTCCTTATGCCTAGAACAAACTACCTGAGTCTGTACGTCAGGCTTCATTTCTTCCCCTTTTCAAATTCAGGCTGAAAACTCACCCCTTCGAGGCCGCTTTTGGATCCTGATCAACTTAGACTCCTATGTGTTTCCTTACCATTCCCCTAGATATATCCTTGTCCTCAACTGTTGTGTTGTCTGTCTTGACTAGATGGTCCCTGCTCATCAGAGTTTACAATCTTTTACATGTCTGTACAGTGCTGCGTATGCCTTTTAGTGCCATACAAATGATCTGTAGTAGTTTGCTTCAGAGTTCACCTGCAATTAACTCAGTGATAGGATTATTCGGTGTGAAAGTCAAACCCCACTCCCCTCATGACAATTTCATTGTAATCCTCTGGCAGCCAAGGATACTAACCTTCAGAGTCACGATAACTGAAATCATGAGACATTCACTTCAGTAACAGCAGTGCACAGCACTAGTCCTTGAAGATCACAGACAGATCAGGGTTTTTGGGTACTCAAAAGAGATATACATTAGGTATGTGCATGCACATTTGGGATAATTTGGATTTTGCTGCACCCTAACATCTGTACATTTTTGAGGATGCATTAAAATCTGGTTTTGTGTTTGCACCAGTGTAGCCTTTTTTTATTTGGAAGGTGGTGTCTTATCCAGGCAGGTGGCAGTGCCCTTTACTGTTTGTATTACCTTTAGAAAATTGTATGAAGCCATTTCAGGGCCGGATGACGTGCCGCAGTATTCCAGGCACTAGAGAGGAAAATGGACAGTAATCCTAACACTACAATAAACTGAAGTATAGGACAGTGAAACTTTTTATTTAAGATCACACAAGATCAGTGAAATAGAGCGGCTGTGAACTTGTATTCCAAGGTACCTCCTCACTTGTATTTCCTTGCTGTCGCTCCTTGACCTGAGGCACCATCTTCCTCATTCCTGGTAAAATAAAAGTGGAGCTGTTACCTCTTAATATTAAAAAAGATTCTCCTAATATAGATGTCACACTGAATAGGTGGCTTGGTCTCTAGCATGAGAGGAGTGGGATATCCAGTTCTGTTGGGACCAAAGTGAATTTAAGTTGTATACAGATCTGCACGTGATCATCAACATTATTTGTTGTCAGAAATGCTTTCTCTGCAGTAAATTAATATCCCTTTTAGGTTTCTCTTATCTTGCAAAACTGGGGTGTGAACACTTCTCATTTCATTGTTTGGTTGTATAGTTTAAAAAATGGGCTTTAAGTGGCCCTACACTGGGGAAGAGGGGTGCACATGTGCATATGAAAAATAGTCTCTCTCTTACATCCATTTCGTTTATTTGGCCCTTTTGTGGGATGGAAATAATATGGAACATAAGGCAAAAGAACTCGAGATGAAAATGAAGACTGGACCTCAGATAAGAGGTGTAGAGTGTGGCAAGGATAGGAGAATTAAAGGTGGGAGCTGCATTGGATCGTGGTGAGGCAAGCAAGAGCGGGGTCTCCACCTACCCCGTTGGACTGCTCCTTGTGATCATTGGTGTGTCTGCTCCTGTCATTGGAGAGGCTTGTGGAGGACATTCCTTTGGGAGGACCCCAGCGTTGTATAAAGAGCAGCGGCCATCACATGCAACCATGTGTTGCGGGTTGTGTATTGAAGGGGCATGACCAAAAGGTCTGGACATGCCCCTTTGGTGCACTGGAGCAGATCAGAGGAACTATTGTCTGAGTGGGCCTAATGTGATGGGTAAACGCAAAAACAAAGATGTGTCAAGGTGGCGTCTGTAGTGGTGCTGCAAGGTAAGAAGGCAGGTCCTATAGAGAGACATGTAGTATCTTTATTATCCATTTTGTTATCTCTAGATGGAGCTTCTTTGAGCTCCGGTAACCGGACTCACCACCACCTCCTGTTCCTGCTTTCTTCAACTATTTTGGAAGAGACCGGTAGTGACTCTGCCTCATTAATTCCATTACTTAAACAGAGAGGTGTTAATATAGCCCCTCCCTTGGAAGGGGCTATAACACTTAAGGATCTCTTAGCGGCAGCTAAACAGTATTGATAAGTTGTCTGCAACAATCTCCTCCTCGTGTACTTTTACTCATGGACTAGTAGAAATTATCTGATGTAGATAGGCAGGTTTCTTGTTTGAATAAGTCTGTGGCACATGTTCATTCCAGTCATGTGTTGCCTCTAACATTGCTTATATTAAAGATTCATGCCGGGCTGGAGGTTCTGGAGAATGCGGCATGAGCCAGAAATCTTTGTTTGTTAAATTTTATGCTTATTCATCTACTTTCCCCAGAGATCCTCTTTAAGAAGTACTTTATGGAAGTTTTAAAATTTACAGATACAATTGATGTTCAGGCATATTATGTTCCTGCTAAGATTCAAGAGGCTAGTGAGGAGGAAGGAAATTTAGATTCCCTTCGTCCGTCGGTCAGGATTTAACGGCATTCTTAGAAGATTCCGCAGATATTACTAAGCGTAGCACTTTAGTGGTTACGCTTGGTTCAGAATCCGTATAATTTAGAATCCTGAAGGCATTCCCTTTTTAATTATCACCTTTATTCAAGCAAAGAGGTATTACAACCAAAATCACAACCTCTGAATCTCTTATTACATCTTGTTCCTCTCCTTAAATCGTAATAATATTCAACCTCTCGATACACATCAAGTAAACAGATTATAAGTGTTTAATATAAACACATACATATAACAACCATTTATAATTACATGCTCAGTGGTGTGGCATCTCACTTTCATGTGGTTCTTCCCCCGCCCCCACCTTCATTTGTGCTCTTCTCCCCATCTCTTCTGTGATACCTCCTAACCCAGGGCTCCCATATCCTTTGAGCTGTATGGCAAAAGCAAAAGACGGGAAAGACAGCATACGTGGCTTTTTCAAACTTTATCGCTTCACCCACCTGTACCCACCAATCTTCAACTTCGGGACCCTCTGGGCCCTTCCATTTCCATGCCAAGGTAACCCTTCCTATCAATAACGGTGTCGCTTGTAATATGAGATTATGGTGGTTCTAATCAGCTCCTAATCCCAAGAGGCATTCTCCTGCATCAGGCAACATGCTTTCCCCTAGGGCATCCCCTGTCTCTTGGGTTATACTGAATTGTCAGACATTCCCCCTGCAACCCCTCCAATGTGTCAAGGAACTCACCTGCTGACTATGAAATAATTACTGGGGGTTTTATATAAGTACGATAGATAATCTGTAGCTGTCTGCCACCATGACATCACCAGCGTTTTCTTGTGCATCTCTATATTTGTTCCCATTCTCTTTTCGGCAAGCTGTCTTTGCAGCCATTGATGCCATTTACCCACCCCTTCTGGCAAGTTGCTCCCCATTGTCTAGAAGATCTTTATACAGCTTGTAAAGCATTGCTTTCATCCCAGTCCCTTTAAATACACACTCATCAAGCTAAGTGGGGTGCTTGGTCAACTGCTCCACCATACCTTTCCGCATTACAAAATAGCAGAGCTGGAAATACTGAACATAAGGGATCCTCCAACTTTTTCCTCTAGTTCACATTGTGCCAAATACACACCCTCCTTAATCGTGTCAGAAAATCTGCAGATCCCTCTGTCTCCCAAATCATTAATCAAACCCATAAAATATGGTCCTGAAAAGGGGTTATAATCTTTTATCTTGGACCATTTGGATGGAAAGGAAATAAGGAGTTTTTGTTTGATTTGTGACTGAACCAGTCAAGGGCTCAGTAGAGGGTGCAGTGTGATTCCTTTCGCTGCTCCCCCAGCATTTCCCTCTCCTGTGCCCACCCATTCAAGCACCAAGCTAGACATTACCTACTGGTGCTCTACGATAATCAGAACTTCTGCTGTGTAGATGATATACCCACAAAGCTCTTAATACACCTGCATGATAGTATAGACTGAGGATCGGGAATTTTAATTCCACCCTGCTTCCGATTTCTTGAAAGCCATGCTGCATCAATTTGTGCTCTTCCCTCCCCACACAAATCACAACAGTCATTGTTCCCATTTCTGTATGTATTTGGGTGGGATTGGTATGGGTAACAGAGAAAAGAAAAATACAACTTTGGAACAACTTTTATTTTCAGCGCTGCAACTCTATCCATTCAACTCAAATGAAGCTCTGCCCATCTCTTAAGCAGTCCCTCCACCAGCACGGATGAGGTACTGTAATTTTAATCTAAACAGGTCATCCCGATCCCTACTGATGTATTCCCCCAGGTACTTAATTTTTTGTTCTGTCCACTGAAAGAGGAAGCCTGGTATAAAGTCCCTTGACAACCCACTTGGGTTCTTAGCTTCCGTTTTACTAAGGTTTACTTTTAATCTGGAGACTCATGAGAAGGATTGGATCTCCTGCAAAACCTCTGGTAGAGACTTCCTAGGATATGTCCTAAGATCAGTGTATCCTCAGCTTAGAGTAGAATTTTGTGAGTGCTATTACCTAGTATTGCCAGACAAATTTTTGGGTTTGATCTGATCTGCGTCTCAAAGTCCTCTGACTAAGACAAAAAGCATAGGTGGTGATGGGCAACCTTGTCGTGTGCCTTGGTTTAACTCTAATCTGTCTGAGCTTTCCCCATTAACCAAAACTTTAGCCTTTGGAGAGTGGTACAAAGCCTTGACCCTTCTCCTTTACTGAATTTCTGTAACATTGCAAAAAGAAGCAAAACCCTCATTTGACCCGGTCAAATGCCTTTTCTGCATCTAATGCCATGCAGGGCGCCAGTATCCTCTGGCTTTTTATCGCCTACAGCAAGTCAACTGCTCTCCTAACATTATTTGAGAAGTCTGCCCTTGACAAATCCCAATTAGTTAGGTAAGATCATATCTAATCTGCACTGTTCCCTCTAAGCTGTGCGCGTGTGCGCGCGCACACACCTTGCCGAGCGAGCGCACATACTTTACAACAGAGCGCACAAAACTTACGACTCTGATTCTGATAGAAAACAACACAGACGTTTTAAAATTTAAAAGCTATGATTGTAATTACTAGAAATTTCCCACTTCATTTAGTAATCGTCTATTTTCATTTAATTTGATTAAAATCAGTGTGGTGTACATACTGTATTCTGATGTGTAGTCAAATTTTAAAGTATATAACTCTGAGTGTCGTTATGTGGCGCACAAAAATTTAACCTTCTTTCAAAAGCTGCACACAGCTGATATTTTATACGCACACAGCCTACAGAAAATTAGAGGGAACATTGCTAACCTGCACACACAGACTTTTGCGAACAGTTTTGCATTGCAATTAATCAGCACAATGGGGTGATAGCTTCCCCAGTGCTCCTTGGGTTTCTCTTCTTTGGGGACCACAATTGTTTGCCATTTACGTCGTTGCTGGCAGGAGCTCTCCCTGTAGGGCCTTAGAGAAGATCTGTGCTAATATTGGGGCAACGTCTTGCAAAACCTGGTAGAATTCTGCCGGATACCCATCATCCCCTGCTACCTTCCCCTTTCGTAGTAAGTTTATAGCTGCACTCACCTCATCTGGGCCCACTGGTCAGCCAAGGCATTCCGCCTCTGTGTGCTCTAATTTCGGGAGTTGCAAGGGAGCTAGGTAGGACTCCAATTCCTCCTTGGTCACCTGAGATTTTGATGTATGTAAATACTGATAAAACTTCTGGAACACTTTACAAATTCTTTTAGTAGTACATTCCTGTTTCCCCCCAACTCCCTGTGTTTCTGCTACCCTTCGATTAGCTTGCTGCTTTTTCAGTTGCCAAGTGAGTAAGCGCCCTGCTTTATTTCCATTCCATATAATTGTGTTTCTTCTGCCACAGCATCTGGCCCATACCCTCTGCTTCTAGGGCGTCTAATTGCACTCGAGTGACTAATAATTGTTTTAACATGCACTTCTTACCCATCTTGCTATATTCCTGCTGCCGGGATTCTATTTGGTGAAGCAGTTGATCTTTCTGCTTCTCCCTCCCTCCCTCTTCCTCCCCCCCCCCCCCCCCACGGCAATTTTTATTAAGACTCCCAGAAGGAATGCCTTCCCTCCATCCTACAGCGCTCCTGAGAGTTCCCCATTATCATTAGTTAGCAAGTAGTCCTTCCATTCTTTCTGGAGGCAATCATCCAGCTCCATTTTCCTAAGAAGGGAGACGCTGGCCTGCCATCCCGATCAGTCCATCCTCCCCCAATATCCCTGCGGCCTCAACTACCCTACTACCATCTCATGATCAGCTCTATGGGTTTTATCTCCATCTCCCCAAATCATCCACAGCCTGCCCTAGCAACCAGCATATAATCCAGCCGGGAATATGCTTCTACCTGGGGCGAGTAACGTGTATAGTCTATAGGTCCACTAAATCCCATTGTTTGCACTCCCTCATTTCTTTCCTCTCCTACTTTTATAGACCTTTCTCTTATAATTAGACCTGTGCAATTCAGATTGCCACCCAGTCCCCTTTAGCCACCTTCGCAAAAGCCCCTATCCAGTCTCTGAAAAAGGAGCCCTTTGGGCATGGAATCTGTGTACATTTTGGGAACCTGACAGGTACTTGTGATCTGGATTGGCCACTGTTGGAAACAGGATACTGGGCTTGATGGACTTTGGTCTGACCCAGTATGGCATATCCTATGTTCTTATCTGCTCAACTTGGCAGCCTCTCTGATCTTCTTGCTGCTACCTCACAGAACAATTTATCCCCCGCTGCCACCACCTTCTTAAAAAAAAAAAAAAAAAAAAAGTTTCACCAGCTGTTTCTCTCTTTTAATACTGGACAGCTATTTGTTTTTATACTGGCCTCATACTGGCTTTTTGTTTCCCTCCAGACTTTGACTGTACTTGTTTGTTTATTGTGGATCACTTTTAGCTGCTGGCCCAGTATTCTTTATGGTGGTCTGACTCTTCAGGTCCATCAGTTATCTCCCTAGCACACCCCCTTGCCCAGCAGTCTCCATCAGGATTTAATCCCCTGCCATTTCTCTCTGCCCTCCTCTCTTTTGGTCTGCTTTTTTTCCTGCATTGGCAGAAATCATGGCAGCACTTCTGGGTTCAAAATTCAGATTTCCCCTGATCTCTACAGTCATTGTTGCTGCCTCTTACCAATTCTGGCAGACTGAAGGGGATTAGTGAACAAGAAACAGCTTGCAGGTCTTATGTTTAACATCCCTGCTCCATAGTCTCCAAGTCTTGGCTGGAGTGTCCTGAGTTAGTTTCCAGTAGAAAACTGCAGCAATGATGGAGGTGAGCTTTATCACACAAGGGAATACAGTAATCTGCCCAACAGCGACTCATCCAGTTTGGATAAATGCGCATTCAGAGGCCCATATGGAACTCTGCACCCAGATCATCTTCCCCTTTGTCTCTCGTCTAACCTATTAAAGTAGTACCCATTGCCTTATAGGGCGTAACTGCTACTGTCTGCAAGTTACACTCCTTTCAACCCTCCCCCCCCCCCCCACAAGCACACATATGCTTTCTCATAGATCAACTGGTTTAGGTGGTAACTGCTTTGCAGATCGCACCCCACCCCCACCATGCTATCTCCTAGATCCACTGATTTTCGGCCTGTAGCTGTGACTTAATGCAGAATATGCCAAAGCTTTATTTTCATCATCTGACCTCTTGGGATTCTCTGAATTTATCCACGCTTTTTCATATTCTGCTACTGTTTTTTCTCTTTACCCTCCTAGTCTGGGATGGGGGATTCGTGGTATCCACGACCCTTTAACTGAAAAAATATTTTCTGATTATGCTTCTGAGTCTACCCCCTTGGAGCTTCATTATAATGGCCCCTAATTCTAGAATTTCCTTTCTGGTGAAAAAGGTTTGCTTCTTGAGAGCAGTTAATACCTTTTAGATATTTTAGGCGTCTGTCATATCACCTGTCGATCCTCTCCTCTATCAATACAATAATAAAAGTGAAATGTTTGACTTTAGCTTAATACTCATAGGCCTTCAGCTGAGGGTGGTTCCTATTGCAATACCATTAACAAGAATATTGTATTGCACTAGAGATTAGTTTGTATAAAAATACTTTTTTTGGTAATATTACAGCATTGGATATTTTCTGAGAGTATCAACTGAAGCAAACTGAGTTTCTCTTGGTTGCCCTTGAGATAGAGATTAGCTTTAGTCTTGTCTCCAGTGAAATTCCTGAAAATGACCAGAAATTAAATTGATTTTGTGGTACATTGTGTCACAGGCCTTCTAGTTCCTCTGCAGTGAGGTTTAGCATCAGAAGGGGACAGTGTGTGAGGCTCCCCACTCCACCAGTACCAAAAATGCTCAGCTAGAGGGATCTTAAGGACTTTTTATCTGATGTCCTGTTCTGTTATCTGGCTTGCTTAAGGGATGGAGCAAGGGATTTTGGATTCAAATCGGATTTTTTCAGCATTAGCCCAAGGTTTAGTTATTTTCAGGTACAGGAGGTGCTTTCTTGTCCCCGCAGGGCTTACTAACTAAGGCAATGGAGGGTTAAGTGACTTGTTCAAGATCAAAACAAATGGCAGTGGGATTTGAACCCTGGTTTTCCCAGATTCTCAGCCCACTGCTCTAACCATAAGGCTACCATTCCACTTAAAATCCAAACTTATTGCTTGACTTTTTCCATGCTGGATAAAGGCCACTTCTACTGTTTGTGCTATATGTAACAGAATGATAAGGCTTGACAAGGATGGATACTATGGATTGATATCCGAAGTACAGAGATCACTTGTGATACTCTATTGCGTTGTTGTTGTTAAGTGGGTTGAGTTGGTGTCGACTCATGGTGACCCTCTGGATAGTTGTCCTAACCTGTGTTCTGTGATCATCAAATTAAGTTCAGTGTTTGGAATGACCTTGGGCAGACTTGGTATGGGGTGGGCCGTCTGTCAGCTGTTCAAGAGCCCAAATTCTTTCTGATCCTTTCCTTCATGTGCTATGTGAGTACTAGTGCAATGTCTGTGTTAGACTTTGAGTAGCAGTTCTCCTTTTCCTCCCCTGCTCCTCCCTCATGTAATTTAAAGCTGAACAATAGGTGTGGCAAAGTAGGAGAAGCTTTCAAAAATGTAAATGTGTTGAACATATCTCTTCAGAGTAAATGAGAATATAATTGGGTGCTGGGAAAAATATTTGCCGGCTTAATTTTTGAAAAGATTTTGCTAGTCCTGCTGCAATGTCTAGAGAAATTTTATTTCTGGGTATATAGTGAGATCATTTTGTAACCAGGTCGGGGGGGGGGGGGGCTCGTAAAAGCTCTGCAACAGGGGGCAGAGTATGTGCATGTGTTATGGTCGTCTTGAGACATTCCCCTGACCTGCCAATGACTGGATTGGTCTACTTTAGCTTCCTGACATGTTATCATTAATTGTGGTTTGATTTTTATTACTGTGCCTGGATTTGCTTTGGAGGAGGCAGGATTGAAGACATGTAGTCTATGTAGTCTGCACATGTCAGCACAGCCCTTGGCATTGGAGCAAAAGAACAGCCTAATGTTTCGAGTAGTGGGCTGAGAATCGGGTAACCAGACTTCATATTCTGGTTCTACTGATGTTCCTTGTGACTCTGGGCAAGTTACTTCATCCTTTTTTGCCTTGGGTATAAAACGTTAAAATGTAAACCCACTTGGACAGAAAAATTATTGCTGAACATTTGATCATCCCATTATTGTCACCAAGAAACCCCAAGGGTCAAGAAATGAGTAGAGCTAATATGTGGAAGGATGTTGAATGGAGGGAAGGGGAACAGATTTATAGGAGTAGGGGTCAGAGAAGCAAGTAGGGTTAATGTGTTTTATTTATTTATTTATTTAACAGTATTTCTAAACCGCCTTATCATAATAATCAAGGTGGTATCACAGCAAACAATCTGGTAGTGTGAGTGTGTTATACATGCAGTGAGTGAAAATTTAGTTGAGTGCGTGTTGAATTGTGTGCTAGATTTGTTTGAGCTATGTACAATGTGGGCTATATACAGTGGTGCTAAAAACTTTTATATACATACAGTGTTAGGCGGTAACATGTGCTGCTATACAGTCACTTAGGTTATGTGATGTGTCCATAGTGTTCTATGAACAGCATGGTTTTCAGCTGTTTTCTAAAGTCTTTGAGGTCTGTAGTTGCCCTCAAATCGTCCGGTAGTTTGTTCCATATTGTTGGAGCAGCCATGGAGAGTGCTCTGTCTGTTGTGTCCTTGCGTGTGTGTTTGTATTCACTTGGGGTGCTGACTCGGTTGTGTGTTTTTTTTCTTCTAGGATGTGTGCTGGTGTCTGGTTGTATGAGGGTGTGCAGGCTGTTGGCTGATGTGCGCTGTTTTATCTTAAATAGGTTTATGATAGTTTTGTATCTGATGCGTGCACCGATTGGAAGCCAGTGTAAGTCCTTTAAGGTAGGTGTGATGTGCTCCTGTCTTGCAGTTCCGGATATGATTCGTGCTGCGGTGTTTTGTGCCAGTTGGAGTGGTTTGATGGCTTGTTTCGGTAGTCCAAGGTATATCGGATTGCAGAAGTCCAGTAGTGGGGTTATCAGTGCTTGACAGACGGTACGGAAGTGTTCTGGGGCGAGGAGTGGTTTCAGTCTCCTGATGATTTGCATTTTGTAGTAGGCTTTTTGGATTGTTTTGTCTGTGTGGCTTGAGATTGAGTTTATTGTCCAGAGTAACCCCGAGGTATCTCACTTCTGACCTTATTGGTATGGTAGTGTTTAGTATCTGTATATTTGGTGGGTGTATGAAGCTTTGGTTCCGAGTGATGATTAAAGCTTCAGTCTTGTTGTAGTTTATTGCGAGGTTGTTGTTTTGACACCAACTGGTCATTTGGGTAAGGCAGTCTGTTATCTTAGAGAAGTCCGGGTTGTCGATTGATATCGGGGTGTATATCATGATGTCGTCTGCATAGATTGTGTATTGAATGTTCTCTTTCATGATGTTGCATATTGGTTGGATGTAGATGTTAAATAGGAGTGCTGAGAGCGCAGATCCTTGAGGTACTCCTTGACGGACTTTTATGGGTCGGGAGGTGATGTGTCCCACCTTGACCTGTAGCTGTCTTTCGGTTAGGTATGAGTGGAACCATTTCAGTGTGATACCATGTATACCAGTGTTCTTTAGTCTTTCCAGGAGCATGTTGTGGTCCACTGTGTCGAAGGCTGAGGAGATGTCGATGAAGATCATTATGATTCCATTCCTGGTGTTCTCAATTATTCTTAGGATGCTGTCGAAGAGGTAGATCAGTAGCGTTTCGACACCATGGTTGGGACGAAATTCGTGTTGGTTGTCGTCGAGTGTTTCGTGTTCGTCGATGTGATCCTGAAGTTGTAGTTGAACCGTCTTTTCGATGATTTTTGCTAGGAAGGGTATGCTGGAGATTGGTTGGTATGCTGCTGGATCTTTTTTGTCGAGAGTTGTTTTCTTTGTGATTAGTCTTACTGAGGCAAGTTTTAGTTGCTTTGGCATGAGTCCTTGAGTGAGTGAGTTGTGTACCATTTTATGTATGGTGGGGATGAGGCTTGATTTGGTGGCTTTGACCCATGACACTGGGCATGGGTCTGTAGGAGCAGTGCTTGTGTTGATTGTAGAGATGATGTGGTATATCTGTTCTGTTGAGGGTGAGGAGAATGTGCCCCAGGTTTTGGGGTGTACGTCCGTCCCGGTGGTCCTACTAGGCGTTGTTCGTTCTGTGGAGTGAAATTTGTCTTTGATGTGGTCGGCGAATTCCTGTGGATCTACTTGTACTTCCCCTTCTGTTTGCTCTTTTGTGAGGATTTTTACTATTTCGAAAAGCTCTCTGGGTTTGTTGATGGAAGTATTTATCATGTTTGTGTGGAATTCCCTCTTTGATTGGTTGATGTGTTCATTGTATTACTTTTGCTTCGTTAAAGATGCTGGTCGGCAGTTGCTTTGTTTTTTCTCCATCTCCGTTCAATCTTTCTGAGATCCCTCTTTTCCTGTCGTATTTTTGCTGAGTACCATGGTTTGTTTTGTCTCTTGTTGTGGTTGTGTTTCTCGGTCCCGCCATCAGATGGTTTGGCGGCGTTGGCTAAAATGCTGTTCCAGCTGGAAACCTGTTCCTCCAGGTCGTCTGTAGTAATGTTCAGGTGTTGTGTTGTGTCCTGTATGAATTTGTCCTTGTCGAAACACTTGAATCGTCTTTGTGTGTGTGAGATGTTTGCTCTATCGTTTGTCTGGTCCTCTTGTGACCGCAGCTTTGTCTCTATTAAGTAGTGGTCAGACCATGGCACTGGGGTAATGGTGGGTGGAGAAATCAGGTCTCTTGATGTTAGGTAATTGGATGCGAATATGAGGTCTGGGGATGATCCGTGTCTGTGTGTTGGTGCATTGATTATCTGTGTGAATTGAAGTGAGGACATTGCTTGAAGGAAGGCCTCTGCGTCTTTGACATTGGTGGACTTTAGGTTGAAGTCTCCAATCAGCAGCGCTGGTTTGTTGTGTTGTGAGGGGCTTAGGAAAGTAGTGTTTTGGATTAGTGCAAGGCAGTTGGAGGATGTGTTTTGAGAAACTTGGATGAGTGAGCAGATGGGATCAGAGGACTGAGTGGGACTGATATGTGGAAGGTGGTTGTGGTAGTAAGTGGGGATGATGTATGGGAGGACATCTGTACCACTGAGTGGGTTGGGTCAGTTTGGAAGGAGACAGTCAGGAAGGAGGTTGAGTAGTGTTGATGTGTGATATGGTCGAGATACTGGATGTGCTGGATTAATTGTGGGGGGTGTCAAGGGGATAGTATGCCAAATTAGTGGATGACAGTCGAGGGACATTGTAGGGTAGTGGGAAGCAGTTAGTGTAGTGGATGGGGAGAAGGAGGTGGTTGGGGTAGTAAGTATATCAGATCAGTGGTAGGAAAAACAGTTCGGTAACTGAGTATGCTAGGGTTTTGGGAGGGAAGCAGTCATGGAGTGAGCATATAGATTGGGGGAAGGATGTGGTTGGGGCATGACTGTGCCAAATCTGTGGAATGTGGTTAGGGCAGTGGGTGCGCTGGCTCAAGAGAGGGAGGCGGCCAAGTAGTGAGTGGGCTGGATAGATCAAAGGAAGGAGGTGGCTGGGACAGTGAGTGTGCTAAGCCATAGTGGGTGTGGAAGCTGATCAGCAGGAGAGATGGTTGGGCAGGGAGTGTGCCAGGCTCTGAGAGGGAGGTGATTGTGTAATGAGTGTGCTGGATCATGTAAGAAAGTGGATTGTTGCGAGGGTAAGCAGGCAGGCAGAGAGCGTGCTGGATTGGGGATGGGGTGTGAGGGCTAGGCAGTGACATGGAGTCAGTTCGGTAGAATGAATCGGATCAGCCAGAGAGTGGAAGGTGGCTGGGCAGTGAGTATGCTGAATCTGCATGCCTCCCTTCCCAGGGGAGTGAGTGTGCTGAGCAATAAGTGTTAGATTAGGGATGGGGCAGGAGTTGGGCAGTTTGAAAAAGGTAAGTGAATAGGAGTTCAGAAGAAGGAAGTGGTTGGGGGGAATGTATTGTGGAAACGGGGTTGTAGAGCAGTGAGTGTATCGGACATCAAGGGAAGTGGCTGACCCAGTATAGCATTTCTTACGTTCTTATGATAGTGAGTCATCACAATTGGTGAAAGAGTGTGTCAGGCAGTGGGAGGCCTGGATTTAAGCGTAGGCATGCCTAGGGGCTCCATATTTTGAAAGCTGAAAAGAAGGCTGCTCCACTTGCTTTGTAACATAGTAATATTAGTAAATGACGACATGGGCCATCTAGTCTGCACGAGGAGGTGCACCTGCTGCTCTGTGCAGAATACCCCTCCCCATGCCTTTGTTTAGGGGTGTACCCACCACTCCATGTAGGTCACCCCTATTTCCTGAGATATAAGAAAGTTTTATGTGTTTGATTTTATCCTGTTGCTGTAAAGGGATGCACTGTGTTTGTACCATACCATTTTGAATTCTGTCATCGTATTTGCCCCCACCACTTTCATCGGGAGGGTATTCCAAGTATCCACCACCCTTTTCAGTGAAAAAGTATTTCCTGACATTGCTTTTCAGTTTACCCCCTTGCAGCTTCATGTTATGCCCTCTAGTTTTACATCTTCCCCATCTTTGGGAGAGGTTGGTTTGTTCATTAATACTCTGAGTACTTAAAGGTCTGAATCGTATCCCCCCTTGTCCCTCCACTCCAGAGTGTACAAATTTAGGTCTTCAAATTTCTTCTCAAAATGATTCAGACGCAGGCTCTGAATCATTTTGGTTGTCTTCCTCTGAACAGTTTCCAATCTTTTCATATCCATTGCGAGATATGGTCTCCAAAACTGAACATAATATTCCAAGTGAGGCCTCACCAGTGACTTGTACAGTGGCATTAGTACCGCTTCCTTTCTGCTGGTAATTCCTCTTTGTATGCAACCCAGCATCCTTCTGGCTTTTGCCACCGCCTTGTCACTGTTTCATCACCACGAGTTCCTCAGAAACAATCACTCAAGGGTACTTCTCTAGGTCGGTGCACACCAATCTCTTGCCCCCTATTGCATGCAATTCTCTTGGATCCTGCATCCCAAGTGCATGACACTGCACTTCTTCACATTAAATCTTAACTGCCAAGTATTTAGACCATTCTTCCAACTTTTTTAGATCTTTTCTCATGTCCATTCTGTTGCAAATTTTCATGTCATCTGCAAAAAGACAGACTTTTCCATTCAGTCCTTCAGCAATATCACTCACAAATACATTGAACAGGACCAAACCCTGGGGCACACCGCTAATCACCTTCTTTTCATCAGAGTAAGTTCTGTTTACCATCACCTTCTGTTGTCTTGCCAGTCAATCACTTTCTGATCTAGTTCACCTTGGGACCCATCCCCAAGTTGCTGAGCTTATTGATAAGCCGCCTATGAGGATCACTATCAAAGGCTTTACTGAAATCTAGGTAGCTCATATTCATCACGTGCCCTTGATGTAGTTCTCTGATCACCCAGTCAAAGAACTTGATCAGATATGTTTGGCAAGATCGTCCTTTGGTAAAACCATGTTGCCTCGGATCATGCAACCTGTTGATTTTGAGCGAGTCCACTATTCGCTCTTTCAGGAGCGTCTCCATTATTTTTCCCACTACCGAGGTGAGGCTTACTCTATCTTACTGGCCTGTAGTTTGTCACTTCTTCCTTATTACCACTTTTGTGAAGAGGTACCACATCAGCCCTTCTCTAGTCCTGTGAAACTTCTCCTGTCTCCAAGGATCTATTAAAAACATCCTTTAACAGCCCCGCGAGAACCTCTCTGAGCTCTTTCAGTATCCTGGGATGTATCCCACCTGGTCCCATGGCCTTGTCCACTTTCAGTTTTGCAAGCTGTTCTAATACATCATCTTCTGTGAATGGTGTGGTACCTACTACATTCCCATTTGTATAATTGTCAATCACAGGTGGTCCTTCTCCAGGATTTTCTTTAGTAAAAAACAGAACAGAAATATTTGTTTAGCATTTTTGCTTTTTCAATGTCGCTTTCTACAAATCCATTATTGGCACTTCTGAGTCTTGCAATTCTACCTCTGATTTTCCTTCTCTTCAGAATATACCTGATAAAAAAAAGTTGTTGCCACACTTCACATCTTTAGCCATATTTTCTTCTGCCTTTGATTTTGCTATCCTTATTTCTCTTTTTGTGTCTCTTAATTTGATCCTGTATTCTTTTCTGTGTTCCTCTGTTTGTGAACTTCTGAACTTTGTGAAAGCTTTGTTTTTTGCCTTTATTCGTGTAGCCACTTCTTTGGAAAACCAAATAGGGTTTTTTTTCCTCTTTTTTTTATTTACTTCTCTTACATATGTATCTGTTGCCCCTTTTATTGCCTCCTTTAGTTTAGCCCATTGCAATTCCACTTCCCTTATCCCCTCCCACCCTGCCACCTCCTCTTTCAGGTACTTGACTATTTTACTGAAGTAAGTGTTTTTGAAGTCTAGGACTCTGAGCTTGCTGTGATTGGACTCCACCTTGGCTTTTATCTCAAACCACACTGTGTGATGATCGCTGCTGCTCACATGGGCATCCACCCGGATATTGGACACACTCTCCATTTGAGCACTAAATCCAGCATCAAGCTTTCCCTGTTCGGTTCATCACCATTTGATGAAGTAATGCATCTTGGAAGGCATCCACAATTTTTTTTTTCTTCTTCCAGATTTGCAGAAGGAATACTCCAATCCACACTGGGTAAAGTCACCCAATATGATCACTTCATGGCTCTCTGCAATATCAATAATCAATTCACTTATCCATTTCTTCAGTTTGCGTTGGAGGCCCGTAGACTACACCAGTATGGATGACAGTGCCATCTCCTCTTTCCAACACAATCCACAGCACTTCTTCTTTTCCCCATATCACCTGCATTTCAGCAGCTTTAATATTGCTTTTGACATATAAGGCTACTCCTCCTCCTCTTCCACTTTCTCTGTCTCTTCTGAATAGATTATAGCCAGCTATGGCTATATGCCATCATGTGATTCGTTAAACCATGTTTCTGTAATGGCCACATCCAAATCCATTTCCACCATTAGGGCTGTATGATCTCTGGAGGAGAGACTTCCTGTCCTTACCTTTCACTGGTCTACCTGTGGGCCACCAACACCTTATCTCTGGCCCTGTGCCCTAGGAGAGGGAAAGTGGTCAGGAAATGAATGTGCCACATTATGGGAGGGGAAGGGAGTGGTGGAGAATTAGTCTATCAAATGAAAAGAAGGAAGTGGTTTAAAGGGTATTGAGTATGTTGGATGAGGAAGGGGGAGGTGGTCGGGGTAGTGAGTATATTGGTCGATTTTTTGGTGGGGGTAGGTTTAGTGAGTGTGCAAAGTCAGAAGTAGTGTCCTGAGCAGTAAGAGGAAGTCGGTGAGGGTAGAGTGCTCGATCAATTTGTAGGGAGGCGGACGAGATAGTGAGTATCCCGGGTCAGTTTAGAAGGAATCTGTCAAAGTAGTGCGTGTGTTCGGGTAGAGGGAGGGTGCCGTAGCTTGGCGGAACGCAGTGCGCATGCTCGCCGTGACGCCGTGCTTCCATGTGTGAGCAGCGCATTATTTGGCAGCGGGAGCGGCGGAGAGAGCGTTAGAAGGGGATCCCCAACCGCCTGCACCTATCCACGCAGCGGGAGAGCCGGGGGGAGGAAGCCCCGCGCCTCCCCCCCAGCTCTGTGAGTACAGCTACACTGTAGGAGCTCTAGTTCCCGCGAGGGGCCGCGGCTTTCGTTTCAGTCAATCGGACGCTTCCCTGGGCAGAGCTGCACCCCTCCCGATCCGGAAGGTGGGGGTGGGGAGAAGGAAGGGAGGGGAAAAAACTGTCGTCCTCTCCCCCCATCCGGAGGTGAGAAGATAGTGTAGTTGTTGGAAACTATATACCCCTACCGATAGGACGGGGGGGGGGGGGGGGGAGAGTGACACCTTTTCCGATCGGAGATTTTTTGTAGGGGGAGGGGGAGCTCCAGCTCTTCCATATGAGGGTGTTGGAGCGAGGACAGTTGTACCTCTTAAAAAATAAGAAGTGGGCTAGGGCAAGGCTGCCCCCCTCCCACTTCTAGAGCTGGGAGAGAGCTACAGTTCTCCCGATCCAAATCTCTTCTATTTTGTTACTATTTTTTTTTTTGGGGGGGGGGGGGAGGGTTACTAAACCGTAGCTACCGATGGAAAACTGGGGAAAGGGTCGAGTCTCTTATTTTCTTGTCGGAAATCGGTGTTCGACGCCCCCCCCCCCTCCCCGTGGCCACTCGTGTTTATAAACCGAACCGAACAGCCAAGTAGTGGGGTTGAGGGAGCTCAGCCTTTCCGTTTCTTCTCCCCCCCCCCCCCGATGATTGAATGTACTGGATTGAGGGGTGAGGGGACTATCCCCGTGCTGCTGCTGGAGCCCCAGTCGTGGCACTTAACCCGGCTGGCAGCCAGAGCAGAGCTGGTGTCAGAATAAGAGTCCCCCGCTTTTCTCTTGTCTGGCCGGCCTGCTCTTCCTGCCGGGAGAAAGCGAGCACGAGAGGTGCAGCCGCCCCTAATGGACATTATGAGCAGTAATGGCCCAGCTACTACCTGTCACCCTGCGCTTTTGTATTTCAGTTGCGCTTTCTCGTCTAAGAGGAATTTTAACACTTGTCTAAATCGGTGCAAATTGCACTACCGAATCATTTAAAAAATTGATTGCTTTACCTGGCGAGGATTTAATTTTCACGTTGGGTGTTGTGGTTAATTTGCTCTTAGGTTTTGTACTCTAGTTGGTTGGGATTTCTCAGTGTGGATTTACGTTTGAATTAGGTTGGTGTAAGGGTAAAAACATCCCTTTATACCCTCACCCTTTGGACTGTAATATGAATCAATTTCAGTCTTTTATTATTCAGCCTTTTAGTTCTGCTGTATGAAGGCAACTCTTTGCCCCTACTGCTCTGCCCCTCCTTGATTTCTTTTCTGGTTTGGATGTTACATATATACACACACACATCCATACCTGTATTACTGTGGAGATTTCTCTGTGGTGTATTTGGCCACAGTTACTTAGCAAATGGCATGGAGAGGGCCCCCTTCACTTCTCCTGTTTTGTATCCTGGGATTTATAGTTATACTTGCCTTAACATGAGAGGAACATCCAAAATAACAAAAGCAGAGCTGAAGCATTGGATCAGACTGGTAACCTGACTTGCCCTCCACCCATGATAGAATGCAGCAAGCATGATGTAATCTCACAGCAGATTTTCAGTTTGAGAGGACATTTGATGGTACTGGGGAGTAAAATTAATGTTAATTTGACATTTGTTTCTTACTGTGCCTGGTTAGGTGCTTCAATTATGCTCTCTATTGCTAATGTGAGCTGATTGTGTGAATGTAACACATTTGGATACTGGGGAAGCTGAGACTGAATCCTGGCAAGTAAGGTTAGGTAATATGTAGCTCTTGTGTGGTCCCTTTTTTAAGTAGTTGCTAAGCAACAGGAGTAGGAGGAGTTGAGGGTGACTCCCTTGTGAGAAATTAGGAGTCAGAAGGGTTGCAGAGAGCTTACAGGGTAGTTGTGCTAGTCGCAAGGGATTTCAAATGTACTTTTATTAAGCATGGTGTCTGTTCTTTGCATGAGTTCCCATTGGGAGCATAATGACATAATGTAATATTTAAATCCATTGCAATGTCACAGAAGTGCTGGGTGTGCAGACACTAATGTAGTTCCTCCCCCTTCCAAAAAAATATTGTGAAGGTTTCCACTAACTTCATAAAACCTCTTTTGTATGTAAAAGTCCTATTAAAGAAAACAGTATGAGAGCCTGGTAACTTAGGTGTGAGTGAACAGATGGTTAACATGTGGTGGTTGTTGGATTTGTAACACTTAAAATTTTGATTACTGTTTTAGGCCAACCAACTGAGTAATGAATGGTTTCAAGCTTTGCATATTGGGAGGTTGTAGATTCTGATTCTAGCTCTTACTTTATTCAATAGATTCATATTTATACACAGGCCAAGAAAAGAATTCTCTCTCTCTCTCTCTAAGCTGTATTTAACGGGGCTACCCCTTGTCTGCCTACCTGGAAATGCAGATTAAAAGCTTCATGTACCATCAGTTCCTGCTAGGGAATTGGTGTTTGTAAAGCATCTCTCTGAAGTTCGTTTCTTTTCTGCAGTGGTGGTGATGCCTCTTCCAGCTGCAACTCTGCAGGTTTAGGGCTCCCTTTCTATAGCAGTACCACTATGCATCCAGACTCCAGATCTCCCTCTTCTAGAATTACTGCTTTGCACATGGGGCTTATGTACTAACCCTTGAAAATGTATGTGGAGTAAGTACCTGTTTCTGTGAAATTTAGCTAAGAGATGCAAATGAGCTTTTGGCTCCATCTTCCAGGGGGACTTTTTAGTCTCCATCCCTAGCCCTAACAGGGGGCTAAAACTTCACCCTCTCTCCAAATTCCTGCTCCTTCAAAAAACAGAGGACCAAGAGATCGTCCCCCCCCCTAGCTTTTGGACTCGTCCCAAAAGGGTCTAGGTATTGAAGGCAGTCCCCACTTGCTCCTGCCCAGTAGGCTGCTGGCTGTAAAATGGCATGGCATGGCCTGAGACCTAGAGGTAGTGTCATGGTATTACCAATAGGAATCAAATTTGCAGAGAGACACTTTTGGCAATTTGGGAAAATAACTATATTTTGTTGATCTGTAGTTTAATTGTTTTTTAAAGCAAAATCAGGCCAGCAAAGCTGCTTTTGTGTACTCATTTTCACGCTTTTCTGCGTTAATCAGCTGCTTTGCATGATTTTGCATCACAGCAGCTCATCGATGCAAAATTTACATACTTTAGTGCGAAGGATTACTGCCACAAATTGACTTTGCAAAGTGAACATTGTAAAAAAAAATCTGCATTTTGGTGTGTTTGCCTATTTCTGGGTGTTCGTGTTACTTTTTATGGTATGTGCACTTTTGCAAAATCATAGTAACATAACATAGTATATGATTGTAGATATAAATCAGTATGGTCCATCTAGTCTGCCCAATAAAGTGGCTAGAATGATTGATTGTAACCATCTCTCTGTGCAGGTCCCCCCACACCTTTTTTGTTGAAGTATAAATACTATTTAAGTTTGCTATAAAGGGATCCACTGTGTCTTTCGTATGCCATTTTGAATTCAGTCTCTGTTTTTGCCCCTACCACCTCCCATCAGGTGGGCATGCCAAGCATTCACTAATCTTTCAGTGAAAAAGTATTTCCTGACGTTGCTTTTAAGTTTACATCCTTACAGCTTCATTTTATGCCCTTTAGTTTTGCGGCTTCCACTTCTTTGAAAAAGGTTTGTTCATTAATACTCTTTACGTATTTAAACGTCTGTATCGTATCTCCCCTGTCCCTCCTCTTCTTTAGGGTATACATATTTAGGTCTTCAAGTCTTTTCACATATATCTTCTGACATAGGCTCCAAATCCTTTTGGTCGCCTTCCTCTGAACTATTTCAAGTTCCTTATCGTCACTCCAGTCCAGTCCCTTCTGGGGTTACGCAACCCTTCCAGCAGCTTGGAGGCTGAGCCCAACCTTTTTGGGGATGGAGCGGTATAAATACCACTGGGACCACCCACCAACTCCAGTATTCTCAGCCTCCAAGCAGCTGGAGGGTTCTGTAAGCCTAGGGCTTACTGGAGTCTTCCCTTTATTTAGATCATTTAGAATTTCACTTTTATTTCACGTTTATTTCATTTTTATTTCTTATATGTCTGATTTCCTTACGTTTTCCCTCGAGGGGACAAAGTTTTAGAGGGTTTCGAGGAGCAGGCCGAGGTTTTGGGGCTTTCCTCCTCCTCGGGACCTAGAAAACAACACTGAGGTGACGGGGGTCCAGGGGGGAGGGCTGCCGGTGGGCAGACGCTTAAGGCAGTTTCTTCCCACCTGGTCCCGGGTCACATCCGATCAATGGGTCCTAGAAGTGGTCAGAGAAGGCTATGCTCTCGAATTTGCAAAACAAATACTTCCAGCCTTTGTTCAGTCTCCCTGCGGTTCTTCTACAAAGAGGGATGCGATAGAGGCAACTCTCGCCCGACTAATAGCGCCCGGGGCCGTCGTCCCAGTACCACCAGACCAGTGCGGCTCGGGTCGGTACTCGATTTACTTTGTTGTACCAAAGAAGGAAGGGTCTTTTCGTCCCATCCTGGATCTAAAACAGGTCAATCGCTATCTCAGGGTACCACATTCCCGGATGGAGACCCTACGATCAGTCATAGCAGCCGTGAGGGGCGGGGAGTTCCTAATGTCCCTCGATTTGACAGAAGCCTACTTGCATATCCTGGTCAGGAAGTCCCATCAACAGTTCCTGAGGTTCGCAGTGCCAAGAGGCCATTTTCAATTCCAGGCCCTACCCTTCGGCCTAGCTACGGCTCCAAGGACGTTCACCAAGGTGATGGTGGTGGTAGCGGCCTTCCTTCGGAAGGAGGGAATTTTAGTGCACCCTTACTTAGACGATTGACTGATCCGGGCAAAGTCGGAAGAGGAAAGCCACTCGGCGACGACCAGAGTGATCCAGGTTCTAGAGGAGTTGGGGTGGGTCATCAATCGTGCAAAGAGCAGAATGACTCCCTCCCAGGAACTCGAGTACCTCGGGGCAAGATTCGACACCAACAGGGGCAGAGTATTCCTGTCACGAACAAGATCAAGGGAGCTAAGGCTCTTAGTCACGCAGTTTCTAGGCAGATGAAATCCCTCGGCGTGGCATTATCTTCAGGTTCTGGGAACAATGGCTGCGGCGATAGAGGTAGTGCCATGGGCCAGGGCCCACATGCGGCCGTTGCAGCGGGCGCTATTGCGTCGGTGGTCCCCCCAGCATCATCCTCTGTCAATGCAGTTACCTTGTGCTCTGCGGACCAAACAGTCACTCCGCTGGTGGCGGTGCCCAAGGAATCTGGATCGCAGAATGCCCCTCGAACCTCCCCAGTGGTTACTATTGACAACGGATGCCAGCCTGTCAGGCTGGGGAGCGCACTGCGAGGACCAGTTCGTCCAGGGTCGCTGGACACCGTTGGAGTCTCAATGGCCCATCAACAGACTGGAATTGCGGGCCGTCGTCCTAGCGCTCAAGGCTCTCGAGACCTTAGTGCAAAAGAGAGCAATTCGCATTCTCTCCGACAATGTCACCGCAGTGGCTTACATCAACCACCAGGGCGGCACCAGCAGCCCCGCCTTGGAGAAGGAGGCGGACGCTCTATTCCAGTGGGCGGAGGTTCGGTTGGAAGCGCTTTCAGCTCAGCACGTGGCAGGCGCGGACAACGTCACGGCCGACTTCCTCAGCAGGTACAAGATAGACCACGGAGAGTGGGAACTGGAGCAGGAGACCTTCGACCGAATAGTGGCCCGATGGGGACTCCCAGTCATGGATCTCATGGCACGGTTCTCGACTGCCAAGGTGGCCAGATTCTTCAGCCGGAGGAAGGAAAGAATGTCCGAGGGCCTGGATGCCCTGTCCCAGAAGTGGCCTTCGGAGGGGCTTCTCTACGTGTTTCCTCCTTGGGTCCTGATCGGAAAGGTTCTCCAGCGAGTGGAGTCTCACCAGGGATTGGTAATCCTCATAGCTCCGGATTGGCCTCGTCGCCCCTGGTATGCGGATCTGGTAAGGTTGATCGCAGACCAACCTTGGCGGCTCCCTTGCAAAAGGGACCTGCTGAGACAAGGCCCAGTTCGGATGCCTCACGTGGATCGATTCTCGCTTACGGCCTGGCTATTGAAAGGGCGTGGCTCCTGAAACGAAGTTACTCAGGTGGAGCGTTTCTTAGCGTTCAACAGTGTCGAGATTACTGCACCTGTCTCTCCTATGTAAGAGTTTGGCGCACCTTCGAAGCCTGGTGTGCAGAACACCAACGGAAACCCCTGACGGCCTCAGTCCCGGAGGTTCTGGAATTCTTGCAAGCAGGATTTGACAAGGGCCTAGCGCACAGCTCCTTAAGAGTCCAGCTGGCGGCCATTGCTTGCTATAGAGGCAAGGTCCGTGGCAAGCCCCTAGGGGCCCACGCGGACGTTTCCAGGTTCCTAAGGGCGGTTAGACGACTGCATCCTCAACGGAGGTCGGTCATCCCCCCTTGGGATCTCAACCTAGTGCTAAATGCCTTGATCGGGGAGCCCTTCGAGCCAGTGATGAGGGCCTTCTTAAAGGATTTAACCTTAAAGACAGTCTTTCTGGTCGCCATCTGTTCGGCCAGGAGGGTTTCAGAATTGCAGGCGCTGTCTTCTCAGCCCCCCTTTCTGTCCTTTCTCAAGGACAAAGTGGTTCTCCGCACGGTTCCTTCCTTCTTGCCCAAGGTTCTCTCCCTTTCATGTGAATCAGACAGTTGCCCTCCTGGCCTTCTCGGCCGAGGGGCATGAAGGTAGGGACAACAAACTTCGTCTCCTAGATGTCCAGAGGGCCTTGAAGCATTACCTCTCCCGCACAGCGCCCTTCCGCAAGTCCGACCGACTATTCATTCAGTTCGGAGGTCCTCACAAAGGGGAGGCGGCAGCCAAGGCCTCCATCTCCAGGTGGATCAGAGAAGCGATTGCTTCTGCCTACATCCTGAGAGGGAAGCAGGTTCCGGTGGGTCTGCGTGCGCACTCCACTCGGGCTCAGGCTACCTCTTGGGTGGAATTTAGCCTTGTTCCCCCGCTGGATATTTGTAGGGCAGTGACTTGGTCCCCTCTGCATACCTTCACCAAGCACTACAGGCTAGACGTACAGAGTTCAGCGGACGCTCGGTTTGGTCTGGCGGTTCTTCAGTCTGGTATGCCGGATCCCACCCAGGATTGAACTGCTCTGGTACATCCCAGAAGTAAAGGGACCGGACTGGAGTGACGATAAGGAAATAGTAATTAGACCTTACCTGCTAATTAGTGTTCCTGAAGGAATGACAGTCCAGTCCCTGATCCCACCCGGTTCCGGTGGCCGTTAAGGCGTATGGTTCATAGAAGAGCATCGGACCGAGCCTGGGGCCGGTTCGGGATGAGGGAGTGCAGGAGAGAGCCGGCGCGGGCAGACTCAGGTAACCCCCTCCGCCCATTGCCTTCCCTCCTCTCCCACTCCTATTCCATTGAAAAAAAAAAAAGTGTTTGATGGTTAAATATTCCTTTGAGGTTTCATGTTATGTAGGTTGGTGATGGAAGTTCATTTAGTCTGCTTTTTCATTCGGTTACTGGAGTTGGTGGGTGGTCCCAGTGGTATTTATACCGCTCCATCCCCAAAAAGGTTGGGCTCAGCCTCCAAGCTGCTGGAAGGGTTGCGTAACCCCAGAAGTAAAGGGACTGGACTGTCGTTCCTTCAGGAACACTAATTAGCAGGTAAGGTCTAATTACTATTCTCTTTATATCCTTTGTGAGATATGGTCTCTAAAACTGAACAGAGTACTCCAAATGAGACCTTACCAACGACCAACCAAGTCATTTCATACTTGCCCTTGGGTTGGAAACTGCTAGGGTCTCAGCTGTGTCTACCTACCTAGACATGTCTTTTTGATTCTTTGTTACACTCTACACTGGCATTCGTCATGTTTCTGGTGCAGAGATGCCCTTGCCTTAGCAGCTGCTGTACACCAAAGAATATAATGTTTCTCCATCAGAATTTTTGTGGGCTTCCTTTTGCAGACCATGAAAAATGCTTAGCATGCGATGGATAGATGAGATCACAAATGTGTTGATTCTGACTGCATCCCAGTGTCCATATGCTGCAAAACAGACCTGAACCATGGTTCTTTTGTAGACCAAATTCAGAGTTCCTTGGAAAAGCATTTAAGACATTTTAAGACCTTGAGTTTATCTAATCTTCTGAACAGCTTCATGAGAACATGAGAGGCCATGCTGAGTCAAACTAAGGTCCATTAGCACAACATCCTATCTCCAGCAGTGGCCAGTTTAGGTCATATATATCCTTTTAAAATTTGGATTTATTTCTCATAACTTTCCAGAAATGAGCAGTGGCTCTCCCAAGTCTACTTGGCTAATAGCTTTTTATGGCCTTTTCCTTCAAGGACTTGTCCTACCTTCTTTTGAATCCCGCTGTTATTTGCCTTGATCATATCCTCCAACAACAAATTCCAGAACTTGCTTATATATTGGGGAAGATGAGGGAGTTGGAGCTATATCTAGCTTATTTTCCGTCTGCTAGTCATTAGTTTCATGGGGTGTGTCTTTATTTTTGTGTATTTTTGAAAAGTTAAACTATTCTTTATTTAATTGTTCCACCCCACTCATGATTTTAAAATGCCTGTCATATCACCTCCCAGTCACATTTTCTTGAATCTGAAAAGCCCTAACCTGTTTGACCTCTTTTTATAAGGAAGGGGTTCTAGCCCATTTTATCCCTTTTTGAGGTGAGGTGACCAGAAGCACACACAGTACTCAAGGGGCTTATATAGAGGCATAAAAGCATTCAATTTTGCTCTCCATTACTTTTCAAATAATCCCCAACATTCTATTTGCATTTTTGGCAGTTGCAGCACCACTGAGATGACACTGTCAATATATTAATGCACTGTGATTGCAAGATCTTGGGTGGTGACAATGAAGTCTGAGCCCTGCATTTTGTATCTATAGTTGGGATAATCTTTTCCTATGTGCATCAATTGGCACTTGACCATACTAAACTTCATCTGCTGTTCAGCTGTCCAGTCTCATAAGATCCTTCTGCAAATCCTTGTCATTCCTCTGCTGCTTTAACAGCAAGACCTTTTCTTTCACTATGGAGAACACCATCCACAAACCAGCTCGGAAAAAGTAGAAGAGTAGGCAAGTATTTGCCAACACAACTTGAACGCACAAAAGTGAACATCAGGGATTTGGAGTGCAGAAATACAAGATAATTATATTATAAGAGTGAGATACTGATGTATGCTACAGAGGAGGGAAATCTTGATGAATCATATCTGTTGCCCTCAAGGTTGGAGAGCAGTGAAAAACTTGGGACAATTGAGAAGATGCATAGGGAGAAGTGGAGTGGAGGAGTGGCCTAGTGATTGGGGCAAGGTACTTCAGGCCGGAAGGTCGGGGTTTCAAATCCCACTAGAGGACAGCAACCTTGGGCCGGAAGGACACGGGTTTCTAGTCCCACAGGTGCTCCTTGTGGCCTTGGGCAAGACACTTAACCCTCCATAGCCCATGTTCCCTGTAAAATAGTTATCTCCAAGTTATTGCCCTGTTCAATGTAATTTCAGTTTGTTCAATGTAAACCACCTTGATATCATGAAAGGCTGTATATAAGAAATGTTAAATAAATAAATTTCTAGTAGAAGAAAAAGATATGGCTGCACCTCAAAGAGAGATAGACGGTAGATGTGGTCTAGAGAATTGCTTCCAAACAGTGCAGATCTGCACCAAAATCTGTATTAGATGAGACTTCAGGACCGTCAATATTCCTCCTAACTCCTGGGTCTGCATAAGATAGACTTGTTATATCTAAGAGCTATTAATGCAAGAGTAGCAAATTTTAGTTTTCACTGGAGAGAAAACTCGGGAGTAACAGTTATAATAGGGGCAGGCCTTCCCCATTTCTCCCTCTTCCCCGCCATTGATCTTCGGAGGGGGGTGACTGTGGCAGCGGCATGGGGGACTTGTTTGGAGAAACAGCACAGCCACTGCTTCAACCCCCAGTGGGTCTTAAAGTACCTGTGTACCTGCACGTATTCATGGCTAGCTGCTGTTGTCCCTCTCCGATGCAAGTTGCTGTCGGACGTGGGCAGGAGTGGCAGATCATGACACTGCACATTGGTATTTCAATACCCGCTGCAGTAGGGATTCCCATGCCACCTACTAGGGTCTGCCGCCCTGGGTGACTACCTAGTTCACCTAATGGATGGGCCGACCCTGGTTAAAATATCAAGTTCAAAGGGAATGGACTCGGGACTAGTATTAGAAAATAGTTCTTCACAGAACGCGTTGTGGGTATATGGATTAGCTTTCCACTGGAAGTGATAGAGGCTAAACAGTTAACAGAATAAAGGAAAACCTAGAATAAATACAAGATTCTTAGATATGAGGAAATGAGTAAAATCTTAGAAAGGCATCAGGAGTGCAGAAACATCATTGGCTTTGTGCTGCTTATTTGCTGTCATTGAAGGGAAGGAATGAAATTGGAATAGGTACAGCAGAGGCAGTGACAGCAGAAGCTTCATTCACACATACCAGAAAGCAGCAGCACAAGCTTCCTGTTATTACAAAATAAGTTGGATCAGACCAGAATAAGAACATAAGAAATGCCTTAATGGGTCAGACCAAGGTCTATCAAGCCCAGTATCCTGTTTCCAACAGTGGCCAATCCAGGCCACAAATACCTGGCAGGTTCTCAAAGAGGGACATAGGTTACACAATGCTTGTCCCAGGGCAACCATACTTTTGTGCAGACTGGCATTTTTATCTGATGCAGTAAATACATAATTGTAGCTACAAAACACAACTATGTGGGTTCTTTGATTTGCTAATTATTCAACGTAATTCACTCTTTTGCTTTCATACCCCATCACCTGGTTCTGGCCATTTCCAGGTATCTTGGTATTCCTGTGTAAGTGACAAAAGTTTGTCTTGTCAAAGAAGGCAGATAGTGTATTAGAGGTCACAGCTTGTATAGTGTATATTGGGGTACGGTCATATTTTGTGGCAAAAATGTGTTGTAATTGAAAATTTAAATGTTGCCTCCCTCTTCCCCTCCCCCTCAATCTTACAATGGAACAATCTGGTGATTCTGGTCCTTGATGTCCTAAATCTGTAAAAAAAAAAAAATTGGATTGATATTGCTGCTCTGCACTATTGCGTTGTGTTTTATGTGGTTAGATATTCTTCCTATAGAATAAAAATGACCCATGTCCCCTTTTATTCTCTGGGGTTGAGGGGAGCAGTGTCTTCACTTAGGCCAGTGATGGCTAACCTTTTTGAGCCCGAGTGCCCAAACTGCCGCACAAAACCAAAGAATTTCCTCAAAGTGCCAGCACGTCAATTTGCATAAATATTTGCATAATGCTAACATACACTAACTTTTAGTAAACATGTCTCTTAATGAGTGTATGGATAAAGACAGACTAAAAGATTTCTACATTACTATAATCCAGTGCCAACCGCCAGGCACATTAGGAACTACTACAAACACTGCCCATTTAGAACCAATAGCAAACCCGCCGTATCCTAACAGCACTACCAGGAGTCACAAAGCACCATACCATACCTATCAAAAGGCAACACTGCAAATATTAAACCAATACATTTCAGAGAACAACAATACATGACCTACTGGGGAAAGAGAACAAGTGGCAATGTCAAAAAGGAATTACATAAACAGAATACCTCAGCTCAGTTACACAGTTGCAATTGCTCCAGCCACTTTCTTCTGGTTTCTTCATGTTTTCTGCTAACTCTCCATCATCTGCTGTCCATTTGTCCTTTCTTCTCTCTTCTAGTTTTTTTTTCCATTCTCTCTCTCTACATCCGCTTTAACATACTAATCTTTCTCCTTTTGCTCTTTCCTCATTCCTATTTCATCCACTCAAATTTTACCCCTCCATCCTCAATCCCCACTTACTCTCCCAATACCCGGCCAATTGTACATTTTTCTTCCCTCACACACAAAATATTTTTCCCCTCTCCATTTCATTCTCCCAGCCCCATCCCCTTCTAATCTCCCCCAACATCAGCTCCCTTTTAGTTCCAGCCCCACCCAGTATCCGCTCCCTTCTAGTCCCCTCATCAGTCCATTTCCAGTCCTAGCTCCCCCATCCATTTCCAGTCCTATCCGAGTCCCTTCATCAGCTCATTTCCAATACCAGCCTCCCATCAGCCCATTTCTAGTCCTTTCCTAGCCCCACCATCAGCCCATGTTAAATCCTAGCTCCCCTCCACTCAGCCCATTTCTAATCCAAGCCCCCTATGAGCCTACCTCCAGTTCTAGCCCCTCCATGAGTCCATTTCAATCCAAGCCCCCACCACAGCCCATTTCCAATCTTAGCTCCCCCAACACCCAATTCTCAGTTCTATCCTAGCCCATCCATCAGCCCAGTTCCTGTCCTAGCTCCCTCCCCTAAGAGCCCATTCCAAGCCCCCCTTCCCATCAGTTATTTGCAGTTCAAGCCCCCTTCCACTCAGCCCATTTCCATTCCAAGCCCCGTCCCCATCAGCTATTTGCAGTTCAAGCCCCCCACTTCCCCTCAGCCCATTTCCATTCCAAGCCCCATCCCCAACAGCTATTTGCAGTTCAAGCCCCCTTCCACTCAGCCCATTTCCAGTCCTAGCAACCCCAACCCATTACCAGTCCTAGCCCCCCATAGCCCACTCCCAGGCCTAATCCCACCAGCCCATTTCCAGTCCTAATCCCCCAGCACCCAATTTTCAGTTTAAGCCCCCCCATAGCCCATTACCAGTCCTAACCTCCCCATCAGCCCACTCCCAGTCCTAATCCCCCATCACCCAATTTTGAGTTTATGCCCCCCCATAGCCCATTACCAGTCCTAACCCCCCATCAACCCACTTCCAGTCCTAAACCCACCAGCCCATTTCCAGTCCTAATCCCCCATAACCCAATTTTTAGTTTAAGCCCCCCCAGCGCCCATCACCACTCCTAACCCCCCCAGCCCAGCGCCCATCACCACTCCTAACCCCCCCCAGCCAGCCCAGTGTCCATCACCACTCCTACCCCCCCAGCCCAGTGCCCATCACCACTCCTAAATCCCCCCCAGCCCAGCACTACTCCTAACACCCCCCCAGCCCAGCCCATCACTACTCCTAACCCCCCCCCCCAGCCCAGGGAAAATAAAAAAAAAAGAAAACCTGTCTGTTGCCGCTGTTGGGGCCGCCGCAGCAGAATCGAGCGTGCCGCGGGGCCCCCCTGTATCCGGCAGAGCCTGCGCTCCCCGTAGCAGCTCTCTCTTTGGAGCTGCAGTCAGACGCGCCGGCTTGCAGAGCGCGAGGGAAGAGTTTCTCCCTCGCTGCTCTGTTAAACCCGCGGGGGCTGATGGGAAGTTCCCATCAGCCCCCGCGGGCTTAACAGAGTCGCGAAAGGGAAACTCTTCCCTTCGCGCTCTGCAAGCCGGCGCGTCTGACTGCAGCTCCAAAGAGAGAGCTGCTACGGGGAGGGCAGGCTCTGCCGGGTACAGGGGGGCCCCGCGGCACGCTCGATTTTGCCGCGGCGGCCCCGACAGCGGCAGCAGACAAGTAAAATTGAAAAAAAAAAAAACCTAATTGCGGACCTTCCCGCGTGCCAGCTGCAAGGCCTTCGCGTGCCACAGCTGGCACGCGTGCCATAGGTTCGCCATCGCTGACTTAGGCTTTTTTCTGTCATGGTATGTGCAAAACTAACCCTGCTCCTTAGAGTTGGTGGTATGTTGGGTATGATCTCAGATACATGCTCCTCAAGAGAGCAGGTTAAGAAGGAGAAAAAAACCTACACGTTGCGAGTACCAGAATTCATTCGGCAATCAAAACAGAAGACGAGCAACTCTGCTTTCTCGCTCTACGCTCCTACGTTGTGGAACAACCTCCCAATAGAGTTAAGAGAGATGGACCTTCATTCATTTAAAAAAGATCAACATTCTTATTTACCCAGCATTTCTACAGCCTGCAGTCCGAAGTTCCTATTCTTCAAAGCAGTACGAGCCAGCAACCTTATCCCGATCCTACCTAGACATAGCATACATTCACACCTCTTCTATTAAATCAGTTACTATTCAATTCCTCACTCCTCATGGATATTCAATACTATACTCATGTAAATGGTTCTCGCTGCAAGTTAAAATGCCAGTAGCTTATACTGTCACACTGCTCAAGTATCTGAATGACATACACATGTAAATAGTTCTTTGATGATAGTTAAATGTCATTTGCTGTTATTATATCGGCACGTTTCTTCCACCTGTTTCATTATATATTGCCTTTAGTTAAACTACCTAAATTGTTCTTCGAACAATAATAAGGAGCGTTATTTTACAGTTATATGTAAACCGCCTCTGATCTCTGGAAGAGGCGGTATAGAAAAATGTATAAATAAATAAATGGCTAAAGCCAGGCACGGGGCTGATCCTTGGGAAGACTTGGCCTTGATGCTCTGAGGGGCCGGAGGAGCAGGACGATGCAGCAGCCTTAAGGGCAGGGGCACAGCTGGAGGAGGGTGCGATCCATACGAAGAAGAGGCGTGTATTGTGCAAGTGTTCTGTAGGGAGGAGCTGTTGGCACTGAACTTGTATTCTCTGAAGACCCTCAATATGACTACAGGTCCTCAGGCAGAGGAGGAACCTTGGAGGATGCCTTCTTCCAGGCAGTCAGAAAAACAGACCGTCTTCCCCGTTCATTGGGTCATCGAGCAGATGATCCTGGATGAATGGGAGGTTCTGGAGGCAGGTCAGAGGGGCATGCACAATGCTGCACCTCTACCTGCTCTACGAACGAGAAAGACCTGTTCTGCTTTCCCAAGTTAGATGCTGCAGTTTCGGCAGTGACCAAGAAGACCACCATCCTGGGGGAGGGCAGTTCTGCCCTTGATGTCCAGGACAGGAAGCTGGAGACCTGGCTGAAGCAAGCCTTTGACATTAACATCGCTTCCCTGGAGGCCTCGGTGTGTGGTGTGGTTGTGGCACATGCCTGTCTATGCTGGGTATAGAGCTAAGCTGGAGTGGGGGGTGGCCTACTTGGCGGATGCCTTTTACTACCTGATTAGGTGTCAAGCCCGAAGCATGGCCACGGTAGTCTCGGTGCACAGATATTTGTGGCTCTGGAACTGGTCGGCAGATATGTCCTCCAAATTTCGTTTCAGCAGGCTCCCATTCAAGGGGAAGCTCTTGTTTTTGAAAGGCTCTGGGGAAGTTGATTAAGGACCTGGGAGAGTCCAAGGGTGGTAGACTCCCAGAAAACACAGAAGCAGTGACGTTCACCAGGGCAGGGGCGGGATCAAACAGTCGTTTCAGGACCACATGATTCGCACCCTTCTAGAGAGGAAAATTCTGCTCAAGAGGCCAGTCCTTTTGAGGCTTCCGGGGAGCAGGGAGGGGGTCCTTCCCTTTCACTTCCACCTCCAATAAGAAACCACAATGAAGCGAGGCAGGTCCAGGTGGAGTTAGTTCCCATAAGGGGAGGACCGTGCAAATTTTACTCCACCTGGGCCCAGATTACCTCTAATCAGTGTGCCCTGGAGGTCATCAAGGAGGGCCATGCCCTCGAGTTAGCTCGACCACTCAAGGAAAGCTGCCTGCGATCCCCTTATAGAGCACAAGTTCCATGTGGTGCGGGACACCTTGCAGAGGCTGGTACAGTTGCAGGCGGTTGTGGAAGTGCCACAAAGCCAATTCAGCTCCAGTTGGTATGCCATCTCCTTCGTGGTCCCCAAAAAGGAGGGCTGTCTTCGACCCATTCTGAATCTCAGATACGTGAATTGTTGTCTCAGGGTCCACACTTTCACATGGAAACCCTGAGGTCAGTGATTGTGGCTGTTGGAGAACCTTATATCCTTGGACCTGACGGAAACTTACGTGCATATTTCGATTCGGTGGGAGCATCAGCGCTTCCTAAGATTCGCAGTACCCATGGGACATTTTCAGTTCACTGTGCTGCCATTCGGCTTAGCAACTGCACACAGGACCTTTTACCAAGGTCATGGTGGTGGCTGCGGCTGCTCTGCGAAAGGAAGGAATTCTGGTTCATCCTTATCTCAATGATTGGTTGATATGGGCAAAGTCCAGAGAACAGAATGTGAGGGCCACTGTTCAGGTGGTCGAGTTACTTTAGAGCCTCGGCTGGGTGATCAATGCAGGCAAGAGCAACAGGAATTGATTTACTTGGGAGTTTAGTTTCGGACACAAGAAGGCAAGGTTTCTTTGCCATTAGAGCATATGAACAAGCTACAATTGCAGATCAGATTCTTCTTATAGACACTGGCTCCGGCCTGGCATTACTTACAGCTCCTGGGCTTGATAGCGGCAACAATCAAGCTGGTGCCTTGGGCATGGGCACATATGAGACCACTGCAAATGTCCCTCCTGAAGAGATGGTCAGCCCTACGGCACTCGTTAGGGAAGTGACTCCATTGCCCAGGGGAAGTCAAGATAGCACTCCGATGGTGGCTGAGGCCTGAGAAATTTGTTAGCGGGAATGCCCTTGGGAACAGAGGTTGATTGCCCTCACCGCTCATGCCAACCTGACAGGCTGGGGTGCCCACTGTTGGGCGCAGGTGGCACAGGGCAGCTGGTCCACCTGGGTCATAAATAGGTTGGAGATGCAAGCAGTAGCCCTGGCTCTCCAGAGCTTCAGAGATCTGCTTCGAGGGAAGGCACTGCACATGCTCTTGGACTACGCCACCATGGTGGTATATATCAACAGACAAGGGAGCCCGGGTAGCATCCAATTAGAAAGTGAAGTCGCCACTTTTGGCATGGGCAGAGGATAACCTCCAGGCACTATCAGCGGCGCACATGGCTGGAAGAACAAACGTGGTGGCCATTTCCCTCCAGCAGGGTACGAGTGGATCCTGGTGAGTGGACGCTAAACAATGAGGTGTTTGTGCAGTTGGTTCGCCGCTGGGGTCCTCCAGTCATGGCTGTCATGGCGACCCTTGCATCTGCGAAGGCAAATCATTTCTACTGCAGATGCAGGGAATTGATGTCGGAGGGTCTCGATGATGCCCTGGTGCAACCTTGGCCAGAGGCAGGTCTGCTTTGTGTTCCCACCATGGGCCCTGTTAGGGCAAGTTGTGCAGCGGAACGAGGTGAACAGAGGAATGGCCATCCTGATTGTACCGGATTGGCTGCTCAGACCGTGGTTTGCCCTACAGCGTTACTTGAAAATGATAGATCAGTTCAGGAAGACCAACAGGTTGGTTGTCCTGTTTGGAGGCCCTCGCAATAGGGAGGCGACATTCAAGGCTTCCATTTCTTGGTTGTGGAGGAGATTGCCTCGGCCTGCCTGCTTAAGCGTAAAGCAGTGCCAGTGGGGTTGCGGGCCCAATCGACAAGGGCACAAGGTGATTCATGGGTAGAATTGAGCTTGATCCCACTGGCAGATATCTACAGGGCCGTGACATGGGCATCCCTGCATACCTTGGTAAAGCATTATCGCTTGGATGTGCAGGCAGTGAGGAATGCAAAATTTGATGTGGCGGTGATTCAGTCCGAGTTCGCTGGTTCCTCCTAGGGCTAGTACTGCTATGTTGCATCCCATCGGTGTTGGGATTGGACTGGATGATATGATAAGGAAGGTGAAATTAGGCCTTACCTGCTAATTGTCTTTCCTTGAGTATCTCCAGGCCAGTCCCTGATTGGTTCTGTTTATTTCAGACTGCGATCCCAGACCTCGAAGAAGTATATCAATAAGTCCTGGTGGAACTGTCAAAGGGAGTGCAGAGGTAAGTGACCTTAGTCCATTTTAAAAAAAATAGGGGGGGAGGGGAATTGGTGAAGCTCCCAGACAGAAGGTAGGTTGGGTCCCTTGGGCAGTCTGGCGCATTTTGGGACGACCTTCCCTCGCTGGGGGGGGGTTGCACTCTCTTTAAGGGGACTCAATTGGTTATTTCTCAAATATGTTTTTTTTTCCTTGAATACAGGCCTGGTGTTGCAGGTTGCATGTGATCTTTTCTGTCTGCTTTGTTATTAGGATACTTGGGGCCTGGGAGGGGCTTCCGGCTACCTAAGTATGCTGAGATTGGAGATCTCAACAATCAACCCCAAAGTTCTCATAGTCTAATCCAGATGAAACATGCAAAATGCAATGTTTTCCTTCGAGTCAGTCCTGACTCCTGGCAACCCAGAAGCTCCTGGGTTTTCTTGGCAGTGTCACCAGAAGTAGCTTGCCAGGCCTTTCTTCCGAGGCAATAGAGGGTTAAGTAACTTGCCCAAGGCCACAAGGAGTTCTAGTGGGAATTGAACCCTGGTTACTTGGTTACCAAGCCAGTGTTCTAACCACTAGACGACGACTCCACTCCATAAAAATGCATAAAATGTATAAAAATGCATGTTGGTTTATTTGCATTTTCTGTCAAGTGTTGGTGTGGTGTTTGTTTTGCATACATTATATTTAACAGCTTGGTTTAATATCTAGGTGCTTGGTAAATAGGTGCAATTTATTTATAGTTATGTATTTATTTAGCAATGTTTATATACCACTTTTCACCGGGTCAAAGCAGTGTGCATTCAGGTTTCAGGTATGGTATATATTTCCCTTGTCCCCCAAAGGGCTCACAATTGGAGCATATTATGGTTTTGGGGGCCAAGCTTTGTAGGTAGAGGTTCTCTGGCCTCTGTTTTTCTTTTTGAGGTTAATTTTCCTTTGAGGTTTTGTGATTTGGGCTATGGTCCGGTCAGGCCCAGCTGTTGGGAAATTCTCTATGAGATCGTTCAGAAGACTTAGTTGCAGGTCTGGTTACGTTTATATTTTGCAAAAAAATTTTTTCAAGTTTGGCTGTAGTGTGACAGCAGCTCCATCGATGGCAGCTCTATACCTAGCCACATCTTTTCAGCTGTGATTTGTTGCTAGCGCCGCCAGAGCCTAAATCACAGCAGTATGGCAGTTATTTGTGTTGTCCCTCCATTTTTTCTAAACTTAGCAATTCTACATCTTTGGTGCACCTTTTTATCTTGTTAAAACTTTCATTGTGTTCTAAGTCATTGCTTTTTGTTCTTTGTTGGACATTGCATATTGAACGGTAAACACTGAACGCAGTTTGTATTATTGTTTCTATATGGCTGTGTTTGCAATAATTGTTTTCAAACTGATTACTTACAACTTTGTCTACATAAATTGGACACAGTACTAGTGTGTGTGTGTGTTCTTACAATGTCTGATTTTGCACACAGAGTTCAGGAACAAGGAGAGGGATTAAGCACATAAGCTTTGTAATTTGTGAAACTGCCTGCGATCTTGTTTTGGGTCATTCAGCTGACACACAATAGAGGGTTTTTTTCCTTGAACTTTGTATCGGGTCTGCATTGTTTGTGTCCGGTCAGACTTGCCCTCTAAGATATTGGGGCAGTGGTTATGCCCTGAGGGTTACTGAAGTCTTTTTTTCTTTCCTCTTATAAGTGGGGATGCTAGGGTGTTGCCTTATTTATGTTTGTATGCATTTTTATGCTTTTGTATGTTTCATCTGGATTAGGCTATGAGAATTTTGGTTATGTCTAGCTAAGGAATCTGTGGTTGGTTGATATTAGTTTGGCTTCTTATGAGGGTTTTTTGATAGAGGTCAGAGATCTGACCTGCTCAGTCTCCAGACTGCTGGATAGGCGTAACTACCCATCCGTGTTGGGACTGGACTGGAGATTCTCAAGAAAAGACAATTAGCAGGTAAAGCCTAATTTCACCATAGAAACAACAACAGAAAAAAACGATAGCAGCTAAAGACCATATGGCCTCTCCAGTCTGCCCTTCCATTGTAACTACTAAGCTTCACGGTCGTTTTCCTTTATTTTGTTTGTCCCATGTTTTCTTCAATTCACATAAGGTTCTAGTCTCTATGACCTCCATTGGGAGGTTTATTCTATACATCTACCACTCTTTCCATAAAGAAATATTTCCTCAGATTACTCCCGATTCTATCACATTTCATCTTCATCCTGTGCCCCCTCGTTACAGAGCTTTCTTTCAATTAAAAGAAGCTCTCCAGTGCATTTATGCCACAGAAGTATTTAAACGTCTCTATCATATCTCTCCTCGCTCTGCTTTCTTAAGTATACATATTGAGATCTGTAAGTCTTGTCGCCTTATGACGAAGACCACTGACCATTTTAGTAGCTGTCCTCTGCACACTCCTTCCTGTTTACATCCTTTTGAAGGTGTGGTCTCCAGAATTTCACACAGTACTGCAAATGAGGTCTTGCCAAAGTCTTATATAGGAGCACTTCCTTCTGGCCATTCCTCTCCCTATCCCTTGGGCATCTTTTTGGCTTTTGCTGTTGCCTTTTCTACCTACTTAACCATCTTAATATCATCGGAAATAATTGCCTCCCAGGTTCTTTCTTAGGCTGAGTTACTTCACCCCCTATGCTGTACTTATACCTTGTATTTTTGCAGCCCAAATACATGACCTTACATTTTTAAACATTAAATCTAGCTGCCAAATTCTCAACCATTTTTCAGGCTTCTCTAGATCCCTCCTCGTGATCTACACCTTCCTGGATATCTAACCTTTTGGTATGACCTGTAAAGAGCCAAACCTTACCTGATGGACTTGGAAGCAAGATCACTTACAAAAATGTTAGTCAGACCAAGGATAGATCCCTGTGGTACACTACTGTAACTCCCTTCTCAGAGTGAACTCTGTTTTATTTGTACTGTTTTGTAGCCTCCCTCTCAACCAATTTCTAACCTAGTTGGTCAGGTTATGGTCCATCTCTAGGACGCTCAAACTATGTTATGGAGTTGAACGGGTAAACGCAGATCGATTATTTACGTTATCAGAAAATAGAAAGACTAGGGGACATGCAATGAAGCTACAGGGTACACTATTTAAGACTAATAAAAGAAAATATTTTTTCACTCAACGTGTAATCAAATTCTGGAATTTGTTACCGGAGGATGTAGTAAAGGCTGTTAGTGTAGCTGGGTTTAAAAAAGGTTTGGACAAGTTCCTGGAGGAAAGGTCCATAAACCATTATTAAGAAGGGACCCAGGATATCAATGCTTGACCCAGTACAAGCATTGTGGAACCTGTGTCTTTTGGGGAAACTACTAGGTACGTATGACCTAGATTGGCCACTGTTGGAAACAGGATACTGGGCTTGATGGACCTTGGTCTGACCCAGTATATGGCATAACTTATGTTCTTATCTGTATCCAAAAGCTTTATTTAAATCTAAGTATACCACGTCTAAGGTTCTCCTTCGGTCCAACTGTCTGGTCACCCAGTCAAAGAAATTAATCTGATTTGTTGGACAAGACCTGCCTCTAGTAAAGCCATTCTATCTTCGATCCTGCAATCCATGGTCTTCCAGAAACCTTGCTGTTGTCCTATTTTGAGCACATTTCAATTAATGTGACTTCTGTGTTGAATAAATTAACCGGCCAACATCCTCCTTGCTTACACTTTTGTGTAGAGAAACCACTCCTGACTCAAAAGAAGCATTGAAAAGGTCAGACAGTGGTGCCACCAGAACTTCCTAAGTTTCTTCAATATTCAGTACTTGATGGGATACATACCAATCTGATTACTTTTAGTTTAGTTAGTTCCTCAGCAGCATTGTTCATAATCTACCTTAATTTTGTTACTATTTGTGTGGGTGTGTTCTCTGAAGTCCTACTCCTGCTTTATCTTCATCAGCATTTACATATTCCTTTACTTCACTCTTGAGTCTGTCACTAATGTGTCTGAAAAATGTTGTCTCCCCCCATTTTACTATATCGGCTATTTTTTTTTCTTGCTTTCCTGGCTACTTCCCTAACTTAAGAACATGAGATGCCATACTGGGTCAGACCGGCGTGGCTAATCCAGGTCATATGTACCTGTCAGGTTCCCAAAAGGTAGACAGATGCCATGCTGCTTACCCCAGTGGTAAGCGGTGTATTTCCCCAATCCACTTTAATAATGGGTTATGGAATTATGAGACGTCCGGTGATGACATCGGGCCAAATGGCGGCGTGAACTCGGAGCTCCGCCGCCAAAGCCTGCAACAACAGGGTGAAAAACCCAAAAGCGGCAGTTAAAAGGCAGTAAAATGCAGGGGCAGTATCAGAGCAGTCACTTGGTAGCAAGAAGGAGGCAGAGAAAGCCGCAGAGCATGCAGGATCGGCAGGTTGCCAGTGATGCTATGAGGCCTCACAGGGGAGCACGTGGCGCGAGTGATCACGGCATGGAAGCCGAGGCAGGAAGGCATCGCAGGAGCGGAGTATCACCAGAGGGCAGAAAAAGCAGGCTGGTGGAGAAAACTGTGCAGTCCGGCGGCAGAGGCCATAACAGGCGAGAGGCAGAGAGGTGCAGCGGCCACAGGAATAGAGGGCTGCAGGGAAAGCTGTGTGGCCATATGGGGGAGCACATGGTGGAAGTGAGAGGCGGCTGGGGCACAGCGGCCCAAGAGATCCTGACAGGAGTTCCAGGAAGAGAACGAGGCGCAGGAGAGGAGAGCCATCAGAGAAGAGGCAGCAACAGCGGGAAGGAGGTGAGAGCGATGCAGATTGACGGCAGAGGCCATTACAGGCAAGGCATGGAGAAGGAGTGCAGGTCTTAAAGCAATATAATAAAGCCGGACATAATTAAGCTGCATAATCATCTCAGGCCAAACCAATTATACTGCAAAAACGGAAAAGTCTATGGAAAGGACATAAAGGGAGGAAAAGTATTTTCACAGATTGCACAGCAGAAGAGCCAATAGGGAGGAAAAGGCTGCAGACTCACAAGGCAGGCTATATCAGAAGTCCTTGGTTGATAACCTGGGACGGATGTGAGGCAGATGGAGAAGCCCAAGGGAGGGCTCACAGCAAAGAAAAAGTTGCTGGAGTACAGATCCTCTTATGCCCCCTTGAGAGGAGGGAAAGAAGGAGAAAAGGAAGGCAAAATGGTGATGGAGCCTGAGGCAGAGTCTGTGGAGGAGATGGAGAGTTCATGGGGTCTGGGAATATCCGATATGATAAAGATGTGGCTGAATAAGTTGAAAGAAGAACTTAAAAGTGGAAATTAGTGGAGTAAAAAATGATCTAAAAGAGATCTTTGACAGGATATAGGGGACCTAGGTTCCCGAGTTGAGGAAACAAACACAGTTGGAACAACAAGGGGATGTATTGGAAGCAATGTTCCCTCTAATTTTCTGTAGGCTCTGTGCACAGAAAATATCAGCTGTGCAGCTTTTGAAGGAAGGTTAAATTTTGGTGCGCCACATAACGACACTCGGAGTAATATACTTTAAAATTTGACTACACGTCAGAATATAGTATGTACACCACATTGATTGCACTAGAAAATATTGTAGAACTTGTGAAAACCATAAATACACAACAACTTTTCAATTTTAAGAACGTCTGTGTTTGCTATCAGAATCAGAACCGTAATTTTTGTGCGCTCTGTTGTAAAGTATGTGCGCTCACTCGGCAAGGTGTGTGCGCGCGCACAGCTAGAGGGAACAGTGATTGGAAGATATACAAAAAGGATGGACAGAGTTAAAGCAAGCACAGGAAAAGTTGAAAGAGAAGGCTGAGGATCTGGAAGATCGCTCAAGGAGAAATAATATAAGAGTGCGAGGCATCCCAGAGAGCCCCCAATATAAAAATTGTGAAGAAGTCATTAAAAAAGTGTTTGAAATGCTGTTACAAGCTGCGGCTCTAGAAGAGTGTGAGGGGGTGAGTCACTGCAAATTGAAAGGGCGCATAGGGGGCTGGGTCCAATCCGAGATAACAACAGACCAAGGGACATAGTGGTGTGCTTGAGATCTTTCAAAAGTAAAGAAAATATCTTGAAGGCTGCATGGAAACTGGGACATTTTCAGTGGGAAGGACAAGCAGTGGAATTATTCTAGGATTTAGCCCTGGGCACATTACAGCGTCTGAGAGAGATGAGGGAGGTGACGGCATACCTGAGGAGGGAGGAGGTGCATTATAAATGGCTGTACCCCTTTTGGACTTCTATTAACAGTGAAAGGGATGTTGAAGGGTGAAGACCAGCGAAGGTGTGCTCGGAGAATTGGGGCTAAACAGTCTGCCAGGGGGCAACGAGAGCCAAGCAACACCAAAGAATGGCACAACATCCGGGGCCAGGGCAGCCAGTTTGAGATGACATAGAACACCAGCTCAAGGTCGGAGGCTGGCAAGGCTGACCAAAGGCAGCCCAGGAGTAAAAATGACAGGGAAAGATATCGGTTGAGGAGGAAGATCCCAGAGAATCTGGCACAAGAAGTATCAATAATTGAACTGTGCTGCAGGATATTGATAAGAGATTTGTATGAAATGATGTTTGAAGTGCATAGGAGGAGGGTGGGGGGAGGAGGTGGGGGAGAAGGGAGGGGGGAAGGTTTAGGTGGTATATTGTTTTGCCAGTATTATGAATGTAAATAATGGGCAGAGATAATGGGAACGGGGCAGTGGGAGGAACAGGTTACGGGAGGGGGGGGGGGTAAAGACTGGGTAGCGTAGTGGGGAGAGGAAGGCGGGGCGGGGAAGAATGGGGGGGTGTAACTAGTTAAGGGCTGAGACAAAGGGAGGGATAGGCCGGGATATTAGAGGTGGGGATTAGGTGTGAGGGAGGGGGGAATGGAAGGGGAGGTGCAAAGGAAGAGGTCTGATTGCCACATTATATGGAATGCCAATCTCCATGGAGGGGACGAGGGAGGGGAGGGGAGGGGGGAGTGTGATGGGGGGGAGGTGAGGGGGCAAGAGAAGGGAGGGGCAAGGTTAGCCAAGGGAGGAGAAGGGGGGGTATTGCTAAAAGGTGAGTTAAAGATCTCAATTTTCCATTTAAAAGGCAGAAAAGAGCTTCAGCGTCAAAGGGCCACAGTGGTGGTAATACAGGAAACGCATCTGACCAGGGCAACAGAGCACTTGGTTAGGCCAAAGGGGTATAGCCTTGGCGTCTATGCATCAAACACAGTAGAAAAGAAAAAAGGGGGAGTGGCGATTTTGATCGAATCGAAGATTAAGTTGGTGCTCCAAAATATAATTAGAGACAAAGCGGGAAGATATGTGCTAATACGCATAAAAATAGGGGCGGAATGGTACTGTGTAGTGAATGTGTATGCACCAACAGGGGCACAAGGGGACTTCTGGAGGGCACTTAATGAAGAGGTGGGTAAGTTGGGGGCAGGTACGCTTATGTGGTGGGGACTTTAATCTAACTTGGCATCCGGAAAGGGATGCCACAGGGAAAAGGGAAGGTAGGAGGGCGGACAGGAATAAATGCCATAAATTTTGTGCAACATTGACTGGTAGACAATTGGAGATTCCAACACCCCCAGAAAAAACAATTCTCCTATTTTTCACCGGTACGTGGATCATATTCAAGAAGTGATGCTATTTGGGTAACAAAAGAGGCGGTAGGGAGGATTAAGGGGGACGAGATGGACCCAGTAATGTGGTCAGATCATGCGCGAGGAGAAGGGAGGGGGAAACAGTTTTGGAGATTAAATGAATCTTTACTAGAAGACGAGAGAGTCAAGGAGGAAATAGAGAAATACCGGATTACTTTAGAAGAAATGATAACGGGGAGGTGGCCTGGGGGGGGGGGGGTATGGGATGGGTTTAAAGCTGTAGTGAGAGGAGTATTGATCAAATAGGGGGCGCGTATAAAGAAAGAGAAGGCAGGGATAGAGAGTTACGATTACGTCTCTTGAGATTGGAGGAGCTGGATGCAAAAGATAGAAGCGGAGGTTATAGAGGCCAAGTATTGGCAGTAAGAGCACAAATTAACGCTATGCAGGCCAAAACAATTAGATATAATATGCAATTATTGAAGCAAGAATTTTTTTGAGGGAGGGAACAAGGTGGTCAGTTATATGGCGCAAAAATTGAAACAAAGGAAATTAAGAGCACATATACTAAAGGTACGTGACTCGGGAGGGAAATTTTAGTCCAGAGGGATGGAGAAATCAGAGAGGCGTTTAAAGAATTCTACCAAGCATTGTATGCAGCGAGAACAGCTCCTCCGGTGGGACGGGTGTATAGTTATTTGGACTCGACCCAGCTTCTGAGGTTGGAGGAGGAGGTGCAAGGAGAGCTGAACAATGTAATTAAACCAGAAGAAGATAGGATAGCCATAAAACAGCTGAAGGTAGATAAGGTGCCTGGGCTAGATGGATTAACAGCGAAATTTTATAGAAAATTTGGGGAAGCATTAATCACCCTGTTAGGCTGTTTAATCTGTCAAGAGAGGGAGGAGCATTGGCAGCTACAATGGGCTGGGCAGGCATATCTTTAATACCCAAAGAAGGAAAAGATCCACAAGATTTCGCATCCTATAGACCAATTTCACTGTTGAATTTAGATGCTAAATTGTTGGCGAAGATATTGGCTACACGCTTAAAGTAATAGGGAAATTAGTTCACCAGGATCAAGTGGGGTTTATCCCAGGTAGACAAGTAGCCGATAATATTCAGAAGATTTTAATTTTAAATTTAATATGGTCAATTGAACAGAGTAAGAAGGAGGCTCTGTTGTCCCTGGAGGCGGAAAAGGCCTTTGACCAAGTATCGTGGCCCTTTCTATTCCAGGTGATGGAAAAAATGGGGTTAGGTGAACATTTCATGGGTTGGATACAGGCATTATATCAAAGCCCAAAGGCGTGTGTTAGAGTAAATGGGGCCTATTCCTCCTCCTCCGAACAAGGAAGGGGAATGAGGCATTGCTGCCCCCTTTCACCCCTGTTATTTGCTCTCAATAGAACCTTTTTCAGCAAGGATAAGGGAACATGCGGATTTGAAGGGGATAGGTATAGGGAAGCAGGAATATAGGTTATCATTATTTGCGGATGATATTCTGATGAGCGTGTCTAGACCAAATGTCTCTCTGCCAATAATCATGTGGGAATTAGGTGAATTTGGAAAGCTATCAGGACTCACTATAAATTGGACAAAGTCTGAAATACTAAATTTGTCATTAGTTAAGGAGGTACAGGAAAAATTGAAAAAAATACCTGTTTAGGTGGACACAGCGTGTAATTAGGTATTTGGGGATCCACATAAGTAATACGTTTAACTCTTTATATGATCTAAATTACCCTAAGCTGTTTGGACAAGTGGAAGGATGGTTGAATATGTGGGGCCAGGGATATTTATCATGGCTTGGACATATAGCAACAGTAAAGATGATGTTGCTCCATCTTTTTCAAACGTTACCAATAAGGGTACCGTTGAAGAGACTAAAGCAAATACAAAGGAATGTTAATAGGTCTATATAGCAGGGAAAGAGCCCCAGGGTAGCTATGTGTACGCTGCAAAGGGCTAAGGAGGAGGGAGGGTTGGGGGTCCCCAACTTTAGGAAGTATTATGTTGCAGCGCAGTTGAAAACAGTGCATGATTGGCATGGGGGAAACAGAAACATTGTGTTCAAATGGAAGAGGTGTCAGTAGGGGGGGGGGTGGGATTAGAAAGGTTAGTATGGAGGGGAGGTAAGGGTAGGGGGCAGAATCCCATCATTGAGCACACACTGAATATATGGCAACGGTATAGGAAGGTACTAGTGCAGGATAAAGGGTACATGCAGGAGTTGACCTTGGAGGCATGCTTTGAGGAGGGAAAGGGGCCAGATAAGAGTGTAGTAAGGCACTGGGCTAAGTTGGGATTAACGCATATTGCACAAGTAGTACAAAAAGAGGGAGTCGGATTTTGAAGGGATGAGGGATTTATATGGACTATCAATGCATGATCAATATAGTTATCTTCAGATGAGTCATTTTTTAAAACAGAGGAAGGTGTGGTAAGATTTATGGAGTAACGGGGTGGTTTGAGGTCCTTTGTACAGGGCAAGTGGGATGCAAAGGAGCCTTATCAAAAATATATAAGGGCTTACTGGAAGTGGAATGGGGGGAGCAGATCTGGGACAAAATAGTTCAAACGGTGGCGGGCATCTCGATAGCTACCCAAATAAAAGAAAATGCATATGAAGTGGTGATCCAGTGGTATTGGACACTGATACATAAATGGAGGGCGGGACGGAACAAACAGGTAAGTGTTGGAGGGGATGCCAGGAGAGGGGTACCCTGTTACACATGTGGTGGAGCTGCGGGAAAATACGCCAATATTGGGAAGAGGTGTTGGACATAATATATGAGATGACAGGCTACCGATTAGATAGTAGGCCGGAGGTGTGTCTGTTGCAATATATGGAGGAGGATATCCCGATGCGGGACAAGTAAGTGTTGCACCACTGTATAGTGGCGGCATGGGGTGAAATTGCTAAATTATGGACAGGAATACGACCACCAAGGAGTAGGGATTTTGTCCGCAGGGTGGCTGATTTGTGTTTGATGCATAGACTGACGGGACTTAAGAAGGGGAAAGGGGATACGATTTTGGAGCAATGGAAAAATGTCTTTTACTTGGTTGGAAATAAATGGGGGCTAGTAGCTTAGGTGTGACAATCGTTAAGGACCAACCAAATTCACGGAAAAAATGTGATATTTCACGGGAGGTCTCTGAAAATTTGTCATATTTCATGGATAATTCACGGGCACAGAAGTACTTGACATTATGCAGGCCCTCATTCGGGCAGCAGCAGCAGAAAGAGAAATCCTGTGCAGCAAGTGTGGGGAGTTATCTTTCCAGAAGAGTCCACAAAGAAATTTCCTTCAAGACGCCAACAGGAAATGCTCTGCAGCCACCGGAAACATTCTCTTCCCCTCATGAGAGGGAGTTCTGCATTCCAGGGCGCTGTGGTAATGGCTGCAGCAGCCTGGGGCCCCCGAAATTGCAGTAAGGCAGCCTAACAGCAAAGCAAGTGCACCACCAGCACACCCACGCTTCTCCTACCATCAAGCTCACGACCCGATCAGATGATCGTCGCAGCACAGCACACCACACCATATGCAACATCATCAAGCACCATAAACTACACTACCACATTTATGCTGACGACATCATGGTATACGCTCCAATCAACCTACTAGCACTAAATACCACAACAATAACCAAATGCCTCGAAGACATGAATGACTGGCTCAACAACTTAACAGTCAACTATGATAAAACCGAGGCAATGTTTGTCACCGGGATTCCCACCTTCATACCTCCACAAACTATCAAACATATAGTAGTCAAAGAAGTTAAGTATCTAGGCATCACATTGGACAGAGCGCTGAACCTGAAATCCCACATCACCAAAACCGCAAACAGGGCCTATCAGCAGTTGAGGACCATCAGACAAATCAAACCAATACTCCGTCAGGACCACTTCTGCACAGTGTGCCAAGCACTCATCACATCACTGCTTGACTATGGAAACTCGCTATACCAAGGCCTCCCTCAGCAGACACTACACCCACTACAGATGGTGCAAAACACCACAGCACGCATCATTACAGACACTCCAAGGACAGAGCACATCACCCCTGTCTTACAACTACTACACTGGCTCTCAATGCTGGCAAGAGCTAAATACAAAACAATTATGATCATCTTCAAAATCATTCACCATTTCTCAGCAGATGTACTCCAAAACGTTATAACAAGAGATACCAGCAATAGACCAAGAAGAGCCAATAACGACAACATGATTGGCACACCTGCAGGCTATCACAAAACCAAGCAAACAACTTCAAAAAGAGCTCCATCACTACTGGCGTCCACACTATGGAACTCCCTCCCAACGAGCCTGAGGGCACTAGATGACATCAGACTTCCGCAAAGACCTCAAAACACTGCTATTTATAGAATCATACGAGCATTTAGACAACAACCCATACCCAAACAGAAACACAACCACCTCAGCCAACTAGGCACGCACTCATCCTACCTATACACACAAGTTTTTATTGTACTACGTTATTAAACACCCTCGGTTTACATTGAACAAACTGAAATTACATTGAACAGGGCATTATAACTTGGAGATAACTATTTTACAGGGAACATGGGCTATGGAGGGTTAAGTGGCTTGCCCAAGACCACAAGGAGCACCTGTGGGACTAGAAACCCCAGTCCTTCCAGCCCAAGGTTGCTGTCCTCTAGTGGGATTTGAACCCCGACCTTCTGGCCTGAAGTACCTTGCCCCCAACCACTAGGCCACTCCTCCACTCAATCCACGTGATGTGATGTGACGTGACCACCTTGATTGAAGGATAAGGTGGCATACAAATCTGTCTAAATAAATTAGGTGGTCTTAACGACAGACTCCTCCCTGGCGGACTGGGGAGCCCACTGTGATGGGCAGCACACTCAAGGAACCTGGTCCCTCGGAGTTCTGGCAGCAGCTCCAATCTGCTAGAGCTCCTGGCCGTCTGCCTCGCACTTGAGGTTTTCTGGGACCGCCTGCAGCACCGAGCAGTGCTGGTCCAGACGGCCAACCAGGTCACAATGTTCTGTGTGAACAAACAAGGAGGTACTGGTTCCTGCAGCCTCTGTTTGAAGGCGACAGCCTTATGCTCCTTTGTGGTGAGCCAGGGCATGACCATCTGGGCCATTTACCTCCCGGGCCAGGACAATACATTGGTGGATCGGCTCAGCAGAGTCCTTCGGCTGCACGAGTGGCGGCTTTTCCAGAATTGGGGGACTCCAGATCTGGACCTCTTTGCCAGTCCTGCGAATGCACAGCTCCCTCGGTTCTGCAGTCCCCTCCCTCACCTGGGCAGGGTGACCCTGGGTGCCTTCCTTATCTCGTGAGAAACAGGCCTGCTATATGCCTCCCCCCCCCCCCCCCCAACACACACCCTTCATTGCCCAGACCCTTCTCAAGGTCCAGTGGGACAGGGCCTTGATTGAATCTCATAGTCCCGAGGTGGCCTTGGAAGCCTTGGTTTTCCCCTACTGCTCTGTCTCTCGATGAGCCCCCGGACCCTCTTGGTTTCTCACCGGAGCTGCTGACATAGGAGGAAGGTCTGCTTCTCCACCCCAATCTGAGGTCCCTATATCCCACAGCTTGGCGACTGAGCGGGTCGCTCTAGCCTCCTACCATCTTTCCATGGAGATCAAGGACATTCTTTTGGCCTCATTAAAGGACTCCACCAGACTGGCTTATGCCTTGAAGTGGCATTGGTTCTTGGTGTGGTGCTCGGAGCTCCAAGCAAATCCATTTTCATGCCCTACCAGTTTGGTCTTGCAGTTACCTGCTCCACCTCACAGTCTGGGCTGAAGTCTAACTTGGTCAGGGTTCACCTGAGTGCCATCTCGGCAAACCTCTTTTGGGGCAACCACTTGTCTCTCATTTCATGCGAGGCCTGCTCCTTTCCAGGCCCCCTACCTGCTGCCCTCCAGTGAAATGGGACCTCGGTATGGTCCTCATGCAGCTGACCAAGCCGCCCTTTGAGCCTATGACTACCTGCCCGCTGCAGAATCTGTCATGGAAGGTGGCCTTCCTGGTGGCTCTCACCTCTGCCCAGAGAGTCAGTGAACTCCAGGCACTGGCCAAGGCATTGTACACAAAGTTTTATAGGAACTGGGTGGTCCTACGGACACGCCCCAAGTTCCTCCCGAAGGTTGTCTCAGATTTTCATCTCAGCCAAGCGGTAGGGCTGCCTTCCTTCTTCCCTCAGCCCCACGCTGACCAGGCATCGGCGAGTCTCCACACCCTGGATTGTAAGAGCTCTTTTTCTACCTGCATCGGACTCGGACCACCGCAGATCCGGACATCTCTTCGTCTCCTTCAATCCCAGCCATCCGGGGCTGGCGATCACCAAGCGTACTTTGTCTATCTGGGTGGCGGACTGCATTGCCTTTGCCCAGGCTGGGTTTCCCCTGGACCGCAGAGTCGCGGCTCACAATGTCCGAGCAATGGTGACATCGGTTGCTAGCCTGCGCTCTGTGCCACTGGCAGACATCTGCTAGTCCTCCACTCACACCTTCGTGTGGTACATTTACTGCTGGGAGAGGGAGTCCCATCAGGAAGTAGCCTTCGGTCAGGCTGTACTCCGTAATCTGTTCGGGGTTTAAGGAACTCCTTCCCTCTGACCCTTCTTGTTCCAGCTACCGGGAACTTGGTCATTAATGGACCAGGGATCCTCGAGCTGCTTTTGGCTTTCACTGGCAACTACTCACGGCTCTGCCGTGCTTGTTCCTACAGGTCCTCAGTAGCCTGTAGCTAGGGAGTCCCATATATGAGGACTGACTTCCTGCTTGTTCTGGAGAAAGCGTAGTTACTCACCTGTAATGGGTGTTCTCCAGGGACAGCATGAATCAGTCCTCACAACTCCCCCTCCTCCCCTTGGAGTTGCTGTATATTTTTGCCATATTCTTGAAGGGGCTATAGCTATGGCATCGGACTGAGTAAGATGGCACCCTTGGGCGAGAAGGGGACCACGCATGCATGGTGGCATTCCCAAAGACTTTCTTTGAAAGCTGGGGATATGTTTTGCGCGGGCTCTGTCGGTGCCAAAGTCACCAATATGTGAGGACTAATTCCTGCTGTCCCTGGAGAACATCTGTTACAGGTGTTTGCCCGTTCCACTCCATTCGTTATTTTATAGACCTTTATCGTATCTCCCTTCAGATTTCCAAGCTGGAGAGCCCTAACCTTTTAAGCCTCCCCTCATTGGGGTATCCTTCCATCTCCTTTATCATTTTGGTCACCCTTTTTTTACTTCCTCTGTATCCTTTTGGAGATATGGTGACCAGAATTGCATACAGTATTCAAGGGGCTATACAGAGGTGTTTAGCAGGCCTTGATGAATTTTATTGACATGTAATGGCCAGCCTAAAAATCTAGGATCTGGCCCCCAAAATCTAGATCACAGGGAATGGCCCTATCCTCAAATGTGTATCGCAGTTCCCTTTTTTTTTTTGTAGATTTTGGGCCTAATTTACTAAGATTTTGTTTTCCCTTTTTTCTATGGGGGAAAAAAGCTTAATAAATCAGGCTCTTAATGGACTACCGCACAGTGCCAACAGAAGGCAGTGGCAGCCTTCCTCTCCCACCACCCTCACTGACCCTTTAAGCTATACCCGTGGGGGGGGGGGGGTGCTGCATATTCGTAGTGGGAGAGGGGTGCACCTTTTTGTTACATACACATTGTGCTCTTTACTTCCCATGCATTCATCACCCATCCCTCCCACTGCTTGCCCCCCCCCCCCCCCCCCCCAACTCTGTTTTCCTTCCAAGGCTCTTTCCTCTTCTCCCTCTCCCTTGCACCCTCACTGCTTTCCATTCTCCCCCCCCCCCCTTGTTTAATCAAACCTACTGCCCCTATACATTTCTTTAGCCATCAGTAGCAAAATTCCCCTGCCTCTAAACTCTTTTTAGGTGGTGGCAGCACTTCTGTACACAGGAGATGCGATACCCGTGGGCAGACAGAGCCAGTCTCTGCTGTGATTGCAGCCTTCTGCAGCACTTCTGCTGCTATCCATGCTGCTGACCATGTGCTCTGAACCCCAGGAGCCAGGTTTGATTTTTCAGTTGCTATGGCAGCCTGGTGCCTGGGGTTTGTTTGAGCCCTGCATTTTTAATATCCTTGGTTTTATTCAAGGTGCGGTCACACCATGGAACGATACAGAGGCATTATAATATCCTTGGTTTTCTTCTCCATTCCTTCCCTTATGAGTCCTAGTATTTTATTTGCTTTATTGGCCACTGCTGCATAGTGGGAAGATGGTTTCAGCATTATTATCTATGGCAAGGCTCAACAAATCCTGGGGTAGCAGGTCACCATGACTGCAAATTGCACCCTGGCACAAAGGATTTGAAAGCCCTGAGTTCAGCTTGGCAATTCTCCCTGTATCTCAATCTGTTCTTTACAAAGAACTTGAGCCGCATAGGGGGAGGAAGTACTTCCTGATTGTGCCATTGCAAGTCTCGTAAGTCTCGTGAGACTTGCAATGACTAGATTAGGAGGATCTTCCTGTACTGTATGGCTCAAGCTCTTTGAGAGCCAGTTGCGGTGGAGGGGTAGGCACCACGTTTTCATTCAGCATGGCGGGGTGATGGCAGCAGAGGGGAGAAGAGGGATCCGGTGTGATGGCTGCTGGCGGGAGAGGGGTGCCAAAGAGACCTTAAGTGATGGCTGATGGGGGATGAGGGGGAGGCAGGGACAATGAGGGAAACACTGGCAGATGGGGGGGGGGGGCGCAGCCACACACATTTTACCATGCCATGGTGTTATGTGAAGCAAGAAAGGAAACTGCCTCAGGTGTTGGCAACATACTCCATTGGGATTGGTGGGAAGGGGGTAGAAGAGAAGGGTTGTTGGACTTCTCTTGGCACTATGTAGAGGCACATTAAGAGTCTGATTTATTAAACTCTCTTTTCCCATAGAAAATGTGAAACAGTAAATGAAGCCCTTTTTGTGGGGGTGGTGGGGGGCACTGTGACAGAGGCTTCGGCAGCCAGCTCTTAAATTTTTTTTAGCCTTGCTCCTAGATGCCAAAAACATTTTGTCAAAACCTGATCTATGGTAATGCCTGTGTGGTGATTCCTAATGTAAAATCTTGAATCATGTTATAGGTTGGATTGTTCTTCCCAAAGTGCATAACTTTGTACTTGTCGATATTTATTTAAATTTCATCTGCCATTTGGATGCACCATCTTCCAGTTTCTCACCTTCACACCTTCAAAAAAAAAAAACCACATTAGAGAGAGAAGACTTTGCTTGGCTAAATTCATGCTGGCTTTGTCCCATTAAATCATGACTTTATATGTCAGGCCTTAATGGAATCTAAGAGCCAGTCTAAAACTTTTAGGAGCCATCTACCAAGACCTGGGTCGCAGTGCCCCCATCCCCTCAAAGGTATATCACAGCTTCTTTGGGGTTTTTTTGTTTGTGTTTTTATGGCCTGATTTACCATTCTCCCATTTACCACGGGAAAAGAATTTAATAAACCAGGCCATTAACTTGTCATTACATGGTGCCAACAAAAAAAAAAAAGCAACCCTTCTCTCCCCCCCCCCAAACCCCAATGAGTACGTTGTTAGTAGCATATCGGTGATGCTTTTTATAGCTGCACCTGAAGCAATTTTCTGGTAATACGTGAAGAAAATTTATCCCATACTCCCCCCTCCCCCACAGCCTTCAGCCAGTCACTCTGTCTGTCTTATATCCTCCCCCCCCCCCCCCAACCCCACAGTCATCACCCCAGGTCTGTTACCATTCCCATTGTGCTATATGGAAACACTGCTTCTTCCTCCATTGTGATCAGCTCTCTGCAAAGAGGTCAAGCTGTGTGGTGGAAGAAATTTCTGCTGATCTCAAAGTTTCAAGTCTCGTGAGATCAGCAGTAACTTCCTCTATCATGCGGCTCAAGCTCTTTGTAGAGAGCAGATTGTGGTGAAGGGAGGATTACCAGAACTCAGGCAAATACTGGGCACCAGGGTGCAATTTGTAGTTTCCATGGTAATCTAGTGTCCAGGATTTGTTGAGCCTTGCTGTATGTTCAATAATATTGGTCTTTATAATGGTTCCAACCATTTTGCCTAGAACGGTCATGGGGCTCATCGGTCTGTAGTTTCCTGGACCACCTCAGAACGCTTTTTTAAAGATTGGTGTTACATTGACCAGTCTTCAGGTACTACAGAATATTTTAATGATAATATACATCCCAGGTTGCTGAAAGAACTCAAAAATGAGACTGCAGACCCTAATATTAGTATTTGGTGAACTATCTGGTCCAGGTGATTTGCTACTCTTTAGTTTATCAAATTGCTGTATTACCTTTTCCAGATTTATTGAGATTTGTTTTAGTTTCTCAGATACCCATGCCAGAAATTATATTTATAGGTAATGTAAAGACCGAAGCAAAGAATTCATTCAGTCTCTCTGCTATAGCCTTGTCCTTCCTTAATGCACCTTTTACCTCTCCATCTTCTAATGGTCCAACTGACACTCTCTCGCAGGTTATTTGCTATGTACTTGAAAAAAGGTTTGAGTTTCTGCTTCCACAGCCAGCTTCTTTTCAAATTCTCTTTGGTTGCCCTATGAATGTGTTGCATCTAACTTTTCAGTGCTTACATTTCCTGTTTTTGTCATTGGCTCCTTTTTCTGAAAAATGCTTTCTTGGCTATAACAGCCTATCCGACCTCACCTTTAAACCATATCAGCAATTGTTTGGTCTTCCTTCCACCTTTCTTAAAGCTTGGTGTACATCTGGACTGGGCTTCCAAGATAGTATTTTTAAATAACACCTAATCTTTATGATAAATCTTAATCTTTTGCAGTTGCTCCTTTTTAGTTTGTTCTTACTTATTTTTATCATTTTATCATGGTCTCCCTTTAGAGAGTTAAATGCTAGTGCAGTAGATTTCCTTGCTATCCTTCCTAGATTTCTTAAATCAGATATGGTGATATGATTACTTATTGTCAGATGACCCTAACACAGTTACCTCTTGCACCAGATCCTGTATTCCACTAAGGACTAGGTCTAAAATAACTTCCCCTTGTGTTGGTTCCTGAACCAGTTGTTCCAAGAAACTTTATCTCCCAAGCATGTTCTTATGTGATATTGACCCAGTAGATACCGGGGGAATCGAAATTGCCAATTGCTGTGGGGTAATTTTTGTTAGCTTCCCTAGTTTATTATTTTGTCATCTGTCCATTCTGGCCAGGCAGATAGTACACCCCCACTGCCATTGCCTTCCCCTTTTTACATGGACGTTTCTATCCATAGAGATTCTATAGTGTTTGTTTCCTGCTAAACTTTCTTGTCTGACTCAATGCCCTCTTAAACATATAGCACCATACCTTCATCAGTTTGATCTACCCTATCATTGTGATATAATTTATACCCAGGTATCTGTGTCCCATTGGTTGTCCTCTCGTGTGTTATGTTTTTTTTCCACCAAGTCTCTGAGATGCCAGTTTATATCTAACCTTCCTTATCATCCCTCCAGTCTAGTCCCGAACCTCTGGGTTTAGTACCACCTCTCGCAGCTTGGAGACTGAGCACGTCACTCTTTTGACACCAGTATAAATAGTCCAGGAACCGCCTCCTTGCTCCAGTAATCTGTCTCCAAGCATCTGGAGGAGTAGTGAGCCTAGGAGGTTCAGGACTCGCTGGAGGAATGAATAAGGAGGTTTAGGGGTCAACTAGTTAGGAAGCTAGGGTGATTTGGATTGAAAAAAAAAAGTAGTAGTATCTTTTATATTTTATAATCTGAGAAGCAAACGTTTTAAGTGCCCTAGGCTTCAGGTGAACAGCTGCAAGGGCTGCCCCCCTCCCCCCTCCTCCCTCCCTGGAAGCCTGTTGCTAGCGGGGAAGAGTGAGGGAGTTGACGGTGGGACCTCCGGCTCCCGAACCCACGGCGTGGGTGAGGAGCCGTGAGACAGATCATCTGGAGAGTCGGCAGTGAGTGGGCTTTTGGAGGGCGCAGCGGTGATTCCTGCAGCAGCTCATCTGTCGGTGCCTCTCTCCCCGATGCTGAAGCCGCTGAGTGCGGGTGAGCAGAGCAAGGCTCTCATCGGCTGCAGGAAGCGGCGGAGGTAAGCAAGCCGCGCAGGCAGCAGGGGGCCGGCAGCCAAGTGTTCGGTAGCGCGGTTAGGCGTTTCGGAGCCATTAGGCCCAGGCCACATAGCAGCGCGGGAAAGCGTTGGGCAGCTACTTGCCTGTCGTCGGGGGAATTATTCCTTGAATAGGCTTCGAGTGACAGGGACTAGTAGTGAGACTTCTCAGACTGATCTGTTTAATTTTCATTTAAAAAAAAAAAAAAGCAAAAGAAACAGCAGTTTTGTGGAAGTCTGACTGGCAGGATGTCATGCCTTCTAGGCCTCAGTGTTTGCTGTGTGGGGCCAGAAGAGGGTCAGTTTCTGAAGCGGGGGGGTGCAGGGGATGTGCGCAAGAAGCGGCCTCTGTGGATATTTCAATGGAAAGTGGGGTAGAGGTTCAAAAAGGGAATTCTTCTGCCTCGCCAGAACCCCTTTCTTCTTCGGCACCACCCCCGGAGCTGGTAGCGGGGCCATCCTCAGCTCCAGACATTCCCTCTTCCCAACCTCTGTTACAGGGGGGATTGGTGGCGATATTTTCTCAAGAATTTGTGACACTGCTCCAGCAAGACCTCGGGGGTGTGCGAGGGTCAGTAGGTACTGCCGTGGAGGGGGAGCTTGGGGGTAAAGCGCCCAGGAACTCCTCTGGACTCAGGGTGCTTCCCGCCCCCCCCAATCTAAGAAGCCTAAGATGGTGAGTGACAGGGCGGAACAGGCCATAGTCTCGGAGGATCAGTCAGAAAATTTGGAAGACTTGGATATAGAACAAGAGTTGGAGGACGGTGAGATCACGGAGCAGGAGGACCAAGCAAGGGTGGTTTGGGTGTTCTGGCGAGAGGAGTTGCCGGCGCTTATCATGGAAACGCTTAAGGCGCTTAACATGCCAGCTACGGGTCTGGCGGAGGATTCCACGTTGTAAGACCCGTTATTGCAGGTTGTGCGAAGGTCCCAGAGTTTTTCCAATACATAGAGTAGTTAAGGAAATGATTCAAGAGGAATGGAACATGCCAGAGTCGGGGCAAAAAGGCTCCAGAGTGATGGCACGCCTTTACCCTTTGGCGGACCAGGATAATCTTTTTAGATCTCCTAAGGTGGATGCGGCGGTGGCAGCTGTTACTAAGAAGACAACGATTCCAGTAGAAGGTAGTGCCGCTCTTAAGGATGCCCAGGATAAGAGGCTAGACACCTTATTAAAGCAAGTCTTTGAGTTCAATGCGCTTTCCATGCATGCTTCTATTTGTGGGGCATGGGTGGCAAGGGCCTGTCTTTGATGGTCCCAAAGGATTCAGGGAATACAGGTAGAGGACACGGCCGAGGAAGCAGCCTTGTTGAAGACCGGGGCGGCTTATTTGGTGGATATTCATTATGATCTTATTCGCGGCCTTTCGAAAAGTATGGCGTCGGTGATGGTGGCGCGGAGGTATCTGTGGCTTTGTAACTGGGCAGCCGATGGTTCCTCTAAAGCAAGGCTAAGTAAGCTCCCCTTTCGGAGTAAGCTCCTCTTTGGAGAGGATTTGGATAAGTTAGTTAAGGATCTCGGGGAGTCTAAGGGCGGAAAGTTGCCTGAGGACAAGCAGAAGCAGGGATGTCCTCTGGGGACAACCAAAAGTCAGCAAAGGGAGTTTTGCCGTTTTCGCTTGCCGAGATTTGCTCAGTTTCAGAGGGGACGTTTTCCTTACAGATCCCAGGGGTTTCGAGGGTTCAGAGGAGCAGGGAGAGGTTTTGGAGCTTCCTCGAGCCTCAAGAAACCACAATGAAGTGAGGGGGGGTCCAGGTAGGATTAGTGCCCGTGGGGGGGGGGGGGGGTAGACTAAGGGAGTTCTATCCTGCCTGGACCCAAATTACGTCGGATCAGTGGGTGTTGGAGGTCATTCGGAAAGGGTATGCTCTAGAGTTCCAATGCCCAGTGGTTGACTCCTTCATTCTGTCTCCCTGCAGGGCACGATCAAAGCTGTCAGTGGTGCGAGAGACTTTAGAAAGACTTCTGGCCCTCATGGCGGTAGTGCCAGTACCTTCGGACCAGTACAGATATATTTCCTTATCGTTCCTCCAGTTTAGTCCTCCACCTCTGGGTAGTGCACCTCCTCCTGCAGCATGAAGACTGGACTTGTAAAACTTGTGACATAGCCATCAGGAATCCCCCATCAGCCCCAGTGTGTCCAGTCTTCCTGCAGCAGGAGGACGTAGTGAGCCTAGGTGTTGGGCTCACTGGAGAAACTAATAAGCAGCAGGCTAGTTTAGAGTCTAAATTTCTAAATTTCACTTTAAAATGCCTTTATTTGTGTGTGTTTGGGGATTTTTAAATTTTCTATTTTTTGCCTAAGGTTTCTTCTCCGTTTCATTTGAATCAGACTGTTTCCTTGCCAGTCTTGCAGGACGCAGACGGGCGCGCTTCCAATAAAAGGTTGCGTCGTCTGGACATTAAGAGAGTATTGCGTCAATATTTGACGGTTTCTGAGTCGTTCCGCAAGTCGGATCGGCTATTTGTTCTGTTTGGAGGTCCCAGGAAGGGTGAGGCGGCAGCGAGAGCTTCCATTTCCAGGTGGATCAAGGAGGCGATTGTCTCAGCTTATCTCTTGCAGGGGCGTTCGCCGATGGATTTGAGGGCTCACTCTACAAGGGCTCAAGCGGCTTCCTGAGCAGAGCACAGTTTGGTTCCGCCAGCGGAAATTTGTAAAACTGCCACCTGGTCATCTCTCCATACCTTCAGTAAACACTACCGCCTTGATGTGTTGGCAGCAAATGATGCCTGTTTCGGGTCGGCGGTGTTGCGTGCCGGCTGTCAGGGTCCCTCCCGTTAATACTGCTCTGTTATATCCCAGAGGTGGAGGACTAAACTGGGGGAACGATAAGGAAATTGAAATTACACTAACCTGGTAATTGTAGTTCCTTGAGTGACGACAGTTTAGTCCTCATTCCCACCCAGGGATTACTTTTTAGCAGGGCACGCTTATTTGGGGCAGGGATCATATGCACAGGTTAGCTTCTTTACAGACTATTGTCTGTTCTTCTTTCTGCGTCTCTCAGATCAGTTGCTCTTCTCTGTCTCTTCCTCTGTTCAGTCTTGAGCTCGGCAGGGGGGAGGTAGTTCATGAGTGGGTTTCACCCTTTTTGATTTCAAAGGAGTGTTTCATAGTTCATAGGTTCTCTAGTTATGCATTGCATTGAAGTTTGGAATGTTTAAAATACGAGCTACTTATTTGTTGCTCTTTTGAGTCTGCTTTGTCACTAGTTCACTGGGGCTGATGGGGGATTCCTGATGGCTATATCCAGTGATGCCACAAGTTTTACAAGTCCAGTCTTCATGCTGCAGGAGGAGGTGCACTACCCAGAGGTGGAGGACTAAACTGTTGTCACTCAAGGAACTACAATTACCAGGTTAGTGTAATTTAAATTTTGTGGTGCTAAAAAAGGAGGGAACTTTTTGGCGAATTCTGGATCGCAAAAGAGTGAATCGGTGTCGGAGTGTTGCACTTTCGGATGGAGACTCTGAGATCAGTCATAGTAGCGGTATGGCAGGGAGAATTTCTCATGTCGTTAGATCTCAGAGGCATATCTGCACATACCGATTTGCTGTCCCCATGGGACATTTTCAGTTCCAGGCGTTGCTGTTTGGGTTGGCAACAGCTCCATGAACCTTCACCAAGGTGATGGTAGTGGTGGCGGCAGCATTGCGCAAGGAAGGCATGTTAGTTCACCCTTACCTGGACGATTGGTTGATTCGAGCAAAATCAAGGAGCGAGAGCGAGGAGGCCACCTTCACGGTGGTGCACTTTCTGCAGAACCTAGGATGGGTAGTCAGTGTAGCAAAGAGCAGGCTAGAGCCGTTGCAGAAGTTGGAGTATTTGGGAGCCCGCTTCGACACGAGAGTAGGGAGAGTCTTTCTGCCACATCTCAGGGTGCCAGGGCTAAGAAAGCTTGTTCGAGACTTTCTGGAGATGAGGGCTCCCATGATGTGGCATTATCTATAGCTTCTGGGAATAATGGCGGCTACACTCAAGTTAGTGCCGTGGGTCAGGACCCACATGTGACCGCTGCAGAGCTTTGCTCAGAAGATTAGTCGCATCAGTCCGATCAGTTGTTGCAAAGGCTACCCTGTCCGCAGGATGCAAGGCAGGCTCTTCAGTGGTGGCTAGGTCCAGGGTGTCTGGAGAAGGGGATGCCTTTGGAGTCACCGAATTGGATACCACTGATGACGGATGCCAGTCTATTCGGCTGCGGAGTGCACTTCGAAGGACAGTTTGCCCAGGCCAGTGGACGGAAGGAGAAAGGAGTTGGTCCATCAACAGGTTAGAACTAAGGGCGGTGACGTTAGCACTTTGGGCCTTTCAACAATGTCTGCAAGGGAAGCGATCAGAGTGCTGTCCGACAATGCCACAGTGGTGGCCTTTATCAATCGCCAAGGGGGGCACCAGCAGCATAGCTCTCGAAGAGGAGGCAGAGGAGCTGTTAAGCTGGGCCAAATTTCATCTGGAGGCTTTATCGGCGGTGCATGTGGCAGGGGTGGACAATGTGACAGCCCTGGAGAGTGGGTTCTCCATCAGGAAGTGTTCGACTTACTGGTGCATTGGTGGGGAACTCCGGTGATTGGATCTCATGGCGACATTCAAATCAGCAAAGGCCGAAAGGTTTTACAGCAGAAGACGAGAAAGGATGTCAGAAGGTCTAGACGCTCTGATACAGAGGTGGCCGGAGGAACAGCTCCTATACGTGTTTCCACCCTGGGTGTTAATAGGTCGGGTGCTACAGCAAATAGAGCGGCACAAGGGTCAGGTGATCCTAATTGCGCCGGATTGGCCAAGAAGGCCATGGTATGCCGACCTGATATGTCTCCTGGTGGGGCGGCCATGAAGACTGCCGGGCAGGAGAGATCTGTTAGTGCAGGGTCCATTGAATATGCCTCAGGTAGATCAATTTTCGCTTATGGCTTGGCTCTTGAAAGGGCGAGGTTGAGAGCGAAGGATACTCGACAGCGGTAATTTCTACCTTATTGAGGTCCAGGTGTCGATCTACCTTGATGGCGTATGTAAGGGTCTGGCATCTGTCTGAGTTGTGGTGCGAAGGAAGGCAAGTGCCAGTTTTGAAGGCCTCTGTACCGCAAGTTCTATCCTTTTTGCAAGATTTTTTTGATAAGGGCTTAGTGGCCGCATCCCTGCGAGTCCAGTTGGCAGCGCTGTCCTGTTATCGTGGGAACTGATGCAGAATAGCGCGGTATATAAGAGAATGTAAATAAAGTGCAGGGAATGGTGCTCAGAACACATCCGAATGTTAAACAGTTTTTACGAGTGGCGCTGCTTTTGAGGCCTCCATGCTGAGCAGCGGTGCCCATGTGTGATCTCAATTTAGTGCTGGAGGCATTGGTACGGGAGCCTTTGAGTAAGGCAACATTAAAGGATCTTACTCTCAAGGTGGTGTTTTTGGTGGCTATTTGTTCGGCTCAAAGGATTTTGGAATTGCAGGCTTTGTTGTGTAGGGAGCCTTTTTTGTCGTTCTATGACAAGAAGGTAGTTTTGAGGACCGTTCCCTCTTTCTTGCCTAAGGTGGTGTCGGCGTTTCACTTGAGTCAGGTTGTCGTTGCCAGTTTTCGAGAAAGATAGCAAGGATGAGTCCAAAGGATGGCTGCATCATCTGGATGTAGGGTGAGTGTTGAAGTATTTGCAGAGAACGGCTCTGTTCCGCAGGACAGAGAGATTGTTTGTCTTGTTTGGGGGGCCGAAACAAGGAGAAGTGGTGTCAGCCTTCCATTGCAAGGTGGCTTAAGAAGGCTATTGCATCGGCATATGTATTGAAGGGCAAGGCGGTTCCGAAGGAGCTGAGAGCCCATTTGACTAGGGCACAGGTGGCTTCCTGGGTGAAGTTTAGTTTAGTGCCAGCAGTTGAGATTTGTAAGGCGGCAATGTGGTCGTCATTGAATTCCTTTAAGCATTATCCTCTGGATGTTCAGGCAGAAGGGGATACTCGGTTTGGATCAGCAGTGCTTCAGGCTGGTCTGGCAGGTCCCTCCCATTAAATTGTTCAGTGCTCTGTTACATCCCCAGAGGTTCGGGACTAGACTGGAGGGACGATAAGGAAGGTGAAATTAAACTTACCTGCTAATTGTTGTTCCTTGAACTCCGTCTAGTTCCGCATCCCTCCCTGATGTTACTCTTTGGACTGTAGCCTGAAGCAAAGTAAAATTTTGTCAGTAAGCTACAGAGGCGGCTATAAAGGTTGCTGTCCATTAATGGGGGGGAAGGAATTGGTTCTCAATGATAATAATTGCTACTTGGGGGGGTCCTCGGGAGAAGGCAAGTGCAGGCCTGAGCAGCACTAAAAGAAAATATGGATTGCCTGTTCATTTCAAGAAGTTCTTTTCAGTTGGAATTCTGAAGTTATCTTTATATAGTTATCGTTTTTTGAAAAGTTCTAATAAGTACTTAATTATTGCTCTGGTGAGTCTGCTTTGTCAATAGGTTACTGGAACAAGGAGGCGGTTCCTGGACTATTTATACTGATGTCATCAAAAGAGTGACGTGCTCAGTCTCCAAGCTGTGGGAGGAGGTACTAAACACAGAGGTTCGGGACTAGACTGGAGTTCCTTAAGGAACAACAATTAGCAGGTAAGTCTAATTTCACCTTTTATTCAATGCTATATTTTCTAACTCTTCCATCTTATTTTTTAGACTTCTAGCATTTGCATAGAGGCATTATGAAGTTTTTTTTTGTTCATATTAGCAATATGTAATCTTTCAACTCAGTCTACTCTATATTTAAATGTAAAAGTAACCCAGATGCCTTTATGGGAACCTCTCTATCCAGGATCCCGTAACTTCCCTGTTCTGCTAGTATCCTTGAGATACATCATACTGAACCATGTGCTCTTGGGTGACTAGCTTTTCCAAATATTGATGCTTGTCTTCCTATTTGCCTCTCCTTTCCAGTCCAGGTGCATGGGTTTGCTCATTCACCAGCAGATTGAGACTGAGAAACAAACTGAGTTGAAAGAAACCCTATAAGAAGCTTGTGCACCCTCACTTAGCCAGTATTTTCTCAGTCTCAGCAGATGATGGCTGAGCTTAGCCTGTGGTCTGAACTGATTTGATTGATGGCATTGGGCTAGCTGGGGTTTTCCTCTTACACGAGCCTGGGGGTGCAGAGCCCAGTGGTCTGGGTCCACCCCCCCTCCCCCCCTCCCTCTTTTCCTAGCCACACTTGGAACTCTTCCATTCTTTCTCCCCATCATCTGGGAGGAGGGCCCAGGGTTAAAGCATTTGCAGGATGTGCATTCCAGTACATCCCTCCAATCCAGCCTAGACAAGTGAGTTATGCTCCTCTACCGGCACATGGAGATGGAGAACACAACTTAGAATTGTGCTAAAAGTAGCCTGTGTCCACTGACAATAGCCAGTATTCAGTCTCCAGCAGATAGTAAAGGATCATAGCCTGTGCATCTTGTGATTTGGGCCGAAGTTTGTGGATCAGGCCTGAGGTGTAGAACCTGTTCCCTCCCCCTTCTCCCCCAGCCACTTCTACTGGAGTGCTCCTCTGTCCTCATCCCCAACTTTTGGGAGGGGTCTACTGGTGTAGCAGGCTTCTGTTTCCTGCATGCTGTGTGACCCCATCCTTTTATATAAAGTTATAATGTAAACATTTTGAGTTGGAATGTAGACCACCTTGATTTTAGGAAAAGGTGGTATATAAATCCTGTTAAATAAATGTTAAGATGAAAAAAAAAAAGGAACAAACAGAAGGCAAGCAGCAGCAGCAGAGGCTGGCTGCTTGCTCTGTGGCAGTCCACGGGGGCCACAGTGGACTGGGTAAGTCTTGAGGCAGCTCCGGTTGTGTGGTGCATGAGGGCTGGGAGTCCATAGGCCACAGAGTCTCAAGCTCTGGATTGCAGCTGGTGCATAGTGTGCAGCAGCAGCCACCGCAGAGCTCAGTCCCTGGAAGTCAGGCTGTACTGCAACTGCCTCTACAAGAACATGGCCCGCTACAGATCACCTTGGGGGAGGCTTGTGGGGCAGGCTTGCAGGAGCAGGAGAGTTCTGTGGTTTTGGCGGGAACAGCGACCATGCTGTCTGCTTTGGGCACTAGTTGGGGAGAGCTTGGAGGCTCTAGGGCTGCAGCTAAGGGCTGATTTCCTCTCCAGGCACTCAGTTTTTTTTTTATCTGGAGATAGTATCAGGACCAGGGGGCTCCCCACGTTTGTTCTGATGCTCCATCAGGTATTTGTGATGCAGCAGGCCCTGGAGGAGGGGGGCCCCTCTAGGTCCCTGGGGGATAAGGGTGTGGTGGTCCTGCTCATGGCTAAGCACCCTAGATGGGACAGATTAGAGGAGGACTGAGCATTTCTCCATGGGCTCCCTGGATTTACCTGACTCCTTAGAACGGCCGGGGGGAAGGGGGGAGTCCCACTATGGTCCAGAATTTTCCATCTGGATGATATTCCCTCTCTCATCTTGGAGTCCCTGGCAGTGCTATACCCAATCAACCAGAGGCAGACAGATTGCGTCTACCATGGGTGGACGCTGTGGTGACTCTTAAGACCACCATCCCGTTGGAGAGTGGTGTGACCCTCAAGGACTCACAGGATAGGTGTTCAAGGTGTTAGCCCTGGCCTTACAGGGTGTGATTTGTGGGACATACCTGCCTCACACCTCCCTTCGTTGGTGCAACAGCTCCTGACAGAGACCATGGCTGATTTCACAGACCATGCGGAGGCAGCCAGGCTGTAGTCAGGTTCAGCCTTCCTAGCAGACCTATTGTATGACCTGCATTCCTTAGCATCCCTCAGCCAAGGGCGTGGTAACAAAAGTCTTGGCCCTCCTGGCTGCGTAATTGATTGGCGGATGTGGCCTCTAAGGCAAGACTCAGTAAGCTCCCCTTCAAGGGGGGTTGCTGTTTATTTATTTTATTTATTTATTTATTTAGCTGTATTTATATCTCGCTTTTCACCGGGTCAAAGCGGTCAATTGGGGGATACATTTAACACGAGGGGATATGAGACACATACGCTAATACTTACAGGGAACATGGGCAATGGAGGGTTAAGTGGCTTGCCCAAGACCACAAGGAGTGCCTATAGGACTAGAAATCCCAGACCCTCCGGCCTGAGATTGTTTGGGGAGGACTTGGGTGACTAAGCGCTCACGTTGCTGAAGGGAACGGGCAGAGGAGCTCTCCTATGCTGCTGGGTTAGGAAGTCCCGCAGTTCCGTCCTGCTTGAGCAATAAATCCAGAGATCCATTTCTGCAGAGGGGCCTGTCCTTTGCAGAGTCCCTGGGGGAGGCTGAGGAGCTCCCCCCGGGGCATCCAGAGCCACCATCAAGTCTCCTCAGTAAAAGTCCAGGGGCCCAGGTTGGGACCCTGCCTGTGGATGGCCACCTGCAGCGATTTCTTCCTGCTTGGGTCCAGATCATGTCGAACGTGTGGATACTCAAGGTGATCCGGGAGGGCTAAGCCCTTGTTTGCTAGGCCTCTCACTGATGTCTTCCTGAGGTCAGGCCCCATGCAAGGCTAAAGCAGTGGACGAGACTATCGACAGGCTACTGTAGCTGGAGGCGGTGGTCCCAGTCCCCTGTGAAGATTGGGGCTTGGGTCGCTATTCCATCTACTTTGTAGTCCCAAAGAAGGAAGGCTTGTGGCAGCCTATCTTAGATTTGAATGGCGTGGGCCCTCCAAGTCCCACGCTTACACATGGAGGCCTTGTGGTCAGTGATAGTGGCAGTAAGGCAAGGGACGTTCTTGACTTCTCTGGACCTGTCCAAGGCCTATTTGCATATCCCAGTTTGACTCAAACACCAGCAGTTTCTGTTTCACGATGCCTCGGGGGTTTCAGGCCTTTCGGTCTCACCATGGCGTCGTGAGCCTTTACCAAGGTGATAGTAGTGGCAGTGGACTTGCACAGGCATGGCATTCTGGTCCACCCTTGGATGACTGGCTGAACAGGCCAAGTCGTTCCAGGAAGGTCGCGAGGCGACCAGACAGATCTGTTTGCAGGCCTTGGGCTGGATCATCAATTTCACCAAGCCGAGAGCAGTGCGGTTGGCGTTCAAGAGGGACTAGGGAAGGAAAATTTAGCAGGTAAGGCCTAATTTCACCTTACCTTGCCTGTAAAGTTGGGGGGGAGTGGGGGAGAAGGCAAGGCAGACCAGAAGCTTTACGAGCAGCGGCAGTACAGCTTCACAGAGGTTGCCCGGTAGGAGGGGCTGGTGCCAGATAGGATGTGAGTGTTTTGGGGGAGTGGAGTGCCACAAACTACAGTGCACCTGGCCGACCCAGAGGTCCGCTTCCGGTGCTTGACTTGCGGCAGCCATCGGGCGCAGCTCTCAGCAGAAGGGCTGTGCTGTGGCTGCAGATCTTCAGCAGCCACATTGTGCAGGGACCAGTCAGGGGGCCTCCTGATGACTGCAGTTGCAATGTTTTTCTGGATGCAGGCCGTGGTGTTTTGGTGGGAAGAGACACCATATTGGATGCGGCCACTGCAAGCTAGGCTGTGTGTGGGGACCCTCTGATTTTTATAGCCAGTTTCAGTCCCTGCAGCTGGGAAGGGTTGAGGAGGAACTCCCCTCTTTTCTCCCAGATTTTGTGCTTCTGCTGCACCAGGCCTTGTGTCAAGCAGTGTCAAAGGGGAGGGGAGCTCTTGGGGGGGGGGGTCCCCAGTGATCCAGGGGAGGCCCGCCCCTGTAGCAGCGAAGCGGTCTCATATGGAGCCGCTGGATGTGGAGGAGGGGACAGCTTCTGTGGGGTTGCTGGTTTCCTTAAGGACCCTGGAGGATCTCTTGCATGAGCTCCCGCAGGAGGATTTGGAGGAGGGTTAACTCCCAGTGGGTGAGGATCTGATGGTTGTGTGGATCTTCCATAGGAAGGAGTTGCCTTCTCTCAATTCCCATACTTTAGAGGAGGATCTTTGAGGAATCATGGCCAACACCCTATGAAATGGCAGGAAATCCGATTTCCGAAGCTGTCCCCAGGGCCTTTCCTTTTCACAGTGCTGTGAAAGAACTCTGAGTGGAAGTTTCTCGATGCATGGTTATGTGTTATCAGAACTATGACAAGGATTTATGCTATTGTGTTTGAAGAAAAGGAGAAGTTGAATCTGCCATGGAGAAGTGTGTTGGTGGCAGCAGTTACTAGGAAGACCACCATTCCTGTAAAAGGAGGAACTGCCTTAAAGGAGTCACAGGATTGTCACATGAAGGCCCTACTCAAGCTGTCATTTGAGGTCTCTGCCCTGGCACTACAGGTATTGGTTAGCGGGGCCTTTGTTGCCAGGGCCTGTCTCTAGTGGTCGCAAAGGGTCCCAGAGGGCTCCTTGGTTGAGTCTACAGGATTTGCTGAGGCGGCTTTGTGAAGAACATGGCCACTGTGGTAGCTGCTTGACAATTTTTTTGGCTTCGTAATTGGTCAGCTGACAGTCTCTAAAACGCAGCTCAGCAAACTCCCCTTTGTGGGGCAATTGCTGTTTGGTGTGGACTCAAAAGCTGGTCAAGGACCTTAATGAGTTGAAGGTGCCTTGATGCCTAGAGGATCGATCCAAGGGCTCCTTCCCAGGAAGAGGTGATTTTCAGATGTTTGAGACAGCTAGAGGTGGTAACTCTCAAAGGTCCAGATTTTTACCTCTGGACTAGCCCTTTTGAGGGGGTCACCAGGATGTCCATTCCTCTCTCTCTATACACGCCAGCATCCTTCTGGATTTTGTCATTACCTTTTTTACATATTTAGCTACTTTTAGATCGTTGGACACAATCACGCCCAGGTCCTTCTTTTTTTTTTTTTTTTAAAGACAGAAGTACTTAACTCCATATTCTGTACCGTTCCCTTGGATTTTTTGTAGACCAAATGCATGACCCTTGGCTCTTAGAAATTCTTTTCAATCAGATAGTGTAAGGGTGCTGAGATTCTAATGAAATGTTTAATGCTCTTTGCTAATAAAATGCCTTCTTTGACTCTTAGGCACTTGGTGGAGTGAGTCGGTCATATTTCCCCTCTGCTTTCCTCTCTTCCAGGAATGCATTGGTTTTCTGGCTCGCTTCAGGAGTAGTCCATTTGGTGAAATTATTGCTCAGTATATAATAAACAGATGCACCCAGATCTCCTGGTGCACTATGCTGAATCAGACCCTTGCCAGCTATTGCTGCTGTTCACCTCCTGTAAATCCTTATAGACTTTCTAACCCCATCCCTGACTAGGTGCACACTTCGAGGAGGAATGGATAGTGACAGAGTGAAAAGAAAAGAATGTGGCGCTCATGTATTTTTGAGAGCATTAGCTCTTAACTGAGGAATAAGAAGGGATTTCCTTATCGTCACTCCAGTCCAGTCCCTTTACTTCTGGGATTGTGCAACCCTTCCAGCAGCTTGGAGGCTGAGCTCATCCTTTTTGAGGATGATGCGGTATAAATACCACTGGCACCACCCACAGATCCCAGTATTCTCAGCCTCCAAGCAGCTGGAGGGTTCCAGTAAGCCAAGAGCTTACTGGAGTCTTCATTTATTTTTATCTCTTTAATTTACTTTAGTTTACTTTAATTTAAATTTTCATTTGATTTTTCACTATTAGTTGAACTCTGCGCCTTTAAATTTCTTCTCCTTCCCCCCCCCCCCTCCTCCCATCGCTCTCTCCTTCTCGGTGTCCGAGCTCCCAGCCCAGAGGAGGAGGTTTGCCAACAGCAGCGAGGAGGACCGTAGAAGCCTCCTCTCGTACAGCCGGCCGGCACCCCGAGGCCCTTCCCGTAGGCCTGCCCTGCCTCGCGCCGAAGTCCTCCGGGTGGCTGAGCACTTGAGGCGGCGCCACGATTTCCCCCACAGCCTTACCTACCTCGCACTGCAGCTCCCAGAGCGGCAGGGTGTTGGAGGCAGCCCCGGAGCCCAGAATTCAGCGCAGTATCAGGCGGCGGGCACACAAAACCGGCGGCGTGAGCAGAGACGCCGACCGCTGGTTAGGACTCCATGTGGCTGCGGCCTACCACGTGGAAGCCAGCGGAGGACGGCTGGCTTCCTCGTGCCTGGACAACGGGCTGAGGAGAGAAACAACAAACAGCAAGTACTGGGGAGAAATAAACTAGCTGGTTTTGTTCTATTTTATTTTTAATTTCTTTCCTTTAGTTCCTTTTTTAAAACCTTGCTGTGTTGTGATTTTACGGATTGGGGGAGAGGAGGGCGCATTGAATTCAGATTTGTCTCCCCGTCTTGAATTGTCTGCATTCTTTAAATTAAATTAATTTACATTTATTAATTTAAATGGACTAATTTTATTAAAGCTGTAATTCTAAGTTATTGGCTTAAAGGGGACATGACTGGCAAACCGCGGTGCCCGTCCTGTGGCACTCGTAGAGGTACGGCCTCGGAAGCAGGGGTCTGCAGAGGTGGTGCTGCAGAGGCTGCTTCCGTGGAACAAGAAATCCACTTGTCCATGGCTCAAGCTCCTCAAGGGTCAGGAAGACCCTCTGGAGGGGGGAGGGGAGTCCCAATCTCCTCCGCCTTCAACCTTGGATTTGCCCGGTCCTTCTCTGTCCCTTCCCTCCACATCCGTTGGGGAGGAGGGTGACTGGGATCACTTCTCTCCTGATTTCGTCCTTCTGCTGCACAAGGCCTATTGTATGTGCAAGCAGGGGCTAGGGGCAAGAGAGTCAAGCACGGCAAACGAAGGCGGGTTTGCCAGACCAGTGAAGGCAAGGACCCAGGACTCCGGGGTTCCGCCCAAGCGACCAAGGCTAATGAGCGAGGAGCCTCTCGTGTCCCTTTCACATGACACTCCGGAAGAGGAGGTCTCGGACAAAGAAGTAGGTGAAGATGAGGAGCTCGAAGAGGGAGAGATCCCAGAGGAGGATCAATCCCGCATAGTTTGAGTTTTTCGTCGAGAGGAACTCCCAGCATTGATTAATGATTTCCTGAAGGTGCTCAATGTGGCCTTGGACATGCCAGCAGATGAGGAGCTTTGGAGGATACTTTAATCCAAGCCATTAGGAGGTCTCAGAAGGTGTTTCCTGTTCACAGGGTGGTGCGACAGATGATCCATGAGGAATGGGATCAACCAGAGTCAAGTTTGAGGGGAGTCCGCATTATGGCTCGCCTGTACCCGTTGCCGGAACCAGACAAAACTGCTGAAGTCGCCCAGGGTGGATGCGGCGGTATCAGCAGTAACAAAGAAGACAACTATCCCCGTCGAGGGCAGTGCGGCCCTGAGGGATACTCAAGATAGAAAATTGGATACGCTGCTGAAGCAAGCCTTTGATGTTAGTGCTCTGGCCTTACAGGCCTCGGTGTCAGGGGCTTGGGTGGCTCGGGCCTGTCTGAGGTGGTCCCAGCAACTTCAGCTAGCGGAGGGTACCTCAGGTGACGCGCAAGCTATTATAGCTAGGATGGAGTCGGGCTGCCTACCTGGCGGATAGCCAGTACAACCTCATCAAGAGCCTAGCTAAGAACATGGCCTCGGTGGTAGCAGCTAGGCGTTATTTGTGGCTACGTAATTGGGCAGCCGATGCCTCTTCAAAGGCGCGCCCGAGTCGTCTTCCCTTTAAGGGGAAGCTATTGTTTGGGGAAGACTTAGATAAGTTGGTGAAAGACCTTGGCGAATCTAAAGGAGGCAGGCTTACGGAGGACAGACTGACACAAGGTCGTTCGCTAGCTCCTGTGCGGAGCCAGCCTAGGGATCCCAGGAGGTTTCGTCCAGCCAGGTTGAACCCCTTTCCTAGGGGCCGTTTCCCTTCTAGGGGTCAAAACTTCAGAGGGTTTCGGGGGGCGGGGAGAGGTTTTGGGGCCTCCTCCTCCTCCGTGGGACCTAGAAAACCACAATGAGAAAACGGGGGTCCAGGTGGGTGGCCTGCTGGTGGGGGGCCGTTTAAGGCAGTTTCTTCCCGCCTGGTCCCGGGTCACGTCCGATCAATGGGTCCTAGAAGTGATCCGAGAGGGTTATGCTCTCGAATTTGCAAAGCAAATACTTCCAGCCTTTATTCAGTCTCCCTGCGGATCTCCGGTAAAAAAGGCGGCGATAGAAGTCACACTTTCAAGGCTCATAGCGCTCGGAGCAGTGATCCCTGTTCCGCTAGATCAATGCGGCACCGGTCGATACTCGATTTATTTTGTGGTACCAAAGAAGGAAGGTTCTTTTCGCCCAATCCTGGATCTAAAGCAAGTCAATCGCTGTCTCAAGGTGCCTCATTTCCGGATGGAAACCCTAAAGTCGGTCATCGTGGCCGTAAGGAACAGAGAGTTCCTGACTTCCTTGGATTTGATGGAAACCTATTTGCATATCCCGGTTCGAAGGTCCCATCAACAGTTCCTGAGATTTGCGGTGCCAAGAGGTCATTTTCAATTCCAAGCACTGCCCTTCGGGCTAGCTACGGCTCCTCGGACTTTCACCAAGATAATGGTGGTGGTGGTGTCTGCGGCTCTGCAAAAAGAGGGAATCCTGGTACATCCCTACCTGGACGATTGGCTGATCCGGGCGAAGTCAGAAGAGGAGAGTCTCTCGGCTACTGCCAGAGTGGTAGAAGTCCTGGAGGAGTTAGGGTGGGTCATCAGTCGGGCAAAGAGCAGGTTGATACCCTCTCAAGAGATCGAGTATCTCGGAGCGAGGTTCGACACCAGAAGAGGAAGAGTGTTTCTGTCCAAGAAGAGGTCAATGGACCTAAGGATCCTGGTTTCGCAATTTCTGAGCAGGCAAAACCCTATGGCGTGGCATTACCTTCAATTGCTGGGAACCAAGGCTGCAGCAATAGAGGTAGTTCCGTGGGTCAGGGCTCACATGTGGCCTCTGCAGCGGGCCCTGTTACGTCGGTGGTTCCATCAACATCATCCTTTGTCCATGCAACTGCTCTGCGCTCCTCGAACCAAGAAGGCCCTCCAATGGTGGCGGTACTCAAGGAACCTGGATTGTGGGATGACTCTCGAACCCCCGCAGTGGTTACTTCTGACAACGTATGCCAGCCTGACAGGCTGGGGAGCTCATTGCGAGGACCAGTTCGTCCAGGGATGTTGGACTTTGATGGAGTCTCATTGGTCCATCAACAGACTGGAATTACGAGCGGTAGCCTTAGCTCTCAGGGCACTCGAGCCCTTAGTTCGACAAAGAGCAATTCGTGTCCTCTTCGACAATGTCACCGCAGTGACTTACATCAACCGCCAGGGAGGTACAAGCAGTTCCTCCTTGGAAAAGGAAGTGGACAGCCTGTTCCAGTGGGCTGAAGTCCAGTTGGAGGCTCTTTCAGACCAGCACGTGGCTGGAACGGACAACGTTACAGCCGATTACCTCAGCAGATTCAAGATCGACCATGGGGAGTGGGAGCTGGAGCAGGAGGTCTTCGACCAGATAGTAGCCCGTTGGGGTCCACCAGTCATGGATCTCATGGCACGCTATGCTTCAGCCAAGGCAAGCCGATTTTTCAGTCGAAGGAAGGAAAGGATGTTCGAAGGCTTAGATGCTCTGGCCCAGAGGTGGCCTTCGGAGGGGCTCCTGTATGTGTTCCCTCCATGGGCTCTCATCAGAAGGGTTCTGCAGTGGGTGGAAGCCCACCGAGGTTTGGTAATCCTCATAGCTGCAGATTGGCCTTGCCATCCCTGGTATGCGGACCTGGTGAGGTTAATGGCCGACCGGCCTTGGCGACTCCCCTGCAGAAAGGATCTGTTGAGACAGGGGCCAGTTCGGATGCCTCACGTGGCTCGATTCTCGCTTACGGCCTGGCTATTGAAAGGACGCGGTTCCAGAAGCGGGGGTATTCGGGATCAGTAATCTCAACTTTGAGCGCACGAAAGCGCTCGACCTGTCTTTCCTATGTAAGGGTGTGGCGCATCTTCGAAGCATGGTGTGCGGCGCACCGGAAGAAACCCCTTTCGGCCTCTGTTCCGGAGGTCCTGGAATTTTTGCAAGCAGGTTTTGAGAAGGGCCTAGCGCCCAGCTCCTTACGAGTCCAGTTGGCGGCTATATCTTGTTATAGAGGTAAGGTCCGTGGAAAGTCCTTAGGGGCCCACGCGGATGTAGCCAGGTTCCTAAGAGCAGTTAGACGTCTGCGTCCTCGGCAAAGATCGGTGATTCCTCCTTGGGATCTCAACCTGGTGTTAAATGCCCTGACCAGGGAGCCTTTTGAGCCGGCTAAGAAAGCCTCCCTAAAGGATCTGACACTGAAGACGGTCTTTCTGGTCGCCATTTGCTCGGCCAGACGTGTCTCCGAGCTTCAAGCGCTGTCCTCTCAGCCCCCTTTCTTTCATTCTTCAGGGATAAGGTGGTCTTGCGGACGGTACCCTCCTTCTTGCCCAAGGTCATCTCTCCTATCTCCAGGAACAAGCAGGAATGAGTCTTCACATATGGGTACGTCGGTACCGGCGGAGTCTGCGCGGGAATGCTTCCCAGCATCCAATCAGAAAGCTTTTGGAAGCATCCCAACACGCCTGTGTGCTGCCTTCCCGCCTTCCCAACTGCCTCTCCTCAGTTTTCGTTTTTCTGCGGAGCCGGCAGGACGTCCTCCTGTCACCGCAGAAAATTCATCTTTTAGTTTTTAGTTTTCTTGTGGTCACGGCTGCCTTCCCCGACGCCACCGGTACCGCCGGTGTTTCTTTTTTCTTTTCTTGTAAAATTTTTCCTTTTTAAGGAATATATTTTCCTTCTCAGTGTCTCTCGGTTTTTCAGGCCTGCTAGGCCTCTCCAATTTCCTTCATGGAACCGCCAGCCACTATCCCCAAGAAATGTATGAACTGTGGCGGTACAATTTTTAGGTTGGACACTCAAAATTGGTGTCTAACCTGCTTGGGTCCTGGCCATTTTCCTCCGGAGTGTCCCTCCTATAATATTATTGTGGGAAGAAGTTTTCAACATAGAGTTCCTCTCGACACGCGATCCCCAACTAGTTTCGGGGCACCGACCATATCTTCTACACAGGATCAGGTAACCCAAAAACAGTCTTTTAAGACTAGCCAGTCCTCGAGTGGCAGATCTCATGCACAGCATAGAGATGTCTCCGGCCTTGCCCTCGAGAATCCCCTGGCTACAAAACCCCGGTGGGATCTTCGGCCTCTAAAACCCGTGTGGGGTTTCAGGTTGTTCCTGAGGTTCACCCCTCACAGAACATACCTGAGCCATGCCCGGTGGTGGCATCCGCTTCGAGCGGTACCGATACCCCGGCATCGGCAATGGTGTTGGATGACACATTCCTCACCAAGGATCGTCGTCTGGCGTTCTCGGTACCTACAGGGCCGTCGCACACGCTGCAGACCGACCTTCCAGTATCGGTACCTGTACTAGTACTAGTACCGACGTCGGTACCCTCCAGATGTGCATCGATAGACTCGCTTCTTTCGATGCCGAGTCTGGAATCGATCTCCAGTCTGGAGGACTGGGTACTGACATGCCTCTGTACCGACATTCGGTACCGAAGGCTCGGTTCCAATAATTCGGATCTGGCACTCTCGGCTTCTTCGGTACCGTTAGAGTTGCCACCGGTTGGTCTTCATCCACCGGTATCGGATATGGTACTGAACTCTGTACCGTTCTCCACAGTACCATTGCTGTCGGTGCCTTCCATGCTTCTCTCCTCAGGCTCGCTTCCCTCGATGCCGAGTTTGGAATCGATCCCTAGCATGGACGATCTGTTACCGACGGTCGCTGGTTCTGACTTGCAGTACCAGGGACCACCACCTAAGGATCCCATACTGCACCATCCAGGATCTTCTATTCCTATATACTTGAATAGATCCCTCGGTGCCAACGCTAGTTCTTCATCAGATCTAGCCTATCCAAGGGAAATTCCCTCTGGGGGATCCTTCTTTCCAGTTTTTTCTCCTGGATATGGCAAAATCACTTGCCATTCCTATTCCTGGACGAGATCCTACACAAGGTAATACAGAATACCTCTCTATTCCTACCAAAGCAAAGGAGAATATAATGCTTCCTTTGTATCATTCTTTGCAGGATCTCCTTCTACGAATGTGGGAAGCTCCCTTAAAGGTACCCCCACCTTCCAGGGCAACTGATCTCCTATATCAGGTGCCCCCCTCTCCAGGGTTTCAAAAGACTCAACTGCCTCATCATTCCATTGTGGTAGAATCAGCGATGAGGCGAGTGAAGAGTAATAAAAAGCACTCTTCTTGTCCGCCAGGTCGTGAGTCTAAGACACTAGATGCCTTTGGACGTCAAACCTTCCAGACATCCATGCTTTCAGCAAGAATTCTCTCATATATTTTTTTATATGGGTCTATCTCTTGAGGAGATCACAAAGAAATTACATCTTTTGACTCCTTTTCTTCAAGAGCCCAAGAGTAAAGACTATTCCTCACTGGTTAGTCATACTCAAAATATCTCTAGGTTTCTTACTCGTGCTACCTTAGACTCCTTTGAGTCTGTTAGCAGGACTTCTGCTATAGCTATAGGGGCACGACGTAAAGCCTGGCTTCAGGCTTCAGACTTGGACAAATGGCAACAAGAAAGACTGGGAAATACTCCTTGCACTGGAGAAAATCTCTTCAACAAGGAGTCTTTACTTCAGGTTACTCAGTTATCCACTGACTTTCCTTTTTCTAGAGGCTGTTCTACGCCGCCGCCTTTCCCAGTAGGTAGGAAATGTCCTACCAAACTTTCTTCCCCTAGGGGGAGAAGGTTTTATCCATCATCTGCCCATCAAACAGATGTTCCCAAACAGGGGAAACATCGCCCTGGTTTGAAGAATCCACAACCTTAACAGGGTCAACAAGCCCAGCACTCGCAGGGATTCAAATAGATTGTCACTCTTGGTTGGTGGTTAAGGTGACAGTCTGCTTTTTTCACTGGCAGTATCTGCACTAAATTATCTTAACCTACCTAGATATCTCTTCATGAGACATCTTTTTTTTTTTTTAAGAGTCTTATGATGATCATGCCTATACTTAAGTTTTCCTCTTCCTCTTGAGGGAAAAAGAGGTAACAACTATCAATGGACAGTTGTTTCCCTGTACTAGCATGTATCATCTCATCTGTCAGACTTCCTCCATAGTCGGTCTCTTGCAACTCTGTCTTACCTCCCTCTTCAACATTGGGTTGTAAGAGTGGTTCTTTTACACCGGTAAGCTCCTATAGTCCTCCACGTTGTTTTACTGGGGGATTCTCCCTTCTGGAGTCCTTTTTCCCCTTGTTACCTTAGGGCAGCTCATCAGACAATAGGAAGTCCTATCAGGACTGTTTCTTTTTCCAAGAGGGAAAATAAATTTTCTATGCTGCCCTGGTAGTTGCTGCAGATACAGCAATTCCTAGTGGTTAGGCCACTGGTTGTGTTCTCTACGCAACTAGGGCTTCCCCTCCACTAGCAATCCTAGCCTCAGTGCTAAGTCCCAAACAGGTTATTAACCTTGTTGGGAACCCCTATTATCACATTCTGGTTGGTTAACCTCTATTCTTTGCCTTGGCAGAATAGCTGGTCACCTGCTTGCTTTCCACTGTCAGCTTTTGCTTTCAGCAACCTGCAGCATGCTCTCTGCATCTCTACAAAGTAGCTTTGCACTATGGGCCTTTGCTAGAGAGCATTAGTATCTTGCCTAGCAGATAACCCCAGATGGTTAGGGGAAGAGGGTTCCCCCAGTCATGTCTAACGGGTATTCCCTGCCCTTTCCATCTTATACTAAATCTCTCGAGGCATAAGCCTCAGGCCTTGCATTACATGAAAGCCTAAAGGAGGGCCAATTCCCTGGCTTGGCCCATATCTCCTTGAGTCTTCTCGTCAGAGATAACTTTCTCCAATGGCAGCTAGAGGATGCCTAATACCCATCTTGCCCTCATAGACTGATCACTAGGGTATCTTCCTCCAGAGGCCTCCTCTATCCCATCTCCATACTGCAATTCTGGAGATATCTAGACTTCCTGTCTGCAGACTGACATTATCCTCCTGCCATTTTCACGTAGGCCATCCTGGTTATTCAAGAGCTCAAATTCTGCAAAGAATTCAGCCGCCGCCTTGTCAGGGAGACCTTTCCTCTGACTCTACCAGTCATAACCAGGATAAGAGGATTCTCTATCTATTCAAGCAGGTATCAACCTTCTTGCTGTCAGATGAATCTTCCTCTCTCCCTATATCCCCAAAGAGGATGGGGTTCTATGGACATCTCTCCATCCATATGCCTGGAGACATGTGTCTATATGCCTACCTATTTCGTCTAGGTATATATATATAGATATAGATACATAGATATATTTATCTATATCTGAGTGTCTTCTGCCCATACATATCTCTTTATAGATATATCCATATATACCCTGTGTGTGTATGTATATATATGTGTGTGTATATATATGTATATGTATATATATGTATATGTATGTATGTGTGTGTGTGTGTGTGTGTTTAGATAGATCTGTATCCGTCTACTTATCTGTCTGTTAGGTTCAGATATCCTTACATTCCTATATGATCCTGACAGATGGGCACTACCTCTATCAATGCTATGCCAGCATACTTAGGGGGCTACACCTATAACCACTCCCTGTGGTAATTAACAAACTTTTTCCTTACCATAATCTTTTCAGGTTAGGTACTCCTGAAGCTCTCCATGTACCCTTTTTCTTTCCTAATTGACCCCATTTAGGAAAGACATTGCAGAGCTTCAGTTGCTCTAAAGCTTAGCGCTCCTGAGTCTGTCCTTACTTTCTTATCAGATACAAGGGTCTCCATACCCTTTCTTCCCTACATGGACTGATTCCAACCCCAGTCCAGTTGGGTCAGACTCATTTTTTTCTCTTGGTCCTAGATTTGTACTATTTTTGGACCAAAATAGCTTAAGCTTTCTTTAATAATACCTTCTGCGTCGTCGCTGAAGCTCTACCTCTCATACTACCCCAGTTTTCCCCTGGGGCTATTTCTCACCTTGAAGGGTTTTGACCTCCACTTGTTTTTATTCTACTTTATTACCGCTACTTCTCAGTGAGGTAACCCTTGAGCACATTCACTGGCTCTTCTATCAGATCCATATGTAGCTCAGTGCACTTGTGCAATGCCAACAAGGGAGGCCCAGATTACAATTTTTCACTACTAAATGCTCTCGATACAAGGTCTTCCGCTTTTGAAGCCCTGTTCTAGCCAGCTGTTCCACAGCTCCTTTTCTATATTCAACTCCTACCCTCCATCCCCAGGATGCCTGAGGTCCTGAGGAATAGCATGGCTCGTTCTAGACTTGCAACATGCTAGGACTCCCTCCGGGCATCTGAGCTTGGGAGTCCCCATATGTGAAGACTCATTCCTGTTTGTTCCTGGAGATAGCACAGTTACTTACCTGGAACAGGTGATCTCTGGGAACAGCAGGAATAAGTCTTCACAACCCACCCACCTCCCCTGGGAGTTGCATTTCTCTATCTCTCTCTTTCCCTTCCTTGCTCTCTCTCTCTCTTTGTCTCAGCTTTAAAACTAAACTGAGGAGAGGCAGTTGAGAAGGCGGGAAGGCAGCACGCAGGCGTGTTGGGATGCTTCCAAAAGCTTTCTGATTGGACGTTGGGAAGCGTTCCCGCGCAGACTCCGTCGGTACCGACGTACCCATATGTGAAGACTTATTCCTGCTGTTCCCAGAGATCACCTGTTACAAGTAAGTAACTGTGCTTTCCATGTGAACCAGACGGTTTCGCTTCCGTCTTTCGCGGCAGAAGGGCAAGAGGGGAATGACAAGAAGCTACGTCTTCTGGACGTCCAGAGGGCGTTGAAGCGTTACCTCTCCCGCACAGTGCCCTTTTGAAAGTCCGAACGTTTATTCATTCAGTTCGGAGGGCTACACAAGGGGGAGGCGGTGGCCAAGGCTTCCATCTCTAGGTGGATCAGGGAAGCTATTGCTTCAGCCTATATCCTGAAGGGGAAGCAGGTTCCAGGAGGTCTGCGTGCACATTCAACTCGGGCGCAGGCTACTTCTTGGGCAGAGTATAGCTTAGTTCCGCCGCTGGACATTTGCAGAGCGGCTACTTGGTCGTCGCTGCATACCTTTACCAAACACTACAGACTGGATGTTCAGAGATCAGCTGATGCTCGGTTTGGGGATGCAGTACTTCGGTCCGGGATAGTGAACCCCACCCAGGCCGGAACTGCTCTGTTACATCCCAGAAGTAAAGGGACTGGACTGGAGTGACGATAAGGAAGAAGTAATTAGTCCTTACCTGCTAATTAGTGTTCCTGAAGGAACGACAGTCCAGTTCCTGATCCCACCCGGGTTCTTCTATTGGCGTAGTGTCCCAATGGGTATGTAAAGAACAGCGGATCGAAGTCAAGGCCGAAACAAAGCGGATGGGGCCGGAGTGAAGGAAGGTTGTGGCAGGCTCAGGTAAACCTCCTCCTTCCCTCTACCTCTCCTTTTTCCTTCTTACCTCCTACAATTTAAAAAAAAAAAAAAAAGAGAGGGGAGAGTTTGTTGTGTTTTCGTGGTATTAGATTTATAGGATATTAATTTGGTTTTTGGTTAAGTCTGCTTTTTCATTAGGTTACTGGGATCTGTGGGTGGTGCCAGTGATATTTATACCGCACCATCCTCAAAAAGGATGGGCTCAGCCTCCAAGCTGCTGGAAGGGTTGTGCAACCCCAGAAGTAAAGGGATTGGACTGTCGTTCCTTCAGGAACACTAATTAGCAGGTAAGGACTAATTACTTATCATCTTTAATACTGTTAGCGGAATTATTTAACAAAACATTTTGCGAGTGTTCTGTGGGGCACCTTAATTAAATTGCACTAACAGTGTTGGCAGGGCGGGCCCCTGAGTTGGTTCAAGGTGTTGGAACCCTAGTCAAACCTTAAGTCTTATGCGCCCCCCCCCCCTTGCTGTCAAAATCTATTGTTTTGCTTTGAATGCCCTGCTCTTTGCTGCTCCCCCCCCCCTTGGGCCAGCTCTGAAAACAGATCTATGGTAACTTCTATTGCATAAGCCCAGTATCCTGTTCCAGCAGTGGCCATTCTAGGTAACAAGTACCTAGCAGTTTCCCCAAAAGACACAGGTTCCACAGTGCTTGTATTGGGTCAAGCAGTGATATCCTAGATCCTCTTTAATAAAGGTTTATGGACCTTGCCTCCAGGAACTTGCCCAAACCCTTTTTTAAACCTGCTACACTAACAGCTTTTACTACTCTGGTAACAAATTCCAGTGTTTGATTACACGTTGAATGAAAAAATATTTTCTCTTAAATAGGTTACCCTGTAGTTTCATTGCATGTCCCCGTAGTCCTTTCTATATTTTGATGGTGTAAACAATCGATCTATGTTTACCCATTCCATTCATTAATTTATAGACCTCTATCATATCTCCCCTCAGCAGTCTCTTTTCCAGGTTGAAGAGCCCTAACCTTTTTAGCCTCTCTTCATAGTGGTATCCTTTTATCCTCTTTACCATTTTGGTGGCTCTTCTCTATACCTTTTCTAATAATACTATATCCTTTATAAGATACGGCGACAAGAATTGCACACAATATTCAAGGTGTGGTTGCACCATGGAACGATAAAGAGGCATTATAATATCCTTGGTTTATTCTCCATTCCTTTCCTTATGATACCTAGCATTCTGTTTGCTCTCTTGGCTGCCGCTGCACACTGGGTGGAGGGTTTCAACATGTTATCCACGATGACACCTAAATCTTTTTGCTGGGTGGTGATTCCTAATGTAGAACCTTGCATTATGTAACCATAGTTTGGGTTGCACTTTCCTAGGTGCATAATTTTGCACTTGTCCACATTAAATTTCATCTGCCATTTGTATGCCCGGTCTTCCAATTTATCAAGGTCCTCTTGCAATTTTTCACAATCCTCATGGGTTTTAACAACTTTGAATAATTTTGTGTCATCTGCAAATTTGATTACCTCACTCGTTGTTCCCATTTCCAGGTCATTTATGAATATATTTCAAAAAGCAGCGCACCCAGCACAGATCCCTGGGGTAGTCCACTATTCACCTTTCTCCATTGGGAAAATTGGCCATATAACCCTACCTTCTGCTTTCTATCTTTTAACCAGTTCCTGAGCCACAATGATACACTGCCTCCTATCCAATGACTTTTTAAGTTTGTCAAAAGTCTCTCATGACGGACCTTGTCATAGGCTTTCTGAAAATCCAGGTACACTATATCAAACGACTCACCTTTGTCTACCTGTTTGTTCACACCTTCAAAAAAAAACAACAAAACATAACAGATTAGTAAGACAAGACCTTCCTTGGCTAAAGCCATGTTGGCTGGCTTTCTCCCATTAAGCCATGACTATCTACATGTTTAGTAATTTTGTTATTTATGATGGTTTCTACCATTTTTCCCAGTACTGACGTCAGGCTCACCGGTCTGTAGTTTCTCCAGGACCAAGCAGGAAGTCAGTCCTCACTTATGGGTGACGTCGGCGCCGACGGAGCCCTCGCGGAGCAATTTTCCCCAGCTTTCAAAGAAAGCCTTTGGGAATTGCAGCGCGCATGCGCGGTAGTCTTCCCGCCCGAAGGTGCCATCTTAGCCAGTCTTCTTTTTTCCGCGGAGCCCTACAGACGTCCCCGTCTTGTCCCCGCGAAAAAGTTGATTTTCCTCTGTATTTATCCTTTTTTCTTTCGGTTCGACGCCGGTCGTTTTCCCACCCGGACTCGCGACGCCGGTCTCGAGTCCTCTAACGGTTTTTTCGGTTTTTCTGACTTAGTCAGCTTTCGTTTTCGTTTTTCCCTGGCAGCCCGGTCCTTTGACCTCGCAGGGGCCCTTTTTCCCCCGATGGCTGCCAGTGGCTTTAAGCGGTGTGGTCGGTGTGACCGAAATATGTCACTCACCGACTCACACGACCTTTGCCTCCGCTGCCTGGGCCCAGATCACGAGGAACTGATCTGTGGGCCCTGCAGCAAACTGTCCTCGAAGGCCTTGAGAAGTCGGCGGCATCAGCGCGAAAGAATCTTCGCTGACCCCAGCCGTACCCGGACCTCGTCGGAGGCCTCACTGTCGAAAGGCTCCAGTTCGGACCGTCGACGGAGCTCCTCCGACCGGGGTTCTCCCTCCGGGGACCATCGACGGAAGGAAAAACCCGCGAGGGCGGCGTCGGTGGACGCTCCTGGCTCCGCGAGGGCCAGGTCGCATAGCCCCGACAGCCGCCCCGGGTCCTTGGAGAAGGAACACCTCCCGAAGCGACCTCGCCTGGAGTCGGAGATGCCTGCCCGGTAAGTCCTGTTGTCCTTCTGGACTCGCCTCCGCGTCAGCCGACGTCGGGCCCGACGCCGTCGGGGCCCGAGTCGGGGGCTGCTGGGTCGCCTGAGCTCGGACTCAGGTTGACGGCCTTGGAGAGCAGATTGTCTGCCTTCATGGACCAGCAGCGGGCACTGCTCGCTGGCTTCGCTGGCGTCGCTGCCCCGACCGCCGGGACGTCGACGTCCAAGTCGACCCCGGAGACCGAGCCGATCCTCGAGTCGATGAGAACTCGAGTCGATCCTCGGTCGAGGTCGCCCTCGGCCTCCCGTTCGGGACCGAGGTCGCCGACGCCGACTCCTTCGGCGTCGGGGCGGCTGGCGCCGCACCCTGCCCGAGCCGACCCCACCGAGTCCTCGTCGGAGTCGGTCTGGGAGTCTGAGGAGGAAGAGTCACCTGATTCTTTCCGGACTCGGTGTGTCCCATCGGACTCTCCGGAGTCCGAGCCTCGGAAGCAGTCCCCCCCGGAGGATGCCCGGTTCTCGGATTTCGTTAGGGATATGGCCAAGGCTTTGGCCTTCCCTGCGGACCCCGAGGAGGAGCCTCGAGCCGAAGAGCTCGACGCCCTCCAGTATGACTCTCCCGCGAGGGAGCACTTTACTGTGCCGGTTCCTCCTATGCTGGAACGACTACTCTTCCGCATGTGGGAGAGTCCGGCCTCCTCGCCGGTCCTGAGCAAGCGGGTCGATTCTATCTATCGAGTCCGCAAGAGCCCTGGCTTTCAAAAGGCGCAGTTGCCACACCATTCCATGGTAGTGGAATCGGCCATGCATCGTCTTAAGAGCCAGAAGATGCACTCCTCGGTGCCTCCTGGAAGGGAGGCCCGTAACCTGGATGGCCTTGGCAAAAAGTGCTTCCAGGGCTCTATGCTCGCCTGTCGTGTCCAGACTTACCAGCTCTACATGGGCATGTATCTCAGGGATCTGGCTAAAGAGCTAGCCGGCTTCTCCGCTGGTTTGTCCGAGGAACCCTTGCGGAGGTTCCTAGCCTTGTCCACAGGTATTCGGGAATGCTCAAAGTTCATGTCCCGAGCAGCCTATGATGGCTTTGAAGCCTCGGCTCGAGTAGCCGCAGCCGGCATCGGTGCCCGCCGACAGGCTTGGCTTCAGTCGTCCGACCTTGAGCCCTGGGTACAGGACAAGTTGGTCGATGTCCCCTGCCGAGGCGAAAACCTCTTTGGCAAGCCCATGGCGGAAAAGGCTGCACAAATTGAGACTGAGACTCTCACCAGGACCAGGCTTTCTAGGAAGACCTCCGCCCCTTCCCAGAAAAAGAAGGGCTCGGGAAAAAAGACCTTTTACCCGAGGAAGGCGGCTGCCTACAAACAATACCCCCATTATCAGGCCCCTGCAGCTCCCCAACAGGGCCAGCAGGCCAAGGGACGGGGTAACGGGTCCCGTAGGCAGCAAGCCCCCAAGCCTGCGCCACCAGCCCCTGCTCAGCAGGGTGGGGGTTTTTGACTCGCTCAGCATAGCCTCTCCCCCCCCGCTGGTTCCCCCCAGCACCGGAGGCCGGCTGGTTCACTTCGCCGACAGGTGGTCCAGCATCACCGCAGATGCCTGGGTGCTTCAGGTCGTGCGAGAGGGCTACCTTCTCCACTTCCATCAGGTCCCTCCCTCCTATTTTCCGGGAGAGCCTCCGCGCCCCCCTCTGCACAGGGAGTTGCTCCTTCAGGAGTTAGCAGGTCTTCTGCAGGATCAGGCGGTGGAACCGGTGCCACACCACCTGAGAGGTCAGGGCTTCTATTCAAGGTATTTTCTGATACCAAAGAGAACAGGAGGCCTCCGACCCATCCTGGACTTGCGCAACCTCAACAAGTTCCTTGTGCGGGAGAAGTTCAAAATGCTTACCCTTGGAATCCTTCTGCCCTACCTCCAGCAGGGAGATTGGCTATGCTCCTTGGATCTAAAGGATGCTTACACGCACATCCTCATCCACCCAAGCCACCGCCAATACCTAAGGTTTGTGGTGGCAGGACATCATTACCAGTACAGAGTACTGCCCTTCGGCCTGTCCTCCGCACCGCGAGTCTTCACAAAATGTCTCGCGGTCGTGGCGGCCCATCTCCGGCTTCACGGCCTCTATGTTTTTCCGTACCTCGACGACTGGCTCATCAGAGCAGCATCCGCTCAGGAGGTCACCACCGCCACGTGCCGCACGGTGACTCTGCTGCAGCACTTGGGCTTTGTCATCAACTTCGCAAAGTCCACTTTGCTCCCCTCACAGGATCTCGAGTTCATCGGCGCAAGGCTGTACACCCCTCAGGCGCGAGCGTACCTACCGCTCGACAGGGCTCAGCGGCTCATGGACCTAGCCGACCGCTTTCGCAGCCAGCCCCTGGTCTCCGCCAGGCGCTTCCTGAGACTGCTCGGCCATATGGCTTCCACCGTCCATGTGACCCCCAATGCCCGCCTGAATATGCGGCCTGCTCAGTGGTGTCTCCGCCAGCAGTGGCGACAGGCCACGGGCGGCCTAGCAGACCTGGTGCGCGTCTCCGAGCCGCTGGTCTCGTCTATCCGGTGGTGGCTCCGGCAGCCGAACCTGGTATTGGGAATGCCTTTCCAGTCACCTCAGCCGACCCGGGTGCTGACCACCGATGCATCCCTCCTGGGCTGGGGAGCCCATTGCCAAGAGGCACGTACTCAGGGCCTCTGGACCAAGTGGGAGTCTGCTCAGCAGATCAACTTCCTGGAGCTCAGGGCGATCCGCCTAGCTCTCAAGGCCTTCTCCCACCTGACCTCCCAACAGTCCGTCCTTGTCCAGACGGACAATCAAGTTGCCATGTTCTACGTGAACAAGCAGGGGGGCACGGGCTCCTTCCTCCTCTGCCGGGAGGCACAGAAGCTCTGCTCTTGGGCCGTCAGTCACGGCATTCTCCTCAAGGCAGTTTATCTCCCGGGCCAAGAAAATTGCCTGGCGGACAAACTCAGCAGGGTCCTCCAGCCGCACGAGTGGCGTCTGGACCCCTTGATCGTTCAGAAGCTCTTCCTCAGGTGGGGCCTCCCCACAGTGGATCTCTTTGCCAGTCCTCACAACCGGCAGCTTCCTCGCTTCTGCTCTCGTCAGCCTCACCCCCTTCGGGTGGCGGCGGACGCCTTTCTGATCTCATGGTCGGGGAGCCTTCTGTACGCTTTCCCTCCCATCCCGTTAGTCTCTCGGACCCTTTTCAAGGTTCTCCGAGACAAAGCTTTCATGATCCTGGTGGCCCCTCGCTGGCCCAGGCAGCCGTGGTTTCCGCTCTTGCTGCAACTGGCGGTGGAGGATCCAATCCCTCTGGGGGTGCAACCGGATCTCCTCACCCAGGATCAGGGGTCCCTACTGCACCCCAACCTCAGGTCTCTCAACCTCATGGCCTGGCTGCTGAGAGGGTAGTCCTTGCTCCTCTCCTCTTGCCGGCAGAGGTGGAGGAGGTCGTCTTGGCTTCGCGACGGCCTTCTACCCGCAAATGCTACGCCCTTAAATGGCGTCGCTTTGCAGTCTGGTGTACCCAACAGTCTCAGGATCCCTTCTCCTGCCCGGTGTCGGTGATCTTACAGTACTTGCTACACCTCTCTAATCTGGGACTTAAGTCCAACTCCGTCAAAGTTCACCTCAGTGCTCTTTCCGCACATCATGTGCCGGTGGACGGCAGACCTCTCTCCAACGACCCTCTCGTAGCGAGGTTTCTCCGAGGTCTCCTACTACTTAAACCACCTCTGCGCCCGCCAGCGCCTGACTGGGACCTGAATGTGGTTTTACAGCGGATCACCTGTCCGCCTTTTGAACCTATGGCTACCTGCTCTCTCCGTTTTCTGTCTTGGAAAACGCTGTTCTTGATAGCCCTCACTTCCGCTAGGCGCGTAAGTGAATTACAGGCCCTCGTGTCTGATCCCCCCTACACTCGGTTCTACAAGAATAGGGTAGTCCTACGGACTCACCCAAAGTTTCTGCCTAAAGTGGTCTCCCCTTTTCACTTGAATCAGGAGGTGGTACTTCCAACCTTCTTTCCCAGACCACACTCCAGCCGAGCTGAGACGGTCCTCCATACCCTGGACTGTAGAAGGGCGTTGAACTTCTACCTTGACCGTACGCGGGAGCACCGTAAAGCTGCGCAGCTTTTTGTGTCCTTTGACCCCAATAAATTGGGGCTCCCGGTCTCCAAGCGTACTCTGTCCATCTGGGTTGCGGACTGTATCTCTTGGGCTTATGGGGCAGCCGGACTCGCCTTAGAAAGTCGAGTCACGGCTCATTGCGTTCGGGCAAAGGCCACGTCAGTGGCTTACCTCCGCTCTGTTCCGCTGGCAGACATCTGCCGGGCCGCTACTTGGTCTTCGAGCCAGACTTTTGCGGTCCATTACTGTCTCGAGAGGGAGTCCCGTAGGGACAGTGCTTTCGGACAGGCAGTCCTCCGTAATCTCTTTGAGGTCTGAGCAACTCCTACCCTCCATCCCGGATGTGGGCTACCGGTGGGTGATAATTCAGCGAAGATTCTATCCTTCTGTGCTGCTGAGCTAGAGGGAGCTCATTTTTGTGCTTAGGGTCTCCGGTAGCCTTGAGCTTGGGAGTCCCATAAGTGAGGACTGACTTCCTGCTTGGTCCTGGAGAAAGCGTAGTTACTCACCTGTAACAGGTGTTCTCCAGGAGCAGCAGGAATCAGTCCTCACTACCCTCCCTCCTCCCCTTGGAGTTGCAATCGTCTGCTTATGTTCTTTTTGCAAATTTTTATGCTGTCTTTTTAGCTATGTCATCTGACTGGCTAAGATGGCACCTTCGGGCGGGAAGACTACCGCGCATGCGCGCTGCAATTCCCAAAGGCTTTCTTTGAAAGCTGGGGAAAATTGCTCCGCGAGGGCTCCGTCGGCGCCGACGTCACCCATAAGTGAGGACTGATTCCTGCTGCTCCTGGAGAACACCTGTTACAGGTGAGTAACTACGCTTTCCCGAATCGCCCCGGAACCCTTTTTAAAAATTGGTGTTACATTGGCCATCCTCCAGTCTTCAGATATTACAGATGATTTTAATGATAATTTACAGATTACTAATAGGTCTGCAATCGCATATTTCAGTTCTTGCAACCCCCTTGGATGTATACCATTCGGTCCATGTGATTTGCTACTCTTGAATTTATCAAATAGTTGTAATCTTCTCGGTGTATCGATATTTCTTTCAATTCTTCTGCGGCATCACCTTTTAAATACCATTTCATTCATGGGTAACATCTCTATATCTTTCTCAGTAAAGACCGAAGCAAAGAATTCATTCAGTCTCTCTGCTATGGCTTTGTCCCCTCTTAGTGCCCTTTTTACCCCTCTATCATCTCATGGTCCAACTGACTCTTACAGGTTTTTTTGCTATGAATGTACTTGAAAAAGTCTTTATTACGTGTTTTTGCTTCCACAGCAAGCTTCTCAAATTCTCTCTTTGCCTGCCTTATCAACGCCTTGCATCTAACTTGCCAGTGCTTGTGGTGTTTCCAGTTTTCATCATTTGGCTCCTTCCATTTCCTGAAAGATGTTTTTTTGTCAAACAGCCTCTCTGACCTCAACTTTAAATCATGCTGGCAGTTTTTTGGCCTTCCTTCCACTTTTCTTAAAGCATGGAATACAGCTGGCCTGGGATTCCAAGATTGCATTTTTAAACACCCATGCTTGATGTAAATATTTAACCTTTGCAACTGCTCCTTTTAGTTTTTTCTTAACTATTTTCCTCATTTTATCATAGTCTCCTTTTTGAAAGTTAAAAGGTAGTACTTTGGATTTCCTTACCGTCCCTCCTCCACTTATTAAATCAAACGCGATCATGCTATGATCACTATTGCCAAGTGGCCCCAACATCCTTATCTCTTGTACCAGATCTTGTGTTACACTAAGGACTAGGTCCAAAAGGGCTTCCCCTCTGGTCGGTTCATGAACCAGCTGCCCCAAGAAGCAGTCATTTATTTCATCTAGAGACTTTATCTCCCTAGCATGTCCTGCCGTGACACTGACCCAGTTGATACTGGGGGTAATTGAAATCGCCCATTATTATTACTGTGCTGTAACTTTTGTTAGCTTCCCTGATTTATTTGAGCATTTCATCATTTATTTATTCATTCTGGTCTGGCGGTCGATAGTACACCCCCACTGCCATCACCTTCCCCTTCCCCCTCCCCTTCCCCTTTTTACATGGAATTTCATTCCATAGAGATTCTACAGTGAATTTAGTTTCCTGCAAAACTTTAATCCTTTGTGACTCAATGCCCTTTCTAACATGGAGGACAACTCCTCCACCAATTTTGATCTGCTCTATCATTACAATATAGTTTGTACCCAGGTATCAGTGTCCCACTGGTTGTCATCCTTCCATGTCTAACATCTCATTTAGTGCTAAATATTCTAATTCTCCCATCTTATTTTTTAGACTTCTTGCATTTGCATACAAGCATTTTAGAGGATGTATTTTATTCATATTAATCTGGCTATTAGTGAGCAGGGTAATTTGGAATCTTTAAACTCTGTCTGCTCTGTACTCAAGAGCATTAGGGCATATCCGCAGAGAGGTTCCAATAAAGACAAGAGTAGCCCATACTTCAACCTTTTGCTAGTATCCTTCAATGATACATCGTTCTAAACCATGCGCTCTTGGGCAACTGTCAGCTCTCCCCTATTATCTAGTTTAAAAGCTGCTCTATCTCCTTTTTAAAGGTTAATGCCAGCAGCCTGGTTCCATCCCAGTTAAGGTAGAACCCATCCCTTCGGAAGAGACCCTCCTTTACCCCAGAATGTTCCCCAGTTCCTAACAAATCCCAAACCCTTTTCCCTGCACCATCGTCTCATTCACGCATTGAGACTCCAGAGCTCTGCCTGCCTTTTGGGTCCTGCACATGGAACAGGAAGCTTTTCGTAGAATGCTAACTTGGAAGTTTCCTATCTAAAAACCTAAATTTAGTCTCCAGAGCCTCCGTACCACACTTTCCTATGTCACTGGTACTAACATATACCAAGACAGCAGACTCCTCCCCCAGCACTATCTAAAACCTTGTCTTGGTGGCGCGTGAGGTCTGCTACCTTCGCACCACGCAAGCATGTTACCAGGCGATCCTCATGTCCACCAGCCACCCAGCTATCTACGTGCCTAATGATCGAATTGCCAACTATCACAGCTGTCCCAACCCTTTCCTCATGGGCACATGGCCGTGGAGAAACCTCCTCGGTGCAAGAGGGTTTTACATCACCTTGAGGACAGGTCCTAGCTATAGGATCACTTCCTGCCACACCAGGGTGGTGATCTCCTGTCACGTGACCTCTCTCCTCCATGGCAACAGGGATACTGCCAGACTAGAGGTGGAACTTCAGTACTATATCCCTGTAGGTCTCATCTGTGTACCTCTGTCTTCCTTACATCCTCCAAGTCTGCTACTCTAGCCTCCAGAGATCAGACTCGTTCTCTGAGAGCAGTGTTCCTTGCACCTAGTGCACACACAAGACCCCTCACCAACTGGGAGAAAATCATACATGTGACACTCGATGCAAAAGACTGGAAAGCCCCTCTCTCTCTGCTGGAGTGTGCTGTCTGCATCTTAGTTTTAAGGTTGTGTCTAGGTATTTAAGTTTGTTTACTTTAGGTTTGCTAGCGATATTTATACTAACAAAACTATACCTAATACATTTAATGGACTTTGTTCACCTCAAGCATAATTAATATCAGGTCCTTAATGTATGCCAGATGAGGGTAAACAGCTGTACCTGAGAGTGAATATGGCACCTTCTTCCCTTTAAAAGGTTTAAGCACCTATAAAGCTATGATTATCCCAGAGGTGGGAGGGGGGGAGGGAGGGAAAGAAAACTTATTAAAAGTTGACTGCTACACAGTGCCCTGTACTGTGCTTCTAAGGTAATCTGTGACCAATTTCCTGGGTGATTCACACAGCCCTTGCTTGGATAGAGGGAGTCTTTCAAAATGGCCCTTTGATCTGTCACTTGGCTTTAACACCTATTTAAAACAATTTCACAGGTCTCTTGCTCCCTATCTAGAAGGCCTCTTTGTAAACGTTTCTATAAACAATTTATTGCTCAAAGAATACTGTCCCTGTTTTTCCTTTTTTTGCTAAGTTTTATACTCTGATTTAAACTGAAAGCTCTTTGCTGATACTAGACCCTGACTGATTTAACAAATACATTGGATTCTAATTTACACAGATAATTAGCTTTAATCTAAAAAATATTATTTTTCCCCAAGATTTAGAAAAATTCCCAGAATAGTTACAATTGCAGATCTCTCTCCATAAGCAGCAGTCCCTTTTTGTAGTCCTTCAAGTGATTGCGTGCTAAAAGCAGCCAGTGTGGTAAAAATCTCATGCTAACTGCTTAGCCTGGGGTGGGAAGTGGGCATGATAGGAGCAAAATGTGGGTGTGGACTGTGCATTGCAATTTAGTATTGGGGGTGGGTAGGGAATTCCCACATGCAAACTGTTTGTTGTATTTAGTACGGTTGTATCTAGTGCTGCATCAATGGGTGGTATTAAGTACACCCATGTTAATTGTGATTGATGCTATTATGCTGTAAAACCTTTTCTATGTGATTAAATCAGAGGTACTCAAATCCAGTCCTGGAGGGCTGCAAACCAGTCAGGTTTTCGGGATATCCCTAATGAATATGCATGAGAGAGATTCAAATACAATGGAGGCAGTGCATGCAAATATATCTCATGCATATTCATTAGGGATATCCCAAAAACCTGCCTGGTTTGCTGCTCTCCAGGACTGGATTTGAGTACCTCTGGATTAAATGCAGTAGACTTGCTGGGCATACCACTAGCAGTTAATGAATGGCCTTTGCACTTTACTGCACACTAATGTTTGCTCTTTAGCATGTGGCAAATACAAACGTACCATATTTTAGTAATCATGCCCATTTATGTCTAGGTGCAGTCACAGATATGTGCCAAAATTAGGAAAAGTTTGTTTTTATGGAATCTGGTGTGTTTTGATCTCCCGTTTAACAGCAGAAGACCATTATATTTCAAAGCAGAAATCATGCTCTGTGGGTTTTTTTTTTTTTTTTTTTTTTTTTAAATCCTCCAGTGAAGTTCACTTTTTAAGCAGCTCATATCAAGAATGTTACTTGATAACAGTACAATTGAGATACATTTTTATGTGGAAGTTAAATTCCCATCTCAGGTCTTCTGTTTTTTGGATTGGCTGGGGATGCTGACGAGGAGAGTCTGTCTTTGGACAATAGTGATGCCTCATGCCAAATTTGGAGCACACGATTTGCAGGACTTTGGAAGGAATCCTGGTGCATGGTTGAGAATTGTTTAAGTGACTGGACCAAAGGATAAAATAAGGGAAAAATCCCAAGCTAATTACAAATGGCGGCTCAGGGTGCCAGATCTCAGCTCTGGTTCCAGTTGAGCTGAAAGTACCAAGAAACAGGAGGAAACTGAAGGATGTCAAAATAAAATGATACCAGAGTGAGGGGATGGCTGGAGATATAGGGGTATGTTTACTAAGCCATATTAGGCTTTTGCAGGTAACTCAGCATGTTAGTTTAAATAGCACTGCAGTGGTGGCGTATTATCTGCGAGGGGCATGCACAGCATTTTCCCGGCAGATAACACGATGAAGAAGCAGAGAATGTGGCACTGCAACATCATGGGGGCTATTAACATCACTTATTGAGGTGGTGGTAACTGCATCTGCAGTGTCTGCAAAACGTGCAGTTACCATGTACTATCAGTGTTTGTGGTAACTGCATGTTACAAGCACACCCACTTGCATGACTAATGTGGGGTCTGCATATAACACGCTTCCTTATTGTATCCTCCAGTCCAGTCCCAACATGAATGGGTAGTCACGCCTGTCCAGCAACTAGGAGACTAAGCATATCTGATCTCTGACTTTGGCATACTTGGGTAGCCGGCAGCACCTCCCAGCCCCCAGTATTCAGTCTCCAGGCAGCTGGAGAGATATTTCTCCCCGCTGGGGGATACTCACTGGGTCTTTTTCTTCTCTTTGAGGCTTTTATTTCTTCTGTTCTTGACTGTAGCACCACTGCCAGTCGGAAGGGGGAAGCCTTACTGGGGGACCCTTCCTTAGTCAGAACACTCTGTGTTGCCCAGAATTTGGGCGGCAAGACCCCTTTGACCTACAGCGAGGAGAGAGGGCTCCTTGCTGAGCAGCTGTCCAGACTTGCCTGGAACAAGGTAACCTGACCGGAGGACCCACCTTTTTCCCAGGTGAATCCGCAATTGCTGCAGTCACCTGGGGGCTGAGCGGTGCAAGGCTGCTACATATGAGGAAGCTGGCTCCCCGCCAAGAGTTGCGCGGCCGACGAAGCCTCTGGGCAGGCTGAGTGGCACGTGTCTGCACAATGCAGCATTTTTGTTCTGGCTCCCCTGGGGAATTGTGCTGCTGAAGCAGACAGGAGGTTGAGCGGAGTGCAGAACAAGTAACACACTCCCAGGCTGTAGATAGACGGTTATTGTTTTGGGAGGGAGGAAAAAGTCTGGACCTTAAGGAACCCTTCCCTTCTGGCTTAGGTGGGAAACATGAGGGAGGCCATTTTTGTCTCTTTCCCGCGACATGGAGGCCAGACCCTATCAGGTTCTGCATTATATGCGGTAAGTGTGGGGTTCTTTCTTTCAGGAGAGCTGGTGTTTTGGGAACTCCTTGGTCAGCTTAAAAAAAAAAAGTGTGCCCACCAGGCCAGCTTGTCTAACGTGTGGATCTAGAAGGGGGTCTGTCTCAGAGGAGGGCTTCTGGAGGGGCTGCGAGACAGAAGCACACTCATTGGAGGAGGACCTGCAGGATAGGGCAGGTGCCTCACAAGAATCAGGGGAACCCCTGCTAGAGATGGCAGGACAGAGTCCCAGGAGCAGGATAGGATCTCCCTCCAAGCAGACGAGGGCCTCAGCAGAGGTCCATGAATCCCAAGCCCCTCGGCCCTCCACCTCCAGGGATGCTCCGACAGGGGATTTCTCCCCAGAGTTCATCGTCCTCATGCACAAAGCCTATTGTCTTAGGCAGAAGAGCTCTTGTTCCTCTGCCACAAAAGGAACCCAGAAGAGGCCCTTAACTGAAGTGGAGGCTTCCATCAGTGCGCAGGTAGGACCCAAGGCTAAAGCCGGGCACAGGGTTGATCCCTGGGATGATTTAGCCTTGACACTCTGAGGGGTCAGAGGAGCAGGATGACGCAGCAGCCTTACAAGCAGGGACAGAGCTGGAGGAGGGCAGGATCCCACATAAAGAAGAGGCCTATATTGTGTGAGTGTTCTGTAGGGAGGAGCTGTCGGCATTGATCTCACATTCTCTGAAGACCCTCATAATGGCTACAGGTCCTCAGGCAGAGGAGGAATCTCCTAGAGGATTCCTTGTTCCAGGAGGTCAAGAAAACGGATGATCTTCCACGTTCATCAGGTCAACGAGCATCTGATCCTGGATGAATGGGAGGTTCCCGAGGCAGGACTTAGAGAGGTGCCCATGATGGTGTGCTTCTACCTGCTCCCTGAACAAGAGAGACTTGTTCTGCTCTCCCAAGATGAACACCGCAGTCTCACCAGTAACCAAAAAGATCACCATCCCAATGGAGGGCTGCTGAAGCAAGCCTTTGACATTAACGCTGCTTCTCTGTAGGCCTCAGTGGGTGGCACGGTTGTGGCACATATCTACGCTGATCACAAGGTTTTCAGGGAAATGTGGGGGAGTCTGGTGCCACTCCCCTCGGAAGCGGCTAAGCTGGAGTCTGTGGGCGGCCTACTTGGTGGATGCCTTTTACCACCTGATTAGGTGTCAAGCCTAAAGCATGGCTGCGGTAGTCTCAGTGCGCAGATATTTGTAGCTCCAGAACTGGTTGGCAGACGTGTCCTCCAAATCTCATTTGATTAGGCTCCCATTGAAGGAGAAGCTCTTGTTCGGAGAGGCTCTGGAGAAATTTGGTAAAGGACTTGGGAGAGCAAGGGTGGTAGACTCCCAGAAAACGAGCAGAAGTCGGGATGTTCACCAGCGCAGGGACGGGGTCTAACACTCCCCAATACCTTGCAGATCTTCTACAATATCACACCCTACCTTCTCTCCTAAGGTCTATCGATTCCAACAGTTTAGTTCTTCCTTCTCCCTCCCCTGCCCACCTTGAACTTGCATGCCACTCTTTCTTTTTCCTGGGTCCTGCCCTTTGGAACTCCTTACCTGCCCCCCTCCATTCAAAACTATTTTTTGTAAAGTTTAAATCCCTGCTCAAGACTCACCTCTTTCACAAAGCTTTTGATCTCTCGCCTACTGCCCTCCTAGTTTCCCTCCCGACCCCAGCTCCTTGTCTCTTTGTACTGTCCTCTATCTTCTGCTGTCTACTTGTTTCTTGTGCTTTCCTGTTGATAATGGCATTCTTTTCTTTTCTTTTCTCATGTAACTGTTTTGTTTTATGTACACTGTTCTGCTGCTCCGCCTGAGCAGTATATCAAAAACTCAATAAAGATAGAGAGCAGCCTCTTTCGATTGAAAGCAAACTCTGCTATGAGGGGACATAGAATGAGGGTGAAAGGGGATAGACTCGGGAGTAATATAACTATTTCTTTATGGAAAGAGTGGTAGATGCATGAAATAGCCTCCTAGTGGAGGTAGTAGAGATGAGGACAATATTCTGAATTCAAGAAAGCATGGGACAAACACAAAAGATCTCTAAAGAAAAAAAAGGGGACTACTGTAGTTGATATGGAATGGCAGACTAGATAGGCCATGTGGTCTTTTTCTGCTGTCATGTTTCTATATTTCTATAACAGGCTGGAAATTGAGCGGTGACCCTGACCCTCCAGATCTTCACAGATCATCTTCGAGGGAAGGCAGTGCGCGTGTTCCCAGATAACGCTGCTACGGTGACATATATCAATAGGGACACAGGCAGCGTCCAGTTGGAAAGTGAAGCTGCCCCTTTGATGGCATGGGTGGAGGACAACCTCCAGGCACTGTCAGCAGCACACGCGGCCGGAAGAACAAACATGGTGGCTGATTTACCTCAGCAGGGCATGAATGGATCCCGATGAGTAGACACTAAATGACAAGGTGTTTGTGCAGCTGGTTCGCTGCTGGGGCTGTCCAGTCATGGACCTCATGGCGGCCCTTGCATCCACGAAGGCAAGCAGTTTCTACAGCAGACGCAGGGAATGGATGTCAGAGAGTCTAGATGCCCTGATGCAACCTTGGCCGGAAGCAGGTCTGCATTGTGTTCCCACCATGGGCCCTGATAGGGTGAGTGGTGCAGCGGATCGAGGTGCACAGAGGGATGGTCATCCTGATTGCCCCGGACTGGCCATGCAGACTGGTACACCGATCTAGTCGGGTTGCTGCCGGATGACCCCTGGTAGCTCTCCCAACAGGAGCGACCTGCTGGTGCAGGGACCAGTCCTGATTCCACAGGTGGATCGATTCTAACTTATGGCATGGCTCTGGGAAGTTAGTTAAACAGGGTTATTTGGGTACAGTCATTTTGACTCTGAAGATGTGTAAGCATGCCACCTCTCTGGCTTACATTAGGGTCTGGAGGCTCTTTGAGAGCTGATGTGTAGACCAGGAATTGGAGGCTCCCCTTCTAGAGCTGCTGGCTTTTCTTCAGGCTGAGCTGGAAAAAGGCTTAGTGTGTAATTCCCTATGGGTGCAGGTGGCAGCCTTGGCATGTTACCAGGGAAAAGTGCAGATATAGTCTCTAGCACCCACCCACCCACCCACCCATCTAGCACCCATACACCCACCCACCCATCTAGCACCCATACAGGTGCTCCTTGTGGTCTTGGGCAAGCCACTTAACCCTCCATAGCCCATGTTCCCTGTAAAATAGTTATCTCCAAGTTATAATGCCCGGTTCAATGTAATTTCAGTTCGTTCAATGTAAACCGCACTGATGCAGAATAGCGCGGTATATAAGAGAATGTAAATAAATAAATAATAAATCCAGACATGGTGTGTTTCTCTGGCCGAAAAGCAGGTTTGGACCCCCCACCCCTCCCCCATTGAGATCGATAGTTCCTGCATGGGACCTTAATTTGGTGCTTTTGGCTCTGACCACGGCACCTTTCGAGCCACAGGGTGAGTGCTGACTGAAGGACTTAATTTGAAAACAGTCTTTTTGGTAGCCATCTGTTTAGCCAGGTGGATTTGAGTTGCAAGCCTTGTCTTGCTGGGAACCCTTCCTTGCCATTTTTAAGGAAAAGGTGGTATTGTGACCGGTTCTGTCCTTCCTGCCAAAGGTGATTTCTGCATTCCATGTGAATCAGCCGGTTACCCTTCCGGTATTTTCGAGCAAGGGTGGTTCCCAGCCAGAACCCCTTTTGCGACTCCTGGATGTACGTTGCGTCCTTCAGCATTACTTGAAGCCACAGCTCTGTTCAGGAAGATCAATAGGCTGTTTGTCCTGTTTGGAGGCTCTCGCAAGGCTTCCATTTCCCGATGGTTGAGGGAGATGATTGCCTCAGCCTACCTGCTCAAGCATAAAGCAGTGCCAGTGGGGTTGTGGGCCCACTCGACAAGGGCACAAGCAGCTTCCTGAGCAGTGTTGAGTGTTGAGCTGCCGGTGGATATCTGCAGGGCTGCGACTTAAGCGTTTCTGCATACCTTTTGTAAAGCATTATCGCTTGGATGTGCAAGCAGTGAGGGATTTATTTTATTTATTTCTCTTATATACCGCACTCTTCAATATCAGTGCGGTTTACATGGAACATAGGAGCATCTTACAGTGGGGGGGTTACACCGTAATTACATAGAACAGGCAACTCAACTTGGATAACAGTCTTAACTAATTACATCTGAATGGCTAACAGAGAAGTATTTACACGCATATACATCGCATTCAGGGATTCAAGTTGTGGCACGGCGGTGATTCAGGTCGGGCTCGCTGGTCCCTCCCAGGGCTAGTACTGCTATGTTACATTCCATATGTGTTTGGACTGGACTGGAGGATACGATAAGGAAGGTGAAATTAGGCCTTACCTGCTAATTGTCTTTCCTTGAGTATCTCCAGTCCAGTCCCTGACCTATTGCTAACTGATTGGCTCTGTTTATTTCAGACTGATCCCAGACCTCAAAGAAGTACATCAATAAGTCCTTGTGAAATGATCAAAGAGAGCGCAGAGGCAAGTGACCGAATTGGGAGAACCAGGGAAGCTCCTGGATACTGGGAGATCTGGTCCCTTGGGCAGTCTGGCGCATGTTGGGTCCTCCTCTCTTCGTGGGGGTGGGTTGCCCTCTGTTTAAGGGGACTCAATTGATTATTTCTCAAAGATGTTTTCCTTAAATACAGGCCTGGTGTTGCAGGTTGCATGTGATCTTTTCTCTACCAAGTTTGCTTTGTCATTAGGATATTAGGAGCTGGGAGGGGCTTCCAGCTACCTAAGCATGCTGAGGTCAGAGATCTGACATGCTCAGTCTCCAAGCTGCTGGACAGGCGTTACTACCCATCTGTGTTAGGACTGGACTGGAGATACTCAAGGGAAGACAACTAGCAGGTAAGGCCTAATTTCATCTTATTCAGCATGCCCCATAATTGCCACCTCAGTGGGTGCTTGAGAACCTCAGATATTGAATGAACCCCATTGCTGTGTCCAGTGAAGAGTAACTTTGTGGTGTTTAGCATCCCCTATTATTTTGAACAGTTAACTTGATTGTTTGCCTCTGTTTCCTTGGGAAGAATGAGTGAAAGAGAAGCAGCTATCACCATGAAATAATCCAGAATAGAAGGAACAGGATGTTATTACTTCAGTTATGCTGTTTTACCAGTTTTGCAATTGTTTTCCAAGTCTTAATATAGCTTTATATGTAGGGCAGTTTTTCTTAACCAATGTGCCTCCAGACTTCATCAGGTATGCCCCAGAAGTCATCACAACCTGATGCTCAGGTTCAGAATAACACCTGGGTTCTGCTCTTAGCAGCTGGCAGTAACAAGTTACCAGCAGTGATCCTTTAACGGTTAGGAACTCTTTTCGGAGAATGTCTGTCTGTAGTCACACTTGCCTCCTTTCTAGCTACAGGATGAGCCCCAGAGTGGAAATTAACTAAGCATGTAGGGCAAGGATGTTAAGGTCAACTCATGGTAACCCTCTGAATAGTTGTCCTAAACCTGTGTTCGGTCTTCATTCAGGTGGCTCATTGTTGACAGAATGGCACCCATATCTGCTGCTGTTGTATCGATCCATCTCATTGTTGACCACCTACCTTGCCAAGCATGATGTCTTTCTCTAATGATCCATCTCCAGGAACAAGCAGGAATGTTGTCTTCACATATGGGTATCGTCGGTACCGACGGAGCCTGCGCGGGAATACTCCCCAGCATCCAATAGGAAAGCTTTTGGGAGCATCCCACAGCACCTGCGTGCTGCCTTCCCGCCTTTCCAACTCTCCCTCTTCAGGACGCATACCCTGTCACCGCAGAAAAATTTAGCCTTATTCTTTTGTTTTTTGTGGTCGCGTCTGCCTTCCTTCGATGCCTACCGGTACCGCCGGTTCTTTTTTTCTTTAAAAAAAAAAACAAAAAACCCCAAACTAGTTTTCTAAAAGATTTTCTTTCAGGGGCCTTTCCCCTCCAAAGCTTAGGCGCCATTTTGTGCACTAGGCCAATTTTTCTTCAAACATGGAGAAACCAGCTAGTGGAGTGTCTATCCTGCAGAAAGATGACCAAGAGGGGCCTGCAGAATAGAGCTGCAAAACTCTGTACCCTTTTTGCCGCAGATATGATGTCAGTTGCATCAACATCTTCCATGGCTTCATCTTCCTCCCATGGATCTCAGGTAACTAAACTTAAGTCTTCTAAGACTGGCCGGTCCTCAAAGGGTAGATCTCCTTCCAAGTATCGAGATTCCACTGGCGTTGCCCTCGAGGAAAGTCCACCGACAAAACAACCCAGGTGGGAGACTTCGGTCTCCAAAGCATTAACGGGGCTCCAGAATGTTCCAGAGGCTTCCACCTCTGCAGAACTACTGGTGCCATGCTCTGAGGTCGTAGCTGCTTCCACCGGTACCGACACCCAGGCATCAGCAGGAGCGATGGATCACAGAATCCTCGCTATCGAACACAGTCTAGAGGCCCTCTTAGCAGCTTCGGTACCGTTAAGACCGCTACAGACGGTTCCACAGGTATCATACCGACACCGGTACCGGTACCGAGTGCCTCAGCAGATATGCTTCCCCCACCCCCCCCCATTCCGAGCCTTGAGTCTCTCAGGTATTGACGGATCGGTACCGAGACACCCTGATACTGACTTCAAGCAATACCGGTACCATGCGTTGCAAGAACACCCGGTACAGAGATACTTTGAATCATCTGATTCCGATGACTGACTCTGCCTGTACTAGAGCTATCCTTCCGGAGGATCCATCTCCTTCTCCTCAACGAAGAATGTCTGTCTCCTCCAGAAGACATGTTCTTCCAGGATTTTATACGTGATTTAGCTCGAGGTCTTGCAATCAGTGACTTCCGAGACGGAACCTAGAGAAGAAGAATTAGAAATTCTTCAATACCCTAAGGCTCCTAAAGAGGCAGCTACTCTGCCTATTCACAGAATCTTGCATGATCTTATGCTAAGAATGTGGGAAACTCCTTTGACGGTGTCTCCACTTCTCGACGACTCGATACCATGTACCGAGTTCCAAGCTGTCCTGGCTTTCAAAAGACTCAGTTACCACACCATTCCAATGGTAGTGGAATCGGTGATGTGTAGGATGAAGAGTGCTAAAACACATTCTTCCAATCCTCTGGGCCGTGAATTAAGGACTCACGATACCTTTGGACATCGATGTTTCCAATCCTCCATTTTGACAGCCAGGATTAGCTCCTACATTCTCTCTATGGGAATGTTCCTCAAAGAAGTTACAGGTGACTTGGAGCTCATGAGCCGCCTTCTCCCTGAGGAAAAAAGGGGAGAATTCCTTACTCTGGTCAAACATGCCCAGGATGTCTCAAAATTTGTAAACCGTGCAACCTTTGATTGCTTTGAATGCATTAGCAGAACATTTGCTATTTCCATTGGTGCACGTCATATTGCCTGGCTTCAGGCATCAGACTTAGAACAATGGGTGCAAGATAAACTGGGAAATATTCCTTGCACAGGAGAAAATCGCTTTGGCAAGGATTGGCAAGACAAGGCTAATTAGGTTTGAATCTGAAAATACTACCTTGAACAGATTATCAAAGTCTACAGCCAACCCAGCAAAGAAAAAGTTAGCCAATAAACCCCTTTTCAACAAGAAAAATAAATTTTACCCATCTTACACCCATCAGGGACACCATCCAGTTCATGTTCCCCAAAGGGGACAACAACAGAACAGACAGCAGAGGAAGCCACAAGTTCCAAGAGCTCAACAGACTCGGCCTCCTCAGGGGCTTTGACTCCTTCCTAGAGAACTTAGTTTTTCTGTCCCTGAAAGGTCCAGAACCCCTTACCATCTCGGGCAGGTTATGCCATTTTGCCAGAAGATGGCAACAAATAACATCCAAAAACTGGATTCTGTCCATTGTACGAGAGGGGTACAGACTTCATTTTCACAGTATGCCCCCTCCTACAATAATAAGACAGTTCAATTCTCAGGTCCCTGCCACCAATCTCTTGGGTCAGGAAGTAGCATCACTTCTTGCTCAAGGAGCAATAGAAGAGGTACCCATACCCCAACAGTGTACGGGATTCTACTCGCCTTACTTTCTCATACCAAAGAAAACAGGGGGACACAGGCCTATACTAGACCTCGGAGAATTAAACAAGTATTTGTTCCAGGAAAAATTCAAAATGATCTCCCTTGGAACACTCCTGCCATGCCTTCAGAGTCAGGACTGGCTATGTTCTCTAGAACTAAAGGATGCATATACGTATATTCTCATCCATGCAGATCACAGGAAATTCCTTCGATTCCTTTTCCAGGGAAGACACTACCAATACAGGGTTCTTCCCTTCAGTCTGGCCTCTGCCCCAAGAGTCTTCACAAAATGCATGGCAGTAATAACAGCATTCCTGAGAACTCTGGGAATATTCGTCTTCCCCTACTTAGAAAACTGGCTCATTCGAGCATCAACAGCTCCAGAAGTCAGCTTCGCTCTTTCTCGCACCATGCGAATCCTTCGATACTTGGGACTGGTCATAAACCTCCCAAAATCTCATCTCACCCCTTCTCAGTCTCTAGAATTCATAGGGGGTTCATCTAGACACAAGGCAATCAAGGGCTTTCCTGCCACAGCCACATTGTGTTCGTATAGTACAGCTGGCCTCTCAAGCAGCTATGAAGGTATTCCTGACTGCTCGGAAGATGCTTCAGCTTCTGGGGCATATGGCATCCACGGTCCATGTGGTTCCCTATGCTTTCCTTCATATGCAAGCAGCCCAGTGGACCCTATCCTCTCAGTGGACACGGGCCTCGGGTCGGCTAACGGACAAAATCAGAAACTCTACACGTCTCATTTTGTCCCTGCAATGGTGGCAGTCACTGGAAAACCTTCTCGTGGGTTCTCCTTTCCAGCAACCTCTATACCAAACCACCCTAACAGATGTGTCCAAGTTGGGTTGGTTGGCTCACTTGCACGATCGATCAACTCAGGGTCTCTGGACCCCACAGGAGGCTTGTCTTCACATAAACCACCTAGAGCTCAGAGCCATTTTCCATGTTGTCTGAGTTTTTCAGGCCATTCTCAGCTACAAGACAGTTCTGGTCCAGACCGACAATCAAGTAGCCATGTTCTATGTGAACAAGCAGGGCGGAACAGGCTCTCTGTCATTATGCAATGAAGCTTTGCGACTGTGGGCCCTCGCCAGTGAGCTTCAAATCCACCTTCTAGTGGTATATCTTCCAGGCATTCAAAATCTTTGGGCAGACAAGCTCAGTCGAATACTGCTGCCAAATGAATGGTCTCTGCACTTAGACCAGCTTGCTCAAGTGTTTTGAATCTGGGGAACGCCAGATATAGACCTCTTTGCAAGTCCACAGAATGCCAAACTTCCCCGATTCTGTTCCAGAATTCCGGCTCAAAACTATCAAGCAAGGGATGCTTTCCTCCTCCATTGGGGTCGGGACTTCCTCTATGCCTTCCCACCCGTTCCCCTCATTCCCAAAACTTTGTTCAAGCTTCAGAGACAGAGGTCATGTGATCATAGCTCCAGGTTGGCCACGGCAGATGTGGTATCCTCTGCTTCTGCGTCTCTCTCAAGCCACACCTCTGGAGTTGGGATGTGCTCCAGATCTTCTTTCCCAGGAAAACGGTACGCTATTGCACCCAAATCCCCAGTCCCTGCACCTCAGTGCCTGGTTACTGAAAGCCTAGGATTCCCGGATATCAACCTATCTCAACAGGTAGAGGATATCCTTGTGGCTTCCAGGAAACCTTCCACAAGGTGATTCTACGCCTTTAAGTGGAAGAGAATTCTCTGTATGGTTTTCTCAAAGGGGACTTAACCCCCATACAGTGCCCGTCGAATTGCTTCTGGAGTATCTACTCCATCTATCAGATTCTGGTCTTAAAACCAATTCAGTAAGGGTTCATCTTAGTGCCATTGCTGCTTTTCGGGAAACCTCTGGATGGACAACCTATTTCCTCTCATCCACTCGTAGCGAGATTTGAGAGGTTTACTTTTAACAAAACCTCCCATTAAGCCACCGCTGGTGGCATGCAATGTTCCCTCTAATTTTCCGTAGGCGCTGTGCGCATAAAAAATATCAGCTGTGCAGCTTTTGAAGGAAGGTTAAATTTTGTGCACCACATAACGACACTCGGAGTTATATACTTTAAAATTTGACTACACGTCAGAATACAGTATGTACACCACATTGATTTTAATCAATTTAAATGAAAATAGACAATTACTAAATGAAGCGGAAAAGTTCTAGTAATTAGTCACAAATGCGGTATTATTTCAGTTGTTTTTTATTGAAAATCATTGTTTCATGTAAATTTATGTATGGAAGAAGAGAATGAGCTTACTATTAACAGTTCATTCTCAATTTTTCTCTTCGATCTTTCAAATTTAACCAGTCTGAATAAATTTTATCAAGGTCTACCGATCCGCCATCTTGAAGATGGCTCTTAACACATATCAGCATTTCCAAATGTTCTAACTGTTAGCGATTCCTTATTTTGGTTTTTAAACTGTTCATCAAGCTGAAACCATGCTCACAATCTGCACTAGAAGCCAAAAATGTTCCACCAATATCCATCAATTTTGCTAAATCTGCAAAGTGAGCATTCTGAAACGCCAAAGTCACCATATCCGGAAAACTGTTTATCAGTTTGCTTTTGATTTTTTCTGTGACTAAAATCTTGGTCATTGTACTGCTGAATAACAATATGTTCCTCCATAAGAAATTGTTTGTACTTTAAGCAGAGTGATTGGACGTTTTCAATTCCAAATTCATAATCACACTGTGCTATTGCTGTCAAGTCAAAAGCAGACCATTCCTCAATTTCATTTTCAGGAAATCTTTCCCCTAAATGCAGACACAGCATATTAATGAAAATAAGTGTGGAACCAGTATCCACTGAAACGTCTCCAGGTATTTTGTCGAAGATTTTTTAACATTATCACTCCATTTTACTGTGTCACCCAAATATTGCATTCGGATTTTGTTCAGCTTACCCTGTGCAAGATGATATGCTTCCAGTGGTGTTAGCCCACGTTTTTGAAATGCCATTGTTAATGAAGCTAATTCAGATAAAACATCATTCAAAATTTGCAGTGTTATAGGGAATTGATGGCTGTTTAGCTTTTTATAACAGTACTTTGCAATGGGATCATTATCCTTCTCTTCTTCAAAGTATTTTATTTCAAGTCATTTTTATTAATTTTAATCAATAGTACAGGTAACCAAACAGCAACAACAACAGTACAGACAGGTCCACAAGATACTAAGACAGACACAGGTACAGAAGTCTTCCCATACAGTAAGATACAACCAAACTATGAAGAATCTGCGAAATATCCTCCCCCCTCCCCCCCTTCCCCCCCCCACCCCATAGCATGGACACAAACCAAGTCTTAAGTAGATACAAGCATATTCCAAACCACTACAGACCACCCAACTCCAATATGCACATTCTCCCCCCACCACCCCCTAGAGGGGGAGGAGGAGGAAGAAAAGCAGGGGCCAGCAAACCCACCAAACCCAGCAAGGTAGAGAGTAAAGGGAAAGCTGCGGAGCTAGACATTCAAAAGCAGGGCCCGCTCGCCAACGGAAAGATGATAAATAAGGGGAGACCACAATGCCATGAATTTATCCCAACCTGGATCTCCTTTTTGCTTTGCTGTCATTTTTTCCATTCGTAGTAAATCAAACATCGCGGACTCCCAATGCCCAATGGTAGGAGGGGAGACCTCAATCCATCTATGCAACAAGGATTTTTTGGCAATCAGAAAGCCCCGCTCACACAAGGCTCGTTGCACCATTGGACCCCCAGGGCACATCCCCCAATCATGAAAGAGGCAGATCTCCCGCCGGACTAAAAGAGAAAGATCTAGCCATCCCGCGAGCCTGTGACACACTTGCGTCCAAAAGTCCTGAACCAAGAGGCACCCCCAGAACCTGTGCAGAAGGGTACCCGGCTCTTGTCCGCACCAACCACAGATATCGGAGCTTTTCAAGCCCACACGACAAGCCCACGTATCACACGTGTAGGCTCTCCACAGGAATTTATATTGGAGTTCCTGCAGGTATATCCACTCGGGCCCTTTCTTAATCCCCACAAAAGCCTGGCGTAGCAGTTCCAGCGTCACATCGGTCACCCCATCACGTACCCATCGCTGACACAAAACCCGAAGGTGGGTGTCTCCATTACTAGGCCGAAGAAGCATCCTATATGCCTCCTCTCCCTGCTGATTCTCCACCAACCTACTCAAGAGAAGCCTGGGTATGCCCCCCTCCTTCCCATCACCAGGGACCAAAGCCCTCATTAGCCCGTGCCAATAATGCCGCACCTGCAAATAGCCATAAAAATCCTGATGAGGTAGATTATAGCGTCTTTGGAGGTTCCGGAAACTATCCATGGTATGGCCATCCTCCATCATCAGGTCCCCCAAACAAATTACCTGTCGGCACTCCCAACCTCGAAACACATTTAATCTCGAGAAGCCGGGAAGAAAGTCAGGGTACCCCGTGAGGGGAAGCAAGAGTGAGCGAGACCAATTCCAACCAAAACGCTGCGCAAGGGCCCTCCACGCCGCCCGCAAAGTGCCCAGGTACACCCCCCCCCCCCCTCTCCATCCCGCAGCGCCGCCGGCAGTTTTTGCATCTGAAGAACATAGAGGCGATGATACGGCTCCACAAGCCCATCAAGGTGCTTTACTAAGGCACCGCCCTCACCACCCTCCAATAGGGCCACCACATGTTTAGTAATGTATTTAAGATTGTAGTTGCGTAGAGAGGGCAATTCCAATCCCCCCTCTTCCCGTCTACCCATAAGAATAGGCAAAGGAATGCGGGTCCGTTTACCTCTCCATAGGAATCCTCTTAAACCAACCTCGAATCGCTTCCAATCCGCAGCCGATACCCAAAGGGGTAGCATACGTAGAACATAGAGCCAACGGGGGAATTCCACCATAACATAGAGAGCAATTCTCCCCCTCAGTGACAAAGGTAGACCTCTCCAACCCTGGAACGTATTCAGACTCCGAACCAGGAGTCCAGGAATATTTACTTGATACAGTCGATCGGGCCTATCGGGCAACTGAATCCCAAGATATTTAATCACTCCATTTGCCCATACCAAGGGAAATTCCCCTTCCCACCTCGGTCGTACCTTACCCCCAACATCCAGCACCACAGATTTGGACGCATTGATTTTTAAACCTGAAAATTTTCCGAAGTGCCCTATCACACTGAGCAGACGGTGCAGGGAGCCCGGCACAGACGTCAGGCAGATCAGCATGTCATCAGCAAAAGCACTGATTTTCATTTCTTCGCCTCCCAGTCGAATACCTGCAATCTCCGGGTCCCGCTGGATAGCCTGAAGTAGGGGCTCCAGTGCAAGAACAAAGAGCAGGGGAGATAGTGGACAGCCCTGACGTGTGCCCCGCTCGAGAATAAAGGGCCTCGAGAAGATTCCATTCACCCCCACCCTAGCCGAGGGCTGATTATACAACGCTCGAATCCAGTGCACAAAGGGCCCCTGAAGCCCAAAGCCAGATAACACATGCCAGAGATAACCCCAGGCCACCCGGTCGAAGGCCTTCTCGGCATCAAGACTTACTAAAAGCAGAGCCCCCTCCCTATGGAGACAGTGATCCATTCCCAACAGCAGTTTGGACAAGTTCCTAGAAGCCTCTCTACCCTGCACAAATCCCACCTGCCTGGCATCAATGATTTTGGGTAAGATCGGGTTAAGGCGGCCTGCCAAGACAGAGGCCAAAATCTTCAGGTCGCAATTAATAAGGGAGATGGGGCGGTAGGAGGCCGGGTCCAAAGTATCTTTACCAGGTTTCGGGATGACCGTAATGTCCGCACCTCGCATGTCCCTAGGGAATATGCCTGCGGTACGGGCATCATCATACATCGCTACCAAGGTCGGTGCTAGCCGCGAGGCCAGCATCTTATAGTACTCAATACTAAAGCCATCCGGACCCGGGGCTCGGTGGGGTTTTCCATGCTTTATTCCCTGCAACACTTCCTGCACCGATAACGGGGCATTAAGAGCCCGCAAGTCAGCCTCACTAATCTGAGGTAAGGATTGCGTAGCCAGAAACTCCGCCCCTGCCGTATAGTCCCTCTCCTCCTCGCTATAGACCTGAGTAAAGAACTGCCGAAAAATCTCAGCGATACGCTCGGGCTGATGGAACAATGCCCCGGTCTCCCCTCGCAACACAGGGATAAAGCGGGCACCTCGAGGATCACGAACAAGCTTGGCAAGCAAGGTGCCCGATCGATTACCATAACGATGAAGGCGATGCCGATAGAATTGCATAGACATACGTGCCCTACTCTCAATTAAACCGTTTAAGGTCCCCTGCGTATGCAGATATTCCTTCTGTACCGCAGCATCCCGGCCTTTCCCCAATCGGCGTTGCAAAGCACCCAGCTGGCGCTCCAGAACCAAAAGACTTCTATTCAAGTGCCTACGTCGCGCCAGCGTATATGAGATAATGGCCCCCCTCAACACCGCCTTACTAGCTTCCCAGAATAAGAGGGACGGACATAGAGGGAGATCATTAAAAGAGACATAGTCATCCCATTGTTGTTCTAAATATTTCCGGAAAGCCTCATCCTCCCAGAGATAGGCGGGAAAGCGCCATCCCCGTTTCATGGGCCCCGGAGCGTCCCACACAATCCAAATGGGACTATGATCAGATAGCATAATAGGATCAATACCCGCCTGCGAAACTCGCGGAAATCCCCCCTCACTAACCAAGATATAATCTATGCGGGACCAGGTGAGGTGTGCCCGTGATTGATGTGTATATTCGCGCACTCCCGGATGTAGGACTCTCCAGACATCAATGAGGTCTCCCAACCTACACAGATACCCCACCCCTTTTTTTCCCCAAGAACCTACCTGACTCCGTTGGGATTTATCCTGGCATGGGTCATGAGGACAATTAAAATCTCCTGCAATAAGTAATTTAGCTTGACCATGATTTCGCACTAGTCGCAAGATTTGTTTATAGAAATCATGATCATATACATTTGGAGCATATATATATTCAACAACCATACAGGCTCATGATATAATTTAGCATGCAGTAAAATATAACGCCCATGTGGATCCGCTTCAATGTTACTCACTTCCAGGGGCACGCCCTTCTTCACTAGGGTCACCACACCTGCCTTCCTCGTGCCCGAGGCCGCACCATAGGCGGCCGCTACCCAATCCCTAGCCAGCTTACGATGTTCCAAGGCACTTAAGTGCGTTTCTTGCAACAGAGCTATATGTGCGCCCTTTCTCTTAAGCGTTTGCAATATTTTAGTACGCTTAACTGGGGAACCTACGCCCCCCACATTCCAGGATATAATCTTAACAGCAGGCATAGCACTCTACCAGTAGTGTATACTGCAAATAAGAAAACTGTACAAGGTTCCGGTGGTGCCCAGCCTCACCCCCAGCACCAATACAACAGATAGCCCCTGGATGCCATAGCCCATCCCGAGCGTCTGTGGCCATGCCTGCATCTAATCCCATCACAGAGAGATACACCAGAGCCATGCTATTCCCCAGGGCACGACTCCCCCTTCCCCTTCCCCTGCCCTCCCCACCCCCCCCCCGCCCCTGCCTAAACCCATCCCTCCCATCTCACCGCCCATACTAACATACCTTTCATACCTCCCCTCCCCACCCTTCCCATCCCCCCAACAGCCGGTACTCTGAGGCCAAGCTACCATCCTTACACATTCATACCACGCATTCACATCCAACCCACATACACAGACACATATACAGGCCCACACATACTTCCATACCCCCCCCTCCCCCCAGGAACCCCACAGATTTCTCCTAATACCCCAACTAGAAAGGATATAAACAGAATAACGTTAAAAAGAACGATTGCAACATGCCCCCCCCACCCCCCCCCAAAACCCCACATCACACTCTCACACAGTCTTGAGACCAAGACTCTCCCGACTGGGAGACCGATCACTGTCCATAGCACCTCCGGGCCGCCAGCTCGCTGTTACAGTTCATCAGGGGCAGTCAGCAATCAGCGTCTCAAGGCCAATTCTCAGGCCTGCTGTACCGGATGGCAGGAAAGCAGCCCAAAGCACATGCCAGCATGTATACAAGGCTCGATTATACAAATCGCTTCCAACTAGGCCCAGCACGGGTAGATATAGAAAACAAACATAAGGAGTCCCCGCTCTCCTGCAGCTCATCACGAAACCACAGTAGGGGATGCCGGCGGAGACATCTGAGCCACAAATTTAGTTGCGTCCTCCGACTTAGCAAAGGTATGTGTAGCACCCTTATAAAAGATCTTTAGTATGGCAGGGTACACCAGAGCAAAGCGCACTCCTTTCTGCACCAGCGTCGAGCAAGTGGGGGTAAATTCCTTTCGTTGGGCGGCCAACGCTGCCGAGTAATCCTGAAATAACAGCACCATATTGTTTTCCAACTTCAGTACACGCCGCTTCCGATAGGCCTGCAAAAGGGCCACCTTATGCTGAAAGTTAAGCAGCTTCGCCAGTACAGGTCGAGGCCGGGTACGACTCTCCATCCGCTGACCCAACCTATGGGCCCGTTCCACCTTGAGTTGCCCCAGCAAGCTGCCAAGCCCCAGTTCCTGCGGCAGCCATTCCTCAAAGAGTCGGACCAGCTTGTCATCTCCCCATGTCTCAGGCACTCCAATTAATCGCAGGTTGTTCCTACGGGAACGATTCTCCAAGTCGTCCACTTTTTGGAGTAAAGTCTCGATCTGTTTTTGCTGCGCTCTAGTGCCAACTCACCCTCCTCCAAGGCAGTCACGCGGTGTTCTACCTCGTCCACGCGACGGGTAAGTTCCGCGAAGAATTCGCCCATATCGGCTAATTTTTGGAGGACATGCTCAAACTTGGGCTCCAACAATTTAACCACCTCGTGAGCCACTTCCTCCGAGCTGGACTCCCCTTTGTCAGTGTCCGGGGAACTGGGCATGCTTCCCGCTCGAGCCGCCGCAGCCATCTTGGACTCTCTCGCTCCTGCGGGCTTATCTTTCTTTGAGGCCGCTCGCATGGTTCTTACGGAGCGATTCAGGGCGCCCAAAGCTCTCCACACCGTCACCCTAAGACCAGGAACCAATGCCCTATAATCGGCGTGTGCCGCTGAATAAAATATGCCGGTTAAATAGCAAGTTGCTAAAAGCGGCCCGGGAGCGCGACGAGGATGCTCCTCACCGGCTCATGTGCCCACGTGATCCCCCTCTTCTTCAAAGTATTTTAATAATGGATCATAATTTTGAATAACTGCTTGAAGAGCAAACTGTCTAGATAACCACCGCACTTCGTTCAGAGATCTCAAAGCAATTGACTCGCATTCAGAAGCATCTGCTAATTCTTTAAATTGTGACCTTTTAGTAGAAGATCAACAAAAGGTTGTGTAAACAGTTCTCATGAAAGTTTCAACTTCTTTCATCAACTTTACTTCCTTCCATGATTCAGAGATCCCCAAATCTTCACGATGGGCAACACAATGCTGCTGCACTAAATGTGAAACCTTTTTTTTTTTTTAGCTGCGCAGCAGCACCATTTATTCTGCTTGAGATGAGAGGCAACATCCGAAGTAAACATGACCATTTTGTTAAGGTCAAGCTTGTATTTCCCATAGAATTCCTGGAGTGCACTGACTATTGACGCAGCATCACATGCTTCCAACTGTAGCATCCTCCCACCAAATGAAGTTTTATACAGACATGAATTTACTGGCCGATATTTGAAGTACAGTATATTAAGTATTTGCTGACAGACATGTCTGTGCTTTCATCAATAGTTAATGTATGATACGCTGCTATGAGCTTGGTATGGTTATGTACTTGGACATGTGTTCATTAATATCCTGAACAGAGAGCATGGAAATATTCATCCGAACAGCCAGCAAAACACTATCAATTAGAATAATTTCTTCTGGTATAGAACGCTTCCGTTCATTACTAATTTGCCTTTTCTCTTTTTCAGCGGTGCTCTCAAGCAGCAAGTTAAATAATCCTCCTCTTAAATTTGGATTTTTAGCTCTAAGTTTCTTAACACTTTCAGTATGAGACTTACTAGACAGATGTCATTTCAAAAAGTCCAGTTTCCACACATCCCAAAATTTGCCACTCAAACTCTCCGATGGTTTTTGCATCTCGGCAGTATAAATAGACTACTCCGTCATCCTCTTCGTAAGTGAATATTTCAGGCAGTTGAGCACATGTTTTATCCCAAGATTTTGGTGTCTCTGTTTCAACAATTTCTTCAAGCCATTCAGGCTTAAAAGCTCTGGCTTTTCTCTTACGTTTTGTATCTCTCATCGCTATTGGTTTCGACGTTTTAAAAATTAACTTTCAGTTTTCAATGTAATAAAAACAATTTAATAATGTAATTCGAATTACAGATTACAATTGGACTACTCACGCATGTCGCAAGCCAAAGTACGGAAGCGGAAGTTTCTCAATGCGCCAATTAAAGTTTAAGACCAAAGATCTTATATCCTGAAGGTCTATAAGATTGCACTAGAAAATATTGTACAACTTGTGAAAACAGAAAACAGACGTCTTAAAATGTAAAAGTTGTGTATTTACGATCAGAACCGTAATTTTTGTGCACTCTGTTGTAAAGTATGTGCACTCACTCGGCGAGGGGTGTGCGTGCGCGCGCGCGCACACGTGCACAGCTTAGAGGGAACAGTGGTGGCATGGGATCTGAATCTTGTTCTCGGGCAGCTCATGAAACCGCCCTTTGAGCCTTTAGCCACTACAGCTCTAAAGTTTCTTTCTTGGAAGGTCATCTTCCTAGTTGCCCTCACTTCTGCAAGATGCATCAGTGAGTTACCAGGCTTCAGTGGCGGATCCTGCTTATACAAGATTTCACCATGATAAGGTAGTTCTTAGGACTCATTCTCACTTTATGCCAAAGGTGTTTTCGCCTTTTCATTTAAACCAAGCGGCTTACCTTCCTGTATTCTTCCCTAGGCCTCATGCCTCTAATGCAGAAAGGAATCTTCATACCTTAGATTGTAAAAAAGCCTTAGCTTTTTACCTTCAAAGAACTAAGCAACATAGAAAATCTTCTCAGCTTTTTGTTGCTTTTGATTCTAGTCATTTGGGACTTCCAGTTTCCAAAAGAACTCTCTCTAGGTGGATTGCAAATTGCATATCCTTTGCATATGAGAGTAAGGGACTTTCTCTCGAAGGCCATGTCACAGCTCACAGTGTGAGAGCAATGGTATCCTCAATAGCTAATCTTTGTTCTTTGTCCTTTGACATCTGTAGAGCAGCCACTTGGGCTTCGGTGCACGCCTTTACAGCCCACTATTGCTTAGAGAAGGAAGCCCGTCGGGATGCCTTGTTTGGCCGGGCTGTGCTCCAGCATCTCTTTCGGACTTGGTACAACTTCTACCCGCCGTCCTGAGTTTCGATGCCGGAGATCCATGGGAGGAAGCATGACCCATCTCACCTGGGGTTTGCAACTTGCTGGGGTCATCCCCCTGGCATCTCTCAGCTGGGGGGAGTCCCCATATGTGAAGACAACATTCTTGCTTGTTCCTGGAGATTGTGTAGTTACTCACCTGGAACAGGCAATCTCCGGGAAGAGCAGGAATAAGTCTTCACAACCCACCCACCTCCCCTAGGAGTTGTCTCTATCTCTCTCTCTTTGTCTACTCTCTCCTTTGGTCTCAGCTATAAACACATCTGAAGAGGGAGAGTTGGAAAGGCGGGAAGGCAGCACGCAGGCGCTGTGGGATGCTCCCAAAAGTTTTCCTATTGGACGCTGGGGAGCGTTCCTGCGCAGGCTCTGTCGGTACCGACGATACCCATATGTGAAGACTTATTCCTGCTGTTCCCGGAGATCACCTGTTACAGGTGAATAACTACATTTTCTCTTTGCATGATATGTCCAAAGTATGAAAGTAGAATCTTGTCATCTGAGCTTCTAAAGAAAACTTAGTATAGACTGGTTTGTTCTTTGGGCAGGCTATGGCATACACAGTATTCATCGCCAGCTCCATAATTCAAAGGCATCAGTTTTCTTCCTGTCTTATCTTTCACTGTCCATCTTTTGCATCTATATGACATTATTGAAAATACCATGGCTTGAATGAGTTGAATCTTTGTATGGAGTGAGACATGTCTGCCCTTGAGAATCTTGTCTAGGTCCTTCATAGCCATTCTGCCAAGAGCAATGCGTTATCTGATTTCTTGTCTGCTTGTTTCTTTGATAGTTGATCCAAGTAGGTTAAAGTTGTCCACTATTTCAATTTCTTCTCAATCAACAATGAACTTACTGATTTTTGCCAGTTGTCAGGATCTTTGTCTTTACATTAAGGTGCAGGTCCATTATGAGACTATTCTTCCTTGATCTTGAGAAGCAAATGTTTCAGATGGTCTTCACTTTCAGCCAGTAATGTGGTATCAGCATAGCAAAGGTTGTTGTCTCCCACCAGTCTTCACACCTCTTGTTGTCTTCATACAGTCCTGCTTCTCTGATGATTTGTTCTACATATAAATTAAATAGGTAAGGGGAAAGAATGCAGCCTTGTCTTACACCTTTGCTGATTTTAAACCATTCTTTCTCCTTGTTCCGTTCGAGCTGTTACTTTTTGATCAATGTAAAGGTTGTACAAGAGAATGATCAGGTGTTCTGGTATATCCATGCTTCTTAATGTGGCCCAGAGTTTCTCGTGGTTTACACGGTCAAAAGCCTTGCTGGTATTTAGTCTTTTCAAGGATCCATCTCACATCTGCAATATCTCACGTTCTTTGCCCTTTCCTGAACCCTGCTTGCACTGCAGACAGTTCTCGTTCCAGCTATAGTTGAATAATCTTCAGTAGAATCTTGCTGGAATGTGGGATCAGAGTGATTGTGTGATAATTTCCACAGTCAGTTGGATTACCTTTCTTTAGTATTGATATAAACACAGATCTTTTCCAGTCAGTTAGCAATGATGTTGTCTTCCAAATTTTCTGGCAGAGCCTTGTAAGTATTTTAACAGCTGCATCAGATTGTTGTAATACTTCAGTGAAATGCCATCAATGCCTAGTGCTTTGTTCTTTGATAAGGCTTTCAGTGCTGCTGGTGCTGCTTTCATCACCAATGGTTCCGGATCGTAAGGTACATGCTGAAACAGCTGTTGGTCCACTTGATCTTTATCATATAAAAACTCCGCATCATTCAACATGGATCCTTGAGCATCTTGTAACATTCCAATTCGAGACTGGAATTTTTTCTTTAACTCTCATAGCTTTAGGAAAGCCAACCTTGTTCTTCCTCTAATAGTTTCTGCTTCTGTTTCCTTGTGTGCATCATTGTATTGCTTCTCCTTGTCTTGTTTTGCTGCATGTTGGAAATCTGAGTTCTGCGATGGCCTCTTTCTCCTCCGGCTTTAGCTCCTCTGCTATTCTGGGTAATTTTCAGAGTTCCTTCGTCATCCATTTTGGCTGTGTTTGCATTTTGTCACTTTTTGTAGAGATTTCTCACATTCTTCCAACACAACTTTCTTGATGTCGAACCATAACTCTTCTGGAGTTCTGTCATTTGTATCTAAAGCAGCAAATTGATTTTGCAGGCAGTCTTTAAATTCCAGTGGTATATTCTTAAGGTCATATTTTGCTACATTCATGAAGTGACTTGAGTTTGCATACTAGTAGTTGATCTGTACCACAGTCAGCTCTAGGTTTTGTCTTTGTTGATTTTATAGATCTTTTCCATCGTTGACTTCAATTGATGTAGCCAGTTTGATTTTTGTAGAATCCACTGGTGAAGTCCATGTGTACAGTCGCTGCTTGTGTTGCTGGAAGATGGTGTTGGTCTTGCAGAATTCTATTAGTCTTTCTCTGGCTTCATTTCTCTTACGTCAATATTTTCCAACCACTTTGCCACCTTTCTTCGTTGCCAATTTTTGCGTTTGTCACCCATGACTATCAGGATATCCTGTTTGAATGTTCTGTCAGTTTTAGCTTGTACTTGTTCATAGAGCTCATCAACTTCATACTCTTCTGCATCTGTTGTCGGGGCATATACTTGAATTATAGTTCTCCAGGACCAAGCAGGAAGTCAGTCCTCACTTATGGGTGACGTCGGCGCCGACGGAGCCCTCGCGGAGCAATTTTCCCCCAGCTTTCAAAGAAAGCCTTTGGGAATTGCAGCGCGCATGCGCGGTCCCCTTCCTGCCCAAGGGTGCCATCTTAGCCAGTCGTCTTTTTTCCGCGGAGCCCTACAGACGTACCCGTCGTGTCCCCGCGAAAAAGTTGATTTTTCTTTAGAATTACTCTTTTTTCCATTCGGTTCGACGCCGGTCTTTTTCCCGCCCGGACTCGCGACGCCGGTCACGAGTCCTCTTCTTATTTTTTCGGTTTTTCTAACTTAGTTTTCGTTTCGGTTTTTCCCTGGCAGCCCGGTCCTTTGACCTCGCCGGGGCCCTTTTTCCCCCGATGGCTGCCAGTGGTTTCAAGCGGTGTGACCGAAATATGTCACTAACTGACACACACGACAATTGCCTCCGCTTCCTGGGCCCGGATCATGAAGAAATGATCTGTGGGCCTTGTGGCAAACTATCCTCCAAAGCGTTGAGAAGTCGGCGGCATCAGCGGGATAGAATCTTCGCTGACCCCAGCCGTACCCGGACCTCGTCGGAGGCCTCCGCGTCCAGGGGTTCCAGCTCGGACCGTCGCCGGAGTTCCTCCGACAGGGGTTCTCCCTCCGGGGACCATCGACGGAAGGTGAAACCCGCGAGGGCGGCGTCGGTGGACGCTCCTGGCTCCGCGAGGGCCAGGTCGCATAGCCCCGATAGCCGCCCCGGGTCCTTGGAGAAGGAGCACCTCATGAAGCGACCTCGCCTGGAGTCGGAGCTGCCTGCTCGGGTAAGTCCTGTGGTCCTTCTGGACTCGCCTCCGCGACAGCCGACGTCGGGCCCGACGCCGTCGGGGCCCGAGTCGGGGGCTGCTGGGTCACCTGAGCTCGGACTCAGGTTGACGGCCTTGGAGAGCAGACTGTCTGCCTTCATGGACCAGCAGCGGGCACTGCTCGCTGGCTTCGCTGGCGCCGCTGCCCCGACTGCCGGGACGTCGACGTCTAAGTCGAACCCGGAGACCGAGCCGATCCTCGAGTCGATGCGAACTCGAGTCGATCCTCGGTCGAGGTCGCCCTCGGCCTCCCGTTCGGGACCGAGGTCGCCGACGCCGACTCCCTCGGCGTCGGGGCGGCAGGCGCCGCGCCCTGCCCGGGCCGACCCCACCGAGTCCTCGTCGGAGTCGGTCTGGGAGTCTGAAGAGGAAGAGTCGCCTGATTCTTTTCGGACTCGGTGTGTCCCCTCGGACTCACCTGAGTCCGAACCTCGGAAGCAGTCCCCCCCGGAGGATGCCCGGTTCTCGGACTTCGTCAGGGATATGGCCAAGGCTTTGGCCTTCCCTGCGGACCCCGAGGAGGAGCCTCGAGCCGAAGAGCTCGACGCCCTCCAGTATGACTCTCCCGCCAGGGAACACTTTACTGTACCGGTTCCTCCCATGCTGGAACGGCTACTCTTCCACATGTGGGAGAGTCCGGCCACCTCGCCGGTCCTGAGCAAGCGGGTCGATTCTATCTATCGAGTCCGCAAGAGCCCTGGCTTCCAAAAAGCACAGCTACCACACCATTCCATGGTAGTGGAATCGGCCATGCATCGTCTTAAGAGCCAGAAGATGCACTCCTCGGTGCCTCCTGGCAGGGAGGCCCGTAACCTGGATGGCCTTGGTAAGAAGTGTTTCCAGGGCTCTATGCTCGCATGTCGTGTCCAGACCTACCAGCTATACATGGGCATGTATCTCCGAGACCTGGCTAAAGAGCTAGCCGGCTTCTCCGCTGGTTTGTCCGAGGAACCCTTGCGGAGGTTCCTGGCCTTGTCCACTGGCATTCGGGAATGCTCAAAATTCATGTCCCGAGCAGCCTATGATGGCTTTGAAGCATCGGCTCGAGTGGCCGCAGCCGGCATCGGTGCCCGCCGACAGGCTTGGCTTCAGTCGTCTGACCTTGAGCCCTGGGTGCAGGACAAGTTGGTCGATGTCCCTTGCCGAGGCGAAAACCTCTTTGGCAAGCCCATGGCTGATAAGGCTGCACAAATTGAGACTGAGACTCTCACCAGGACCAGGCTCTCTAGGAAGACCTCCGCCCCTTCCCAGAAAAAGAAGGGCTCGGGAAAAAAGTCCTTTTACCCGAGGAAGGCGGCTGCCTACAAACAATACCCCCACTATCAGGCCCCTGCAGCTCCCCAACAGGGCCAGCAGGCCAAGGAACGGGGTAACGGGTCCCGTAGGCAGCAAGCCCCCAAGCCTGCACCACCAGCCCCTGCTCCGCAGGGTGGGGGTTTTTGACTCCTTAAGCATAGCCTCTCCCCCACCGCTGGTTCCTCCCAGCACCGGAGGCCGGCTGGTTCACTTCGCCCACAGGTGGTCCAGCATCACCTCAGATGCCTGGGTGCTTCAAGTCGTGCGAGAAGGCTATCTTCTCCACTTCCACCAGGTCCCTCCCTCCTATTTTCCGGGAGAACCTCCACGACCCCCTCTGCACAGGGAATTACTCCTTCAGGAGTTAGCAGGTCTTCTACGGGATCAGGCGGTGGAACCGGTGCCCCACCACCTGAAAGGTCAAGGCTTTTATTCCAGGTATTTTCTAATACCAAAAAGTACAGGAGGCCTCAGACCCATCCTGGACTTGCGCAATCTCAACAAGTTCCTCGTGCGGGAGAAGTTCAAGATGCTTACCCTTGGAATCCTTTTGCCCTACCTCCAGCAGGGAGATTGGCTATGCTCCTTGGATCTAAAGGATGCCTACACGCACATCCTCATCCACCCAAGCCACCGCCAATACCTAAGGTTTGTGGTGGCAGGAAATCATTACCAGTACAGAGTACTACCCTTTGGCCTGTCCTCCGCACCGCGAGTCTTCACAAAATGTCTCGCGGTGGTGGCGGCCCATCTCCGGCTTCACGGCCTCTATGTCTTTCCGTACCTCGACGACTGGCTCATCAGAGCAGCGTCCGCTCTGGAGGTCACCAACGCCACGCACCGCACGGTGACTCTTCTGCAGTACTTGGGCTTTGTTATAAACTTCGCAAAGTCCACTTTGCTCCCATCACAGGATCTCGAGTTCATCGGCGCAAGGCTGCACACTCCTCAGGCACGAGCGTACCTACCGCTCGACAGGGCTCAACGGCTCATGGACCTAGCCGACCGTTTTCGCAGCCAGCCCCTGGTCTCCGCCAGGCGCTTCCTGAGACTACTCGGCCATATGGCTTCCACCGTCCATGTGACCCCCAATGCCCGCCTGAATATGCGGCCTGCTCAATGGTGTCTCCGCCGGCAGTGGCGACAAGCCACAGGCGGCCTAGCAGACCTAGTGCGCGTCTCCGAGCCGCTGATCTCGTCTCTCCGGTGGTGGCTTCAGCGGCCGAACCTGATATTCGGCATGCCTTTCCAGTCACCTCAGCCGGCCCGGGTGCTGACAACAGATGCATACCTCCTGGGCTGGGGAGCGCATTGCCAAGGGGCACGTACTCAGGGCCTCTGGACCACGTGGGAGTCTGCTCAGCAGATCAACTTCCTGGAGCTCAGGGCGATCCGCCTGGCTCTCAAGGCCTTCTCCCACCTGACTTCTCACCAGTCCGTCCTTGTCCAGACGGACAATCAAGTTGCCATGTTCTACGTGAACAAGCAGGGGGGCACGGGCTCCTTCCTCCTCTGCCGGGAGGCACAGAAGCTCTGCTCTTGGGCCGTCAGTCACGGCGTTCTCCTCAAGGCAGTTTATCTCCCAGGCCAAGAGAATTGCCTGGCAGACAAACTCAGCAGGATCCTCCAGCCGCACGAGTGGCGTCTGGATCCCTTGGTAGTTCAGAAGCTCTTTCTAAAGTGGGGCCTCCCCACGGTGGATCTCTTTGCCAGTCCTCACAACCGGCAACTTCCTCGCTTCTGCTCTCGTCAGCCACACCCCCTTCGGGTTGCGGCGGACGCTTTTCTACTCTCATGGTCGGGGAGCCTTCTGTACGCTTTCCCTCCCATCCCGCTAGTCTCTCGGACTCTTTTCAAGGTTCTCCGAGACAAAGCCTTCATGATCCTGGTGGCCCCTCGCTGGCCCAGACAGCCGTGGTTTCCGCTCCTGCTGCAATTAGCGGTGGAGGATCCCTTCCCTCTGGGGTTACAACCGGATCTCCTCACTCAGGATCAGGGGTCTCTGCTACACCCCAACCTCAGATCTCTCAATCTAATGGCCTGGCTGCTGAGAGGGTAGTCCTTGCTCCCCTTCTCCTGCCGGCAGAGGTGGAAGAGGTCGTCCTAGCTTCTCGGCGACCTTCTACCCGCAAATGCTACGCCCTTAAATGGCGTCGCTTTTCCGTTTGGTGTACCCAACAGTCTCAGGATCCCTTCTCCTGCCCGGTGTCGGTGATCCTGCAGTACTTGCTATACCTCTCTAATCTGGGACTTAAGTCCAACTCCGTCAAAGTTCACCTCAGTGCTCTTTCAGCACATCATGTGCCGGTGGACGGCAGACCTCTTTCCAGCGACCCTCTTGTAGCGAGGTTTCTCCGAGGTCTCCTTCTACTTAAACCACCTCTGCGCCCGCCAGCGCCTGACTGGGATCTGAATGTGGTTTTACAGCGGATCACCTGTCCGCCTTTTGAACCTATGGCTACCTGTTCTCTCCGTTTTCTTTCTTGGAAAACATTGTTCTTGATAGCCCTCACTTCCGCTAGACGTGTAAGTGAATTGCAGGCCCTCGTGTCTGATCCCCCTTACACTCGGTTCTACAAAAATAGGGTAGTCCTACGGACTCACCCAAAATTTCTTCCAAAAGTGGTCTCCCCCTTTCACATCAATCAGGAGGTGGTACTTCCAACCTTCTTTCCCAGACCACACTCCAGCTGAGCTGAAACGGTCCTCCATACCCTGGACTGTAGAAGGGCTTTAAACTTCTACCTTGACCGTACGCGGGAGCACCGTAAAGCTGCTCAGCTTTTTGTGTCTTTTGACCCCAATAAATTGGGACTCCCGGTCTCCAAGCGTACTCTGTCCATCTTGGTTGCGGACTGTATCTCTTGGGCTTATGGGGCAGCCGGACTCTCCTTGGAAGGTCGAGTCACGGCTCACTGCGTTCGGGCAAAGGCTACGTCAGTGGCTTACCTCCGCTCTGTTCCGCTGGCAGACATCTGCCGGGCCGCTACTTGGTCTTCGAGCCAGACTTTTGCGGTCCATTACTGTCTCGAGAGGGAGTCCCGCAGGGACAGTGCTTTCGGACAGGCAGTCCTCCGTAATCTCTTCGAGGTCTGAGCAACTCCTACCCTCCATCCCGGATGTGGGCTACCGGTGGGTAATAATTCAGCGAAGATTCTTTCCTTCTGTGCTGCTGAGCTAGAGGGAGCTCATTTTTGTGCTTAGGGTCTCCGGTAGCCTTGAGCTTGGGAGTCCCATAAGTGAGGACTGACTTCCTGCTTGGTCCTGGAGAAAGCGTAGTTACTCACCTGTAACAGGTGTTCTCCAGGAGCAGCAGGAATCAGTCCTCACAACCCTCCCTCCTCCCCGTGGAGTTGCAATCATCTGCTTTAGTTTTTTGCAAATTTTTATGCTGTCTTTTTTAGCTATGTCATCTGACTGGCTAAGATGGCACCCTTGGGCGGGAAGGGGACAGCGCATGCGCGCTGCAATTCCCAAAGGCTTTCTTTGAAAGCTGGGGGAAAATTGCTCCGCGAGGGCTCCGTCGGCGCCGACGTCACCCATAAGTGAGGACTGATTCCTGCTGCTCCTGGAGAACACCTGTTACAGGTGAGTAACTACGCTTTGTGTTGATGGGCATCCCTCATGGGCGAATAAAAATTAATTGTTCACTGATTGCATTATATTTCGTTACAGTTCTTGCAAATTTCTTCTTAATTATAAATGCAACACTATTTCTTTCATTTCCAGCATTTCAACTTCCCTTAGTTCATTTTTCATATGTTCCATGTCCCAATATGTAAGACATCTTTGTAGCTTCTGACTCTCATATCAAGCACAGCTACATCAGCAGTCAGATGTCCCAAGGGCTTTAATCCAACCACATCATAAATGTTGGCTTTACTCTGAAAAGTCTTCAGCTCCTCCCCAGTAGCCAGTTGAGTGCCTTCTGACTTGGGGGTCTCATCTTCCAGCACTTTTGTGATTTGTTTTGTTGTGACTGTCCATTGGGTTGTCATGGCAAGATACGGAAGTAGATGGCCAGGCCTTTCTTCTGTGCAGTTTAATTTTAGTGGTGTTGCTGTTACAAAAATGTGATCCTCCACCGCCTTCACAGCCCCATTCTGCTCCTGCCCAAATGGGTGGTTTGTCTTCGTCTGGCACCTCAGCTGAGACCTGTCCATATACCTGCAAGTAGTTAAGCTACCGATTAGCTTAGTTTTCAGCATCACCGATGCACATAAGCCCTCACAGCACGACAAGCTACAAACCAAGTGAGGGAGGGCAAGAATAAACAGACCCTATTTTGTCCAGTATATGTGATCACCACCTCTTCTCCTGAAATGCCTGCTTTTGAATCCTCCTGCTTGCCTAGGCCTTTTCGTTGTATTAATTTTCTGTTCCCACATTGCTTAATAGCAAGAGGTTGATGTGCCATTTTTTATGTATGTATTTATTTATTTAATGCTTCTATACCGCCCCTTCCAGAGATCGGGGCGATTTACAAATAACGAAACATGTTACATAGAACTGTAGTAATATTATTTACATTGTAAAGCGGGATATTTAACAAGTAAATGCACTGCAAGTTACATAGAATAGGTAGGGAGAATTATTGCAGGGGAAAAGCTGGTGTAGTCATAACTGCTGAATCAGCACTTGACATTACATCAGCAATGTAACACTTGGAACAGTATGCTTAGGTAATACACTTAAGTGCTTTATACCTCAATTCTACTATGAAAATGGACTGAAAGAGAAACATTTGAACTCTTTGAGCCAGAATATTCTAGTGCTGCTCCCAATTAAAAGTCCTGCCCCCAATCATAAACTTATACTGCAGATCTAGTTTAATTTCTCAGCTTTGGATGATAAATATGCACCTTCATATTTAGCTGTCATAGCAGGAGCTCCAGAAGAGTAAACTAATGTAAACTGTGACCTCCCTCATCCTCATGCAAATCAAATCATAAGCCTTGAGCTGAGGTTAGGACAGAAAAGTGGTATGCTAGAAAAACTGTTTCCATGGGTCTGTGGTCATCATATAGTGATGTGACCACACAGAGTACGCATAAGTGGTAAGCTTCTCAAGGTCCTTGCCACAGTGTGGAAGAAAGATGCAGAAAAGGGGCAGAATTCTTTAACTACAAAGGTACTGATTAAAGAACAATAGATTTATGCCCTCTTTCTTGGGCTTTTATGAAAGCAGAGATAGGTATAATCCTTCTCCAGACTGGGTTACCATGGCTTTTTATTTTTAAAGGACTATTGTGTTTTGTGGGTGTGGTGTTTGTTTTTTTTTTAATTTGTTTTTAAAGAGATGTGTTTTATACTGCTATGAACCTGGATCCTATCTGAATGGAGGTGAGTGAGTAAGCTGACACAGTGAGGAGTCATTGTAGTGCTTGAGTTTTCTTGATCTGTTTATATAGCGGAGTTCAAGAAAGTTTCAGCTACATTCTCTCCTCTTTATATGGCTGACCAGGCCTAACAAAGACTGCCACAATTCTTCCCCCCCCCACCCCCCCATGTCTGGGATTCTTCCTTGGGTTAGAATGACTGGAAGCATCAGTTAAGTAGTTTTTCCATATACTCCATTCCAGACACATGGGTTGTACCCCCCCACCAGCAGATGGAAACTGAGCATGGCAAGTTTTTCTGATGCCCTCTCTACTAAAGGACCTATGCATCAGGAGGCTTGCCAGTATTGCTCATCTCCAGCAGATGGGGGGGCTTCCTATGCATCTGAGTAGGACTGATTGGAGTTGCTTAGGCAAGGAGTACAGAGTTGAGTTGAGATAGTAATCAGAATATTTAAAGGGAAATCCCTTACCGTCCCTCCAGTCCAGTCCCGCACCTCTGGGTAGTGTACCTCTTCCAGCAGCTTGGAGACTGAGCATATCATCTTTTGACGACACCAGTGTACTTATGCAGTTGGCACTGCCTACCAGTCCTAGTATGCTCAGTCTCCAAGCAGCTGGAGGGGGTAGTGAACCAGGGTCTGGACTCACTGAAGGAACAACTAAGGAACAATACGTTACAGTTGGCGAGGTTTTGGATTTTCTTTTCCCCTGTAATCTAGAGGGTTTTTTTACTTCTAAAATTTACTGAAAAAAAAAAAGATAGATAAATATGAGGCAGAAGCGGCTTGGATTGGCAGTGCTACGTTGGGAGGATACTACACCCCCCAGGAGCCCAGGGGGACTTGTGCAGACCTCCTGCAGCCCAACTTTTCAGGCAGCTCCCAATACCGTTAACAGGTGAGGATCCGCCTTGTGGTCCTCAATTGGGATTGACAGCTTGGGTCAGCCCCCCAACGCTGAAGCCGAGAATTGAAGGCTGAGTGCAGGGGAGGGGAGAAACGCCACGAGGTGCAGGCGGTGTGTGAAACTGGCGGGGTAGCAGCAGCAGAGCTCCCAGACAGCGCCAGAAAACCCAGCGCAGAGTCAGGCCCATGTTTTGAGGCAGACAGCTGTGCGGGAAGCACAGACAACATGCTATTCCTTATCATCCCTCCAGTCCAGTCCTGCACCTCAGGGTAGTGCATCTCTTCCAGCAGCTTGGAGACTGATCATGTCACAACTTTGATGACATCAGGATACTTAGGCAGATGGCACCACCCACAGCCCTCTCAGTAAGCTCAGTCTCCAAGCAGCCGGAGCAGGTGATTCCTGAGTCAGGACTCGCTGAACGGACATCTGAGAAGAGTTTAGTTTAATTAGTCTAGTTTACCTTTATTTTATTTTGTTCATTTATTTTATTCGGATTGCCCTTATTTCTTGGCAACACCGGGGTTAAGCCTCTTCCTTCCTCCTCTCTGCTTCTGGGAGGCCCGGGCAGGTTTTGAAGATAAAAAAAAAAAAAAAAAGGAAAAAAGGGGAGAAAATAAGATCCCAATCTGACCAGACTCTGAGGGCTGAGGGAACAACCGGCCAGTGAGATTGCGTCTCGTGCCGCTCCCGAGCCCCCCCTGGTCGGGTGAGGAGTGGTGGTTTGGAGGAGGGAATGCAGCTACCAGAAAAAGAGCTGTGCAGGTATGTTGCTTTCTTTCAGGGTAGAAGCCGCGGCATAAGAAGCAGTGGTCGGCGGGTTGTGATCGTCAGCGGGAGCAGGAGGTCAGAGTACTTTCTGTTGGAGCCACTGTAGATTCATAAGGTACGCCAGCTGCATGGCAGAGGGTCGAGCAAGGAGCTGTCCGGTTGTTCTAGCGCCATTTTGTTTGCGCGGGAAAGGATCGCAGCGGTGTTTTTTTGTCTCTGGCGGTTCTCTGTCAGGGCCAGTTGTTTCCTTATTGTTCCTCCAGTTCAGTCCTTCACCTGTGAGTAGTGTACTTCTTCCTGCAGCATGGAGACTGGGCATGTCAAAACTGTGACATCACTGGATGTACCCTGCTGGTCTCTCCCATCAGCCCCAGTGTGTCCAGTCTCCATGCAGCAGGAGGACGTAGCGAACCTAGGTGCTGGGTTCACTTGAACACATAAGGAGCACATTTCAGGATAGGGAAGAAAGATAATTTTAAATCTATCACCACTTTGTTTTTGTTTGGAGGTGCCCCTTTACAAAAAATAAAAAATATATACATATATATACATTTTATTTATTTAAAAGGATTTCTTTACCGCCTTTTCATTGAATCAAGGCGGTTTTCACAGCAAACAATCACAAATGTGTTTTGGGGGGGGGGGGGTCATGCAGTGTTCCATGTGTGCGAGTGTGTTAGGGTATATTAGATTCGTGATGCACTATTTACATTATGCGCTATTATACAAGTAGTGGGGGCGGGGATTGGTCGTCTGTGTAGATTTGGATCATGTGACGTCCCCATAGTGTTCAATGAATAGTGTTGTCTTTAGTTGCTTCCGGAAGTCCTTGATGTCTGTATTTAGTCGAAGTTCGTCTGGTAGCTTGTTCCAAATTGTTGGTGCAGCCAGGGAAAGGGCTCGTTCTGAGGTGTCCTTCCGTACCTTGGTTATCTCCTTTGGTGTGTTGACGCGGTTGGATGTGCCCTTTCTCCTTGGTCGAGTGCTCTTGTCAGGTTGTATGAGTGTCTGTAAGCTAAGGGCTGATTGTTGTTTAATTTTGAATATGTTTATGATTGTCTTATATTTGATGCGTGAGGTGATTTGAAGCCAGTGTAGGCCTTTCAGGATAGGTGTGATGTGGTCTTGTCTTGAAGTGCCGGCTGTTATTCATGCTGCCGTGTTCTGTGCCAGTTGTAGTGGTCTGAGGGTCTGTTTTGGGAGACCAAGATAGATCGGGTTGCAGAAGTCTAGGAGTGGGGTTATTAGGGCCTGGCAGACAGTGCGGAAGTGTTCCGGGGCGAGGAGGGGTTTGAGACGTCAGATTAGGCCCATCCTGTGGTATGCATTCTTGGTGGTCTTGCTTATGTGTGATTGTAGATTCAGTTCGCTGTCCAGGGTTACTCCCAGGTATTTTACTTCGGTTTTTATGGGTATGCTTGTGTTCTTCATCATGATGTTAGGTGGGGAGATGAAGTTGGTGTTTCGGGTGATGATTAGTGCCTCAGTCTTGCTGTAGTTTATGGATAGGTTGTTGGTCTGGAACCAGTCGTTCATTTGCATGAGACAGTATGTTATTTTGGAGTAGTCCGGGTTGTCGATAGAGATGGGTGTGTAAAAAATCATCATAGATTGTATACTGTATGTTATTTTCTTTCATGATGCTGCATATTGGTTGAATGTAGATGTTAAATAATAGTGCAGATAAGGCGGAGCCTTGCGGTACTCCCTGTTTGACTTTTATGGGCAGAGATTTGTTGGGGCCGATCTTGACCTGTATTTGTCTGTTGGTTAGGTATGATTGGAACCATTTCAGTGTTGATCCATATAATCCAATGTCCTATAGTCTGTCCAGCAGAGTTCTGTGGTCTACTGTGTCAAATGCCGGGAAATGTCTATGAAGATCATGAGTATTCTGTTCTTACAGTTGTCAATGAGGCGGAGTATGTTGTTGAAGAGGTATAGTAGGAGGGTTTCGACTCCGTGGTTGGGGCGGAAACCATGTTGGTGGATGTCAAGCGGTGCGTGGTTGTCAATATGCTCCTGTAGCTGATGTTGCACTGTCTTCTCGATTTATTTTTGCCAGTAGGGGTATGCTTGAGATCGGCCTGTATGCTGCTGGGTTGCTCTTCTCGAGTGTGGATTTCTTTGGGATAGGTCTTATTGTGGCGAGCTTTAATTGATTCGGCATGAATCCTTGGGTCAGTGATCTTTGCACCATGTTGTGTATGGTGTGGATGAAGTTTGACTTGGTGGCTTTGATCCATTTCACTGGGCATGGGTCTGTTGGAGCTGTGCTTGTATTGAGTGTGGTGATGTGTGAGAGCTGCTCTTTGGATGGTGTGTTGAATGTGCCCCATGTTTTCGATGGTGTGCTTCTATATACATGTATGTGTGTGTGTATATACACGTGTGTATATACATACATGTGTGTGTGTGTGTATATACACATACATACACACATTTAAAGATTCGATCCAGCCTGAGGTTTCTATTCTTTTCTCACCTTTAAAACTGGCTCTGGTTACTTCAGCTGCTCTCCCCTCCAGGTCTTGAACGGAGGGGAGTACTGCAGCGTGGAGATCATTCTGCCCATCTGCTCCGGATTGCCGCGGGGTGTCTGGGCAGGCAGTCGAGGCCGGGGAAAAGCCCTCTCCATGGACGTTGCTCACTTTGTCAGTGAGCGGCATCACAGATTGCAGGGCTTCGGATCGGGCCAGCACAGCAGAGAAGCTTTTTTTGGGGGGCACTTAGTCGGCAGCACAGGTGAGTGCTCGGCAGCCATGCAGTCTGACAGGAAGGCTTGGGGCCTGTTTCGGGCTTCTCTGCGCCACAAAGGCCCGGCTGCATTCACGCCATCTCTTCCTGTGCTTTTAAGCCGCGAGGCAGCTACAGCACAGCTAGTTGTGCAAGCGGGGAAAAGAAAGACAGATTCACTTGCAGGATGAATGCAGGTGATTTAATTTAAGTTTATATAATGCGAGTCCATTTTGTTTAATTTAGTTTGGTGAAGCATTGGGTTTTTATTTTGACCCTCGGGCCTTGAAGGTTGAAAAGAAAAGAAAAACAGAATAGTAGAAGAGCAGATCTATTTATTTTCAGTTAGATTTTTCTTTACTGAAAGATTAACTTATTGGAGCCAATAGCTAATGCCTTCACGTCCCCAGTGTTTGGTGTGTGGCACATGCAGGGGCGCAGTCTCGGACGCTGGGGTCTGCTGGGGTTGCGCTGCGGCTTCAACCAGTATGGAGCAGGAGATTCAGGATAAAGCTGTTGAGGGGACTCAGTCCATCGGCAAGGGCCGAAGGAGGTTCCGGCCATGCCCCTTCTGGAAGGCCAAGCGGGGCCAGCTAGTTCTGTGGTGTCGACAGCATCGGGGGCGGCTCAGGGGAGGTTTTTCTCTAGATTTTGTACTATCAATGCATCAAGCGTATTGCTTGAGACAGCAGGGGGTGGTGACAGATCCGTTGCCACTTGCTGCTATGGTACAGCAATCCAGACCAGAAATGATTGGTAGCAATCTGGGGAGGCCTCTTAAGAGGGCGCGACCTCTAGAGGATCAACCCTTGGATTGGGAGTGGCCCGATGCGGAAGATGTAGAGTTGGAACCTGAATCAGGAATGGAAGAACTTGAAGAAGGGGAGATTCCAGAGCCTGAGGATCAGGTGAGAATCATTCGAGTATTCCGGAAAGAAGAGCTTATGGCGCTCATTACGGAGTCCCTTCAGGCACTCAACCTGGCTTTGATCCAGCCGTCAGAGGAAGAGGGTCTGGAGGATCCTCTCATTCAGGCAGTGCGGCAAACTCAGGCAGTATTTCATGTTCACCGGGTAGTTGACCGGATGATACAAGATGAATGGGATTTGCCAGAAGCTGGACTAAGAGGTGTTAGGGCTATGAATAGACTCTACCCCTTAGCAGACAAGGAAAAGGAGAGGTTTCGTTTGCCGCGTATAGATGCAGCGGTGTCGGCAGTCACAAAAAAGACTACTATTCCGGTGGAAGGCTGTGCAGCCTTGAAGGATGCGCAAGGCAAGAAGGTGGAAGGATTGTTGAAGCAAGCCTTTGAGGTTAATGCTCTTTCCTTGCAGCCTTTCATTTGCAGGGCTTGGGTGGCGAGAGCTTGCCTCCGATGGTCCCCAACGCTTACAGCAGCCTGCTCAACAGGCACAGGAACGCTTAATGGATGTGACACGGCTGGAATCAGGTTTGGCATATTTGGCAGATGTCCACTATGATTTGATTAGGGCATTGGCAAATACTATGGTGTCCTTGGTAGCCGCTCGCCGTTATCTGTGGTTAAGAAATTTGGCGGCAGATGGTTCTTCTAAGTCACGTCTCAGTAAGCTTCCTTTTAAAGGAAAGTTGTTGTCCGGTGAAGATCTGGATAAGTTGGTTAAGGATTTGAGAGAGTCCAAAGGCGGAAGGCTCCTGGAAGAGAAACCTAAGCAGGGGAGGTCCCTTCCGGCCTCACAAGACCAGTTTAGAGATTTCAGGAAGTTTTGTACCTCTCGATTGGGAGGTTTCCAAAGAGGAAGATGTGCTTCAAGAGCCCAAGGGTTTCGTGGGTTCCGAGGAGCAGGTAGAGGTTTCGCAGCTTCCTCAGCAGCGGCATCGGTACAAAAGCCCCAATGAAGCGAGGAGGGCCCAGGTAGGAATTCAACCGATTGGGGGTCGACTTCGGGAATTTCTTCCTGCCTGGGTCCAAATAACATCTGATCAATGGGTTTTGGAAATAATACGTGAAGGTTATGCTCTTGAATTTGCTCGTCCAGTACTAGATTCATTTGTGCTTTCGCCTTGCAAAGGGTGGCAGAAAACGCTGGCAGTACGACAGACATTGGATCACCTCTTACAGTTAGGAGCTGTAGTGCTGGTTCTGCAGGAGTGTTACGGCATCGGTCGTTACTCTATTTATTTCATAGTAACCAAAAAAGGACAGATTGCTCCGGCCTATACTGGATCTAAAAGGGGTGAATCGTTGTCTCAGGGTGCCTCACTTTTGGATGGAAACATTACGTTCGGTAATAGTGGCTGTTCGACAGGGAGAGTTCTTGATTTCCCTCGATCTTACCGAGGCATATTTGCACATCCCTATCAGATTAGCTCATCAGACGTTTCTAAGGTTTGCTCTTCCTTGGGGACATTACCAGTTTCAAGCATTGCCCTTCGGTCTAGCAACGGCTCCGTGCACCTTCACAAAGGTTATGGTGGTGGTAGCAGCGCTGCTGCAAAAGGGAAGGTATTTTATTCATCCTTATCTTGATGATTGGTTGATTTGGGCAAAATCCAAGGTCGAGAGCATGCAGATTACAAAGTGGTGAAGTTCCTGCAGGGTCTCGGCTGGGTAGTCAATGTTCCCAAGAGCCATTTGGTTCCATCCCAGATTCTAGAGTACTTGGGGGTGCGCTTTGACACGCGAGTGGGAGCAGTGTTTCTGCCGGATCAGTGAGCTCAAGCTCTCCGGCAACTAGTGCTCAAGTTCATGTTGACTCCAACTCCATCGGTGTGTAGCTATCTTCGTGTGCTAGGAACAATGGCGGCAACCCTGGAGGTAGTACTATGGGCCAGAGCTCACATGTGGCCGTTGCAGAAGTCGTTACTCTGGCGTTTGTCTCACCAGAACGATTCCCTGAACAAACATCTCCCCTGTCCTCTTCAAGTCAGGCGGTCCCTTCAGTGGTGGCTTTGCCCAGGAAATCTGGCGGCAGGCTTGCCACTGGAACAGCCGCAATGGGTTCCGGTGCTGACAGATGTGAGTCTCGCAGGTTGGGGAGCGCATTGCAGAGATCTCTTCGCACAAGGAATTTGGAACGACCAGGAGGTCCAGTGGTCGATCAACCGTCTCGAACTGCGAGCAGTGGTTCTGGCACTTCAGGCGTTCGAAACCGTGGTGAAAGGTTGAGCGGTGCGAGTGCTTTCGGACAATTCTGCGACAGTGGCTTACATCAATTGGCAGGGTGGAATGGGAAGCGCTGCCATGGAAGAAGGAGGAGGGGCGCTGTTCGCCTGGGTGGAGCCTCGACTACAGGCGATATCGGCGGCACACATTGCGGGGTGGATGCCAGGGAATGGGAGCTTCATCTGGAGGTTTTTGCTCAGCTAGTCCGCAGATGGCATCTGTATCTCATGGCGACTTTTCGTTCGGCCAAGGCGAGTCGCTTTTACAGCAGAAGACGAGAAAGGATGTCGGAAGGGATCGATGCCCTCATGCAACATTGGCCATCGCCCAAACTTCTGTCTTCCCCCCATGGGCGCTCATAGGACGAGTGGTTCAGCACATTGAAGCTCATCGGGGGAAAGTACTGTTAGTGGCACCAGATTGGCCGAGACGTCCGTGGTATGAAGATCTAGTCCGACTTCTCGACGGGGATCCTTGGGGATTACTGGCAACAGAGAATCTGTTGATTCAGGGCCCGCTACGAATGCCTCAGGTGGATTGGTTCTCGCTTACGGCTTGGCCATTGAAAGGGTGAGGTGAAAGAAAAAAGCTTATTCTGGAGCGGTAATTGCGACCTTACTTCGGGCCAGAAAGAGGTCCACATCCCTAGCATATATGCGAATATCGCGTATATTTAAGGACTGGTGCTCTCAGCGGCAGATCCATTCTTCCATGGTTTCTGTGCCTATGATATTAAGTTTCTTACAGGACGGGTTTAATAAGGGTCTGGCAGCCAGCTCCTTAAGGGTCCAGCTGGTGGCTCTTTCTTGCTATAGAGGTAAAGTCCAGGGGGTGGCCTTGGGCTCTCACGTCGATGTGGTTCATTTTTTAAAAGCGTTATCTAGGCTGCGCCCTTCTCACAGAATGATGGTGCCTCCGTGGGATCTGAACTTGGTTCTGGGGGCATTGACTAAGGGAACCTTTCGAGCCCTTGCACCAAGCTTCAATCAAGGATTTAACCTTAAAGACACTGTGTTTAGTGGCCATTTGTTCGGCACGCTGGGTTTCGGAATTGCAGGTTTTATCCTGTCGGGAGCCGTTTATGTCTTTTTCTAGAGAAAAGGTGGTGTTGCATCCAGTACCCTCTCTTCTGCCCAAGGTAGTTTCTACTTTTCACATGAATCAATCGGTTTCATTACCAGTATTAGGATCTACCAAGGAGAACGCTTCGGACCGTAGTCTGCATCGCTTGGACATAGAGAATTCTGCATCAATACTTAAGGGTTTCAGAAACTTTTGTAAGTCTGAACGCCTTTTCGTTCTGTTTGGAGGTCCCTGTAAATTTCCAGATGGGTCCGGGAAGCAATAGCATCCGCATATATTTTGCAAGGTCGTCAGGTGCCCGTGGGGTTACGGGCGCACTCTTCTAGACCTGTTCAGGGAAGCGGCCAAACTGGAGTGGGGAGCAGCCTATCTGGCGGACACCCATTATAATCTTATCAGGGGCCTCTTCAAAAGCATGGCATCGATGGTGGCGGCTTGCCACTACCTGTGGCTCTGTAACTGGGCGGTGGATAGCTCCTCCAAGTCATGTCTCGGTACCCTACCCTTTAAGGAGAAACTTCTCTTCAGAGAGGACCTGGATATGTTAGTCAAGGACTTGGGTGAGTCCAAGGGAGGACGGTTGCCAGAGGATAAGCAAAAGCAGGCCTGTAACTCTTCCGGCTCAAGGCCAGCCAAGGGACTTAAAGCGTTTTCATACCCCTCACTTGAGCCAGGCCCAGAGGGGTAGGTTCCCCTCTAGAGGCAAGTGTTTCATGGTTTCCAGGGCGCAGGCAGGGGCTTTGGAGCCTCTCCACCCTCTGGACACAAAAAAGGACAAAGAAGCGAGGGAGACCCAGGTGGGGCAGTTACCCATAAAATTCCCATAGCAGACTTCCTATCCTGCCTGAGTCCAGATCATATCCGACCAATGGGTCCTGGAGGTTGTCAGGGAAAGCTATATCCTCGAGTGGATTCACCCAGTGAACCAATTCAGGGCAAGGTAGAAGAGACGTTGACTAGTCTCCTACAGCTAAGGGCTGTGGAGTCTGTGCTGCAAGACCAGTATGGCTGCGGTCGATACTCCATTTATTTCATGGCGCCCAAAAAGGAAGGTTCTTTTTGCCTGATTCTCAACCTCAAGGACATCAACTGCTGTCTGCGGGTGCCACATTTCCACATGGAGACACTGAGGTCAGTCATCGTGGCGTTAAGGAGCAGGGAATTCGACATCACTCGATCTCATGGAAGCTTATCTGCACGGGTCTGCTTTGTGGTGCCAATGGGTCATTTCCAGTTCCGCGTGTTGCCCTTTGGGCTGGCGACAGCTCCACGCACCTTCACCAAGGTGGTGATGGTGGTGGCAGTGGCAGTAGCACTTCGCAAAGAAGGTGTACTTGTGCACCCATACCTCAATTGGCTGATTTGGGGCCAAGTCCAGGGACGAAAGCGAAAAAGCAATAAAGTGGTGAAGCTCCTTCATAGTCTGTTGGGTTGTCAACCTGGCCAAGAGTCATCTAAGCCTGGCGCAGGAGCTGGAGCATTTAGGAGTGTGGTGGGGGCACAGGGTGGGCAGGGTCTTCTTGCTGGAGTCATGGGCACAGGGACTACTAAGTTTGATATGGCATTTCATGAGGATGGTGAAACAGTCAGCGTGGCATTACCTGCAAGTGCTAGGAACCATAGTGGCTATGCTCGAGCTAGTCCCATGGACAAGGGCGCACATGAGACCATTGCAGAGGGCCCTGCTCAGTCAGTCCCATCAGAGCCAGACCCTGTTCCAAGTACTCCCCTGTCCGCAGAGCACCAAGAGATTTCTCAGATGGTGGCTGTACCCGGGGAACCTAGAGAGGGGATGCCCTTCGATTCCCCAGGGTGGATCCCATTGATCACAGATACCAGTCTGTCAGGGTGCCCATTGTGAAGGGCATTTTTCCCAGGGACAGTGGAGCCCCCAAGGGGCTCGTTGGTCAATCAACAGGATACGAGCGGTGGCCCTGGCGCTGTGTAGCTTTGAAGCGGGTTTGCAGAGGAAGGCAGTGCATGACTTCTTGGACAATGCGACTACGGTGGCTTACATCAGCCATCAAGGGGACACAAGCAGTCCAGCCCTGAAGGAAGAAGCCAAAAGCCTGCTTGGCTGGGCGGAAATCCATCTGCAGGTATTGGCAGCGCATGCAGCAGGAGTCCACAGTGTGATGGCGGACCATCTCAGTCAGGTGTGCGTGGACCCCAGAGAGTGGCGCCTCAACCAGGTGATGTTCGAACAGGTGGTGCAACGATGGGGCGAACCAGCCATGGATCTAATGGCAACATTCGAATCGGCCAAGGTTGGAGGGTTTTTCAGCAGAAGAAGGGAACGAATGTCTGAGGGCCTGAATGCTCTAGTTCAGAGGTGACCTGAGGGAGGGGCTTCTCTGTCTTTCCCCCATGGGTGCTCATAGGCCACGTAGTGCAACGGATAGGCATACTGAGGATTAGTAATTCTGGTTGCCCCGGATTGGCCATGGTGCCGGTGGTATGCCAACCTGGTCCAACTGCTGGCAGACTGGCTGTGGCAACCTCTGGCTCAGAAGGACCTATTGATGCAGGGACCAATCTGCATGTCCCAGGTGGATCGATTCTCGCTTACGGCATGGCTCTTGAACGGACGAGGTTGAAGAAGAAAGGATATTCGGGCTTAATGATAGACCTCCTTCAGGCTTGCAGCAAGGTTGCTACCTGTCTGGCATACATCCATGTATGACACATCTTTGAGGTGTGGTATGATGAAAGGCAGACATGCCTGTCCACTGCCTCCGTCCTGGACATCCTAGCGTTCTTGCATGCCAGGTTTGACAAGGGACTAGTGGCCAGTTTGTTGCGTGTGCAGCTGGCGGCGATTTCCTGTTAACAAGGAAAGATCCCAAGGCGGCACCCACCACCCTCTATGGTGTCCGCAGGTTCACACCTAGATGTCCTCAGATTCCTGAGGGCAGTGACTCACCTGCGGTCACCACAGAGGGAGGTGGGTGTGCCGCCTTGGGATCTCAATCTCATGCTGACGGCTCTGGTGGGGAAACCCTTTGAGCCACTGGGCCAAGCTTCCCTGAAGGATCTGACTCTGAAGACTGTTTTCCTAGTGGCAATTTGTTCAGCGCTCAGGATTTTGGAATTTCAGGTTTTATCCTGCCAGGAACCTTTCCTTTCCTTTTTCAGGGAGAAGGTGGTGTTGCGTCCAGTACCTTCCTTTTTGCCCAAGGTGGTTTCAGCGTTCCATTTGAACCAAATAGTTTCCTTACTGGCTCTGACAAAGGCAGAGGATGGTGCTGCTACTCTGCAGTTGCACCATATGGATGTAAATAGGATGATCTGGAGGTATTTGAGAAGGGCAGCTCCTTTTAGTAAGACTGATCATCTGGTTGGTTTGGAGGGACACGCAGAGGGGAGGTGGCAGCAAAGGCCTCCATTTCTAGATGGATCTGGGAAGCGATTGCATCGGCACACATCCTGAAGGGTAAAGCGGTGCCGACAGGGTTGCAGGCGCATTCCACAAAGGTGCAGGCAGCCCCGTGGGCAGAGTATAGTTTAGTTCTGCTGCTGGAGATCTGCAGGGTGCCTACGTGGTCATCACTTCATACCTTCACTAAGCATTATCGCCTGGATGCCCAGGCAGCGGGGGATGCTCACTTTGGATCAGCAGTGCTTCAGGCCAGTTGTACGGGTCCCTCACATTAGTTTAACTGCTTTGATACATCCCAGGAGTGCGAGACTGGATTGGCGGGATAAGGAAAGAGAATAGATTTACTTACTAATTGTTTCTTAAGGAACTTTAGTCTGGACCCGAATCCCTCCCTGATTGAGTTTCTGTTTGTCGGTGAGCATTCCAGGCGTGAAGCGGTTTTCCTCAGGGGAGGAAGGGTCCAGAAGGTGTGGGGGAGTGGGTTGCATTCAGTGCTGTGGGGGGCGGAATGGAAGAGCTGTCAGTCTCTAGCTCCCCGCTGGATGGAGGAGTTCTGGTGACCAACAGGTAAGGCTCCTCATCCTGGGGGGGGGGGGGTGTGGTACCCTTCCCAGGGGAGAGGAGTCGGTGATTTAGGCGTAGAACTGCTTTGGTTTGCATTTTTACTACTTAATTGTTGCTCCTATGAGTCTCTGCTTTGTCATTCAGGTTACTGGGGCTGGTAGGCGGTGCCAGCTGCATAAGTACACTGGTCTCATCAAAAGATGACATGCTCATTCTCCAAGTTGCTGGAAGAGGTACACTACCCAGAGGTGTGGGATTGGACTGGAGTTCCTCAAGGAACAAGAATTAGCAGGTAAGTCTAATCTCTAAGGAAATTGATTAGGGCATTCTAGAGGCTGCCTCCTTGCAGCAAATGACGACAAACTGTGCTCACAGTTGACTGTCTTGCTTGTGGTGGGTGCATCCTGGGAGCCCCAGGTTCCTCCCCCAGATTCTGCCCATGAGTGCTTGTTGAAGTGCGATGGGTAGTGTCCCTTCTCCCTTTTTTTTTTCTGCCATCTTTGTTGGATCATGTTGGCTTCGGCGGCAGTGCACACACTTATGTTTATGTTTATTACATTTGATATACCGCTCAAGCCAAAGCATCAGAGCGGTTTACAAATTTACATAAAAGTTACAGAAAATATGAAAAGAACGCCATTAATTAGATAGGACAGAATAAGAGATACAGTGATAGTTAAAGGAATAGAGGAGACAAGAAGAAATTCTCCACATAGCATCTGAAGAGGTAGATATCATACCACCAGGTGTTGGAGCCCTCTTGGGGGGAGGGGGGAAATGTCTTGGCTGGGGAGTTAAGGGCCTTGTGATGTCTGCCTCAAAGCCAGTGTGTACACTGCCTGAGGGTCGCACCAGGGCATGGTATCTGTGACAGGGCTCTGCTATTTGTGCTCTGAGAACAAAATAGCAGAGCACGTGTTGCAAGCCTCTATGCAGACAGCAGAGACTTCAAAGGAAGTGCTGGGGTCTAGTTCTGCAAAGGCCTCCCCCTCCTGCGTGGCTCTCTCTTGGTGGGAAAGGCAGCCATTTTGAGCTGTGGGGAGGCGGGAAAAGCTTGGGAGGAAGCAACTAGGAGCTCTGGGGCAAAGGTTAAGGCCAAAAAGTGGCATACCACAGACACTACCAAAGAACAGGATGCAGGGATGCCAGTTCCCCTCAGTTCATGCTCCTGCTCCACAAGGCCTTCTGCTTGAAGTAGGGTCGGGGCCTGCGACTTCATTGTCTGCAGCTGGGGAGTTAAGGGCCCTAATGGAGGTGGAGGAGCCTCCACCGACTAAGTGGAAGAAAGGCTCCTTAAAGGAGTTGGAGGATCCAGCCTCTCTGAGGTCCCAGTCTTCAAAGGAAGCAGGGGAAGGGACCTTGGGGTATTAGGGGGACCCCTATAAGCTCAAGGAGAGGGGCGGATGCCTTTCGGCCAGCGAGCCCGCAGTGGTGCGGGTGTCACTGGCTACCCTCATCTCGTGCCCCCTGGGGGCTCTCAATATGTCAGTGGGACTGGCAGCAGAGGAGCTTGCTCTTAAGGATCACTTGCTGCAGGGGATCCATTCTCCACAGGATTTTTTTTCCTGGTGCATGAGGCAATCAAGTGATTGATGCCAGGTGAAGATCCCTAGGTCTGTTCTGCAGGGGATGGGGCAAAGGCTTGCCTTGTACTCAATAACGCCAGAGGAAAAATAACTCCTCAAGCTCCACAAAGTGGATGACTTCGTGGCTGCAGTGACGAAGATGACCACCATTCCAGTGGAAAGGGGGGCTGTGCTTAAGGTTGCACAGGACTGCAGGCTGGAAACCATGCTGAAGCAGGCATTTGAGGCTAATGCTCTTATATGCAGACCTCAATTTGTGGGGCCTACGTGGCCAGAGTGTGTCTCAGCTGGCCACAGAGCTTGTTGGACCTGGACGTGGGAACCGAGGCAGTTCTATTGGAGTCGGGTGCCGCATTCTTGGCAGATGCCTTCCATGATGTGGTCTGGTCTCTTCGAAGAGCATGGCTTCCGTGATGGCAACTCGGTGGCTCCTCTGGCTCTGAAAATGGTCTGCAGATGTCTCTTTCAAGGTTCGGTTCACCAAGCTGCCATTCAATGGCAAGCTCCTTTTCATGGCAGCCTTATGTTAGCCAAGGATCTCAAGGACTCCAAGGACGCACACCTCCCAGTGGATAAACCTAGAGGAGCCAAGACATCAGGGGCTCCGAGGAGGCAGCTGAGGGACTTTTGTAGATTCTCCAAGAACAAGCAGGAAATCACTCTTCACATATGGGTGACGCTGGCAGAGATGGAGCCCGCGTGTTAGAAACAGAGCCCACACGGTAATCTCTCCCCAGCTTTCAAAGAGAGCCTTTGGGAGATCCACCACGCATGAGGTTACCTTCCTGCCCAAGGGTGCCATCTTGCCTCAGTCTTATTTTTTTCTGAGGAGCCTATAGACATTCGTTTGCAGAGCGGAAAAGGTTGATTTTCTTTTTTTTCTTTCCTTCTTTTTTTCTTCAGGTATGCGTATTGGTGCCTTCTCACTCCCCGGTACCGCTGTTGCCGCAGCGCTGTGTTTTTTTTGGGGTCCTTTTTGCCCTTCAGGTTTTCATTTCTGTGCATGGGAATCCTCGTGCCCACCCTGGCTGGGATTTTTTTTTTTTTTTTTTAACTTGCAGGTGCCGTCTTCCCTGCTATGTCCACAGCCAGTGGGTTTAAGTAGTGAGAGAGCTGCGGGCACACGGTCCTGTATGGATCTGCATGACTGCTGCCTTCGGTGCCTCGGTGCTGGCCATGATGATAAGCACAGAGTATCTCAAAAAGAGAAAAGGGGACTATTGTAGTAGTTGATATGGAAAGGCAGACGAGATAAGCCATTTGGTCTTTTTCTGCTGTCATGTCTCTGTTTTTCCTATGGGCTCTATCAGCAAATGACAAACTGTGAGAAGCAGCAAGAGTTCATGTTTGGCAAGACCTCTGTTTTGGCTCAGACTTGTCTCGTGGAACTGGTGCCCTCGGCCTTGCGTGATGGCCATGCCCCATCTGAGCCCTGAGGCCGCTGTGCATCAGACCGGGGATCATCCTCTGAGAGCTGTCCCCCAAAGAGCTGGATGTAGTTGGTGGCATAGTTATGTGACTAGGCTGGAACTGCAAGTAAGACCCACAATCACCGGCATATGATTCCCCAGCATGATGCTGAGGGCAATGGCCGAGAGAGGCCCTCCAAGTTGCCCCAGCGGGAGAAGATTCCTTCAGCGTCGGGAGATCAACCCCGGTCTCCTGAACCCATCCTCAAGGACACCATCTCAATGGTGTTGATGTTGGGCCAGAGGTCCTCTGTCCACACCAGTGGCTGCGGAGCTTTCTGAGCACAAGGTCAGGATGGCGACCCTTGCTGCCTTCTTGGCCCAGCAGTGGGGACCGATGCCTGGTTCCTCCAGGTCATCTGTTCTGACCTCTGGCCCCTCCCCTGCGAGGGCATCACCGGAGATTGTGGGGGACGGTCCTCAAGTGCCATCAGCTTCAGGACAATTCCCAGCACCTGTTTCTGTCCTATTTGGGTCTGAGGACTTCCCCTGCCAGTGTCTCTGGTCGGAGCACAGGGGCTCGAGGCCTCTCATGGTGTTGGTGACCCGGGATGGTCCAGATGCCTAGAGGGTCCTCAAGGTCTCTTTTGTCTTGGAGTCCCTCGATACCCACCTCTATCAGGATGTCCCTTCAGACCCCTCTCCTCCGGGTGACTTCCACAGGTCCCTTCCTGAGGACCTCCTCTTCTTGAAGTTAGGGACATGACGAAGGCCTTGGCCTTTACTGCTGAGTCCGAGGAGGAGCCTCAGACAGAGGACCTAGAGATCTTCCAGTACGAGGCCCCTCTGAAGGAGGCATTCGGTGCCTGTTCCCCTCCTCCTCCCCAGAATGGCTTCTCTTCCACATGTGGGAGTCCCTGTCCTCGGTGCTGATTGTGAGTAGACAACTCGATTCCATGTATCGAGTCCACAAGAGCCCTGGGGTTCAGAAAATGCAACTACCTCATAACTTCATCCTCACCATCAGCAGTAGCTCTGTTTCATCAGCTGAGGATGCCATTACCAGTACAGGGTCCTGCCCTTCAGCCTGACTTTGGCTCCAAGGGTGTTCTCCAAGTGTCTGGCAGTGGTCACAGTCTTCATACAGCTGCAGGGGGTATACATCTTTCCCCTATCTGGACTGACTGACTTGTCAAGGGTGGCACCACTGTCAAAGTTCAGCAGGCAGCATGCTGCACCATTCTCACTCTGAAGCACCTGGGGTCTGTCAATCAACTATTCCAAATCCCACTTGCAGCCCACTCAATGCCTATAGGGGTGCTGCTAGACACAGTCCAGGCCAGAGCCTTCCTCCCTCTCTACAGGGCCCAGCGCCTTGCGGCCCTTGCAAAGCTCAACCTCTGCATGGCTCATGTTGCTCCTCCTGGGGCACATGACTTTGACAGTGCATGTCATGACTGATGTCCATTTCCACATGTGTCTGGCCCAGTGGGTCCTCTGCTCCCAGTGGTCTTGGACAACAGGGCACCTGCAGGACCGGGTGACTGTCACCTGTCCCTCACAAAGTCCCTTGGCTGGTGGCAACAACCACAGAACCTGCTGGTGGAATGCCTTTTCAGGCTCAGACCACTGAGTCCTCACCACAGATGCCCCCAAGTTGGCCTGGGGGAGCTACTGCAGCAGCCTCTGCACTCCAGGGCCTGTGGTTGGTGTTGGAGAGCCTCCACCATATCTATTTCCTGGAAATTCGAGCCATTCCCTACTCTTTCCGGTCCTTTCAGCACCACTTATGGAACCAGTCTGTTCTGATTCAGACAATCAGATGGCGATGTTCTATGTTAACAAGAACCCCTCCTGTGCTGGGAAGTGATCCATCTCTGCACCTTCGCCCAGTCAGAATGGTATGCTCCTCGGGGCTGTGTACCTGCCCTGGCAGACCAACTCAGCTGGGTTCTCCAGCCCCAAGAGTGCCCAGCTGACTGTTCCATCACTGGGGCATTCCTGCGATGGATCTCTTTGCCAGCTCAGGCAATACTCAGTTGGCTTGCTTCTGCTCCAGGAGACTGCACCATTACCAGGTGGTGGCGATGTGTTTTCTCATCCCGAGGACAGAGGGCCTTCTCTATGCCTACCCTCCCATGCTGCTCATTGCCAAAACTCTTTTCAAGGTCAAGCTCAGCTGGGCCCCTCCGGATCCTCATAGGCCCCCCCCCCCCCCAGTGGCTCTGGCAGCTGTGGTTTCCTCTGCTCCTTGGCCTGTCTCGGGTGTCCCCAGTCTCACTGGGGTGCGCCCTGGATCTGCTCTCGCAGGAGACCTGCTCTCTCCTGCACCTCAACCTGGAGTCTCTGGCTCTGACAGCTATGACTAATGAAAGGGTAGCCTTGGCTCAGTTTGACTTGCCCAGGGAAGTGGAAGAGGTCCTGCTGGCATCCCACAAAGATTTCACCCAATGGGCATATGCCTTCAAATGGCATCTATTCGCTATTTGTTGTATGGAGAGGGGTGCCAACCCCTTCTTCTGTTCTGTCCAGCTGGTGCTGCAGTACCTGCTGCACCTATCCAATGCTGGTCTGAAGTCTAACTTCATCAGGGTACACCTGTGTATGCTGTGTCAGTGTACCATCACCTCAAGGGGAAGCCCCTCTCTGCTCAGCCTCTCATGGCTTGCTTACTGAGGGGCCTCCTCTCTTGACCACCACCCACCCACCCACCCATGTGTGGCAGCATGGGATCTTGGTGGTCCTCTCGAAGCTTATAACTTTGCCTTTTGAGTAGCTGGCTTTGCCACCTCAAGTGTATCTCCTGGAAGATGGTCTTCCTTGTGGTGCTCACATCTGCATGCAGAGTCTGAGCTCCAAGCTTTGGTGGCTCATACTCCCTACACCAGGTTTCACAGGAATAGGGTGATTTCCCTGTTCCACCTCGACAAGGAGGTAGTACTTCCCACTTTTTTCCACGGCTTTGTTCTAACATGGTGGAGCCGCTCTCCACTATCTGGACTGTAAGTGGGCCTTAGCCTACTATCTGGAGTGAACCAAGCCTAATCACCACTTCTTGCAGCTTACTCTGTCGTCCTGGGTGGCCTACCTGCAGGCCGGTCTTTTGCTGGAGCCATCACATCATGGCACACGGTGTTTGGGCCACGGTGGCATCTATGGTGAACCTCCGCTCTGCCCTTGCTGGAGATCTGCCAGACTGCCACCTGGGCCTCAGTTCACACCTTCACAGTGCATTATTGCCTGGAGGAGTCCTGGTAGGACAGTGCCTCCAGCCAGGCAGTACTCTGTCATCTGTTTGGGATTTGAGGCAACTCCTGCCCTCTGGCCCTTTTGTATGTTTAGGCTACTGGAGAGTTGGTTTCCCTGGTCGCTGCTGAGGTCTTTTGACTGAACTGCTCTCTGTTGTTCTGTTTACTTTTTGGGTCGCCTATGGCTTAGAGGTTTTTTTTGGTAGGCTATAGCTGGGGAGTCCCATATGTGAGGGTTGACTTCCTGCTTGTTCCTGAAGAAAGCATAGTTATTCACCTGTAGCAGATGTTCTCCAGGAACAGCAGGAATCGGTCCTCACAACCCACCCTCCCTCCAAGTTAAGTTACATTTCTTTTTGCTGTCTTGAACTATATCATCATACTGAGGCAAGGTGGCACCCTTGGGCGGGAAGATGACCACACATGCATGGCGCATCTCCCAAAGGATTTCTTTGATAGCTGGGGAGAGGTTATCATGCGGGCTTAGTTGGTGCCATTGCCCATATGTGAGGACTGATTCCTGTTGTTCCCGGAGAATACCTGTTACAGGTAACTATGCCCTGTTTAGAGAGGGTGCTATCTTTCCAGGGGATCTGCAGCCTTTCAAGGTCAGGGAGGGGGCAGATGTTTCTACTCTGCTCCCAGAGGTGCCACCAAGAAGTCACGATGAAGCAAGGGGAGGCTCTGCCTCTTCTACCCCACTTGGATCCGTGTCACTTAAGACCAGTGGGTCTTAAAAATCATTCGGGATGGGTATGCCCTGGGGATGGGCCTTGCCAGCTCCAATGCCTTTCTGCTCTCTCTATGCAAATCCTTAGTCAAGCAGTTGGCCATCCAAAAAAATGCTGGACCTGCTGGTCTGGTTTGAGGTGATCCGCTATATTTCCACAGACCAGCGCAGGTCTGGTCAGTATTCCATTTACTTCGTCCCCAAAAAGGGCGGCTCCTACCATCCTATTCTGGACATAAAGTTCATCAGCCAGGTGCTGTGGATGCCACTCTTTCACATGAAAATGCTGCACTCTTATAGTGGTGGTGCAAAAAGAGTTCCTGTTGTTCTTAGATTTGTTGGAAGTGTACCTACACATCCCAATTCGGCTTGAGCATCAGCACTTCCTGAGGTTTGCGATGTCCATGGGTCATTTTCATTTTTTGCGCTCTGCCATTCTGTTTGTCCACCACACCCTGGATGTTTATAAAGGTCATGGTGGTAGTTGCAGCTTTCTTACAGCACGAGGGCGTACTGATCCACCCATACCTGGATGACTGGTTGATTAGGGCAAAGTCCCTCGAAGAGAGCTAGAGGGCCACGCAGTGCATAGTGGAGTTTCTGCAGAGCCTAGGTTGGATGGTTAACTTTGACAGGAGCCACTTGATGCCTTTCAGCAACTGACTGACTTGGGAGCGCGGTTTGATACCAGAGAGGGGTTAGTCTCTCTACTTCCGGAGCATACCGGTGCAGGTGCAGTGGTTCCTCGGGGAGGCCCTAGTCTTGGCATTACCTGCAGTGCTCTAGGGCTCCATGGCAGCGACGGTAGGATCTGGTCCTGTGGGCTCAGGCCCACATGCAGTCTCTGCAACATGTTCTGTTACACTGGTCTCCTCAGCGGGATCCGCTGTCCAAGCAGTTGCTATGCTCCAAAGAGGGGTGACTAAGTTTGGGGTGATGGCTCTCTTTGCTGGTCCTGTCAATGGGGCTGCCCCTGGAAACTCCATCCTAGGTGACTGTTGACAGATGCCAGTCTCGTCAGCTGGGGAGCACATTGCCTGGCTTAGTTCACCTAGGGAAGATGGTCGGAGGAGCCGTCGACGTGGTCTATCAACTGGCTGGAATTGAGAGTGGTAGTCCAGGCATTGCTTCATTTTGAGCATTTACTTTGAGGGCAGGCAGTGCAGGCCTTCTCGGACAATGTGACATTGGTATCCATCAACCACCAGGGGGGTACAGCCAGTTCAGTGCTATGGGAGGAGACGTCCTCGCTCCTCCACTGAGCAGAGGAGCACCACCTTGCTCTCTCGGCTGCACATGCGGTAGTCAAGGGGAATGTTCAGGCGGACTTCCTGAGCTGCTACCAGGTTGACCCCGCAGAATGATCCCTACAGGACTCTTTCAGATGCTGGTGCAGCGGTAGGGCTAGCCTGATGGCCTCGGCAGCCAACACCAAGGTGAATCTGTTTTACAGCAGGAGCCATGTTGCAAGGGCTCAATGCGCTAGTACAGCCATGGCCACAGGAGGGGCTCCTTTATTTGTTTCACCCTGGTCCCTGATTGGGCATGTGTTCCACAGGATAAGGAGGCGCAGAGGCTGTGATACACGGACCTGGTGCATCTGAAAATTGGGGCTCCATGGTGCCTCCTGGTGAGGGACGACCTATTGGTCCATGGTCTGTTGCATATGCCCCAAAATGATTGATTCTTACAGCTTGGCTCTTGAGAGGGCAAGACTGAGCAGGTGGGGCTACTCCCCAGCGGTGGTTGCAGCACTTCTGAAAGCTCAGAAGCGGTCCAGTCCTTGTCATCCAGATTTGCAGAGTCTTTGAGGAATGTTACAGGCAAGGGTCTTTGCTTAACATGTTTGCATGCCACTATCGCCTCAATGTGGGTACCAGAGAAGAGGTGCCATTTGGATTCAACATGCCGATCTTGCAAGTTCCTCCTATAAGGGGCACTGCTGTGGTACATCCCATGTGTCTGGACTGGACTGGAGGGCTGATATGGAAGGTGAAATTAGGCCTTACCTGCTAATTGTCTATCCTTTGAAAACTTCCAGTCCGGTCCAGAACCCTCCCCTTTTCCTTTGGCTACGCTCGCCTGGTCTGTCTGCTGTGTGGATGTCTGAGATGGTATGGGATGGACTGCTAATAATGCCCGCTGGTGTGTGATGGTGTTTAGAGTTAAAAAAAGAAAAAAAAAAGACGAGAAAGATGCAAATAAATAACCAAACAAAACGAGAGAGACACAGCGATCCAGTACTTTTGATGTTAGGCATTTCTGGCAAATTATGCTGTGACCCCTTGTTATGGAGGGAATAAAATTAATGATTGTGCTCTTCCAGAGAAGATTTAAATAGGACTTCTAGTAGATCTGGTTTTGGGGATCCTTGGGCTGGGAGAGGTGGCCTGAGAGGTGTCAGGTGCTCGCTTCTCTGTGTTAGCTGTTTTTCTCTTTTTTGCAGTTTTCTCTCTTGATTAGGACTGCTTGTGTTCGTGTTTGGCTTAAATTCTGCTTAGTTACTCCAATTCTTTAGAAGATGGCATCAGCAAAGCTTGTCTTGCTCTGTCTCCTTCTGCTGGTTGGGGGGCACAACCCATGCAACTGGACTGGAGGGATTCAAGGAAAGGCAATAAGCAGGTAAGGCCTAATTTCGCCATATAAATTTGTGACTTGCTGGTGTTCTGAAGTGACAGCTTATATAGCTTATTTAAGACATTCAGCTGTATACAAACCAGGGTTTCTAGATTTTCTCTGGGATCAAGCAGGAAGTCTGTCCTCACATATGGATGACATTGGTACCGATAGAGCTCTCACAGAAGCATCCCCCCAGCTTTCAAAGAAAGCCTTTGGGAGATGCCACCACGCATGTGTGGTCCCCTTCCTGCCCAATGGTTCCATCTTGCCCATTCTCCTTTTTTCCGTGGAGCCCTTCAGACGTTCGTCTGGCTTGTCCTCGGGGGGGAAAAAGTTGTGTTTTCTTCCCTCCCCCTCCCCCCCGGTTTCATAATCGCCTCTGGTATTGCACCGGTACTCTTCCTGCCACCTGACCTCGTTGCTTTGGTGTCGAGTTTGGGTCTATATTTTTGTAGTTTTTCATTCTTTATTTTTCTGGCATCTTCGTGCCCTTTTTTTGAACTGGCAACCTGGTGAGTCTTTGACCTCGTAGGGGTACTTTTTTTCCCCCATGGCTACCAGTGGCTTTAAGAAGTACAATCAATACTCAAAAATTGTCTTTGACCAACACACACGACTGCTGTCTCCTCTGCATCGGGCCAGACCACGACCCAGCAGCATGCAGTCTTTGCAAGAGGATATCCAGCAAGGACCTCAAGAACCACCAGCAGCAGCATAAGTTTTTCCCTGAGTTCCCGGTACCTCCAAAGGCCAGGGCCTCGTCTGAAGTCTTGAAACCTTGGTCGGACCCGCCCGAGCCCCGCCATGGGCCTTCAGAAAGGGGGTCTTCCTCGAGGGAACCCAGGAAGAAGAAACAACCCTCGAAGGTGGCGTCCTTGGACGGAAGGGACTGGCCAGGCACCCCCGGGCCAGGTCCTGCAGTCTGAGATGCTCGTCCGAGACATCGGAGAAGGAGCGGCCTGCAAAGGTCCCTTGGAAGGATTCGGACCGGTCTCGGTCCCCAGACACTATCCTCGTTGAGGATTCCCCTTCAGGGGAGCTGGCACCGGGCCTGAGTCCCTTGATGCACATGCTGAAGACTGCGGAACTTTCTGGCCTGGAGTCCCAAATGGCAGCCCTGGAGTGCAGTTTGTCTACCTTCATGGATCAGCAGCGGGCACTGTTTTCCGGTATAACCGGTTCATCCGCCCTGACTACTGGGCCCTTGACGTCAGACGTCCCCGGAGGCCGAGCCGATACTCAGCCAAGGTCTCGATTCGATTCCTGCATGACGGGACCGCGATCATCCCTGGCAAGTGTGCCAGACACTGACTGCGGAGCTTTGGGAGCCCTGAGGCCTGCAGAGCAGCCCTCCTACGAGTCCTTGACGGATTACTCCGAGTGGGAGACAGAGGATGAGGAGTCCCCCAATACCCATCACCACCGCGATGTCCCATTTGATTCTCCCGTCTTGGAGCCACAACGGCGATCCCCCTGGAGGATATGGGCTTCCTTGATTTTGTCAAGGATATGTCGAAGGCCCCTGGTGTTCCCTACAGCATCGGAGGAAGACCCTCGGGCGGATGAGCTGGAAATCCTCCAGTACGAGGCTTCTCCGAGGGAAACGCTCACAGTGCCCATCCCTCCCATTCTGGAACGGCTGATGCTCTGGATGTGGGAGACACTGGCATTGGTACCAGTGGTGAGCAAATGGCTCGACTCAATGTATCGAGTCCGCTGGAGCCCAGGCTTCCAGAAATCACAGCTGCCGCATAACTCCATCATGGTGGAGTCGGACATGTGTCGTCTGAAAAGCCAGAAGACGCACTCCTCGGTGCCCCCCAGTAGGGAGGCCCGCACCTTGGACGCCCTCGGCAGAAAGTGTTACCTGGGCTCGATGCTCATCAGCTGCATCCAGGCCTACCAACTGTACATAGGCATGTACCTGAGAGACCTGGCGAAGGAACTTAACAGGTTCTCAACTGGCCTCTCTGAGGAACTCCTGCAGCAGTTCAAGAACCTGGCCAAGGCAGTCTGTGAATGCTCCAAGTTCATGTCTTGGGCAGCCTATGATGGGTTTGAGTTGGCAGTTCGAGTAGCGGTGGTGGGCATTGGTGCACGGTGCCAAGCTTGGCTACAGTCGTCCAACCTTGAGCAGTGGGTTCAGGACAAATTGGTTGATGTCCCATGCCAAGGAGAAGAAACTCTTTGGCAAACCCATGACGGACAAGGCTGCCGAGCTGAAGACTGAGTATATGATGAGGACCAGGCTCTCAAAGACCGCTGCCCCTCCCTGATGGAAGGGCTTGGGTAAGAAGTTCTTCTATCCAAAGAAAGGGGCTGCTTACAAAAACTTACCCACCTTTTCAGCCCTCCCCAGCTCCCCAACAGGGTCAGCAAGCCAAGGGACATGAGCATGGCCCTCGTAAGCAGAAGGCTCCAAAACCCCAGGCACTGGCTGCAGCCCAGCTAGGGGGGAGTTTTTGACTCCTTGAACATAGCCTCTCTACCCCAAGGAGATCAGCAACCCACAGGGTGCCCAGAGGTTGTTGACCATCACCACTGACTCCTGGGCACTTCAGGTGGTCAGGGAGGGTTACCTCCTCCACTTGACTCAGACACCTCCCCCTTATTTTCCAGGAGAGCCCTTCAGGTCTCCCCTCTACCGGGACCTTCTATTGAAGGAGGTGGCAGGTCTTCTCGAGGACAAAGCGGTGGAACTGGTGCCTCACCATCTCAAGGACAAGGGGTTCTACTCCAGGTACTTCCTCGTGCCAAAAAACAGAGGGCCTAAGGCCCATCCTCTATCTGCACAACCTCAACAAATTCCTGGTGAGGGAGAAGTTCAAGATGCTCACCCTTGGAACATTGCTGCCCTACCTCCAGCAGGGAGATTGGCTATGCTCCTTAGACCTCAAGGATGCCTATACCCACATCTTCATTCACCCCAACCACAGGCAGTACCTGTGGTTCATAGTGTGTAACAGGCACTATCAGTACAGGGTGCTCCCTTTCGGCTTGACTTCTGCTCCAAGGGTCTTCATAGAATGCCTGGCAGTTATAGCCACCTTCCTCCATTTCCAGGGGGTCTTTGTCTTCCCCTGCCTGGATGATTGGCACAACCTCAGAGGTGCAGCCGGCCACTGCACGTGCCATCTAGGTTCTGCAGCACTTGGGTTTTGTCATAAACTATCCCAAGTCTCACCACCTCCCGATACAATGTCTGGAGTTCATCGGGGCAAAGACTGACACTCTCCAGTCAAAGGCCTTCTTGTCCAGGGACAGATCTGCTAGGACTCTGGCATGGCACATACAGTACTGCCCCTCTGTGCCTGCTCAGCTGCTTCTGCGCTTTTTTGGGCACATGGCCTCCACGGTCCACATTACCCCAGACACTCACCTCCACATGAGGACAGCACAGCGGTGTCTCCAGGACCAATGGACTCAAGCCACAGGGCGCCTCCGAGACAGAGTCTTCGTGACCCGCTAACTGGCGGAGACTCTGGTCTGGTGGCAGTCTCTCCAGTATCTTGAGGTGGGTATGCCTTTTCAGGTCCCGAGCTCCATTTTCTAGATTAAATGGTACAAGGGGCTTGCTCTTAGGTCAAATAGCAATTCTGAACAAAAGTCAGATACATACTCTATTTGTGTTCTGTGTGCATTTCTCTGCAGCTGCTTATGATGATCAGTGTTTTTATCACCTTTAATTTACAGAGACCTGTTAAGTAAGTGTTTTGGGCGACTTCAGTTGAGTAATAACCAGAACCTAGGAACATGTTGATCTCATTTTAAATATCTACGTGATGGCCAGCCCTCCACTCCATATTTTTAAGGCATTGAGGGTAGAGGATTAACCGTTCACTGCATGTTATATGTGAGATTTTCATTAGATCTGTCTTGTAAATGGGCCACCGTGCTGTGTGTGTAGTTCTGATGCAGGGCTGCGTGCTGTTGGGGCCAGATGTTTAAGCAGCGTGAGATACTGGAAGCGCTTTCAGGAAGGTTCAGCTTCTTCCTTCCATAACTTAAACAGCTTGGAACTTTCCAGCAGCTTGTTGGCAGCAGTGAGTTTCAGTGGGGCCTTAATCGCAATGGCATTGCACTAACAAGATGAGCAATATTTAATGGGACTCTGGTTGTTAATTGGGGCCCAGTAACTAATAAATAGCCTTGTGTGTAGGCTAAGGTGGGAGGAGACTGGACTTTTTACTTTCCTGATACCATGCTGATTCTGTTCCATATTCAGACCACCTAAAAAATAAGTTGTCAGACAGGCTAAAGGAAATTCCTTTTATTGGTGAAATGTAAAAGGTCTTTCCTACAGTTTGATCTTTTTCTGCCGATTGACTCAATCAGCACTACTTTATCCTAGATTGAAGACAAAAGATGATGAGAATTAAGCTCTGGATTATGAGCCGAAGGCTGGAGAGGGGGGTTAGCTTTGCTAGTTTGTTTAACCAGTTTTATATACCACCTTTTCATTCAATCAAAGCGGTTTACAACACAAGGTATACAATTATAGGGTAAAAGCAAGGAAAGCTAGAGGGGAGGTATAGGGAAAGTTGTGCAAACTTTAATAGCCTTGATTTTAGAAATGGAGTTGGCACATGTATATTGGGCATATGGTAAAAATGTTTTACTTTGCTCAAGCTTGAAACTGGAGCGTAGTGATGCCAATTGTCAAGGCTTCAATTCTAGATCCAAACAATTCACAAAACTATGATGTTTACAGTTTGATTGCTTCAGTAAAGGACAGCTTCCTATGTTCATCCACAAGATCTTATGTAATTTTATAGGCATTCCTATCGAGATAAAACAAAATGTATCTAGATATGCTGTTTAAGGCAGAGTCATTCTGTGGTTAAAATCTGTATTTCCTTATCTCTCTAGACCTGACCAGATGTATGGTTTATGCCCTATGGCTAGCAGATGGAGGCAGACTTGAGTAGCTTTCACTGATGTCATCACTAGGTATATCTGTTAGAACATATAAGAACATAAGATATGCCATACTGGGTCAGACCAAGGTTCATCAAGCCCAGTATCCTGTTTCTAACAGTGGCCAATCTAGGTCATAAGTACCTAGCAGTTTCCCCAAAAGACAAAGGTTCCTCAATGCGCTTTTTTATTTATTTACATTCTCTTATATACCGCGCTATTCTGCATCAATGCGGTTTACATTGAACAAACTGAAATTACATTGAACAGGGCATTATAACTTGGAGATAACTATTTTACAGGGAACATGGGCTATGGAGGGTTAAGTGGCTTGCCCAAGACCACAAGGAGCACCTGTGGGACGAGAAACCCCAGTGGGATTTGAACCCCCGACCTTCCGGCCTGAAGTACCTTGCCCCAACCACTAGGCCACTCCACTCCTCCTTGTATTGGGTCAAGCAGTAATATCCCGTGTCCCTTTTAATAGTGGTTTATGGACCTTTCCTCCAGGAACTTGTCCAAACCTTTTTTAAACCCAGCTACACTAACTGCTTTTACTACATCCTCCGGTAACAAATTCCAGAGTTTGATTACACGTTGAGTGAAAAAATATTTTCTCTTATTAGCCTTAAATAGGTTACCCTGTAGCTTCATTGCATGTCCCCTAGTCTTTTTATATTCTGATGACGTAAACAATCGATCTACGTTTACCTGTTCCACTCCGTTCATTAATTTATAGACTTCTATCATATCACCCCTCAGCCGTCTCTTTTCCAGGTTGAAGAGCCCTAACCTTTTTAGCCTCTCTTCATAGGAATATCCTTCCATCCCCTTTACCATTTTGGTGACTCTTCTCTGTACCTTTTCTAATAACGCTATATCTTTTTTTTTTTTTTAAGATAAGCGACCAGAATTGCACACAATATTCAAGGTGCGGTCTCACCATGGAACAATATAGAGGCATTATAATATCCTTTGTTATCTCCAGGAACAAGCAGGAATGAGTCTTCACATATGGGTACGTCTGTACCGACAGAGCCTGCACGGGAATGCTCCCCAGCATCCAATCAGAAAGCTTTTGGGAGCATCCCTCGCGCCTGCACACTGCCTTCCTGCCTTTTCCACTGCCTCTCCTCAGTTTTCGTTTTTCCGCGGAGCCGGCAGGACGTCATCCTGTCACCGCAGAAACTTTTTTCTTTAATTCTTTATTTCTTGTTTTCTTGTGGTCGCGGCTGTTTCTCCCGCCGCCACCGGTACCGCCGGTGGGTTTTTCTTTTCTTTTTCTTAAACTTAGGGAGATTTTTCCCTTAGTTTCTGTCTTTAAATTTTTTGGGCCTGCAAGGCCTCTCCATCATGGAGCCTTCTTCCCCTAAGAAGTGCCTTCACTGTGGAAACAGTTTTCTTTTTAGACTCCAATGCCTGGTGTCTAACCTGTTTGGGTCCTGACCCTTTTTCCCCTGAACAATCAGGCTGCGAAACTGAGAAGAACTTCCCTCTTTCGAGTTTCCCTCTATACCGTTTTCCCTCCCGGAGTGAGGGCACCGGCCTTTTCTTCTCTACAGGATCAGGTAACCCACAAACAGTCTGTTAAGACTAGCCAATCCTTGAGTGGTAGGTCTCATGCCAAGCATGACGGCGGCTCTGGCCTTGCCCTCAAGACCCCATTGGCATTAAAACCCCGGCGGGAGTCTCCGGGCTCCAAAGCATTTCAGGGGTTTCAGGTTGTTCCTGGGGCTCACCCCTCACAGAACATACCTGAGCCATGCTCGGTGGTGGCATCCGCTTCGAGCGGTACCGATACCCCGGCATCGGCTCCGATTTTGAGTGATCCACTCTTCACCAGGGATCGTCATCTGGCGTCCTCGGTACCTTTGGGACCGATCGATACGACCCAGATTGACTTTCCTGTATCGGCAACATCGCCGATACCACCACAGACGTCGGTACCCTCTAGACATGCATCGATAAACTCGCTCCCTTCGATGCCGAGTCTGGAATCGATATCTAGTCTAGATGACTGGGTACCGACGTGTCTCGGAACCGACCCTTATCGTTTCCGGATACGCACTACCGAGGATATTCACCAAGCGTTTCTGGTTGCCTCGGTACCGTTTAAGCATCCTCCGATGACTGCTGCGATGGCGTTACCGTCTCAGATTCCGACTCAGCTACTGGTATCGGTATCGATGTCGGTTCCTGCAGTTACATCGGTACCATCAATCCTTTCTATGCCTAGTTTGGAATCGATACCTGGCATGGACGATGCAGTACTCACTGCCTCAAATCGTGACTGCCAGTACCACTATCCTTCTAGTGGGGTTCTTTTTCTGCACCAGACCAGTACATCCTCTGGTGCTCGGGCTGCTCCTTCAACCTTAGCCTGCCCAGGGATAGTTCCCATTGGAGATCCCTCTTTTCAGAAATTTCTCCTTGACATGGCAATATTTCTTGCTATTCTTATCCCTGGCTGTGATCCTACTCGAGGCTCTCCTGCAGAAAAGGAAAATATAATGCTTCCTTTACATCATTCTTTGCAGGATCTTCTTCTGAGAATATGGGAATCACCTTTTAAGGGTTCCCTCACCTTCTACAGCAACTGATGTTCTGTAACAGGTGCCCCCCTCTCCAGGGTTTCAAAAAACTCAACTTCCCCATCATTCCATTGTAGTGGAATCAGCAATGAGGAAGGTAAAAAGCAAGAAGAAGCATTCTTCTTATCCGCCAGGTCGTGCATCTAAAGCACTTGATGCCTTTGGACGTCAAACCTTCCAAACATCTATGCTGGCATCAAGGATTATCTCTTTTATATATTTTATATGAGTCTATCTCTCCAGGAGGTCACAAAGAAATTATCTCTTTTGACTCCTTTTCTATCAGAGCCTAAGGCTGCAGACTATTCCTTGCTTCTTAGTCATAGCCAAAATATCTCTTGGTTTCTTTCTCGTGCTTCTGTAGACTCTTTTGAGTCTGTTAGCAGATCCTCTGCTATTGCCATAGGAGCACGTCGTAGAGCCTGGCTCCAGGCTTCAGACTTGAGCAGATGGGCACAACACACACTGGGTAATTCTCCTTGTACTGGAGAAAATCTCTTCAATAAGGAGGCTTTACGTCAGGTTGCTCATTGCTCCACTGACTTCCCTGGTTCTAGGGACCATCCTAAGCCGCCTTCTTCCCCAGGAGGTAGGAAATGTCCTACCAAACCGTCTTTCCCTAAGAAAAGAAGGTTTCACTCTTCTCCTGCCCATCATCCCGATATACCTAAGCAGGGGACACCTCGTCTTGGTCTGAAGAATCTAAACTCTAACCAGTCTGAGCATACCCAGCAACCATAGGTTCCTAAAGGTTGCAACCTACAGTTAACCTCTTCTTAGCAGAAGTTTGTTCACTGTTTTTTTCTTTAAAGCTCTACACATGGCTTCCTTTCTTCAGGATGTACTCAGCTGTCAGGATATTCTTGTCTATGGGTTACAGATTTCTCCTCTTCTTCCTTCCAAGAAGAGAAGTTAACTACTATCCCATGATACTTTCTGTCCCAACATGAACATTTTTTTCTTCAGCTGACTCACCATATGGTAAGTCACCCTTCAGTTCCTGTTCTTCTACCCTCTCATCCCGGTTTTCTCCTGAATGAGTGGTACCATACTGTACACCCTTCATTTCAGTGTAGAGTTTTTTCTTTGACTAAATTCTCTGGACAGCTTATCAGACAAGGACAGGACTATTTCCTCTCCCTTTGTCTGTTCTCTTTGTGTTTCACAGGAAGATTCTCTCTGCTGTCTTTCAGTTGCTGTTCATGCAGGAGTTCCAGTGATTCATCTACTGGTACTTTCCCACAAGTTTCCAGTCTGTCTAGCCTTAGTGGTGATTCCAAGATAGTCCTCATCTATCTTGGATAATCCTACTCACTTCAGGCTTCTCACATTATCTTCTTTCTGGCCATCTCCATTTCCTTGGATGTGGCAACACAGCTGACCTACAGTCAGTTTTATCTCCTAATTCTCCTGCATAATGCTCTCTGCAATCTTCAGAGAAGCTTTCTACTATGGGCCCTTGCTAGAGAGCATTGAACTTTGTCTCTGATGGCTATTCTATATAGTAGAAAAGCTTATCAGTCATTTTCCATGACTGTGAGGGTTCTCCACACCCTCTTGTCTCCTGTTATAATACAGGACATAAGCTTTTTCTGCGTGAATGTCCAAGGAGTTTCCCAATCCTGCAGGAATATGCTCTTTTTTTTCCTTATAGCTTGCCCTCATGCTATCCTACTTCTCATGGACAGCACATATTCTACTAGTAACGCATGATACCCCTGTGTCCCTCCAGTGGGTCATTCTGGTATCTCCTTCTATGCGTTTTTCTGTCCATTTACCATGTCAGAGCTCTACAGAACTCACGACTTGCTCTCTACAGACTGATATTATCCTCTGTTTTTTCACGCAACCATCCTGGTTATTTCACTGGATAGCATTCCTGCACCCTCTTAGCCCGGAGGAATAGATTCTCTATATATCTTTTCAAGTAGGTTCCACCTTCTTATTAGATGAATCTTTCTCCTTCTCATCTCTCATGTGAATGTTCTCATGGGGCTTAGTTGCAGACATGTATCTTCAGACTTACATATTCATGTATGTATATATCTCTATATATTCTATACATACATATGTCTGTAAGCTGTGTGTGCATAGGTTATGCCCCTATATATACTCATATATATATATATATATATATATATATATATATATATATATATATAGGTATAGGTATAGATATAGTATATATAGGGGCATATATCTATCTGTCGAGATGCTTTTTATAGGTAGATATGTATTACATACTATCTCCCTAACTGTCTATGCTATATAGGCTTTTACCTTCTTACAGGTTCCAGACAGTGGGCTGGCATATCTTCATACTGTCCCTCGGTATATGGGGGCTGTTATGCACACAACCACTACTGTGGTACTAACATCTCCACTTTACTCTAGGTCTTGCTATCCCTGAAGCATCATGCTTCAATATCTTTCCTATCTCTCACCAGCTAGGAAAGACAGTGTAGATCAGATCTTCAGTAGTTCTGAGGTTTCAGCCCTTCACACATCTGTCCTCCATACCCCTTCTTCCCTCCAGGACTAGGCTACTTGTCCAAATCGGTCAGTCTTCCTCTTTTACTCCTCAATGTTAATGACTCTGTAGCTAAAAGAGTTTTCAGCTTTTTTCCATAAAGCTTTCCACTGAAGACCTGCCGTTCTTCCTTTTCGTCTCTCCGGGCCAGTCCAGGAAACAGTAGGGTAGTCAACCTCCTTCAGCAACTGAGGACTGAAAAACATCAAAACTTTGCTGACAGCTCACCTTGCTCCCCCTGGTGTCAGAGAGGCAGTCTTTTCAGTCCTCAGCAGCTGAAGGATGTCTTGCTGACAGGCTCTGAGAGAGGGAAACAGTTTTTACCTGGTGTGTCTCCTTGCTTGCCCTAGCTGAGTTAGTTATAGGAGTTTCTGAGACATCTTCAGATTTTTTGATTCTGGAGTTAAAAAAAAAAAAAATAATAATAATAATAAACTCATTATTTGAGGGGGATAAGGAGAACGTTTTCACTCCTTCCTTCCTTGTCGGTTAAAGGGGCAGAGTTGCTTCAACAGCGGTGGAGGCAGAGCCTGCCTCGTTCACCGCTCCCCTTCCTGATAGCAGAACATGTGTCTGGGAGCCCCAGAGTCCTGTCTTCTGCTTTGACTCCCGTTCTTCTGGGCCGCGAGCAGTGATTCTGGGACACTGGAGGAGAGAAGTGTGCTATCTCAGGTGCGTGTGTTTACTTTTCTTTGTGGGCGCTTCTTACCGGAGCTGTGCGGGACCGCGGGGCTTCCATTTTTAGTAACAGTGCTTTCGTTCCATTTTTGTCACGGTGGTTTTGGGCTGCGTGTGTGTTTTCCCTCGGTTAGGGCCCTAGGCCGGTGCGATGGAGGAGTCTTCGGGAGCTTCGGGTGCAGAGAAGCCTCAAGTGGTTCTCCAGAAGGCGGGAACGGTGGCCATTTTAAAGCCGGCTGCCGTTTCTCCCGCGCTGCCGCACAAGTCTGCCAAAAGGAAAATTAAATCGAAGCACACTGATTCAGGGTTAGGAGAGGATCCTGTGCGGGTGAAAGCCGTTCCGGAAGATTTTACAAGCCTTTTCTCTCCGGACTTTATCCTCTCCATGCATAAGGCGTATTGCCTGAAGCTGGAGCAGGGGCAGGGCAGGGAGGTAGCTTTGTCTCTGCCAGTGCCGCCTACTTCTTCGGCCTCTCCGGGGGATCCCGGGGAGGGTTCTTCCAAGGCAGGGCTTGTGGCAGACAGTGGTCTAGGAGAGCAGAAGCTAGATCTCTTTGGTCCAGAGGAGGGAGAGCTTCTCTCAGAGTCTGGGTTTGATTTGTGGCCAGAGGATCTCGAGGAAGGAGAGTTAACTGCTGGGGAGGATCCTAATCTTTTCAGAGTGTTTAGGAAAGAGGAGCTAGGAGCGCTGATTGTCCAGTCTTTAGCTGCTTTGAATATTGCCTTGCCGGCCGCTCAGGCTGAGCCTTTGGAGGATCCTTTATTGCAGGGGTTTCGGGCTGAACAACGGTGTTTCCCTGTCCATAGGGTCATTAAGCAGATGATTGAGTCGGAGTGGGAATTCCCTGAAGCTTCTTTGAGAGGGGCAAGAGCGCTCGGCCGCTTGTATCCGCTTCCTCAGGATGAAAGAGTTATTGCGTATGCCGAAAGTGGATGCCTTGGTATCAGCGGTTACTAAGAAAACCACTATCCCAGTAGAGGGTGCAACGGCTCTTAAGGACCTGCAGGATAGGAAGTTGGAGTCCATTCTGAAGCAGGCTTTTGATACTACTGCACTGGCTTTAAGATCTTCTATCTGTGGAGCTTATGTTTCCAGAGCTTCCATTAGGTGGCTACAAGCGGAGGCTAGTCCGGTCTTGGAGGGGTCTTCAGCGCCGGAAGGTGCAAAGCTGGAGTCGGCGGCGGCTTATATTGCCGATGCGTTCTATGATTTGGTTCGGATGTCCGCTAAGGCCATGGCGTCAGTAGTGGCTGCTCGTTGTTTCCTCTGGCTGCGAAATTGGGCAGCGGATGCGTCTTCTAAGTCTCGTCTGAGTAGACTGCCTTATAAGGGGAAGCTCCTCTTTGGGGAGGCCTTGGACAAGATTGTAAAGGATTTGGGGGACTCCAAAGGGGACCGCCTTCCAGAGGACTGTCCGAAAGGGCCGAAGCAGGGTTTGTCACAGCGTGGTCAGAGCAGAGAGGTTCGGAGGTTCAAGGGTCCTCGGTTTTCCCCTTATCAGAGGGGGCGGTTTCTTCTTAGGGGCCAGTCCTTTCGGGGTGCTCGAGGATTCGGTCGGGGCTTCGCCAGACAGCAGTCCAGTGTCCCTAAGAAGCCTCAATGAAACGCGACAGGTCCAGGTGGAGACGCAAATAGGAGGTCGGCTGCGTTTCTTTCTCTCCGCCTGGACCGCCATTACCACAGACCGCTGGGTGCTTGAGATCATTCGGGACGGTTATTCCTTGGAGTTCGAGCAATCTCTGCCGGCAGCGTTCGTGCGGTCGCCGTGCGGAGCGGCTGCCAAGGCTTTGGCAGTGCAGCAGACGCTTCAACGGTTGCTGCAAATTCGAGCGGTCATTCCGGTTCCTCCAGACCAGTGCGGTTTCGGTCGATACTCCATTTATTTCGTGGTTCCCAAAAAGGAGGGATCTTTTCGGCCTATTCTTGATCTCAAGCATGTGAACCGTTGTTTAAGGGTGCCGCATTTCCGCATGGAAACGTTTCAGTCGGTCATTCGGTCGGTGAGACCGGGGGAGGTGCTCTCGTCTATCGATCTGACAGACGCTTATCTGCATATCCCTATCAAACCCCACCATCAAAGGTTCTTGCGTTTTACGGTGCCCATGGGCCATTTTCAGTTTCAGGCCTTGCCCTGCGGGTTAGCCCGGCGCTGCGCAAGTTCACAAAGGTGATGGTGGTTGTGGCAGCGGCGGCGTTATGGAAAGAAGGTATTCTCGTACATCCTTATCTGGACGACTGGCTTATCAGGGCGCGCTCTATTCTGGAGTCGCAGGCGGCCACCGCAAGGGTGGTGGTTTTTCTCGAGAGTTTAAGATGGGTGGTCAATCGCGCCAGTTGACACCGGTGCAGTCCCTAGTATATTTAGGGGCGTTGTTCGACACAGCCCGGGGGGCGGTTTTTCTGCCAGAGATCCGAATTCGAAAGCTCTTGCATCAGGTGTCCGCCTTCCTTCGTCTCCAGGCTCCGTCGGCCTGGAGATATTTGCAGCTCCTGGGCTCTATGGCGGCGGCTCTGGAGTTGGTGCCTTGGGCAAGGGCCCTTATGCGACCACTTCAGCACTCGTTACTCTCCCAATGGTCTCCAACGCCATCCCCTCAGCCGGCGGCTGGCTTGTCCGGTAGAGGTGGCCAGCAGTCTGGAGTGGTGGAGCGATCCCACGCATCTGAATGCGGGGATGCCGTTAGCCATGCCAGATTGGGTGTTGGTCACCACGGATGCCAGCCTCTCCGGCTGGGGGGTGCATTGTATGTCTCAGGTGGCGCAAGGCCGCTGGACGGCGGAGATGTCTCAGTGGTCCATCAATCAGCTGGAGATGCGTGCGGTGGCGCTCGCATTGCAGAGCTTCCAGACGTTGGTCTGCGGCAAGGCGGTTCGTGTTCACTCAGACAATGCGGTCACCGTGTCTTTTATCAATCGGCAGGGGGGCAAGGGCAGTGCTGTCTTGCTGAGGGAGAGTCTGGCACTCCTGACGTGGGCAGAGGAGCATCTTCTCGCTCTCTCAGCAGCGCATGTAGCAGGAAAAGACAATGTGCAGGCCGATTTTCTCAGTCGTCAACTACTGGATCCTGGGGAGTGGCGGCTAAACGACGCCGTCTTTCACGACATAACGACGCGCTGGGGTCAGCCGGTTATGGATCTGGTGGCCACCTTCGACAATGCCAAAGCGGTTTGGTTTTTCAGCAGAACCAGGGAGCGCATGTCCGAGGGTCTGGATGGCTTGGTTCAGCCCTGGCCGACGGCGGAGCTTCTTTATGTGTTTCCGCCGTGGCCGATGGGCGTGTAGTGCGCAGAATCGCTTGTCATCCAGGGACGGTGATTCTTATTGCCCCAGATTGGCCGAGACGAGCATGGTATGCGGATCTCGTGCGCTTGCTGGTCGATCATCCTTACCGGTTGCCATGTCGAATGAACTTGTACCAGGGTCCGATTCTCATGCCGCAGGTGGATCGCTGCTTGCTTATGGCTTGGCTCTTGAAAGGCAGCGGTTGAATAGGAAAGTTTTTTCCGCTGCAGTGGTCAATACTATGTTACAGGCTCATTGGCGGTCGACGTCGGTGGCCTATATTCGGGTTTGGAAAACCTTTGAGCGTTGGGGAGCCAGGCATGGAGTGCGAGCGGCGGCGGGAGTGCCGGACGTTTTGGCCTTCCTCCAGGACGGGCTGGATAAGGGCTTAGCGTGCAGTACCCTGCGGGTGCATCTGGCAGCTATCGCGTGCTTCCGTGGTAAGGTGCAGGGTCGCAGTTTGACGTTGCAGCAGGATGTGCAGCGGTTTTTCCGGGCCATTAAGAACGTGCGGCCGCCTCGCCGTCCTGGGATTTGAATTTGGTTTTGCGTGCCCTGACGCGTCCGCCGTTTGAGCCAGGAAGGACGGTGCCGCTTCACGAGCTCTCGTGGAAGACTGCTTTCTTGGTGGCGTTGTGCTCGGCTCAGCGGATTTCAGATTTGCAGGCGCTCTCCTGTAGGGAGCCGTACCTTCAGTTCTTGGCAGAGAAGGTGCTGCTACGTCCTGTGCCATCCTTTCTTCCCAAGGTGGTGTCCAGTTTTCATGTGAATCAGTCTATTTCGTTGCCTACATTTCGCTCGGCCGGAGGGGCTGAGAGTGGGGTGTCCCTGCATAAGTTGGATTTGGGAAGAGTGCTTCACCGCTATCTTCGGCGGACGCAGGCGTTTCGGAAATCGGACAGGTTGTTTGTGCTGTTCGCCGGCGAGCGTAAAGGGGAAGCGGCCTCTAAGGCCTCGATTTCGCGCTGGGTGAAACAGGCGATTGCAGCTGCGTATCAGGCCGGCGGGAGAGAAGCGCCGGAGGGGCTGAGGGCTCATTCGACTCGGGGGCAAGCGACGTCCTGGGCCGAGTGGGCTTTGGTGCCTCCGGTGGATATTTGCCGAGTGGCGACCTGGTCGACCTTGCATTCCTTTGCAAAACATTATCGCTTGGATGTTCAAGCGGCGGGGGACGCAAAGGTTGGCGCAGCTGCGGTTTTGGCGGGGCTCTTGGGTCCCTCCCGTGAGTAGTTACTGCTTTGGTACTACCCTGTTTCCTGGACTGGCCTGGAGAGACGAAAAGGAAGATGAAATTAGGCCTTACCTGCTAATTGTCTTTCCTTGAGTATTCTCTGGGCCAGTCCAGGACCCTCCCGGAAGTTAAGGGGCGTAGTTTCTTCTTCTGTCCAGGGGCAGCTGCGGGGTTGCGAGTTCAGTACTGTTTGGCTCGAACTGTCTTCGACTTACAGGATTGGTGGGTCCTCGGGTTAGCTTGGGGATCTGTTTGCAGAGGATCTGGCTATGGGGTTCCCGTAGTGTTCGGTGGCACGTGTTCGGACGGGGGGACATAGCTTTTCAGTGGGAGATTATGGTCCATCATGGTAGTGTTCGTTTTTTTGTTTGGCTTGGTTTTTTGCTTCACTGCTTGGATATTCTTAGACTGCCTCTCTGACACCAGGGGGAGCAAGGTGAGCTGTCAGCAAAGTTTTGATGTTTTTCAGTCCTCAGTTGCTGAAGGAGGTTGACTACCCTACTGTTTCCTGGACTGGCCCGGAGAATACTCAAGGAAAGACAATTAGCAGGTAAGGCCTAATTTCATCTTATACTACCCCAGTTGACACCTGGGTCACCTGCCAATTCCAGATTTGGACCTTCACCCTCACTGCTGTGAGGTCACCTTGAGGATCCTCTACTGAATCTCCAGTAGACTCCATCACACGCTCTACTTTCTACAATCCAGTAGGTAAGATCCATTTTGTGATTGTTCATTAAATAATTTTAATGGTACTTATCATACATACCAAGGACTCCTCTCCTGTAGTCCTTAGCTTTGCTGTTTTTTCTTACAGCTCCTCTCCTTTCAACTCCTACCCACCATCCCTCATGGGATGCCGGAGATCCATGTGTGGGCACTGCAGTCCTGATCCAGGAACACGCATTTTATGGGATCTCCCCCTGGCATCTATAGCTAGGGAGTCCCCATATGTGAAGACTCATTCCTGCTTGTTCCTGGAGATAGCACAGTTACTTACCTGTAACAGGTGAACTCTGGGAACAGCAGGAATAAGTCTTCACAACCCACCCACCTCCCCTAGGAGTTGTATCTATCTATCTTCCTTTCCTCTTTCTCTCCTTTTGTCTCAGCTATGAAACTCAACTGAGGAGAGGCAGTGGAAAAGGTGGGAAGGCAGTGCGCAGGCGCGAGGGATGCTCCCAAAAGCTTTCTGATTGGATGCTGGGGAGCATTCCTGTGCAGGCTCCGTCGGTACCGACGTACCCATATGTGAAGACTTATTCCTGCTGTTCCCAGAGATCACCTGTTACAGATAAGTAACTGTGCTTTATTTTCCATTCCTTTCCTTATGATACCTAGCATTCTATTTGCTCTTTTGGCCGCTGCTGCACACTGGGTCGAGGGTTTTAACATGCTATCCACGATGACGCCTAAATCTTTTTCCTGGGTGGCGGTTCCCAATGTGGAACCTTGCATCGTGTAACCATAGTTTGGTTTGTTCTTTCCTAGGTGCATAACTTTGCACTTGTCCTCATTAAAATTCATCTTTCATTTGGATGCCCAGTCTTCCAATTTATCAAGATCCTCTTGCAATTTTCCACAATCCTCTTGGGTTTTAACAACTTTAGTTTTGTCTTCTGCAAATTTGATAACCTCGCTGCTTGTTCCTTTTTCCAGGTCATTTATGAGTATGTTAAAAAGCAGCGGACACAGCACAGATCCCTGGGGTACTCCACTATTCACCTTTTTCCATTGGGAAAATTGTCCATTTAGCCCTACCCTCTGCTTTCTATCTTGTAACTAGTTCCTTCCATAATAGTATATCACCTCCTATCCCATGACTTTTTAGTTTTGCCAAAAGTCTCTGATGAGGGACCTTGTCAGAGGCTTTCTGAAAGTCCAGATATACTATATCAACTGACTCCCCTTTGGTCTACCTGTTTGTTCACACCTTCAAAAAAACAGAACAGATTAGTAAGACAAGATCTTCCTTGTCTAAAGCCATGTTGGTTGTCTCCCATTAAGCCATGACTATCTACATGCTGACTCATTTTGTTCTTTGATGGTTTCTATCATTTTTCCCCGTATTGACGTCAGGCTCACCGGTCTGTAGTTTCCCGGATCACCCCTGGAACCCTTTTTAAAAATTGGCGTTACATTGGCGATTCTCCAGTCTTCAGGTATTACAGATTTTAATGATAGTTCACAGATTACTAATAGCAGGTCTGCAATCTCATATTTCAGTTCTTTCAACACCCTTGGATGTATACCTTCTGGTTCAGGTGATTTGCTACTCTTCAGTTTATCAAATAGTTGTAATACTTCTTCCCGGTGTAGCGATATTTCTGTTGATGCAGCACTGAGAGAAGCCAGTATTTGTCTGCTTCCAGCAGGTGGTAAGCTTTGTGGACTGGTGCAGCAGTACAGATAGGCTGCGCTCCTGTGGCCTATCCTACAGTCCAGTGACCTGTGTGCAGAGTTGGAGAGGCCCAATGTTGCTCAGAGCTCTGATACATCTGTGCCTGCTATAGCCGATAGCAGCCCTTTGTTCAGTGCTGTTTACTATAGCTTCCAGCACTGGTAGGCCAGAGTGTGGACAGGAGGACCTCATGGAGTCCTGAGGAGTGAATAGTAAGCTGGGCCCATGACCCCATCCCCTTTCTATCCTATATCTGCTTGCTTATTTTGTCTTTTGTGTATTTTTTCCTCTTCCCATTGATTTTGGTAAGTCTGTATTTGGTGCTCTGCTGCTTTCAATAAAGCAGCTCTAAATTGAAAAAAACAAAACAAAAAAAACCCACTTGTCTCGGGCCTGGGGGGGGGAGGGGTGTGGCTGGGGCCTCCCTTTTCAATCTTCCCAGGTAAGGCTGACACTTTTTGGGGTTCCTTTTTCACCATGCTGCTTATCAGTTTTTATGGTGGGCTTTTTTGCTTCTTCTCCCCCCCTCCCACGGGCCATTACTGTGCTTAATAGCAGCTTCAGTTTTTGCCCTGGATGCTATAGGATTGCCTCAGCTTATTTTTGTGGCATATTCTGGTCTTTATTCACCCCCTACCTGCCTGGTTTCCTGCCAGTGGGCTTCTTGACCTTTTTAATGACACTATGGTCCTTGCTTTGAAGGGAGGGGGGTTGCATCTGCAAGTCTATGGGTTCCTGAAGGGCCTCTGTGGCCCCTCCTTTTAAATAGGTTGCACTGAACTCACTGAAACAGCTCACAGGCTTCTCTCAGTCCTTGCTAGCTAATTGGCAGCTCCCTCTGAGGGGGTCAGAAGCCCAGGCTCTCCCTGAGGGGGTCTGGGGCCCTTGGGCACCGCTGTTTCTACAGGCCAAGTAGTTAAGTGCTCCCTTATTACATCCTTTTGCCTGACTGTTTCTCCAGGAACCCAGTCTAATCCCCATAGGGGTTGCTTGGGATGCAGAAGAGGAATACCTTTTCTAGAAAGTGAGTCCGAGGAAGGAGGACAAATTCCCCTTTGGTAAGGTTAAGATCTTTTTGATCCCCCCCTCTTTCAATGGGAAGAACTTTCTCTCTTTATTCAAGATGCTGTGGTGACTTTGCAGCTTTGCAGAGCCACCTCCTGTGCAAGCCTCACCAGTGGGACCCAATTTTGAAGGGTATTGAACATCCTGGCTTTTTTTCCTCTCCTGGATCCTATGTAGCAGCCTGTAGTATCTCAGTGGGAGACTCCTGAGCTAAGCCTTAAGGACACAAAGGTTCTTTCTCAGATGTACCTTCCCCAGGTTGAGCTGGATCAGCTTTTAAAGCTTTTGTAGGTGGATGCCCTGGTCATGACTGTGGCAAAGTGCCCCACCATCCCGGTTGAGGAGGGTGCTGTACTCAAGGATGCTCATAATAGGAGGATAGAGGCCCTCCTGAAGGATGTCTTTAATGGACTCTGCTTTAGGCTGTCATGTTGTGCTGTCTGAAGTTTGGTGCTTTGAGCTCTCCTATGCTGGGTACATCAGTGCTGGACAGCCCAAAAGTTGCGAGATTGGAGTTAGGGGTGCCGCTTATATGGCTGATGCCCTGTACGACTTGATCAGAATCTCATCTAAGTCCATGGTGGTAGCGGTGGCTCTGGCTCCATAATTGGTCAGCTGATGTAATCTTCAAGCTGCAGCTGAACAAAATCCCCTTTAAGGCTACTTGCATTTCACGGGGCACCTGGAGAAGTTGGGCAAAACTGTTCTAAGGCTTGGCTGCAATCTTTGGCTATAAAATAAGTGATCAGTAAAATCACATGTGGTTTTGCGATAAGAAGAAATTTTATATTCCTGATCATTTTCTTGAATCCTGCTCGATCTGCCCTGGAAGACTCTGTGTAGGTTTGGTAACCTGGCTGCTGTTGTGTGCATGTCATATTCTGACTTAGAATTCATTGTGGTAAGAGAGCCAAATACTTGTTCACGTTAACTGTTCAAAATTTGGATGACTGCCTGACTAACATTATTTGTTTTTGAGTGTGTCTGTCTTGCTTATAGATGTATACTGTGATAAGGAGAGTTGTGTGGACCGAATGGAATGGGAATGAAATGAGGGATACACCTTTAAAAGTAAAGGCAAACAGGGTTCCCATGGAAACCACAAGCTTTCAGAGCATGTACTAGCTAGAGCTAAACCCTGCCCCAGCAGTGACGTAAGAGCTAGTTTGAGCCCTAACGAACTTCACATGTGCAGCAAGGAGGGAGTGGCTGGTGAGAAGCCGTTTTAAGGCTGCCTCAGTGTTTAGTAAGGGGAGGAAGCCAGGAGAAGGGAAGCCAGGAGGTGAACCAGGAAGCGAACTAGCAGGGAAATCACGGAACTCAGAACAAGCTAAGGAGGATTCTGGAGAGGCTGCTGAGCCCTATTCTCAAGGAGCACTGAAAACAAACCTGAAGCTTCTGCCAAAGCAACCCAGAGAGAAGGTAGAAAGGCTTACCTTTACCCGGGGAAAGAGCTCTGACTGTAGAGAAAGCATTGCACGTTGGAAAGGTACGTGTGCTTCAGTCCCTAACAAGAGCTGTGCTGAGGATATTGTTAAGAAGCTAAGGTTCAGCGCTGAGCAAAGTCAGGACAGGAATGCAGTAAAACCAACTCCAGCCAGGAGTAAAAGTATTCCAAGTAAGTGCCCTGAGACAGCTTTAGATTCTGTGTTCAAATTCTTACAAGAGAATCAAACTCCTTCCCTAAGCAGTGTACGTGAAAACCAGAGAGAACAGTTTATAGGACAACTGCAAGAGGTTCTAAATAAGCTTCAGTTTAAACCTGATTATAAAAGTTCCTTAGAAGAGAATGCTAATGGAGCTTGTGAAGATATAATAGATGTTGATGAAGCACCTGTTAGTGACGTATGTGAAATGGATTGCTCTTTATGTGAAGCAAACAGCTTGGACTTACGCTGAGTTGCCTCTGCATGAGAGAAGTGCATAGCTGTTTCTAAACCCGAGAAAGAAAGACATTTTGTGGAAACTTTTAAGTTTGTCTGATCAGTTCTTCAGCCTTGGCTGTGGAAAGCTGGTATTGCAGAGAAGCCTGAGCAGAGCTGTGAATGAAACAGTACTACTGTCATTTGATTCTCAGCTTTCAGTTGTTCCTGTTATCCTATTATTTTGAAGAAATAATCCATGCCATGTCTTGCATTAAGAATTCTATGCGAGGGGGAAAACCCTGAATAAAATTAGTTTGCCTTGAACCCCGTGTGGTCACAATACTTTGTTGGAGAGTAATTAAACTACAAGTCCCAGCATCCATTGCTGGTGCACTAGGCTTGAGACATTGCTCGAAAACAAATAAGGCAGCCCTTTTGCCGTTCAGCCATTGGCCCTAGGCAAGGGGTATGACAATACTTAGTGATGATATCAAGTCTGCTTCCATCTGCTGGCAAGGGAGCATAACCCATACATCTGGACTTGTTTAACAGGATTGAAGGGAAGAAAATGATCAGATATGTAAAATTTCTCCTTATCACAAAAAAATTTCAGGAGCCAGTTCAGATGCTTTAAAATACAAAAATGCAAAAAATAAAGAAGCACAAAAAAATGGAAAAAAAAAAAACAACAAAAGTAAAGATTAGGTTAGCCCTAACATCTATGGTTGTGTTTAATTTAGTTTTCCTAAATATATTTTCATCTGTGGTTACAGTGACTTACCCAAATTCTCTTATATTTAACCAACTAGATTTCAGCCTTTCTCTGGAAAACTGAAGGACTGATGTAATGAGCTGCATTATCCTTATGCACTGCGAGTTTTCCATACAGTAGTAAGGGTTTCCATTGGTGGTGTAAGAGTTACTGTAGACCTTTTTTCAAAGTTAAAAACATACTGTGCTAAAGGGTAGTGCAGTTGGCCTGCAAACTTGCTGAATCACTAATTCTTCCCTGTGTGTGTGTAAGGGAGGAGCATTTAAATTTTGATGAAGTTTTTAATTTTACCTTAGCACTGAAGCTTTACTACCACCCTAAGTTCTAGGTAAGATTTTAGCACGAAAACTAAAGGGTCATCTGAGTTAAGTGCAGCATTTAACCTCGGATGAGCCTGATCTTTAAAAAAAAAAAAAAAAGTCTAGTGTGGCCCTTAACACTTTGGGGGGGGGGGAAGGGGGGGTTAATTGAGAGGAAGGTATGATGCCCACTTGTTTCCTGCCTCCAGTGCCGTCTCTGATACAAACTTTGATTGAAAGTTCTCTGGGGACAAGAAAATACCTAGGGCCTGATTTTCGAAGGCATTTACACGAGTAACTGCCCTAGTTACCCGTGTAAAAGCCATATCTTGGATTTTTGAAGGGCACCTACACGTGTAGTGCCCTTCAGAAATCCTAGATAAGTTCCTAACACGCTCAGATGCTATGCAGTTAGCATTGGGGTGTTCTGGGGCAGAGGAAAGGGTTAGCCGGGTAGCACCAATTTTTGATGCTACCCTCTTAACCCTCTGCGCCTTAAAGATAGGTGAGTTGTTTTTTCTCGCCTATCTTTCAGGCGCAGGGGCTAAGTGGGTAGCATTGAAAATCGGTGCTACCCGACTAGCTCCTGCAGCTTCTGGGGTGTGCAGTGAGATACGGATTTTCAATGCCAGGGCCGCATATGACCCTGGCATTGAAAATCCGGGTTAGGTGGAAGGGGGATGGGTTATGCACTGGCACAGTGCATAACACCACCCAGCTGAAAATCAGGCCGCTATTGCATCTAAACAAGACAGCTAGAAGTCAGCTTGCCAAATAAAGGGGCACTCCATTTGGCAGACTTTTCCCTAACGGTATGATCCTTTGTGAGTTTGGAAAATGGCAGTGCCTGATCCTTAGATGGTGGTGGAGGAAGAGGATTCTGTGGAACACCTCCCAGGGGCCAAACAACAATAATACATAAGGGTACCACAGCTTCTGGGGCCCTCTGATCGAGGAGCCTCCCTGTGCAAAGTACCCTGAATCTGATAGGTTGCTTGAAAGGGGAGAAGGGGGTTTCTGTCTCCCCCCCCCCCCCCCTTCCTTTTCTCGTTTACAGTGCATCAGCTATTCCCCATTCAGTACTAGGACACTCGATGCACAGCTTGTTACATCAGCCCCTGTTTGTTTTCAGTTCTCATGTGGAGTGTGTCCTGACTTGATCTGCCTCACTCCTAGAGTTTTGAGATTTCACTTTTGGTCTGCAGTGTTTGAAAATATAGCCCAGCACAATTCCTTGGTACCACTGAAAGGGGGAGGGGAGGAAAAGTTGACTGACTGTAATTTTTCCTGGTGATGAAGTCATAACTCCCTGCAATATATTTATTCATTATCGTTGCTCCAGTCCTGGTACCTGTGCGTAGTCTCACCTCACCAGCAGCTTGGAGACTGAGCATGTCTCTCTTTACATGAGATTGGACTGGATAACCAGCCTCCTGTATCTGTCTCCAAGCAGCTGGTGAGATATGATTTCCCAGTAGGGTCTCACTGCAGGAACAATTGGCAGTATTGGTACAGGTCTGACTGCTGTAGTTTGCAGGCAAAAGGTTGAAGCAAAAAAAAAAAAAAGTGCAACAAACGGTCCTTCCCTACAGCCTCTTCCCAATGCGGGCCTAGGTACTGCAGCCTGGGGCAGGGGGTGGAGGCTCACTGGCACACAGAACAGAGTGTGCGGTGTGTCTAGCACTCTGAGCAGGAGCAGGTTGTCACTGGGGTGAGACCTGTTAGTCAAGCCACCCATGCTGAAGCCATGCAGTAGGCTGAGCATTGGCGCGCTTGAAAGACCTCAGGGGGTAAGGGGGGGATTGAGGAGACTTCCCTGCTGCTAAAGGAGCCATGATCAAGGTCACTGAGGGGGCTGGGAGGGAGTGCTGGCCCGATCCTGATTTGCATGGTTGTGTGAAGTAAACCTCAGTCAAGCACAGGAACCGTGGCCTTGGCGGTGCACTGCATGTGACTGAATTTGGAGGGGGGGAGGTCCTTGGATGCTGCAGACTCTCAATGTTTTATTCTTTTTGTTGGCACAGTTTCATTAATCTTTTATTTTATTTTAATTACAGAACAGGTGCCTGGTCAGTCCAAAAAAAAAAGCCAGTGTGACAGGCTCTATGGGAGCTGTGGGAGGCGTGGTTGGCTTGCAGGTCTCACAGGGGCTCTGTCACAGCTGCGAGGCAAATCCTGGTCTGTAGAGGCAGAGCTTCTGGAGGATGGCTCTGCAGATTCCAGCGGTGCAGGAGGCCTGGGTTGCCCTGGCACAGGTCCCAGGCAGCCGTGGGATGCCTTCCCCAGAGACAGGAGCAACTAATTAGGAAGGAGGGGTCGAAGGGCCAGTCCCTCCTGTGAAGAGCCGTCAGAGGAAGGCCTCCTGGAGAGGGATGGGTGGAGTCTCTCCCGGAGGTGTTTTCCCTGAAACTTGTCGTCCTAATACATGAGGCATTTCAGATGCGGCAGCATGCTGATGGAGAGCCAACCAGGGTTCGAGGCAAAGCCCAGAAGAGGGGGCCCTCGGTTGACCGTGGCAGTGGAAAGGTTGGAGGGGGAACCAGGACCAAGCAGCTGGTGCCTGAAGGACTACTTCTGAGGAGATCTTGGAGTCTGGTTCTTCTGAAGAGGCAAAGGATCCGGAAGGAGAGCTGGAGGCTAGATCAGATCTAGAGGAGGGTGAGATCCCACAGGAGGGATGCTTGCATTATCAGAGTCTTCCGTAGAGAGGAATTGGTGGCCTTTATCTCTCAATCTGCAAAAGCTCTCAATGTTCACATGGCTCTCCTTCTGATGGAATCTCCATTGGAAGATCCATTATTTTTCAGACAGTGAGGACACTGCAGCGGATTTTTCCTCTGCACCGGGTTGTCTGGAACATGATCCAGGAGGAGTGGGGTATGCCGGAGTCCACCCTTAAAGGGACGTGGACCATGGCACAGCTTTACCGACTTCCGGAGCAAGAGTGAGAGATTTTGTGGGCTCTCAAGGTGGATGCCATGGTAGCAGTCTTTACTAAGAAGACCACTATTCTGGTGGAGGGTGGGTTCGCCCTCAAGGACGTCCAAGACTGCAAAGTGGAGGCCCTCCTGAAGCAGGCCTTAGACATCAGTGCATTGGTGTTGCAGGCGTCCGTATGCAGAACCTTTGTAGCCTGAGCCTGTTTGTGCTGGGCGCAAGGAATCCTGTAAGTTTCAGGACCACAGTGTTGGAATCGGGAGCCGCCTACTTGGCGGATGCCTTCTGTGACTTGATTAGGTGCTTGTCTAAAGGCATGGCTTCTGGTGGCTGCGCGGCACTACCTGTGGCTGCAGAACTGGTCAGACTCTTCCAAGTCACGGCTCAGTAAGCTTCTCTTCTGAGGCAATCTCCTATTTAGAGAGGACCTTGAAAAGTTGGTAAAGTATTTAAGTGAAACAAGAGGGGAAGACTACCTGAGGACAAACAAATCAGTTTGGTACTCTACTCCCAATAAGGGGATAGACAAGAGACTTTAGGAGGTTCCATGCAGTAAGGTTCACGCTATATTTTGGAGGAGTGGCCTAGTGGTTGGGGCAAGGTACTTCAGGTCGGAAGGTCGGGGGTTCAAATCCCACTAGAGGACAGCAACCTTGGGCCGGAAGGACTGGGGTTTCTAGTCCCACAGGTGCTCCTTGTGGTCTTGGGCAAGCCACTTAACCCTCCATAGCCCATGTTCCCTGTAAAATAGTTATCTCCAAGTTATAATGCCCCGTTCAATGTAATTTCAGTTTGTTCAATGTAAACCGCACTGATGCAGAATAGCGCGGTATATAAGAGAATGTAAATAAATAAGGATGCTTCCTCTCCCAGGGGCAGGCCTTTCAGGGATTTTGAGGCTCAGACAGAGGATTTTATTCTCCAGCTTCTGGTCCCAAGAAACCTCAATGAAGCAAGGACTGGCCAGGCGGTTAACTGCAGGAATTTTACACCACTTGGACCCGGATAACAACTAACCAGTGGGTGCTGGAGGATCTCCAGGAACAAGCAGGAATGAGTCTTCACATATGGGTACGTAGGTACCGACAGAGCCTGCACGGGAATGCTCCCCAGCATCCAATCAGAAAGCTTTTGGGAGCATCCCTCGAGCCTGCGCGCTGACTTCCCGCCCTTTCCACTTCTCCTCAGTTTTCGTTTTTCTGCGGAGTCGGCAGGACGTCCTCCTGTCACCGCAGAAACTTTTTTCTTTAAATACTTCATTTCTTGTTTTCTTGTGGTCGCGGCTGTTTTTCCCGCCGACACCGGTACCGCCGGTGGTTTTTTCTTTCTTTTTTCTTAAACTCAGAGAAATTTTTCCCTCTGTTTCTGTCTTAACCTTTTGGGCCTACAAGGCCTCTCCTCCATGGAGCCGCCTTCTCCTAAGAAGTGCCTTCACTGTGGAAACAGTTTTCTTTTTAGACTCCAATCTCTGGTGTCTAACCTGTTTGGGTCCTGACCCTTTTTCCCCTGAATTATCAGGCTGCAATGCTGAGAGAAGACATTCCCTCTTTCGAGTTTCCCTCGATACCGTTTTCCCTCCTACAGTGAGGGCACCGGGTTTTTCTTCTCTACAGGATCAGGTAACCCACAAACAGTTTAAGACTTGCCAATTCTTGAGTGGTAGGTCTCATGCCACGCATGATGACGGCTCCGGCCTTGCCCTCAAGACCCCATTGGCATTAAAACCCCGGCGGGAGTCTTCGGGCTCCAAAGCATTTCAGGGGTTTCAGGTTGTTCCTGGGGCTCACCCCTCACAGAACATACCTGAGCCGTGCTCGGGGGTGGTATCCGCTTCGAGCGGTACCGATGCACCGGTGTCGAGTGTCCCACTCTTCACCAGGGATCGTCATCTGGCGTCCTCGGTACCTTCGGGAACGATCGATACGTTCCAGATTGACTTTCCTGTATCTAAGCCATGCTCGGGGGTGGTATCCGCTTCGAGTGGTACCGATACCCCGGCATCGGCACCGGTGTCGAGTGTTCCACTCTTTACCAGGGATTGTCATCTGGCTTCCTCGGTACCTTCGGAACCGATTGATACGACCCAGAGTGACTTCCCTGTATCAGCATCGCCGGTACCACCACCGACGTCGTTGCACTCTAGACATGCATCGATAGACTCGCTCCCTTCGATGCCGAATCTGGAATCGATATCTAGTCTAGATGACTGGGTACCGACGCGCCTTGGAACCGACCCCTGTTTCCGGATACGCAGTACCAAGGATACTCACCAAGACTCTCTGGTTACCTCGGTACCGCTTGAGCAGCCTCCGATGACGGCCTCGATGCCATTATCGGTATCGATGTCGATTCCTGTAGTTACATCGGTGCCATCGATCCTTTCCATGCCTAGTTTGGAATCGATACCTGGCATAGACGATGCAGTACTAACTGCCTCAAATCGTGACTGCCAGTATCATTATCCATCTAGTAAGGTTCTTTTTCTGCACCAGACCAGTACATCCTCTGGTGCTCAGGCTGCATCTTCAACCTTAGCCTTCCCAGGGATGGTTCCCATTGGAGATCCTTCTTTTCAGAAGTTTCTCTTTGACATGGCAACCTTTCTTGCTATTCCTATCCCTGGCTGTAATCTTAACCAAGGCTCTCCTGCAGAAAAGAGAAATATAATGCTTCCTTTACATCATTCTTTGCAGGATCTTCTTCTGAGAATATGGGAATCGCCCTTAAGGGTTCCCTCACCTTCTACAGCAAGTAATGTTCTGTATCAGGTGCCCCCCTCTCCAGGGTTTCAAAAGAATCAACTTCCCCATCATTCCATTGTAGTGGAATCAGCAATGAGGAAGGTAAAAAGCAAGAAGAAGCATTCTTCTTATCCGCCAGGTCGTGCTTCTAGAGCACTTGATGCCTTTGGACGTCAAACCTTCCAAACATCTATGCTGGCATCAAGAATTATTTCTTATATTTTTATATGAGTCTAACACTCCAGGAGGTCACAAAGAAATTATCTCTTTTGACTCCTTTTTTGTCAGAGCTTAAGGCTGCTGACTATTCCTTGCTTCTTAGTCATAGCCGGAATATCTCTTGGTTTCTTTCTCGTGCTTCTCTAGACTCTTTTGAGTCTGTTAGCAGATCCTCTGCTATTGCCATTGGAGCACGTCGTAGAGCCTGGCTCCAAGCTTCTAACTTGAACAGATGGGCACAACATACACTGGGTAATTCTCCTTGTACTGGAGAAAATCTCTTCAATAAGGAGGCTTTACGTCAGGTTGCTCATTGCTCCACTGACTTTCCTGGTTCTGGAGACCATTCTAAGCCGCCTTCTTCCCCAGGAGGTAGGAAATGTCCTACCAAGCCTTCTTTCCCTTTCTCCTGCCCCTCATCCAGAGGTGCCCAAGCAAGGGACACCTCGTCCTAGTCTGAAGTTTCCAAATTCTAGCCAGTCTCAACATACCCAGCAACCATAGGTTCTGAAGGTTACAATCTACAGTTAACCACCTCTTAACAGAAGTTTGTTCACTGTTTTTTCTTAAAGCTCTACACTGGGGATTTCCTTTTTCAGTATGCTAAGCTGTCAGGATATTCTTGTCCATGGGTTACAGAATTCTCCTCTTCTTACTACCAAGAAGGGAGGTTACAACTATCTCATGATAGTTTCTGTCCCAATATGAACATTTTTTCCTTCAGCTGACTCGCCATATGGGTAAGTCACCCTCCCCCTCTCATCCAGGGTTTCCCCTGACTGAGTGGTACCATACTGAAAAGCTTCTCTAGCTTTCATTCCAGTGTAGACTGTTTGTTTCCTTGAATACATTCTCAAGATAACTCATCAGGCAGGGACAGGAATATCTCCTCTCCCTTTGTCTGTTTCTCTTTGTTTTGCACAGTAAGATTCTCTCTGCTGTCTTTTTCAGCTGCTGTGCATGCAGGAGTTCCAGTGATTGAACTACTGGTACTTTTCCACAAGTTCCAGTCTATCTTCCACAATTTTTGTCTAGCCTCAGTAGTGATTCCAAGCTAGTCCTCATCTATCTTGGATAATCCTACTCACTTTAGGCTTCTCACATTATCTTCTTTCTAGCCATCTCCTTTTCCTTGGATGTGGCAACACACCTGACTTCAGTCAGTTTTATCTCATAATTCTCCTGCACAATGCTCTCTGCAATCTTCAGAGAAACATAGAAACATAGAAATATGACGACAGAAAAAGACCACATGGCCTATCTAGTCTGTCCTTCCATAACAACTACAACAGTCCACTTTTTGCCTTTAGAGATCCTCTGTGTTGGTCCCATGCTTTCTTGAATTCAGTTACTGTCCTCATCTCTACCACCTCCACTGGGAGACTATTCCACGGATCCACTACTCTTTCCGTAAAGAAATATTTCCGCATATCACTCCTGAATCTATCTCCCTTCACCCTCATCCCATGTCCCCTCGTAGCAGAACTTGCTTTCAATTGAAAGAGGCTCTCTCCCTGAACATTTATGCCACGGAGGTATTTAAACATCTCAATCATATCACCTCTATCCCGCCTTTCCTCTAAGGTGTACATATTAAGATCCTTAAGTCTGTCCTCATATGCTTTATAATGAAGCCCATTAATCATTTTGGTAGCAACCCTCTGCACCGACTCCATCCTGTTCACATCCTTTTGAAGGTGCGGTCTCCAGAATTGCACACCATACTCCAAATGAGGTCGCACCAAAGACTTATACAGAGGCATTATCACCTCCTTTTTTCTGCTAGCCATTCCTCTCCGTATGCACCCAAGCATCCTAGCTTTTGCTGTTGCCTATAGAAGCTTTCTAATATGGGCCCTTGCTACAGAGCATTGATCTTTGTCTCTGAGGGCTATTCTATATAGTAGAAAAAAGCTTATAAATCATTCTCATGACTGTGAGGGTTCTCCACACCCTCTTGTCTTCTGTTATAATTCAGAATATAAGCTTTTTCTGCGTGAATATCCAAGGCTATTAGTAACGCATGATACCCCTTTGTCCCTCCAGTGGGTCCTCCTGGTATCTCCTCTATGCGTTTCTACCCATCTACCATGTCAGAGTTCTAAAGGACTCTCGACTTGCTCTTTACAGACTGATATTATCCTCTGTTTTTCACGCAACCATCCTGTTTTCTTTTTTACTGGATTGCATTCCTGCATCCTCTTAGCCCACGGAAATAGATTCTCTATAGATCTGTCAAGTGGGTTTCACCCTCTTGTTCGATGAATCTTTCCCCTTCACATTCCCCATGTGAATGTTCTTATGGGGCTTGGTGTATCTTCAGACTTATTGTCATGTATGTAAATATCTCTATATATGCCTCTACATACATATGTCTGTAAGCTGTGTGTGCATAATTTATGCCCCATATGTATATATATATATCCACCTATATATATATGTTACATATTCTGCATTTCTAGATAGATAGATATAGATAGATGTATATATATATGTATATATGTATCCCTATATATGTATCTGTTGGGAGACTTTTATAGATCGATATGTATTACATACTATCTCCTCACTGTCTATGCTATAGCAATTTGTACCTTTCTCAGAGGTTACAGACAGTGGGCTCCCTTTTTCATACTGTTCCTTAGTATGTGGGGACTGTTATACTCACAACCACTACTGTGGTAATAACAGCTTTCGCTTTGCTCTAGGTCTCCCTATCCTTGAAGATTCAAGTTTCAATATTTTCCCTATCTCTCATCAGCTAGGAAAGATAGTGTACCTCCTTCATTGTTTTTGAGTACACATTGTTCTGCTTGGGAATATGGGCTTTTTTCCATAACCCTTCTTCCCTCCAAGACTGGGCTAGTTGTCCAAATCGGTCAGTCATCTTCTTTTAGTCCTCAATGTTATGACTCTGTACCTAAAAGAGTTTTTCAGCTTTTTCTCATAAAGCTTTCCATTGAAGACCTGCCGTTCTAATCCTACCCCAGTTGACACCTGGATCACCTGCTAATTCCAGGTCTGGACCTTCACCCTCACTGCTGTGAGGTCACCTTGAGGATTCCGCTACTGCATATCCAGTAGACTCCATCACGCTTTCTACTTCCTACAATCCAGTAGGTAAGCTCCATATTATAACTGTTCATTAAATGATTTTAATGGTACTTATCATACATGCCATGGACTCCTCTCCTGTAGTCCTTGGGTTTGCTGTTTTCCTTACAGCTCTTCTATTCTCAACCCCTACCCTCCATTCCCTCATGCGATGCCGGAGATCCTGTGTGGGAAATGCACTCCTGATCCAGGAACATGCATTTTATGGGATCTCCCCCTGGCATCTCTAGCTAGGGAGTCCCCATATGTGAAGACTCATTCCTGCTTGTTCCTGGAGATAGCACAGTTACTTACCTGTAACAGGTGATCTCTGGGAACAGCAGGAATAAGTCTTTACAACCTACCCACCTCCCCTAGGAGTTGTATCTATCTATCTTCCTTTCCTCTTTCTCTCCTTTGTCTCAGCTATGATACTCAGCTGAGGAGAAGAAGTGGAAAGGGCGGGAAGTCAGCGTGCAGGCGCGAGGGATGCTCCCAAAAGCTTTCAGATTGGATGCTGGGGAGCATTCCCGTGCAGGCTCCGTCGGTACCGACGTACCCATATGTGAAGACTTATTCCTGCTGTTCCCAGAGATCACCTGTTACAGGTAAGTAACTGTGCTTTATCCGTGAGGGGTATGCCCTCGAGTGGACATATCCACTCAGAAGCTTTCGTCGCCTTGCCAAGTGCCCGTGAAATTCAAGGCAGTGCAACAGACTCTTATGCTTCTTCAGGATCTGCAGGCCATAATGGAGGTTCCCAGAGACCAATACGGTTGTGGTTAATTCTCTATAACTTTGTCGTCCCCAAGAAGGAGGGGTTGTTTCGACCCATTTTAGAGCTCAAGCATGTGAATCTGTCTCTGCGGATACCTCATTTTCACATGGAGATGCTGCAGTTGGTGATAGCAGCGGTATGAGAAGGAGAATTTCTCACTTCTCTAGACCTAACAGAAGCGTATCTCCATACGAGCAGAACATAAGTTTCCTGAGGTTTGTGATACCGATGGGTCACTTTCAGTTTTGGGTGCTGCTATTTAGCCTAGCAACAGCACTGCGCACCTTCACGAAGGTCATGGTAGTGGGCACAGCAGCCCTTCACCAGGAAGGGATTCTGGTACACTCATACCTCAACAACTGATATATTCGAGCAAAGTCTAGAAAGGAAAGCGAGCCGAGCACGGCGAGAGTCGTGGAGTTTCTTCAGAAGCTTGGTTGGGTAGTAAACATGGCCAAGAGCCATTTTCAGCCATCTCAGGAACTGGAGTTACCTAGGAGCTCGTTCCTAAACTGGCACTGGACGAGTATCCTTGCCGCTAAGTCAGATGCGCAAGCTGCAACTTCATATTCACCATTCTTGCAGACGAAGGTGCCAACAGCATGGCATTACCTGCAGATCTTGGGCTCGATGGCAGCTTTCATCAAGCTGATGCCCTGGCCATGGGCTCACATGAGACCTCTTCAAGCAGCGCTGTTGTGCAGGTGGCCACCTCGACACCCGCTCTCAAAGCGCTTGCTGTGCCCAGGGGAGGTCCAGAAGGCCCTCCAGTGGTGGATGCAGCTCAACAAACTCCTAACGAGCATGCCATCAGAAGGCCAAAGTGGATCCCGCTGACGATGGATGCCAGCTTAGCGGGATGGGGGGTGCATTGCGAAGCATAGATGGTGCAAAGGACCTGGTTGGCACAAGAAGCTGCATGGTCCAACTTCCTGGAGCCCTCCAGGTGGTGGTATTGGCTCTGCAGCAGTTCCAGTCCTTTCTGAAGGGACAGGCAGTGCGAGTATTCTGACAATGCCATCGCAGTGGCTTACATCAACCGGCAAAGCAGAACAAGCAGTGTTCAGTTGGAAAGCGGGGTAGGTCCGTTATTGTGTTGGGCGGAGAACACTCTGGTGGCTCTCTTGGCAGCGCCTATGGCCGGCAAGGACAATGTGGATCGATCCCAGCAAGTGGACGCTCAGTGGGGAAGTATTTGCACAGTTAGTTTGGCATTGGGGGCAGCCCATTATGGACCTGATGGCAACATAGAATTGACAGAAGCAATGCGGATTTACAGCAGGAGGAGAGAGCGCATGTTGGAGGACCTCGATGCGCTGGTACAGGAGTGGCTAAAGGGGAGATTGCTTTGTTTTCCTCCGTGGGTACTCACTGGGTAAGTGATAGAGGATCAAAGCTCATCTGGGCTAGGTGCTCTTAATAGCTCCAGATTAGCCAAAACAACCATGGCATGCTGACATTGTCCGGTTGATGGTGGGATGCTTCCGATGCAAGCCGACTTGCCCCATCCTCATGCTGCAGGTGGATCGATTCTCGCTTATAGCATGGCTCATGAACGGGCACGGTTGAGAAAGTGAGGGTACTCACCATCCATAATTTCAATGTTGTTGAAGGCCTGCAGACACTCTACTTGGTGTATGTACAGGTGTGGAGAATGTTGAGGCATGGTGTGAGGAACAGAGCCTTTGCCCCTTGAAAGCCACAGTATCAGACCACCTTGCCTTTTTACAGGCGGAACTGGATAAAGAGTTGGCTTGCAGTTCCCTGAGTACAGATGGCAGCCCTTTCCTATTTTTGTGGAAGACTTCACAGGATAGCCTTTAGCAACTCACCCGGATGTGGTCTGGTTTCTGAGATTAGTGAGGCAATTACGCCCTCCAATACGGTCAGTTGTACCACCATGAGATCTCAGTCTGGTGGTGGTTGTTTTGACGGACGCACCCTTTGAACCTTTGAGCACCTGCTCCTTGAAGGATCTGATGTTAAACTGTGTTCCTGGTGGCAATTTGTTCGGCAAGGAGGATCTCTGAGCTGCAAGCGCTCTTGTGTTGGGCTCAGGACCCTCCTTTTCTTCCCAAGGTACATTCATCTTTTCATATGAATCAGGCCATAACACTTCCTATGTTTCTTGGGGCCAGGAGAAAGAGAGGATTCTCTTATGCATCGGCTGGACATTTGCAGTGTTCTACGGAGTTATTTGAAGAACACTGAACCCTTTTGGAAGTTGGAGAAGTTGTCTTTTTTGGCAGGCGTCGAAAGGGGAGGTGGCCGCCAAGACCTCTTTCCCAGTAGGTGAGGGAGGCAGTTGTCTCGGCATATCTTTTGAAGGGTTGCTCCCTGCCTCAGGGGTTGGGGCCCATTTGAAAGGAGCCCAGGCAGTGTCTTGGGCAGAGTTCAGTTTTGTTCTACCAGTGGAGATTTGCTGGGCGGCAACTTGGTCTTCATTGCATTCATTTGTGAGGCATTACCATCGCTGTGCAGACATCGGCTGATGCCCATTTTAGATTGGCGGTGCTTCAGGCCGGGCTTGCTGGTCCCTCCTGAGTGTAATACTGCTATGGTACATCCCACAGGTACCGGGATTGGACTGGAGGAACGATAAGGAAAGCAAAATTAGACCTTACCTGCTAATATTCCTTGAGTTCCTACAATCCTGAACCCTCCTTGAGTGAAATCTGAGAGCGCTAGCTTTTCCAGGCCTGAAGAAGTATAGCTTGTCATGTATTCGGTGCAATAACTGTGGTGCTTTTGTTATGAGAAGAATCATTTGGAACCTAAGAGCTTGTCCTATATGCCTCAAGTTAGCTGCCATGCATAAAGAATTGACTCTACTAAGGGAAGAACTAGCTACAATGAAACACACCTCCCACAACAAATCAAACATCCCAGGAACGAATGGATCACAGTGGGCTCTGGTAGATTGCGACCTGTAACAGACACCCTATACATCAAGAGATATAGATATCCCTGCATAATGCCTTCTCTGCTTTGGTTAATGAGGATGCCCAATCCATGGAAACTGAAGGGCCCTTAAATGAGACAGTCCATGCCCAATCTACTGATAAAGCACCAAATATGAAGAAAAACTCACAAAACGGAATACTACTACTACTTGAAGATTCCATCATCAGAGGCACCAACTTGAACACAGTTCAAAGGAGAGAAGATAGTCAAATGCCTCCCAGGCTCTTCAGCCAGCAGGAATACAAACCAAATTGTTGATGTACTTAGCGCAGAAAGTGAGCACTCCAAAATTTATGATGTTATCCACTTGGGTACAAATGACCTGGCTAGAAACAGTTCCTCTGCAGTTCAAAGGGACTTCTAGACTCTGGGAGAGCAACTCAAACCCATTGTTAAAACTGTAGCATTCTCAGTTCTACCTGTTATTGGTAAGGGGGCGGAAAGGCTGTATCGCGTAAACAGCTTTAATACATGGCTCGGGACCTGGTGCAAGCAAGGACGATTCAGATTTATAGGCGACTGGGGAAACAGATGGACCAACAAGAGACTATACTGTGGATGGACTACATCTCTGTTGCAGGGAAAAGAATCCTAAGTGAAAAATTCAGGCAGTATGTGGATATGCATTTAAACTAGAAAAAGGTGGTGACGGATGGGGAAGGACAAGTTCAGGACGTCACTCCCAGCAAAAGCAGAATAACATCAGAAACAGCCACACTTTTAAACCACACAACAAGTGGGAAGTGGGCAGAACAAAATCAATGCAAAATGCATGCAAGCCACTTAAATGCTGGAAAGCAATGAGCATAAATGCTCGAAGCTTAGCCAACAAAGTTCCTGACCTGGAAGCCCTAATGGTGGAAATGGACTTGGACATTGTTTCTATTTCAGAAACATGGTTTAATGAATCGCATGAATGGAATATAGCCATAGCTGGCTATAATCTATTCAGAAGAGACAGAGAAAGTGGAAGAGGAGGAGGAGTAGCCTTATATGTCAAAAGCAATATTAAAGCTACTAAAATGCAGGAGACATGGGGAAAAGAAGCGCTCTGGATTGTGTTCAAAAGAGGAGATGGCTCTGTCATCCATACTGGTGTAGTCTACAGGCCTCCGACTCAAATCGAAGAAATAGATAACGAATTGATTATAGATATTGCCAAGATAGCCACAAAGGGGGAAGTGATCATATTGGGTGACTTTAATCCACCCGATGTGGATTGGATTACTCCTTCTGCAAATCTGGAAAGAAGTGAAAAAATTGTGGATGCCTTCCAAGATGTGTTACTTAGACAAATGCTAATGGAACTGAAAAGGGAAAACTCTATGCTGGATTTAGTGCTCACCAACAGAGATAGCGTGTCGAATGTCCGGGTGGGTGCCTCTGAGCAGCAGTGATCATCACACGGTGTGGTTTGAGATAAAAAAAAAAAAAAAAGGTGCAGTCCCAGTCATAGCAAGCTCAAAGTCCTAGACTTCAAAAACACTGACTTCAGTAAAATGGCCAAGTACCTGAAGGAGGAGTTGGCAGGGTGGGAGGGGGGATAAGGGAAGTGAAATTGCAATGGGCTAAACTAAAGGTGGCAATAAAAGGGGCAACAGATAAATATGTAAGGAAACGAAATAAAAACAAGTGAAGAAGGAAACCTATGTGGTTCTCCAAAGAAGTGACTGCTCAAAGGCAAAAAACACAGCTTTCACAAAATTCAAAAGCTCGCAAACAGAGGAACACAGAAAGGGACTACAGGATAAAACTAAAAGAGACAAAAAGAAATAAGAGCAAAATCAAAGGCAGAGGAAAAGATGGCTAAGGATGTGAAGGGTGGTAACACAACTTTCTTCAAGTATGTTCGGGAGAGGAGAAAAATCAGAGGTGGAATTGCAGGACTCGGAAGTGCTGGGAACAGACTCATGGAAAATGACATTGAAAAAGCAAAATTGCTAAACAAATACTTCTGCTCTGTTTTTACTAAAGAAAGTCCTGGAGAAGGACCACCTGTAACTCCCAAATATAAAAATGGGAATGGAGTAGATACCAAACCATTCACAGAAGATGTGTTAGAACAACTTGCAAAACTGAAAGTGGACAAGGCCATGGGACCGGATAGGATACATCCCAGGATATTGAAAGAGCTCAGAGAGGTTCTTGCAGGGCCTTTAAAGGATGTTTTTAACAGATCCTTGGAGACAGAAGTTCCTCAGGACTGGAGAAGGACTGATGTTGTACCTCTTCACAAAAGTGGTAACAGGGAAGAAGTGACAAACTACAGTCCAGTAAGCCTTACCTTGGTGGCGGGAAAAGTAATGGAGCGCTCCTGAAAGAGCGAATAGTGGATTTTCTCAAAACCAACGGGTTGCATGATCCGAGGCAACATGGTTTTACCAAAGGACGATCTTGCCAAACAAATCTAATTGAGTTCTTTGGGTGACCAGAGAGCTAGATCAGGGGCATGCGATGGATGTCATCTACCTGGATTTCAGTAAAGCCTTTGATTCTGTTCCTAATAGGCTTATCAATAAACTCAGTAGTTTGGAGATGGGTCTCAAGATGGTGAACTGGATCAGAAATTGGTTGACTGACAGATGACAGAAGGTGATGGTAAACGGAACTAACTTGGATGAAAGGAAGGTGATTAGCGGGGTGCCCCAGGGTTCGTTTCTGGGCCCGGCACTGTTCAATGTATTTGAGTGATATTGCTGAAGGACTGAATGGAAAAGTCTGTCTTTTTGCAGATGACACGAAAATTTACAACAGAGTGGACTCCTGAGGGAGTGGATAACATGCAGAAAGATCTACAAAAGCTGGAAGAATGGTCTAATGCTTGGCAGTTAAGATTTAATGCGAAGAAGTACAGTGCCATGCACTTGGAAAGCAGAAATCCAAGGGAAATGTACGCGATAGGGGGCGCGAGGTTGGTGTGCACGGACCAGGAGAAGGACCTTGGTGTGTTTATTTCTGAGGTTCTCAAGGTGGCAAAACAGTGCGACAAGGCAGTGGCAAAAGCCAGGAAGTTGGGTTGCATACAAAGAGGACTTGCCAGCAGAAAGGAAGAGGTACTAATGCTACTGTGTAAGTCGCTGGTGAGGCCTTACTTGGAATACTGTGTTCAGTTTTGGAAACCATATTTCACAAAGGATAAAAAGACTGGAAAAGGTTCAGAGGAAGGCGACCAAAATGATTTGGAGCCTGCATCGGAAGCCTTATGAGAAGAGACTTGAAGAGCTAAATATGTATACTCTGGAGGAGAGGAGGGATAGGGGAGATATGATTCAGACCTTTAAATTCTTAAAGGGAATTAATGAACAAGCAAACCTTTTCCAGAGATGGGTAAGCTTTAAAACTAGAGGGCATGACGTGAAGCTGCAAGGGGGTAAACTGAAAGGCAATGTCAGGAAATACTTTTTCACTGAAAGGGTGATGAATGCTTGGAATGCCCTCCCGATGGAAGTGGTGGGGACAAATACAGTGACAGAATTCAAAATGGCATGGGACAGACACAGTGGATCCCTTTACAGCAACAGGATAAAATCAAAATAAACCTATCTAATTTCTCAACAAACAGGGGTGTCTTACATGGAGCGGTGGGTTCACCCCTAAACAAAGACATGGGGAGGGGTGACCTGCACGGAGCAGCAGGTGCACCTACTCTTGCCATCTTACTGAGCAGACTAGATGGACTATACTGGTCTTTATCTGCCGTCATTTACTATATTACTATGTTAGCTTAATTGGAAGGTCCATATTTTGAGGCTACACTGTTGGGAATGCAAAGTCTCCTTTCCAAAAAAACCCCCAAAAAGAAATGCAAGAAAGTGACAGAAGAGTTGACCAATGTAGTCAGCTGGCGATGATAGAGTGACTAGTCTCTGGCACACCTTCTTGCTGTCTATCTTGGGCAGGGGAGCCTGCCCCTTCTTTGGGGGGAGGGGCAGGGCAGTAGGGGAAGGTGTTCCCAGGGGATGCTGGGGGTTTTTTTGTTTTGTTTTTTTAAAGTTCTTACTTGATGCTCCTGGGACTCTACTTTGTCAATAGAATATTGGAGGTTGGTGGGAGGTACCAGCTATTTATCCAGTCTGTCATAAAAAAAGACATGCTCCAGTCTCCAAGCTGCTGGTGAGGTGAGATTACCCACAGGACAGGAGGAACTCAGGGAACATCAATTAGCAGGTAAGGTCTAATTTCAGTTTGCTTATATGTCACTCATTAAGTTTATCCTAAATAGCCATGCCTCACCTTCGCCTTTGTCAGGGTGTATTGAAATTACAGGTGCCAGTACGGGTAAAGTTCTGTTCTTGTTTAGAAGCGTAGGAGAATACTTGGGATGATATTTTGTGAGTGTGCATACAGCTATATGTGGGCAACTTTGATTTTGTCACTAACTTTAATATGCCCCGATGAAACATGGCTGTGTAGGGTGAACTGAGACAGAATGTATTTGTAATTCACCTTTTGAGTTTTGTGACTTTATCACCTCACTTTTCTTTGATTGGATGTGCAAATGCTTTTTCTCTTGGATGCTGTAATTTTCCAGTCTACCCCAAAACACCTTGACGGGAATACATTCAGCTGCTCCTAACCCAGTCTCTTCCTGTGCCATTGAACCAATTCTGAAACCTGAGCTGGTGTGGCTTTATCTCCAGGAACAAGCAGGAATGTAGTCCTCACATATGGGTATCGTCGGTACCAACGGAGCCTGCGCGGGAACACTCCCCAGCGTCCAATAAGAAACGCTTTTGGGAGCATCCCTCAACACATGCGTGCTGCCTTCCCGCATGGGAACAGCATGGGTAACAGCATGGGAGCAAAAGTGAAGGCTTTGGACACTAGAGAGGCAGAAGGATGTAATTGACTATATGAAAACAAATAGCACTCATGCCTGGCTGCTGTTCTGGCCCTGAGTTATGTACAACCCAACTCGCTTCACCCCACCTGATTGGCTTCTCCACGGAAGGGAAGAGCCAAAAGCATTTGATAAAATTGGGTAACTTCATATGGAGAGCAGCCACTGTCCACAAAAAAAGATGCAAATAGCAGAGAAGTGAGCAGCTGAGTATTTGCTGTCAGCAGTGCTGCTTGGACGGTAATCAGAATTGCATGCAGGACTCCAAGGACAAATTATGATTGACTAACTTCTGCCATGCTGTTAAGTCTTATTGAGCGTTTTCATGTTTCCCCTTCATAGGGCCCCTTACCCCCAGCCTGTGTCTTCTAGTGACCAGCAGAGACAGGCTGAGGTGAGGGGGAGGGATGTGTGACAGTCGCACAGCTGCAGGCCTCTGCACAATGCTTATTGTTGATCTGACTTTATCCACAGGTTTTGGGTGATTCCAGCCCCATCAATCTCTGCATTCCCTAGTTTGGCACCCCAAGGGAAATTGAATTGGAGTAGCAGTTAACTCTGCCATGAAACTGGAACAGATGGCTGGACATGCAGCATGTTCCATAGTAAGCTGGGAGTGCCTTTATAGATTCAACAAGGCATATTCCCAGAAAGGCTTGGGTAAATATAAAGGCTTTCCTATTTTAAGTAACCTATATGATGAATATTTATCACCAGTGTTCCAAAATTTTAATTATTGGTCCACATTCCATGGTCCTTCTTTTCCAGACAGTCGAGTGCAGTGATTGTCAGGCTTCTCTCACATTCTTGCCCAGCTTTGTTACTGGAAAACTGCTTAAAGTATTTCATTCCACTTTTGATTTTGCAGCCAGTGATTTTTAAAGCATTTACCCAGGCACAAGAAGCAAAACTTTTTTTTTTTTTTCTTGTTACAGCATCTTTCCAAAGAAAGCCTAAGTTTTGCATCTGCCAGAGGTGGGTGGTATAATTTAACATGACAGGCATCTCTCTGAGGCTGGACTAACTCCCCCCCCCCCTCAGATTAGTTTAAATGTTTTGCTCAAAATGTTGGAAATCTATAAAGAGCAGGTAACCGGGTTCAGCGGGTTCAGTTCTTGGCCCTGCCTTGTACTTGGGCAGAGCAACGCCACCTGTCTAGCAGAGGGTTCTTTTACTGGATAGTACATAATCCAAAGGAACCTTTAGCCAGGGTGAAATACTGTTGCTGTTTTAGGGCAAATGGTGGGAGTGCAAAAGCTTTTTTGCAAAAATTAGAAGAAAAAAATGCAGAAGCTCTCATTTGTACTTCAGTGGGTCATCTTTGACTACAAAGTAGGACTGAGGTCAGTATGGAAGAACAATCCAGTTGGCTCACAGAGCAGTTTGGGGTTATTTCCCCAACTCTTCTGAGAAAAACAGTACAATGTGAGTATTCTGAGCACATTTTGAGAGTCTGACCTTGCATCCCCTTCCCATTAAAGCAGCAGAAGACAGCACAAGATCGTGAGACAATGGTCTTCAGAATTGTGGAATTGAGAAGTGCAGTGAATACAGCAGCAATGCTCTTTTTAATATTTCAGCACAATTCCATATAATATAAAGTTGAAGGGTAGAAGGAACAAGACAGGGGAGTTCCAAAAATCGTGCTTCATTTGGCAGTAGAAAAGAACAGCAGTCCCCCTCCCCCCGAAGAGGAGAGAGGTGATAACGATAAAACAAATGGGGAAAGCATGCAGAGCATGGCTCATGGATTTTTTTTTCCATCCATCTATATATCTGTATGAATGCATGCACACACTTGGTTTGTGTATGAGGTGGCGTGGGGGGAGGGGGGTGCATGCATGCACCCTCTCTGTATCTGTATTGCCTGAGTGTATTTTGTATCTGTTCTCTGTGTCTAATCAAGAGAGATGCGAGGGAGGGCTATTTGACAGGTGCAGTTCTGTAATTGATATGCTACTGTGAATCAGTGTTAACATTAGGGCTGGACAAACCCATTAGGCAAACTAGGCAGTTGCCTAGGGCAGCAGCTTCTTGGTGGCGGCAAAGAGTAGGACATTCAAAGCTTAAAAAAATAGATTCTGACAATATGTCAAAGTGCAATATCTTTAAAGGATGATGCATTTGTCATTTTATGATGTCTATATTTTAAAAAACTACCATGGCCATTTTGAGATTAAAGCCAGATTGGAAGCCTGTTGGGACTGGATATGAAGAAATTAGAGCAATGTCAATGAATCACGATCATGACAGTGATGCGTTAAGTATACTCTGGTGCAGAACTTCTGAAAGATAGGTACAAGTTCGAAACATAACGTTGGGCACAGGAAATATGATGTCTTGAAGTACATGCTGTGGACTTTTAAGTAACTTTTTAGTTTAAGCATTTTTTGCTACATATTAATAAAGTAAAATGGACCTTTTGGTGTAGCTGTACTAACTCATGTGCTGGTGTCAGCTGAAAGGCCTGGTCTGACAAAAAAAATCGTTTTCAATAGACTTCAGTGTTGGAGTGTATAATTATCACAAGGTCAAATACAATAGACCTCAGCTAGGGAATTAGCTGTTATGGTGATGGGGCATTTTCAGAGGGCAGAGTTTTGGGCAGAGTTCAGCAAATTCTGTGTGACAGGACACTATGGCCTCTAGAAATTGCACCCTGGCACCTGGGATTTCACTTTCCCTCAAGTTGCTGAAGAAGCAATGCATTTCTTTCTCGCTGTGATTGCCTCTCTGTAAGACTGAACCACACAGAACAGGAAGTTTGTGAAGCCTCACTGGAAACCATGACTTTGAACTCAAGCTTACAGTGAATTGAATGATGGTGGGAAGTGAGAGACATTCTGTTTCTCTGGAAACTCTCTACAAATAGCAAGGCTAGATTTCAAAACATATGGAGTGCCTTTGCAAAATGGTTGCATTCCTATTTAATGTAAGTTTATTTAAGTAGGGTGCCCTTCACTACTGTAAAGGGAAGTATCCCTTTTACCCCCCTCCCAGGGTGGTAGAAAGAAGTTGAGGGGATTTGACCACAATAATGCTGTTTTCCTAAGCGTCCCTCCAGTCCAGTCCCTTTCCTCTGGGTTGTGCTCCCCTTCCAGTAGCTCAGAGACTGAGCACGTCATCATTCTGATGACCCTCCAGTATAAATACTTCTGGCACCGCCCACCAGATCCAGTATTGCTCAGTCTCCAAGCAGCTGCAGGGAGCCAGTAACCCAGAGCTCAGGCTTGCTGGAGAGACAGGGGACTTTTCTTTCTCCTTTTTAGTTTCCTTTAATTTCCTTAATTTCTTTAGTTGATCCCAAGCTTGAGTTAGGGACGGTAAAGGAAGAGATTTCCTTCCTCCCTCCCCCCCCCCCCCTTCTTCCTGCTCTTCTTCAGCTTGGTGTGTTAAAAAAAAAAAAAAGAGCCAGTGCACAACGGTTCCCGATCCTAGCAAGGGGGAGGAACTGTGGCGGCAATCTGGCGTTTTGCTGAGGAGGTGCCTGCACACTGCTTATCCCACCTTGCTGCCGAAGCCCTAACAGTGGCTGAGCACGAGGGCGGGAAAGCGTGCCCCGACGGGAAGGCATCAAAGCCTGTGGATTCAGGCAGCCACAGAAGAGGAGCAGAAGGAGCCCTCGAACGGCGCAGCAAGCAGCAGCGAACCTCGTGTAGTGTGCGTTTGGACTTGTCGCCTCCGGGGACGGAAACAAGGTAGGTGCAGGCTCAATTTTGCATGCTTTTCGTTGCCGCAGCAGTTTTTAGGCCCAGGTGTTGGAGGGGCTCCTTTTGTCTGCTGTCGGTACCTGATTAAAAAGGTGTTCGTTTGAGTTTAGCCGAGTTTAAAAAAAAAAAAAGTTGGTTTCTTAAGATTTGGCTGAAGCTTAAAAAAAAAAAAAGTAGTTTATTTCAGTCATTATGCCAACCAGGTCGCAGTGTCTAGTATGCGGAACCTGGCGGGGGGGAGCTGTCTTGGAGGTGGGCGTCTGCAGAGGTTGCCCAGTGGAAGCCACCTCCGTGGAACAAGGGATCCAGGCCATCATGTCCCAGGACCCTATGCCTCCAATTTCTCAGGAGTCAGGGGAATCTGTAGGCACAGGTCTTGGTTCTGAGTCTTCATTGCCCTTGGCTCCAGAGCAGACGATTCCTCCCCAGGTTCAGCCTGCATCCTCGGCTCCCCTGGGAAGCCTGTCTGGGTGAGTTCTCCCCAGAATTTGTGCTGCTACTGCACAAGGCTTTTTGTCTTCGACATCAGGGGGTAGCGCAGGGCCCTGCGACCTCAAGGGCTGTAAGGCCCCAGGAAGAGGTTGTGGGCGTCCCACCTAAATAGCCTAGACTGGGGAGTGAAGCTGCCTTCTCTCTCTCTCTCTCTCTCTCTGAGGATCTGAAAGGGGAGACCTCTGAGTTGGGGGAGGAGCTGGAAGAAGGCGAAATTCCAGAAGAGGAGCAAGTGAGTATTGTGCGTGTTTTTTGCCAAGAAGAGTTACCAGCATTGATTGGAGAATCCTTGAAAGCTCTCAACATTGTCGCTGGTGCTTCAGCGGAAGAGGAGTCGGGAGGACCTGCTGATTGAGGCAGTGTGGAAGAAGCAAAGGTTTTTTTCCAGTCCACCGGGTGGTACGGCAGATACAGCAGGAGTGGAATCAGCCGGAGTCCAGTCTGAGGGGGGTACGCTCTATGGCACGTCTGTACCCCTTACCGGAGCTCAAGAGGGAGCTCCTGCGGTCTCCCAGGATGGATGCCGCAGTGGCACTGAGGTGGTGGCTCCGTCCAGGGAACCTGGAGAGGGGCATGCCCCTAGAGCCTCCAGAGTGGCTGCAATTAACAGATGCCAGTCTGACTGGTATGGGGGCTCACTGCCCAGGGGAGCTGGAGTCCGCGGGAAGTCCAGTGGTCTATCAACAGCTTGGAGATGCGGGCGGTGGCTCTGGCTCTCAGGGCATTCAAGCATCAGGTATGCTAGAGGGCGGTCCGGGTGCTGTCGGACAACGTAACCATGGTAGCCTATATCAATCAGCAGGGCGGCACGAGCAGTCCTCCTCTGGAGGAGGAGGCAGAGAGTTTGTTAGTCTGGGCCGAAGCCCATCTGGTGACTCTGTCGCCGCAACACGTGGCCGGAGTGGAAAATGTCACGGCAGAGTCCGAGTGGATCACGGCAAATGGGAGCTCTGTCAGGGGGTGTTTGAGCAGGTGGTGCACAGATGGGGGACCTCCCGTCATGGACCTCATGGCCCGGTGGGGGTCGGCCAAAGCGAACCGCTTCTTCAGCAGAAGAAAAGAAAGGGTGTTGGAGGGCCTGGATGCGCTGGTCCAGAAGTGTCCCTTGGAAGGACTTCTGTATGTGTTTCCTCCATGGGCACTGATAGGCAGGCTCCTCCAGCGAATAGAGGCCCACCGAGGGTGGGTAGTTCTCATAGCCCCAGATTGGCCACGTCGTCCGTGGTATGCCGACCTCATGCGATTGCTGGGCGACCGCCCATGGCGTCTCCCAGTGAGGGATGACCACCTGGTCCAGGGACCACTGCGGATGCCGAAGGTGGATCAGTTCTCGCTTACGGCCTGGCTTTTGAAAGGGCAAGGCTGCGAAAGCGTGGTTATTCCGGGGCAATGATTTCATCATTGCTGAAGGCCTGCTAGCATTCGACCTGTCTCCTATGTGAGAGTCTGGTGCATTTTTGAAGACTGGTATGGAACACAGCGGAAGAGGCCTATGGCAGTGTGTATTCCGGAAGTCTTAGACTTTTTTTGCAGGCAGGATTTGAGAAGGGCTTAGCGGCCAGCTCCTTGCGGGTCCAGTTGGGGGCTATTTCCTGTTACAGAGGTAAGATTCGGGGTACGGCGTTAGGTGAGCATGCTGACGTGGTTACATTTCTGAAGGCGGTGTGCCACCTGCGGCCGCAGCAGAGGTCATCTGTGCCTCCCTGGGATCTTAATCTCGTCCTGAATTCTCTCGTTCAAGAGCCCTACAAGCCGTGGGAGTGGGCCTTTGTTAAAGATTTGACGTTCAAGACCGTTTTCCTGGTTGCAATTTGTTCAGCTAGGCAGATTTCGGAGCTTCAGGCTCGCTCGCTCTTGTCCGCTGTTTCTTTAGTTTTTTTAAAAAAAGGTGTTTTTGTGGACGGTCCCTTCCTTTTTGCTCAAGATCGTCTCGCCCTTCCATTTGAATCAGTCAGTGTCGCTTCCTTCCTTTTCCAGGTCGAGTCAGGGTGCTGAGGAGGCTCGGCTGCATTGTCTGGACGTGCGCAGGGTCCTCAGGTGTTAACTGAAACGCACGGCGACATTCCGTATTTCGGAGCGGTTCGTCTTATTTGGGGACCGCGCAAAGGGAAGGCAGTTTCTAAGGGGAGGCCGTTACTTCGGTGTATTTGCTGACGGGAAGGCTGGTTCCAGTGGTTTTCTGGGCTTTATTATCTCCAGGAACAAGCAGGAATGTAGTCTTCACATATGGGTATCGTTGGTACCGACGGAGCCTGCGCGGGAACGCTCCCCAGCGTCCAATTAGAAAGCTTTTGGGAGCATCCCACAGCGCCCGCGTGCTGCCTTCCCACCTTTCACAACTGCCTCTCTCCAGTTCTTCATTTTCCGCGGAGCCAGCAGGTCGTCGTTCCTGTCGCCGCAGAAAATGTTTCCTTATTCTCCTTTGTGGTCACGTCTGCCTTCCTCGACGCTATACTGGTACCGCCGGTTCTTTCTTCCTTTTAATAAAAAAAAAAAATTATAGATAGTATTTTTTTTTTTCAAAACGTTTCTTTTTCAGGTGCATGCCCCATTTTGGGCCTTAGACCCAAAATTTCCTCCACTATGGAAAAACCTGCTTCGGGTTTCAAAAAGTGCACCAAGTGTGGCGGTACCATCTCAATCACCGACACCCATGAGTGGTGTCTTAAATGTTTAGGTCCTGACCACTCCATCTCGGAGTGTATGGCTTGTGCCATGATGTCCAAGAGGGGTCGACAAAACCAAGCTGCTAAGCTCAGCACCCTTTTTCCCTCTGATGCAGCTTCTGTGGCATCTACGTCTTCCAGGGCTTTGTCTTCCTCCCATGGATCTCAGGTAACTAAACATAAGTCTGGCCTGTCCTCAAAGGGTAGATCTCCTTCTAAGCATCAAGATGCCTCTGGCGTTGCACTTGAGGGTTCTGTACCGGCAAAATTGCCCTGGCGGGAGGCTTCTGCTTCCAAAGCATTATCGGGGCTCCAGGATGTTCTCGAGGCCTCGACCTCGGCAGAGCTACTGGTGCCATGCTCTGGGGTACCGGCTGCTTTCTCTGGTACCGACACCCAGACATGGCAGCATCGATAGACCAGAGGTTCCTGGCTATTCAACGAAGTCTGGCGGCTCTCCTTGCGGCATCGACACCCTCGGAACCGCGTCAGACAGTTCAACCGGCACCGACTCCGGTATCGGTACCGACAGCGACGGCATCGACATTGGTGTCTGCTTTGCCGGTACCCAGTCATGCTATGCCTTCCGGTACCAATAACACTGGTACTGATTCCCCCTGGTACCGACTTCGGTCGGTATGAGTATCGTGCTCTACAAGAGCATCCGGACAGAAGGTACTTTGAATCCTCGGAGGAGTCTGAGGATTCTGACAGCTCTGTTGGTACCGGAATACATTACCCGGGGGAGCCTTCCTCTCCTAAACGTAGGATGGTCTCCTCCAGAAGATATTTCCTTTCAGGATTCTATCAGGGAGGTGACTCAAGGTCTTTCCATTACTGTGGCTCCCGAAACAGAGCCCAGGGCAAAGGAGTTGGAGATTCTACAATATCCCAAGGCTCCTAAAGAGGCAGCTACTTTGCCTATCCATGAGATCTTACATGATCTCATGCTAAGAATGTGGGAAACATCTCTTACCACCTCTCCTCACTCTTGTAGACTGGATACCATGTATTGAGTCCGCCCTTGTCCTGGTTTCCAGAAGACTCAGCTTCCTCACCACTCTATTGTAGTGGAATCGGCTATGAGAAGGATCAGGAGTGCAAAGAGGCATGTCTCTAATCCTCCAGGACGTGAGTACAGAACTTTGGATGCCTTTGGACGTCACACTTTCCAGGCTTCCATGCTTTCTGCCAGGATCAGTTCCTATATTTTATATATGGGAATGTTCCTTAAAGAAGTCACAGGAGATTTGGAGGTTTTAAGCCCCCCTCCTTCCTGATAAGAGGCAGGATTTTCTCACACTGGTTAAACATGCCCAGGATGTTTCTAAGTTTGTCAATCGTGAAGCTTATGACTTTTGAGTGCATAAGCAGAACCTCTGTCATTGCCGTAGGTGCACGTAGAATTGCCTGGCTCCAGGCATCCGATTTGGAGCTCTGGGTGCAGGACAAACTGGGCAATATCCCTTGTACAGGTGAGAATCTATTCAGAAAAAATTGGCAAGAGAAAGCTAATGAATTAGATGCTGACAACTCCACTTTGGATAGATTATCCAAAGCCACAGCTGATCCTGCAAGAAAGAAATCTTTCAAGAAACCATTCTTCAAGAAGAAGTTTTATCCCTCTTATTCCCAGCAGGGACGTTCTACAGGTCAATCTGCCCGAAAGAATCAGCAACCACCTAAACAAAGGAAAGCAAAGACTGCTAAGCCTCAACCGTCTCAGCAGTCTCAACCTCCACAAGGCCTTTGACTTCCATCTAGAGAACCTAGCCTTCCTGGCTCTCAATGGACCAGAGCCTTCCACCATTCCAGGAAGGTTGTGTCACTTTGCCCCCAGATGGGGGCAGATAACAGCAGAACATTGGACACACTCCATTATAAAAGAGGGGTACAAGCTTCACTTTCTGTGCATGCTCCCTCCCAAAATGGTAAGACAGTTCAATTCTCAGACCTCTCTCATCAACCTGTTAGATCAGTTGGTCACTATTCGTCTTGCCCAAGGGGCAGTAGAAGAAGGTACTCATTCATCAACAGGGTACAGGATTTTACTCCCCCTATTTCCTTATCCCAAAGAAAACAGGGAGGCACAGACCTATTTTGGACCTCAGAGAATTGAACAAATTCCTGTTCAAAGAGAAATTCAAGATGATTTCTCTGGGAACTCTGCTGCCATACCTTCAGTCAGGATTGGCTTTGTTCTCTAGATCTCAAGGATGCGTACACTCATGTTCTCATCCATCCAACTCACAAAGTTGCTTCGGTTCCTTTTTCAAGGAAAGCACTACCAGTACAGGGTGCTTCCTTTCGGCCTGGCCTCGGCACCAAGGGTGTTTACGAAATGCATGGCTGTGGTAGCAGTATTTCTTCGCACTCTAGGAATATTCGTCTTCCCCTACTTAGACGACTGGCTCATTCGAGCCCCATCAGTGTCAGAGGCCAGGACTTCTCTATCCTGCACAATGCGTATCCTTCAGTATTTGGGTCTGGTCATAAAAATCCCAAAATCCAGTCCTAACTCCCACTCAGTCTCTAGAGTTCATAGGAGCTTTGCTGGATACCAGAAAAGCAAGGGCCTATCTTCCTCAGACCCATTGCCTTCGCATGGTGCAGTTAGCTTCTCAGGCAGTGCTAAAGCCTCATCTCACTGCTCGAGAAATGTTACAACTACTAGGCCACATGGCATGTTCTGTGCATGTGGTTCCTTATGCTTGCCTCCATATGAGAGCAGCCCAGTGGACTTTATCCACTCAATGGACCCAGGCATCAGGGTGCCTGTCAGAAAAATAGCAAACACAAATCGCCTTATTTTGTTCCTCCAATGGTGGCAGTCCACTCAAAACCTGTTGCTGGGGTCCCCTTTTCAACAACTTTTACCCCAGGCAACTCTCACAACAGATGCTTCACCAATGGGTTGGGGAGCTCATCTGCAAGACCTTTCCTCCCAAGGCACTTGGACTCCACAGGAGACTCATCTACATATCAATCTCTTAGAGCTCAGAGCAATCTTCCTTGCTCTTCGAGTGTTCCACACTCTGCTCAGCTACAAGACAGTCCTCATTCATACGGACAATCAGGTAGCCATGTTCTACGTGAACAAGCAGGGAGGAACAGGCTCTCTGTCGCTTTGCAACGAAGCTTTGCGACTATGGTCCCTCGCCAGAGAGCATCAGATTCATCTCCTGGCAGTGTATCTTCCAGGCATACAAAACTCTTGGGCAGACAGACTCAGTCGAGTTCTGCTTCCACACGAATGGTCTCTGCATGCAGACCAGGTGGCCAAGATTTTTCAAATTTGGGGAACCCCGGATATAGACCTTTTTGCAAGTCCGTTGAATGCCAAACTTCCCCGGTTCTGTTCCAGAATTCTGGCTCAGGGCTCTCAGGCCAGGGATGCTTTCCTCCTTCACTGGTGTCAAGACTTCCTTTATGCCTTTCCACCCATTCCCCTAATTCCAAAAACCCTGTTCAAGCTTTAGAGAGACAGAGGCTGTATTATTCTCATAGCTCGACATTGGCCACGGCAGGTGTGGTACCTTCTGCTTCTACATCTCTCTCAAGTTCCCTCTCTGGAGTTAGGGTCTGCTCCATATCTCCTGTCTCAGGAGGACGGAATGTTATGGCATCCCAATCCCCAGTCTCTGTATCTCAGGACTTGGTTGCTGAAGGCCTAGATCTCCATGATCTTAACATACCTCAGCAAGTAAAGGATATCCTTTGTTTCCAAGAAGCCTTCCACAAGACGCTTTTATGCTTTCAAGTGGAGAAGGTTTACCATATGGTGTTTGCAGAAGGGTCTTAGCCCCCTTGCGATACCTCTGGAATCATTACTGGAGTATCTCCTTCATTTATCCAATGCAAGACTTAAGACTAACTCAGTAAGAGTCCATTTAAGTGCTATTGCAGCTTCTTTCAAGCCTCTAAATGGACAACCTATTTCCTCACATCCTCTTATAGCAAGATTTATGAGAGGCCTTCTTCTAACTAAGCCTCCCATTAGGCCACCACCGGTGGCATGGGACTTAAACCTGGTTCTTGGTCAGCTCATGAAGCCACCTTTCGAACCCTTAGCTACTACCTCATTGAAATTCCTTTCTTGGAAGGTTATCTTTCTCATTGCAATTACATCAGCACGTCGTATCTGTGAGTTGCAGGTACTAGTGGATGATCCACCTTATACAAGGTTCCATCATGACAAGGTAGTCCTTAGGACTCGTCCACACTATGCCAAAGGTGGTCTCGCCTTTTCATCTAAATCAAGCGGTCTACCTGCCTCTGTTTTTTCCAAGGCCTCATGCATCAAATGCAGAAAGGAATCTTCATACTTTGGACTGTAAAAGAGCTTTAGCCTTTTACTTGTAAAGAACACAGCAACATAGAAAGTCCTCTCAACTCTTTGTTGCTTTTGATCCTTCTCATTTGGGACTTCCAGTCTCCAAAAGAACACTGTCCAACTGGATTGCTCAGTGCATTTCCTTTGCCTATCAGAGTAAGAATCTTCCTCTGCAGGGCCATGTCAGAGCTCACAATGTGAGAGCCATGGCAGCTTCAATGGATCATATACACACTGTGTCTATCGACGACATCTGTCGAGCAGCCACTTGGGCCTCGGTTCATTCCTTCACAGCCCATTACTGCTTGGACAAGGACTCCCGCCGGGATGCCTTGTTTGGTCAGGCTGTTCTTCAACACCTGTTCCATACCTAATTAACTCCTACCCACCATCCCTGGTTGGATGCCAGAGATCCATGGGGGGGAAGTGGAGCCCTTTCACAGGGACACACAACTTTTGTGGTCTCTCCTTGGCATCTAAAGCTAGGGAGTCCCCATATGTGAAGACTCATTCCTGCTTGTTCCTGGAGATTGTAGTCTTCACCATATGGGTATCGTCGATACCGACGGAGCCTGCGCGGGAACGCTCCCCAGCGTCCAAAAGGAAAGCTTTTGGGAGCATCCCACAGTGCCTGCGCGCTGCCTTCCCGCCTTTCCCAACCGCCTCTCTCCAGTTCTTCTTTTCCGCGGAGCCAGCAGGTCGTGTTCCTGTCACCGCTGAAGAATTAATTTATTTTCTTTTATTTATTTGGTCACGTATCTGCCTTCTCGACGCCGGACCGGTACCGTCGGTCTTTTCTTTCTTCTAAAAAAAAAAACTACTGTTTTTCTCACTTCAGTGCATTTTTTCTTTCTTTGGCCTTAAGGCCTAGGAAATTTTTTTCCTCATGGAAAAGCCCGTCTCCGGGTTTAAAAAGTGCATGAAGTGCAGCGGCACTATTTCTGTCACCGACACCCATGAATGGTGTCTAAAATGTTTAGGTCCTGACCGCTCCATTACGGATTGTGAGTCCTGTTCCATGATGTCTAAAAGAGGTCTACAGAATCGAGCAGCCAAGCTCAGTACCCTGTTTCTCTCTGATGCAGCTTCGGTGGCATTGACGTCTTCCAGGGCGGCTTCTTCCTCCCATGGATCTCAGGTAACCAAACTTATGTCCAGCCGGTCCTTGAAGGGTAGATCTCCCTCTAAGTATCGAGATGCCTCCGGGCTTGCTCTCGAGGAATACGCACCGGCAAAATTACCCCGGCAGGAGGCTCCGGCTTCCAAAGCTTTATGGGGTCACAGGTTGACATCGATGGCTCGGCCTCGACCGATCACCTGTTGCCATGTTCTGGGGTACCGGTGGATCCCACTGGTACCGACATCCAGACATTGCTGGCGTCCATGGATCAGAATATCCTGACCATGCAGTGTGCCATCACGGCATTCATACAAGCTGCGACGCCTTCGGTACCGCAACAAACTCCGTTGTCGGTACCGATATTGGTGCCGGTATCGGTGCCGGTACAGATATTGGTGCCGGTACTGGTATCTGTGCTGGTGCCGGTACCGATTGCATCAACATCGGCTTTGGTGTCTACTGCAGCGGTACACTGTTCTGTGATGCCCATCGGTACCGATCACTCCCGATGTCGATACCACCCGGTACGCGTATCTGGCTCTGCAGGAGCATCCACATATGCGATACTTCGATTCCTCTGAAGACTCTGATGAATCAGAGGCCTCTATCGAAGCATCGGTGATCCTTCCTCAGGAGCCCTCTTCTCCAAAAAGGAGAATGTCTCCTCCAGAAGACTTGTCTTTTCAAGACTTCATTAGGGAAGTGGCCAGGGGCCTTTCCATCTCAGTGGCCCCTGAGACAGAGCCTAGAGCCAAAAAATTAGATATTTTACGATATCCTAAGGCTCCTAAAGAGGCAGCCACTTTACCAATACATGAGATTCTTTATGATCACATGTTGGGCATATGGGAGACTCCTCTCACCACCTCCCCTCATTCTCGTAGGTTGGACACCATGTATCGTGTTCCTCCTTGTCCTGGCTTTCATAAAACTCAGCTTCCGTTGTGGTGGAGTCTGCTATGAAGAAGATAGTCCAAAAAGGCACGCTTCTTCTCCTCCAGGAAGAGAATGCAGAACCTTAGATCCTTTGGCAGGAGAATTTTCCAGGCCAATATGCTTGTTTGCCAGAATCAACTCCTATAGTCTCTATATGGGGATGTTTCTAAAAGAAGTTACAGATCATCTGCAAACTTTGTCTCCTTTTATTTCAGAAGATAAAAGGGAAGAGTTTCTTACCTGGCTCAAACATGCCCAGGATGTTTCCAAGTTTTCCAACCGTGCAGCCTTTGACTCTTTTGAAGGTGCCAGCAGAGCCTCGGCTATTGCCATAGGTGCACGCAGAGTTGCTTGGTTACAAGCTTCTGATTTGGAACCCTGGGTTCAGGATGGACTAGGAAACCTTCCTTGTACAGGTGAAAACCTTTTTGGCAAAGATTGGCAAGCAAAGGCCACCCAGATGGATGCTGAAAATTCTGCTTTAGATAGACTTTCAAAGTCTACTTCTGCTCCTTTTAAGAAAAGGTTGTTAAAGGGATTTTATTTCCCAAAAAAGGGAAATTTTATTCTGCTTATGGTCAGCAGGCATCTTCTGCAGGTCATTTTGCTACAAAGAGACAGCAACAACCGAAACAGGCCAAGCCTAAGGCTGCTAGGACTGCTACGGCCCAACAGCCTCAGCCTCCTCAGGGCCTTTGACTTACAACTAGAGAACTTAGCCTTTCTGGCTCTAGAACATCCAGAGCCTCTCACCATTCCAGGAAGGTTAGCTCACTTTGCTCCCAGATGGGAACAAATCACAGCAGAGCAATGGACCCTCTCCATCATAAGGGAAGGGTACAAACTTCATTTCTTAAACCTTCCTCCTCACACCATGGTGAGACAGTTCAATTCTCCAACATCTCTCCTCGACCTTCTGGGTCAGGAGATTGCTACCCTTCTTGCCCAAGGGGCAATAGAAGAAGTACCCCTTCTTCAACAGGGCTCAGGGTTCTACTCCCCCTACTTTCTCATCCCAAAGAAAACAGGGGGTTACAGACCCATATTAGATCTCAGAGAATTGAACAAGTTAATATGCAAGGAGAAATTCAAGATGACTTCTCTCGGTACTCTCCTTCCATACCTCCAGAGTCAGGACTGGCTTTGTTCTCTAGATCTCAAGGATGCATACACCCATGTCCTCATCCATCCAACACACAGAAGGTTCCTTCGGTTCCTTTTCCAAGGAAAGCACTATCAATACCGAGTGCTTCCCTTCGGTCTGACCTCTGCACCAAGGGTGTTGACAAAATGCATGGCAGTAGTAGCTGCATTTCTACGCACTCTAGGAATATTTGTATTCCCATATCTGGACGACTGGCTCATCCGAGCTCCATCCCAGTCAGAGGCCCAGGCTTCCCTGGCCTGCACAAGGCGTATCCTTCAGTATCTGGGACTTGCAATAAACATTCCAAAATCCCATCTCACCCCTACTCAATCTCTGGAGTTCATAGGGGCCTTACTAGATACCACCACTGCAAGGGCCTATCTTCCAGCAGGCCCGTTGCCTACGCTTGGTGCAGTTAGCCTCCCAGATTCAGTTAAAGTCCCATTTAACTGCTCGAGAGATGTTACAACTGTTAGGCCACATGCCATCCACCGTGCATGTGGTCCCTTATGCTCGCCTTCACATGAGGGCAGCTCAAAGGACTCTGTCCACCCAGTGGACCCAGGCATCAGGGTGCCTGCCAGACAAAATAGCAACCTCCAGTCACCTTTTTTGCTCTCTCCAGTGGTGGAAGTCCACCCAAAATCTGTTGCTGGGGTCCCCCTTTCAACAGGTGTTACCCCAAGCAGCCCTTACAACAGATGCCTCTCCAAGGGGTTGGGGAGCTCATCTACAAGATCTCTCCACTCAGGGCATCTGGTCTCCACAGGAGACATCTCTACATATTCAACCTCTTAGAGCTCAGAGCAATTTTTCTAGCTCTGTCTTCCACACCCTGCTCAGCTACAAGACAGTCCTCATCCACACGGACAGCCAAGTAGCCATGTTCTATGTGAACAAGCAGGGGGTGACTGGCTCTCTGTCGCTTTGCAACGAAGCTCTGAGATTGTGGGCCTTCGCCAGAGAGCATCAAATTCATCTCATGGCAGTGTATCTTCCAGGGGTTCAAAGCTCTTGGGCAGACACTCAGTCGAGTTCTGCTTCCACACGAATGGTCCCTCCATGGGGACCAGATAGCCAGGATCTTTCAAATTTGGGGAACCCCAGACATAGACCTGTTTGCAAGTCCGTGGAATGCCAAACTTCCCCTGTTCTGTTCCAGGATTCTCTGTCAGGGAGTTCAGGGCAGGGATGCCTTCCTCCTTCATTGGGGGCAAGACTTCCTCTATGCCTTTCCACCCATTCCCCTAATTCCCAAGACACTCTTCAAGCTTCAGAGAGACAAGGGGTCTATGATCCTCATAGCACCACGTTGGCCACGCCAAGTGTGGTACCCTCTACTTCTACATAAGAACATAAGATATGCCATACTGGGTCAGACCAGGGTCCATCAAGCCCAGTATTCTGTTTCCAACAGTGGCCAATCTAGGTCATATGTACCTAGCAGTATCCCCAAGAGACACAAGTTCCACAATGCTTGTACTGGGTCAAGCATTGATATCTTCGGTCACTTCTTAATGGTTTATGGACCTTTCCTCCAGGAACTTTTCCCAACCTTTTTTAAACCCAGCTACACTATCAGCCTTTACTACATCCTCCGGTAACAAATTCCAGAGTTTGATTACACGTTGAGTGAAAAAATATTTTATTTTATTAGTCTTAAATAGTTTACCCTGTAGCTTCATTGCATGTCCACTAGTCTTTCTATATTCTGATAAGGTAAACAATCGATCTACGTTTACCCGTTGCACTCCGTTCATTAATTTATAGACTTCTATCATATCTCCCCTCAGCCGTCTCTTTTCCAGGTTAAAGAGCCCTAACCTTTTTAGCCTTTCTTCATAGGAGTATCCTTCCATCCCCTTTACCATTTTGGTGGCTCTTCTCTGAACCTTTTCTAAAATCGCTATATCCTTTTTAAGATACGACAAACAGAATTGCACACAATATTCAAGGTGTGGTCTCTCCATGGAACGATAGAGGCATTATAATATCTTTTGTTTTATTTTCCATTCCATTCTTTTCCTTATGATACCTAGCATTCTATTTGCTGTCTTGGCTGTCGCTGCACACTGGGCCGAGGGTTTTAACATGGTATCCACAATGACACCTAAAAATTTTTCCTGGGTGGTGGTTCCTAATGTGGAACCTTGCATCGTGTAACCATAGTTTGGGTTGTTCTTCCCTAGGTGCATAACCTTGCACTTGTCCACATTAAATTTCATCTGCCATTTTGATGCCCAGTCTTCCAATTTATCAAGATCCTCTTGCAATTTTTCACAATCCTCTTGGGTTTTAACAACTTTAAATAGTTTTGTGTCATCTGCAAATTTGATAACCTCACTCGTTATCCCACTTTCCAGGTCATTTATGAATATGTCAAAAAGCAGCGGACCCAGCACAGATCCCTGGGGAACACCACTATTCACCTTTCTCCATTGGGAAAATTGGCCATTTAGCCCTACCCTCTGCTTTCTATCTTTTAACCAGTTCCTGATCCACAATAGTACACTGCCTCCTATCCCATGACTCTTTAGTTTTGCCAAACGTCTCTGATGAGGGACCTTGTCAAAGGCTTTCTGAAAGTCCAGATACACAATATCAACGGACTCACCTTTGTCCACCTGTTTATTCACTCCTTCCAAAAAACATAACAGATTAGTAAAACAAGATCTTCCTTGTCTAAAGCCATGTTGGCTGTCTCCCATTAGGTTGTGACTATCTACATGCTGAGTAATTTTATTCTTTATGATGGTTTCTACCATTTTTCCTGGTACTGACGTCAGGCTCACCGGTCTGTAGTTTCCCGGATCACCCCTGGAACCCTTTTAAAAAATTGGTGTTACATTGGCGATCCTCCAATCTTCAGGTATTAGAGATGATTTTAATGATAGTTCACAGATTATTGATAGCAGGTCTGCAATCTCATATTTATTATTTATTTATTTATTTACATTCTCTTATATACCGCACTATTCTGCATCAGTGCGGTTTACATTGAACAAACTGAAATTACATTGAACATGGCATTATAACTTGGAGATAACTATTTTACAGGGAACATGGGCTATGGAGGGTTAAGTGGCTTGCCCAAGACCACAAAGGAGCACCTGTGGGACTAGAAACCCCAGTCCTTCCGGCCCAAGGTTGCTGTCCTCTAGTGGGATTTGAACCTCCGACCTTCCGGCCTGAAGTACCTTGCCCCAACCACTAGGCCACTCCTCCATTCTTCAGTTTATTTCAGTTCTTTCAACACCCTTGGATGTATACCATCCAGCCCAGGTGATTTGCTACTCTTCAGTTTATCTAATAGTTGTAAGACATCTTCCTGATGTATCGATATTTCCTTCAATTCTTCCGCACCTTTAAATACCACTTCAGTCATGGGTAACATCCCTACATCTTCCTCAGTAAAGACCGAAGCAAAGAATTCATTCAGTCTCTCCGCTATCGCCTTGTCGCCTCTTAGTGCTCCTTTATAACCCCTTTATGATCTAATGGACCAACTGACTCTCTCACAGGTTTTTTGCTACGAATGTACTTGAAAAGGTTTTTATTTCATGCTTTTGCTTCCGCAGCAAGCTTCTTCTCAAATTCTCTCTTTGCCTGCCTTATCAATGCCTTGCATTTGATTTGCCAGTGCTTGTGCTGTTTCCAGGTTTCGTCGTTTGGCTCTTTTTTCCATTTCCTGAAAGATGCTTTTTTGGCAACAGCCTCTCTGACCTCACCTTTAAACCATGCTGGCAGTTTTTTGGACTTCCTTCCACTTTTCTTAAAGCGTGGAATACAGCTGGTCTGGGCTTCCAAGATAGTATTTTTCAACAACACCCAAGCTTGATGTACGTCTTTAACCTTTGCAACTGCTCCTTTTAGTTTTTTCTTAACTGTTTTCCTCATATTATCATAGTCTCCCTTTCGAAAGTTAAAAGGTAGTACTGTGGATTTCCTTACTATCCCTCTTCCACTAATTAAATCAAAGGCAATCATGCTATGATCACTATTGCCAAGTGGCCCCAACACCCTTATCTCTTGCACTAGATCTGGTGTTCCACTAAGGACTAGGTCTAATATGGATTCCCTTCTGGTCGGTTGATGAACCAGCTGCTCCAAGAAGCAGTCATTTATTTCATCTAGGAACTTTATCTCCCTAGCATGTCCTGACGTGACACTGACCCAGTCGATACCTGGGTAATTGAAATCACCCATTATTATTACTGCGCTGTAACTTTTGTTAGCTTCCTTGATTTCTTTGAGCACTTATTAAAAGAGGGCTGCTACACAGTACCCTGTCTTGTGCTGCTGAGGTAAGCTAAATTCTGATTTGCTTTAAATTATAGCTCTTAGCTGCTGCTAGGCTCTAACTTCTTATGAAATTTGAACTACAAGCTCTCTGCTGGGTTTTAAATGTAACCAGAAAGCTCTCTTCTGTGTTTTAAAACTAAAAGTACTTTTCTGATGCTAGGCCCTGAGTGACTATTAAATGTACACTACAAGCTCTCTGCTGGGTTCCAAATGTAACCAGAAAGCTCTCTTCTGTGTGTTAAATTTAAACTAAAAGTACTTTGCTGTTACTTGGCCCTGAGTGACTATTAAATTTAAACTACAAACTCTCTGCTGGGTATGAAATGTAACCAGAAAGTTCTCCTCTGTGTTTTAAATTCAAACTTTAATTGCTGCTATTATTCCCTAGCTGATCCAACAAAAAATAGTGGGTTCACAGATTGAGTAGCTTTAATACAAAGAATTCTTTTTAGAAAATTACCAGAAGTATATACTCACAGTTGCAGATTTCTCTCCAGAAGTAACAGTCCCCCTTTCTAGTCCTTCAAGACTAGAAAAGCTCCCTCCCTGGACTTGGGATCTGCTCCAGACCTCCTATCCCAGGAGGAGGGAACGTTGTGGCACCCAAATCCCCAGTCTCTTCATCTCAGGGCCTGGTTGCTGAAGGCCTAGACCTTCAAGATTTGCATCTTTCTCAGCAAGTGAAAGATATCCTTCATGCTTCCAGAAAGCCTTCCACCAGACGTTCCTATGCTTTTAAATGGAAAAGGTTTACCATTTGGTGTGCAGAGAAGGGTCTTATCCCTCTTGCAATACCTCTGAATTCTTTACTAGAGTATTTGCTGCATTTATCCCATGCAGGCCTTAAAACGAATTCAGTAAGAGTCCATTTGAGTGCTATTGCAGTATCCCTTAAGCCTCTCAATGGACAGCCTATTTCCTCTCATCCTCTTATAGCAAGATTCATGAGAGGCCTTCTTTTGACTAAACCTTCCATTAGACCACCTCCAGTGGCATGGGACTTGAATCTGGTTCTTGGCCAGCTTATGAAGCCACCCTTTGAACCCTTAGCCACTACCTCCTTGAAATTTCTTTCCTGGAAGGTTATTTTTCTCATTGCAGTCACTTCAGCTCGCCGCATCAGTGAGCTGCAAGCCTTGGTGGCTAATTCTCCTTATACAAGGTTCCATCATGACAAGGTAGTCCTCAGGACCAATGCACACTTTATGCCTAAAGTGGTTTCACCTTTTCATCTGAATCAGGAGGTGTTTTTACCTGTCTTTTTTCCAGGACCTCATGCATCAAGTGCAGAGAGGAATCTCCATACCCTGGATTGTAAGAGAGTGCTCACTTTTTACTTACAAAGGACACAGCAACATAGAAAGTCCTCTCAACTCTTTGTTGCTTTTGATCCCTCTCATTTAGGACTTCCAGTCTCTAAGCGAACTCTGTCCATTTGGATTGCTCAGTGTATTTCTTTCGCCTACCAAAGTAAGAACCTTTCTCTAGAGGGCCATGTCACAGCTCACAATATGAGGGCCATGGCAGCCTCTGTGGCTCATCTAAACCCTGTGTCCATCGACCAAATCTGTCGAGTGGCCACTTGGGCCTCGGTTCATACCTTTACAGCCCATTATTGCTTGGACAAGGACTCCCGCCGGGATGCCTTGTTTGGTCAGGCTGTTCTCAAACACCTGTTCCATACCTGGTTGGATGCCCGAGATCCATGGCGGGAGGTAGAGCCCTTCTCAGGGACTCACAACCTTGGGGTTCTCCCTGGCATCTCTAGCTGGGGAGTCCCCATATGTGAAGACTCATTCCTGCTTGTTCCTGGAGATAGCACAGTTACTTACCTGTAACAGGTGATCTCTGGGATCAGCAGGAATAAGTCTTCACAACCCACCCACCTCCCCTAGGAGTTGTATCTCTCTATCTTTCTTTCCTTTCCTCTCCTCTCTCTATCTTTGTCTCAGCTTAAAACTCGAACTGGAGAGAGGCGGTTGGGAAAGGCGGGAAGGCAGCGCGCAGGCGCTGTGGGATGCTCCCAAAAGCTTTCCTTTTGGACGCTGGGGAGCGTTCCCGCGCAGGCTCCGTCGGTACCGACGATACCCATATGTGAAGACTTATTCCTGTTGTTCCCAGAGATCACCTGTTACAGGTAAGTAACTGTGCTTTCCTGCTTGTTCCTGGAGATAGCATAGTTACTACAACTCCCATAGCAGAACTTAAGACGAACCTATAATATGTATATATGTAAAACTAGGTAATAACTTGTAAATAGTTCTAAACTCTGTTATGCTAGATAAATTGTATATAATTTGATTATAGTTCAATGTATCTATTATATATTACTACTCTTGTTCCATGTAAGTTGATATTGTTTGATGTAAACCGCCACTGATCTTGGGAATTGGCGGTATATAAAAGAATTGCAAATAAATAAAAAAATAAATACTCACCTGTAACAGGTGATCTCCGGGAACAGCAGGAATTTAGTCTTCACAACCCACCCACCTCCCCTAGGAGTTGTATATCTCTTTCTCTTTCCCTCTCTCTCTCTCTCTCTCTCTCTCTTTGTCTCAGCTTTTAAACTCAACTGGAGAGAGGCAGTTGGGAAAGGTGGGAAGGCAGCACGGAGGCGCTGTGGGATGCTCCCAAAAGCTTTCTAATTGGACGCTGGGGAGTGTTCCCGCGCAGGCTTTGTCGGTACCGATGATTTCCATATGTGAAGACTAAATTCCTGCTGTTCCCGGAGATCACCTGTTACAGGTGAGTAACTATGCTCTACCTGAGCCCAGGCGGCCTCGTGGATGGAATTTAGTCTGGTGCCGCCGCTGGATATTTGTAAAGCGGTAACTTGGTCTTTTCATACTTTTGCTAAGCATTACCGTTTGGATGTTCAGTCGGCAGCAGTTGCTGGTTTTGGGGAAGCAGTACCTCAAGCCAGTTTGTCGGGCCTCTCCCAGGTTTGAACTGCTCTGTTACATCCCAGAGGAAAGGGACTGGACTGGAGGAACGCTTAGGAAAGAGTAATTAGACTTTTCTGCTAATTAGCGTTCCTGAAGGAACTCCAGTCCAGTCCCTGATCCCTCCCAAGTTTACAATATTTCAGATAAGAGGTGACATCACCATCCCAAAGCGTCATGTAGGCAGAAGCAAAGAGTTGGATGAACCTTCTGAGCTGAGAAGTCAGGGGCGTATGTCGACAGCCCGGTGTTTTGATGGGTGACGAGCAGGGTAGAGTGAGAGCTGTCAGGTAAGACCTCTCCTTCTACTGCTCTTTCTCTTTCTCCTCATCCTTGGGGAGGTGGGGGGTCTCTCCTCAGGGGAGGGAGGAGTCTTAAACTAAAGTTATTCAGTTATCAGGTTGAGGTTGTTTGATTATATTTAAGTTTGTCTCTCCGTTAAGTCTGCTTTGTCAATAGGATACTGGATCTGGTGGGTGGTGCTAGAGGTATTTATACCGGAGGGTCATCAAGATGATGGCGTGCTCAGTCTCAGAGCTGACTGAAGGGGGGCACAACCCAGAGGAAAGGGACTGGACTGGAGTCCCTTCAGGAACTCTAATTAGCAGGTAAGTCTAATTACTCTTTTGTGAGTATTTGTTTTCGAAAATATTGATCTACAGTAATTGTAGTTGCTGTCTGATTTGTTTGTAGGAGGTTATGGTATAGTTCTGCAGTTGTTCAAATCCATTTGAATAAACTGAAGTAAAAAAAAAAAAAGACAAAGGCAAGGAGGATAGGCGGAAGGCTCCCAGTTCTATTAGTCACCTAGGAGTGACGGACAGTGCGAGAGAAAGCTGTGGCTAGAGGGGGGTGTATATACGAGAAAGAGGGGCTTGGTTGAAGTCTGTGGTTGGAGGAGGGGTTTGTATGAAAGCTAATAGCTTCTCTGCTTCACCTATCAAGGGGGTGATGCCACATAACTCACAGCATGCTATGTTTATTAAAACTTACAGGAAGGGAGACTGCTGGCTTCTGCCAGTGATCTGCAAAAACACCTTAAGGGACTGATTTACTAATATTTCTATGCCTGCAAATACAGAATAGGAAAAGAGCCTTAGTAAACTGGTTTCTGAAGGAGCTGCTGTTGATTTCAGAGGTGATTCCTTCTCCCCTCCCCCCAACTCATACTTAACTAGGATAATGTGATGGGGGGGGGGGGGGGTGAAGTGAAAGAGCTCCCAGATGCTGGTGCCTAAGTATTTTTGGGATGGCTTCTAGATTTAATGAAAACAATAGAGCAAAAAAACCCCCAACAAAAATCACAAGAGAAATAAAGATACCAAAATACAAATTAAAAAGAAGCAATGAAAAATAGTTATCGGATAATGCACTACAACAACATTAGACTAAACAGGAGAGTAATAAACCATGCCAGCTGTAAGAGGAAAAAAGACCTCAGCCAACCCTCTCTGCCAACAAGAGCAGAAAGGATGAGCAAGTCGAATGGCACACTCTTCAATGCCTGATAATTGACAAAACTCTAAATGACATCAGCGGTCAAAAAAACCTCATTATTGGGGTTCAGAGCCAAAACCCAATCCAAAAAGCTCAAATAAAACCCCCAAAAAACAAAACAAAACAAAAAAAAACCTGCTGGTACACTGGTAAACCAATAACAAGATTAGGATTAGAAAAACATCATCCAGCTTCAAAATTAATGACTGAAAAAAACTTAGCTTAAAGGCAGCAAAGAAAGGCAGTCTGAAGAAACTTAGCTTGAAGGCAGCTTCACAAAACATCATAGAAACTTCCACAACAACTTCAAAAGACTGCAGCTCTCATGGCAATGACACCGGAGCCCCGACACCAGGTGTTTCGCCATCCGGCTTCTTCAGGGAGCTCATCAAAACATTGCGCATCCTAGGAACAAAAAATGGCATTACCCCCTCCCCCCCCCCCCGAGTCTAATAATGCAGTAATCTGAGAGAAGAGAAAAAAACAACAAAATTGACTCACAGAACAAGAAAGAACAGGGAAAACAGCAGTGCTTTGGTCGCTGCGAAAACCGCCAGCCTTCAAAGGCAAAAGACCCGAGCATGCGCAATAAAAAGGAAATCCCGAATGATGTAAAGGACTCGCTACAGATGCACGCCAGCATGAACAAAGTGAACCAGCCATTCAAAAATGAAAAATTCAAAACAAAACAAAAATGAAAACAAAAAATAGAAAAATAAAACAAGATTCCAAAAAATAAATGATACAGAAAAATAACCACCCTACCCACCAGCCAAAAGAACGTGGATCAAAAGCAGGTCTTCCATTCAATGAAATCATTCAGTCCTGCTGGTGTAACAGTATTCAGACAAAAAATCCAGCGCTGCTCCAGATGAATAAGACCTGTCCCAGTTGCCTCCATACACTGAGGGTTAACACTGAGTAATTACAAGACATCTTAAATCTTCAAACAGATATTGAAACTTGACAATGTTGAACCAAAGGTGCCCCTTCAGTTAATCATCTTAGTTTGCTTCTATGTTCAACAAGGCGTACCCTTAAAGTGCGTCAGGTCTTACCAACATAACCCAAACCACAAGGGCATAAATTCAGATAAACCACCCCTATGCTATTACAAGTGGTAGTACAGTTCAAACGATAAGTCTGTTGATTATAATAGACTCATAAGTAAGCATCATAAAACACACTGAACAATGCCCGCAACTACTATGACCGGAGGTCAATGTATGTTGTGGGGCACTAGTGTAGGCCGATGGACACAAAATATCACATAAATTATGATTTCTAGTGTAGACCAACCTAATTTGAAGATGACTTAAGCCCAGGATTAACCGAATAATCTGTGAATGACGATGGACAATCTTTGATAAATGATAACTAAGTGGATTAAACCAAGAAATATGATGTACAAAACCAGTATCAAGACTCAGAATGTTCACCAGGGGTAAGCAACCACGTATGATCATTGTATTGAGCAGGGTACGAGCCCCTACGTACCAGATGTAACGAGTATCCACGGGCAATAAAAGACTCCTCAAGGCTTTGTGAATGAAACTTTTATATTCGGAGCAATTACGATGGTAACGAAGGAATTGAGCAAATGGTAAACTCTTCTTTAGCCCTTGGATGTGCACTTGAAAAATGGAGAAAGGCCATCCGTTGAGTGGGTTTACAGTAAACTGTGGAAACAAGACCATCAGCTTGACGTGTCAGATATTCAAAAATGAAATTGACGTAGCACTATAATCCAGTGAAAGACAGATTAACATTACATAAATTCAGCCAATGATGAAATGACAACAGCTAATCCTCTGAGCCAGTCCACAATAGAAAAACATCAATATGCCAAACCCATAAACTGATAAGGGATTGAAAGGCCTATCTACTAGCCACCGATTCTCAAAATGAGCCATATATAAATTGGCCACTGAAGGGGCCATTGTGGCCCCCATGGCCACTCCTTTAATTTGTTGAAAAAACTCCCCATCAAAACAGAAGCAATTCTTTGTCATAGCCAAAGTCATAAGTTGAAGAATTAACTCAATCTAGGAGACACTCAGAATCCTGACAAGTTGAGTCTCACGAACCACCCTCATTGCAGCATCTTGAGGAATACTGGTGTACAATGATGAATCGTCCATTGTTGCCATCAATAATCCAACCGGCAGGTCTTTATCATTACCCGCTGCCAATATCTGAAAAAAATGCAAAGTGTCACGCAAATAAGATGGAATCTTAAACACAAATGGTCTTAAAGAATCCACATATATCGAAAGAGGTTCCAACAATGAACCACGTAGCGAAACTATGGGTCTGCCTGGAGGATTAACCATATTTTTATGAATTTTAGGAAAAATAAAAAATTGGGGGGTATGAGGATATTCAGCATAGAGAACGTGGTTTCTTTTTTGTCCACCAGATGTTGAGCCAAAGCCTGAGTGACATACTCCTTAATGATGGTTTGAAGGTGGACAGTAGGGTCATTAGGTAAAGGCACGTATGTACTGTAGTATTATCAGATAATTGATAACGAATCTCAGTGACATATTTAACAGCATCCAACACGACCACTGCTCCACCTTTATCAGCCCGATGAATAATATCATGAGATTCACACAACTGTAATAGGGCTGCTTGTTCAGATGTTGACAGACTATCAAAAACCTTTTTATTAATGGAAGTCTCTAACTTCCGGATGTCCGATAGAACAAGCTCCCGAAAAACCAATAACTTTGGTGGTGGCCAAATGGAGCGAAATGGTAATCTGATCCTATCACTTAAGCCCTCTGCAGATACTTCCAAAGGCAGATCAGATGAGGAGGAATGTATTCCACGCTTTAAGAAAAGGAAGGAAGTCCAAAAAACTGCCAGCATGGTTTAAAGGTGAGGTCAGAGAGGCTGTTGCCAAGAAAGCATCTTTCAGGAAATGGAAAAAAGAGCCAAACAATGAAACCTGGAAACAGCACAAACACTGGCAGGTCAAATGCAAGGCACTGATAAAGAAGGCAAAGAGAGAATTTGAGAAGAAGCTTGCGGCGGAAGCAAAAACGCGAAATAAAGACCTTTTCAAGTACATTCGTAGCAAAAAACCTGTGAGAGAGTCAGTTGGACCATTAGATGATAGAGGAGTTAAAGGGGCACTAAGAGGTGACAAGGCGATAGCGGAGAGACTGAATGAATTCTTTGCTTCGGTCTTTACTGAGGAAGATGTAGGGATGTTACCCATGACTGAAGTGGTATTTAAAGGTGCGGAAGAATTGAAGGAAATATCGATACATCGGGAAGATGTATTACAACTATTAGATAAACTGAAGAGTAGAAAATCACCTGGGCCGGATGGTATACATCCAAGGGTGTTGAAAGAACTGAAATATGAGATTGCAGACCTGCTATTAGTAATCTGTGAACTATCATTAAAATCATCTCTAATACCTGAAGGTTGGCGGATCACCAATGTAACACCAATTTTTAAAAAGGGTTCGAGGGGTGATCCGGGAAACTACAGACCGGTGAGCCTCACGTCAGTACCGGGAAAAATGGTAGAAACCATCATAAAGAATAAAATTACTCAGCATGTAGATAGTCATGGCCTAATGGGAGACAGCCATCATGGCTTTAGACAAAGAAGATCTTGTCTTACTAATCTGTTATGTTTTTTTGAAAGTGTGAATAAACAGGTGGACAAAGGTGAGTCGGTTGATATAGTGTATCTGGACTTTCAGAAAGCCTTTGACAAGGTCCCTCATCGGAGACTTTTGGCAAAACTAAAGAGTCATGGGATAGGAGGCAGTGTACTACTGTGGATCAGGAACTGGTTAAAAGATAGAAAGCAGAGGGTAGGGCTAAATGGCCAATTTTCCCAATGGAGAAAGGTGAATAGTGGTGTACCCCTGGGATCTGTGCTGGGTCCGCTGCTTTTTGACATATTCATAAATGACCTGGAAAGTGGAATAACGAGTGAGGTTATCAAATTTGCAGATGACACAAAACTATTTAAAGTTGTTAAAGCCCAAGAGGATTGTGGAAAATTGCAAGAGGATCTTGATAAATTGGAAGACTGGGCATCAAAATGGCAGATGAAATTTAATGTGGACAAGTGCAAAGTTATGCACCTAGGGAAGAACAACCCAAACTAGGGTTACACGATGCAAGGTTCCACATTAGGAACCACCACCCAGGAAAAAGATTTAGGTGTCATTGTGGATAACATGTTAAAACCCTCGGCCCAGTGTGCAGCGGCGGCCAAGAGAGCAAATAGAATGCTAGGTATGATAAGGAAAGGAATGGAAAATAAAACAAAAGATGATATAATGCCTCTATGCCGTTCCATGGTGAGACTGCACCTTGAATATTGTGTGCAATTCTGGTCGCCGTATCTTAAAAAGGATATAGCGTTATTAGAAAATGTTCAGAGAAGAGCCACCAAAATGGTAAAGGGGGTGGAAGGATACTCCTATTGAGAAAGGCTAAAAGGTTTAGGGCTCTTTAACCTCGAAAAGAGACAGCTGAGGGGAGATATGATAGAAGTCTATAAATTAATGAACGGAGTGGAACGGGTAAACGTAGATCGACTTTGTTACCAGAATATAGGAAGACTAGGAGACATGCAATGAAGCTACAGGGTAAACTATTTAAGACTAATAAAAGAAAATATTTTTTCACTCAACGTGTAATCAAACTCTGTAATTTGTTACCGGAGGATGTAGTAAAGGCTGTTAGTGTAGCTAGGTTTAAAAAAGGTTTGGACAAGTTCCTGGAGGAAAGGTCCATAAACCATTATTAAGAAGGGACCCAGGATATCAATGCTTGACCTAGTACAAACATTGCGGAACCTGTGTCTCTTGGGGAAACTGCTAGGTGCATATGACCTAGATTGGCCACTGTTGGAAACAGGATGCTGGGCTTGATGGACCTTGGTCTGACCCAGTATGGCATATCTTATGTTCTTATGTCCAACAAAAAAAGATTTCAGGTGCAACTTAAGTAGTAATTGTTTCAATTCAAGATGCACTTGAAGCCCATCATAATAAGTCCATGGGACAAAAGAAAGACCCTTCTCCAGAGCTTGTCTGTAATAGTGTTAAAAGCTGAGAAGATAAATTGACTACAAGCCCTCTGGATCTACTGCTAGTTGTGACCAGGTCCACGGGCAATGAGATGTCTGCCCGTCTGTCTGCTTCCCCCGTCCCCATCCTCGCCCTTTGCATTTGCGAGTACCTTTGCCCCATTCTGAAAAATCTTCCCAACCAGATGCAGGATGATCAGCAGGAGCAGAGTCATCACACTATTCAAAAGAAACATGATGAGGCTTCCTACGTTCCGATTGCATCCATATATACACAATCTTTTTTTATTTTTCTATTTTAATTTTTTTTTTATTTTGAATTTTTCATTTTTGAATGGCTGGTTCACTTTGTTCATGCTGGCGTGTGTCTGTAGGAAGTCCCTTACGTCATTCGGGATTTCCTTTTTATTGTGCTTACTTTGGCACCTTTTGCCTTTGAAGGCTGGCGGTTTTCGCGGCGAGCAAAGAACTGCTGTTTTCCCTGTTCATTCTTGTTCCATGAGTCAATTTTGTGTGTGTGTTTTTTCTTGGATTACTGCATTATTAGACGGGGGCGGGGTTTAATGCCAATTTTGTTCCTAGGATGCGCAACGATTTGATGAGCTCCATGAATAAGTCGGTTGGCGAAACACCTGTTTTTGGGGCTCCGGTGTCATTGCCATAAGAGCTGCAGTCTTTTGAAGTTGTGGAAGTTTCTATGATGTTTGGTGAAGCTGCCTTCAAGCTAAGTTTCTTCAGGCTGCCTTTCTTTGCTACCTTTTTTTCAGTCATTAATTTTGAAGCTGGATGACTGTTTTTCTAATCCTAATCCTAATTTTGTTATATTGGTTTATCAATGTACCAGCAGGCTTGTTTGGTTTTTTTTTTTTGGGGGGGGGGAGTTATTTGAGCTTTTTGGTTTGGGTTTTGGCTCTGTTCCCCCAATAATGAGGATTTTTTGACCACTGATGTCATTTAGAGCTGCTTTGATTATCAGGCATTGAAGAATGTACTATATCAACGTGCTCATCTTTTCTGCTCTTGTTGGTAGGAGGGTTGGATGAGGTCTTTTTTCCTCTATTATAGCTGGCATGGTTTCTTACGCTCCTGTTTAGTCTTAGGTTGTAGTGCATTATCCGAGTACTCTTTTTCATTATTTCTTTTTCATTTTTATTTTTGTATCTTTATTTCTCTTGTGATTTTTGTTGGGGTTTTTTTTGCTCTATTGTTTGGCTCTCAGGAGTAAATATTGTGTTATAATTCCTAAATTTAATGAACATTTTGTTAAGGCTTGGTTTTGGGAGTCAGTTGTAGTTCTAGAACAAGCAGGAAGTCAGCCCTCACATAATGGGTGATGTCAGCACTAACTGAGCTCATGTGGTAATCTTTCCCCTGCTTTCAAAGAAAGCCTTTGGGTGATCAACCACACATGTGGTCACATTCCCACCCAAGGGAACCATTTTCCCTCATTCTTCGCTTTTCTGCGGAGCCCACCAGATGTACTGTCTGCATCCTGGAAAAAGTTGGCAGTACATCCGCTATCTCATCGGCAAGTGTCACTACCAGTACTGTCCTTTTGTTTGGACTGGTGTCCACTCACAGGGTTGTTCACAAAGTGCCTAGCAGTGTTCTCCGCCTTCCTGTGACTTTAGGATGTATTCGTCATCCCTTATCTGGACGATTGGCTGATAAAGGGAGGGTCCCTGGACAAGGTCTGACAGGCCCTGTGTTCGCACCATCCAGCTGCTGGAGACCTTGGGTTTCAGAGTAAACTATCCTATGTCCCACCTACAGCATGTCCAGCACCTGGAGTTATAGGAGCTGCTCTCAATACCACTCGGGCCTGGGCGTTTCTTCTGCCCGACAGGGCTCAGTGCCTATTTGTCTTGGTGGTGGTCCAGATCTCTCCAACTGTCTTGGCTCGTCAGATGCTCCACCTCCTAGGGCACATGGCCTTGATGGTTCATATCACACTCTCGGGCCCGTCTCCACATGTATTGGGCTCAGTTGAAGCAGGCGACAGGGTGCCTTCGGACAAGGTAAGGGTCACCTTGCCTCCTCCCATTCTCTTGCCTGGTGGTGACAGTCAATCTTTTGGCAGGGCTACCTTTTCAGAATCCTCCGCATCAACAGATCCTCACCACAGATGCCTCCAAGCTCAACTAGGGAGCCCATTGGAACGGCTTTCAGTCTCAGGGTCTCTGGTCAGAGGAAGAGAGCCAGCTCTAGATAAACTTCCCCGAACTCTGAGCAGTTGCAAATGCCCCATAGGTTTTCCAGCACTATCTGGTGAATCAGGTTATCCTTGTTTGAACAGACAATCAAATGGCGATGTTCTATATCAACAGACAGGGAGGCATAGCATCCTATCTTATCTGCTGGGAAGCGATCAGACTCTGGAATTTTGTGAGCTGGCGATATGCTCCTGCAGGCCACCTACCTCCTGGGCAGGAAAATGTCTTGGCGGACCAGTTCAGCATAGTGCTGCAGCCTCATGAATGGACCCTCAAGCTGCCAGTGGCACGGGACATCTTCCACAAGTGGGGCACACAGGTGGTGGACCTCTTTGCCAGTCCTCACAAGACTCAGCTACTGCTCCAGGATACCTTGACAGAACCGCCTTGTGGCCAATGTGTTTCTTCTCCACTGGGGCAAGGGCCTGCTGTATGCTTACCCACCCACTCCTTTGGTGGCCATGGCCAAGGTCCAGATGGACAGGGCCAAAGTGATCCTTATCGCCCTGCTCTGGCCTCGGTGGCAGCTGTGGTACGCTCTGCTGCTCAGACTCTCTGCCATTGTCCACTCCCTTGGGTTTTGCCCTCTATCTGATCTCTCAGAACATTGGGACCCTCCTGCATCCCAATCTCGAGTCCTTAACTGACAGTGTGGATGCTGAGAGAGGATAGCCCTCACTCAGTATCACTTCCCTGGGGGCACTGAGGATGTTCTCCTCGTGTCCCACAAGGATTCCACTAGGTGAGCGTATGCCTTCAGATGGCACAGATTTTTGGTCTGGTGTGCAGATAAAGGTTTCAACCCATTCTCCTGTCCAGTGCAGGTGATCCTGCAGTACCTTCTGTACCTCTCTCGGGCTGTGTTAAAGTCCAATTTCATCAGGGTGCATCTGAGCACCCTAGTGGGCATGCCATCATGTGGTTGATGGGCATTCCCTGTCAGTTCATCCTCTCACTGGCTGCATCATGCAGTGCCTCTTGCTCTCGTATCCTCCCATTTGCCCACCGGCGGCAACATGGGACTTGAACGTGGTTCTGAGTAAACTCACTGATCCTCCTTTTGAACCACTGGCTGCCTGCCATCTCAAGTATCTTTCGTGGAAGGTCATTATCATCTTAGTGGCTCTCTTCAGCGTGCAGGATTAGCAAGCTGCAAACGTTGGTGGCTCATGCCCCTTACATCAGATTTCATAGAAATAGGATGTGTGCAGAGGACCACCCTAAGTTTCTTCCTAAAGTGGTTTCTCCTTTCATCTCAATCGGGAGATGGTTCTTTCCACCACCTTTCCCAAGCCGCATGCGAACAGGGTGGAAACATCTCTTCATACCTTGGGTTGTAAGCGGGCTTTGACTTTCTACCTTGATGAGACGAAGGCTCATTGCCACGCCTCTCAACTGTTTGTTTCCTGTGACCCCAACAGACTTGGCATGGCAGTCTAAGTGCACCCTTTCTACCTGGGTGGCTGACTGCATTTTCTTTGCCTACGGACAGGCTGGGTTTTTCTCTGGTGCATGATGGCCCATAACATTTGGGCTATGGCAGCCTCTGTGGCTAACTTATGCTCAGTCTCCCTACTGGAGGCTTATTGAGTGGTCACCTGGTCCCTCTGTCCCCATACCTTTTGACTGCCTCTAGGAGGCCTCCCGGAGTGACAGCACCTTCAGCCAAGCCGTTCTTCAGCACCTTTTTGGGGACTAGTGCAACTTCTTTCCTCCGACCCTACTGTATCTCCAGGCTACCGGAGAGTCTATTCCCTCGCAAACGCTGGAGTTGTTCTGATACTTGACTTTTCAGTTGCCATTCACTGTTGGACTTTTGGGTGACCTGTGGCATTTTACAGGTTCATCGGTAGCATATAGCTGGGGAGCCCCATATGTGAGGACTGACTTCCTGCTTGTTTCTGGAGAAAGTGTAGCTACTCGTAGCAAGTGTTCTCCGAGAATGGCAAGAATCGGTCCTCACTATGCTCCCTCCTCCTCATGGAGTTTTTCTTTTCTGCTTGATTAAGCTATGTCATTCTACTGAGGGAAAATGACTCCTTTGGGTGGGAAGGTGACCACGCATACATGGTTGATTTTCACAAAGGCTTTCTTTGAAAGATGAGGAGAGATTACCGTGCGGGCTCCGTCGATGCCGACGTCACCTATATATGAGGACTGAGTACTGCTGTTACTGGAGAACATCTGCTACAGGTGAGTAACTGTTTGAGGGTGAGGTAATTTACAGGGTGGTGGGGTAATTTGTGGGAAGTTTATAGGGGTGGAACAGTTGCAGGGGATTTTTTTGTGTTTGGGGATAGAGTAGATGCTGGAGATATTTGGTAAGGTGGAAGGACTGTTGCAGGGGGTAGTGTTTGGGGGGTGGGCAGTTAGCAAGGTGTTGGAAATTGGGAGGTATTTTTCAGGGGTGGTGAAGAATGCGGGGTGGTGGGACAGTTTGGTAGGGAGATTCTTTTGAAAGGAGCAATACCCTAACTGCTCTGTTTCACTGTATACAAATTTCTATGCTAAGAAGTTGGAAGACCACCTCCCATAGAAAGTTGGGTTATATTTTTTTTTTTGGGGGGGGGGGGGGAGAGGGGACTTGTTTCTCTGAAGCCCCTGATCTGATTTGGCCCATTTTTCAACTTACGTCTTTTTACCAGTCGTTCCCAGATGCCATGTTTCTTCTCTTTAATCTTTTGGAGAGTTATTTTGCTCCCAGACACATGTTCTCAGTTCCTTTTTATATAATTCTTTCCAAAGGGCAGAGAAATGAAGCATAGGACTATGTGGCAGCCCATGATAGTGTTTCTGCCACTATCAATCTGCAAGTATCTGTGTTCAGCAGAGCCATAAGGTCCTGGGAGATGGATGTTCTGACAACAGCCTCACTCCATTTTTGGTAGCTTTTTGTATTGTTACAGTGCTTGGTGCTGGGACAGGAGAAGTGGTGAGGGCTGGGTGCTTGTATCTTGCGTGCTCCTTTATCCTGGACGGTAGAGAACCCCTGCAGAAGAGAATAAAAGCTAACTTAGAAAAGGAGCAATAACTTACAAGTGGCAAAGCTTCTGTTTGACAGTTGGGATATATCTTTACAGTGTGGACAGGAATAACTGGGCAGACTGGATCAGCTGGTTGGCCTTTATCTACCTTCGTCTAGTATGTTGACAAGCCAACAGGTTTATAGGATGTAGTTTATAGGATGTTCGTAAGTAGTGTGGTTGCCATTTTGGTCCACTTCAAAGATGGATAAAATAAACCAAGCAGAGAGAGAATGCAGAACATGGCAATAAGTTTCCAACTGCTGTGTGTATGTGCACACACCTGTCTATCTGCATTGCCTAACTGCATGTGTGCACATATATCTGTATATTGCAATTTTATATACCAGAACTCGACAAATCCCAGGTGTCAGGTTGCCATGACTACAAATTTGAACCTGGGGCTCAGAGCACATGGGCAGAAGTGCCTCCCATTCCATCTCCCCGCAGGCTAAAGTGCTCGCAAAGGCTGTATTTGCAGGCAGGACTGTCCTGTCTGCCCATGGAAGACTGGATCCCTGCAGGCAGACAGCATGGTCCTGGCTGTGATTGCAGCCTTCTCGAGCACTTCTGCCCGCAGGTTGTAACTTTAAAGGGTCAGTAGGAGTGATGGGAGAGAGAGGAGGAGGGGGACCACTGCTTTCTGTTGGCCCACAAAGAGCCTGATTTGTTAAGCCTTTTCCCATAGAGAATGGGAAAACTGTCTTAGTAAATCAGGCCCTAAAGTAAAAAAAAAACAAAAAAAAAAACGAAACTGTGATGCACTTTTTTGGGGATTGGGGCCATGCAGTGTGACCTAGATTTCTCCCTAGATTCCAAAAAAATATGTCGGCTCATATGCTATTTTTTTTTTTGCATATCTGTGTATCTTGTATGTGTATATATTTTTTTCTGGGAACAAGCAGGAAGTCGGCCCTCACATATGGGCAATGTCTGTGCCGCCGGAGCCTGTGTGGTAGCATCTCCCCAGCTTTCAGAGAAAGCCTTTGAGAGATGTACCACACATGCGTGGTCCCCTTTCCGCCCAAGAGTGCCATCTTGCCTCAGTCTTCTTTCCTCAGAGCCCTCCGGATGTCTGTCCCGTTTCCCCAGAAAAAGTGTGGGTTGTGGGGTTTTGTTTCGTTTTTTGATACCTTTGTCTGGTTTGCATACTGATTCTTTTCCTGCCCCTGTGCCAGCTCGCTTGGTGTCAGTCCTCAGGTTCGTTCCTTCATTTGTTTGTTTTCTTCGAGGTATCCCTCGACCGGCATTTGTGCCTTTTTTCGGCCAAAGGCTTCAGACCCCTGCGAGTGGCAGAGACCCCTTATTTCCCGATTGCCTCCAGTGGCTTCAAGAAGTGCAATTGGTGCACCAAGAAGATGTCCCTCACCGATCCACATGACTGCTGCCTCTGGTGCCTTGGCCAGGAACACGACGACTTAGACTGCAAACTTTGCAGGACCATGACCTCAAAGCAGCAGGAAAAGGTTTTCCAAAAGTCCAACTCTGTACCAGAGTCTCTGGCAACACTCCATTCCAGGACCCCCTCCTGTACCTTGGTGCCCCGCGAAGCCCAGGCCTCCTTGGAGTCCCACAACTCCTTCAAGAGGAAATCCCCAGAGGTGGAACACAAGACCGCCGGACCATCCAGCAACCCTGATCGGTGTCTGGCAAGGGATTGGGAAGACAAACTCCTCCCCAATCGCAGGCCCAAGCCCAATCAGGGCCCAGGAAGCAGAGTTTAAATTTGAGTGCCATCGGGAGCCAAGCCAGACCGCCGGACCATCCAGCAATGCCGATCGGCATCGGGCGAGGAATCATGAAGACAAACTCCTCCCCAATTGCAGGCCCAAGTCCAATCAGGGCCCAGGAAACAGAGCTTACATTTCTGAGCGCCATCGGGAGTGCCCTTGCCTGGCGGGCCTGCGCCTGTGGAACCAAGGCCGTCAAACTACATAACATATTCCATCCAATGCAGAGTATTTCAGGAGCCACACAGATCCAATAAGCCACCGACTTGCCCATGCCCAAAGGACTTTGGTAGCTATCCTGCCTTATAGCTCTTAAATGTATAGTGCTGTATTACCAAACACTTATATGTGTGCGTATATGTATGTATGTGTGTGTGTGTGTATGTGTGTACCTACATTAACAAAGCCAAATCTCTATCAGTAGAAACTGTACTAATTAGCTGAATCAGCAAGTAACTTCTGCAACTGCAGCTCCTTGTTACACAGCCATCGCCCATAGTCACTCTAGGACTACATGTGATACAAACCTTAACCACCAACACTCTCCCTACTAGCCAATTTCACTTAACTCCAAAAGCACTATTATTCAGCAAGAACCTATACACACAAACAAAACCTCACCAACAGCATAACATAAAACCAACAAAGCCAGTTGCACTACCCTCACCCATATTAAAAGATGGAAGGGCTTCTAGCCACCCTACACTTCTTACTACTAGCCACCATCCTAATAAAGCCAGCAGATGCAACATGCACATGGAATAATCCAATCCTAATCCTCTACAAACCCAGGACACAAATTGCACTCCAATCATGGTATCCCAACTATCAGAGCAGACAGCATCACCGCATACAGATACAAGAAAATGAGCCTACGCGGATACCCTCACACCCTGAACTTCAAACTACAGCATTCAAATGCTCCCTAATAAATGCACGCTCAATCCGCAACAAAATACACACCATATCAGACTACATCCAAGGCGACAAAGTAGAAATCATGTGTATAACAGAATCATGGCTGACTGACGCAGACAACGTACTCCTAAACCAACTCACTCCTACAACCATGGACTTCCACCACTGTCCAAGAACTCGACGCAGAGGCGGAGGAGCCCACATCCTCTCCAACAAGCAACTAAACCTCACGATCAGACACCTTTTCAACCTCCTCTCTAAACTCTATAACCCTAGAAAACAAAAACATAATGATAACCCTAATATATAGAGCCCCAAACTCTGATCCTGATGACCTCTCTCACATAACCGAGCTTGCCACAGGATACTCCAACAAGGCGAAACAACCAATAATACTAGGAGACTTCAACCTGAACTCCCTGGCCTCTACACAAGCCACATCATTCCTAAGTGCCTTAAACTCCATGGACTTCACACAAGTCGACACCCAAACACATGACAGCAGAAACACCCTTGATCTATTGTTCGTCCCTTCCAACCTTCATCACATCAACTACAATATATCCCCAGTACCCTGATCCGACCATCGTATGATCACCTTCAATTTACCCATCAACCCAACCCAACCAAGGCACAACTGCTCTAACTCATGACACTTCAAAGAATTCAACAAAGACACTCTCCTAAAGCAACTCCTTCCAACCCTAGACAACAATTCTACAGATCTCCCAGCATTTATAACTAACTGGAATAACACCATCACTTCAGCAGCCCTTGCACCACCCAAGAACACCACAACCCAAAGAAGCAACAAAGCCCCCCGGTACCCCTCTGGGATAAGACAAGCAAGCTCACATTACGAAGACTGGAACGTAAATGGAGAAGAACTAAAGATCAGACAGACATGAATATAGAGCAAAACAACAAGAATACAACAAATTGATACTGGACCACAAAAGACAGCACCATACAAACATCATAATGAAATCACTCAACCAACCTAGAGAGCTCTTTGCAATAGTCAAAGACCTTACCAGAACGCCTCACAACGCAGATTCAATATTACCTGAGACATATGCAACTCATATACAAAGCAAACTCAATTGTCCACATACCCCAACGAACCTACCTCCCTATCCAGCACCACCACTACAAAAACAGCATACTTCAAAGAAATGGACATCATTCTACTCAATCTCTGAAGAATACTGCACTAATTTACTAAAAGCTCTTAATACCACTACTTCACCCCTCGATCCCTGCCCCACCACATGGATAAAAGCCATGTCACAAGAACTAGCACAAACGCTATTCAGAATAGTAAACCTTTCCCTCGAACAAGGAATTATGTCACCACAGCTCAAAACCTCTTCAGTAAGACCACTTATAAAGAGTACAACCTCTGACCCAAACTCACCATCTTCATTTTGCCCAATATCAAGCATACCACTCCTTTCCTAGATAATTGAAAAAGCTATACAGCACCAGCTCCAGGACCATGTGGAGACAAACTTTCCACTTGACCCACAACAGCACAGATTCTGAGAATCACACGGAGTCAAAACCCTATTCACATCACTGATGAACAGTCATCAAAGGGATCGAAAATACCAAACAGGACTTCTTACTTATTTTCATCGACATCTCTGCAGCATTTGACTCAATAATACACTTCTCTCTCCTGGACAGACTGGCAGAGATTGGAATAAGTGACACCACACTGTCTTGGTTCCGTTCCTATTTAACTGAAAGAACAGCAGAGGTGAAGATATCAAACAAATCAAGACCATTCAATCTCCATCAAGGCCTACCTCAAGGCTCAGCCTTATCCACCTTATTCTTCATCATATACATTCAACCAGTCTGCAAGATCATACAAAAACACAGTATGCACGTGACATCATGATATACTCCTCAATAGACGCCACAACCCCAGACTTCTCACCCATCTCCGCATGAATGACAGAAGCAACTGAATGGCTAACAGAGAAATTTAACAATCAACTACAAGAAATCTGAAGCCCTTGTGATCACAAGAGACGTTTCATTTATCCCCCCAAATAATATACTAATTGGAAGCTGCCCAATCAAGAACAAGGTAAAATATCTGGGAATATACCTGGACCAGAGGCTTAATTTCCAAGCACATATCAGCAAAACCACCTCCAAGGTCTATTACACAATCAAGATCCTACAGAACCTACGACCCATATTGGAACAGAACCACTTCAGAACCGTTTGCCAGGCAATAATCACCCCGCAGCTAGACTACAGCAATATGATACTCCATGGCCTACCCAAAAGCACAACTCACTGCAACTGGCACAAAATACAGCCACCAGATTGATTACAGGATCAAAGAAACATGAGCACATCACCCCCACCTTAAAAGATCTCCACTGGCTATCCATCAGAGCTAGAATTGAATATAAGGCCTTAATGATGACATACAAGATATTAAATAATCAGTACACCGAATGCTTAAATGAGATAATCGGAAAAGTACCAAACACACGCTCAAGGAGGAAGCTTCACCAAAACACCCTATCAACATCCATACCACCTAACTCCACATAAAGAATACTTCACAGAGCATTTGAATGCTATTCACCACCACTATAGAATTCACTCCCACCCAACCTAAGAGAGATCACGGACATCGCCGACTTCAGAAAATACCTAAAAGCATACCTCTTCAACAAACACTACAACAGCATATGGGATGCACAACCACAGGATTGAATTCACCACACAACTGTCTCCCTCAACTATAAGCTTGAACCATTGTACATAGTTATAGAGTTGTAAACTGTTAAATATAAGTTCCTTGTGATGATCTGTTCTCTGTGAACCGCTTTGATAAAAAATGTTAGTCAAATTCCTCCTTGGAACAGTGTCCAGGAAGACCGGAAAAATCCCACTCTAGGCCCCACAGTCTCCAGCGTGAGTCAGAGGAGCAGGAGCAGCCTCTCAAGCTACCCCAAAAAGTCGTTGGTACCCACCGACTGGCCTCAGACACCCAAGACCATCATTGTCGAGGACTCCCCTCAACGTAACTGAACGCAGACCAGAGACCCTCTGCATCCATGTCAAAAGCTACAGAGCCAACTGGCATGGAGACTAGGATGGCAACTTTAGAGCACAGTATCTCTGCTCTTGTGGCCCAGAAGCAGGCATTCATGTCAGGTTTGTCCGGTTCATCTGCTCTGACGACGGGACCCTTGACATTAAGGGCCTTCCTGGATGCTGAGCCGATCTTCGAGCACCACCGGCCTTGAGAGAGCCCTTGGCATCAGATGGTGTCCCAGTCCCGTTCCTTGGGTCACCAGTCCTCTCTGGCAAGCGCATTTGGCTCGGACCACAGGTCCTTCAGAGGCCCTGGGACTCTTGGCTCGGACCTCGACCGCAATGACCATGAAGCTTCGGAATTGACCTCTGACTTCCAGTCCGATTGGGAGACAGAGGGCGAGGAGTCCCCGAACACTTGGCACCACCGAGACGTTCCTTTGGACCTGTCCCGCATCCCCCCCCCTCCCCGGCGGTATTCCCTGCCAGAGGATGTTGCCTGCCTTGATTCTGTGTGGGACATGGCTAGGGCGCTCTCCATCAAGACCGAGGCAGAGGAGAACCCTTGCAAGGAGGAACTGGAGATCCTCCAGTATGAAGCCCCTCCAAAGGAAAGGCCCTCGCGGTACCCATCCCACTGATCTTAAGCCGCCTTCTCCATATGTGGGAGACACTAGCATTGCTGCCCATTGTCAGCAGATGACTCGACTTTATGTATAGAGTCTGCGGAGGCCCTTGGTTCCAGAAAGCCAAGCTTCCCCACAACTTGGTGGTCATTGAGTCCGCCATGCGTAGACTCAAGAGCCAAAAGACCTATTCCTCTGTGCCCCTGGCATGGAAGCCCGGACCCTCGATGCCCTCGGTCAGACGGTCTTTCAGGGCTTGATGCTGACATGCTGGGTCCAGTTCTACCAGCTCTACATCAGCATTTACCTCAGAGCTGTCGAAGGAGCTCTGTGATTTTTCGGCAGGCCTCGACGGAGAACCCCTCCAGAGGTTCGTCACTGGCCTCAGCGGTCAGTGTGCTCGAAGATCCTGTCTCGAGCATCTTACAATGGCTTCGAGTCATCAGCCAGGGTGACCGTTGCTGCTGGATTCTGGCCCAGACGCTAGGCATGGCTGCAATCGTCTGACCTCAAACATCGGGTTCAGGACAAACGTATTGATGTCCCCTGCATCGGCGAGAACCTCTTTGGGGAAACCCATGGCAGACAAAGCAGCAGAGATAGAAACTGAGTTACTAACAAGGACTAAACTCTCAAAAAAGACCTCTGTGCAGCCCCATAAGAAAACACCAGAAAAGAAGCCTTTCTTCTGAGGGGAAAAAGGGTGGCTTTGGCAATGCCTCACAGTTCCAGGCCTTCTTGGCCCCACAGCACAACCAACAGCACAAGGGGCAGGGGCACGGCCCCCATAAGCAAAAGACCCGAAATCCCAGACGCTGGCTCCGGCTCAGCCTGGGGGGAGCTTTTGACTCCCTGGGCATGATCTCCTCTCCCCCAGATGTCCCCTACAGCCCACAGGGGCAGCTGGTCCTCTTTGCCCACAGGTGGCCCACCATCATTACAGATACCTGGGTCCTATAAGTGGTCAAGGAGGGTTACCTCCTTCACCTACGGCAGACGCCAACCTCATACTTTTCAGGAGAGCTTGTAGGACATCTCCTCTACCAGACACTGCTCCTCACCAAGCTCACAGGTCTCCTAGAGGACAAGGCAGTGGAGCCAGTGCCGAAACATCTCTGGGGCACCAGCTTCTACTCCAGGTATTGTCCCCAAGAGAACGGGGCCTCAGGCCCATCCTGGATCTGTGGGATCTGAACAAGTTCCTGATAAGGGGAAAAGTTCCAAATGCTCTCCCTTGGGACATTGATGCCATTCCTCCAGCAGGGGGATGAGCTACGCTCCTTAGACCTAAAGGATACCTACACACACATCCTGATCATCCCAGCCACAAAAAATACCTTTGGTTTGTGGAGGGAGGAGAGTACTGCCAATACAGGGTGCTGCCCTTCGGGCTGGCCGCATCACTAAGGGTCTTCAAGTGCCTTGCGGTGATCGCAGCCCACCTATGTCTCCAAGGGGTCTTCATCTTTCCCTACCTGGACAACTGGCTCATAAGGGGAGGCACAGTGGCAGAGGTGCAATGTGCCACAGGGCACATCAACACCCTGCAGCATCTGGGGTTCGTCATCAACTATGCCAAATCCCACCTCTCTGGCTCAATGCCTTGAGTTTATAGGTGCTCAGCTAGACACCTTCCAGGCCAAGGCTTTGCTCCCTCAGGAGAAGTTGGAATTCCTCAGGGGGACTAGCCACAGAGATACAGCGATGCTGGTCACTACCCACCCAGCTTCTCCTCTGCCTGCTGGGCCACATAGCCTCCATGGTTCACATGAGAGCAGCCCAGTGGTGCCTTCTCTGGACACAAGCCATAGGCAGGCTCTGGGACAGAGTGAGAGTTCCGCTGTGCTGGTCCAGACTGACATCCAAGTTGCAATGTTGAACTTAAAGGGGGCATGGAGTCGTACTCCCTCTGCCAGGAGGCGGTAGCCCTCTGCTCCTAAGAGCGGTCTACCTCCCGGGCCAAGACAATGCCCTGGCGGATAAGCTGAGCAGAGTCCTCCAGCTGCACGAGTGGCACCTGAATCCTGAAGTGGCCTCTCAGCTATTTTGACTCTGGTATCCCCTGATGGACCTGTTTGCCAGCCTGGACAACACACAGTTGCCCCGCTTCTGCTCCCACCAGCTGCACTTGTCCTGGGTGGCAGCAGATGTGTTCCTCTTTCCATGGACAGGCCACCTCCTTTATGCCTTCCTGCCAACATCACTGGTCACCAAGACCCTCTTCAAGGTCCTGTGCGACAGGGCATCACTAATACTGTTTGCTCCCCAGTGGCCCAGGCAAACCTGGTTCCTGCTGTTCCTCTCCCTGTCGGTGTCATCACTGATTCCCCTGGGCCAAGCCTCAGGACTACTCTCACAGGAGCAGGGCTCTCTCCTACACCCCAAACTGGGGTCCCTGTTACTCACGGCTTGGCTGCTAAAAGGGTAGCATTAGCTCCCTTCAACCTTCCCTGGGACATAGAAGAGGTTCTTCTGGCCTCTCATAAGGCTTCCACAAGAAGGGTGTGGTGCACCAAAAGACAGACGAGCCCCTTCTCCTGTTCAGTACAAGTGGTACTCCAGTACCTACTTCATCTGTTGCAGATGGGACTAAAGTCCAACTCTGTCAAGAGTGCACATGAGTGCTATCACAGGTCACCACCATTCCATGGAGAGCAAGCCCCTTGTATCTGTTTTTGTGGGGCCTCATGCTATCCAAACACCCATCTGCCCTCCAGTGGCGGAGTGGGATCTCAACATGGTGCTCTCGTAACTCACTAATCTGCTGTTTGAGCCCCTGGCTACCTGCCTCTTGAGGTACTTCTCCTGGAAGGTCATATTCCTCGTGGCACTCACATCAGCTCAGTCTGTGAGCTCCAGGCTCTGATGGCAGAGCCCCTCCCTACACGAGGTTCTACAAGAACAGGGTGGTGCTCCGCATACACCACAAGTTTCTGCCGAAGGTGGTATCCCCAATCTCCAGGAACAAGCAGGAATGTAGTCATCACATATGGGTATCGTCGGTACCGACGGAGCCCGCGTGGGAACGCTCCCCAGCATCCAATCAGAACGCTTTTGGGAGCATCCCACAGCGCCTGCGTGCTGCCTTCCCGCCTTTCCCAACTGCCTCTCTCCAGTTCTTCTTTTTACACGGAGCCAGCAGGTCATGTTCCTGTCACCGCAGAAGAATTTCTTTTTTCTTTCTTTTTGTGGTCGCGTCTGCCGCCTTCAACGCTCTACCGGTACCGCCAGTCTTTCTTTTCTTATTTCTATAAAAAAAAAATAATAAAAATTCTTTTCTTCAGGTGCACGTGGTTTTTTTGGTACAGACATCCAGGCATTGGCGGTGTTCATGGACCAGAGAATTCTGACTATGGAACGCGGTCTGGCGGCTTTCCTTGCGGCATCGACACCTTTGGTACCGCAACAGACAACTCCACCGGCACTGGCACCGGCATCGGTATCGGTACCAATAGCATCGGCATCGGTGTCTGCTCTGCTGGTACCCTGCCCTCCGATGCCTTCCGGTACCGATTCTCCGGTACCGGTTATTCCCGGTACCGACCTTGGTCGGTACGGGTATCGGGCTCTGCAGGAGCATCCGGACAGACAATACTTCGAGTCCTCAGAAGAATCTGAGGATTCTGAAAGTTCTGTCGATGCAGCGATGCTTCTTTCAGAGGAGTCGTCCTCCCCTAAACACAGGATGTCTCCTCCAGAGGACATGTCCTTCCAAGACTTCATCAGGGAGGTGGCTCGGGGCCTGTCCATTACTGTGGCCCTTGAAAAAGAGCCAAGGGCCAAGGAGTTGGAAATTTTACAGTATCCCAAAACTCCTAAGGAGGCAGCTACCTTACCCATTCATGAGATTCTATATGATCTCATGTTGAGGATGTGGGAAATACCTCTTACCACCTCTCATTCTCGTAGATTGGATACTATGTATCGAGTCCTTCCTTGTCCTGGGTTCCATAAGACTCAGCTTCCTTACCACTCTATTGTGGTGGAGTCAGCTATGAGAAGGATCAGAAGTGCAAAAAGACATGCCTCTAATACTCCAGGACGTGAGTGCAGAACCCTGGATGCTTTTGGACGTAGAGGCTTCCATGCTTGCTGCAAGAATCAGTTCCTATAGTCTCTACATGGGAATGTTCCTAAAGGAGGTCACAGATAATTTATAGACTTTAAGTCCTTTCATTTCTGAGGATAAAAGACAGGACTTTCTCACTTGGGTCAAACATGCCCAAGATGTTTCTAAATTCTCCAACCGTGCAGCCTTTGACTGCTTTGAGTGTATAAGCAAAACCTCGGCTATCGCCATAGATGCACGTAGAATTGCTTGGCTCCAGGTATCTGATTTAGATCTCTGGGTACAAGATAAATTGGGAAATATCCCTTGTACTGGTGAGAATCTGTTTGGTAAAGATTGGCAGGAAAAAGCCAATGACATGGATATTGAAAATTCCACCTTGGATAGACTATCCAAGTCCACTGCTGATCCTGTTAGAAAGAAGTTGTTCAAGAAAACATCTTTTTCTAAAGAAAAGATTTTATCCTGCTTATGGTCAGCAAGCATCTTCTGCAGGTCAGTTTTCAAGCAAACGTCAGCAACCATCCAAACAGAAGAAAGCAAAGGCTGCTAGGCCTCCACCGGCCCAGCAGCCTCAGCCTCCTCAGGGCCTTTGACTTTCAGCTAGAGAACTTAGCCTTTCTGGTTCTGGAGGGACCAAAGCCGTCCACCATTCCAGAAAGGTTATGTCATTTTGCCCCCAGATGGGGGCAAATAACAGCAGAGCATTGGACACTCTCCATCATAAAGGAGGGGTACAAACTTCATTTTTCAAGCATGCCCCCTCACACAATAGTGAAGCAGTTCAATTCTCTGACCTCGCTCATCGACCTGTTAGGTCAGGAGGTTGCCATCCTTCTTGCCCAAGGGGGCAGTAGAAGAAGTACCTCTAAATCTACAGGGCATAGGGTTCTATTCCCCTTATTTTCTAATTCCAAAGAAAACGGGGGGGTTACAGACCTATTTTAGATCGCAGAGAATTGAACAAATTCCTTGTCAAGGAGAAATTCAAGATGATTTCTCTCGGAGCTCTGCTACCATACCTTCAGAGTCAGGATTGGCTTTGTTCTCTAGATCTCAAGGATGCTTACACCCATGTCCTCATCCATCCAACCCACAGAAGGCTCCTTTGGTTCCTTTTTCAAGGAAAGCACTACCAATACAGGGTACTTCCTTTTGTTCTGGCCTCAGCACCAAGGGTGTTCACGAAATGCATGGCTGTGGTAGCAGCATTTCTCCCCACTCTAGGAATATTCGTCTTCCCTTATTTGGATGACTGGCTCATTCGAGTTCCAACACAGTCAGAGGCCAAGACTTCTCTTTCCTGCACAATGCGTATCCTTCAGTATTTAGGGCTGGTAATAAACATCCCAAAATCCAGTCTAACTCCCACTCAGTCTTTAGAGTTCATAGGAGCTTCCCTGGATACCACAAGGGCAAGGGCCTATCTTCCCCAGGCCCGTTGCCTTCGTTTGGTGCAGTTAGCTTCTCAAGCAGTGCTAAAGCCCCATCTAACTGCTCGAGAAATGTTGCAATTACTAGGCCACATGGCATCCACCGTGCATGTGGTTCCATATGCTCGCCTCCACATGAGGGCAGCTCAGTGGACTTTATCCACCTAATGGACCCAGGCTTCAGGGTGCCTCTCAGACAAAATAGCAAACACAAGTCGCCTCATTTTGTCCCTCCAATGGTGGAGGTCCACTCAAAACCTGTTGCTGGGGTGCCCCTTTCAACAACCCTTACCCCAAGCAACTCTCACAACAGATGCTTCTCCAAATTTTTGGGGAACTCATCTGCAAGACTTCTCCACCCAGGGCACCTGGTCTCCGCAAGAGAGTTGTCTACATATCAATCTCTTGGAACTCAGAGCAATTTTCCTGGCTCTGCGAGTGTTCCACTCCCTGCTCAGCTACAAGACAGTCCTCATTCATACGGACAATCAAGTAGCCATGTTCTATGTGAACAAGCAGCGGAGAACGGGCTCTCTGTTGCTTTGCAACGAAGCTTTGCGACTATGGGCCCTTGCCAGAGAGCATCAGATTCATCTGCTGGCAGTATATCTTCCAGGCATTCAAAACTCTTGGGTGGACAGACTCAGTCGAGTTCTGCTTCCACACGAGTGGTCTCTGCATGCAGACCAGGTGACCAGGATATTTCAACTTTGGGGAACCCCGGACATAGACCTCTTTGCAAGTCCGTGGAATGCCAAACTTCCCCGGTTCTGTTCCAGAATTCCGGCTCAGGGGGCTCAGGCCAGGGATGCTTTCCTCCTTTACTGGGGTCAAGACTTCCTGTATGCCTTTCCACCCATTCCCCTAATTCCCAAAACCCTCTTCAAGCTTCAGAGAGACAGAGGCTACACGATTCTCATAGCACCACATTGGCCACAGCAAGTGTGGTACCCTCTGCTTCTACATCTCTCTCAAGCTCCCTCCCTGGAGTTAGGGTCTGCTCCAGATCTCCTATCTCAGGAGAACGGAATGTTATGGCATCCCAATCCCCCAGTCTCTGCATCTCAGGGCTTGGTTGCTGAAGGCCTAGATCTCCAAGATCTTAATCTTTCTCAGCAAGTGAAAGATATTCTTTATGCTTCCAGAAAACCTTCCACTAGACACTCTTATGCTTTCGAGTGGAAAAGGTTTACTATTTGGTGTTCGGAAAAGGGTTTTAACCCCCTTGCGATACCTCTGCAATCTTTGCTGGAGTATCTCCTCCATTTATCTAATGCAGGCCTTAAGACAAATTCAGTAAGAGTCCATTTTGAGTGCTATTGCAGCTTCTCTTAAACCTCTAAATGGACAGCCTATTTCCTCTCATCCTCTTATAGCAAGATTTATGAGAGGCCTCCTTCTAACTAAGCCTCCCATTAGACTACCTCCGGTGGCATGGGACTTAAACCTGGTTCTTGGGCAGCTCATGAAGCCACCTTTCAAACCTTTAGCTACCACCTCCTTAAAATTCCTTTCTTGGAAGGTTATCTTTCTCATTGCAATCACATCAGCACGCCGCATTAGTGAGTTGCAAGCGCTAGTAGCTAATCCACCTTATACAAGGTTCCATCATGACAAGGTAGTCCTTAGGACTCATCCACACTTTATGCCTAAGGTGGTCGTGCCTTTTCATCTAAACCAAGAGGTCTACCTACCTGTCTTTTTTCCAGGACCTCATGCATCAAATGCAGAAAGGAATCTTCATACCTTGGACTGTAAAAGAGCTCTAGCTTTTTACTTACAAAGAACACAGCAACATAGAAAGTCCTCTCAACTCTGTTGCTTTTGATCCTTCTCATTTGGGACTTCCAGTCTCCAAGAGAACACTAGCTAACTGGATTGCTCAGTGTATTTCCTTCGCCTATCAGAGTAAGAACCTTTCTCTGGAGGGCCATGTCACAGCTCACAATGTGAGAGCCATGGCAGCCTCAATGGCTCATCTGCACTCTGTGTCTATTGACGACATCTGTCGAGCAGCCACTTGGGCCTCGGTTTATACCTTTACAGCCCATTACTGCTTGGACAAGGACTCCCACCGGGATGCCTTGTTTGGTCAGGCTGTTCTCAAACACCTGTTCCATACCTGATCAACTCTTACCCACCATCCCTGGTAGGATGCCAGAGATCCATGGGGGGAAGTGGAGCCCTTTTCAGGGACACACAACTTCTGGGGTCTCTCCCTGGCACCTAAAGCTAGGGAGTCCCCATATGTGATGACTACATTCCTGCTTGTTCCTGGAGATAGCATAGTTACTCACCTGTAACAGGTGATCTCCGGGAACAGCAGGAATTTAGTCCTCACAACCCACCCACCTCCCCTAGGAGTTGTATCTCTCTATCTCTTTCCTTTCCCTCTCTCTCTTTGTCTCAGCTTTAAAACTCAACTGGAGAGAGGCAATTGGGAAAGGCGGGAAGGCAGCACGCAGGTGCTGTGGGATGCTCCCAAAAGCGTTCTGATTGGACACTGGGGAGCGTTCCCGCGCGGGCTCCATCGGTACCAATGATACCCATAAGTGAGGACTAAATTCCTGCTGTTCCCGGAGATCACCTGTTACAGGTGAGTAACTATGCTTTACACCTCATTCAGGAGGTGGTGCTTCCCACCACCTTTGTGAGCCATCATGCAAGCAGGGCGTAGACTGTTCTCCATATTTTGGATTGTAAAAGGGCTCTGTCCTATCTACAACAGACTCAGGGCCACCACAAAGCGCCGCAGCCTTTTGTATCCTATGACCCCAGTCGTCTGGGGCTCCCAGTGACTAAGCGAACTGTCCGCTTGGGTGGAAGAGAGCTTGTAGTTTAAATTTAATAGTCACTCAGGGCCTAGTATCAGCAAAGTACTTATGGTTTACATTTAAAACACAGAAGAGTTTTCTGGTTTAATTTAGAACCCAGCAGAGAGCTTGTAGTTTAAATTTCATAATAAGTCAGAGCCTAGCAGCAGAAAAAAGCTGTAATTTAAATCAAATCAGAATATAGCTTAGCATAAAAGGCAAAACAGGGTCAGTACTCTTTGAGCAACAAATAAAGTCTTCTAGAGACCTTTACAAAGAGGCCTTCTACCTAGGGGGCAAGAGACCTGTGAAACTTTTTCAATAGGTGTTAACACTAGGTGGCAGATCAAAAGGCCATTTTGAAAGACTCCTTCTATACAAGCAAGGACTGTTAATCACCCAGGAAGTTGGTCACAGCTTAACTCAGAAGCACAGGACAGGGTACTGTGTAGCAGCCCTCTTTTAATAAGTGTTATTTTCCTCCCTGCCTCCCCAACACCCACCCACCCCTGGGATAATCGTAGCTTTATAGGTACTTACACATCTTAAATGAAAGGAGGTGCTCTCAGGTGAAGCTCGTTATCCAAATCAGTCATACACTAAGGACCAGAGATTAAGCTTCAGGTGAACAAGGTATATTAAACATATTAGGTACACTTTTACTAGTAGTATTAGCTTAAAACTAAGATGCAGACAGCAGTCCAGCAGCGAGATGGGGGCTTTCCAGTCTTTTGCATTGAGTGTCACATGTATGATTTTCTCCCAGTTGGTGAGAGGTCTTACGTGTGTACTAGGTGCAAGGAACTCTTTGCTCTCAGGGAACGAGTCCGTTCTCTAGAGGCTAGAGTAGCAGACTTGGAAAACATAAGAAAGACAGAGGTACATAGAAGAGTCCTACGGGGATATAGTCCTGAAGTCCCACCTCCAGTATGGCAGCATCCCTGTTGCCATGGAGGAGAGAGGTCATGTGACAGGAGAGCATCACCCTGGTGTGGCAGGAAGTGATCCTGTAACTAGGACCTGTCCTCCAGGTGATGTAAAACCCTCTCGCACCGAGGAAGTTTCTCCAGGGCCATGTGCCCATGAGGGGAAGGGTTAGGACAGCCGTTATAGTTGGTGATTCGATCATTAGGCATGTAAATAGCTGGGTGGCTGGTGGACGTGAGGATCGCCTGGTAACATGCCTGCCTGGTGCGAAGGTAGCGGACCTCACGCGCGACCTAGATAAGGTCTTAGATAGTGCTGGGGAGGAGTCTGCTGTCTTGGTACATGTCGGTACCAATGACATAGGAAAATGTGGTAGGGAGCTTCGGGAGGCTAAATTTAGGCTTTTAGGTAGGAAGTTGAAATCCAGAACTTCCAGGGTAACGTTCTCCGAAATGCTTCCTGTTCCACGCGCAGGACCCAAAAGGCAGGCAGAGCTCCAGAGTCTCAATTCGTGGATGAGACAATGGTGCAGAGATGAGGGTTTTGAATTTGTTAGGAACAGGGGAACATTCTGGGGAAAGGAGGGGCTCTTCCGAAGGGATGGGCTTCACCTTAACCGGGATGGAACCAGGCTGCTGGCATTAACCTTTAAAAAGGAGATAGAGCAGCTTTTAAACTAGATAAGAAGGGAAAGCCGACCGTCGCCCAAGAGCGGATGGTTCGGAAGAATGTATCCTTGAAGGATACTACCAAAAGCAGAGAGGTTCCAAAAAAGAGTAAAGTAGCCCAAATGCCCTCGAGTATGGAGCAGAGAGAGCTTAAAGATCCCAGATTACCCATGTCTACCAATAGCCAAATTAATATGAATAAAATAGTCTCTAAAATGCTTGTATGCAAATGCTAGAAGTCTAAAAAATAAGATGGGAGAGTTAGAATATATAGCACTAAATGAGAGGTTAGCTATGATTGGAATATCAGAGACATGGTGGAAGGAGGACAACCAGTGGGACACTGTGATACCTGGGTTCAAACTATATCATAATGATAGAACTGATCTTATTGGTGGAGGGGTTGCGCTCTGTTACAGGGGGCATTGAGTTAGAAAGGATTAAAGTCTTGCAGGAAACAAAATTTGCTGTAGAATCTCTATGGATTGAAATTCCATGTAAAAAGGGAAAGGCGATGGCAGTGGGGGTGGACTATCGACCGCCTGGCTAAAATGAACAAATGGATGATGACATGCTCAAAGAAATCAAGGAAGCTAACAAAGGTTACAGCGCATTAATAATAATGGGTGATTTCAATTACCCCGGTATCGACTGGGTCAGTGTCACGGCAGGACATGCTAGGGAGATAAAGTTCCTAGATGAAATAAATGACTGCTTCTTGGAGCAGCTGTTTCGTGGTCCGACCAGAGGGGAAGCCATATTAGACCTAGTCCTTAGTGGAACACCAGATCTAGTGCAAGAGATGGGTGTTGGGGCCACTTGGCAATAGTGATCATAGCATGATTGCATTTGATTTAATTGGTGGAGAAGGGATAGTAAGGAAATCCACAGTACTACCTTTTAACTTTCGAAAGGGAGACTATGATAAAATGAGGAAAATAGTTAAGAAAAAACTAAAAGGAGCAGTTGTAAAGGTTAAAGACTTACATCAAGCTTGGGTGTTGAAAAATACTATCTTGGAAGCCCAGAACAGCTGTATTCCACGCTTTAAGAAAAGTGGAAGGAAGTCCAAAAAACTGCCAGCATGGTTTAAAGGTGAGGTCAGAGAGGCGGCTGTTGCCAAAAAAGCATCTTTCAGGAAATGGAAAAAAGAGCCAAACGATGAAACCTGGAAGCAGCATAAGCACTGGGAAGTCAAATGCAAGGCATTGATAAGGCAGGCAAAGGGAGAATTTGAGAAGAAGCTTGCTGTGGAAGCAAAACATGAAATAGTCTTTTTCAAGTACATTCGTAGCAAAAAACCTGTGAGAGTTAGTTGGTCCATTAGATGATAGAGTGGTTAAAGGGGCAGTAAGAGGCGACAAGGAGATAGCGGAGAGACTGAGTGAATGAATTCTATGCTTCGGTCTTTACTGAGGAAGATGTAGGGTTGTTACCCATGAATGAAGTGCTATTTAAAGGTGCGGAAGAATTGAAGGAAATACCGATACATCGGGAAGATGTATTACAACTATTAGATAAACTGTAGAGTAGCAAATCACCTGGGCCGGATGGTATACATGCAAGGGTGTTGAAAGAACTGAAATATGAGATTGCAGACCTGCCTTTAGTAATCTGTAATACCTGAAGATTAGAGGATTGCCAATGTAACGCCAATTTTTAAAAAGGGTTCCAGGGGTGATCCGGGAAACTATAGACCGGTGAGCCTGACGTCAGTACCGGATAAATGGTAGAAACCATCATAAAGAATGAAATGACTCAGCATGTAGATAGTAATGGCCTAATGGGAGACAGCCAACTTGGCTTTAGACAAGGAAGATCTTGTCTTACTAATCTGTTATGTTTTTTTGAAAGTGTGAATAAACAGGTGGACAAAGGTGGGTCAGTTGATATAGTGTATCTGGACTTTCAGAAAGCCTTTGACAAGGTCCCTCATTAGAGACTTTTGGCAAAACTAAAGAGTCATGGGATAGGAGGCAGTGTACTATTGTGAATCAGGAACTGGTTAAAAGATAGAAAGCAGAGGGTAGGGCTAAATGGCCAATTTTCCCAATGATGAAAGGTGTTGTACCCCAGGGATCTGTGCTGGGTCCGCTGCTTTTTGACATATTCATAAATGACCTCGAAAGGGGAATAACGAGTGAGGTTATCAATTTTGCAGATGACACAAAACTATTTAAAGTTGTTAAAACCCAAGAGAATTGTGGAAAATTGCAAGAGGATCTTGATAAATTGGAAGACTGGGCATCAAAATGGCAGATGAAATTTAATGTGGAAAAGTGCAAAGTTATGCACCTAGGGAAGAACAACCCAAACTATGGTTACACGATGCAAGGTTCCACATTAGGAACCACCACCCAGGAAAAAGATTTATTCGTCATTGTGGATAACATGTTAAAACCCTCGGCCCTGTGTGCAGCGGCAGCCAAGAGAGCAAATAGAATGCTAGCTATCATAAGAAAAGGAATGGAAAATAAAACAAAAGATATAATGCCTCTGTCGTTCCATGGTGAGACACGCACCTTGAATATTGTGTGCAATTCTGGTCACCGTATCTTAAAAAGGATATAGCGTTATTAGAAAAGGTTCAGAGAAGAGCCACCAAAATGGTAAAGGAGATGGAAGGATACTCCTATGAAAGGCTAAAAAGGTTAGGGCTCTTTAACCTGGAAAAGAGACGGCTGAGGGGAGATATGATAGAAGTCTATAAATTAATGAACGGAGTGGAACGGGTAAACGTAGATCGATTGTTTACGTTATCAGAATATAGAAAGACTAGGGGACATGCAATGAAGCTGCAGGGTAAACTATTTAAGACTAATAAAATATTTTTTCACTCAACGTGTAATCAAACTCTGGAATTTGTTACCGGAGGATGTAGTAAAGGCTGTTAGTGTAGCTGGGTTTAAAAAAAGGTTTGGACAAGTTCCTGGAGGAAAAGTCCATAAACCATTAAGAAGGGACCTAGGATATCAATGCTTGATCCAGTACAAGCATTGTGGAACCTGTCTTTTGGGGAAACTGCTAGGTACGTATGACCTAGATTGGCCACTGTTGGAAACAGGATACTGGGCTTGATGGACCTTGGTCTGACGCAGTATGGCATATCTTATGTTCTTAAGCAGACTGCATTACCCTTGCCTTTGCACAGGCCTGGATCTCACTGCACCGTGGCTACCTCTGTTGCAAAGCTGCGTTCCATACCTGTGACGGAAATCTGCTGGGCTGCCACCTGGTCTTTGTTAAGTACCTTTTGCAGCTCACTTCTGCCTGGAGAGGGAGTCACGACAGGACAGCACCTTTGGCCAGGCTGTACTCTGTAATCTATTCCTAGTGTAGGCACCTCCTGCCCTCGGTAGGGATTCAACTGCTGCTGCTCACAGCTCACCCTTTTCAAGTTACCATGGTGTTTTTGCAGGTTCTCAGTGGCCTGAAGCTGGGGAGTCCCATATCTGAGGACTGACTTCCTGCTTGTTCCCAGAGAAAACGTAATTACTCACGTAACAGGTGTTCTCCATGGACAACAGAAATTGGTCCTCACGATCCTCCCTCCTCCCCTTGGAATTGCTTCTTTACCGTATTTTATTTTTGCCGCCTTAGCTATGTCATTAGACTGAGGCAAGATGGCACCCTTGGGCAGGAAGGGGACCATGCAAGCATGGTACATCACCCAAAGGCATTCTTTTGAAAGCTGGGGAAATGTTTCCGTGTGGCCTCAGTCGGCACCGACATCACCTATATGTGAAGACTGATTCCTGCTGTCCCTGGAGAACACCTGTTAAGGTGAGTAACTACACTATCTTCGTGTGTGTGTGTGTTTGTATGGATGTACACCTGTTTGTGTCTATTGTATGTGTGTGAATGCTTATTTGTGTCTGCGTGTGTATTCTGTCTCTGCGTCTACAATTGGGAGGTGGGGGTCTGTTTGACAGCTACAGTTGGTAACTGCTATGTTACAGCATACTAACATGGATTAACAGTATCTGTTGGAAGTGCTTTTCTGAGAGAAATGCCTTGAGGCAGTATTTGGGAGGTGAGGGCTTCATTTCTTTTGCATCTCCCACCACAGCAGAAACTAAACTTGTACAGTACAGGAACTTCCCACAGTTCACTACCTCACTTTCTGTGACTAGAGGGGAGCATTCAAGGGCTCTGCCCCACAGCCTTCCATTGGCTGGACTATATCCAGTTTCTGCTGCTAGTTACATTGATAGCAGGCAGGGCAGGCTCACTCACACACTGGGAAGGAAGTTAGAGAACTGCTGCTGCTACTACTACTACTGATCAAGGTGATGTTTGAAAGACAGAAGGAAGGCTAAATACATGTAATGTAGAAATCCAGTACTGAACTCATCAGACAGTACCCCCTAAACTTTGGAACCTAAGTAAGTTCCTAGCTTGTTTTTTAATCTAGCCTGCCCATAATTTACTATCTGACAGTATATTTTACTACCAATAAGAAAGCAGTAGCTTTCACAGTAAAAATAACAAAGAAAATTAAATGTGTGAACTCAGGAATTATTTGTCTGTGGGTGTGCTGTATTCTGTGGGTGAGGAATAATATGGAGGCTGTAGTTTTGGGGGTTGGTGACTGTTGTGGGGTGGTAGGTTTTTGTGGCGGGGATAGGTTGCAAGATGGCAGGACAAGTGCATGTCAGTATCTTTTGGGAATGAAGGTAGTTTATAGCATGGTGGGGCAGATGCAGGGGCATTTGGTGAGGTGGTTGGCCAGTTGCATGGAAGGAGCTATCTTCAGGAACAAGCAGGAATGTAGTCTTCACATATGGGTATCGGTACCAATGGAGCCTGTGCAGGAACGCTCCCCAGCATCCAATAGGAACGCTTTTGGGAGCATCCCTCAGCACATGCGCGCTGCCTTCCCGCCTTTCCAATTGTCCCTCTTCAGTTCTTTGTTTTCTGCGGAGCCGACAGGACACACATGTCACCGCAGAAAATTTCTTCTTTAATCTTGTTTTCTTGTGGTCGCGTTTGCCTCTGCATGATGCCTACAGGTACTGCCGGTTCTTTTCTTCTTTTTAAAAAAAGAAATAAAAAATTCTGAATTGTTTCTCTTCAAAAACTTTTCTTTTTCGGTGCTAGGAGCCATTTTAGGCATTAGGACCCAGTTTTCCTTAGATGGAAAAACCAGCTAGTGGTTTAAAAAAAAACAAAAACGCACTAAGTGTGACGGTACCATCTGTCACCGACACCCATGACTGGTGTCTTAAATATTGCCCTGACCATTCTCCTTCAGAGTGTCTCTCTTGTATGGGGATGACTAAGAGAGGAAGACAGAACTGAGCTGCAAAGCTCGGTGCCATCTTTTCTTCGGATGCCAGGTCCATTGCATTGACGTCTTCAAGAGCCTCCTCATCCCATGCAACTCAGGTAACTAAACATAAAAGCCGGTCCTCAAAGGGTAGCTCTCCTGCAAAGCATCGAGAGGCCATTGGCATTGCCCTTGAGGGAACCACACCGGCAAAACAGCCCTGGCGGATGGCTTTGGCCTCCAAAGCATCAACCGGGTTCCAGGATGTTCTTGAGGCCTCGGCCTCGACAGAACTACTTGTGCCATGCGCAGGGGTCCCGGCCACCTTCACCGGTACTGATACCCAAGCATCGGCAGTGTCGATAGACCAGAGATTCCTTGCTATCGAGCACAGTATTGCAGCTCTCCTAACAGCTACGGTACCGTTGACACCGATGGTTCAACGGGCACCGGTACCAGCACTGACGGTACCCGGCCCCAGTGGGAATTCTTCCCATGCTGTCTTTGGCTGGCATCGAGAGATCAGTACCGGATCAACTCGGTACCGACTTTGATCGATACCGGGATCGTGCCTTGCATGAACATCGTGATCAGAGATACTTCGAATCCTCCGATTCCGATGATTGATAATTCTGCCAGTACCAGAGTGTTTCTCCCGGAAGACTTTTCTTCTCCCCAACGCAGAATGTCGCCTCCGAAGGACATGTCTTTTCAGGATTTTATTCGTAATGTTGCCAAAGGCCTTTCAATCACGGTAGCTCCTGAAAAGGAACCTAGGGCAAAGGAATTGGAAATTCCTTAGCGTCCCTCCAGTCTAGTCCCAAACCTTAGAAGTTGATTACGTCCTCCCGCAGCTTGGAGACTGAGCATGTCACAGTTTTGATGACACCAGCATAAGTACAGCAGGGACCGCCTTCATGAACCAGTTTGTCAGTCTCCAAGCAGGGGAAGGAGGTGTGAGTTCTAAGGCTCGGGACTCACTGGAGGAATCATTAAGGATAAGAATAGATTAGGTTTGGTAGTGGTTCTTGGTGTTGAAAAAAAAAAAAATTTTGGATTTGGGGACTGCAGTTCCTTTAAATCTGCGAAATTTTACAGTGCGGCTTGAAATGTCAGGTTGAGTGATCTGATCCCCCCCGTCTCGGGAGCAGCAGAGAAGAGAGCGGGAGGCGAGAGCAGGGGCTCCGGCTTTCCTCTCTTCTGAGTTGAGAGGAGCCGTCGAGTGCTGCCGCTTGCGTGATTGAGTGCACAGCCGGCTTGCCTTAGTGCGGGAGCGGCGCAAAGGTCCAGATCAGGCCCGCAGTGGTCCACAGTCTCCCTGGAGTGGTGAGTGTCCTTCGGGTGCAGGGATCGCGACTCTGAGGTGTGCAGGGTCCAACAATGTGCGGAGCGGGTTACTACTTTCGTTGGTTTTGAATTTGGAGGTGCTTTAGGGCTCCGGCGGCCATTTTCCCGCCGCGTGGAGTTTCTGCGGGAAGGTGGGCCTGCTTAGTGTGCCGGTTCACGGGAGACGCTAGATTAACGCATAATTTGTGTTTCAAGACACACACAAAAAAAGAAAAAGTGACTATTTTACCGATTAAGAGAAATCAGAGGAGTTAGGAAGGAGACAGAGCTTTGGCGGCACAAGTTCAGACTTATGCCTTCCAAACCTCGTTGCTGCCTCTGTGGGATCAAGAAAGGGTCCCTAACAGAGGCAGGGGTCTGTGAAGCTTGTGCCCAGGAGGATTTAAGGACCAGTATGGAGGAAAACAATGCAACGGAGCGGCCCAGGGAGCACGGGGGGGGGGGGGAGGAAGGGCTCCTCGAGTCCTTGGGTTTTCTCAGGAGCCGGTGCCGGGTCCGTCTTCGGCGCCGGGTCCGTCTTCGGCGCCGGAGGTTCCTTTGTTCCAAACCCCTTTGCAGGAGGGGTTGGGTGCCATCTTTTCTCAGCAGTTTATGCTGTTGCTGCAGCAGGGGGTCGGGGGCCAACTTGAAGGGGCCCTCGATGGACGTGGCGCCCGGGTCCAAGAGGCAGGGGCCTTCCCTGGAAAGGGGAGAAGAGAGGGGTCCCTGAGAAAAGGTCCAAGCTGGTAGGGGACAGGTTGGACAGAGAACTTGCGCTAGAAGGACAGTTGGAGGATTTTGAGGATTCGGACCTGGATAAGGAGCTGGAGGAAGGCGAGTTGCCGGAGCCGGAGGTCCAGGCTAGAGTTGTTCGGGTGTTCCGTAGGGAGGAGCTGGCGGTATTGATTGGGGAGACGCTGAAACCCTTATATATGCCGACCGAGGAGCAAGGTGTGGATGCTTCTTTGGAGGACCCTTTGTTACAGGCAGTGCGTAAGTCACAGACTGCTTTTCCAATTCACAGAGTGTTTAAGGAAATGATACAAGAAGAGTGGGATACACCCGATGCCAGTATTAGAGGGTCCCGATTGTTGAACAGGTTATATCCGATTCAGGAGGCGGATAGGGACCTGTTTAAGCCTCCTAAGGTGGATGCGGCGGTCTCTTCAGTGACTAAGAAGACTACCATTCCCGTGGAAGGCAGCGCAGCACTCAAGGATGCGCAGGATAGGAAGCTGGATACTCTGCTGAGGCAGGTGTTTGAGATTAACGCGCTCTCCATGCAGGTCTCGATTTGTGGGGCTTGGGTGGCGAGGGCGTGCTTGCGATGGTCCCAAAGGATGAAGGGACTGCAGGTTGAGGAAGCTGTGGACGAAGTGGCCCGGTTGGAGTCAGGGGCGGCGTATCTGGCGGATAGCCAGTATGATCTTATAAGAGGTTTGGCTAAGAGTATGGTGTCGGTGGTGGCAGCACGGAGAGCGCTCTGGCTCCGGAATTGGGCGGCGGATGCGGCGTCCAAGGCGAGATTAGGTAAGCTCCCCTTTAGAGGAAAGCTTCTCTTTGGGGAAGACCTGGAGAAGCTAGTAAAGTATTTAGGGGACTTGAAAGGGGGCAGATTGCCTGAGGACAAGCTCAAGCAGGGTCGACAGGTGGCCCCGTCATGAAGCCAGCAGCGTGAGTTTCAGCATTTTCATCAGTCAAGATTTGGTCAATTTCAGAGAGGAAGGTTTCAGTACAGATTCTCGGGGTTTCGAGGATTCAGAGGAGCAGGTAGAGGTTTTGGTTTCGCCGCCCCCTCAAGTACTAAGAAACCACAATGAGGCGAGGCGGGCCCACGCTGGAATAGTCCCCGTGGGGGGCCGCTTAAGGGACTTCTTTCCAGCATGGGCCCAGATTACGTCGGATCAGTGGGTGTTGGAAATTGTGCAGAAGGGGGTATGCACTAGAGTTTCAGCGTCCAGTGAGAGACGTTTTTGTTCAGTCTCCCTGTTGGTCTCGGGCAAAGACGGCAGAGATTCATCAAACCTTGGAGTGGTTGTTAGAGCTAAAGGCGGTGGTGCCGGTACCGCGGGATGAATGCGGGTGCGGTCGCTACTCTATCTATTTCGTGGTGCCAAAGGAGGACGGGGCCTTGAGGCCGATCCTGGACCTCAAGAGGGTCAACAGGTGTCTCAGGGTGTCGCATTTCCGTATGGAATCTCTGTGGTCGGTCATAGCGACACTGCGCCAAGGCGAGTTCCTCACGTCTCTAGACCTCTCGGAGGCGTACCTGCATATACCAATCAGGTTAGAGCACCAACGGTTTCTACAGTTTGCAGTCCCTATGGGGCATTTTCAGTTCCAAGCGCTGCCTTTTGGATTGGCCACTGCACCAAGGACGTTCACCAAGGTCATGGTGGTGGTGACCGCGGCGTTGGTTCACCCTTACTTAGACGATTGGCTGATTCGGGCAAAGTCAAAGAAGGAGAGCGTGGTAGCTACGGCGCAAGTGGTAGAGTTTCTACAATCTCTAGGATGGGTGATAAATGTGGCAAAGAGCAAGCTTCTTCCCTCTCAGGGGTTAGAATATCTGGGAGCTCACTTTGACACGGCCAAGGGCAGAGTGTTTTTGCCGCAAGGAAGGATCAGCAAATTGAGAAGGTTAGTTCGGGCCTTCTTGGATGGAGCAGCTCCCTCGGCGTGGAGGTATTTGCAGCTCTTGGGCACGATGACGGCCACGCTGGAGGTGGTGCCGTGGGCCAGAGCACACATGCGTCCGCTACAGAGGGCTCTGCTCCGGAGGTGGTCTCATCAGTCAGATCAGTTGTCCAAGAGGTTAGTCTGTCCCCCGGTGGCGAGGCTCTTGTTGCAGTGGTGGTTGAGCCCAGGTTCTCTGGAAAAGGGAATGCCGCTAGAAGCCCCGGAGTGGAAGGCATTGATGACTGATGCGAGTCTATTTGGCTGGGGAGCGCACTTTGAGGGGCAGTATGCGCAGGGACAGTGGATGGAGTTGGAGCGGACGTGGTCGATCAATCGGTTAGAACTAAGGGCGGTTGCGCTGGCGTTGAAGGGCCTTCGACACAGCCTGGAGGGGTCAGCGATCAGAGTGTTCTCGGACAATGCCACGGCGGTAGCATACATCAATCGTCAGGGTGGTATGGGCAGCAGAGCCCTAGAGGAAGAAGCGGACGAGCTGCTCGAGTGGGCCGAGCAGCATCTGGTAGCCTTGTCGGCGTCGCATGTGGCAGGGGTGGAAAATGTGACGGCCGATTTCTTGAGTCGGGTCAGGATAGATCCAGGAGAATGGGTGCTCCATCAGGAGGTGTTAGAGTTGCTGGTGCAGCGTTGGGGTCTGCTGGCAATGGATCTCATGGCAACTTATGCGTCCGCAAAGGTGGAAAGATTCTTCAGCAGAAGAAGAGAGCAGATGTCGGAAGGCTTGGATGCTCTAATCCAGAGGTGGCCGGAGGATCTGCTACTGTATATATTCCCTCCGTGGGTGCTGATAAGGAGAGTCCTGCAGCGTATAGAGAGGCATCAGGGGCCCATAATTCTGGTGGTGCCGGATTGGCCGAGAAGGCCCTGGTATGCCGACCTGCGGCGTCTATTAGTGGAGCCGCCGTGGAGGCTACCCGACAGGAAAGGTCTGCTGGTCATGCCTCAAGTGCATCGGTTCTCGCTTACTGCTTGGCTCTTGAGAGGGCGAAGTTGTTAACCAAAGGTTACTCGCCGGTGGTGGTGTCGACGTTGTTGCGGTCTCGGAGGAGGTCGACGTCTCTGGCGTACGTCAGGATTTGGCGGATTTTTGAGGCCTGGTGCGAAGATAGAAGTATTCAGGCGTTAGCAGTCTCGGTGGCTCAAGTGTTGGCCTTTTTGCAGGATGGTTTTGAAAAGGGGCTCGCAGCAGCTACGCTGTGGGGTGCATCTGGCGGCCCTTTCATGTTTTCGAGGGAAGGTCCAGGGGAAGGCTCTGGGGGCGCATCCGGATGTGCAGAGGTTTTTGCGTGCATCGTCCTTGTTGTATCTTCCCCGCAGAGTTTCAGTCCCAGGGTGGGATCTGAATACAGTGCTGGAGGCGTTAGTGCGGGAGACGTTTGACCCCTTGGCAAAGGCGACTCTGAAGGATCTTACCTTAAAGGTGGTGTTTTTGGTGGCTATCGCTTCGGTGAGAAGGGTGTCGGAGTTACAGGCTTTGTCCTGTCGCGAGCCGTTTTTGGTCTTTGAGGTCAACAAGGTGGTGTTGAGAACGGTGCCCTCTTTCTTGCCTAAGGTAGTGTCGGCCTTTCATTTGAATCAGGTGGTGTCTTTGCCGGTGTTCTGGAAGACAGGCAAGGGGAAAGAGGAAGGGCGGCTGCATAGGTTAGACGTCGGTAGAGCATTGAAGCAGTATTTGCAGCGTACGGCTGCATTTCGTAAAACAGACAGATTGTTCGTCCTTTTTGTGGGACGGAAGCGAGGTGATATGGCGGCTAAATCTTTGATTTCCAGGTGGATTAAGGAAGCTATTGCTTCAGCCTATTTCATGAAAGGGAAGGTTGTCCCGTCGGGTTTAAAAGCGCATTCCACAAGGGCGCAAGCGGCGTCTTGGGCGGAGCATAGCTTAGTGCCGGTAGTGGACATTTGTAGAGCGGCGACTTGGTCGTCCTTGCATACCTTTGTGAGACATTATCGCATTGATGTTCAAGCGGGACGGGACTGTGGTTTTGGATCAGCGGTGCTTCAGGCTGGTCTGGCAGGTCCCTCCCGGTGAAGTGTTTACTGCTCTGTTACTTCTAAGGTTCGGGACTAGACTGGAGGGATGCTAAGGAAGGTGAAATTAGACTTACCTGCTAATTGTTGTTCCTTAAGGAACTCCATTCTAGTCTCGAATCCCTCCCTGTTTTGACCTGCTGCCGAAGGGCACTCTGGAGCTTTGCGCGTAGCCGTGCGGACGGTTGGGGGAGCCATCGTGGGCCGTAGTCCTGCAGTATTTCAGAGAAGGTTGAATAAAAATAAGAAGTTATGGGATCATCACTGGCGGGTGTCACAATTTTCTATATATACAAACAAACAAAAAAAAAAGAAAAGAGAAAAATTAAGAAATGCGGAGGTAATGACGAAGGTAGGTTTTTGTTAACAGAAGTTTTCTGCTTGTAAGTTAGTATAGTTAACGTTTATCTGACTACCTTTTTGCTCTGGTGAGTCTGCTTTGTCAATAGAGTACTGGTTCATGAAGGTGGTCCCTGCTGTACTTATGCTGGTGTCATCAAAACTGTGACATGCTCAGTCTCCAAGCTGCGGGAGGACTTACTCAACTTCTAAGGTTCAGGACTAGACTGGAGTTCCTTAAGGAACAACAATTTGCAGGTAAATCTAATTTCACCTTCTCCAATATCCTAAGGCTTCAAAGGAGGCAGCCACTCTGGCCATTCATGAAATCCTTCATGATTTGATGCTCAGAATGTGGGAGACACCTTTGACCACATCTCGTCATTCTAGGAGACTTGATACAACATATCAAGTTCCACCTTGTCCTGGTTTTCAAAAGACTCAGCTGCCACACCATTCAATGGTAGTGAAGTCGGCCATGCATAGGATGAAAAGTGCAAAGACGTGCATCCAATCCTCCAGGTCGTGAATGCAGGACTCTTGATGCTTTTGGGCGTCAAACTTTTCAGGCTTCCATGCGTTCGGCTAGGATCAGCTCATATATTTTATATATGGGAATGTTCCTCAGAGGTCACAGGAGATTAGGAGCTTATGAGCCCACTTCTCCCAGATGACAGACGTCAAGACTTCCTTACTCTTGTCAGGCATGCTCAAGATATCTCCAAGTTTGTAAATCGTGCAGCCTTTGACTGCTTTGAATGCATCAGCAGAACCTCTGCTATTGCCATTGGTGCACGACGGATTGCCTGGCTTCAGGCATCAGACTTGGAGATTTGGGTACAGGATTAATTAGGCAACATCCATTGCACAGGAGAAACCCTCTTTGGCAAGAATTGGCAGGAAAAGGCTAATGAGATAGATGCTGACAATATCACCTTAGATTGTCAAAATCTACAGCCACTCCTGCCAAAAAGAAACCCTATAAAAAACTCTTTCAGCAAAAAGAGGAAGTTTTATCCATCCTATTCCCAGCAAAGCCAGGCTCACAGTCAAGTTGCCCAAAAGGGACAACAACATCAATTCAAACAGCAGAAGAAGCCAAAAGGCCCGAGAGCTCAACCAGCTCCGCAGGTTCGTCCCCCTCAAGGGCTTTGACTCCTTCCTAGAGAGCTTAACCTTCCTGCCTTTGAGTGGTCCAGAACTCCTAAATATTCCAGGCAGACTGTGTCATTTTGCCAACAAACGGCACCAAATAACAGAAAATTGGACTCTGTCTATTGTAGGAGAGGGGTACAAGCTTCATTTTCACAACATGCCCCCTCCTACAATCCTAAGGCAGTTCGATTCCCAGACCTCTGCAGACAATCTGCTGGATCACGAGGTCTCAACACTTCTTGCCCAAGGAGCAATAGAGGAAGTACCCATTCTCCAGCAGGGGACAGGGTTCTACTCCCCCTATTTTCTTATTCCAAAGAAAACAGGGGGACACAGGCCCATTCTAGACCTCAGAAAATTGAACAAATACCTGTTCCAAGAGAAGTTCAGAATGATTTCTCTAGGAACTCTTCTGCCATACCTTCAAAATCAGGATTGGCTTTGCTCTCTAGACTTAAAGGATGCATATACTCACATTCTCATCCATTCAGATAACAGGAAATTCTTACGATTCCTTTTCAAGGGAAAACACTTCCAATACAGGGTTCTTCCCTTTGGTCTGGCTTCCGCACCAAGAGTATTCACGAAATGCATGGCAGTAGTAGTTGCATTCCTGCGAACCCTAGGGATATTCGTCTTCCCTTACTTGGACGACTGGCTCATTCGAGCCCCCATGGTTGCAGAAGCCAGCTCTGCACTGTCTCGCACAATGCAAATCCTCCAATATTTGGGATTGGTAATAAACTTCCCAAAATCCCAACTTGTTCCTTCCCAGTCTCTGGAGTTCATAGGAGCCTGTTTAGATACCAGACAGTCAAGGGCTTTCCTTCCACAGGCCCGGTGTCTTTGCATAGTGCAACTAGTTTCTCAAGCAGCGGGAAAATCCTCACTAACTGCTCGAACTACTACAGTTACTGGGACACATGGCATCCACAGTTCATGTAGTTCCCTATGCTTTCTTCCACATGCAAGCAGCCCAGTGGACCCTATCCACACAGTGGACACAGGCCACAGGACGTCTGTCAGACAAGATATCAAACTCTCATCGACTGATCTTGTCCCTCCAATAGTGGCAATCACTGGAGAACCTTTTAGTGGGGTCTCCTTTCCAACAACCCCTATTCCAGGCCACCCTAACAACAGATGCATCACAGGGGGGTTGGGGAGCACACCTGCATCATCTCTCTACCCAGGGCACCTGGACTCCACAGGAGGCTTGTCTTCACATAAACCACCTAGAATTAAGAGCAATCTATCTAGTACTTCGAGTGTTCCATGCCCAGCTCAGCTACAAGACAGTCATAGTCCAAATGGACAGTCAAGTAGCCATGTTCTATGTGAATAAGCAGGGCGTAACAGGCTCTCTGTCATTATGCAATGAAGCTTTACGACTATGGGCCCTCGCCAGAGAGCATCAAATTCACCTTCTCATGGTATATCTTCCAGGCGTTCAAAACCTTTGAGCAGACAAACTCAGCCAAGTACTACTGCCTCACGAATGGTCTCTCCATCTAGACCAGGTGACAAAGATATTTCACATCTGGGGGACTCCAGACATAGACCTCTTTGCAAGTCCACTGAATGCCAAACTTCCCTGGTTCTGTTTCAGGATTCCGGCTCACAATTGCCAGGCAAGGGATGCCTTCCTCCTTCACTGGGGTCAGGACTTCCTCTATGCCTTCCCACCCATTCCCTTCATCCCCAAAACACTCTTCAAGCTTCAGAGAGACAGAGGTCGTATGATCCTCATAGCACCACGGTGGCCACGCCAAACATGGTATCCCCTGCTTCTACATCTCTCTCAAGCTGCACCTCTGGAGTTAGGGTGTGCTCCAGATCTCCTTTCCCAAGAGAGCGGGACGCTATGGCAACCAGATCCTCAGTCCCTGCATCTTGCGGCCTGGTTGCTGAGAGCTTAAATTGTCAGGATCTCAACCTTTCCCAACAGGTAAAGGATATCCTTCAGGCTTCTAGAAAACCTTCCACAAGACGATCTTACGCCTTCAAGTGGAAGCGTTTTACTATATGGTGTTTTCAGAAGGGGTTAAACCCCCTGGTGATGCCTTTGGAATCGATACTAGAGTATCTACTTCATTTATCAAATTCTGGTCTGAAGGCCAATTCAGTAAGAGTCCATCTTAGCGCAATTACAACTTCCTATAAGCCTCCAAGTGGACAACCAATTTTTTCTCATCCTCTCATATCCAGATTTATGAGAGGTCTTCTATTAACAAAACCTCCCATCAGACCACCACCGGTGGCATGGGATTTAAATCTAGTTCTCAGGCAGCTCATGAAACCGCCTTTTGAACCTTTAGCCACTACTACCCTGAAGCTTTTGTCTTGGAAGGTCACCTTCCTAATTGCAATCACCTCTGCACGCCGCATTAGTGAATTGCAAGTGTTTAATGGCTGATCCTCCTTACACTAGGTTTCACCATGATAAGGTTGTCCTCAGAACTCATCCACACTTTATGCCAAAGGTGGTTTCGCCTTTTCATTTAAATCAATCTATTTATCTTCCTGTATTCTTTCTGAGGCCTCATGCCTCTAATACAGAGAAGAAGCTTCACACTTTGGACTGTAAAAGAGCCTTAGCTTTTTATCTACAAAGAACACAGCAACATAGAAAGTCTTCTCAACTTTTTATTGCTTTTGATTCTAGTCATTTGGGACTTCCAGTCTCCAAGAGAACTTTATCCAAATGGATTGCACAATGCGTATCCTTTGCTTAATGGAGTAAGAGTCTTCCTCTTCAAGGCCATGTCACAGCTCATAATGTGAGGGCCATGTCAGCCTCTATGGCTAACCTTCACTCTGTGTCTATTGATGACAGTTGTCGAGCAGCCACCTGGGCTTCGGTACACACCTTTACAACCCACTACTGCCTAGATAAAGACTCTCGTCGGGATGCCTTCTTTGGCCAGGCTGTTCTTCAAAATCAGACTTAATACAACTCCTAACCACCAACCCTGGTAGGATGCCAGAGATCCATGGGAGGAAGCATGGCCCAACCCACTATATGTGGCAGCTTCCTGGGGTCATCTTCCTGGCATCTTCAGCTAGGGAGTAACCATATTTGAAGACTATATTCCTGCTTGTTCCTGGAGATAACAGTTACTCATCTGTAACAGGTGATCTCCGGGAACAGCAGGAATTTAGTCTTCACAACCCACCATCCCCTAGGAGTTGTCTCTCTATCTCTCTGTCTCTTTCCTCTCTCCCTCTATCCTTTCACTCAGCTACAAACTTAACTGAAGAGGGACAGTTGGAAAGGCGGGAAGGCAGCGCACATGTGCTGAGGGATGCTCCCAAAAGCGTTCCTATTGGACGCTGGGGAGCGTTCCCGCGCAGGCTCAGTCGGTACCGACAATACCTGTATGTGAAGACTAAATTCCTGCTGTTCCCGGAGATCACCTGTTACAGGTGAGTAACTACGCTTTTTGGCTGGGCACTTTGTGTGTGTGGGGATAGTGTGTGAACTGGTGGGGCAGTTGCAGCATGGTAGTTTGGGGGAGGAGTAGTTGCATAAGGGGTATTTTTTTTAGGGATGGGGCAATTTTGTGGTGTGATAGAGCAGTTGTATTTTTTGGGAGGAGGGGTAGTTTGCAAGAAGGTGGTGGGGCAGTTCTAAAAGGTTTCTTGTTGGGTGGAGCAATTTGTGGTGAGTATTTGCAGGGGTCTAGTTTTTGGGGATGGGGAAATTTGCAGGTTTCTTTTTTTTGAATGGGGTTCTTTTATAGTGAGGGAGTTGGGGGGGGGGAGGGTGTGGTGGCAGCATTTGGCAGGTTGGTATGGAAGTTGCCAGACACGATTTGTTGGGGGTGAGGAAAGTGTATGCAGTGGTGGGACAATTTGAAGGGCAGTTTTTGGTGACTGAGCAGTTTGTGGTTGGGAGAGTGGAGACCAGGGACAAGGAGTTTGAAATCCTTTCCCTAACTGCTATGTTTCACTGTATATAAGTTTTTATGATCTAGAAGTTTGAAATCCTTCTCCCATAGAAGTACATTGGGCTGTGTGTGGGGGGGGGGGGGTTGGGGGGGAGGCTTATTTCTCTGAAATCCCTGGTCAGTTTTGGCCCATTTTCAAATTTGATATCTCCTTTACCTGTTTTTCCCACATTCTAGGTTTTATCCCATTCCATTCCATTTTCAGTTATTTTGTCCCTAGAGTCTAAAGGTTCTCAACTCTGTCCTCAAGACACTCCTAGCCAGTCAGGTTTCTAGGATAACCCCTTTTTTATATATAATTTTTCCCAGCTTCCCTTGGGTTGGAAAGAATAAGTGAATCACAAAAGCGGTCCAATATTAGTAGTGATCTCAAGGGAAAAAGATATTGGGGGGAGGGGAGTAGTGGGGAGAGATGGATGGGTGATCAGATGACACAGCAGTAAAATGTTAAATATCTGGGATTCTTATCACATTATAAACTAAGTGTCTTAATATTTTAACTTCAAATGTCTTAGATTCCTGGATTGTGTTTGACATTTCCATTCCGTATTCTGAGCATAAGGTCATTGATGATAGTGCTCTGGTAGGAAAGATGTTCCCCCACAGAGGTATCTGGCGTTTGATATTGTTTTTGTGATTTTGATTCTTTAACAATTGGCCCCTCTCTCCAATGTAGCATCCTTCACATTTCATGCATTGAATAATATATACTACATTAAGTGGTGGGGGCAAATACAGTGACAGAATTCAAAATGGCATGGGACAGACATGGTGGATCCCTCTATAGCAACAGGATAAAATCAAAATAAACTATCTAATTTCTCAGCAAACAAGGGTGACCTACACGGAGCGGCGGATTCACCCCTAAACAAAGACCTGCACGGAGCGGCAGGTGCACCTACTCTTGCCACCTTGCTTGGCAGACTAGATGGACCATACTGGTCTTTATCTGCCGTCATTTACTATGTTACTATGTTACATTAGACTTAGAGGATGAGCATTAAGGGATCTGCTTATTTTTAATATGGGTGATATGTGTAACTTGATGGCATAAACGGCAGCTTTGCTTATTTCTTTCCTTAAATTAAAAAGCACATGCATGAATGTTGGTTTATCTTCTAAGTGGAGGGGGGTGCAAAAGGGTCCCCTGCCTATCCAGATACCTGGGTAATACACCCAAATCCAAGTCTGGCATTAAGGCTATGAAGGAGGCACATAATCCATCATTTGATGTCTTTTATACAGACCATTATAACATCTTCAGAGAACTTATTAAAGCAGAGCCATAAAGAATAGGTTAGGAAGATTCTGTGCCTGTGTTCTGCTCCCTAGATCCCTTCAGTAGCCTGAGATAAGTAGCTGTACTGGTTACTGTCAAGGTTAAACTGTGGCACTTGGGCAGTTAGGTGTAGTCTGGTTTTTTTGTTGTTTCCTGGGAAGCTCTTGCTAACTTCAAACTTGCTCCTCCTACCGTAGTCTGACAATTTTGTCTTAAACATGAGTGATGGTTTCCCCCTCCCTGTGCTGTAATTACAGCTATTTAATAAGCATATATTATTGTGTGGTGCTATTGTTCTTTCTCCAAGCTTAACATTTTTGCAGTCCAGAAGGTGCTTGAAATCTTTGAACTGGTCTGTGTTCCTCTTCCTGAATAGGCTACTGAGGAAATGCAGAGCAGAAAGGGTTAAGGCCTGCCATTTTGTTATGTAACACCCTTAATGGACATATCTGTGAATGGCACCAAAATGGCAGGGCTTAACCCTTTGTGAGCTGCAAGTGTCTCCAGCCAGGAGCATGTCACAGGGAGGCGGTTTCCTCTTCATACTTAGTAAGGGGAAGAAAGGGTGTGGCTTTTAATAGTGAGCATCAGATCTTTTAAAGCAGCAAAGAAACCTACCTCGGCTACTAAGACTTTTTTTTAATGATGTTGCTGCTTTATTATTTAAACGTCTTGCAGTAAATTTTATCTAGCCTGTCTCTGGTTTTTGCCTCCTAGAATAACTTTTCACTCTGAATGAAATGTTAGCATGTGACTTGCCCTTTTTTTGTGGGGCTACCAAACTGTCAAAAATTGCAAAGCAGTTTCAACCCCAGTTGTACTTTGTCTACATCCTAATTTTTTTTTCAGCAGCTTGCTTTTATTTCCCTGTTAAGTATTGATTTCCACCCCTTTATTTGCTGTGCACAGTTTTTAATGATTAGGTCTGAACTATGTAAATAGCCTTCAGGCTCAGGATCCCTGAAACAGGGAGTGGGGGTGGGTCTGGGAGCTAGTCTTTGGGGCATTGTAACTAGGCTGGTGTGGCCAGACATCTTGCTATATTGTAGGTTGCCGAGTTATTAATCAGACTCTGATCTTTCTCCTGTGATAATAGCAGAAAGGATAAGACTGATAGAAAGCAAGACCCAAAAAGCATTATTGGCTAACACAGGATTAATAATATTTAAATTTAGCTTTATCATTTTGGGAAATTAATGATTCTGTATCCAAGAGACCAGGGTTTGATTCCCACTAGCACTCCTTGTGGCTGTGAGCAAGTCACATAACCCTCCATTGTCTCAGAAGAAAGGCCTGGCAATCTATTTCCGATCACTGGGTCACCAGGAGTCAGCATTGACTCAAAGGCACACATTGCATTTGCATCCATTTACGTGCTTGACTATCCCTGACTACCCCTCCCTCCCCCCCCCCCATTCTTTTCTTGATGTTTGTATGTAAAAGGGAAAGTGCTCAGTCAGCCTTTTAGGAATTGCGAGGCTATAAATTTTGTTTTTGAAACTTGGTAGATGAAGAGAATTAATATGAAACCCTTCCATGAGATATGACATGGAAACATGCACAGACTGGGCTTTTTTGCTGCAGTTCCCCCTTCCTCTCCATCTATCCATTTTTGGGATGGGAGAAAGCTGTTCCTCCGTGCATCAGAGTTTTATATATGATAGGACATGGAGATCAGAAAGTTGTACCTTTTTTGCTTTCTCAGTACTGTGCAGTTGCCAGCATATGGAGTGTCTGTCCCTCTGTCTCCTCACATATCCTGTCTAAGTAAGTTCTTATCTGCCTTCCCAGCTTTGGGGTCATTGGTGTGAGAATCCAAGCCATTCACTAGCGAGTGCTATCAAATCTGTCTAAAAACTCCCACCCACTGGAAATGCGCTAAAAGGCCGATGTGGAAAGCCGGTGCTGAAGTAGTGCACTATCAACTTTTTATGCTTATTTGCAGCGCACTGATATGCAGAAAGGGGCTCATATACAAGTTAGCCACGCGATAAACTGTGTGCAAATGACAGCATTAAACTGGGAGAACAAGCCAAACACATGCACACAGAAGTCTGTGAAAACTTTGCATGCTCTCCCAAAGAAACAGGGGCACCACATGGCTAATTTGCATATGAACCCCAACAGTATTTTGATGGCATTGGGGGCTTTCTCAAATGCCTGGATCATCTGAAGAGAAATGTCAAATTCCCCTCTGATCCAGGCATTGTGGAAAGGCCCCTGATGCCATCAAAATACAGTAGTGGAACCTCGGTTTTCGTGATTTCTCCAGGATCAAGCAGGAAGTCAGTCCTCGCATATGGGTGATGTCGGCGCCGATGGAGCCCCCGTGCGGAGCATTTCCCCAGCTTTCAAAGAAAGCCTTTGGGAATGTAGCTCGCATGCGCGGTCCCCTTCCCGCCCAAGGGTGCCATCTTGCTCAGTCTTCTTTTTGCTGCGGAGCCCGACAGACGTGTTTCATTTTCACCCGAGGAAAAAGTTGATTTTATTCTGCATGAACCCGTTTTCTTCGGTTCGACGCTGGTTTCCCTTTCCCACCTGGGCCCGATACGTCGGTATTGAGTCCACACTACTTTTTTCGGTTTTTGTCCTTAGTGTAAAGTCTGGGTCCTCATAGTAACAAAGGACCCAGACTTTACACCACCCACACACCTCAACATTGGAACTACAAGCATCAAAATACAACCACAGATTCGATACCTGGGCATTATCATTGACCAAGCCCTCACCTTAAAGCAACAGATCACCAAAACCTCCGGAACTATATTTCATAAGGCAAGAACAGTGCAACGGCTCAGACCCCTCCTGGAACACCAAGACTTCCGAACAGTGATGCAAGCCATGACACTCCCACATCTTGACTACTGCAATATAATCTACCATGGCCTTCCAGCAACACAGACCAACCCCCTCCGAACTGCATTGAACACCACGGCGAGAATCATCCAGAGCGCAAAGAAAACTGACCATATCACCCCAATTCTGAGAGAACTACACATTCTCCCCTTCGAAGCACGGACTAAATACAAAGCCCTCCTACTCACCCACAAAGCTATCCATCAAACACAGGACACACAGCTTCGCACCCTACTGGCTCGTCCAGCTCATGGCAGATCTACTAGACAAGCCTCCAGCGTTTCCCTCACCGTCTCTCACAAAAGAACCAAATGCTCGCAACGGACCTGCAATCGAGCCTTTGAACTCTATGCTCCAACCTTATGGAACTCCCTGCCGAGCTACCTTAGAAACAATGCCGACCTACTATCCTTCAGAAAACAGCTCAAAACCATCCTTTTCCAAGAATACCTCAGACCCCACCGAAAAACCCACAAACCCCTGATCCCAACACAATGAACCTCTAACTCAATGCCACCCCAACCTGTTCATGTCCAATGCCTGCCCCATGTCTTATGTCTGACCAACGTCTGTCCCTTGACCTAAGTCTGTCCCATGACAAAATCTTCAATGTTGCCTCCTGGTGATGGCCCTACCCTCTATTTAATTCCCCCTCCCCTATGTTACACCGCTTTGACCCGGTGAAAAGCGGTATATAAATACAGCTAAATAAATAAATAGTGACTAGCGTACGCACCATTTTTCTATTTTTCACTGGCGGCCCTTTTTCCTCCGATGGCTGCCAGCGGGTTTAAGAAGTGTGATCGGTGTAAGAAACTTATGTCTCTCACCGACACACATGACTGCTGCCTCCGCTGCCTCGGACCCGATGATCTGTGGCCCGTGTGAGAAAATGTCCTCGAAGGCGTTGAGGAGTCGGCAGCACCAAAAGGAAAGAATCTTCTCTGACTCCGTGTCCGGACGGGCACGGATTTCGTCAGAGGCCTCGATGTCTCGGGACTCCGGCCCTGAGCATCGCCGAGGCTCCTCTGAGAGGGGGGTCTCCCTCGTGGGAGCATCACAGGAAGAAGAAACCTGCAAGGGCAGCGTCGGATGCACTTGGCTCCTCGAGGGCCAAGTCGCATAGCCCTGAGTGCCGTCCTGGGTCTTCGGAGTTGGAGAGGACTGCCAAACAGCCTCGTGTGGAGATGGAGTCCCTGGGTCACTGAGTACTGTGGTCCTCGTAGACTCTCCTCCGGGGGAACCGACGTTGGGCCCGACACCGTCGGGGCCCGAGTCGGGGGCTGCTCAGTCTCCTGAGCTCAGACTCGGGTTGCCGGCCTTGGAGTGCAGCTTGACTGCCTTCATGGAACAGCAGCAGGCACTGATCGCCGGTCTCACCGGTGCATCTGCCCCGACCACCGGGACATCGACGTCCAAGTCGATCCTGGAGGCCAAGCCGTTCCTCGAGTCCATGCGCTCTCGAGTCGATCCTCGGCCAAGGTCTCCCTCGGCCTCCCGTTCGGGACCTAGGTCGTCGACGCCGGTACCCTCGGCGTCGGGGCGGATGGCATCGGTGCCTGCCCGACCAGAGCCGCTTGATTCCTCTTCCGAGGGGTCCGGCTGGGAAACGGAGGGCGAGGAGTCACCCGACACCTTTCGGACTCAGTTCTTTTCCATCGGACTCACTGGAGTCCGAGCCTCGGAGAAGGTCCCCCCTGGAGGATACTCGGTTCTCGGACTTCGTACGGGATATGGCCAACGCCTTGGCGGATCCCGAGGAGGAGCCTCAAGCCGAGGAGCTCAAGGCCCTGCAGTATGGCTCTCCTCCCAAGGAGGCCTTTACTGTACCGGTTCCTCCGATGCTGGAACGGTTTCTCTTCCGCATGTGGGAGGCGCCAGCCTCGACACCGGTTTTGAGCAAGCGGGTCGATTCCATCTATCAAGTCCGCAAGAGCCCCAGGTTCCAAAAGGCACAACTACCGCACCACTCCATGGTTGTGGAATCGGCCATGCATCATCTGAAGAGTCAGAAGATGCACTCCATGGTGCCTCCCGGCTGGGAGGCCTGGAACCTGGATGCCTTCTGTAAGAAGTGCTTCCAGGGCTCTATGCTTGCTTGCCGTGTCCAGACCTACCAGCTGTGTACCACAAAGAAGCAGATAATCACGTAGAATTACAAAAAACAGTCCAATACGTGATTATTGTAGGAAAAACAAAACTTATTTCATTCATTGGCCCGTTACCACCCAACACAGGCCGTGTTTCAATTACCCTTCGTCAGGGGTGGAACTGGTAAACACACTATAAATATAAAAACATACATTAAAAACAAAGCATGATAAAACCAGATGCCTAAGAAATAAATAAATAAAACATAACATAACATATAATAGATATGTAAATCATAAAATCATATCATCAAACATTTATATTTGACCCTGTAATACTGATAAAAGACTGTGACAAATATGTGCATTACAATAAATACCTCAGTGTTGAATATTGAGGACACTTCAACTTGTGACCAAAAACAAAAATTGTAGTCAAGCTATAAAAATATAACCAATACAAAAATAAATTAATATATACATTGAAATGCATAATAAAAAACATATATATATAAAACCATATAAATGAAATCATGTATACTAGCAGAAGCAACCCTAAGACGTAGCAGGAGCGAATAGGGAAGAACAATAAATGTGTTAAAAAGAGCATTTTTAGAAAAATATAACAGAGTAGACACCATCCTAGGTGTGACCTCTTTTTAAAAAACATCTATGCAAAGTTTACATATGATCACCTAAAACTGTAGCCAACTACCTTAATCGTTACAAAATCAAATTAAAGTATACGGACAACTAAACTTTTGGAATGTATTGAAAGCAAAATTAGAATGAACAGCACGGGGAATACCGCCATGCTGTGCATTATGCAATATAATTTATTTCATCTCATATAATTATCTAGTTCTACCATTCTTTTTAAGATCATTTAATTTTAAAATTATATTGAAAATGAACAGCAGGAGAATTATCGCCGCTCCGTACATCATGCAATATGATCTTATTTCATCTCAAAATGATTATATCTGTTCCTACCAATTTTCTGAGATCCTTAAAACTTTAAAATTATAACAAATCAAATGCAGAAAATAACGTAATTCATTCCTTACTTGATGAAATACAGCTTCACACACCACACATACCATCTGAAACATTTGAAGGAAAACGCCTGCTCATGCGCATTTAAAAACAGAGAAGAGAAGCGGGAAAGGAAAAAGGGGCGGAGCAAAGAACCAGAAGACTGCAAAGGAACGGAACTGTCTCTGGAGAGATCGAACCTGTCAGAAGCACAGTGCCATATTCTACATGGAGGATCATAATTTTAAAACAAAACTAATAAACATGATCATACCATTTCATGAGTGTTTAGCAATGCGGCACCTTGACCATATTCTACAAGGGGGGTCATGATTATAAATCAAATCAAACTAAAAACCATGTACAGACCACACACCAGTAATAAATTATAAAAAATGCTACACTAGCTGAAAACGTGAGCGCACCATTTCAGAAGAATTCAGCGATACAGCACCTCGACCACAAATACATCCTAGAAAATAAGGATTGAACATCACACCTCAAAACATGTAGATGTGGCGAATCTTAATAAATATATAAGTGAAAAATGAAGCCATATAAATATTATGCAAACATTGTTTTGCTAACAATAAAACCCAAGTATAACTTAAAACATAAATAACGGACAATAGAACCCATAATTCAGTAAATAAGATAATACACTAAGCTAAAATATGATATCAACCACCATCTAAAATCAGCAAAATAATGTTGCAATAAACTAAAATCGACCTTCATAACCTACAAATAAAACATAATTGATTACCTATCCAATAAAAATGAAAAGACAAAAAACAGACTAAAAAAAATAAATATATACATAATAGTTAAGGATTTTTGTGTTTTCCTTTAGTTATATTATCTAAATTAAGACCATTAGGAGTCAAGGGGTCTAATAAAAATATGTAATGTTGTTCAAGCCTCATAATAGTTTTATTGTTGTCTCCACCTCTCCAATTAATCTTCACCTTTTTTTATAATAAAAAAACTTCAAGTCTATAATCTTTATTTTCTTGCTAGTGAACAACCAGGGGTTTTTCTACCAAACCCCTTCTAATGCTGTTCTTGTGTTCTATAATTCTGGTTCTGATATTATGAATGGTCTTCCCAACATATAGTTTCCTACATGGACACTGTATGACATAAATCACATTTTGTGTGTCACAATTGGAAAAATCGTTGATATAAAACTTTTGATTTGTGGTTGGATGAATAAATGTATCTCTAACGGGAAGTACATTCAAGCATACTGAGCACTTACCACACTAGTATTGTCCTTTATGCTTAGATAAAAAAACTTTTTCTGTGAGAGCAGAAGGAACTAAAAGGTTACGTAAATTAATATTTCTTTTATGCGCTATAGTTAATCTGACATCTTGGAAAGCTGGCAAAGATTGGATGAGATGCCATTCTTAAGTATTTTGATGGTACTACTAGAATGTTGTGAATATAAAATAGGACATACAAACCCAACATCTTTTTTTGTTTTTGATTTCAAAAGTAGATCCCTGGATGAATGTTTTGCTCTTATATAGGCCTGTTCTATATAGGATGCTGTGTATTTCCTAGTTAAAGAACCGTTTCTTCATGCTCTGACATTTTTTCAAAATCATCTGTATTTGTACAAACTCTTTTAACTCTCAAGAACTGGCCCACTGGAAGATTCTTCTTCACTGATGGGTTGTGAAAACTATCATAATGCAGAAGCAAATTCCTATCGGTGGGCTTTCTCTAAAGTGTAGTAGAAAAACCATAACTATCTTTCTTAATTAGAAGATCCAAATAAGATATCTGATATGGGTCGTACGTCATCTGAAATTGTAGATTAGGATCCAACTGGTTTATCCATTCATTAAACTCAGACAAAACCTCTATTGTGCCTTTCCAAAGAATAAAAATATCATCAATATATCAGATCCAAAGGGAAACGTTGCCACTAAAAGGATGCTTCTTCAGAAAACTTCCTTCAAAGTTAAACATATATAGATTCGCTATATCTGGTGCCATAGCCGACCCCATGGCTACCCCTTTTATTTGTTTATAAAAAAGTTGCCTTAAAGAAAAACAGTTTTCAAATAACGCTATTTGTGCCAAGGATAGAAGAAATGCTGTAGTAATGCGCTTGTGTACGGTACTTCTAAGAAGACATTGCCCAATGATATCTAAAGCTTCCTGTTGTGGTATATTTGTATAAAGAGATTGTACATCTAATGTAACCATTACAATATTAGCTTCATTTTGTTTAAAGGAAGACAAAATCTCTATAACGTGCGATGAATCTCTAACATATGACCACATTTCAGTAATAAAAGGTCGCAATAATACATCTAAAAATTTCGAAATGGGTTCCAAAAGTGAACCAATAGCCGAGATGATAGGGCGTCCAGGGGGGTTTTCAAGAGATTTATGAATTTTAGGGATGATATAAATTGTGGGACTGACAGGCATACCAACAATAAGAAAATCTCTCTCTCTTTCAGTAATATAGCTAATTTCAAAAGCAGTAATAACTAGGCTATCAACACTCCTTTTAAGATTGGACGTGGGATCACCATCCAATCTTTGATAAAAAGAATGATCATTCAACTGTCTATTAACTTCTTGTATATAATATTCTTTATCCATAACGACCACAGCACCTCTTATCAGCCGGCTTGATTATGATCTGACTATTTTTTTGCAATGATGAAATAGCTTTCCTCTCTCCATAGGTAATGTTATGAAAAGAGGTAGAGGAGTCCTTAATGACAGTATCAACCTGCTTAATAACAACCCGTTCGAAAGCTTCCATAACAGAATCCGTTTTCTGAGGAGGTATCCACGTAGATTTTTTTCTTATAATGGAGACGTCCTTGGAAATACTGTCCTGATCTGCAAAAAACTGTTTAATTCTAAGTTTCCGAAAAAACTTATATAAATCAATATGAATTTCAAAGGGATCAGCTTTATTCTTAGGGACAAATGATAAACCTTTGCTGAGGATAGATTCCTCATCTGGTGTTAAGACATATTTAGAAATATTAATGACATTATTAGGTCCATCATTCTCTTAGACCATCTAGTATCTCCTTTCTTCTGATCGTTCTGACTTCCATTGGCCCCTTCCTCTCCCTCGTCCTCGACCCCGACCTCTGTAATAGTTGTCCTATCCATGGTTCATGTCTACGTCTTGTTCTTGATCTCTGTTGTATCTTGTTTGCTGTGGACGGGTGCAAGATCCCTCCCGGCCTCCCCCCTTCCATAATTGATCCATATTGAATAAAAGACTCTTTATTATTACCATGAGTTTGATTCTCTCTATCTCTTTTCTCTTTATGTGTTTTTTCTACTTTTTGGGGCAGGTGAGCCGAGCGCAGCAAAGGAAAGCCTGGGGTCCAGACCATTGAAGGCTAGTTCCCAGGTTTCCGAGATACCACTCAAGCGCGCGAGGCTGGTGAGTGAAGAGCCTCTCCCGTCCTCACATGACACACAGGAAGAGGAGGCCTCGGACAAGGATCTAGCGGAAGACGAGGAGGAGCTCGAAGGAGGAGAGATTCCTGAGGAGGACCAATCCCGCATAGTGTGGGTCTTTCGGCGGGAGGAGCTTCCGGCGTTGATTAATGAGTCTCTCAAGGTACTCAATGTGACCTCAGACGCACCAATTGAGGAGGAAGCATTAGAGGATCCTTTGATCCAAGCAGTGAGAAGATCTCAAAAGGTCTTTCCCGTGCACAGGGTGGTGCGTCAGATGATCCAAGAGGAGTGGGACCAACCAGAATCTAGTTTGAGGGGGGTGCGCTCTATGACCAGACTTTACCCATTGCCAGAACCGGACAAGGAGCTGCTGAAGTCGCCCAGGGTGGATGCGGCGGTCTCTGTTGTGATGAAGAAGACTACTATCCCGGTAGAGGGTAGCGCGGCCTTGAGAGATTCTCAAGATAGAAAATTAGACACGCTACTGAAGCAAGCTTTTGATATCAGTGCTCTCGCCCTACAGGCCTCGGTTTCGGGAGCTTGGGTGGCTCGGGCTTGCTTGAGGTGGTCACAACAACTTCAACTGGCAGAGAATTCCCCAGGAGATGCCCAGTCTATTACAGCTAGATTAGAGTCAGGGTTGGCTTACTTAGCGGATAGCCAATTTGACCTCATCAGAAGCCTGGCTAAGAAAATGGCCTCTGTGGTAGCAGCTAGGCAATACCTTTGGCTGCGGAATTGGGCAGCGGATGCTTCTTCAAAAACGTGCCTAAGTCGTCTCCCCTTTAAGGGGAAATTGTTGTTTGGGGAAGACTTGGATAAGTTGGTTAAAGATCTTGGTGAGTCCAAAGGCGGCAGGCTTCCGGAGGACAGACCAAAACAGGGTCGCCCCCTAGCTCCGGTTCGGAGCCAGCCTAGGGACCCCCGGAGGTTTCGTCCAGTCAGATCGAATTCCTTTCCCAGGGGCCGTTTCCCCTCGAGGGGCCAAAGCTTCATAGGATTTCGGGGAGCAGGGAGAGGTTTTGGGACCTCCGCCTCCGCAGGACCTAGAAAACCACAATGAGAAAGCGGGGGTCCAGGTGGGGGGGGCCTGCTGATTGGGGGACGTCTGAAGCAGTTCCTTTCCGCCTGGTCCCGAGTCACGTCTGATCAATGGGTCCTAGAGGTAATCCGAGAGGGTTATGCCCTCGAATTTGCGAAACAAATACGCCCAGCCTTTGTTCAGTCTCCCTGCGGATCTTCGGTAAAGAGAGCGGCGGTAGATGCCACTCTCTCAAGGCTCATAGCACTCGGAGCGGTGGCCCCTGTCCCGCCAGACCAATGCGGCTCCGGTCGATACTCGATTTATTTTGTAGTTCCAAAGAAGGAAGGTTCGTTTCGCCCGATCCTGGATTTAAAGCAGGTCAATCGCTGCCTCAAAGTGCCTCACTTCCGGATGGAAACCCTAAAGTCGGTTATAGTGTCGGTAAGGAGCGGAGAGTTCCTGACTGCCTTAGATTTGACGGAAGCCTATTTACATATCCCGGTCCGAAGGTCCCATCAACAGTTCCTGAGATTCGCGGTACCGAGAGGTCACTTTCAGTTCCAGGCGCTGCCCTTCGGGCTAGCTACAGTTCCTCAGACCTTCACCAAGATAATGGTAGTGGTCGCGGCTGCCCTGAGAAAGGAGGGAATCATGGTTCACCCCTACCTAGATGATTGGCTGATCCGGGCGAAGTCGGAGAAGGAGAGTCGCTCAGCCACTACCAGAGTGGTAGAAGTCCTAGAGGAGCTAGACTGGGTCATCAATCGGGCAAAGAGCAGGTTGATTCCCTCTCAAGAGCTCGAATATCTCGGAGCAAGATTCGACACCAGAAGAGGAAGAGTTTTTCTATCCAAGAAGAGGGCAAGGGACCTAAGGACCCTGGTGTCACAATTCCTGAACAGACGAATCCCTACGCCGTGGCATTACCTTCAATTGCTAGGAACTATGGCGGCAACAATAGAGTTAGTTCCGTGGGCCAGAGCTCACATGCGACCCCTGCCGAGGGCCCTGTTGCGTTGGTGGTCTCCTCAGCATCACCCTTTGTCTATGCGGTTGCCCTGTGCTCCCCGAACCAGGAATGCCCTACAGTGGTGGCGGTGCCCGGGGAACCTGGAGTGCGGGATATCTCTCGAGTCCCCGCAGTGGTCACTTCTGACGACGGACGCCAGCCTGACAGGTTGGGGAGCGCATTGCGAGGACCAGTTCGTCCAGGGTCAGTGGTCCTTAACGGAGTCTCAGTGGTCCATCAACAGGCTGGAGCTCTGAGCGGTAGCCCTGGCGCTCAAGGCACTCGAGCCCTTAGTTCGACAAAAGGCAATTCGCGTCTTCTCAGACAATGTCACCACAGTGGCTTACATCAATCGCCAGGGGGGGTACAAGCAGCCCCTCCCTGGAAAAGGAAGCGGACAGCCTGTTCCAGTGGGCCGAAGTCCGGTTGGAGGCTCTGTCAGCACAGCATGTGGCAGGAACGGACAACTCTATGGCTGATTACCTCAGCAGGTTCAAGATCGACCACGGGGAGTGGGAGCTGGACCAGGAGGTCTTCTATCAGATTGTAGCTCGTTGGGGTCCTCCAGTCATGGATCTCATGGCACGGTATGCCTCAGCCAAGGCAAGCAGATTCTTCAGCCGAAAGAAAGAAAGGATGTCCGAAGGCTTAGACGCATTAGCCCAGAGATGGCCCTCGGAGGGGCTCCTATATGTATTCCCCCCATGGGCCCTCGGAGGGGCTCCTATATGTATTCCCCCCGTGGGCCCTCATCGGAAGGGTTCTACAACGGGTGGAAGCCCACCGAGGTTTGGTGATCCTCATAGCTCCGGATTGACTGCGCCGTCTCTGGTATGCGGACCTAGTAAGGCTATCGATCGACCGGCTTTGGCGGCTCCCCTGCAGGAAGGGTCTGTTGAGACAGGGGCCGGTTCTGATGCCTCACGTGGATCGATTCTCGCTTACGGCCTGGCTATTGAAAGGGCACGGCTCCGGAAGCAAGGGTATTCGGGTTCAGTAATCTCTACTTTATTGAACGCTCGAAAGCGCTCGACCTGTCTTTCCTATGTTAGGGTCTGGCGCATCTTCGAGGCCTGGTGTGCGGAGCACCGAAAGAAACCCCTGTCGGCCTCTGTCCCGGAGGTCCTGGAATTCTTACAAGCAGGGTTCAAGAAGGGCCTTTCTCCCAGCTCCTTACGAGTACAGTTAGCTGCTATCTCTTGTTATAGAGGTGGGATTCATGGTAAACCCTTAGGAGAGCACGCGGATGTGGCCAGGTACCTAAGAGCGGTTAGGCGCCTGCGGCTGCAGCAAAGATCGGTGTTACCCTCTTGGGATCTCAATCTGGTGTTAAATGCCCTGACCAGGGAGCCTTTCGAGCCGGCAAAGAGAGCCTCCCTAAAGGATCTTACTCTGAAGACAGTCTTTCTGGTTGCCATTTGCTCGGTCAGATGCGTCTCAGAACTTCAAGCTCTGTCCTCCCAGACCCCCTTTATTACCTTTTTCAGGGAGAAGGTGGTCTTGCGGACAGTTCCCTCTTTCTTACCCAAGGTCATCTCTCCTTTTCATGTGAACCAGTCAGTTTCGCTCCCGTCTTTCCCGGCAGAGGAGCAAGGAGAGCATGGGGGGAAACTACGTCTTCTGGATGTCCGCAGAGCACTGAAGCTTTATCTCTCCCGCACGGCGTCCTTTCGGAAGTCCGAACGTCTATTCATCCAGTTTGGGGGGCCACACAAAGGGGAGGCGGTGACCAAGGCCTCTATCTCTAGGTGGATCAGGGAAGCTATCGCTTCGGCCTATATCCTGAAGGGAAAGCAGGTTCCAGGAGGTCTGCGCGCACATTCAACGCGGGCGCAGGCTACTTCTTGGGCGGAGTATAGCTTAGTCCCGCCGCTGGACATTTGCAGAGCGGCCACTTGGTCCTCTCTGCATACCTTTACCAAACACTACAGGCTGGATATTCAGGGGTCAGCTGATTCTCGGTTTGGAGAGGCAGTTCTTCGGTCCGGGATAGCGGACCCCTCCCAGGCCTGAACTGCTCTGTTACATCCCAGAAGTAAGGGACTGGACTGGAGTGACGATAAGGAAGAAGTAATTAGGTCTTACCTGCTAATTATTGTTCCTGAAGGAACGACAGTCCAGTCCCTGTTCCCTCCCAGATCCGTTTATGGTTGTTATGTTCCAATAGGTAGGTAAAGTACAGTGGACCGAAGGCGGGGCCGAACCAGCGCAGAAGGACCATTGGACCAAGTTCGGAGGCCCAGGGGAAGGAGAGTTCTGGCAAGCCCAGGCAAACTTCCTCCTTCCCTCCCTTTTTTCCCTACTACCTCTTGCAGTTAAAAGAAAAAAAAAAAAATTCCTTTGGGCTGTCGTGTGTTTACCTTTAACTAATTTTAGTATTTTGGTTTCTGTTCAAGCCTACTTTTGCATTAGAATACTGGGTTCTGTGGGTGGCGCCAGTGGTATTTATACCGCCCCATCCTCAAAAAGGATGAGCTCAGCCTCCAAGCTGCTGGAAGGGTTACGCAACCCAGAAGTAAGGGACTGGACTGTCGTTCCTTCAGGAACAATAATTAGCAGGTAAGACCTAATTACTTCATCTTCTGTTTGATCAATGAGGGATTCCTGTGGTATACGTTTTTCCAAAACTTCCTCCCCAAAGCTCAAAATGTCTTTCCAGGGGGAAAACATACTGCCAGCAATGTTCCCTCTAATTTTCTGTAGGCTGTGTGCGCATAAAATATCAGCTGTGTGCAGCTTTTGAAGGAAGGTTAAATTTTTGTGCACCACATAACGACACTCGGGGTTATATACTTTAAAATTTGACTACACATCAGAATACAGTATGTACACCACATTGATTGTAATCAAATTAAATGAAAATAGACTATTACTAAATGAAGTGGGAAATTTCTAATAATTACAATCATAACTTTTAAATTTTAAGACGTCTGTGTTTTCTATCAGAATCAGAGCTGTAATTTTTGTGCGCTCTGTTGTAAAGTATGTGCGCTCGCTCGGCGAGGTGTGTGCGCACGCACACGCGCACAGCTTAGAGGGAGCAGTGACTGCCAGCCAGAAATGTACCACAAAGAAGCAGATAATCACGTAGAATTACAAAAACCAGTCCAATACGTGATTATTGTAGGAAAGACAAAATTTATTTCATTCATTGGCCCATTACCACCCGACACAGGCCGTGTTTCAATTACCCTTCGTCAGGGGTGGAACTGGTAAGCACACTATAAATATAAAAACGTACATTAAAAACAAACATTAAAAACAAAGCATGATAAAAACAGATGCCTAAGAAATAAATAAATAAAACATAACATATCATAATCGATATGTAAATCATAAAATCATATCATCAAACATTTATATGTGACCCTGTAATACTGAGCCAGCGTTTTCCTTCAAATGTTTCAGATGTGTGGTGTGTGAAGCTGTATTTCATCAAGTAAGGAATGAATTGTTTTCTGCATTTGATTTGTTATAATTTTAAAGTTTTATTTATTTCTTAGGCATCTGTTTTTATTATGCTTTGTTTTTAATGTATGTTTTTATATTTATAGTGTGTTTACCAGTTCCACCCCTGACGAAGGGTAATCGAAACACGGCCTGTGTCGGGTGGTAATGGGCCAATGAATGAAATAAATTTTGTCTTTCCTACAATAATCACGTATTGGACTGGTTTTTTCAGACCTATCAGCTGTACATGGGCATGTACCTTTGAGACCTGGCAAAGGAGATTGCCGGGCTCTCTGCTGGTCTCTCCGAGGAACCTTTGCAGAGGTTCACGGTCCTGTCGTCAGGTATCTGAGAGTGCTCGAAGTTTATCTCTCGAGCAGCCTATGATGGCTTCGAGGCTTCGGCCTGGGTAGCTGTGGCCGGCATCGGTGCACGCCGTCAGGCCTGGCTACAGTCATCAGACCTCGAGCCATGGTTGCAGGACAAGTTGGTCAATGTCCCCTGCCGAGATGAAAACCTCTTTGGCAAGCCCATGGCTGAAAAGGCTGCAGAACTCGAGACCCCGAGACACCCAGACAAGGCTGTCCAGGAAAACCTCTGCCCCTTTTCAGAAGAAGAAGGGCTCGGGGAAAAAAGACCTTTTAGCCGAGGAAGCCATCTGCCTATAAAACATATCCTTATTTTCAGGCCTCTGTAGCTCCCCAACAGGGTCAGCAGGCCAAGGGGCAGGGACATGGGCCCCATAGGCAGAAAACCCACAAGCCACCAGCTCTGGCTCCTGCACAGCAGGGAGCAGGGTTTTGACTCCAATGGCATAGCCTCTCCTCCTCAGCTGGCCCCTATCAGCACAGGAGGCCGGCTGGCCCTGTATGCCCACAGGTGGCCAGCCGTAACAAGGGATACCTGGGTACTAAGCATAGTCCAAAAGGGCTATCTCCTCCACTTCCACCAGGTACCCCCCCCCCTCCTACTTTCCAGGGGAGCCTCCAAGACTTCCTCTGCACAGAGACCTACTCCTGCAGGAGTTAGCAAGTCTTGTAAAGGAACAGGCAGTGAACCGGTGCCACCTGAGAGGTCAAGGCTTCTATTCCAGGTACTTTCTAGTACCAAAAAGAACAGGAGGCCTCAGGCCCATCCTAGACTTGCGGAATCTCAACAAGTTCCTGGAGAGGGAAAAGTTCAAGATGCTTACCCTTGGAATCCTGCTGCCCTACCTCCAGCAGGGAGATTGGCTATGCTCCTTAGACCTAAAGGATGCTTATACTCACATCCTTATTCATCCAGACCACAGACAATATCTCAGATTTGTAGTGGGAGGGCATCGTTATCAGTATAGGGTACTGCCTTTTGGCCTAACCTCTGCCCCCAGGGTATTCACCAAGTGCCTAGCGGTGGTGACGGCCTACCTCAGGGTGCAAGGCCTCTTTGTCTTTCCATACCTGGACGACTGGCTCATCAGAGGCCAGTCCCTACAGGAGGCCGATCAAGCCACCCTTCGCACTGTCGCTCTACTTCAGCATCTGGAGTTTGTTATAAACTTCGCAAAGTCCACTTTGCGCCCTTCGCAGAACATGGAGTTCATAGGGGCAAGACTGGATACCCTTCAGGCAAAAGCCTTCTTACCCATGGACAGGGCCCACAGGTTGATGGATCTGGCCAGTCAGTTTCACAGCAATTCTCTGGTCTCCGCCAGACAATTCCTCAGGCTCTTAGGGCACATGGCTTCCACGGTCCATGTAACTCCAAGTGCCCGCCTACTCATGAGGCCGGCTCAGTGGGGCCTCAGAACTCAGTGGCACCAAGCCACGTGAAATCTGAAGGACAGAATGAGGGTGTCCAAGCTCCTAGTCTTCTCTACAATGGTGGCTTCATCTTCCGAATCTGGTGCAAGGGGTGCCTTTTCAGGCACCTCCACACTCTCAGGTGTTGACAACCGATGCTTCTCTTAAAGGTTGGGGTGCACATTGCCAGGGTGCATGTACTCAAGGCCTGTGGTCTCCTTGGGAGGCCGCACAGCAGATCAACCTCTTGGAACTGAGAGCTATCTGCTTAGCCCTGAGGACTTTCTCTCCTGTCATCTCTCACCAGTCCGTCTTAGTTCAGACGGACAACCAAGTTGCTATGTTCTATGTGAACAAACAGTGGGGCATGGGGTCCCGACTTCTATGTCAGGAAGCGCAGAAACTGTGCTCCTGGGCAGTCAATCATGGCATACTTCTCAAAGCAGTCTATCTCCTGGACAGGAGAATCACCTGGCAGACAGATTGAGCAGGATCCTGCAGCCCCACGAATGGCAGTTGAATCCCACTGGTGGTTCAACAGATCTTCCTAAGATGGGGTCATCTCCAGGAACAAGCAGGAATGAGTCTTCACATATGGGTATCGTCGGTACCGACGGAGCCTGCGCGGGAACGCTCCCCAGCGTCCTGAAAGAAAGCTTTTGGGAGCATCCCACAGCGCCTGCGCGCTGCCTTCCCGCCTTTCCTAACTGCCTCTCTCCAGTTCTCCTTTTCCGCGGAGCCAGCAGGTCATGTTTCCTGTCACCGCTGAAGAATTTCTTATTTTCTTTTATTTTTCTTTAGTCGCGTGTCTGCCTTCTCGATTCCGCACCGGCACTACCGGTTCTTTTTCTTTCTTTTAAAAAAAAAAAAAAAACTTCTACTTTTTCAGTGCATTTTTCTTCTAGGGCTTTAGGCCTACAGGAATATTTTTCCCTCATGGAAAAACCCACCTCCGGTTTTAAAAAATGCACAAAGTGCAGTAGCACTATTTCTGTCACCGACACCCATGACTGGTGTCTAAAATGTTTAGGTCCTGACCACTCCATTGCGGATTGTGAGTCCTGTTCTATGATGTCCAAAAGAGGGTTACAGAATCGGGCAGCTAAGCTCAGTACCCTGTTTCCCTCCGATGCAGCTTCCGTGGCATCGACGTCTTCCAGGGCTGCTGCTTCATCCCATGGATCTCAGGTAACCAAACTTAAATCTGGCCGGTCCTCAAAGGGTTCATCTCCCTCTAAGTATCGAGATGCCCCCGGGCTTACTCTTGAGGATACCACACCGGCAAAATTACCAAAGCACTACCTATGGGGTCACAGGTTGACATTGATGGCTCGGCCTCGACCGATCACCTGTTAAAATGTTCTGGGGTACCGGCAGTTCCTACCGGTACTGACATCCAGACATTGGTGGCGTCAATGGATCAGAATATTCTGACCATGCAGCGTGCCATCACGGCATTCATTCAAACTGCAACGCCTATGGTACCACAACAAACCCCGTTGTCGGTACCCATACCGATTCCGGTACAGGTTCCGATACCAGTACCGCTTGCATCGACATCAGCATCGACGGCAGTGGTACGCTATCCATTGATGCCTATCAGTACCGGCCCAGTACCGATTACTCCCGATGTCGATACCTCCCGGTACGCGTATCGGGCTCTACGAGAGCATCCAGATAGTCGATACTTCGATTCTTCTGAAGACTCTGACTCTTCAGAAGCATCAATTGAAGCATTGGGGATCCTTCCTCAGGAACCCTCTTCTCCAAAAAGGAGAATGTCTCCTCCTGAAGACTTATCTTTTCAGGATTTTTTTAGGGAGGTGGCCAAAGTCCTGTCCATCTCAGTGACCTCTGAGACTGAACCTAGAGCCAAAAAATTAGATATCCTACAATATCCTAAGGCTCCTAAAGAGGCAGCCACCTTACCAATACATGAGATTCTTTATGAACACATGTTGGGTATATGTGAGACTCCTCTTTCCACCTCCCCTCATTCCAGAAGGTTGGACACCTTGTATCGTGTTCCTCCTTGTCCTGGATTTCATAAGACTCGGCTTCCTCACCACTCCACTGTGGTAGAGTCTGCTATGAAAAAGATCAAGAGTACAAAAAGGCACTCTTCTGCTCCTCCAGGAAGAGAATGCAGAACCCTAGATGCCTTTGGCAGGAAAATCTTCCAGGCCAGTATGCTTGTAGCCAGAATCAACCCCTATAGTCTCTATATGGGGATGTTTCTAAAAGAAGTTAGAGATCATCTGCAAACCTTATCTCCTTTTATGTCAGAAGATGAGAGAAGAATATATCACCTGGCTTAAACATGCGCAGGATGTATCCAAGTATTCCAACCGTGCAGCCTTTGACTCTTTTGAGGGGGTCAGTAGAGCCTCGGCTATTGCCATAGGTGCACGCAGAGTTGCTTGGTTGCAAGCCTCTGATTTGGAATCCTGGGTACAATATGGTCTAGGTAACCTTCCCTGTATAGGCGAAAACCTGTTTGGCAAAGATTGGCAAGCAAAGGCCAACCAGATGGATGCTGAAAATTCTGCTTTAGATAGACTTTCAAAGTCTACTACTGCTCCTTTCAAAAAGAGGTTGTTCAAAAAGGGATCTTTCCCTAAGAAAGGGAAATTTTCTTCTTATGGTCAGGCCTCTTCTCAAGGTCGTTTTGCTACAAAGAGGCAGCAAAAACCCAGGCTGCGAGGACTGCTACGGCCCAACAGCCTCGGCCTCCTCAGGGCCTTTGACTTTCCACTAGAGAACTTAGCCTTTCTGGCTCTAGAACATCCAGAGCCCCTCACCATCCCAGGAAGGTTAGCTCACTTTGCTCCCAGATGGGAACAAATCACAGCAGAGCAGTGGACCCTCTCCATCATAGGGGAAGGGTACAAACTTCATTTCTTAAACCTTCCTCCTCACACCATGGTGAAACAGTTCAATTCTCCAACATCTCTCCTCAACCTTCTAGGTCAAGAGATTGCTACCCTTCTTGTCCAAGGGGCAGTAGAAGAAGTACCCCTTCTTCAACAGGGCTCAGGGTTCTACTCCTCCTATTTTCTCATCCCAAAGAAAACAGGGGGCTACAGACCCATATTAGATCTCAGAGAATTGAACAAGTTTCTATGCGAGGAGAAATTCAAGATCACTTCTCTAGGAACTCTCCTTCCATACCTCCGGAGTCAGGACTGGCTTTGTTCTCTAGATCTCAAGGATGCGTACACCCATGTTCTCATCCATCCTACACACAGGAAATTCCTTCGCTTCCTGTACCAAGGAAAGCACTACCAATACAAAGTGCTTCCTTTCGGTCTGGCCTCTGCTCCAAGAGTGTTCACAAAATGCATGGCAGTAGTAGCTGCATTCCTACGCACTCTAGGAATATTCGTATTCCCATATCTGGACGACTGGCTCATCCGAGCTCCATCCCAGTCAGAGGCCCAGACCTCCCTAGCCTGCACAAAGCGTGTTCTTCAGTATCTGGGACTGGTAATCAACATTCCAAAATCCTATCTTACCCCTACTCAGTCTTTAGAGTTCATAGGGGCCTTACTGGATACCACAACTGCAAGGGTCTATCTTCCCCAGGTCCGTTGCCTACGCTTGGTGCAGTTGACCTCCCAGATTCAGTTAAAATCCCATTTAACTGCTCGAGAGATGTTGCAACTCTTAGGCCACATGGCATCCACGGTGCATGTGGTTCCCTATGCTCGCCTTCACATGAGAGCAGCTCAGTGGACCCTATCCACCCAATGGACCCAGGCATCAGGTTGCCGGTCAGACAAAATAGCAACCTCCAGTCGCCTATTTTGGTCCCTCCACTGGTGGAAGTCCACAGAATCTGTTGCTGGGGTCCCCCTTTCAACAGGTGCTACCCCAAGCAACCCTTACAACAGATGCCTTGCCAAAGGTTTGGTGGGCTCATCTAAAAGATCTCTCCACCCAGGGCATCTGGTCTCCACAGGAGAAATCTCTTCATATCAACCTCTTAGAGCTCAGAGCAATCTTTCTGGCTCTGTCTTCCACACCCTGCTCAGCTACAAGACAGTCCTCATCCACACGGACAATCAGGTAGCCATGTTCTCCGTGAACAAGCAGGGAGGGACTGGCTCTCTGTCACTTTGCAACGAACCTCTGAGATTGTGGGCCTTCGCCAGAGAGCATCAAATCCATCTCATGGCAGTGTATCTTCCAGGGGTTCAAAACTCTTGGGCAGACAGACTCAGTCGAGTTCTGCTTCCGCACAAATGGTCCCTCCATGGGGACCAGATAGCCAGGATTTTTCGGATTTGGGGTACCCCAGACATAGACCTGTTTGCAAGTCCATGGAATGCCAAACTTACCCCGGTTCTGTTCCAGGATTCCATGTCAGGGAGTTCAGGCCAAGGATGCCTTCCTCCTTCATTGGGGGCGAGACTTCCTCTATGCCTTTGCTCCTATTCCCCTCATCCCCAAAACTCTGTTCAAGCTCCAGAGAGACAAGGGGTCCATGATCCTCATAGCACCACTTTGGCCACGCCAAGTGTGGTACCCTCTACTTCTGCATCTCTCTCAAGCTCCCTCCCTAGACCTGGGGTCTGCTCCAGATCTCCTCTCCCAGGAGGAGGGAACCTTGTGGCATCCAAATCCTCAGTCTCTTCATCTCAGGGCCTGGTTGCTGAAGGCCTAGACCTTCAAGATTTACACCTTTCTCAGCAAGTGAAGGATATCCTTCATGCTTCCAGAAAGCCTTCCACCAGACGTTCATATGCTTTTAAATGGAAAAGGTTTTCCATTTGGTGTGCAGAGAAGGGTCTCAACCCTCTTGCAATACCTTTGAATTCTTTACTAGACTATTTACTGCATTTATCACATGCAGGCCTTAAAACAAATTCAATCAGGGTCCATTTGAGTGCTATTGCAGCATCCCTTAAGCCTCTCAATGGACAACCTATTTCCTCTCATCCTCTTATAGCAAGGTTCATGAGAGGCCTTCTTTTGACTAAACCTCCCATTAGACCATCTCCAGTGGCATGGGACTTGAATCTGGTTCTTGGCCAGCTTATGAAGCCACCCTTTGAACCCTTAGCCACTACCTCCTTGAAATTCCTTTCCTGGAAGGTTATTTTTCTCATTGCAGTCACCTCAGCTCGCCGTATCAGTGAGTTGCAAGCTTTAGTGGCTAATCCTCCTTATACAAGGTTCCATCATGACAAGGTAGTCCTCAGAACTAATCCACACTTTATGCCTAAAGTGGTCTCACCTTTTCAGCTGAACCAGGTGGTGTATTTACCTGTCTTTTTTCCAGGACCTCATGCATCAAGTGCAGAGAGGAATCTTCATACCCTGGATTGTAAAAGAGCACTTGCTTTTTACTTACAAAGGACACAGCAACATAGAAAGTCCTCTCAATTTTTTGTTGCTTTTGATCCTTCTCATTTAGGACTTCTAGTCTCCAAGAGAACTCTGTCTAATTGGATTGCTCAGTGTATTTCTTTTGCCTACCAGAGCAAGAATCTTTCTCTGGAGGGCCATGTCACAGCTCACAATGTGAGGGCCATGGCAGCCTCTATGGCTCATCTTAACTCTGTGTCCATCGACCATATCTGTCGAGCAGTCACCTGGGCATCGGTTCATACCTTCACAGCCCATTACTGCTTGGACAAGGACTCCCGCCGGGATGCCTTGTTTGGTCAGGCTGTTCTCAAACACCTGTTCCATACCTAATCAACTCCTACCCCTCCATCCCTGTCTGGATGCCTGAGGTTCATGAGTGCAGGTGGAGCCCTTCTCAGGGACTCACAATCTGGGTGATCTCCCAGGCATCTCTAGCTGGGGAGTCCCCATATGTGAGGACTCATTCCTGCTTTTTCCTGGAGATAGCACAGTTACTTACCTGTAACAGGTGATCTCTGGGAACAGCAGGAATAAGTCTTCACAATCCACCCACCTCCCCTAGGAGTTGTATCTCTCTATCTTTCCTTTCCTCTCTCTCTCTCTTTGTCTCAGCTTTAAACTCGAACTGGAGAGAGGCAGTTAGGAAAGGCGGGAAGGCAGCGCGCAGGCGTTGTGGGATGCTCCCAAAAGCTTTCTTTCAGGATGCTGGGGAGCGTTCCCGCGCAGGCTCCGTCGGTACCGATGATACCCATATGTGAAGACTAATTCCTGCTGTTCCCAGAGATCACCTGTTACAGGTAAGTAACTGTGCTTTCCCACCATAGATCTCTTTGCCAGTCCTCTGAACCGTCAGCTGCCCTGGTTCTGCTCCAGACAACCGTATCCTCTCAGATTAGCAGCGGATGTGTTTCTCATTCCGTGGTCTACAGGCCTCCTTTATGCCTTTCCTCTCACGCCTCTATTGCCCCAGACACTGTTCAAAGTGCTCTGGGACAGAGCCTCGGTAATTCTGGTGGCCCCCAGATGGCCCAGGCAACCGTGGTTCCCACTTCTTTTGCAACTAGCGGTGGACACTCCTCTTCCTCTGGGGATGCAACCAGATCTCCTGTCTCAGGAGCAGGGATCTCTCTTACACCCCAACCTCCAGTCCCTCAATTTGATGGCCTGGCTGCTGAAAGGATAGTTCTAGCACCCTTACTGCTACCTCGAGAAGTGGAGGACGTGGTCTTGGCCTCTAGGAGGCAGTCCACCCAGAAATCTTATGCCCTTAAGTGGCATAGATTCTCTGCCTGGTGTGCTCAACACAATGAGAATCCTTTCTCATGTCTGGTACCAGTAGTGCTGCAATATTTGCGTCACCTCTCCAACCTCAGCCTTAAGTCCAACTCTGTTAGAGTTCATCTTAGTGCTCTTTCAGCGCACCACTCTCCAGTAGAGGGTCATCTCTCTCCATCCACCCTTTGGTGGCTCGCTTCCTCAGAGGCCTGCTTTTGCTTAAGCCTCCAATTTGTCGTCCTATCCCTGAGTGGGATTTAAATGTGGTCTTGCAACAGCTTACTTGCCCACCATTTGAGCCTATGGCTACTTGTCCTTTGTGCTTTCTCTCCTGGAAAGCGTATTTTCTGGTAGCTCTTACCTCCGCAAGGCGAGTGAGTGAGCTTCAGGCCTTCGTATCAGATGTTCCATATACTAGGTTCTATAGGAACAGGGTAGTCTTACGGACTCACCCTAAGTTCCTTCCAAAGGTTGTCTCCTCCTTCCACCTCAATCAGGAGGTGGTTCTTCCAACTTTCTTTCCCAGGCCGCATGCCAGCCTGGCTGAGATGGTCTTGCATACCCTGGACTGTAGGAGGGCGTTGTCCTTCTACCTTGACTGTACACGGGAGCACCGGAGGGCTGTTCAGCTCTTCGTCTCTTTTGACCCCAATAAGTTGTGGTTACCTGTCTTCAAGCGTACCCTGTCCATTTGGGTAGCAGACTGTATCACCTGGGCTTACAGGGCAGCCGGCCTCTCCTTGCAGGGTCGAGTTATGACTCACCGCGGCAGGGCAAAGGCTGCATCAGTATCTCCGCTCTGTTCCGTTGGCAGACATCTGCTGGGTCGCTACTTGGTCTTCAAGCCAGACTTTTGTGGCCCACTACTGCCTCGAGAGGGAGTCCCGCAGGGACAGTGCTTTCGGACAGGCGGTACTCCAGAATCTCTTTGGGGTTTAGGCAACTCCTATCCTCCGGCCCTGGTGTTGGGCTACCGTTCGGGGGCGTTCTCGGAGAAGATTCTTTTCTCATGTGCTGAGGCTCTAGAGGGAGCTCATTTTTTCAGCTTTGGGTCTCTGGTAGCCTTAAGCTGGGGAGTCCCATATGTGAGGACTGACTTCCTGCTTGGTCCTGGAGAAAGAGTAGTTGCTCACCTGTAGCAGGTGTTCTCCAGGAGCAGCAGGGATCAGTCCTCACAACCCTCTCTCCTCCCCTTGGAGTTGCAGTCATATGATTCATTTTGTTTTTTTGCTGTCTTTTTAGCTATGTCGTCAGACTGAGCAAGATAGCACCCTTGGGCGGGAAGGGGACCGCGCATGTGTGCTGCATTCCCAAAGGCTTTCTTTGAAAGCTGGGGAAATGTTCCGCATGGGGGCTCCGTCGGCGTCGACGTCACCCATATGTGTGGACTGATTCCTGCTGCTCCTGGAGAACACCTGTTACAGGTGAGTAACTACTCTTAATCCGTTCGAAAAAGTCTGACTAAAACCGAATGTATGAAAACTGAAGTAATATTTCCCATAAGAAATAATGTAAATCCATTTAATCTGTTCCAGACACCCAAAAATATTAACAAAAAATACATTTTATAGATAACTATTTTTACATACAGAAAACAATGAGAAATAAATATAAATGACTAATGAAATGGATAAATGAACATTTAACATCACTTTTACCTTTATTGAAGACTCTTGTTGGCATATGGAAGACAGTCAATCAGCAAGAGAATCAAAATAAAGAAAATCCCACTTCTGGCCACAAGATGGTGCTCCATTTTCAACTGTACGAAAACTAAGACAATGTACGAAAACTGGGACAAAATCTTGATGAAAAAAGTCAACGAAAACCGAATCATACGAAAACTAGGGCATATGAAAACGGAGGTTTGATTGTACTGTTAGGGGGCCGGTGCCCTCAGCAGAAAGCAAATCCCTGGTGGCCCAGTGGCCACGATTCCTCCCCCCCCCTCACCCCCTGCCTAACCAAAATTAGCCCTGGTGGTCCAGTGGTCTCAAACCTCTATCCCCCTCCCCCCCCCCCCCCCCCCGATACCGTTACAAATAGCTTTTTTTTTTTTTTTTTTTCTTTCAAGAGGGCACCTAGCCCTGCTTGGTGCCTCCTGGGATGCACCGGGTGGGGTCAGACTGCCATATAAGGCTTTTCTACCTCATGACAGTCTGACCCCCCACGCGCGGCCAGGCACTGCCATTTTTCAAGATGTCGCCACAAGAGCAGGAGCACTTGGGCAGCGCTGTTTCTCATTTGTAAAGGTACTGTGGAAGGGGGGGGGAGATTAGGGGCCACTGGGCCACCAGGGATTCGCTTTCTGTTGGGAGCACTGGCCCCCGACAGTATTTTGATGGCATCGGGTGCTTTCCCTGATGTCTGGATCATCTGAGGGGAAATGTCAAATTCTCCTCAGATCTAGGCATCGGGGAAATACTGTCAGAGGCTCGTGCTAGATGTTTGCCACCTCAAGACCAGATGTTAGAGATATTGGTGCTAAGGCTGTTTGCGAAGTCCTCTGTGTTTTTCTGCATCAGGCACAGGCAGTATTTGCATGCCATTTTATTATGTGTAGCTCATTTGCCTCTAATTTAAATAAATTTGAATACTCTGTTAATTGTGTGCTAGTTTTTCCTTTATTGTTTATGTGCATGTCCGTCTCTTTTCTGCATTTGGCTGTGGCAGGTGTGCTTAAAAGTGGCATTATCTATGCTTAAAGGCTGTACTAGTTTTCTGCATCAGTCCACATATGTGTTCTCTGCACATCTTCCTGTTTCTCCAGTCTCCCTGCCTGCTTCTCCTCTGCGCCCCCCCCCCCCCTGCGCCCCACTGAGGTGAGTTGAAGTGGCAGGCCTTATATCTTTTTTTTATTTATTTATTCATACTTCTATACTGCAGCATCTGGTGATGCCCCTTGCGGTGTTTGTCCAGTGTTTACATTTTTTACATGATATGGCTAAATCCTGCCTTGTGCAATTCACAAGATTTCCTTATCCTGCTAGACCAATCCAGATAAGTGGATTATGTTCCCTTGCTAGTAAGTGGAGGCAGACTTGAGGACATCACTGAAAGTTGCTCCTCATCACTTGGTACATCCTCTGGTGCAACACTGATAAAGGCAGAAAATACTGACTTCTAGCAGGAAGCAAGGTATGTGGACTGGTGCAGCAGTGAGGCTAGGCCTGACTTTCCTGGCCTATATTAGTGTAGTGGTGGTTGAATCTGGTAAGGCCCCAATGTTGCTCGGAGCTCATGTATGACTAGGGTTGCCAACTTTTTCACCGAGAAAAACCTGACACCTGTGGCTCGCCATGCTCCACCCATTCTCCGCCCCTAGTCCCACCCCTGCCCCGCCCACAGCCCCACCCACAAAAATTACCGAGGATAAGTGTAGGCTAACTCCCTTGGTCAGATAATAATTAAACTTGGGAACCCCAAAAGCCAAACATGAAATGTAGAACACTGAAGAAATAAAACTATAAAGTAATTTCCTCTTGCACTAAACAGAAACGCAAAGATGTTAGCAATACACACTTCCCAGACCAGACATATTCCATTTAATAAATTCAAAATAAAAAGTATTTTTCTACCTTCTTTTTGGGCATTTTATTTTTCAGTTGCAATTGCTCCAGTCACTTCCTTCTGGTTTCTTCGTGTCTTCTGTGAGCTATCCATTTGTCCTTTCTTCTCTTCTAGATGTTTTCCATTCTCTCTCTATATCTGCTTTAACATACTGATCATTTCCCTTTTGCTCTTTCCCCATTCCTTTATCATCCACTCAAATTTCACCCTTCCATTCTCAATCCCCTTACTCTCCCAATACCCGGCCCATCGTAGACTTTTCTTCCACACAAAATATCTTTTCCCCTCTCCATTCTCATTCACATCCCCATCCCCTTCTAGTCCTCCCCCAAAATCAGCTCCCTTATAGTTCTAGACCCACCCAGTATCCACTCCCTTCTAGTCCCATTCTCCCATGCCCCCACATCAGCCCATTTCCAGTCCTATTCTAGCCCATCACCCATTTTCAGTCCAAGCTCCCCCCATCAGTCCATTTCTAGTCCTATTCCAGCTCCTCGTCAGCCCATTTCCAGTCCTAGCCCCACATATGCTCTTTTCTAGTTGCATTCCAGCCCCCCATCAACCAATTTCCACTCCAAGCTCCCCATCAACCAGTTTCCAATCCTAGTCCCCTCGTCTGCCCACTTCCAGTCCTATTCCAGAGCCCATTTCCAGTACTATTCCAGCTCTTCATCAGCCCATTTCCAGTGCTAGCCTTCCCATCACAGGCCATTTCCAGTCCTAGCCCCCCCCCCCCCATCACAGCCCATTTCCGGTCCTAGTCCCCCCCCCCACCATCACAGCCTATTTGCAGTCCTAGCCCCCCACCATCACAGCCCATTTGCAGTCCTAGCCCCCCACCATCACAGCCTATTTGCAGTCCTAGCCCCCCACCATCACAGCCTATTTGCAGTCCTAGCCCCCCACCATCACAGCCCATTTGCAGTCCTAGCCCCCCACCATCACAGCCCATTTGCAGTCCTGCCCCCCCCCCCCATCACAGCCTATTTCCAATCCAAGTCCCCCCCCCATAGCCCATTTCCAGTCCAGGTCCCCCCCATAGCCCATTTCCAGTTCAGGTTCCACCCCCCCCCCCCCCCATAGCTAACTTCCAGTCCAGGTACAGCCCATCCAGTCCTTGGCCCCCCCCCCCCCATCCAACGCCCATTTGTGGTCCTAGCCTCCCCCCCATCACAGCCCATCCAGTCCTTGCCCCCCCCCCCCCGACCAGCCCCGCAGCTGTCTGAGGTGCTTTAGAGGGAACCGGGGAAGCCTGCGCAAGGCCCCAGCTCCCTCTGTACAAACGCCAGCATGAAGATCCTTTTCCTTCACGCTGGCAGTTGTTTCTGTGAAGCTGTGAATGCTGGGAAAGGTTAAAGGGCCTTTAACCTTTCCCAACAATCATGGCTTCACATAAACAGCCGCCAGCGTGAAGGAAAAAGATCTTCACGCTGGTGGTTGTACAGAGGGAGCCATCGGGGCCTCACGCGGGCTTCCCTGGCTCCCTCCCCCACGGACTTCGGGAATCGTGAGGAAAGCTGTTTTTTTTGCTCTGGCCGCTCCCGATCTTGCGGCCAGAGCAAAAAAAATGGCTTTTCAAGGGCTGTTTTTACATCTCTGCCGGTGGCCGGCCTGGCCATTGAAAAACCGGCCAGGCCGGCTGAAAACCGGCTGGTTGGCAACCCTATGTACAACCAGGTCTTCTAGAGCAGACAGCTGCCCTGGGTCTATGCTGTTTCACACAGGTTACCAGTGCTTGGTGGGCCAGAAGATGGGCAAGAGAACCCCCCCCCCCCCCCCCGCAGAGGTGTGTCTAATTTGAGCCAAGGTCCCCTTCCCTCTTGCTGTCTTTATCTGCATGCCTTGAATGTTTCACGCATTTTTTTCTCCTAATGCTTTCAATGGGGGAGGTATCTGGCTCTCAGTTGCTTTTAATAAAGAAGCTTCAAATTTTAAAAAAAAAAAAAAGGGGGTGGGGGGAGGGTACAGATCACGATTTGTAGCTGCGCCTTTGAGGTTTGCATGAGCATTCAAAGCTTCCCTACTCAGGTTTCCCTGATCAGCCCCACAGGCTGGTGGGTTCCCTTTTCGGGATTCCCTTTTCTCTATGGTACTAGCTCTTTTCTTTAGACAAGTAGGGTAATGCAGGCATACTCCATTAGTGACATCCCTGACAGAGCCAAGTGCTTGGCTCTCCCCAGCTCAGAAATCTTTTAGATTTCTGAGCATGCATATACCTTCCTATCTTGGTTGAACTGCACCTGAGCTGCCAGGATTTTCCTGATCATAGCCATCTTCATCACAGCTCTACCCTTCCTTTTTTGTCCATTGGGAAAATAACAAAAAAAGAATTAGGTCTTCTCTCTCTCAACCACTACTGAAGTAGCATGAAGCATGTTAAACTAAAAAAAAAAAAAAATTGTACCCAGACAAATGGAATGCTGTGATCACACCAGCCTGACCCTGGCCACCTTCTCATGGCAACCCAAGAGCATGGCACTCTGGCTCTCCCCCATCTACGCTCCATCAGGGGCCAGACAACACATGAATGGAAGCTCCTAGGGCAGCCATGCCACCGGAGGCAAACTTCTCCCAGCTCTGGCTTAATCACCACATGCACTGGCTTGAGTCTGCAAGCTTTGTGCATCTACACTTCTGCCTCATCTGGATCTTCTAGCCTGCTCCACAGAGCCTAAGATCATCTGCCCAAAGCTAAACTGAGCTCAGCAGGAGGCAAAACCAAACAAAGTCAATCTTCCAATGAACTTTCTTCACAAAGGTATTGCATGGAGGCATGGAAGACACCGTGGCTGCACTGTCCAGTAAACACAGCAGTATCCTCAAGAGGCAAGCTCTGGGGAACCCCAGCTATGGAGAGGACCCCCTCCATAATGCCCGGGCTCCAAGATGTTTCCATACCTGTGCTGATTCCTAAGCATCTTGCACAACCAACTAAAACAGCTCCTGACCCTAACACTTCCCTCATCTCCTTGTTGAGATTTTGTTCATGTTAGCACTGCCATCCTGCAAGCAACTTCTTCTCCAAAGGAAAACCCTCCCTCCCTCTCTTCTGGGGCCTGCCCAATATAGCACTTCATGCGAGGATACAGACAACATCCAGAGATATCCCCGCAACAGGTAAACAGGTATGTTCTTCCATCCCTTGAGGGTGACACCTGCTCCCTTCCCAATGCATCCTGCTCTCACCACTGGAGAGAAGCCTCATTTCTTGCTGGAGAGGATGCTTCCACCTCCCCCCCCCCCCCAATCCCTATTCAACTACCGGAAGAAGACACAAATGAAGACTAATCCTATCCTGAATTTTTGCAGAAGTTCTCCAGGGTGCTCGCCCTCAGCGACTCCGGCTAGCAAGCGCAACTTCAAGTCCATCCTTGGGACTTGCAGCTCCCCCAAGGAAATTATAGCCTTGCTAGTCCATCAAATCTTTCAAGATCTCCAGACTTCCATCTGGAAGACCCCAGTTATCTGTACATGCTACTTTCCCTTAAATAGAAAGCCCTGTCTTCCCTGAGGTTTTGACTACTTACAGTTGCCCTGTCAATTTGTGGTGTGAGAGGCAGTCCTGAAAAAGGCCCAAAACTCAGGCACACCCACTGTCTGACAAGAACTTGAGAATGATGGATGCCATCGGTAAAATGTCATACCAAAGTAACCTCTTTGCCATGAGGATTTTGGCACACCAACTCTAGATCCTGCACTGCCACTATGATCTCCTACAACTGAATGATCCATTAGTCTTGTCTGTAGAGGTGCAGGTCCTGCTGTGAGCCAACCTCCATGAATCCTTGTATTGTTATCCGAGCTACTTACGATGCCTATGCTGCGGTCACAGCTATGTTTTCCAGATACCACTTGGCTAAGAGTGTCAGGGCTTTAGAGGATTTGCACGAGTGCTTAGCAGACATGCCTTGCCAAGATGACAACCTATTTGGCTCCAAGGTACAGGAAGCTGTTTTTGAAATGAAAGATCATTTGTCTATGGAAAGGGAGCTTTCGGTGCAGCCTGCAGAATCCATGTCAGTTTCAACTGTCTCAGCTTCCCTAATTCTGGAGGTCAACCAGGCAATTTTCTTACCAGTCTTTCTGGGACCACATGCTGACCCTGCAGAGAAGGCCCTCAATTCCCTAGTTTGCAGAAGGGCTCTTAAGTTATCTGCAAGCTGCAGAGGACTTGCAACTATCTTCGCAGCTCTTCGTTACATACAGTACCAACAATCAGGAGGGCCGGCTTAAGCTTTACGCTCCCTCTAGCTGTCACATCTATTTAGCTTTGTCCATCCTGCTTTTGCTGCCCTCCAGAAGTTGCTGCCCTAGGCAACTGCCTAGTTTGCCTAGTGGTTGGGCTGGCCCTGCTTTCTGGATAACTGCATCTCCTTCTGTTACACTCATGCTCAACTGCAACACCCAGGGATGCCTCCGAGCTAAAGCAACATGTATAGCCAGCCTCACTTCTATTTCTGCAGAGGACATTTGCAAGGCAGCCATATGAATGTCTATCCACATCTACTAAGTTTAGACCATTCCTCAGCATGGGAGTCCTCCACAACCTGTTAGCAGCTTAGCTATCACATCTCAACCTCCCAAACTGCCACAAGCCACAGACTTTTTTCCAAGGGGCATCCCTACAGTCTGACTTCACCAACAGTGTGCACCTATAACCTCCTGCTTGTCTTCAGAGAAAGCATACTTAACTGTAACTGGGGTTCTCTGTAGACAACAGGGGTATGCAGTCACATTCTCCCTCCTGCCATTCCTGCAAAAGAGAAGCAGCAAAGAAAGGAAGAGAAGGAAGGACATTACCAACGTCATCCTTCAGTCAAATAAAATAAAATAGCACCTGCAAGACAGAATAGACCAAGCAGCCTCCACCCTGCTCAGCTATCTTTCTTTATTAGGTTTCTTAATAGACACCACCTTTGGAGACCATCAGGGCGGTTTACAAAGTTGCAGAATGCACAGAAACGGCCCAAAGGCCAGGAAACAGAAAGGAACACTTGAGGCAGGCATTGAGCGGCTAGAGATCGGGGGGAGGAAGGGGATGTGTTACAGAGGAGAATATATATCATTGGCATAATACGCGGATATACCGGATTGCTGCACTAGAAGGGTGAGAGGGGTGCAGGGACCGAATCCTGCGCAACCCCGCAGGATAGGGGAAGGGAGGCAGAAGTAGCAGACGTGGAAACTAAGGAGAGAGAGCAGGAGTAAAAAAAAAAAAAAAAGTGAAGCCAATGGGAAAAGGACACCTTGGAGACCCACATCCTGGAGTAGGGAAAGTAGAATAGTGTGGTCCACAAGATGATATGAACTGGCAGCTCAGGTGTGGGTTGACCAAGGTGGAAAGGTGCATGCATTCTCAAAAGTCCAAAAGGCTTCTCTGAACTAGGGGAGAGCCAGGCACTTGGCTGCCCTGGAGACGTTGGCTCCATTCCCCTGCTATCTATGGAGAACCTCTGATCTCCAGGAACAAGCAGGAATGAGTCTTCACATATGGGTACGTCGGTACCGACAGAGCCTGCGTGGGAACGCTCCCCAGCGTCCAATCAGAAAGCTTTTGGGAGCATCCCACAGCGCCTGCGTGCTGCCTTCCCGCCTTTCCAACTGTCTCGCCTCAGTTCTTTTTCTGCGGAGCCAGCAGGTCGTGTTCCTGTCACCGCAGAAGAATTTCATTATTTTTTCTTTATTTCTTTTCTGTACGCGCCTGCCTTCCTCGACGCTGTACTGGTACCGCCGGTTCTTATTCTTCAAAAAAAAAAAAAACTCTTTTTTTCTTCAGGTGTGCTTCAGTTTTGGGCCTTAGGCCCAAAACCTTCTTCCTTAAATATGGAAAAACCTGCCTCAGGTTTTAAGAAGTGCACAAAATGTGGCGGTACTCTATCCGTCACCGACACCCATGACTGGTGTCTCATGTTTAGGCCCTGACCATTCCATTAAAGATTGTGTGTCCTGTTCTATGATGTCTGAGAGGTCGACAGAACCGAGCTGCCAAGCTCAGTACCCTGTTTCCCTCTGATGCGGCTTCGGTGGCATTGACGTCTTCCAGGGCTGCTTCTTCCTCACATGGATCTCAGGTAACTAAACATAAATCCAGCCGTCCTCGAAGGGCAAATCTCCTTCTAAGCATCGAGATGCCTCTGGCCTTGCCCTCGAGGATTCTGCACTGGCAAAATTACCCCGGCGGGAGGCTTCGGCTTCTAAAGCATCATCGGGGTTCCAGGACGATCTAGATGGCGTGGCCTCAACAGATCTCCTTGTGCCATGCTCTGGGGTACCGGTGGCCTCCACGGGTACCGACTTCCAGGCATTGGCATTGTTGATGGATCAGAGGATTCTGTCCATGGAACGCAGTCTGGCAGCATTCCTTGTGGCATCGATGCCCGTGGTACCGCAACAGACTACTCCGCAGGTACCGGCTTCGGTATCACCATCGGTACTGATTCCAGTACCGGTGGCATCGGCATCGGTGTCAGCCATGCCGGTACCCTGCCCTCTGCAGCCCTCCGGTACCGATATCCTGGTACTGATGATTCCTGATACCGACCCCGGTCGGTACGGGTATCGGGCTTTGCAAGAGCATCTCGACAGACGATACTTCGATTCCTCTGACTCGGAGGATTCTGAAGAGTCTGTCGATGCAGCGATGCTTCTTCCACAGGAGGAGTCCTCTCCTAAACGAAGGATGTCTCCTCCAGAAGACTTGTCTTTTCAAGACTTTATCAGAGAGGTGGCTCGGGGTCTCTATTACAGTAGCCCCAGAGTCAGAGCATAGAGCTAAGGAGTTAGATATTTTACAATATCCTAAAACTCCTAAAGAGGCAGCTACCTTGCCTATTCATGAGATTCTGTATGATCTCATGTTAAGGATGTGGAAGGCACCTCTAACCACCTCTCCTCATTCTCGCAGGTTGGACACCATGTATCGTGTCCCTCCTTGTCCTGGTTTCCATAAAACTCCGCTTCCTCACCACTCTATTGTGGTTGAGTCTGCAATGAGAAAGATTAGAAGTGCTAAGAGACATGCCTCTGATCCTCCAGGACGTGAATGTAGAACCCTGGATGCTTTTGGTAGAAGAGTCTTCCAAGCTTCCATGCTTGCTGCGAGAATTAATTCTTAGTCTCTACATAGGTATGTTCTTAAAATAAGTCACTGACCATTTGCAGACTTTAAGTCCTTTTATGTCTGACAATAAAAGGCAAGAATTTCTCTCTGGGCTCAAACATGCCCAGGATATCTCCAAATTCTCCAACCGTGCAGCTTTCGACTCCTTTGAATGCGTAAGCAGAGCCTCAGCTATAGGTGCACGTAGGATTGCTTGGCTTCAAGCATCTGATTTGGAGACCTGGGTCCAAGATGAATTGGGAAATATCCCTTGTACAGGTGAAAATCTGTTTGGTAAGGATTGGCAAGCAAAAGCCAATCAGATGGATGCTGAAAATTCTGCTTTGGATAGACTATCCAAATCTACGGCTGCTCCTGCTAAGAAAAGGTTGTTTAAGAAAACACCTTTTTCTAAAAAGGGAAGATCCTATCCTGCTTATAGTCAGAGAGCATCTTCAGCAGCTCAGTTCCCTTCCAAACGTCAGCAATCCTCCAAACAGACCAAGGCAAAGGCGGCAAGGCCTGCTTCAGCCCAGCAGTCTCAGCCCCCTCAGGGCCTTTGACTTTCTGCTAGAGAACTTAGCCTTCCTGGCTCTAGAAGGACCAGAGCCCTCCACCATTCCAGGAAGGTTATGTCACTTTGCTCCCTGATGGGGGCAAATCACAGCAGAACATTGGACACTCCATCATAAGAGAGGGGTACAAACTTCATTTTTCCAGCTTGCCCCCTCTCACAAGAGTGCACCAGTTCAATTCTCCAACCGCCCTCCTCAACCTGTTAGAGCAGGAGGCTGCCACTCTTCTAGCCCAAGGGGCAATAGAGGAAGTGCCTTCTCAACAAGGCACAGGGTTCTACTCCCCCTATTTTCTTATCCCAAAGAAAACAGGGTGCTTCAGACCCATTTTAGATCTCAGAGTTGAAAAGATTCCTAGTCAAGGAAAAATTCAAGATGGTTTCTCTAGGAACTCTGCTGCCATACCTTCAGAGTCAGGATTGGCTTTGTTCTCTAGATCTCAAGGATGCGTACACTCATGTTCTCATCCATCCAACTCACAGAAGGTTCCTTCGGTTCTTTTTCCAGGAGAAGCACTATCAATGCAGAGTGCTCCCCTTTGGCCTGGCCTCTGCACCAAGGGTGTTCACGAAATGCATGGTAGTGGTTGCTGCTTTTCTGCGCACCCTGGAAATATTTGTCTTCCCCTATCTGGACGACTGGCTCATTCGAGCTCCCACTCAGAGGCCAAGACTGCTCTAACCTGCACAATGCGTATCCTTCAATATTTAGGGCTGGTAATAAACATCCCAAAATCCAATTTGATCCCTACTCAGTCCCTGGAGTTTATAGGGGCATTGCTGGATACCACAAAGGCAAGGGCCTTTCTTCCCCAGGCCCGCTGCCTTCGCTTGATGCAGTTAGCTTCTCAAGCAGAGTTGAAACCCCTACTAACTGCTCGAGAGATGTTACAGTTGCTAGGCCACATGGCTTCCACCGTTCATGTGGTACCATATGCTCGCCTTCACATGAGAGCAGCTCAGTGGACTTTATCCACCCAATGGACCCAGGCATCAGGGTGCCTGTCAGACAAAATAGCAAACACAAGTCGCCTCATTTTGTCCCTCCAATGCTGGAAGTCCCCTCAAAACCTCTTGCTGGGGTGTCCTTTTCAACAGTCTATACCCCAGACAACTCTTACAACAGATGCTTCTCCAATGGGCTGGGGAGCTCATCTTCAAGACCTCTCCACCCAGGGCATCTGGTCCCCACAGGAGACTTGTCTCCACATCAATCTCTTGGAGCTCAGAGCAATCTTCCTTGCTCTATGACTTTTCCACACCCTGCTCAGCCGCAAGACAGTCCTTGTCCACACGGACAATCAGGTAGCCATGTTCTACCTAAACAAGCAGGGGGGAACTGGCTCTCTGTCGCTTTGCAACGAAGCTCTGCAACTATGGGCCTTCGCCAGAGAGCATCACATTCATCTTCTGGCAGTCTATCTTCCAGGGGTTCAATACTCTTGGGCAGGCAGACTCAGTCGAGTTCTGCTTCCACACGAGTGGTCCCTACATATGGACCAGGTGTCAAGAATTTTTCAAATTTGGGGAACGCCGGACATAGACCCCTTTGCAAGTCCGTGGAATGCCAAACTTCCCCGGTTCTGTTCCAGAACTCCGGCTCAGGGGGCTCAGGCAAGGGATGCTTTCCTCCTTCACTGGGGTCAAGACTTCCTGTATGCCTTTCCACCCATTCCCCTAATTCCCAAAACCCTATTCAAGCTTCAGAGAGACAGAGACACAGTCCACATGATTCTCATAGCTCCACATTGGCCACGGCAAGTGTGGTACCCTCTGCTTCTACATCTCAAGCTCCCTCCCTAGAGTTAGGGTCTGCTCCAGACCTCCTCTCTCAAGAGGATGGAAAATTGTGGCATCCCAATCCCCAGTCTCTGCATCTCAGGGCTTGGTTGCTGAAGGCCTAGATCTCCAGGATCTTCCTCTTTCTCAACAAGTGAAAGATGTTCTTCATGCTTCCAGAAAACCTTCCACTAGACGTTCTTACACCTTCAAGTGGAAAAGGTTTACCATCTGGTGTTCTGGAAGGGGTCTTAACCACCGGTCAATACCTCTGGAATCGTTACTGGAGTATCTCCTGCATCTGTCTATTGCAGGCCTTAAGACAAATTCAGTAAGAGTCCATCTGAGTGCTATTGCAGCTTCACTCAAGCCTCTAAATGGACAGTCTGTTTCCTCTCATCCCCTTGTAGCAAGGTTCATGAGAGGCCTCCTTTTAACAAAGCCTCCCATTAGACCATCACCGGTGGCATGGGACTTAAATTTGGTTCTTGGTCAGCTTATGAAGCCGCCTTTTGAACCTTTAATCTACTACCTCCTTAAAATACCTTTCTTGGAAGGTTATCTTTCTCATTGCAATCACATCAGCACGCCGCATCAGTGAATTGCAAGCACTAGTAGCTAATCCACCTTATACAAGGTTCCATCATGACAAGGTGGTCCTTAGGACTAATCCACACTTTATGCCTAAGGTGGTCTCACCTTTTCACCTCAACCAAGAGGTCTACTTACCTGTCTTTTTCCAGGGCCTCATGCATCAAGTGCAGAGAGGAATCTTCATACCCTGGACTGTAAAAGAGCTCTGGCTTTTTACTTAGAGGACACAGCAACATAGAAAGTCTTCCCAACTCTTTGTTGCTTTTGATCCTTCTCATTTGGGACAACCAGTCTCCAAGAGAACTCTTTCCAACTGGATTGCCCAATGTATTTATTTCGCCTATCAGAGCAAGAACATTTCTCTGGAGGGCCATGTCACAGCTCACAATGTGAGAGCCATGGCAGCCTCAATGGCTCATCTGAACTCTGTGTCTATCGATGACATCTGTCGAGCAGCCACTTGGGCCTCAGTTCATACCTTCACAGCCCATTACTGCTTAGACAAGGACTCCCACCGGGATGCCTTGTTTGGTCAGGCTGTTCTCAAACACCTGTTCCATGCTTAATCAACTCCTACCCACCATCCCTCATGGGATGCCAGAGATCCAGGTGGGGAAGTGCAGCCCTGTCCCAGGAACACACAACTTCTGGGGTCTCTCCCTGGCATCAAAAGCTAGGGAGTCCCCATATGTGAAGACTCATTCCTGCTTGTTCCTGGAGATAGCACAGTTACTTACCTGTAACAGGTGATCTCTGGGAACAGCAGGACTGTCTTCACAACCCATCCACCTCCCCTGGGAGTTGTCTCTCTCTATCTCTCTTCCTTTCCCTCTCTCTCCCTCTTTGTCTCAGCAATAAAGCTCAACTGAGGAGAGACAGTTGGAAAGGCGGGAAGGCAGCACGCAGGCACTGTGGGATGCTCCCAAAAGCTTTCTGATTGGACGCTGGGGATCGTTCCCGCGCAGGCTCCGTCGGTACTGACGTACCCATATGTGAAGACTTATTCCTGCTGTTCCCAGAGATCACCTGTTACAGGTAAGTAACTTTGCTTTATAGATAAGCAACTTTTTTTTTTTTTGTGGTCTTTATAGTTTCTTTTTTCCATTGCCACTGCAGTATCCAGCCATACAGTCTGCTTCACCTAGCATTTTTCACCACAGCTGCTGCTTTTTGCCCCATTTATAGCTGCAAAGCATGGGGGAGTCTCTTCACATTCTGGGGCCCCCATTGCAGACACTTCAGATGGTGGCTTGAGTATGGCAAGTGGCCTTCAGCCTTCAAACAGGCTGCAGTCACACCCAGGGCCGGGTGAACAAGAATGTTTGCACAGGGCCCCGCATTTCAGGGGGCCCTCACAAACAACATCCTGAAAACCGGCGGCAGGCAGGGCGGCTTTAGAGGGAGCTGGAGAGGCCCCGGCTCCGTCTAACAGCTTCTTTTCACTTGAGCAGCTGTATGGATGTTTAGAACGCTGCCGCGCTGAGCGTGGGGAACAGGAAGTCCCCTTTGACCTTAGCGTGGCAACTTTGTAAACGTCAGTACAGCTGCCGAAGTGAAGGGAAAAGGCGCGCTTCACTTCGGCAGCTGTAGAAGTGAGCCAGGGCCTCTCTGGCTCCCTCTTAGCTAGCCATGGGGCTCTTCGGGAGGGGAGGGGGGGTGCTTGGACTGAAAATGGGCTGGAGGGGTGCTAGTACTGAAAATGGGCTGGGGGGGTTACTAGGACTGGATGGGCTGTGGGGGGTTGCTAGGACTGAAAATGGACTGGGGGGTTGCTAGGACTGAAAATGGACTGGGGAGGGTTATTAGGACTGGAAATGGGCTGGGGGAGTTGCTAGGACTGCAAATGGGCTTGAGTGGAGGCGGGCTTGAACTGCAAATAGCTGATGGGGAGGGGGGCTTGGAATGGAAATGGACTGAGTGGAGGGGAGCTAGGATTGGAAATGGGCTGATGGTGGGGCTAGGAAAGGACTAGAAATGGGCTAATGGGGGGCTGGGATTGGAAATGAGCTGATGGAGGGGCTCGGATAGGACTGGAAATGGGGGAGCTAGGACTGAAAATGGGCTGATGGTGGGGCTAGGATAGGATTGGAAATTGGCTGATGGGGGGCTAGGACTGGAAATGGGCTAATGGTGGGGCTAGGATAGGATTGGAAATGGGCTGATGCGGGGCTAGGACTGGAAATGGGCTGATGCGAGGACTAGAAGGGAGCGGATGCTGGGTGGGGCTGGAACTAGAAGGGAGCTGATGTTGGGGGAGGATTAGAATGGGATGGGACTGGGAGAGTGAAATGGAGAGGGGAAAAATATTTTGTGTGGGAGGGAAGAAAAATCTACAATTGGCTGAGTATTGGGAGAGTTAGTGGGGATTGAGAATGGAAGGGTAAAATTTGAGTGGATGAAAAAGGAATAAAGAAAGAGATGAAGGAAAGAGCAAAAGGAGAAAGGGTTAGTATGTTAAAGCAGATGTAGAGAGAGAATGGGAAAAAAACTAGGAGAGAAGAAAGGACAAATGGACAGCAGACGATGGAGAGTTAGCAGAAGACACGAAGAAACCAGAAGAAAGTGGCTGGAGCAATTGCAACTGAAAAAAAATTGCACAAAAGGTAGAAAAATCTCTGTTTTGAATTTATTAACTGGACTATGTCAGCTCTGGGAAATGTGCATCGTTAACTTCTGCACATTGTTTAGTACAAGAGGAAATTAATTAATAGTTTTATTTCTACAGTGTTGCACATTCAAAGTTTGGCTTTTGGGGTTCCCAGTTTGTCTTCCTATTTCTAAATTGTGATTCCTTGTTATTTGTTTGGTGATGGTCTATGTTCTGCATGTGTAACTGAGCTGAGGTATTCTGTTTATGTAGTTTCTATTTCACATTGCTACTTGTTCTCTTTCCCCGGTAGGTCCATGTATTCTCTGAAAAGTATTGGTTTAATATTTGCAGTGTTGCCTTTTGATAGGTAGAGTACGGTGCTTTGTGAGTCCTGGTAGTTCTCCAGGACCAAGCAGGAAGTCAGTCCTCACATATGGGTGACATTGACGTTGATGGAGCCCTTGCGGAGCATTTCCCCAGCTTTCTATGTAAGCTTTTGGGAATACTGCACGCATGCGCGGTCCCCTTCCCGCCTAAAGGTGCCATCTTGCTCAGTCTCTCTTTTTCCGTGGAGCCCGTCGGACGTTTGTCCTGGAAAACAGATATTTTTTTTTCCTTTGAATCCCTGCGATTTCTTTGCGGTTTTTTCTCCGGTTCGACGCCGGTTCCCCTTCTCGCCGGGTTCGGTACACCAGTATCGAGCCCGATCTTATTTTTCGGTTTTTGCCCTTCGTGGCTGGCGTTCTCGCCCTTTTTTTTCTTTTTCCCTGGACCGCCGGTCTTTTGACCTCGCGGGGGCTTTTTTTTCCCCGATGGCTTCCAGTGGTTTTAAGAAGTGTGATCGGTGCAAGAAACTGTCTCTCCCCGACACACACGACTGCTGCCTTCGGTGCCTCGGTCCTGATCATGATCCTAAGATCTGTGGACCGTATGAGAAAATGTCCACTAAGGCACTGCGAAGTCGTCAGCACCAAAAGGAAAGGCTTTTCTCTGATTCGGCCTCCAGCCGGGCCCGGACTTCGTCTGAGGCCTCGACGTCTCAGGAGTCTGACACCAAGCATCGTCGGGGTTCCTCGGAGAGGGGGTTCCCTGAGCAGGAGCGAAAGAGGAAGAAGCGGCTCGCGAGGGCAGCGGCGGAGGAGGTCCCTGGCTCCTCGAGGACTAGGTCTCGGACCCCCAACCGCCATCCCGAGCCCGTGGAACAAGAGAAGCCGTCAAAAATACCTCGAGTGGAGCCGGAGTCTGCTGGACACGTAAGTCCTGTTGTCCTCGAGGACTCTCCTCCCAGGGAGCCGACGTTGGGCCCAGCGCTGCCGGGGCCCGAGTCGGTGGCTGCTGAGTCTCCTGAGCTGGGTCTCAGGCTGACAGCCTTGGAGTGCAGACTGTCTGCCTTGATGGATCAGCAGCGGGTGCTGATGGCCAGCCTTGCTGGCGCATCTGCCCCGACCACCGGAACATCGACGTCGAAGTCGACCCCGGAGACCGAGCCGATACTCGACCATGAAGGCTCGAGGTCGTCATCGGTCACGGTCACCCTCGACCTCCCGGTCGGGACTGAGGGCATCGACGCCGGTGCCTTTGGCGTCAGGGCAGGTGCTGCCGGGCCCCGCGCGGTTGGAACCCGACTCCTCCTCTTCGGACAAGTCCGCCTGGGAGATGGAGGACGAGGAGTCCCCCGATACCTTCAAGACTCGGTGCGTCCCCCGATACCTTCAAGACTCGGTGCGTCCCGTCGGACTCAACGCAGTCTGAGCCCTGTATTAAATCCCCTCCGGAGGATACCCGGTTCTCGGAGTTTGTTCGGGATATGGCCACTGCTTTGGCGATCCCGGCGGACCCCAAGGAGGAGCCGAAGAGCTCGAGGCCCTCCAGTATGACTCTACTTCGAAGGAGGCTTTTACTGTGCCGGTTCCTCCGATGCTGGAACGGCTCCTCTTCCGGATGTGGGAGGCACCGGCCTCGGCGCCGGTTCTAAGCAAGCGGGTCGATTCCATTTATTGACTCCGTAAGAGCCCTGGTTTTCAGAAGGCGCAGCTACCGCACCATTCCATGGTGATGGAATCGGCCATGCATCATCTGAAAAGCCAGAAGATGCACTCCGCGGTGCCCCCCGGCCGGGAGGCCTGGAACCTGGATGCGTTTGGTAGAAAGTGCTTCCAGGGCTCGATGCTTGCTTGCCGTGTCCAGTCTTACCAGCTGTACATGGGCATGTACTTGCGGGACCTGGCAAAGGAGCTTGCCGGGTTCTCTGCTGGTCTCTCAGGGGAACCTTTGCAGAGGTTCAAGTCCTTGTCTTCGGGGATCCGGGAATGCTCTAAGTTCATGTTCTGAGCAGCCTACGATGGCTTCAAGGCCTCGGCCCGTGTTGCGGCAGCCGGCATCGCGGCTCGACTCCAGGCATGGCTGCAGTCATCAGACCTCGAGCCATGGGTTCAGGACAAGTTGTTCGACGACCCTTGCCGAGGTGAGAACCTTTTTGGCAAGCCCATGGCCAAGAAGGCTGCTGAGCTTGAAACCGAGCACCTCACGAGGACAAGGATGTCTAGAAAGACTTCTGCACCTTCACATAAGAAGGGCTCGGGTAAGAAGTCCTTTTACCTGAGAAAGGCGACTGCCTACAAACAGTTCCCACCTTACCAGGCCTCCCCCGCTCCCCCACAGGATCAGCAGGCCAAGGATGCAGGTACATGGGCCCATAGGCAGAAGGCCCCCAAGCCTCCGGCTCCTGCTCCCACTCAGCAGGGTGGGGGTTTTTGATTCCCAAGGCATAGCCTCTCCGTCTCTGCTGTCCCATCCCTGTACAGGAGGTCGACTAGCCCTGTTTGCCCACCGGTGGCCACCCATTACAGGGGACAATTGGGTCTTGAGCATAGTCCACAAGGGCTACATGCTTCATTTTCATCAGTTGCTTCCTCCCTATTTTCCAGGAGAGCTTCCAAGACCTCCTCTCCATACAGCCCTCCTCCTGCAGGAGCTTCAGGGTCTGTTGCGAGACAAGCGGTGGAGCCTGTGCCTCCCCACCTACAAGGTCACAGTTTCTATTCCAGGTACTTCTAGTACCAAAGAGAACAGGGGACCTCAGGCCTATTCTCGACCTCAGAAATCTCAACAAGTTCTTAAAGAAGGAGAAGTTCAAGATGCTTACTCTTGGAACACTTCTGCCCTACCTCCAGCAGGGAGATGGGCTATGCTCTTTAGATCTAAAGGATGCGTACCCTCACATCCTCATTCATCCAGACCACATTAAGTACCTCAGGTTCATTGTGGGAGGAAACCATTATCAGTACAGAGTGCTGCCATTTGGTCTCACCTCCGCCCCCAGGGTCTTTACCAAATGCCTGGCAGTGGTAGCGGCCTACTTAAGGAATCAGGGTATCTTTGTCTTCCCCTATCTGGACGACTGGCTCATCAGGGGTCAGACGTGCCAGGAGGCCAGGCAAGCCACCCTCCGAACAATTTCTCTACTCCAACACCTGGGGTTTGTCATAAACTTCGCAAAGTTCACTTTGCTCCCCTCCCAAAACTTGAAGTTCATAGGGGCAAGGCTAGACTCTCTGCAGGCAAAAGCCTTCTTGCCAGAGGACAGAGCCCAAAGACTGATAACCTTGGCAAACCAGTTTTTCAGCAGGTTACTGGTCTCCGCCAGGCTCTGCCTGAGGCTTCTTGGCCACATGGCTTCGACAGTGCATGTGACTCCCAATGCCAGGCTTCATATGAGGCCTGCGCAATGGTGCCTCAGAACTCAGTGGTCGCAGGCCACAGGGAGTCTCAGCGACAGAGTAAGGGTGTCCAGACCATTCCTGCCCTCCCTACGTTGGTGGCTGCATCCCCCCAACTTACTGAAAGGGGTGCCTTTTCAGCCACCTGGGTTCACAGTGGTGTTGACCACCGATGCCTCCCTGCAGGGCTGGGGAGCACACTGTCTGGGCAAGTGCACCCAGGGCCTGTGGTCTCCCTGGGAGGCCAAGCAGCAACTCAGTCTACTGGAACTGCGGGCTATTCGCTTAGCCCTCAACTTTCTCTCAAACCCTGGCCCACCAGTCTGTCTTAGTACAAACAGACAATCAGGTAGCCATGTTTTATGTGAACAGACAGGGCGGCACTGGGTCCAGGCTCCTTTGTCAGGAAGCGCAGGACCTTTGCTTGTTTGCGCTCAGGCGCAACCTGTTTCTCAGTGCGGTTTATCTTCCTGGCCAGGAAAATTACCTGGCAGACAGGTTGAGCAGTTTTCTGCAGCCCCACGAATGGCAACTCTATCCCATGGTGGTTCAGAAGATTTTCCTGAGATGGGGACTTCCATCCATAGATCTATTTGCCAGTCCCCTGAACAGACAGCTTCCCAGGTTCTGCTCCAGGCAACCGCATCCTCTGCGGCTAGCAGCAGATGCTTTTCTGATTTCCTGGTCCCAGGGCCTCCTCTATGCGTTTCCTCCCACGCCTCTGGTGGCCCGAACCCTGTTCAAGATTCTACAGGACAAGGCCTCGGTCCTTCTGGTAGCCCCCAGGTGGCCGAGGCAACCTTGGTTCCCACTTCTGCTTCAACTGGCAGTGGACACGCCACTACCTCTGGGGTTGCAGCCCGACTGTCTCTCTCAGGACCAGGGGTCTCTTCTTCACCCCAATCTCAAATCTCTCAATTTGATGGCCTGGAAGCTGCAAGGGTAGTTTTGGCTCTCTGGGGCCTCCCTCAGGAAGTTGAGGAGGTCGTCCTGGCCTCTAGGAAGCAGTCCACTAGAAAAACCTATGCCCTGAAATGGAAGAGGTTTTCTGTGTGGTGTCAGCTGCGTACAGAAGATCCTTTCTCCTGTGCTGTACCAGTGGTGCTTCAGTACCTGCTGCACTTATCCAATCAGGTCCTTAAGTCCAATTCTGCTCGGGTCCACCTCTCAGCTCTAGCAGCTCACCACTCACTGGTGGAAGGACACTGTCGGTTCACCCCTTGGTGTCCCGGTTTCTCAGAGGTTTGCTCTTGCTCAAGCCTCCTGTCCGTCTTCCAGCCCCTGAGTGGGAGTTGAATGTGGTCTTGCAGCAACTGACTCGCCCACCTTTTGAGCCGATGGCTACTTTTCCTCTCCGCTTCCTATCCTGGAAGACACTCTTCCTGGTAGCCCTAACCTCGGCCAGGCGAGTAAGTGAGCTTCAGGCCCTGGTCGTTGTCTTCCACAGATGTAGTCAATTTGATTTCTGTACAATCCATTGGGTGAAGTCCATGTACAGTCGGCGCTTGTGTCGCATGGAAAAGAATCCTAAGTGAAAAATTCAGGCAGTATGTGGATATGCATTTAAACTAGAAAAAGGGGGTGATGGATGGGGAAGGTCAAGTTCAGGACGTCACTCCCTGCAAAAGCAGAGTAATGACATCAGAAACAGCTACACTTTTAAGCCACACATCAAAAGCAAGTGGGAAGAAGTGGGCAGAGCAAAATCAATGCAAAATATACGCAAGCCAGTTAAATGCTGGAAAGCAATGAGCACAAATGCTCGAAGCTTAGCCAACAAAGTTCCAGACCTGGTAGCCTTAATGGTGGAAATGGACTTGGACATTGTAGCCATTACAGAAATATGGTTTAATGAATCGCATGATTGGGATGTAGCCATAGCTGGCTATAATCTATTCAGAAGAGACAGAGAAAATGGAAAAGGAGGAGGAGTAGCCTTGTATGTCAAAAGAAATATTAAAGCTACTGAAATGCAGGGGGCATGGGGAAAAGAAGCGCTCTGGATTGTGTTGCAAAGAGGAGATGGTACTGTCATCCATACTGCTGTAGTCTACAGACCTCCAGCTCAATTTGAAGAGATAGATAACGAATTGATTATAGATATTGCCAAGATAGCCACAAAGGGGGAAGCGATCCAATTGGGTGACTTTAATCTACCCGATGTGGATTGGATTACTCCTACAAATCTGGAAAGAAGCAAAAAATTGTGGATGCTTTCCAAGATGCGTTACTTAGATACATGGTGATGGAACCAACCAGGGAAAGCTCAACACTGGATTTAGTGCTCACCAACGGTGATAGCACGTCGAATGTCTGGGTGGGTGCCCCTGTGAGCAGCAGCGATCATCACACAGTGTGGTTTGAGATAAAAGCCAAGGGTGCAGTCCAATCATAGCAAGCTCAAAGTCCTAAAGTTCAAAAACACTGACTTCAGTAAAATGGCCAAGTACCTAAAGGAGGAGTTGGCAGGGTGGAAGGGGATAAGGGAAGTGGAATTGCAATGGGCTAAACTAAAGGTGGCAATAAAAGGGGAAACAGATACATATGTAAGAGAAGTAAATAAAAACAAGAGGAGAAGGAAACCTATTTGGTTTTCCAAAGACGTGGCTGCTCAAATAAAGGCAAAAAACACAGCTTTCACAAAATTCAAAAGCTTGCAAACAGAGGAACACAGAAGTGAATACAGAATCAAACTCGGAGACAAAAAGAGAAATAAGGAAAGCAAAATCAAAGGCAGAGGAAAAGATGGCTAAAGATGTGAAGTGTAGTGACAGCTTTCTTCAGGTATATTCATGAAAGGAAGAAGATCAGAGGTGGAATTGCAGGACTCAAAGGTCTGGGAACAGACTCGTGGAAAGTGACATTAAAAAAGCGAAACTGCTAAACAAATACTTCTGCTCTGTTTTTACTAAAGAAAGCCCTGGAGAAGGACCACCTGTGACTCCCAAATATAAAAATGGAAATGAAATAGATACCACACCATTCACAGAAGATGATGTGTTAGAACAACTTGCAAAATTGAAAGTGGACAAGGCCATGGGACCGGATGGGATACATCCCAGGATACTGAAAGAGCTCAGAGAGGTTCTTGCAGGGCCGTTAAAGGATGTTTTCAACAGATCCTTGGAAACAGGAGAAGTTCCTCACGACTGGAGAATGGCTGATGTGGTACCTCTACACAAAAGTGGTGACAGGGAAGAAGTGACAAACTACAGGCCCATGAGCCTTACCTCGGTGTCGGGAAATGTAATGGAGGCGCTCCTGAAAGAGCGAATAGTGGACTTTCTCAAAACCAACAGGTTGCAAGATCCGAGGCAACAACATGGTTTTACCGAAGGACAATCTTGCCAAACAAATCTGATTAAGTTCTTTGACTGGGTGACCAGAGAACTAGATAAGGGGCATGCGATGGATGTCATCTACCTGGATTTCAGCAAAGCCTTTGATACTGTTACTCATAGGAGGCTTATCAATAAACTCAGTAGTTTGGGGATGAGTCCCAAGGTGGTAAACTGGATCAGAAATTGGTTGACTGACAGACGACAGAAGGTGAGGGTAAATGGAGCTCACTCAGATGAAAGGAAGGTGATTAGCGGGGTGCCCCAGGGTTCGGTCCTGGGCCCGGCACTGTTCAATGTATTTGTGAGTGATATTGCTGAAAGACTGAATGGAAAGGTCTGTCTTTTTGCAGATGACATGAAAATTTGCAATAGAATTGACTCCCCTGAGGGAGTAGTAAACATGAAGAAAGATCTACAAAAGCTGGAAGAATGGTCTAATGCTTGGCAATTAAGATTTAATGCAAAGAAGTGCAGTGTCATGCACTTAGGTAACAGAAATCCAAGGGAAATGTACGCAATAGGGGGCGAGAGGTTGGTGTGCACAGATCAAGTGAAAGACCTTGGTGTGATTTCTGTAGATCTCAAGGTGGCAAAACAGTGTGGCAAGGCAGTTGCAAAGGCCAGGAGGATGTTGGACTGCATACAAAGAGGAATTACCAGCAGAAAGGAAGAGGTACTAATGCCACTGTATAAGTCACTGGTGAGGCCTCACTTGGAATACTGTGTTCAGTTTTGGAGACCCTCTTAACAGTTTCCAGTCTTTTTATATCCTTTGCAAGGTATGAATTCGACCAAAATGATTTGGAGCCTGCGTCAGAAGCCTTATGAGAAGAGACTTGAAGACCTAAATATGTACATTCTGGAGGAGAGGAGGGATAGGGGAGATATGATTCAGACCTTTAAATACTTAGAGAAATAATGAACAAACGAACCTCTTCCAAAGACGGGGAAGCTGTAAAACCAGAGGGCATAACATGAAGCTGCAAGGTGGTAAATTGAAAGGCAATGTCAGGAAATAATTTTTCACTGAAAGGGTGGTGGAAGCTTGGAATGCCCTCCCGATGGAAGTGGTGGGGCAAAAACAGTGACGAAATTCAAAATGGCATGGAACAGACATAATGGATCTCTTTACAGCAACAGGATAAATTCAAAATAAACTGAACTATCTCATTTCTCAACAAATAGGGGTTGTCCTACATAGATCGGTGGGTTCACCCTTAAACAAAGACATGGGGATGGGTGGCCTGCACAGAGTGGCAGGTGCACCTACTCCTGCCATCTTACTGGGCAGACTAGATGGACCATACTGGTCTTTATCTGCTGTCATTTACTATGTTACTATGGAAGAAGGTGTTTGAGATGAATAGATCATTGGTCTTACAGAATTCTATTAGTCTTTCTTCAACTTTGTTTCTGTTGCAAAGTCCATATTTTCCAAACACTTTGCTGCCTTTGTTGCCAACTTTTGCGTTCCTGTCACCCATGACTATCAGGATATCCTGTTTGCATGTTCTGTCAATTTCAGCTTGTACTTGTTCATAGAACTCAACGTCTTCCTCTTCTGCAGCTGTTGTTGGGGCTTATACCTGAATTATAGTTGTGTTTATGGGCTTTCCTCGTAGACTAAAATAAATTGTGTTCACTGACTGCATTGTATTTCATTACAGTTCTTGCAAGTTTCTTAACTATAAATGCAGCACCTTCATATGAGGTCCTTTTTGGGTAAGACTGGCCCATGAACTATGTGGTCGCCAGGGCGGCACACCCTAGTGGGTGGCACGGTGATCGCCACCTCTCCTAAATAGTGGCTTAGCCCTAGGCAAGGCCAATGCGCCACCTCCACTGCGCAGCATCCTGCTGCCGCACTTCCTCTGACCTCCGGCTTCTCACCTTGGATTGATGGGCAGCATGGCAATCACCTCTTTAGCGCTACGGTAGGCTTTAAAGCTCATGCACGCACTTATGGCCTGCCGCTCTTGTCCCCTCCGGCAAGTTGTGTTAGAGGGGGCAGGAGCAGCAGGCCATGACTGCGCATGTATATTTTAAGGCCTGCTGTGGCACTGAAGAGGGGATCGCCATTATACCCATCAACCCCAGGTGAGAGGCTGGATGTCGGGGGCAGTGTGACAACAGCACACGGGGCGGCACATTGACCCTGCCTAGAGCAGCAAGAACCCTTGGACTGCCCCTGCTTTTGGGTCTGTGATTTCATCAGTGAAGTAGGAGCATTTTCCCTTTAAGCGCACAGCTTTAGCAATTTCTCTGCTTCTAAACTGTCTCTTCAGTTTGGGGCCTAGATCTTTTCCAAAATAATAGTGGTGGTAGCAGCACTTTTCTGCATGCAGAGGGACTGGGAGGCCTATATCTGGACATCAGACTGACCTGGTCAGACTCTTTGAAGGCCAGATACAACACAGGCTTGGTGAGCTCTAGCTGGGAAAGCTAGAGCTGGTGATTCTGTCCCAAGAGCAGCTGATTCTCCAGGAACAAGCAAGAAGTTGGTCTTCACATATGGGTGACGTTGACGCCGACGGAGCCCCATGAAAGCATCTCCCCTGCTTTCAAAGAAAGCCTTTCACAGATTCCACCATGCATGCATGGTCCCCTTCCTGCCTAAGGGTGACATCTTACTCGGTCTCCCTTTTTCTGCGGAGCCCTAAAGACTTCTGTCCATCTTCCCCTGGAAAAAAGTTGACTTTTCTCGTGCATTAAAGTGCATTTCATTCTCTGGTTAGCACCGGTCCCTTTCCTGCATCGGAGCCCCGTCGCCTCTGCTTTGAGTCTTGGAACCATTTTTAGATGTGTGGTAGCATGGTTTCACGCCTTTTCTAAGTGCTGGCCGCATCGAGGGTCTTCAACCTCGCAGGGGTCTCTTTTGCCCAATGGTCAGTGGGTTCAAAAAGCATGATTGGTGCACAAAGAACATGTCCCTAACCGATACACACGACTGCTGTCTCCAGTGTCTAGGTGCTGACCATGACCCAGAGGTTTGCGCCTGTGCAAAAAGATGTCCGCTAAGTTATCGAAGTCACCAGCAGAAGCAGGACATCTTCCACAGGTCAGATTCAGCCCTGGTGTCCCTGGTAACCTGACACTCAAAGGCCCTGCATGGATCCTCAGAGTTGCTTAAAGCCCGCACGGTGCCCTATTGAATCCATGGACACTCCAACAAGGGTTCTCTGAAGCGGGAGCACAAGAAGAAGAATTCGGACACACATGGCAAGTCCCGTGCAAGGTCCCACAGTCCCGAGAGTGTATCCGAGGAGTTGGAGTGGGAGAGGCTGGTAAAGGTTCCCAGAACAGACGCAGACTTCCAGCAATGGATCACAGATCCCTGAGGCCTGTCCTGTTGAAGACTCCCTCTCCTCACCAATGCTGGACCTGCTTTCCTTGTCAAAAGCTGCAACTCCTGAGTGGGAAGCCAGGATGATGGCGTTGGAGCGCAGTGTCTCTGCCTTCCTTGCCTCGCAGCAAATGTTAATGCCTGGCTCTGCCGGCACTCCTGCAGACCCTGCAGGGTCCTCAATGTCATGGACTCCCTGGGCTGCTGATATGATCCTTGGCGAGGGTCTCTAGCCTGCTTCTGGTCCTCGGGAGCGAGATCCTCCCCAGCAAGCACTTGTGGCTCCAGCCAAGCAACAGTTGTGGGTTATCAAAGACCCGATCTAAGCCCGACACTTGAACCATCAGACCTAGAGTCCTCAACAGACTACTATGACTAGGAGTCCAAGGATGAGACTTCCCTGGAGACACGTAAACATCGCGATCTCACTTCAGATCAGTCTCCCCTAGCATCAAGATGCCATCCCTTTCAGAGGGCACCTTGTTCCTAAAGTTTGTCTGGGACATGGCGAGGGACTTCTCTCACCACAGAGTTGGAAGAGGACCCTCGCACTGAGGAGCTCAAAATCCTCCAGTATGAAGCTCCATTTAAGGAGGCCCTGATGGTCCCTGTCCCTGCCATCCTTGGGGCGGTGACTCCTTTGGATGTGGGAGGCATCGGCATCTGTGCCGATATTTAACTGACACCTGGACACCATGTACCTGGTCCCGGAGGGCCACGGCTTCCGGAAGGCACAATTTTCTCACACCTCTTTGGTGGTGGAAGTACCATGCGCCAGCAGAAAGGCCCAACGACTCATTTTTCCGTGCCCCTTGACACCCTTGGACACAAATGCTACCAGGACTCTGCTGGGATGCTGAATATAAACATATCAGCTGTATATCAGCATGTATGTGCAAGATCTAACAAAAGAACTCTCAGGTTTCTCAGCGGGTCTCAGTGGAGATTACCTCCAGCAATTCCAAACCCTCACGAAGTGCATTGGAGTGCTTGAAGTACATGTCTCAAGCTGCCTATGACTGCTTCAAGTCTTAACGCGAAGGTGGCCATTGGAGGCATCGGTTCCTGATGCCAGGCCTGGCTCCAGGCATCGGACCTCAAGCAGTTGGTCCAGGAGAAACTCCTCAAGGTCCCCTATCTTGGTGAAAACCTCTTCGGCAAACTGATGGAGGATAAAAGTGGTGGAGATCGAGACAGTTTGTCATGAGGACTCAGCTCTCCAGGAAGACTGCCACCCTACCCAAGAAAACACTGGGGAAAAGGCTTCCCTTCACAGGAAAAGCCAGCCTTACTGAGGCTATCCCCAATACCAGATCCTGCAGCAGGTCGCTAGGGCAAAGGAGCAGGCCAGGGTCAATGCAAGCCTAAGGGCTCTAAGCCTCAAGCACTGGCTCCTGCCCAGGCTGGATCGGGGGTTTGACTCCTGAGCATAGCCTCTCCACCCATGGGGGAGCAGCTGCCAAATGGGGGGGGGGGGGGAGCATCTGATTCATTTTGCCAATCAATGGCCTGCCATCACCACCGACACCTGGGCACTTCAAGTGGGCAGAGAAGGCTAACTCCTTCACTCGCCGCCTCCTTTCTTTCCAAGAGAGCTCCTTCTGACTCCCCTGCACCAGGCCCTGCTACTGCAGAAACTCGCAGGCCTTCACAGGACCAGGGCCATGGAGCCAGTACCCCAACACCTAAGAGCGAAGGGGTTCTACTCCAGTTACTTTCTGGTCCCATAAAGAATAGGAGTCCTAAGGCCCATTCTGGACTTGTGAAACCTGAACAAGTTCCTGATGTGGGAGAAGTTCAGAATGCTCTCCCTTAGAACATTGCTGCCCTACTTCCAGCAGGGAGATTGGCTTTGCTCCTTGGGTCTAAAGAGTGCTTATAACCACATCCTTATTCAACCCAGTCACAGGCACTACCTGAGGTTCGTGGTCGAGGCGACCACTACCATTGCAGGGTACTACCCTTCAGCCTAGCCTCCACACCAAGAGTCTTCCAAATGCCTGGCAGTGGTGGCTGCCTAACTCAGTCTCCAAGGGGCCTTCATCGTCCCATACCTGGATGACTGGCTCATGAAAGGGGCCACAGCCCCCCAAGGTGCAACAGGCCATGGCCCGCACCATCAAGATCCTGCAGCATTTGGGGTTTGTGATAAACCACCCCGAATCTCACCTCACTCCACAGGATCTGGAGTTCATAGGAGCTTGCCTGGACACTCTCCAGGACAGGGCCTTCCCCGCCCTGTCCAAGGAGAGGAAGGCCCTGTCCTGGAGAATCACCTTAGGGCCCAGGCCACAAAGGTGCAGCGTAATCATGCATTGTCTGCTCCGCCTTCTAAACCACATGGCATCCACAGTCCATGTGGTCTCCAATGCCCACCTCCACATGCAATCAGCTCAATGATGCCTCCACTTCACAGTGGACACAAGCCATGGGCAGGCTCCGGGACAGAGGGTCTCAGTGTCCCATCAATTAGCAGAGCTGCTCGACTGGTGGCAGGGCACACAGCACCTGCAGACGGGCATGCCCTTCCAACCCCCAATCCCCCAGAGGGTCCTCACCACAGATTCGTCCTTACTGGACTGGGATGCCCACTGCAAGGAACTGTGCATGCAGGGCAACTGCTCCTTAGAGAGTCAGCAGCAGATCAACCTGCTGGAGCTTGAGGTCATTTTTCTGGTGATCAAGGCCTTCCACCACCGTCTACAGAATCCGACGGTGCTAGTCCAAACGGACATCCAGGTCGCAATGTTCTACCTGAACAAGCAGGAGGGCACAGAGTCTTGGTGCCTCTGTCAGGAGGCTGTAGCCCTTTGCTTGTACACGATCGATCAGGGAATGCTCCTCAAGCCAGTATACTTTCTAGGCCAAGACAATGCCCTAGCAGACAGGTTGAGCCAGGGTCCTTCAGCCACACGAATGGTGTCTAGATGTCAGGGTGGCGCAGCGACTGTTCAGACTGGGGAATCTCAAGTCTCGACTTCTTTGCCAGCCCAGCCAATACTCAGCTGCCCTGCTTCTGCTCTCCCCAACTGCATATTTCCCGGATAGCGACAGATGCCTTTCTTATCTTGTGGTCAGAGGGCCTTCTGTATGCCTTCCCTCCCATGCCGCTAATTGCCCGGACCCTCTTCAAGGTCCTGTGGGACAAGGCCTCCATGATCCTCATGGCCCAGGCTGCCTTGCTTCCCCCTGTTGCCCCGCCTCTCGATGGAACTCCCAGTCCCTCTGGGGAACGCCCCAGGGCTACTGACCCAGGAGGTGGGCTCGCTTCTTCACTCCAACCTGGGGTCCCTGTTAACAGCATGGCTGCTGAGTGGGTTGCCTTAGCACCCTTCAACCTCCCAAGGGAGGTGGAGGAAGTCCTCCTGGCCTCTTGTAAGAACTCTATGAGACGGGTGCGAGTGGTGCAGATGCTCAGTATGGTGTGTGGAGCATCACATGCTAGACACCTTTCAGTTTTACAGTGTCCTGGAATGCAGAGAGCAGATTCTGGATGCTTTCATCATCTCCCCTTGTGGGTCTGCAATATCAACCTGACCTAATTATGTTTGTTGTACATACCGTATTTTCCAGCGTATAAGACGACCCCCTACTTTTCCTGTTAAAATATAGGGTTTGGCCTATACTCGCCGTATAAGACTACCCCTCTTCCAGCGCACACCAAAAAAAATAAAAAAACATCAGATTTGATTTCAATATGGTAATTTTAATTCAAATGCTTATGACATGCAGGTACTTAGCAGGAAAACTGTCACTTATAAACATAAGGCTGTTTGTCATCAAACATGTAAACAAGGGAGTGGTACAGTATAATTTTTATTTATTTATTTAGCAAACATTTATATACCGCTGCTTCCTACGATCAGCTGCGGTTTACTTTACAGAATCATCATGTATCGTACAATACAATGAATTTTTAAGAATACAATTTTGATTAGAGCAATGATTACATAGCATACGGATTAGAGATTAGATACTTTTCACAACTTTAAATATACATTAGATTAAAAGGTGCGTGGGAGGGGGATATAATATACATATATACAGGATTACATATCAGTCGTCAATATGCTGCGTGTATTCCGAGTGTCATTATGGTGGGCAGAAGAGAACTTGTTGTGGTAAGGTGCTGTAATTAGGTTGGGTTGTAGTATGCCTGGAATAAATGGGTTTTGAGGTTCCTTCTGAATTCATTCAGGTTATTTGACATTCGGAGTTCAGAGGGGAGCTGGTTCCAGTGGATCGGCGCCGCATAGGTGAAAGCTCTGTTGCTTGTTTCTGTTTTAACGTATCTTATGCTGGTTGGGACACAGAGAGTGTTGAGATGTATGGTTCTTCTGTTCCTGTTGTGTGCTTGCTTAGTGATTAGGTTGCCAAGGTATGAGGGCGCAATATTGTGAATGAGTTTAAACGTTGTTATGAGTAGTTTGTAGATGATACGGGCGGCTACAGGGAGCCAATGTAGTTCCATAAGTGATCTGTGACCTTTTTTTCCATGATGATTCTTGCAGCAACATTTTGAGCCATTTGTAAGATATTTAGGGTGTTCTTTGGCAGCCCTTGGAGAATGGCGTTGCAGTAGTCCAGGTGTGGAATGATTAGCGCTTGTGCGACAGTCCTGAAGTCAGATTTTTCCAGGATACTGCGAAGTGGTTGGAGGACTTTTAATTTGTAAAAGATGGCTCGGTTGACTGTTCGGAGATGGTTATTCATCTTAAGGTTGTTGTCTAGTAGGACTCCTAGGTACTTTATTGCAGGCTTCGCATAGTATATGTTTTTGTTGAGGGTGACTGTGGTGGGTGGGGAGAAGTTGGTTTTTTTTGGAGATGAACATGACCTCTGTTTTTTTGTGGTTTATTGACATGTTGTTTTGTTGAAGCCATGTTTGTAACATGTCAAGGCATTTTTCCAACGGCGTGAAATCTGGCTGCGTTGTGTTTAGGCGTGTGTACAGCATCACATCGTCAGCATAGATGTGGTAGTTGATGTTGCACTTCTGAAAGATCTGACAGATTGGTTTTATATACAGGTTGAAAAGTAGAGATGACAAGGCAGATCCCTGCGGGATCCCCTGCGTCTGGGGGAAGGCAACAGCTTTGTCATTGTTGAATAGGACTTGTTGCATCCTATTGAATATATGATGTAAACCATTTTAGGGGGGTCCCTGTTATACCTATTGATGATAGACGGCTTAAGAGGGTGCTGTGATGTACTGTATCAAATGCTGCTGAGATGTCTATAAATACAAGTATGAACATGTCATTTTTGTTCTCCAGACCCCTGAGGAGGTTGTCGAGGAGTGCTAGTAGCAGGGTTTCTACTCCGTGATGCTGGGTGAAGTACTTCTATGTACCATAGAAGAGCAAGACATGGAGGTGATTGTATTTGATGATAAGTTACCAAATAGGTAGAAAAGCTGATAGCAAAACCTAGAAGTATGCTTAGGTACATAAGGGGGCCAGCAAGAAAAAGGAGGAGTTAGTGCCTCTGTGTAAGTCTCTGGTGAGACCTCATTTGGAGCACTATGTACAATTCTGGAAACTGCACCTTAAGATAAAGATATAAACAGTGGAGTCGGTACAGAGGGTGGCTACTAAAATAGTCAGTGCTCTTTGTCAGAAAGCATATGGAGACAGACTTACAGATCTTCGTAGGTATACTTTAGAAGAAAGGCCAGAGAGGGAAGGGTATGATGGAGATATTCAAATACCTCCTTGGCATACTGATCACCCCCTAAACTTTAAGTGTTTCTTTATTCTTGCAATTAATGGGAATGAAATTCTCCGGTGCCTCCAGGAATCTTGCACTATTCTCCGGAGGAAAATAACGGCACAGAAATCAAATGCAAGGGGAAGGAATCTATCACTCACCTGGGTATTGTCTGCGTACAATTTAGTCATATTGGACAAATCGTGGTCCGCCATTGCATGGGATAGTGGAAGCGAATCCAAGTCTCTTCACATGCACTAAAAATCTCATCCGAGAGCTGCTCCTTACGAGGTTAGCAGTTGCTTCAAATAGAAATATAGGTCCCTCTGCAAGCTGCAGAACTTGAACCCTGGCTTTAGTGCTTCCCTCGGGGATCTCCGAGAAGCAATGAGAAGATAGAGATCCTGGACCCACCGAGGTGTCAGAAGGTGCAGGTGTCCGCGATTTGCGATCTGAAGAGTAGGTACAGATCTAAGGCGCATTATCTCACTGTTCCTTCAAGCGATCACAGAACTCTGCGGGGCCCTGGAGCGGGCTGAGAGTGGAGGAAGAGCCGATGACGTCCTGCGGTATTTAGTCACCCTCTTAAGAGCCAGAATGAAGCATACAAGCGAAAGTCCCTGTCCCGCCTTAATGCACTCGCTCGCCAGGGACGCGGACCTGCCTCTGGCCCTGCCCGTCCCCCTCGAGTCAGACCAGCCACGGTCCCATCTCCCCGGATACTTAAGCACCAACAATAAATACACTGTGTATGCAGCTTTGCTAGCCTTACAATTAGCTGGGCAGCAACGAAGAGGCAGCCAGCAGAGGAATGTCAATCGGTCCAACAAGTGCTTTGATCTTTTTATGTAAGAGATGGGTTCAGATCCTGTTGTGGTCGTCAGCTTCTGGGAAATGGTTCTTTTACCGGCATAGATTGCTCCTTTATAAGCACAACAGACTGTACGCTCAAGCGGCTGCATTCTCTTTTCCTCAGCGGGCTGCCTTTGCATACACAGTGCTCACTTCGGAGGGACTTTATTATCGCACCGTATTAAACATGTACCGGCGTATAAGACGACCCCCGACTTTTGAGCATATTTTCATGGGTTAGAAAGTCGTCTTATATGCCGGAAAATACGGTATGTATATAGTTACCCTGTTGCTCCAAGTTCAAACTCCTGTTACAATGTAAACACAGATCAGTTGTCTGACTGTGCAATCTTTGTTATATGTAAACCGCACTGATAATAAATAGCGCGGTATGTAAAAGCTGTTAAATAAATAAATAAAAGCGCCACTGTGTGGACCACCTTGGATAAGTTTGTTTGAAACAGCAAGGCGGTTTACAAATAGTAATAAAATTATGTTAAACAGATAGGAAAAGAACTACAATTCTGACAGGAAAGCCATTCACACATAAAAAGCAGAGACAAAGTGGGAGTGAAGTTGCTACGCCTAAAGGTGGTGGTGTCCATACCCTTAGATGAGCGGGGCAAGGACAGATGCTCCATCTATCTTGTGGTGCCCTGAAAAAAAAGTTTCTTCAGGCCCATTCTGGGTCTCAAGGGGGTCAGTGAGCACTTGTATGTCCTGTGCTTCTGGATGGAAACCTTTCATTCTATGATTCATGCAGTGCGCTGGAAGGAATTTGTGGCTTTTCTGGATCTGGCCGAGATGTGCTGATCTACCCGGATCGGGATATGAAACACACAAGTATCTGTGTTTTTTTGCTGTGCTTGGCTCTCGCCATCAGTTCGCTGCACCCCCCACCCCCCCTTTTTGGGCTATCCACCACCCCAAGGATGTGCTTCAAGGTCATGGTGGTGATGGTTGTGGTGCCGAGGGATCCTATGTCCATCCATATCTGGATGACTGCCTCCTCCAGGCCCATTCTCTTTTAGAGGCATCTCAAGTGGCATCCCAAGTGGTGGTCTTTTTGGGAAGCCTCAGCTGGGTGGTCAGTCGGGGAAAGAGCTAGCTGTTGCTTCCCAGTCCCTGGAGTACCTGGGAGCATATTACATTCTCCTCTTGCAGGAAAGCCTCTGCCCACTTGATTGTTGAAAAGACTGTCTGATTGCCTGCTGCTGTTCTGTGCACAGCAAGCTCCCAGCATCCAGGATTATCTTCAGCTCCTTGGATTGATGGCAGCAACCAAAGAGATGATCCTGTGGATGTGTGCTTACATGCAGTCTCTCCAGTGGTCCTTGCTGACTCTGTGGTCCCCGAGTTCTTCGGACCTTGAGCACAGACTCCCACTCCCGATGATGGTGATGACCAACCCGTGGTGGTGGTGGTGGCAGCAACCCTGTCACCTGAGGAAGGGCATGCCTCTGAACTATTCCTCCAGGATCCCTGCTGATGGATGCCAGTCTCTCGAGCTGGGGAGCCCATTGCCAAGACTGTATGGCCCAGGGTAGTTGGAACCACAGAGAAATGGTATGTTTCATCATCTGCCTTCTGCATCTTTGGCCCCTGGTCAAGGGTCGGGTGGTTCAAGTGTTTTCAGACAATGCCACAGGGGTGGCTTATGTCAGTTGGCAAGGCAGCACGATTAGTGCCAGGATAGCTCTAGAGATGGTTCTCCTGTTTACCTGGGGGCGAAGAACCTCCTAGCCTTATTGGCTCAGCACCTTGCTGTGATGGACATTGTGGAGTTGGACTCCTTAGAGTGGGAGTTGAGTCGGGAGGCGTTTCAGTTGATTCTGTGCTGCTGGGGTCACTCCGAAATGGATCTGATGGTGACCAGTTCCAATGCCAAAGTTTTGTCATTTCTTCAGTTGCGAATATATGTATCAAACCGACTTATACACAGTCTTTTATGAAGCGACTGACTGGGTCTCAGACTCGAGGTCCCCCAGAGTGCTGTGAAGCTACTCATGTGGGACCTATTTTTGCATCAATGACCCCATGCGTTCAGTCTTATAAAATCATGTCTTAGACTCCAGTGTAATCTATATATTTAACTTGTGCTTAAATTTAAACTTTAGTACAAAATCGTGTAAGCAAAAAAGAGCAGTGCTTAGCTTTGTCTTTGTCGTTCCCCAACGCTACCAATGGCGCACTGTTTGCGTTTCACCTACTGGTTTCTTCAGGGGCTAGACTTGAAAGCACTTTTAGCAATTCCAAATTAGTACATCTCAAACATTTTTTCTTAATGATCTGTTTTCCACCAGCTTTAGCAACGCGGCGCGGCATTGCTAAAGCCGGTGGAAAACGGATCATTAAGAAAAAATGTTTGAGATGTACTAATTTGGAATTGCTAAAAGTTTTGTTTTAGCTTGGGGGATTTTGTTAAAAATAAAAGTTCCTTTTCTGTGAGATTGTATCTCTAGTGCAACTTAACAGCTAGTGGGAGAGGGAATAAAGATAATTGTCCTGGTTTTGTATCTTTTAATAAGTAAGACTCAGTTGAGCAATTAAGTGGCGTGTAAGAAATTGGAGGCAGAGTATAGCCTGTCATACGGACTTTTCAAACAATTATGGTAACCTCAGAATGAGCATGAATATGTATGCGCTTAAAAACATACACAAATATAAGAACTCAACCTTGCACTGGAATTCACAGGAAGATTATAAACAGTTTACAGACTCCTCCTCTCCTTAAGCACACAGACTGGTTCCTGAATTATGAATTTTGTACCACTTGATACAGGATGTTTCCTGAAGGGGGCAGGGAAAGGCAGGATGCACGGTGGAAGTTGTCTCTGCAAGAGTTAATAAATATCAAGCTTCACAATTCATTTACAGCCAATGGCTTATCAGTATACACACACCAAATGTGTTAGAAACTTTTTAAAGAAAAATTAGTAAAGGGTTAGGTGGAGAGAGACATTAACAGGCTTTATTTAAAGAGGACCCATAATCTCAGGTCTTCAACAGCTAAGACCTCATTTGTCTCTACTACCTAAAAGGTCTCTTAAATTTTCTTAACGATTTTTCTGTTTACTTTTTATATGGTAATAATTAAAACCACACCAAAATATATTGCTATCCTTTCAAGAGTCTCCATCAAACAAAAAGAACTTAACTTGCATTGGTGTCTCTTGTCATAGTGTCCTATTGAAAACTGTAGAAAGATGGCAGAAGGTCAGCAAACATGGTACACTCCTCAATGCTTCCTTCCAACCTGATCAGCAAAAAGGGTCCACATCACTACTTTCATGGCTGCATGCTCAGCATCAGTGTTTCAGGAGCAAACGTGCAGTCATGCCAGCTTGGCCATCAATAGGAAAGATGCTGTAGCACTACTTACTAAATGTGCCATTTCAATAGGAAAAGGCACCAGAAGATATCAGCCCCATGTGTGCTTATTGGTTCTTATTGCCATTACTGGCAATGGTTTTGAGTTTTCTATCTGCTGAAAACCCACTGATTGTAAAAAGCCGCTTCAGTATGCGAGCCTCCACCCTGAACATTTGAAACGAAGTTTGACGCGAGCCAATTTTTTCACTTGAGATGGCTTTGTTCGTTCTTTGTTTTTTGGGTTCAGTCTTGGCTTATGGCTCAATGTTTTGTTCATTGGGGCTACCCTACCTCATGTGTATGAACAGCCCTATTTAAGGACCCGATGCACTGAGCAGGGTCTACTGTTGTGGTTGGGATCTCGGAATGCTTCCAGTCTCTGCAGTTTAAGAAATGTGTGTATGCTGCCCTTTTCTGAGCATGTTTTTCAGATTTGTCTGATTTGTGTACTACGTTTTTGCCTTCTTTTGCAGGCCCATACTGTGTTTCAAGATCTTCCCTTATTTTCTTACAAACGGGAGCAGAATCTGAGGGATTTATTGGAGCCCCCTTATCCTTTGGAGTAATATGTGACACCGGAAGCTTTTTCAGGACACTCTGTGTCAACGCTGTCAGTTTTGTAATCAGCTTTGTTGTGGTAACCCCTTGTTTTTGCCAGGTGCCAGGACGGTACATCTTTAAATTTACTGATGACCATCAATTATCTGCTGTAGTGTACATTTGAATTTGCCCATATGACTTGTATGCGGGCAAGACCCTTTATCCCTTTAGAGTTCGATTAATGGAACATAAGAGCTGAATTCTAAAAGGCCAGGTGAAACACACCTTATCAGCCATTGTCGTTTGACTTACCATCTATTTACCAAATTTTGATGTACTGTCCTGGAACAGGTCCAGCTTTCAGCTCATGGGGGCAATTTGGATCAGCTGCTTCAACGCAAACAATTTTGGATTTATCTCCGTACAGTGGCTTCTTTGGGCCTGAATTCAGATCTGGAGTGGAGTGTTTATTTTGTGTGACTGATGCTACAATTACTTACTCATATTCAAGGTTGGTTGTGACTTCTTGTTATTATAATGGTTTTTTTGCACCCTGTGCGTGTGCACGCATATATACACTTTGTGTGTGGGTTTGTGTTAGGGGGTGCGTCAATGATCCTACCTTTTTTGAGCACATGTGGGGCTGATATCATCTTCTGGGATCTTTTCCTATGTAAAGAGTCTCAAATCATGTACATATGTGATTGTAATTTATCTGCACCTGTTACCACATGTTTAATATGTTATAATGTAATACAGTTAATGTAAACTGCCCTGATTACACGATAGGGTGGTATAAAAGTCACATAAATAAATGTCCTGTTTTTTAATAGTCCTATTGATGGCCAGGCTGGCATGACTGCATGTTTTGCTCCTGAGGCCAGCCTGTGTGAGACTGAAACATTGATGTCGAGCATGCAGCAATGAAACAAGTGATGTGGGACCCTCTTTGCTAATCAGGTTGGAAGGAAGCATTCAGGAGCGTGCCATGTTGACTTCCTGCCATCTTTCTATGGTTTCCAGTAGGATGCTACGACAGGAAAAGCCATTGCAAAATAAGTGTTTCTGTTTGATGGGGACTCTTGTGAGGATATAGATATATTTTGGTGTGGTTATCAGCATGTAAAAAGTAAAAGATAACAGAAAAATTGTTAGAAAATTTAAGAGATCTTTGAGTAGTGGAGACAAATGATGAGGTCTTGGCTGTTGAAGACCTGAGGTCATGGGTCCTTTTTAAACCCTGTTGATGTCTCCACTTAGAAACTTTAAAAGAGACATTGGTAAAGGGTTAACTCATTTGGTGTCATTGATATTACTGGATGAGTTTTGGCTAGGTATTTTTCACTGTATCAGTATAAACATGAGTTAAGAAAAAATGTTCTAAACATGTATAAAAATGTCACCAAAATTGAAAAATAATCATTTATCTCCCTGTATGACGTTTGCTTGTCATACAGTCATCCAATTCACACTCGCGATCTCTACTCTGATGCTAACAAGATGTGTCACATTGCAACAAATGTGATGGGACGTTGAGCAGCACCATGATTTCCCTTTCCATAACTGGTTTGTGACAAATAGCAGAATTGCTTACTGGTAGATGGAAGCATTTACGTGTACGTGATGTACGTGTTCTAATCTCGCTCTCTGATGCAGCAGTGGATGAGACACTAAAGGTGCTGCCGTTAGCATCAAAGTGGAGAAGCGCAAGTGTGATTTTTGGATGACTGTATGACAAGCAAACGCCATGCAGGGAGATAAGTGACTATTTTACAAACTTAGTGATGTTTTTTATACATGTTTAGGTGTGTTTTCGTTTTGTTTTTTTGACCCATGATGTGTATACTGATCCATGTCATTGGCTGTAAATAAATTATGAAGCTTCATATTTGAAAGCTTTATGAATACGGAGGTCTTTTTCCTCCTATTTAAATTTGCTGACCATACTCCTGAGATGTATTTTGAGTGTCAGTAATGTTCGTTTTTTTTTGTTTACAGGAGTTAATACTTGCCATAAACTATCGTCTATTTGTATTTATTTTTTATGCCGCTAATATGTAAAACATTCAAAGCGGTTTACAATCCATAAAAACAGCATAAAGCACAATAATGTGAACAATGGAACTGATTCCCCCTAACCCCCACCCTAGATGCTTTCTGCTATCAACCACAGGAACCCCTAACAGCACCTAACCACTTCTAAGCCAGAAACAAAGTTGTCCCCCCCCCCCAATAAAAAAAGTTGTAAAACCTAGCCTAATCCAGCTCATCTCAGAAACAGAGTGAGCTGATTCTACCAGTAGGGGGCAGTAAATATAAATGCTCATCCCCTCCATCTTTGCTGTTGCACCTCTGATCCAGGATCACCAATAAATGTCCTTGATCTCAATCTCCCATGCTGGTACCATTGTAAAATTCCCTGTAGATAACTATTCCCCCCCTCAAATTTTAAATGTCAGCATTTTAAAAATACTATGTTTGCTACAGGGAAGACAGTGTAATTGCCTTAAGACATCTGCAGCTATATTCTGGTAGAGGCAAATTTGGAAGCCAGCTTGGCCATCAGTAGTGGCTGATTACCAGAGACTGTTTACTTTCTCATAGTAGACCATGTTTTAAGTAGGGATGGTGTGTTAGAGGTCATTACCTTATGATGTATTATTTTAGGACAGTCCTGTGGGTGTACCATGTCACATGATGAATGCACAGAGGCGGTTCTTCCATTAGGCCACCTGAGGCGATCGCCTCAGGCGTCACTCCGTTGGGGGCGGCACTCCAGTGCTGGCACTCTGGATTTGTTTTAATTTTAGATTTTGAAGCCTCTGTCCTGCCTCTGATTTCCTGCAAGACAGAGGCAGGCCAGAAGCTGCAAAATCTAAAATTAGAACAGAGTCGTTGTGCCGCTGGTGTTGGACAAATCAGCTTGATTTTTGCAGCAGCGGCACTCCGGTTGTGGGGTGGTTTTTTTTTGTTGTTTTTTTTTTTGCTGCAAGCATTCTTGAGGGAAAAAACGTGGCGGGAAGGCAGAGGCAGGCCAGAGGTGGCAAAATGTAAAATAAAAACAGCTGGAGTGCCCCCGCCACCGCTGGATGAGAGGTGCAGGTGGAGGGAGTGGGGACAGGAGGAGGACTAGGAGAGAGAAAGGGGAGACAAAGGGGAGAGGGGGGAGACAGGGGGACAGGTGCTGGACAAAGGGGGGAGACAGGGGACAAATGCTGGATAAAGGGGAAGATGGGGACATACTAGACAGACGGGATAAATGCTAGACAGAGGGGATAAATGGGGAAAATACTGGACAAAGGGGGAGACAAGGGGACATACTGGACAGACGGGATAAATGCTAGACAAAGGGGAGAGACAGTGCAGGTTAGGATTATAATGGACTGATGGAGGAGGGCTAGGACTGGTAATGGGTTGATTAGGGAAGGCTGGGACTTGGCATGGACTGATTGAGGGGTGGACTGGTATTGGGCTGAGGGGGGGGGCTGGCACTGGAAATGAGCTGATTAGGGCAGGCTAGGACTGGTAATGGGCTGATGGGAGGGGGTAGGACTGGTAATGGGGTTGAGGGGGGACTAGCACTGGAAGTGAGATGATTTGGGGAGCTTCGACTGGGAATGGGACTGATAGTGGGGACGGGAGGATAGAGCTGCTGGCCCTGGAAGAAAACTGGGGATTAGGGCTACAAATGGGCTGATGCGAGGGGATGGGAGAATGGGACTGGAAGGGAGTGGATGCTGAGGGGCTGCCATGATATTTGGACTAGAAGGGGCTGGATAGTGGGGAAGGAGGGGGAACAAAGGGAATGGACACCAGTGGCAGTCATGGGAATGCAAGTTGACATTGGAAGGTACTGGGAGGGAGGGCTGGAAAGGGGCTGATACTGGGAAGGGTTACTGGGACTGGAAATAGGCTGATGGAAAGAAGTGAAGAAAACAAAAGAAGAGATAAGAAATGGCAGATGGACCATAGACCACAGAAAGAGAGCTAAGAGAAGACAGGAAAGCAGAAGCCTCAGATCGGGACCAGCATGATCAGAAAATAAAATGGTCAGACAACAAAGGTAGAAAACAATTTTATTTCATTTTAGTGACAGGACTTTGTGTTATCTTTATATTTTACACAGTATGGGGGGATTGCATCTCTTATTTATCTGATGTTGCACTGCATGCGGAGTCTGGCTTCTTGGGGTTTCAGTTTAAATTTTGTCTACATATTTTTATTTTTTACTTTAGACTGTAAGTCACTTATTCTGTACTTGATGAGGGTCTGTGTTCTGTTAACATGGAGTTTGTACATAAAGACACATACTGTACTGCAGTAATTTGACTTGCTCAGTGTTTCAAATAGGCGTATGGATGTTCCAGGGCCCACTATAGTATTTACAGTAACACTTTTTTTGGATTGGGCTCCTTATGTGAGTTTTGAAAGTTGGTGCAGGTATGGTATGGTAGATTTGCTCTATAGATACTCAGTGATTTTATTGTAGGGTTTTGTATTAGTTCACAATATGCCTGGTACTGGAGAATGTTAGTGAGATGATCAGAATCCAATTTTTTTTTTAGATATTGAGTTCTGTGAGTGAATGTCCTGGTTCCGCTCTGCATCCTCTGCCACTATCTGGGAGTCAGGTTTCCTGGTACCATCACCACCTGGCCAGGTGGAAGCAGTACAGGAACGGTCTCCTATGGTCGTCAGGGAGTATTTGGAGGATTTATCTCAAGGAACAAGCAGGAATCTAGTCTTCACATATGGGTATTGTCGGTACCGACGGAGCCTGCGTGGGAATGCTCCCCAGCGTCCAATAGGAACGCTTTTGGGAGCATCCCTCAGCACATGTGCGCTGCCTTCCCGCCTTTCCAACTGTCCCTCTTTAGTTCTTCGTTTTCCGCGGAGCCGACAGGACCCATACCCTGTCACCGCAGAAAATTCCGTTTTTAAAATTGTTTTCTTGTGGTCGCGTTTGCCTCCGCACGACGCTTACCGGTACCGCCGGTTCGGTTCTTTTCTTTAAAAAAACCAAACAAACATACTTTGAACTGTTTCTCTTCAGAAACTTCATTTTCAGTGCTAGGCACCATTTTGGGCATTAGGCCTCGTATTCCTGAAACATGGAAAAAACAAGTAGTGGTTTTAATAAAATGTACTTAGTGTGGCGGTACCATTTCCATTACTGACACCCATGATTAGTGTCTTAAATGTTTAGGGCCTGAACATTCTCTATTTGAATGTCTCTCCTGTATGGGGATGACTAAAAGAAGAAGACAGAACCGAGCTGCAAAGCTCGGTACTCTTTTCTTCGGATGCCGGATCCATTGCATCGACATCTTCAAGGGCCTCCTCTTCCTACCATGGATCTCAGGTAACTAAACATAAAAGCTGGTCCTCAAAGGGTAGCTCTCCTGCTAAGCATCGAGAGGCCATTGGCATTGCCCTTGAGGGAACCACACCGGCAAAACAGCCCCGGCGGGAGGCTTCAGCTTCCAAAGCATCGATGGGGCTCCAGGATGTTCTCGAGGCCTCGACCTCGCAAGAACTACCTGTGCCATGCTCAGGGGTCCTGGCCGATTTTACTGGTACCGACACCCAGGCATCGGCAGCATCGATAGACCAGAGGTTCCTCACTATCAAACGCAGCATTGCAGCTCTTCTCACAGCTGTGGTACTGTTGACACCTATGGTTCAACGGGCACCGGTACAGACACCGGTACCAACGGTACCGGCCCCGGTGGGAATTCTTCCCACGCCATCTTTGGCTGGAATCGACAGATCGGTACCGGATCAACTCGGTAACGACTTCAATCGATACTGGGACCGTGCTTTGCATGAGCATCATGGTCAGGAATACTTCGAATCCTCCGATTCCGAAGACTCTGACAATCCTGCTGGTACCATAGGGTTTCTCCCGGAAGATCCCTCTTCTCCCCAACGCAGAATGTTACCTCCAGAGGACATGTCTTTTCAGGATTTTATTTGTGATGTGGCCAAGGGCCTTTCAATCACGGTAGCTCCTGAAGAGGAACCCAGCGCAAAGGAATTGGAAATTCTCCAATATCCTAAAGCTCCAAAGGAGGCAGCCACTTTGCCCATCCATGAAATTCAGCATAACTTGATGCTCAGAATGTGGGAGACACCTGACTACATCTCCTCATTCTAGGAGACTTGATACTATGTATCGAGTTCCACCATGTCCTGGATTTCAAGACTCAGCTGCCACACCATTCAATGGTGGTGGAGTCAGCCATGCGTAGGATAAAAAGCGCAAAGAGGCATGCATCCAATCCCCCAGGTCGTGAATGCAGGACTCTCGACGCTTTTGGGCGCTGAACTTTTCAGGCTTCCATGCTTTCAGCTAGGATCAGTTCATATATACTATAAATGGGAATGTTCCTCAAAGAAGTTACAGGAGACTTGGAGCTTATGAGCCCACTTCTCTCAGATGACAGGAGAGAAGACTTTCTTGCTCTATGTCTCCAAGTTTGTGATTCGTGCAGCCTTTGACTGCTTTCAATGCATCAGCAGAACCTCTGCTATTGCCATTGGGGCATGACGGATTGCCTGGCTTCAGGCATCAGACTTGGGTACAGGACAAGTTAGGCAACATTCCTTACACGGGAGAGAATCTCTTTGGTAAGAACTGGCAGGAAAAGGCTAACGAGTTAGATGCTGACAATACTACTCTAGATGGATTGTTGAAATCTACAGCCACTCCAGCCAAAAAGAAGCCTTATAAAAAACCCTCTTTCAGCAAAAAGAGGAAATTTTATCCTACCTATACCCAGCAAACTCAGGGTCAGGTTGCCCAAAAGGGACAAACTAGACAGCAAAAGAAGCCAAAAGGCCGAGAGCCCATCCAGCTCCGCAGGTTCAGCCCTCTCAAGGGCTTTGACTCCTTCCTAGAGGGCTTAGCCTTCCTGCCTCTGAGGGGTCCCCAACCCCCCAATATCCCAGGCAGGTTATGCCACTTTGCCAACAGATGGCATCAGATAACAGCAGAAGATTGGACTCTGTTCATTGTAGGAGAAGGGTACAAGCTTCATTTTCACAGCATGCCCCCTCCTACAGTTCTAAAGCAATTCAATTCTCAAACCTCTGCAGACGATCTGCTAGATCACGAGGTCTCAACACTTCTTGGCCAAGGGGCAATAGAAGAGGTACCCATTCTTCAACGGGGCGCAGGGTTCTACTCCCCCTATTTTCTTATTTCCAAAAAAAACAGGAGGACACAGACCCATTCTAGATCTCAGAGAATTGAACAAATACCTGTTTCAAGAGAAGTTCAAAATGATTTCTCTAGGAACTCTTCTGCCATACCTTCAAAGCCAGGATTGGCTTTGCTCTCTAGACTTAAAGGATGCATACACTCATATTCTGATCCATCCAGATCACAGGAAATTCTTACGATTCCTTTTCAAAGGAAAACATTTCCAGTACAGGGTTCTTCCCTTTGGTCTGGCTTCAGCACCAAGAGTATTCCCGAAATGCATGGCAGTAGTAGCTGCATTTCTGCAAATCCTGGGGATATTCATCTTCCCTTACTTAGACGACTGGCTCATTCGAGCCTCTACAGTTGCAGAGGCCAGCACTGCACTGTATCGCACAATGTGAATCCTCCAATACTTGGGATTGGTAATAAACTTCCCAAAATCCCAACTTGTTTCTTCCCAATGCCTGGAATTCATAGGGACCTGTCTAGATACCAGACAGGCAAAGGCTTTCCTTCCACAGGCCCGGTGTCTTCGCATAATGCAGCTAGCTTCTCAAGCAGCAGGGAAATCCTCCCTAACTGCTCGAGAGCTACTACAGTTGCTGGGACATATGGTATCCACAGTTTATGTAGTCCCATATGCTCGCCTCCACATGCAAGCAGCTCAGTGGACACAGGCCACAGGACATTTATCAGATAAAATAATAAACTCTCGACTAATTTTGTCCCTCCAATGGTGGCAATCACTAGAAAATCTGACAGTAGGGTCTCCTTTTCATCAACCCCTCTTTCAGGCCACCCTAACAGATGCATCACAGGTGGGTTGGAGAGCACACCTGAATCATCTCTCTACCCAGGGCACCTGGACTCCACAGGAGGCTGGTCTACACATAAACCTCCTGGAATTAAGAGCAATTTATTTAGCTCTTCGAGTATTCCACGCCCAGCTCAGCTACAAGACAGTCCTAGTCCAGACGGACAATCAAGTAGCCATGTTCTATGTGAGCAAGCAGGGCGGGACAGGCTCTCTTTCGTTATGCAACAAAGCTTTATCACTGTAGGCCCTCGCCAGAGAGTATCAAATTCACCTTCTAGTGATATATCTTTCAGGTATTCAAAACCTTTGGGCAGACAAACTCATTCGAGTACTGCTGCCTCACGAGAGTGGTCTCTCAACCTAGACCAGGTGGCAAAGATATTTCATCTCTGGGGCACTCCAGACATAGACCTCTTTGCAAGTCACTGAATGCCAAATTTCCCCGGTTCTGTTCCAGGATTCCGGCTCACAATTGTCAGGCAAGGGATGCCTTCCTCCTTCACTGGGGTCAGGACTTCCTTTATGCCTTCCCACCCATTCCCCAAAACACTCCTCAAGCTTCAGAGAGACAGGGGTCGCATGATTCTCATAGCGCCACGATGGCCACGCCAAACGTGGTATCCCCTGCTTCTACATCTCTCTCAAGCTGCACCTCTGAAGTTAGGGCATGCTCCAGATCTCCTTTCCCAAGAGGACGGGACACTATGGCATCTGAATCCCCAGTCCCTGCATCTCACGGCCTGGTTGCTGAAGGCTTAGACCGCCAGGATTTCAACCTGTCCCAACAGGTAAAGGATATCCTTCAGGCTTCTAGAAAACTTTGCACAAGAAGATCTTATGCCTTCAAGTGGATACGTTTTACTATATGGTGCTCCAAGAAGGGATTAAACCCCCTTGTCATACCTTTAGAATCGATACTAGAGTATCTCATTCACTTATCGAATTCTGGACTAAAGACAAATTTGGTAAGAGTCCATCTTAGTGCAATTGCAGGTTCTTATAAGCCTCTGAATGGACAACCAATTTCCTCTCATCCACTCATATCCAGGTTTATGAGAGGTCTTCTATTAACCAAACTTCCCATTAAGCCACCACCGGTGGCATGGGATCTAAATCTAGTTCTCTGGCAGCTCATGAAGCCACCATTTGAGCCTTTAGCCACTACAACCCTTAAGTTTTTGACCTGGAAGGTCATCTTCCTAATTGCAATCACCTCTGCACGTCGCATTAGTGAACTGCAAGCTTTAGTGGCTAATCCCTCTTATACTAGGTTTCATCATGATAAGGTTGTTCTTAGAACTCATCCGCACTTTATGCCAAAGGTGGTTTCGCCTTTTCATTTAAATCAATCAATTTATCTTCCTGTATTTTTTCCGAGGCCTCACGCCTCTAATGCAGAAAGAAACCTTCATTTGGATTGTAAAAGAGCCTTAGCCTTTTACCTACAGAGAACACAGAAACATAGAAAGTCCTCGCAACTTTTTATAGCTTTTGACCCTAGTCATTTGGGACTTCCAGTCTCCAAAAGAACTTTATCTAAATGGATTGCTCAATGCATATCCTTTACTTATGAGAGTAAGGGTCTTCCTCTTCAAGGCCATGTCACAGCTCATAACATGAGAGCCATGGCAACTTCCATGGCTAATCTCCACTCTGTGTCTATCGATGACATTTGTCGAGCAGCCACCTGGGCTTCGGTACACACCTTCACAGCCCACTACTGCCTGGATAAAGCCTCCCGTCGGGATGCCTTCTTTGGCCAAGTTGTTCTTCAAAATCTCTTCCAGACCTAATTCAACTCCTACCCACCAACCCCGGTGGCATGCCAGAGATCCATGGGAGGAAGGAAGGGATCTTGATGCATCCTTACCTAGACTGGCTGGTTCGGGCAAAGTCAAAGGAAGAGAGCAAGCGAGCAACGACGAGAGGGTGGAGTTCCTGCAGTCTCGGCTGGGTTATCAATAGGGCCAAGAGTCATCTAGCGCTGGCCCAGCAGCTCGAGTATTTATTTTGCAGCACTGTTCGACACCCACTTGGGGAAGGTCTTCCTGCTGAGACTACAGGCCCAGGGGCTGAGGCCTTTTGTGCGGCAATTCCTACGGATAACTGAACCTACAGCCTGACGTTATCTGCAGTTGCTGGGGACCATAGCAGCATCGCTCAAGCTCGTGCCCTGGGACAGAGTGCACATGCACCCCTTGCAGAGGGCATTACTTCGGACGTGGTGGCACCATTGCCATCCGTTGTCGCAGAGATTCCCCTGTCCTCAGGAAACCAGCAAGGAGCTCTGACTCCACCCGGTCAATTTTGTGGAAGGAAATACCCCTCGAGTTGCTGCAGTGGATCCCGCAAACGATGGTCGCCAGTCTGGTGGGCTGGGGAGCCCACTGTGAAGGATGATTTGCTCAGGGACAGTATAACCCACAGGAGGCCACTTGGTCAATCAACAGGCTAGAAATGCAGGCAGTAGCGCTGATATTGCAGAGTTTCAGTCCTTGGCTGCAAGGGAAAGCGGTTCGGGTTCTCTTGAACAACACCTCCACAGTAGCTTACATCAATTGCCAGGGAGGCACGGGCAGTGTGGCATTGGAGGAGGCAACCGAGATGCTGATGGCCTGGGCAGAAAGCTATCTCCAGGCCTTATTGGTGGTGCATGTGGCGGGCGTCGACAATGTGACAGCGGATTACCTCAGTCAGGTATGGGTAGACCCGGACGAGTGGGTACTCTGCCAGGAGGTATTCCTGCAGGTAGCACGTAGATGGGGCACTCCAATCATCGATCTGATGGCAACATGTGAAAATGCCAAAGCCAGTCGCTTCTACAGCAGGAGAAGAGAGCGGATGTCAGAAGGTTTGGATGCCCTGGTGCGGAGGTGGCCCAAGAACAGGCTGCTCTGTGTTTTCTCCGTGGGCACTTATATGAAGGGTCATGCAGTAGATCGAGGCACACCCGGGGTTGGTCATTCTGATTGCCCCGGATTGGCCAAGGTGGCCTTGGTACACTGACCTTGTGCGTTTAGTGCAGGGGAAGCCATGGAGGCTCCCAGTGAGAGAAGATCTCTTGACTCAAAGGCCAGTGCGAATGCCCCAGGTTGATCGGTTCTCGTTTACAACTTGGCTCTTAAAAGGGTGCACTTGAGGAAGAAAGGCAATTCAGGGCTGGTCATTTCCACATTGCTGAAGGCCCAGAAGGGGTCTGCTTCCTTATCGTACAATCCGCGTGTGGCGCATCTTTGAAGCATGGTGTGAGGAGACTGTGTCGTCCGTCTGTGGCTAAAGTGCCGGACATCCTGGCATTTTTGCAGGCCGGTTTTGAGAAGGGCTTAGCCGCTAGTTCTCTGAATGTGCAAGTGGCAGTAATTTTCTTGCTATTGAGGGTAAAGTCCAGGGATGGGTTCATACGTGGATGTGGTGCAGTTCCTGAGGGCTGTGAGCTGCCTCCGTCTGCCGAGGCAGTCGGTGCTGCTGAGCTGGGGCCTTTGTCCTAATATGCTTCATATCAAAGACCAATAACCATTTTAGTAGCTACCCTTTGCACCAACTCCAACCTGCTTATATCCTTTTGAAAGTGTGGTCTCCAGAATTGCACAAAATATGCCAAATGCGGTCGCACCAGAGACTTATACAGAGGCATTATCACCTCCTTTTTTTTTTTTTCTGCTGACCATTCCTCTCCCTATACACCCTTCTGGCTCTCAGTCGCCTTTTCTACCTGTTTAGCTACTTTAAGATTGTCAGACACAATTACGCCCAGGTCCCGCTCTTCTTTCGTGTACAGAAGTACCTCACCCCCTAAACTGCACCGCTCCTTTGGATTTTTGCGGCCCAAATGCATGACCCTGCATTTTTTAGTATTAAATTTCAGCTGCCAAATTATAGACCATTCTTCAAGCTTAGTTAGATCCCTCCTCATATTATCTACTCCTTCCTGGGTGTCTATTGCAAATTTTGGTATCTGCAAACAAGCAAAACCATACCTTACAGCCCTTCCGCAATATCATTAACAAAGATGTTAAAAAGAATTGTACCAAGGACAGATCCCTGTGGCACACCACTGGTAACCTCCTTCTCAGAGTGAGCTCCATTAACCTGTACTCTTTGGGTTAGAAATTGGTTGTGTAGGAGGCAACAACCAGTGACTTTAGGGTCCTTTCCCTAGGGTGCTCAGTTTGTTTATAAGTCAGATGTACAGAATAGTGTTGAAGGCTTTACTGAAATCTAAGTACACCACATCTAGAGCTCCCTCTCTGTCCAACTCCCTGGTCACTCAGTCAAAGAAATCAATCAGATTTGTCTGACAAGATCTGCCTCTGGTGAATCCATGCTGCCTCTGATCTTGCAATCCATTGGATTCCAGAAACCTCAATTCTCTTTTAGTAAGGTTTCTGGAGTCCAGTAGATTGCAGGATCCGAAGCAGCATGGATTCACCAGAGCCATTGAACCCCCCCTATATTTTTCATCTATGACCAGCTTCTTTTCGAATTCTCTTGGCCTGCCTGTCTGCTTTTGTTTTAGATCTAATGTGCCATTGTTTTATACTGATCCCTGTTTTGCTTATTTGGCTCTGGATTTTTTTATTTGTGTGGTGTGTGTGGGGGTGTGTTTTTTTTTTTTTTTTTTTTTTTTTAAGCTATCGTTTTGGTTTTAACTTTTCTTTTTGTTTTAATTTGCCATTAAACCAACTAGCAGTTGTTTGGTCTTCTTTTGACCTCTGTTAATGTATAAAATATATTTTATCTGGACTTTCACAATGATATGTTTAAATGAGCATACCTCATGCAATTCTGATTGCTGTATCTTAAGCGGAATTAGAAAATGTACAGAGAAGAGCCGCCAAAATGGTAAAGGGGATGGAAGGATACCTCTGCAAGGAAAAGCTTAAAAGGCTGGGGCTCTTAAGCTTGGAAAAGAGATGGTTGAGTGGAGATATGATAGAGGTCTATAAACTAATGAATGGAGTGGAATGGGTAAATAGTTTACACCATCAAAAAGTAGGAAGACTAGGGGACACGCAATGAAGCTACAATGTAGCCCATTTAAGACTAAGAAGATATTTTTCACTCGGTGCATAATCAAACTCTGGAATTGTTACCGAAGGATGTACTAAAAGCTGTTAATGTAGCTGGGTTTAAAAATGGTTTGGACAAATTCCTGAAGGAAAGGTCCATAAGCTGCTATTAAAGAGGACTTTGGAAATCCACTGCTTGTCCCAGGACAAGCATTGTGGAATTTGTGCCCTTTTTTGGGAACCTGCCAGATACTTGTGACCTGGATTTGGCCACAGGATACCGTGCTTGATAGACCTTGGTCTCAACCAGTATAGCATTTCTTATACAACCCGGCAACTATTCTTTCTCTCCCTTAACTAATTTTCTCATTTTATCAGTTGTAGCATTTATCTTTAAAAAGGGAGGCTAGTTTTAGATCATATATGCCTTCCAAATCATGTGCATTTGAGCGACACTTGGTTTCCCTTCATATACTAGTTTGAAAGCTGCTCTGTTTCCATTTTAATTAGTGTCAGCTGGTTAAGGTGGAGCCTATCCCTTCAAAACATGCTTTTCCAAAATGTTCTCCCGTTCTGGCAAATCTGAAGTTCTCTTCCCTGTGTTACTGTTTCATCCGCACATTGAGACTTGACTTCTGCATGAAACAAAAGTATTCCCATGGAAAGAAAGGATGACTCATTCACGCACTGTCGTCATCGGACAATACCATGGACAGATTAACTCTTCTAAAGCTCATAAAACCTAGAAAACTTTACTGAGCATGTGCTAGACACCGCCCCCCACCACTACCACAATACCTTCCCATCTCCACTTTAGTCTATTCCATCCGCCCATCCTCCTGCTCTCCTGATTTTTGTTCTTTAAGTATTTTCTTTCCCTTTTTTTGTTTTGTTTTGCCCCTGCATTTCAGCCTGCGATGGATAAGAGGGACTTGCAATAGATGGCCAACAGCAGGCAAACGCGCTCTCAGGTGATTTCCCTGTCCACTGGCCATGTGTCTGACCTGCTGTTCATAAGACCTGCTGATCCATGGCCTTGATGGCTAGCTGACAAGAGTCATGTCACATTTTTCACTCAAGGAGAAGAGGATCAAATCAGCCTCACCAGCATGGCATGCTACAGACCCAGTACTTTCCTGTGATGAAGAGGACAATTGGTCCCTTCAGGACTTCTGACAAACCAAAAGGGATTGTAGAAATCTAGAGAGCCTGCAGGCATCTTGAGCTGTGCTCTAGATGGACATGTGAGAGGGAGGAGTTGATGCAGGCCAATGGTGAACCCTGAAGCACAGATGACTAAACTACACTTAATTTGGGCACAGTGTTGAAGCACTCTAAGGCTGAATCTTCTTCACCAGTTAAGGCCCTGAAGTTGGGCCTGAAAGAAGCAACCATGATGTTGATAATGGAGCAGTTGAAGTAAAGGCAATGTTGCAGAGCAATGTGACTGCTATATGGGCATATAAACTTGAGAATAACGTCTATGCACATGAAAGCTGGTTTGTTTGGGGTTTTTTCCCTACAGTACTGGGTGTTTAGAGTCCCATACTCAGTGCTTGGAAGATAAAGTAGCTACGTGTGAGGCCTCTGCTAAAATGGTGCCTGCTTTGAAGCTCACCCTAGAGGACATCGGTAATTGCAACTAGTGGAATTATTTAAAGATTCTGGGTCTGCTGCAGAGCAGCAAAGAGATAATCCTGCCTTAATGGTGGAGCAGTTTTTCTCCAGGAACAAGCAGGAAGTCGGCCCTCACTTATGGGTGAAATCAGCACTGACGGAGCCCGCGCGGAGCATTTCCCCAGCTTTCAAAGAAAGCCTTTGGGAATGCTACCACGCATGCGTGGTCCCCTTCCTGCTCAAGGGTGCCATCTTGATCAGTATCCCTTTTTCCGCAGAGCCCTTAAGACGTATGTCCCTGTACCTCAGAAAAAGATTTTTCATATGGTCTTCTGTTCCAGTTTCCCGGTCCTCTTCCCGCCATCACAGTGCCCCTGCTTCGGCAGCGGACCCTGGGACTTTTTTTCTCGTTTTCTTCATTAATTTGCTTCCAGCGCATTTCTTGCTCTTTTCAACAGCTGGCCAAACCGAAGGTCTTTGACTTTGCGGGGACCCTTTTTGCCCCCATGGCCTCTGATTACAAGAAGTGTGACAGATGCTCCAAAAACATGTCACTCACGGATACCCATGTCTGTTGCCTAGGAGCTGACCATAATCCGGAGCTCTGCTCCCTTTTAAAAAGATGTCCTCCAAAACCATTCAGAGCCGTAAGCAGAAACTGGATGATATTTTCCACAAGATGGCCCCGGTGTCCCTGGTAGCTTCCTGCCCACCAACCCTCTGCCTCTGGGGCCTTCCCACAGCCACCCTGCGGCCCTGGAGTCACTCTGAGCAAGGGTCCCCTGAAAGGGAGCAGAAGAAGGCCTCGAGGACCCTATTGGGTGTTCCGGACAAGTGTGAGCGTGCTCATGCTCGGTCCCTTAGGCCTCCTCGGCAATCCCTAGAGTCAGAGAAGGAGCGGCCCCAAAAGGTACCTCCATACAGATATGGAGGCCTCTGGTGATGGCACCCTGTCTCCTGAGGGTCGTCCCTGCAAGGACCCCCTCTCCTCATCGACGCCCGACACAGTCACCCCGGTGTCGACGTCGCAAGGCCCCACTCCTGAGTGGGAGGCCCAAATGCTAGTACTGGAGTGCAGTGTCTCTGCCTTCCTTGCAGCCCAACAGGCGCTGGTGCCAGTCCCTGCTGGCCAGCACTCTGAGACCTCGAGGATGACGCCTATCTTGGCTCCCCAGACTGCCACAGTAACACCCGAGAGCCAAGAGTCTTGTGAGAGATCCCGGCAGAGATCTCGATCTCCGTCCCAGTCCTCGAGTGCAGATCTTCCCGGGCCAGTGCCTCTGGCTCCAGAGGGGCTTCGACCTTGGGAGCCCAGCGTGCTTCATGTGCTCTGCTTGAGCAGCCTACTCCCGAGTTCCCCTCGGAGATTTCATACTGGGAGTCCGACGGGGATACTTCCCCTGAATCTCGCACTCATCGGGACCTCCCCTCGGATCCTTCCCCGCTTGCTCAGAAGCGGCAGTCGCCTCCCGAGGATACCTCCCTTTTGGAGTTTTGTGCGGGATAAGGCTCAAGCCCTGGCGCTCTCTTCACAATCCGAGGAGCAGCCCCTTATGAAGGAACTTGATATTTTGCAATATGAGGCCCCACCGAGTGAATCCTTCACGGTTCCGGTCCCACCCATTCTGACCCAGCTGCTCTTCCGCATGTGGGAGATGCCTGCTTCTATCCCCATTGTCAGCAATTACCTGGACAACCATGTACAGGATCCAGTGAGAGACTGGCTTCTGAAAGGTCCAGCTCCCCCATACCTCAATGGTAGTGGAATCTGCCATGCGGAAGCAGAACAGTCCAAAAACCCACTCTTCAGTTCTGCCGGGTAGGGAGTCTCGTGCCCTCTATGTCCTTGGGCGAAAGGCCTACCAAGGCTCCATGCTGGCTTGCTGCATCTAGGCTTACCAGCTGTATATCGGTATGATCCTTAATCTTCCAAGCGGGCCTCGAAGACAGTTGCCTCCATTTCCAGTCCCTCCTGAAATCAGTGGGGGGCTGTTCAAAGTACCTCTCACGCTGCATACGACAACTTCGAGTCCTCTGCTCGGTTAGGAGCTGCAGGTATTGGAGCCAGGCGACAGGCCTGGCTCCAGTCCTCAGACCTCGAACAATGGGTCCAGAAAAAGTTGCTTGATGTATACCGTGCCTGGGCGAACAGTTGTTCAGCAAACAGATGGAGGATAATGCGGTGGAGATTGAGACAGCGTACATAACCCGCACCCGTCTCTCCTGGAAGATTTTTTACCTTGCATGGAAGAAGCAGCAGGGTAAGAAGCCTTTCTTTCAGAGGAAGGGTCTCCCCTATTGGGGGCTACCCACCTTCTCCTCCAGCACCGGCTTCTCCTCAAGGTGGACAGAGCAAGAGCGGCCATCAAGGTCCACATAAACCAAAGGGCCCCACGAGCCAGACCCAGCAGCCCAGTCAGCCCAGAGCTTTTGACGCTAGATGCATAGCTGCTCGCCCTCTGGCGACCCAGTTACTGGTGGGAGGTTGCTTGGTCCACTTTGCTTCCTGATGGGAGTCTGTCACCTCAGACACTTGGGTCCTCCAGGTCGTTCAGGAGGGTTACCTCCTTTATCTGGACCAGCTTCCTCCACCCTTCAGCTCCTCGGAGCCCCCTCGACTCCTCACACACCAGGTGGTCTTGGCACAGGAGCCTGCCAACCTTATTGAGGAGCAAGCAGTGGAAGTGGTCCAGCCGCACCTCAGAAGTCACAGGTTCTACTCCCGTTACTTCCTTGTGCCAAAGCGGATGGGTGGTTTCTGATCCATCCTCGATCTAAAAAATCTCAACAAATCCACGGTGCAGGAGAGGTTCAAAATGCTCTCCTTTGGTGCTTTGCTGTCCTTCCTCTGCCAGGGCGATTGGCTATGCTCCTTGGACCTTTGGGATGCGTACGCTCATATCCTAGTCCATCCGAAGCACAGAAAATACTTATACTTCAGAGTACAAGAGAACTACTACCAATACAGGGTGCTTCCTTTCGGTCTTGCGTCCACCCCACGAGTGTTCACCAAGTGCCTTGCGATAGCTGCAGCCCACCTTTGATTGCTAGGCACCATCATCTAGCCTTATCTAGATGATTGGCTCATTACAGGGGAAATGACTGACGAAGCACGGCAGGCCACAACCCGCACCGTCCATCTCCTCAAGTACCTTGGCTTCATGGTGAATTACCCGAAGTCCCACCTCACTCCAGTCCAATCCTTGGAGTTCATCGGCACATGTCTTGACACCCAGTGGGTGACAGCCTTCTTTCCCCAGGACAGGGCAGACCGCCTCATCGCTCTGGCCTTCATGGTCCAGCGCTATGACACAGCTTCGGCCCAGGCGATGCTCCGTCTTCTCGGCCATATGGCCTCTGGTCCACATTGTCCCCGACGCCCATCTACACATGCGAGTGGTGCGGTGGTGCCTTCGCACTCAGTGGACTCAGGCGACGGGCTGTCTCCGGGACACCGTCTCCGGCACCCTCCAACTGTCAGAGTCCCTCGACTGGTGGTGGGACATACTTTCAGTTCATCCCTCTCCCATTCGGACTCTCCACTGCCCCACAACGTTCTCCAAAGTCATAGTGTTGGTAGCTGTGGCACCAAGGGATTTGTGTTCACCCATATCTGGACAGCTGGCTCATCTGAGCCCATTCTCTTTCACAGACATCTTGGGTAGCGATCTGAGTAGTGCCTGCTTTGGAAAGCCTCGGCTGGATGGTCAATCGGGGAAAGACAGTTGCCTTCCCAGTTCCTGGGAGCACGTTTCAGTTCTCTGGTGGATAGAGTCTTCCTGCCAGAGGAGAAAGTCAAAGGGCTGTTAGATTGCCTGGTACTGTTAGGTTTGTAGTAGGTTTCAACAAAACCAGATTGATGGCTGCGACAATCAAGATGGTGCCATGGGTGCGTGATCATATGCAGTTGCTGCAGTGGTCCTTGCTGACTCGGTGATCCCAGAGTTCTCAGGAGTTCGAGCTCATGTTCCCACTCCCGATGATTAAAGCCAGCCTGCAGTGGTGGCAGCTGCCCTGTCATCTGAGGAAAGGTGTGCTGCTGGTTAATTTCTCATGGATCCTTCTGACAATAGATGCCAGTCTCTCAGCCTGAGGAGCCCATTGCCATGTCCTTATGGCCCAGAGCCATTGGAACTGCAGGGAAGCGGTGTGGTCGATCAACCGCTTCGAGGCGAGGGCCATCAGATTGCTCTTCTGCATTTCTTGCGCCTGATCGAAGGCCAGGCGGTTGGAGTATTTTCAGACAACGCCACGGCAGTGCAAAATGCGGTGTGTCCTTTCGAGTCAGTGCTGACTCCTGGTGACCCAGCAGCTCCTGGGTTTTCTTGGCAGTGTGACGAAGTAGATTGCCAGGCCTTTCTTCCAACTCAAAAACAAACTGCTCAAAGAATCATGAAAAAGCAAAAAAGAGCAGTAATAACCGAGCACTATAATAGTATTAATAATTGTTGGAAGATTTGTCTTGAGGAAAACTCCTCTCGTGACCACTCTTCCGTTTTAGATAAAGGTTTACTCAATTTTAAACAGTGAACTCTTTGTTAAAAATGTGTGAAAAAACACAACCATGTGCCTCACACAAAATTAACCCAAAATTTATGTGAAAAAACACCTCTGTTAATCAGTAACACAATGCACTTATCTGAAGAAATGGCTTCAAACATCCAGGACCCGTTCAGGTTGAGCACCAATTCTTCAAACTGCAACCATATGATGCTCAAGCACAGTCCTTGACAAAAGAACACGGTATAAACAACGATCCTTTGCAGAAAATGCGGTGAAAACAGCAGAGACAGCACTGCGTTTAAGGCATACCAACTATGAACGCCCTGTTTCAGCGCTCCAAAGACTGCAATAACATCCTGCAAATAGCAACCAAACGTTATGGATGCCTTTTGAGACTCAGCTGATATTTAAGCCACATGACTAGTTAGACCAATAAATGAAGAACAAAATAGACTAATCAGCCTCTAGTACATCACAGAAGACTCGCCCAATCAAGTTCCTGATTCAAACCTCCGGGGGATACTGTTGATAATTTAAAAATCCAGGACTTCTCCAAAAATTGAAGTTCCCAATTACCACCTCGAGGATTCAGTGGAACATAGTCCAGCACTCTCCACTTTAATTCACAAAAGGCATGACGATGGAGCAAACAATGTACAATGGGTGCATTTGTGATTTGATTACGTAGATGCGATTCATGTTCCCATAAACGTACCCAAACTGGATGAATGGTGCATCCTACATAAATTAGCAAACAAGGGCAAAGCAACATGTAAACCCAAGGCATTGGAGGGTTAAATGACTTGCCCAAGGCCACAAGGAGTGCTAGTGGGAATTGAACTTTGGTCTCTTGGTTACTTGGAGTGCTCTAACCACTAGGCTGCTTCTGTGCCAATTGGCAAGGCAGCACGAGGAGTGCAGGGGTAGCCCTGGAGATGGCTCTCCTGTTTGGGTGGAAAATAACCTCCTAATTTTGTCAGCTCAGCACATTGTTCACTTCAGCAATGTGGCAGCAGACTTTCTCAGTTGGCACTCTGGATCCAAGTGAGGGAGTTAAGTCAGGAGGCATTTCAGTTGATTCTGCACCGCTGGGATTGCCTCAAAATGGATCTGATGGCAACCTGTTCCATTGCCAAGTGTGCTGCTGCTTCATTAGCCGCATGGACATGAAGTCCGAGACAGTTGACACCCTGGCCAAGTCTATGCCTGCTGTATGTGTTTTCTCCATGGCTCCTGGTAGGCCGTGTGATTCAGCGTATAGAGTGCCATCTGGGAAGGATTATTCTGGTTGTCAGTTTTGGCTGAGGAGAGCATGGTTCAGAGATCTGATGTGGCTCCTGTAAGCGTCACCTCTTTGCCTCAGGGCCTATTGCGTAAGGGACCGATCGTCCTGGAGGACCTGCCCAGAGGAGCTCTACCAACTTAGATTAGCATGCGAGTTTGGTGCCTCTTTGGGTGATGGTGTGGCGCACAGCCCCTGGCTCCTGAGGTGGCCAAGGTGCTGTCCCTGTTGGCCTTTCTGCAGGATGATCTGGAAAAGGGCTTTTCTCTTAGCTCCCTGAAGGTCCAGGTGGCAGCTTTGGCCTGTTTCAGAGGTCCAGTGGCTGGTAAGTCTCTAGCCTTACGCCTAGATGCTCCGCACTTTCTTCAAGGAGTTCGGCATCTGCTTTCTTCCTTCCGGTTTATGGTCCCTTTCTGGGATCTGTGTCTGGTACTCATGGCCTGATGTCTGAACCCTTTGAGCCATTGAAGCATACTATTCTGAAGTATTTGATGCTCAAGACTCTCTTCTTTGTGATTTGTTCCACAAGATGGATTTCTGAGCTGCAGGCCCTGTCGTGTCGAGGCCCTTACCTATCGTTTTCAGAGGAGTCTGTTTCTATTCAGCCTGTGCCTTCCTCCTTGCCTAAGGTGAATTCTCCCTTTCTGGTGAACCAGGTACTTTGACTGCCTTCTTTCTCTAAGGAGCAGTGTCAGGAGGAGGAGAAGGATCTTGCCTTGTGGATGACCAGAGGGTGCTTCTCAGGTACTGGGAGGTTATGAATTATTTTCATGAGTCAAATTATCAACCATGGTTCCATTCAGGGCTTTGTCTACTTCGTGCTCAACTGCACCACTCCGAACAGTTCTGGTGTAAGCGTTGCACTCCCTCGGCACTCCATATTTTAAATCCTTTCTACTGTTCGCATGTCTATCAAACCAACTGTTCTCATTTCTCTGCTATTCTCTTCATCAGCCAACTCCACACAGCAGTCCTTGTCCTTGTTATCCACCCAGGCCCGCTTATCCTCTAGCAATCCTATTGCTATCCCTACTTTGTTCCTGCTAGCCACCTTCTTTGACTCCAAAGTTCAGGTCTTATGTTCATCATTTGCCACCTGCCCTTCTCCTATAGGATCCCCCCCCCCCCCTCCATCCTCCCCAATCTTGTCACCTTCCCTTTCCCATGTATGGACTACTTTCTGCCTGCTCATGATTACTGATCTCTCCAAGTTGCTCTCCACCTCCCATAGGACCTCTTTCCCTCTAGACTGCATTCCCTCACCATGGCTACTGGAACCCTCTCTAGCATTCCACCCATTTATTCTTATTATGCTAAATTCAAGTCTCATCTGACACCTTCCCTAGCCTCTGGAAGCAAGCGCTAGTTTGACCCCTTTTGAAGAAACCATCTCTCAACCCACTTGATCCTGTCGTCTACTGTCCTGTCTCTAATCTGCTATTCCTCTCAAAAAATCCAAAAAAAGCCTCCTAATACCTTGATTCCACCCATCTGCTTGACCCTCGCCAATCTGGTTTCCACCCTGGTCACAGTATCTGGCAATCTGGTATTGAAACCATCATGCTTTCCTTAACAATCTTCACATGAATGTGGTGACATCACTCTGGCAGTCTCTCTTGATCTTTTGGCGACCTTTGATCTAGTAGACCACTCTTCTCCTTTCTTGTTTGCAGGAGACTAGGTTTCAGGGGACAGTATTTCGGTGGTTTCACTCCTTTATTTTCTCAGTCTTTTTCAGTGCACGTGGGTGATGCCTTCTCTGGTTCTGTCCTCCTCTGCTGCAGCGTCCCCCAGGGTTCTGTCCTCACACCTCTCCTATTTAATGTCTTTCTAACTCCACTTGCTTTGTATATTCAAGAATTCGGCTTGTCAGCATATTACTACACTAAAAATATAATCTTACTTTACCACAGTAACCCACAACAGTTCTCAATGACTGTTTTACTCAAATTTCCTGTTGGCTCACTGCAAATTGTCTACACCTTAATCTGTCTAAAGCACTTGTGATCTGGTTCACGTTTGGTAGCCCCTGTCGGTCAGTTTCCCCAGTCCTCACCAACTTCACAATCCCACTAGCTCCCACACTTCACTATCTTGGTGTGTGACACTGGACACCCCTCTTTCCTTTCACGAGCATATTTCACTGCTCACTCGCCGGTCCTTCTTTTACCTCTGCCAGATACGAGCTATCCATCCCTTCTTGTCCTCTCAAGCACTGGCCACCCTTCTCCTATCCCTAGTCATGTCTCGTCTGGACTTTTGCAACTTGGCCCTTGCTGACATCACTCAGACCCAACTACATCTGCTCCAATTGTTACAGAACACCACAGCCCAGATCATTACCCATACTACACGTCTGGATCATATCACTCCAATCCTTATTCAGCTGCACTGGCTTCTACTCACTTACCACAGTCATTACAAAGTTCTCATCATGACCCACCACACTATATATACACTGATCTGCTCCAATTCCACACTCCTACCTGCAGCCTTTGTTCAAGTCACATTAACCGGCTGGTCCTCCCATCTCCCTCTCGTGCTCACCTTCAGTCCACTTGGCACTCTGCCTCCCTCTGGAACTCCTTGCCATCTTCTCTTCGCCAAGAACCTTCTGAAAACCTACCTCTTCCAATCTGCATTCGATTTGCCTCCCACTACTCCTTGACCCTTACAGACCCCTGCCTCCATTCCCTGACCCTTAATGCTACCCACATTTTCTCTTACTTCTCCTTGTCTTCTGTGCAATTGTACTATCACTGTCCTGTCATGCATTGTAGTTCCTTTCCTGTCCTGGCCTTTGGCCATCACTCCTTATATTTATTTTATAATTGTAAACTACCCTGGTGTCATGAAGGAGCGGTATATCAAGAAATCTAATAAACACAAACATCTTTTTGTGCTGTTTGCGGCCTGCACAATGTTGCACAATGGCTAAGTCTACATTGGCGTGCTGGGTTAAGGAGGCTATTGCCTCGGCTTATCTGCTGTGGAGCCAGCCAGTTCCAGAGGGTTAGCGTGTCCATTCTACCCAAGTGCAAGCATCCTTATGGGTGGAGCAGAACTTGGTAGCCCCTGCAGACATTTTTCAGACAGAAGCATGGGCATCACTTTCCACTTTTGTTAAGCAGTACCGCTTGGATGTCCATGCACGGTCAGATACAGCATTTAGTCTAAGGTTTTGTGAGCTGCCATCTCTTCTTCCCACCCAGTGGAGTCATAGCTTTGGGTTGTCCTTATCTGGACTGGTCTAGCTGGATGATACGGAAGGTGACATTTTACTTGATAATGTCCTTTCCTTGAATCCTGCTAGACCAGTCCAGGACCTGCCCCTGGAACTGTATTTGCTCTGTTCTTCTGCTACGGTACCCTTGGGTCCACTATGATTTCTATACTTGACTCTGTGGGTTCATCTTCTAACGACAGCCTCTGTTTCTGCTTTCCTGTTGTACATAGTTATCCACTGTTGATTATCCACTGATGCCCACGTTGGCTGTGTGAGGATATGCTTTGAGACTGATACTGACAAGACCTCTGGTGGCTGAGCTGAATAGAATTATGGGAGTGATGTTGTTGAAACCTGGGCTTTTCATTGCTTCTTTGTCTCCATCAGTCTGTTGGTAGGGGAACACAACCCACTTGTCTGGACTAGTCTAGCAGGTCTCGAGGAAAGGGTATTATCTGGTAAGTAAAATGTCACCTTTATGCAAGAAAGATTTGAACCAATCTCATGATGTTTCAATGGCAACAAAACATGATCTACATTATCGAAAATTGCTGAAATATCTAACAGCACCTACAGAAAGGATGTCCCTCTATCAAAACCATGCAAGAAGTCTTCCATGATAGCCAAAAACTGGTTCTCTGTTCCACGGTTGGTTGATTTGGTATGTTTTGTGGTAGATGAATGGGTGGAAGCTTGGAATAAAATGGGGAGGGGGGAGAGGACTGTTAGGATGCAGTTAAATGTGAGAGCTCAGAATTTGACCTTTGAAAGTTTGGGGTGACTATACATGTCAGTTTGTAACTTTCATATCCTTTTGAATAGGTTACTGTTACTGCCCTGACTATTATTCTGTTACGTATGTTTGCAGTGTTATAATACATTTGCAAGTATCTCTGTTTTCTAATGAATAGATGTGATTCAGTGATGTGGATTGAAAGTTGGGGAAAGTCTTTCTGGGTGCATGAGTGCTCTTGGGTCTGGTGTTTTTCTCCTGCCTCCTGCACACCTATTGAGCCTATTTTGGATATTTCTCTGGATAACACTATATTCTTCCCTGTTTCCTTATCGTCACTCCAGTCCAGTCCCTTTACTTCAGGGTTACGCAGCCCTTCCAGCAGCTTGGAGGCTGAGCCCAACCTTTTTGGGATGGAGCGGTATATATACCACTGGTGCCACCCACCAACTCCAGTATACTCAGCCTCCAAGCAGCTGGAGGGGTCCGTAAGCCTAGGGCTTACTGGAGTCCTACCTTCTCTTAAATTTGGCTAATTTTTACAAATTTTAACTTTTATTTTAACTTATCTCTACTTTAAATCTTATTTATTTCATTAGGCAATCTTATTTATTTTCTCTACCGTTTTCTGTTTCCTCCCTCCCCCCCCCCCCTCCCCCGGCCCGGGCCGAGGACCGGAGGTGTTACCATCTTGCCTGCAGCAGCGAGCAGGGGAATCAGGAGCCTCTCGCTGCTGGCTAGGCCTGCTGCTCCTCTTCAGCTCTCCAGAAGACCTGCGTCCTCGCGCCGAAGCCCTCCCCGGTGGCTGAGCGCTGGAGGAAACGCAAAGCGGAAGAGCGATTTTCAGCGTGCAGGCTTGATCGCTCCTTACCCCCAAGTCAGCTGAGTGCAGGGGCGAGCTCCGGAGACGTGATCGCAGCGCCGGTAAACAGACCGCATCCCGGGCTGCGGAGGGTACGTCCTTTCTCTGCCCTTTCTCCTCAGTCGGAGGACCCAGAGAAGCGCTGACACCAGTCGCGTTCCTCCGTTCAGAGCTCCACGTGGCCGCAGCCTGCCACGTGTTGAGCCAACGGTGCAGGAATCGCCGCTCCAGTCCAGGAAACAGCAGAAGCCTACACAAAAAAATCGCAATTACTCAGCTCATGGGCTGTAAGGAGATTGTAATTGCTGGTTTAATTTTCTGTTTAATTTAATTCTTGTTTATTCTCCAGTTATTTCAGGGGATTTCGTTGCCTTATCCCTGGTACAGGAGAGAGCAGTGCAGGGGGTTTAAAGTTAATTTTAAAGTTAATTATATTTTAATATTTTAATTTAAAGTTTATTTTTATTTCAAATTTAAATTTAAAGTTTATTTCTGGTCAACGGGCTGCCTAGCGGAGCGCTTCAGTTTTCTTTGAGGATATCCCCTGGAGAGCATGACTGGCAAGTCAAGGTGCCCATCTTGTGGCACTCGTAGGGGTACTGCATCTGAGGCAGGAGTCTGCAGGGGCTGCGCTGCAGTAGCCACTCAGTAGAACAAGAAATCAGCCTGTCCATGGCCCAATCATCCCAGCGGTCCTCGGATCCTATGGAGGGGGAAGTAGCGTCCCAGTTATCCCTTCCCTCTCGCTCGGAAGCACCCCCTCCTCCGCTCCCCCCCCCTCCGCCCTTCCCTCCGGGGAGGGGGGAGTCGGAGATTTCTTCTCCCCTGACTTCGTGCTCTTGTTACACCAAGCCTATTGCATGCGCAAGCAGGGGCTTGGGACAGGGGAGGGGGGCTCTTCAGCCGAAGGCAGAGTAGCCAGACCCCTGAGGGCAAGCGTTCAGGACTCAGGAATACCCCCAAAGCGCCCCAGACTGTTGAACGAGGAGCCACTCTCTTCTCTTTCCCAGGGCAGCCTAGAAGAGGAGGGCTCTGAAAAGGATTTAGAGGAGGAAGAGGAGGAGCTGGAAGAAGGGGAGATCCCCGAGGAGGACCATTCTCGCATAATTAGAGTTTTCCGATGAGAGGAGCTGCCTGCCTTAATTAATGATTCCCTGAAAGCTCTCAATGTAGCCTCAGATACCCCAGAGGAGGATGAGGCATTGGAGGATCCCTTAATCCAGGCCATCAGGAAGTCCCAGAAGGTTTTTCCAGTCCACAGAGTGGTACGTCAGATGATACAGGAGGAATGGGATCAGCCTGAGTCAGGGTTAAGAGGGGTCCGGGCCATGTCCCGCCTCTACCCTCTCCCTGAATCTGACAAAGAGCTGCTGAAGTCCCCCAGGGTAGATGCGGCGGTATCAGCAGTAACAAAGAAGATTACTATCCCAGTTGAGGGCAGCGCGGCACTGAGGGATCCCCAGGATAGGAAATTGGACACGCTCCTAAAACAAGCCTTTGATGTGAGCGCTCTGGCCTTACAAGCTTCAGTTTCAGGGGCCTGGGTAGTGCGGGCCTGTTTGAGGTGGGCTCAGCAACTCCAGGCAGAGGAGGTCTCCGCCGAGGGGTCATTAGCCAACGCGGCGAGGTTGGAATCCGGTACGGCCTTCTTGGCGGATAGTCAGTACGACCTCATCCGCAGCTTAGCTAAGAACATGGCCTCGGTGGTGGCAGCCAGATGCTATTTGTGGCTACAGAATTGGGCTGCCGATGCTTCCTCCAAAACTCGCCTAAGTCGTCTGCCCTTCAAAGGGAAGCTGTTATTCGGGGAGGACTTAGATAAGCTGGTAAAGGACCTGGGCGAATCCAAGGGCGGCAGGCTTCCGGAGGACAGGCCGAAACAAGCGCGGTCCTTAGCCCCAGCACGGAACCAACCTAGGGATCCCCGGAGGTTTCGTTCGACAAGACCGAACCCCTTTCTTAGGGGTCGTTTTCCCGGTAGGGGACAAAACCTCCGAGGTTTTCGGGGATCAGGGAGAGGTTTCTCCGCCTCCTCCTTATCCTCGGGCCCCAGGAAACAACAATGAGATTCCGGGGGTCCAGGAGGGCGGGATGCCGGTAGGCGGTCGCCTGAGGCATTTTCTTCCCGCCTGGTCCCGGGTCACGTCCGATCAATGGGTTCTGGAGGTGATCCGAGAGGGATACGCTCTCGAATTTGCAAAGCAAATACCTCCAGCATTTGTTCAGTCACCTTGCGGTTCTCCAACAAAAAGAGCGGCTATAGAAACAACACTGTCCTGTCTGTTACAGCTTGGGGCCGTGGTGCCCGTCCCGCCAGGCCAGTACGGTACAGGTCGGTACTCGATTTACTTCGTGGTCCCAAAGAAGGAGGGGTCCTTTCGTCCGATCCTGGATCTAAAGCAGGTCAATCGATGTCTCAAGGTGCCACACTTCAGGATGGAAACCCTGCAGTCGGTTATAGCGGCCGTAAGGGGCGGGGAGTTCCTAACAGCACTGGATTCTCACCACCACCAAAAAGTTGTCTAATAGACAATATTTTGGTGGTGGTGAGAAGTGAGGAGGAATGTGACACATTCTATCTAACCTTTTTGATGTCTTGGACATCTGCACCTTGCCCACTCACAATCTTAAATGACAGAGGTGTAAGGCAGGGGTCTCCAAATCCAGCCCTGGAGGGCCACAAACCAGTCAGGTTGGCAGGATATCTCTAATGCATATATATCTCATGCATATTCATTAGGGATATCTCGAAAACCTGACTGGTCTGCGGCTCTCCAGGACCAGGGTTCCCTACCCCTGCCTTAGAGGATATGACACAGCTTAACGTTGATGTATTAGCATGTAATATTGATGGATTAGTGCGTAAAGTAAGAAATCTGTATCAAAAATGGTCCCCTCTGATAGTGAGGATGCCTGGCACTATTAAATTGTAATACCACAGATAAGTTTATTCTAAATATACTTCCCTTTTAAATTTCCCACCAAGTTTTATAGAAGATTGATTTTATCAGGCTTTTTCTTTTGTGGTCGGGAAAGCCCTCCTGTACCACCTTTAAAATGCTTAAATTACTAAGGAAATGAGTAGGTCAATTTCCTTGATTTTCAAAATATATCATTCAGCTTTTATAGAAACATGACAGCTGAAAGAGACATTACCCTTCCATACAACTACTATAGTCCCAGTTTTGTTTTCCTTCAGAGAGCTTCTGTGTTTGCATCATGCCACAGTTAGTGGTATCAGCAGGAGGACAGTCTAGATGCCTCTATTTGGCTTCAAATGGAGAGTTTTGATGTCACTTTTTCAATTAGTCTGGTTGCTTGGGATGATATGACTCCATCTTATTTGAGGGATATATCTAATCTAAAGAGTCATGGAAGAGTTTAAAACTGTTAAGATTCCCTATTAGAGTCCCTGTGGTGGTTGTCTGTATGCTCTACAATATGGTTTACAATTAAGGTAAATCCCTTCTTATAGATTGAGAAACACTTTTTTTGAAGCACTTGGTTTGAGTTGAGGGTGGTATTTCTTAAAAGATGTGATGGAGGGAAGTAATTCTATTTCTTTAGATACTGTACAATCCAACAAAAAAATATCTGGATAATTCAAGGCAGCAGTTTGGATATCTATAGCCGAAGCATCTGCTTTCAAAATGATACAATAGATTCAGTTTATGAACAATGAGCAGTCTGTTGCCAGATGCTGCCAGTCATTGCGAGCATCAGGATGCATAGCTTCAAATTTCTATAAACTGCGGAGAGTTCGGGTCAAAAATTATAACAAACATTTGCAGGATAGAGCCTCAAATCATGGATCAACAATGGGAGAATTTCTGGAACAAGGTTAATAGTCCATTGTCATCGACAGCTATCACATAATCTGTGTTTTATTATGAATGGGGCAATATGGAAATCAATTTTAAGTTACACAGACTAGACAGTACACGATCTAATCAGTATACCTTTTGCTAGGAGAAACCTGGCACATCTATATCATATGTGTGTTTTCCCTAAGATGTTTTGGCAAGAAGTATAGAAAAGGATTTGTGATCTATGGGTCTCATCTGTGACTCATAATTTTCAGGCAGTTTGGGATTAGGAATGATGTACTCCCCTCACAATGTAAGTTGGTGGATATTTTGATAGTTTTTCATACCAATCACTGTCTTACAAAATTGGATGCAGATGCTTTGGTTAATTTTCCTCTTCGGTGGAATACTGTTTCAGGCCGATGCGTTTAAGCACAGATAACGCCAGTTTTAAGCACTCTTACTGCTACTGTCAAATGCAGAAAAGACAGATGCATGCGTAAATAGCAATGGAAAAACTAGTGCACAATTAATGCCAAGAGTATTTAAATGTATTTAAATTACAGGCAAATGAGTTGCACATAATAAACTGGTATGCAAATATTGGCTGTGCCTGATGCAGAGAGATGTGTTGAGGATTTCACAACCAGCTTTAGCGTCAATATCTCTGTCTGGGTGTGAGGTGGCTTAAACATCTAGCACGTCCCCCCTGACAGTATTTTGATGGCATTGAGGGCTTTTCCCGATACTTGGATCATTTGAGGAGAAATGTCAGATGATTCAGGCATCAGGGAAAGCCTCCATTGCTCAGAAAAATCCAAGTTATTAATGTCCCTGTTTAATGTACGTTTACCAAGTTTAAGTTACAATGTAAACCGCTTTGATTGAAATGATAAAGCGGTATATAAAAACTGTTAAATAAATATAAAAAATAAAATGTGGTCTCTTTCTGCTGTCTATCTAGTCTGCCCTTCCATATCAACCACAGGTTTGAGGCTGCTGGACCACCAGGTTGATTTTTTTTTGGGAGAGAGGGGTGGAGGAATCGTGACCAGTGAGCCACCAGGGAATCTCCAGGAACAAGCAGGAATGAGTCTTCACATGTGGGTACGTCGGCGCCGACGGAGCCCGCACGGAAAATGCTCCCCAGCATCCAATCAGAAAGCCTTTGGGAGCATCCCCCGCGCCTGCGTGGTGACTTCCCGCCCTTCCAGCAGTCTCTGCTCAGTTTTCGTTTTTCCGCGGAGCCTACAGGACGTACCTCCTGTAACCGCAGAACCCTTTTTTTTCTTATATCCTTATATTCTTAATTTTTCTTGTTTTGCGCGAGTCGCGGCAGTCTTCCCCGTTGATACCGGTTCCTCCGGTGCTTCACTCTCTCTTCCCTTGGGAAATAATTACCTTGTCAGTTTTTTCTTTGTTTATCCTTAAGGCCTACTAGGCCCTTTTTTTCCACATGGAGCCTTCTTCCCCTTTGAAGTGCCCTCACTGTGGAGACTTGGTTTTCTTTTTAGACTCCAAGGCCTGGTGTCTCTCCTGTTTGAGCCCTGACCCTTTTTCCCCGGGTCCACGGGGCCTTAGCGTCGGGAGAAGACCTTCTCTTTTTCGGGTATCCCTCGATGCCGTTTTTCATCCTCGGGTGAGGTCCTCGGTTTATTCTTCTCTCCAGGATCAGGTAACCCACAAACAGTCTGTTAAGACTAGCCGATCCTTGAAGGGCAAGTCTCATGCACAGCATGATGATGGCTCCGGCCTTGCCCTCAAGCCAACATCGGCAATAAGACCCCGGCGGGAGTCCTCGGGCTCCAAAGCATTTACGGGGTTTCAGGTTGTTCCTGGGGTTCACTCCTCACAGAACTTACCTGAGCCATGCTCGGGGGTGGTATCCGCTTTGGGCGGTACCGATTCCCCGGCACCGGTGTCGAGTGCTCCACTCCTCACCAGGGATCGTCAGCTGGTGTCCTCAGTGCCTTCGGGGCTGATCGATTCGATCCAGACTGGCTTTCCTGCGCCCCAGCCATGCGCGGGGTTGGCACCGGCTCCCCCGGCATCGGCGTCGACGTTGAGTGTTCCACTCGCCGCCGGGGGTTGCGGCCTGGCTTCGAGCGGTACCGCTCCCCCGGCATCGGCACTGGTGTCGAGGGCCCCACTTTCACCGAGGATCGTCATCTGGCGTCCTCGGTACCTTCGGGGCCGGCCGGTTCGACCCAGACTGGCGTGCCTGCACCCCAGCCATGCGCGGGGTTGGTACCGTCTTCGAGCGGTTCCGCTCCCCCAGCATCGGCCCTGATGTCGAGTGTTCCACTCGCCACCAGGGATTGCGGCCTGGCTTCGCGCGGTACCGCTTCCCTGGCATCAGCACCGGTGTTGAATACTCCACTCTTCGCCGGGGGTCGGCGTCTGGTGTCCTCGGTAACTCCGGGACCGTTTGACCCAACCCGGGCTGACTCTTCAGCCTCCCAGCCTTGTGCGGGCGTGGTGCCGCCCTCGAGCGGTACCGGCCCCCCGGCATCGCCACGAGTGTCGAGTGCTCCGCTCTCCACTAGAGATCACCCTCTGGAACCCCCAGTACCTTCGGGTCTGATCGATGCGGACCAGGCTAGCTTGCCTGTATCCGGGCCAGCCGTGGGGCGGATGCGGGCTTCGAGCGATACCGATCCCCCGGCATAGACGTCGGGTGTCCCACTCTTCACCGGGGTTCGTCACCAGGTTTCCTGGTCGGAGCCGGTCGATGCGCCCCGGAGGGACGTCCATCTCCCTTCGCCATGCTTGAGGGGGGGTACCGGCTTCAGGCGGTGCCGATGCCCCGGCGTCGGGGACGGTGTCGAGTGTTCCTCTCGTCCCGGGGCGTCGTCTTCGGACATCCGCAGTGCCTTCGGCACCGACCGCCTCGATCCCAATCGCCGTTCATGAGGGGGCATCGCCGGTGCCATCACCAACGTCGGTGCCTTCTCGGCGTGCATTGATAGTCCCGCTCGCTTCGATGCCCAGTCTGGAATCAATATCCAGTCTAGATGACTTGGTTGCGGCATCTCCGATGCCATCTCCGACGTCGGTGTCTTCTCGGCATGCACCGATAGCCTCGCCCTCTTCGATGCCCAGTCTCGAATCGATATCTAGTCTGGATGATTCGATTCCGACGCGGTGGGGAACCGGTCCAGGTCGTCCCCGACTACGCAGTACCGAGGGTAATCTCCAAAGCTCTCTGGTTACCTCGGTGCCGTTTCGGCAACCTTCGCTACCGGCTCAGCTGGCACCGATGCCGGCATCGGTTTCGATGTCGACTCCTACAACTCCATCGGTGCCATCGATCCCTTCTATGCCTAGCTTGGAATCGATACCGGGTGTCGATGATGCCATACTGACTGCCTCGAATCGGAGCTGTCAGTACCGTCCCCCATATGGCAGACTTCACCAGTCCCGTGGGTCGTCTGGTGTTCACGACCATCATTCTGCCTCAGCCGACCCGGGAATAACTCCTCTGGGAGATCCTTCGTTTCAGAAATTTCTCCTTGACATGGCTGCTTTTCTTGCCATTCCTATCCCTGGCACTGCCCAAGGTTCTGCCGAACAGGGGACCGTCATGCTTCCTTTGCATCATTCCTTGCAGGACCTTCTTTTGAGGACTTGGGAATCACCTTTGAAGGTTCCTGCGCCCTCTACGGCCATGAATGTTCTGTATCAGGTGCCCCCCTCTCCGGGGTTTCAGAACAACCAGCTTCCGCATCATTCCCTTGTAGTGGCATCAGCGATGAGGAATGTCAGAAGTAAGAAGAAACACTCTTCTTATCCGCCAGGTCGTGCATCTAAAGCACTCGATGCCTTTGGACGTCAAACCTTCCAAACGTCTATGTTGGCTTCCAGAATCATTTCATATATTTTTTATATGAGTCTAACACTTCAGGAGGTCACATAGAAATTATCTTTTCTGTCTCCCTTCTTGTCAGAACCTAAGGCCTCTGACTATTCCTTGCTTCTTAATCATAGCAGGAACATCTCTTGGTTTCTTTCCCGTGCTTCCCTAGACTCTTTTGAGTCTGTTAGCAGATCCTCGGCTATTGCCATTGGAGCACATCGTACTGCGTGGCTGCAAGCTTCAGGCTTGAACAGATGGGCACAACATACACTGGGTAACTCTCCTTGTACGGGAGAAAATCTCTTCAATAGGGAGGCTTTACGTCAGGTTGCTTGCTGCTCCACTGACTTCCCTGGCTATGGAAACCATCCCAAGCCTCCTTTTTCCCCGGGACGTGGGAAATATCCTACGAACCCTTCTCTCCCGAAGAGGAGGAGGGTTCACCCTTCTTCGGCCCATTCTCCCGGTGTACCCGAGCAAGGGACGTCTCCTAGCCTGAAGTCTCCAGGCTCAAACCAGTCTACCCGTACCAGCGGCCATAGGTTCCGGCATGGTGCACCATACAGTTAACTTCTTCCCTGCAGAAGTTTCTTTCTCAAACCCTACGCTGGGTTTTTTCTTTTTTTCCAGTGTGCTATGCTCTTGGGATGCTTTCTCCATGGGTCACAGACTTCTCCCATTCTTCTACCATGAAGAGAGGTTGCAACTATCCCAGGATAGTTTCGGTCCCCACTTGGACATCTTTCCTTCAGCGGACTTACCACATGGTGGGTCACTTTCCTGATCCCTCTCTTCCAGGGTTTCCCCTGCTTGAGTTGGTGCCATACTGGAATACTTCTTTTTCTTTCCAGCGTAGTCTGATTGTCTTCCTTCAATGCATATTCTGAACAACTCATCCGGCAGGGACGGAGTCTCCGCTACATTGCCTGTTTTCTCTCTGTCCTCATACAGGAGAATCCCCTCTATTGTTTGTTCAGTTGCTGTCGTTTTTTTCTGACAAGTTCCTTTGCGTAAATGTACACGGAGCTCTCATTCTGACCGGAATATACCCCTGTTCCACAGAAACGGGGTCTCCATATCTCTTCCGGTGGGTTCACCCCTATTATTGGACCATCACATTCCCCATGTGAAGGTCTTTTCAGTGGCAGGCATGTCGTCTTAAGATTATTTCATGTCCGTGGGCGCATACCTGTTTTTTGCGCCTGGGTGGCGTAACCACCCCGTTTTTTGCTGTGTATCTATACCTATCCTCCCCGTAGGTATATGTATATATATCACCCTTGTCTAGGCATATATACTCTCACATGCTTCGACACGTATGCCTTCCGCATGCATATCTATATCTATATATATGTATGCGCATGTCAGGGGATGTCCATAGCGCCCTATGTCATGCCTATCTCCATGACTGTCGGTGCTTAGGTTTAATTTTCTATGGGGTCCAGACAGTCACCTTGTCTGTTATTATATGACTCAGTGACTGGGATTGGTTATTCTAACCATTACGGCTGTGACGTCAACAGCTTCTATTTTTGTTATACATCTCCCTGTCTATGCAGCCTTCCCTCAATGTCTTCCTATCTCTTGCCAGTTAGGGAAGACAGTGTGCGTCTTCAGTATTCCTGAGTTCACTTCGGTTCTCCTTGGGAATAGGGGCTTTTTTTCCATCCCCCTCTTCCCTCCCGGACTGGGCCAATTTGCCAGAACGGTCAGTCTCCTTTTTTTTTTTTTTTTTTTTTTTTTTAGTCCTCACTGTTTATGACTCTGTGCCTGAACGAGTCTCAGCTTTCCCGTAAAAGCTTCCCTGTGGGGACGTGCCGATCTTTTCCTGCCCCGGTGGACACCTGGGTCTCCTGCCCATTCCAGTCTGGAACTTCTCCTCGCTGCTGTGGAGTTTCCTGGAAGATTCCGCTACTGCATCTACGGTCTACTTCCTACAATCCAGTAGGTAAGCTCTACTTTGTGCCAGTTCATTAAATTTTTCTTTAATGATGCTTGTCATGCCTTCTAAAGACTTTTCCCTGTAGTCTTTAGTTTCGCTGTCCCTCTACAGCTCTGCTCTACTCAACTCCTACCCCCCATCCCTCGGAGGATGCCGGGGATCCAGGTTGGAAAATGCCGTCCTGTTCCGGGATACGCATTTTATGGGATCTCCCCTGGCACCCTTAGCTAGGGAGTCCCCACATGTGAAGACTCATTCCTGCTTGTTCCTGGAGATAGCACAGTTACTTACCTGTAACAGGTGATCTCCGGAAAGCAGGAATTAGTCTTCACAACCCACCCGCCTCCCCTAGGAGTTTGTATCTGTCTATTTCCTCTCCTCTTCTCTCCTTCTGTCTCAGCTATGAAACCCAACTGAGGAGAGACTGTTGGAAGGGCGGGAAGTCACCGCGCAGGCGCGGGGGATGCTCCCAAAGGCTTTCTGATTGGATGCTGGGGAGCATTTTCTGTGCGGGCTCCGTCGGCGCCGACGTACCCACATGTGAAGACTAATTCCTGCTGTTCCGGAGATCACCTGTTACAGGTAAGTAACTGCTTTCTCTTTCTGAGGGGGGCACCGGCCCCCAACAGTATTTTGATGGCATTGGGGGCTTTCTGCGATGCCTGGATCATCTGAGGGGAGTTTGACATTTCCCCTCAGATGATCCAGGCATTGGAGTAAAGCCCCTGATGCCATCAAAATACTGTTGGGGCTCATTTGCAAATTAGCCACTCAGTGCCCCTGTTTCTCTTGGAGAGCATGCCAAACTAGTGCCGACTGCTTGTGCGCATATGTTTGACTTGCTCTCCCAGTTTAACGCTGCCATTTATGTGCAGTTTAACGAATGGCTAACATGTGGCTTATTTTATTTACTAGCATTTAGCTCACGCCTTTCCAGGAGTAGATCAAGGTGCGTTACATCAAAGTACAGAAGTAATTTCCCTGTCCCCAGAGGGCTTACAATCCTAAGTTGTTTTTCTTTACTTGAGGCAGTGGAGGCTTAAGTGACTTGCCCAAGGCCACAAGGAGTGCCAGAGGGATTTGAACCCTGGTCTTTCTGGTCCCAGGCTGCTGGTTTAACCACTAGGCTACTTCTCTACTCCATATGATCCCCTTTCTACATGCCCGTGCTGAAGGCGCATGCTATCTGTGTACTGCAAATAAACATAAAAAGTTGATAGAGCACAACTTCAGCGCTGGCTTTCTGCATCGGCTTGTTTGCAAAGTATAAAATGGCAGCAGCTAGGCAAATACATTTGAGAGATGTGTACAGATCTGGAGCCCATCGCTGAAGATGAGCAAGTAAAGCATGTAGTTTGCATACCTGTTCTGTTCTTTTCCTTGCCCATTAGGAGTGGGTTTTCTTTTTCTGATTGTGCACTTCTCAGGTAGGTGGGATGGAGTGGTGATGGGGAAAGTCTCTATAATGTTTTAAAAGCTTATAAATTAAAAAATTAAAATTCAGAGCCGCGTGAATCTTACTTTTGAGAAGGCAGGGATATTGCCTCCTTAAAACCTGCAACAATGGCAGCTTGACCAACTGACCTCTCACAGTGACGACTGCCCCTATTGGTCTTCCATGTCGGCACCTCCAGAGAAGTGGGAACAGCACTCCAGTAGGAGGAGATCTCCTCATAGTGCCCAGAGGTGGACCAGATGCTAATACAGGGCCTCGGGCATGGACACACATGCTGCAAAATGCTGGTGCTTCACCCCTCTACATGAACTACAGCAGTACGGCCCCCTAACCTGTAGCACCTCCCTGTGCAAACTATTCAGAGCTTGATCTAGCCAGTGCCAATTTTTTGCAAAGGTACAATGGCAGCATGAGCCTCTGACCTGTGCAGATATGCTCCCTGAATTGCACTGAACTCTGGTGCAAAAAACATACCTGCTGGCTGCTTTTGGCATGAGCCTTGTAGTTGGCTTATGCCAACTGCACTCTGTGCTGATCTGTCTCGGATCACACCCAGTCCACTGTTAAGAGCACTGGTGGCATAAGCTTCAGGACTATGCAAGTGGGGCAGTGATACCATGAGCCTTTGAACTGCTATGGTAGGCATACTCATACTTATTAGACAACACATGCACAGTGCTGGCTGCATAGGCTCTGATCCCACCTCAAACAGAACAGCACCCTCTTCTGTTTGTGCTCTAAACATTCTCCTCATACTGGCACAGATCATATCAAATTCCATCAACACAGTGGAACAGTGTACCAGGGGAGGGGAACAATGGTACTGAAAGCTGCTGAAACATGCCTGATGGCATTGGTACATCCCGGATGCTGTTATGAACAGAGGTGCTGAACGTCCCCTAATTGCCTGATGGTGTTGGTGCATCTTAGGTGCCAGCTTGTCTACAGAGCCAAAAGCTGCTGCTTATTGTGCAATCAGTATTTCCCAATGGTGTCATTAAACCTTTCGTGATTTAGCAAAGGTGCCTCTTCCTCACAGGTGCTCAGGGTTGGTTGCTTATGTCCACATCAGCCAGCGGCTTGAAAAACCCAGATCTGGCCCTAGTATGCACTATCTAGAGGTGCACTGTGGTCTACAAAGTCTCTCCCACCTCAATTGAACCTCTGCATCAGCATGAGTTTGTTTCATAAACGCCACTGCACCACTTGCAGGGCTCACTTAAGGCTGTCCTCCTGGACCAGGGTGCAGCATTGTAATAATGCACCCGCAGGCCACTCTGCTCTTGTCAGAACACACTCCCATGTGCCAACTGTGTTAGCAATGTGACATTTGGGACCTTTTTGTACCCACAATAGAATGTGCAATGCCGCCTGCACGCGTGTCACGGCATTGTTCACCATCAGGCCAGCTGGCACACTCCATCTATAGCTCGTCGGCATCTCTACTGTTCTTGGTGGTGTGTGGACTATAATGTTACTCTGGCAGATACAGAGTTCCTCCTTCTTGCTAACCTGCATATTATTTAATCATCCATCCACTAAACAAAAATTGATCAATTTATGATCATACTGGAAAGCCAGACCACAGACAAATACAGTATCTTGAAATCTACTACATCTACCTGTGAAATGAAAACTATCCAACACAAGCTACTCTTTCCTCCCTCCTGCTCCCATGCATTGATTCCGCAATCATTCCGGTCAAACACAAATCTTTCATTACACACTTTAAAAAAACAACAACAACAAAAAAAAACCCACAAACCAATCCAGGTGAACTACATTAAAATCGCAGTAAGACCCAAGGAAATTTTTCCATTAGTAAATCGGCCTCTACACTCATGGACCCATTTATAGAATGGAGAACAAGTGGAATGTATTTGCTGAGTTGGTCTTTAAGACCAGTGGCACTTTGTGTGTGTTTTATATGCCACAATTCCTGAAAAATCAATGCAGCTTGCACTAGAACACATAAGACAAACATCATTTTACAAAAGACAAACTACACAGTAAAATTTTGCTATACCTCTTGGCTGTTTAAAATACTACTGAGTTTTCATTATAACTTTTGTTGCACCTTGAAATAGGTCTGTATCATAGAGTGAAATATGCTGTCCTGGCACTTAAGGGGGGGGAGAGGTTGCTGCACACAGGGTTGAGCTGTTTGGGGGGGGGGGAGATAATGGAATATAAGGTGCTGCAGGGCAGGAGTGAGGTACATTAGCAGGACTGTGGGAGAGGTAAAGATCTCTGTTTTGGGACAGCAGAGCAGGGATGAAAATATGTTCCTTAAGCTTTTATAGATTGTACCTGGCCTGCGCTGCTGCTACTCCTGTTTTTTATTTTATAGCACTACCAGACACACACGATGCTGTACAGATAAACACAAGGGAGTGTTTTTGTGCTGTAGAACTTAGTTGCCTCAAGATAAGTAAACTTCCTGAAGCCTCTTATCTCCATTAACCTGGTGAAAACCAGCAAGACTGACTGACTGACTGGGGTGTTCCAGAGCATAAGATTTAGAAGCAGCCTCAGAAAGATGGAATTTAATTATGCCCAGAGAGGTTGTCCTAGATATAAGGCACAGTGAGTCAGTTGCTCATTTAATTATCACTGAAATTTAAAGTGTGTGTGTGTTGTTTTGTTGTTTTTTTTTAAATACCCAAACTTTGGTAATTGCAAGAGAGGGTTTGCATTCCTTGGACAGTATTCCTATATTATCAGACAGACAATGATATTGTTCCCGTAGCATTCCAGCAAGATGGGTCCCTCTGGCATGTGACATTTGTCTGTTACCATGGAAATGAGTGTGATGCTGCAGATATTGAATCCTTATTCCTTTTTATCACCTAGATTGAGTGGGGGGGAGTCTGTGAATGATATATGTGACATCCATAAGATATTAAAATCCACTTCTTGAACTGCTTCGTTTGGCTGGCCTGTGTCGATTTATTTGGGCTGCAGGCAAAGTTGTCGCTTTAAAAAAAAATGTTCTTGTTAATGGTTGGCTGTATTGAGGTTTTTTTGCTATGAAATCCCACGTGGTGTGGCTGTCCAGAAGCCAGTTGGTGGGAGGGAGTGTGGAGAGTTACGAGCGCTCAGAGCGTCTGACGTTGCTTGTCCTTTCCCTTTAAGAGGCTCTTCAAACTCATCATGGAATGGCTGCCGCAGGGTTAACCCAGCACTTGGAACCAGTTCAGACTGGTTTTCTGGAAAGTGCTTTGTGTTTCATACTGAATCCTGGGAAGGGTCATGTGGAACCTAGTGATGTCATGGGATCAAAAATTGACTCAGCTCATATATATATGTGGTTTTTAGGTCAGTTTGCTGCACACAGGTCCATTCACAGTGACGTGGGCTGATTACTTTGGTCCCTGAAGGAAGAGCAAAAAGATGTGTTGGGGGGGGATTGAGAACGGGAGCTCCCCCCCCCTTCCTCCCCAGAGCTCTGGTCACTAAAGGGTTAATTGTGGTCCCATAGGGCCTGAATACTTCCTGTGCATTGCCTGGAAAAAGCCTGCCTGACTCCTCCAGGACAGGAGGCGAGCTTGACTGTGACTTACACTGGCTGTGCTTTCATCTGTAGTGGTAAGAGTCTGAGGAGGCCTGAAAGGATGAGGTATATGTTATTCCTTACCGCCCCCCCCCCCCCCCCCCATCTTAGCCTATACAGGTAACTTGGTTAAGTTTAAAGCAGCATGGGATATAACATTCATTGCTGACATTTACCCTGAAACATGCTGGGAGATTTCAGCATTCTGCAGGATTTGTTAATGGGTTTCGTGGGGGTTTTTCTCATTGTACTTGCTAAAGCAATACAGAAAATCTTTTTGTCTGATACCTATACCACCACTCCTCACCCCATCCCATTTACAAAGCAAGCTTTGCATTGCTTTTTGTCTGTTAACACTTGTAATTGTAAAATAAGCCTGGTCGTAAACCTGCATTAGAATGTAATATCAGAATCACAGCAAATGATTTCATGCTGGAAGCTGCTGCCAGAGCATTCCTGAAGTAAAGTGTCAAGGGTCCTAGATCTCAATTTTGCCCATTAGCATGGCTTTGCTCAGCCCAGCCTGTGCTATTGCAGAGAGGTACCTTATACTGAGAAAGGGCCTTCTAGGGCATCAGCAGGTTAGCTAGCCAGAAGCTGCACTTATGGGTACCGCCATAGCAGCTTGCAGTCCTAGTACTGATCAAGCAGTTTTTATTTATTTTATTTGGTTGTATTTGTATACCGCTTCTTCCAGCGATCAGTAGCGGTTTACCTTACACAGCAAAACAATGGTTACATAGGTTAAAAGAATCACATTATTTGCATCTTCATTTCAGGGATATGTGTTTATACAATTTGGATTGCTCTATGCTTGCATTTATACAGCTTGAGCTATTTACAGTTGCATTTGTACAGCTGGGACTATATACAGTTGTGGTTGAAGCAGAAGTAAGTTCTTAGTATCCTCTTTATGTTCTGTTGCAAGGTTTGGTTCATTCTGCTTTAGTTTGATAACCTACCTTTTCCAGGATTATAGCTTTTTAGCTTTTTCCTAGTTTAAGTATTTGTGTTTCTAGTACGCATTGTCTTCTGTTTTGTTTTTAAACTTCTTCAGTTTGTACCTTTTTAAGATTTGATCTTAAGAATAATCATGCTCCTGTTTTTTTTTCTTTGCCAGAATCCCACAATGACAGAAGAGGCATGCCGGACTCGGAGTCAGAAGCGAGCTTTGGAGCGAGAAATCACTCAGAATGATGTGGACAGTAAAAAATTGAAAATAGACAAAGGACTATCAATGGCGGATATGAAAATCGAAGGGGATCTTAAATTAAAGACTGAACCAGGTGTGGGCAAAGTCCAAGGATTATTGAAAGGAGGGGAAGTAAAGGCGACCATTAAATTGGAAGTGCAGACAGGAGACGAACCTGTGGACATGAGTACCTCAAAAAGGTGAGAATTGAGTGCCGTTTGGCTAGGAACCTACCTGGAATACCCCCTGAACCATATACTGAAAGCACCTGTTTTAGAAATGTCCCTCATGGGTTGAAAGACCGCAAGCCTAATTTCTTCATATTCCTGCCAGCAGTCATAAAATACTTTCTCTTCCTCGCGTATCAGCTGTTTGGTACCTGTTGGACTTGAGCTGTGGAGAACACATTACCTGGATTCTCACAGCAAAAAAAAGAGCAACCCATGAACAGAACAAAATTTGGTAACAATTTTAAAAAGAGGTGGTATATAAAATACTGATTGAAACTAAACTATAACACACGTTACTATTTAAATGCTTGCTGCACTGTGATTGCTGAGTGATATTGTCTACCTGGCACAAGTGAGTTGGTGGAAAAGGGGGGAATTGTTGAAGGTTGACCAATGTTTTCCAGATTGCCTCAAGTGTCATGTCCGGTAGTTGTCTTTACTTGAATATTGAAATTTATTCCTGATCAGCTGTAGAGAAGGGAGGAGGTCCCTGTTCCCAGTTTTGAGATACTTCCAGACCTTGGATAACAAAATGAAGAGGAGGATGACCCATAGCATGAAGGGAGATTTACCTTTGGGAGATGGAGGCAGAAAGAATGTCATGCAACTTCTTTATAACCTCAGAGTAACCTTTGCTTTCTGAGATGCTGAAGGGTTAATATTTTTGAAAGGAAAAGAGATGGAGTGGGAACGTAGAACAGTAAGCAAAATCGTCTTGTGGTGAGCAGCAGTTTTATACTTTTCTCTCATCTTTTATTAAGAAAGTTTTTGGCTTTTTTTTTAAAGTTCTCTGCACTGTTCCCTTATAATAGCTTTCTGGGTTGTTTTGCAGAGTTTCTGTAGAAATCATATCTGTCAAGTATGAAAAGTGACACACACGTCTTTGGGACTTAGTTTTGTATCGGATCCAGGGAGTCTTAGACTGCTGGCCCCATCTCTTTAGATATGTTGCTAGCCAGAGATTCTTGCTTGACGTTGGCTCATCTTGTGATCCTTGCACCAAACAATTTGGCATCTTTACCTACCTACAGCTGTCATGCAAAGTACCCGTGAACTTCTAAAGTTCAATATGCAGATCCCTAGTTATGCCCTTGACTCCCCTAATCTCAGGTGCAGCTTCCTTTGAACCTTCTCATGGCATTGTAGATAGTTTCACATGGCACAAAACCATTGGAAAAATACTTACTATCCAAACAGTTCCTCACAGTAGTCAGGTCTATTCTTCTAGAATGTGGTTGACTTGAGACAGGTTCACCAGGCCTTGACAAATTTTCTTGAAATTGAGGAGCAGGCCGAAGCCTAGGTCACAGTGCACGTCTCCATCCTCCCCCCCACCCCACCCCTCCCCTTTTTTGAGGACCAGATTTCCTATGGGAAATAACTTAAATCAGGCTCTTAATGGGCCACTGCACAATGCCAACAGAAGGCAATAGCCCCACTCCTCCTTCCTCTGTTCCCTCTCCCACCGCAACCATTGACCTTTTAAGCCATACCTGCTGTGTGTGTGGAGGGGGGGGGGTGCAGAGGTGGTGCTGGGGTGGAATGCCTGTCTGTGCTGAGAGATGCACTTTTTGTACCTGAACCTTCATAAGAACATAAATGCCATACTGGGTCAGACCAAGGTCCATCAAGCCCAGTATCCTGTTTCCGGTAGTGGCCAATCCTGGTCCCAGTACCTGTCAGGTTCCCAAAAAGGTACACAGATTCCATGCTTATTCTGGGGTAAACAGTGAATTTCCCTGGTCCCTCTTAATAGTTAATGGACTTTTCCTCCAGGAACTTGTCTAGACCTTTTTTTAACACAGCTACACCAACGGCTTTTTACAACATCCTCTAGTAACGAATTCTGGAGTTTGATTACGTGTTGAGTGAAAAAATATTTTCTCTTATTAGTCTTAAAAGGGTTACATTGTAGCTTCATTGCATGTTCCCTAGTTGTCATCCTTCTTGATCTGTGTTTACCGGTTCTACTTCATTCATTAATTTATAGACCCCCTCATATCTTTCCTCAGCTGCCTTTTTTCCAAATTGAAGAGTCCTAACCTTTTTAAGCCATGCATTCATCTTTTCATCCTCCAATAGCTTGCACTACTGTTCCCTCCCCCCACTCCCACCCCTCACTTGCTGTCCCTTCCTCACCCCTCCCATCTCTTTTGCCTTCCCAAACTTTCCCCTTCTCCCTCCCTCTTGCCCTCATCTCTTGCCCTTCACCCTCCCTTAATTTAAAAAAATAAATAAAGCTGCCCCTTTAAATTTCCTCACCTGTCTGTGCAGCAATATCCCCACTTCAAATCTATTTTTTTTCTGCAGGCCCCAACAGCATTTCTGCCATGATTGTGGCCTTTTTTGGTTCTTCCCATAGGGATCCCATCTCCCATGGGCAAAAGGGCTGCAAAATGCCACAATCACAGCCAAGACCACTGTCTCACTGCAGGGATCCTGTCTCCCACAGGCAGACTCCACTGGTTTCTGCTGAGGTCGTGGCCTTTTGCAGCCCCTCTGCCCATGGGAGATAGGATCCCCGTGGGAGAAAGGATCCCCGTGGGCAGACAGTGTTGGCCCACTTGTTCTCTGAGCCCCAGGCACCAGGTTTGAGTTTTGAGTTGCCATGGCAACCTGGAGTTTGTCAAGCCCTGGGGTACACCATACACATGTCGTGTGTCATATGTGGCATACGAATGGGAGGGAGTTAATTGGTGACACTTGCTTATGCATTCAAGGGCATGACAGAAAACATACAAAGTTTTTGGATTGGTAAAAAGCAGGAAAACCACAGGATGAGCACAAATTCACAATACAGATGAGATTGCTTTAAGCAAAGTTCAATCCTAAACTGAAAAGAAAGGATCTGGGCAGTCTGTCAAAATTATGGGGGATGTTACAAGTAAATTAAAGTAGTTAGAGGGGAAGGATAGCTTTGCACGTTATAACATTTGTTCTAATAAAGTTGTCTTCCCCACCTATTAACAGTACTGGTTCTCAAGTCACAAATCCTACCATGTGCAGCATATGTGACTTCTAATATTGTATGGACCTTTGAATAGTAGCTGTCTTTTAAGACTTGCTGAGCCAATACATTGAAGCCACTGTTGGTGAGTGTCTGCCAAAGAACACTTTCTTTTTAGGCCCAAACATCCAATTTTCATTTCTTCTGACTGTTTTCTGATTTGTTTTAGAATTGTTCCAGCAGTGCAGTTTTCTGATCTGTTGCACATGTCACTGTGTTAATACTCTAATAGTTTGCTCACTTTTGCTTTGTGAGGATTGTTATGATGTGGCGGGGAGGGGGAGTTCCTGTTTGTTTTTAATTCTGGCTTTACAGCAGCAATTGGTTAATGATTACAAATGAAAATAAGCTTAGTCAATTCACTGTTGTCATCCTAGCTGAAATTTTCTATCCTCAGTGTAGTTATCAAAGACGCCTATAGAGTACTCTACATATTCCACACACACACCCCCCCCCAAAAGAGAGACTTTTGAATAAGAAGCTGATAGTGTGCTGTTGGTTGTTGGGGGGGGGGTGTATATATATGAGAGAATAGATGCACCCAGCAGACACATTTCAGCTTGTCTTGACTTTGAAATGCCCACTCACTCCCCTCACCATCCCCATTCTATGTGCCTGAATTTAGAGTTGGAGTGGCAGAACCCAGCTGCATTTCTTTATTTTCTCATCTTCAAGAGTTTTGAAGAAGCAAAACAGTTTGACACTGAATGAGGTTTTAAAAATAGAATCTGGTTTCCTCTTGGACAACCAAAGAGGGTGGGGGGAAGAAACCTTAATGACTGCACAGATTGTGTCTAATGTTTCAGATTGAACTCTGAATGCAGACTCTGCTGTTGCTGCTTTTGAGGTGCCTTTCTTCCTCTTTGTTGCTATTTTGAATACAATTTAACTGGGAAGATGAGTTTGAGTGGGCTTCTCAAAAAGTCCTAGCTGCCATCAAGGAGTCCAGCCTGAACCCTGTCCTCTTCCTTCAGTTTTGGAGCATTTATATTTAATGGCTATACTGACTGGAAATGGTGTCTTTATTCAGGAATGTCAGTCTGTGGATCATTGACTCGGCAGAGGATCTGGCGCAGGGAATGGGTGTAAGACTTTTAAAGTAAAAAGGACAAACATCCCCAGTTAACTAGTTCCCTCATTTCACCTGACCAGGTTACGTTTATCACTGCCTCTTTCCCTGTCCTTTGCCCTTTTTCTTAGGAAATTATGTATTTTGCTTCAAGCATGTAATCCAAAATATTGGGTTTTTTTTTTTAATAAATTTCCAATTAACACAGAATTAATCGAATGACAGAGCTAAGGTTAAATGCAGTTTGTTTGGAAAAATGCTTTCCCAAAATGTACTGAGCTCAGATCACAGAAATCCCTAAGATAGGTATGTGTTAGAGCAATGTTGCTGTGAAGAAAAGTCATTCAAGGGAGCATAACGCAAACAGTGTAACCAGTACAGCTCAGAAGGAGAAAGTACTAGCTCTTTGAAAAATGTGTGGTGCAGAGTGGAGGCCAGCTTCTAGGTGCCTTGTACCCCATTACCCTGGAAGCCCTTCAGCTGTGATGAAGGGTGAGTGCTATTTGCAAGGGAGTAGATGAGTCCTGCTAACTGCTCTTTGCAAATATATAGCTATCCAGTCATGGGTCACCTTATGACTTGGCTGGTGTATTTTGAATGTTCTAGGCCAAATTCATCTGTAGATCACAATCTGAACAACTTCTACCAGCCCAAATCAGTATCAGGATGTTCTGGAGGTGACACTTGAGTTAACTGGTAAGCAGCGATAGTCAGCCACTGGCCGAATAATGTAAACCAGCTAATATTAGCCACATAAAAAGTCTGGCTTAACTTTAGTTGGTTTAGTTAACCGGGCAGTGGCTGAATATCACCGCTACCCATTAACTAATACACTATCTGGGCAAACCGGAGGTTCAATGCCAGTGACTGGCTATGATGCCAGCATGAATATCCAAGTCTAAATTAAAAATTGCAAAGGCCAGACACTTTACTTAGTCAGTGGTGACAGCCAGACCATCTGCCTTTATTGGTCATTACCAATGCAGGATAGCTCACCAAGCTTTAAATTAAGCCCCCTCCCTGTATCCATCATACATTCCAGTTTCAAATACAAGTCAAAAACCATTAAAACCTTCCCCTGCCTTCCCACATCCCATTAAAAACCCCTCTGTCCTTTCCTACTCCAGTATCAGTATTCCTCCAATATTGATATTGGAGTTGGAAAGGACAGAGGTGTGTTTAAGGGTTTGTGGGGATACAGGGTAAGGATTTTAATGGTATTTGAAACTGGAATGCATGATGGATACAGGGAGGGGGCTTAATTTAAAGCTTGGTGGCTATCCTGCATTAGTAATGACCAAAAAAAGGCAAATAGTGGTGACAGCCAGACCAAGTAAAGTGTCTGGCCTTTGCCATTTTTAATTTAGACCTGGATATTCATGCTGGCGTCATATCTAGTCACGGGCATTGAATATTTGGTCTGCCCAGATAGCGTATTAGTTAATGGGTAGCAGTGATATTCAGCCACTGCCTGGTTAGCTAAACCAGCTAAGTTAAGCCAAACTCTTATGTGGTTAATATTAGCTGGTTTACAATAACCAACCAGCCAGTGGCTGAATATCATTGCTGACCAGTTAAATCAAGTGTCACCTCCAGAACATCCTGATGCTATGCAGTTAATATCGGGATGTTTAGCAGTGTTAGGAAGGAATATTCAGTGACACAAAATGGCTTTGTGCCGCTGAATATCCCATTCACCATGATTAGTGTGGTTAACAGACCTGCAAACTGCATTAATGGTTTTGAATATGCACGCCCCCCCCCCCCCATTGTATTTAAATTAAATAGCCTAGGTGCCCTCAGCCTACTTCTGTGCCAGGGCTGTATTTTCTGCATTGCTTCAGTCTTACCTTTATGCTCTTTAAAATAGGTAGAAGCAGGTTCTGTATGCACACATAGTAAAGCTTCCAGATCTGATGAAATTCCTGCATCCCGCAACTCCTCTGACACAGAAGGCCCTTTTCTCTTTTCTTTCTTCTCTACCTTGTACTGAAGCAGAGTTGCTTGTTTGAAGGAAGCTGCCAGTGGTACAAAAGGGGCATTACAGGTGTTTACTTTCTGTCCAGTGTCCCTGCACTCTGAGCCCATTCTATTGAATTTGTTTTCCGTTGGACTTCAGATCCTCTTTTCTTCTATTCCAGCCTTTCTTTGTTGGGGTAGTATTTGCAATGCCAGCTATTCTGATTGCTACCTCAGCCACAGAGGGTTGTGTTTTTTGCCTTTGTTAAGACTCCTCCTTTCCCTGCCAACTGCAGTAGTGTGCAGTCACTGATGTCATGTTGAATGTTGACCAGGAAATGGAACTCCATCAAAAAATCATTCCTTATCAGAACTCCAGTCCAGTCCCTTTACTTCTGGGTTGCGCAACCCTTCCAGCAGCTTGGAGGCTGAGCCCATCATCGTCTTGATGATGGTGTGGTATAAATACCACTGGCACCACCCCTAGGCACCAGTATTGTCAGCCTCCAAGCAGCTGGAGGGTTCCCGTAAGCCAGAGAGCTTACTGGAGTTTTATTTATACCTTTTAAATTTATTTTCTTTAAGTTCTTTGTTTTGCTTCTTAGTTTTGGGAGTTCCTTTACTCCTGTGTCCTTTTTGAGGTTTCTGTTTAAGTCAGATAACTCCCTCCCCCCCCCCTTACTCCTCCGGTTGTCTCCGGCTCTTCAGTGAAGGAGGGGATTTGCCTCGGCAGCGGGGAGGGTAGTGCAGCTCTCCTCCCGCTTGTCCAGCCATCCGGTTCCCCCACGGCTCTCTGCCCGGCCTCCTCTGCCTCACGCTGAAGCCCCTCGGGTTGGCTGAGCGCTAGAGGCAGCGTCGCATGATTTAACTCAGGCTCCTTGCCTCGCGCTACAGCACCGGTCTCGGCGGTGCGCTAGAGGCGGCTCCGGAAGGCAGAAGATTATTTCCTGCGTTGTCGGGGAGCCCGGAGTGCAGCGGCGAGATTTCCTCCGCCGGCCACAGGCCCTGTCTCCACGTGGTTGCGGCCTACCACGTGGAGCCCAGGTGTAGCCTTTGAATGATCGCGGGCAAGACGACACGGAGACGGGTCAACGAACCGCAAGTATAAGAAGGGGCTTTTTTCTGTGCTGAACAGCAGGAATTAAGGTTAAATTCAATAAAATGTAAGCCCAAGAGGGGGAGTACCGTTTAATCAGTTGGGGGAGGGGTGTACTAGCGTTAAATTTTGCCCCAGATCAGGATTACTTTATTGTATTTGTTTCTTTGGTTTCCTTTGTTTCTAGTTTGTTTAAAGTTCAGTGCCCTAGATCAGGATTTGGTCATTTATTGCATTTGTTTTTTTCTTGGATTCTAATTGATTTAAAGTTCAGCTAGAGGTGTTCATAATCTAAAGGGGCATGACGGGCAAACCACGGTGTCCATCCTGCGGCACTTGTAGGGGTACGGATTCGGAAACTGGGATCTGCAGGGGGTGTGCTGCGAGGCGGCTTCTGTTGAGCAGGAAATCCACTTAACCATGGCACAGGCTTCCCAAGAGTTGAGTGACCTTCTGGAGGGGGGAGGGGAATCTTCTTCCACCCCTCCTTCCTCCTTGGTTCTGTCGGTCCCTTCCCAGGCCCGTCCTGGGAACATTTTTCTCCAGAGTTTGTCCTGCTGTTACACAAGGCTTACTGCTTGCATCAGCAAGGAACAATGGGCTCATCGGAAGGCAAAGAAAGTGGCCTGGCCTGACCAGGTAAGACGAGGTCCCATGGCCCCGGGGCTCCTCCCAAGCGCACTAGGCTATTGGGCGAGGAGCTCCTCCCGTCCCTATCTCCGGCCCCCCCCGGAAGAGGAGGAGGGCTCGCTCAGTGAGGCAGGTGAAGAAGGGGAGGAGCTTGAGGAAGGTGAGATTCCGGAGGAGGAACAACCCCGGATAGTTCGAGTTTTTCGTCGAGAGGAGCTCCCAGCATTAATAGACGAGTCTCAAGGTACTCAATATGGCCTCGGATGCCCCGGCTGAGGAAAAAGCATTGGAGGATCCGTTGATCCAAGCCGTCAGGAAATCGCAGAAGGTGTTCCCGGTCCACAGGGTAGTGCGCCAGATGATCCAGGAGGAGTGGAACCAACCGGAGTCTAGTTTAAGGGGAGTCCGAGCCATGGCTCGTTTGTACCCTTTACCGGAGCCAGATAAGGATCTGCTGAAATCTCCAAGGGTGGACGCGGCGGTGTCGGCAGTAACAAAGAAGACAACTATCCCGGTAGAGGGCAGTACGGCTCTGAGGGATAGTCAGGATAGAAAACTTGATACGCTTCTGAAGCAAGCCTTTGATATTAGCGCTCCCGCCTTGCAGGCCTCAGTATCAGGGGCGTGGGTAGCTAGAGCCTGTCTGAGGTGGGCCCAACAGCTTCAGCTTTCGGAAGGAGATTCATCCGACAAGCAAGCGGTTTCAGCAAGATTAGAATCTGGTGCTGCCTTCCTGGCAGATAGCCAGTACGATCTCATTAGGAGCCTGGCGAAGAATATGGCATCTGTGGTAGCTGCCAGGAGATATTTGTGGTTATGCAATTGGGCGGCGGACCCCTCTTCAAAAGCACGCCTAAGTCGTCTCCCTTTCAAGGGGAAGTTGCTGTTTGGGGAAGACCTAGACAAGTTGGTAAAAGACCTAGGCGAGTCCAAGGGAGGTAGGCTCCCGGAGGACAGGCCTAAACAGAGCCGAGCGATGGGGAACGCTCGGAACCAGCCAAGGGATTTCCGTATATTCTGTCCGGCCAGATCGAACTCCTTTCCTAAGGGCCACTTCCCCTCTAGGGGTCAAAGCTTAAGAGGGTTTCGGGGGGCCGGTAGATGTTTCGGGGCCCCTCTCCCCCCCCCCCCCCACAGGCCCCAGGAAAACGCAATGAGGCAGCGGGTGCCCAGGAGAAAGGCCTGCTGGTGGGGGGTCGTTTAAGCCAGTTTCTTCCTGCCTGGGCCCGGGTCACATCCGATCGATGGGTACTGGAAGTGATCCGAGAGGGGTACGCTCTCAAATTTGCAAGACAAGTGCGTCCAGCCTTTATTCAGTCTCCCTGCGGCCCTCCAGAAAAGAGGGCGGCGATAGAGGATACTCTTTCAAGGCTGTTAGCGCTGGGAGCGGTGGTTCCCGTTCCGAGGGACCAATTCGGGTCCGGTCGATACTCGATCTATTTTGTGGTACCAAAGAAAGAAGGATCCTTTCATCCCATCCTAGACCTAAAACAAATCAATCGCTGCCTCTCTGTGCCTCATTTCAGAATGGAAACCCTGAGGTCAGTCATTGCGGCGGTAAGACAGGGGGAGTTCCTTATCGTCACTCCAGTCCAGTCCCTTACTTCAGGGTTACGCAACCCTTCCAGCAGCTTGGAGGCTGAGCCCAACCTTTTTGGAGGTGGAGCGGTATAAATACCACTGGGACCACCCCCCAACTCCAGTATACTCAGCCTCCAAGCAGCTGGAGGGTTCCGTAAGCCTGGGGCTTACTGGAGTCCTACCTTCATCTATTCTTTTAATCCTACTTTAAAATTTACTCTTATTTACTTTAATTTACTTTATTTCTTTTAATCCTCTAGTAGGGGAAGGGGGGTCCCAGTGCCCTATCTCTACTCCGGCGGATCTGCCCACCCCTCCTCTACTCCCCCCTCCTCCCCCCTCGAGTGCAGGGGGAGACGGAGAATTTTTCTCCCCTGACTTTGTCCTCTTGCTTCATAAGGCCTACTGTCTGCGCAAGCAGGGCCTGGGGGCAGAGGAAGCGGCCACACCAGTGGAAGACAAATCAGCTAGATACCTCAGGGCCACCAACCCAGAACCGGGCATCCCTTCTAAGCGCCCACGGCTGGGAGGGGAAGAGCTCCTAGCGTCCCTGTCTCAGGGCACTCCGGAGGAGGAGAGCTCGGTTAAGGACTTGGATGAGGATGAGGAGGAGCTGGAAGAAGGAGAGATCCCGGAAGAAGATCAATCACGGATAATTAGAGTTTTTCGTCGAGAGGAGCTCCCGGCATTAATTAATGAGTCCTTAAAAGTTCTCAATGTGGCCTCTGACATGCCATCTCAGGAAGAGGCGTTGGAGGACCCGTTAATCCAGGCCATTAGGAAATCCCAGAAGGTCTTCCCTGTCCACAGAGTTGTGCGCCAGATAATCCAGGAAGAATGGGACCAACCGGAATCAAGCTTAAGGGGAGTCAGAACCATGTCTCGCCTATACCCTCTGCCGGAGGCAGATAAAGAGCTACTGAAATCGCCCAGGGTGGATGCAGCGGTATCAGCGGTTACTAAGAAGACGACTATCCCAGTTGAGGGCAGTTCAGCCTTAAAAGACGCGCAAGACAGGAAGTTGGATACGCTCCTGAAGCAAGCCTTTGATGTAAGCGCCCTCGCATTACAGGCCTCCGTGGCAGGAGCGTGGGTGGCTCGGGCCTGCTTAAGGTGGGCTCAACAGCTCCAGACAGAGGGCTCTTCGGACAAGATTCAGTCCAACTCGGCCAGAGTAGAGTCCGGCGCAGCCTACTTGGCAGACAGTCAGTATGACCTCATCAGAAGCCTAGCCAAGAACATGGCCTCAGTGGTGGTGGCTAGACGTTATCTGTGGCTACGAAATTGGGCAGCCGATGCTTCCTCGAAGACACGCCTGAGTCGGCTCCCCTTTAAAGGGAAACTCCTATTTGGGGAGGATTTGGATAAGCTAGTTAAGGACCTGTGTGAGTCTAAGGGAGGCAGACTCCCAGAAGATAGACCAAAACAAGGGCGCCCTCTAGCCCCAGTGCGTACCCAGCCTAGGGACGCGCGGAGATTTCGCCCAGCCAGGTCAAATTCCTTTCCCAGGGGCCGCTTTCCCTCAAAAGGTCAAGGTTTTCGAGGGGCAGGTCGGGGTTTTGGGACATCCTCCTCCGCCTCCTTCTCGGGTCCTAGAAAACAACAAAGAGATGGCGGGGGTCCAGGGGGAAGGGCGGCCTGTAGGCGGCTGCCTGAGGCTGTTTCTTCCCGCCTGGGCCCGTGTCACGTCCGATCAATGGGTCCTAGAGGTGATCAGAGAAGGTTATGCTCTCGAATTTGCAAAACAAATACCCCCAGCATTTGTCTCCTCTCCCTGCGGCTCGTCAGCAAAGAGGGCGGCAGTAGAGACAACTCTTACCCGTCTAATAGCTCTAGGAGCGGTGATTCCAGTACCACCAGACCAGCGCGGCGCCGGTCGGTACTCGATTTACTTCGTAGTACCAAAAAAGGAAGGATCTTTTCGACCGATCCTAGATCTAAAGCAAGTCAACCACTGCCTCAGGGTTCCACACTTCCGGATGGAAACCCTACGATCAGTCATAGCGGCTGTGAGGGGAGGAGAGTTCCTAAGCTCCCTCGACTTGACAGAAGCCTACTTGCACATCCCGGTCAGGAAGTCCCACCAACAATTCCTGAGATTCGCAGTGCCCAGAGGCCACTTTCAGTTCCAGGCCCTACCCTTCGGCCTAGCTACGGCTCCCAGAACGTTCACCAAAGTAATGGTCGTAGTGGCGGCCTTCCTCCGGAAGGAGGGAATATTAGTACACCCTTACTTGGACGATTGGCTCATCCATGCGAAGTCGGAAGAGGAAAGTCTTTCGGCAACGTCCAGAGTGATCCAGGTCCTGGAGGAGTTGGGCTGGGTCATCAACCGGGCAAAGAGCAGGATGTCTCCCTCTCAAGAGCTCGAGTACCTAGGTGCAAGATTCGACACCCGCAGGGGCAGAGTATTCCTCTCTCGGTCAAGGTCAAGGGAACTAAGGCTTCTAATCACGCAGTTCCTAGGCAGGTGAAATCCCTCGGCGTGGCATTATCTTCAGGTACTGGGAACTATGGCGGCGGCAATGGAGGTAGTGCCATGGGCCAGGGCCCACATGCGACCGCTGCAGCGGGCACTATTACGTCGATGGTCTCCGCAACATCAGCCTCTCTCAATGCAGTTACCTTGCGCTCCGCGGACCAAACAGTCCCTCCACTGGTGGAGATGCCCGAGGAATCTGGACCGCGGAATGCCCCTCGATCCCCATCAGTGGCTGCTATTGACGACGGATGTCAGGCTGGGGAGCGCAGTGCAACGACCGATTCGTCCAGGGAAGCTGGACACAGTTGGAGTCACGGTGGCCCATCAACAGACTGGAATTGCGGGCCGTCACCCTGGCACTCAAGGCGTTCAGGGCCTTAGTGCAAGGAAAAGCAATTCGCGTTCTCTCAGACAATGTCACCGCGGTGGCCTACATCAACCACCAAGGAGGCACCAGCAGTCACGCCTTGGAGAAGGAGGCGGACACTCTTTTCCAGTGGGCGGAGTCCCGGCTGCTGGCAATCTCAGCGCAGCATGTAGCGGGCGAGGACAACGTCACAGCCGACTTCCTCAGCAGGTACAAGATAGACCACGGAGAGTGGGAACTAGAACAGGGGACCTTCGACCAGATAGTGGCCCTTTGGGGTCGCCCAGTCATGGACCTCATGGCACGGTTCTCTACAGCCAAGGTAGACAGATTCTTCAGTCGAAGGAAGGAAAGAATGTCCGAGGGATTAGATGCCCTATCACAAAAGTGGCCTTCGGAAGGTCTTCTCTATGTATTCCCTCCGTGGGCTATGATCGGAAAAGTTCTCCAACAGGTGGAGTCTCACCAGGGCTTGGTAATCCTCATAGCTCCGGATTGGCCTCGCCGCCCCTGGTATGCGGATCTGATGAGAATGCTCGCCGACCTCCCTTGGCGGCTCCCTTACAAAAGGGACCTGCTGAAGCAGGGCCCGGTCCGGATGCCTCACGTGGATCGATTCTCGCTTACGGCCTGGCTATTGAAAGGGCGCGGCTCCTAAAACGTGGCTACTCAGGGGCAGTAATCTCGACGCTGTTGAAGGCTAAGAAGCGCTCGACCTGTCTATCTTATGTAAGGGTTTGGCGCATCTTCGAAGCTTGGTGTGCAGAGCACCGTTGGAAACCCCTTTCGGCCTCGGTCCCGGAGGTTCTGGAATTCTTGCAAGCTGGTTTTGATAAAGGCTTAGCGCACAGCTCCTTGCGGGTACAGCTGGCGGCGATCGCTTGCTATAGAGGAAAGGTCCGTGGCAAACACTTAGGGGCACACCCGGACGTCTCCAGGTTCCTAAGAGCGGTTAGTCGGCTACGTCCTCAACGAAGGTCGGTCATCCCCCCTTGGGACCTTAACCTAGTACTAAATGCCTTGGTCGGGGAACCCTTTGAGCCAATAAAAAGAGCCTCCTTAAAGGATTTAACCCTAAAGACAGTGTTTCTGGTCGCCATCTGCTCGGCCAGAAGGGTTTCAGAATTACAGGCGCTATCGTCCCAGCCCCCCTTTCTGTCCTTCCTCAAGGACAAAGTGGTTCTGCATACAGTGCCTTCCTTTTTGCCCAAAGTTCTCTCCCTTTCATCTGAACCAGACAGTTACCCTTCCGGTCTTCGCGACCAAGGGACAGGAAGGTAGGGATGACAAACTGCGTCTTCTAGACGTCCACAGGGCATTAAAACGTTACCTCTCTCGCACAGCACCATTCCGAAAGTCCGACTGACTGTTCCTTCAGTTCGGGGGTCCGCGCAAAGGTGAGGCAGCGGCCAAGGCCTCGATCTCCAGGTGGATCAGGGAGGCGATTGCCTCCGCCTACATCCTGAAGGTGAAGCAGGTTCCGGTGGGGCTGCGGGCTCACTCCACTCGGGCTCAGGCTTCCTCTTGGGCGGAATTCTCTCTCGTTCCCCCACTGGACATCTGTAGAGCAGCGACTTGGTCATCGCTGCATACCTTCTCCAAGCACTATAGACTGAACGTGCAGAGTGCAGAGGACGCGCGGTTCGGTCTAGCGATTCTTCAGTCCGGTTTGCCGGATCCCACCCAGGGTTGAACTGCTCTGGTACATCCCAGAGGTAAGGGACTGGACTGGAGTGACGATAAGGAAAAAGTAATTAGATCTTACCTGCTAATTAGTGTTCCTGAAGGAACGACAGTCCAGTCCCTGATCCCACCCGTTTCCGGCAACCGTTCAGACCTCGGGACCATGGAAGAGCATCGGACCGAGCATAGGGCCGGGGCGGCAGGAAGGGGGAGCAGGATAAAGCCGGCTCGGGTAGAAGCAGACATCTCCTCAGTCCGCTGCCATGCCTCCTCTCCTTTTCCCATTTATATATATTTAAAAAAATAAAAATAAATAAATAAAAATAAATAAATAACTAATACCTGTTCGATAGGTTTTGAGGTTTTATATTAGGTTACAGTAGGGCTTTTTTGAATGAAAGTTCGTTAGTTCTGCTTTTTCAATCGAATACTGGAGTTGGGGGGTGGTCCCAGTGGTATTTATACCACTCCACCTCCAAAAAGGTTGGGCTCAGCCTCCAAGCTGCTGGAAGGGTTGCGTAACCCTGAAGTAAGGGACTGGACTGTCGTTCCTTCAGGAACACTAATTAGCAGGTAAGATCTAATTACTTTTTCCTGACTTCCTTGGACTTAACGGAGGCATACTTACATATACCGGTCCGAAAGTCCCATCAGCAGTTCCTGAGGTTACCAAGAGGTCATTTTCAGTTTCAGGCTCTTCCCTTTGGCCTAGCAACAGCCCCCAGGACGTTCACCAAAGTAATAGTGGTGGTGGCAGCGGCCCTTCGCAAGGAGGGAATTTTAGAAACATAGAAACATGATGACAGAAAAAGACCACATGGCCTATCTAGTCTGTCCTTCCATAACAACAACTACAACAGTCCACTTTTTACCTTTAGGGATCCTCTGTGTTGGTCCCATGCTTTTTTGAATTCAGTTACTGTCCTCATCTCTACCACCTCCACTGGGAGACTATTCCATGGATCCACTACTCTTTCTGTAAAAAAATATTTCCGCATATCACTCCTGAATCTATCTCCCTTCACCCTCATCCCATGTCCCCTCGTAGCAGAACTTGCTTTTAATTGAAAGAGGCTCTCTCCCTGAACATTTATGCCACGGAGGTATTTAAACATCTCAATCATATCACCTCTATCCCGCCTTTCCTCTAAGGTGTACATATTAAGATCCTTAAGTCTGTCCTCATATGCTTTATAATGAAGCCCATTAATCATTTTAGTAGCAACCCTCTGCACCAACTCCATTCTGTTCACATCCTTTTGAAGGTGCGGTCTCCAGAATTGCACACCATACTCCAAATGAGGTCGCACCAAAGACTTATACAGAGGCATTATCACCTCCTTTTTTCTGCTAGCCATTCCTCTCCGTATGCACCCAAGCATCCTTCTAGCTTTTCCCGTCGCCTTTTCTACCTGTTTAGCTACTTTAAGATCATCAGACACAACCACGCCTAGGTCCCGCTCTTCTTTAGTGGACAAAAGTACTTCACCTCCTATACTGTATTGCTCCCTTGGATTGCTGCAGCCCAAATGCATGACCTTACATTTTTTTACATTAAATCTCAGCTGCCAAATTCTAGACCATTCTTCAAGCTTAGCCAGATCCCTCCTCATGTTATCTACACCTTCCTGGGTGTCTACTCTATTGCAGATTTTGGTATCATCTGCAAAGAGGCAAACCTTACCCGACAGCTCTTCCGCTATATCACTAACAAAGATGTTAAAAAGAATCGGACCAAGGACAGATCCCTGGGGCACACCACTGGTAACATCCTTCTCCTCAGAGTGAGCTCCATTTACTTGTACTCTGTCGCCTCCTATCCAACCAATTTCTAACCCAAGCAGTAACTTTAGGGTCCATCCCTAGGGTGCTCAGTTTGTTTATAAGTCGCCTGTGAGGAACAGTGTCAAAGGCTTTACTGAAATCTAAATACACCACATCTAGAGCTCTCCCTCGGTCCAACTCCCTAGTCACCCAGTCAAAGAAATCAATCAGATTTGTCTGACAAGACCTGCCTCTGGTGAATCCATGCTTCCTCGGATCCTGTAATCCGCTGGACTCCAGAAACTTCACTATTTTCTCTTTCAGCAGCATTTCCAATAATTTACTCACCACCGAAGTTAAACTAACCGGCCTGTAGTTTTCAACCACATCCTTACTTCCGCTTTTGTGTAAAGGCACCACATGAGCCTCTCTCCAGTCCTTTGGCACCACTCCCGACTCCAACGAGGCATTGAAAAGGTCAGTCAGTGGAGTTGCTAGAATGTCCCCAAGTTCCCTCAATATTCTAGGGTGTATCCCATCCGGTCCCATCGCTTTGTCTACTTTAAGTTGAGCTAGTTTCTCACGAACAGAGTCTTCTGAAAATTGTTCAAGATGTCCCTCACTTCTGTTCTTATTTGTGGATGTTTTCTGAGGTCCTGCTCCTGGTTCTTCATCTGTGAATACAGAACAAAAATATTTGTTAAGCAATTCCACTTTATCCTTTTCAGCTTCTACATATTCCCCCCCCCCCCCCTGCACCCTTGAGTCTGACAATACCACTTTTGCCCTTCCTCTTCTCACTAATATCTGAAAAATATCTTATCCCCCCATTTTATTGCATTGGCTATTTCCTCCTCCTTTTGAATCTTTGCCGCCTTGACTACTTTGCTAGCTTCTCTAAGTTTTTCCAAATACAGATGCCTGTCTTCCTCTCTGTGATCTCTTGTATTTCATGAAGGCCTCCCTCTTTTTCTTCACTTTTTCAGCTACTTCCTTCGAAAACCATAGCGGTCTCCTGTTCCTTTTGCCTTTATTTACCATTTTAACAAAAAGTTTGGTTGCCCTTAAAATACCCCCTTTCAGTTTTGCCCACTGTTTTTCTACATCCCCCAGCTGTTCCCATCCCACTAACGACTCTCTGAGGTATTGGCCCATCTTCGCAAAGTTAGTCATCCTAAAGTCTAAGATCCTCACCTTGGAATGGATTCTAACAGCCCTAGTCCTAATACTGAACCACACCATCTGGTGATCACTGGATGCAAAATGATCTCCCACTACATCAGAAACACTTTCACCATTGGTAAGCACCAAGTCCAGTATGGCCCCTTCACGTGTGGGGTCTGTTACCAATTGCCTGAATAGTTCTCCCTGTAGAGAATCCAGGATCTCCTTACTTCTAGATGATACTGCAGCAGGAATGTGCCAATCAACATCTGGCATCTTGAAATCTCCTATCAGTAGCAGTTCCCCTTTTCTAGCAATGCTGCGTATGTCTTCAACTAACTCTGTCCACCTCTTCCTCTTGTGAGGGAGGTCTGTATATCACACCAATGCAAATAGATTTCTCTTTCCCTCTTTCTAGTTTAACCCACAATGCCTCCTCTCTCCCTTTTAAGCTCTGTAATTCCAAAGCTTTAATAGTAGTTTTTACTATTTTGGTTCATCCCTATCTGGACGATTGGCTGATCAGGGCAAAGTCAGAAGCGGAGAGTCGGTCAGCTACTGCCAGGGTGGTGGAATTCCTTGAGGAGTTGGGTTGGGTCATCAATCGGAAGAAGAGCAGATTAATTCCCATGCAGGAGATCGAGTACCTCGGAGCAAGATTCGACACCAGGAGAGGAAGGGTGTTCCTGACGAAGCAGAGGTTAAAGGACCTGATAAGCCTGGTCTCCCTGTTCTTAGCAAGGCGGAATCCCACCGCTTGGCATTACCTCCAACTTCTGGGCACCATGGCGGCGATGATAGAGGTGGTTCCGTGGGCCAAGGCACATATTTTATTTACATTCTCTTATATACCGCGCTATTCTGCATCAGTGCGGTTTACATTGAACAAACTGAAATTACATTGAACAGGGCATTATAACTTGGAGATAACTATTTTACAGGGAACATGGGCTATGGAGGGTTAAGTGGCTTGCCCAAGACCACAAGGAGCACCTGTGGGACTAGAAACCCCAGTCCTTCCGGCCCAAGGTTGCTGTCCTCTAGTGGGATTTGAACCACCAACCTTCTGGCTTGGAGTACCTTGCCCCAACCACTAGGCCACTCCTCCACTCCACATATGCGATCTCTTCAATGAGCCCTGTTAAGGCGGTGGTCTCACCAGCTTCATCCCTTGTCCATGCAACTGCCCTGTCCCCTTCGGGTCAAGAGGGCCCTTCTCTGGTGGCGGAGCCCAAGGAACCTAGGGGGCGGGATGCCCCTTGAACCGCCCCAGTGGATACAGCTGACGACGGATGCAAGTTTGAGAGGCTGGGGTGCTCATTGCGAGGACCGGTTCACTCAGGGTCGATGGACTCCTGGGGAATCGCGCTGGTCCATCAACAGACTGGCGTTACAGACAGTGGCTTTGGCACTCAGAGCTTTCGAGCCCTTAGTTCATCAGAGGGCGGTCTGCGTCCTTTCCGACAATGTCACCAAGGTGGCCTACATCAACCGCCAGGGGGGAACAAGCAGCCCCTCGCTCGAAAAGGAAGTGAACAGACTTTTGCGGTGGGCCGAGGCTCATTTGTTGGACTTATCTGCACAACACGTGGCCGGGTCAGAAAATGTGACGGCCGATTACCTCAGCAGGCACAAGATAGACCACGGAGAGTGGGAGATAGCTCCGGAGGTGTTCGACCAAGTGGTAGCGCTCTGTGGGCCGCCAGTCATGGACCTCATGGCGTGCTACCAAACGGCCAAGGCATCATGCCGGTTCTTCAGTCGCAGGAAGGAAAGAAGGTCCGAAGACCTGGATGCGCTGGTCCAGAAGTGGCCAGCAGAGGGCCTGCTGTATGTGTTTCCGCCCTGGGCCCTCATAGGGAGGGTTCTGTGGCGAATAGAGGCCCACCAGGGGTTGGTAATTCTCATTGCCCCGGATTGGCCTCATCGTCCGTGGTATGCAGATCTAGTGAGGCTAGTGGCCGATCGTCCCTGGAAGCTCCCCGACAGGAAGTATCTGCTACGGCAGGGTCCAGTTTGGATGCCCCACGTTCATCGATTCTCGCTTATGGCCTGGCTATTGAAAGGCACGGCTCTGGAAGCGGGGTTATTCGAGTTCAGTAATTTCGACTCTGTTGAACGCATGAAAACGCTCTACCTGTCTTTCCTATGTCAACCTACTGATCACAGAAACATGGCTTTCTAATACCGACAATGTCCTAATGAACCATCTCACCCCACCTAACTACACCATCTATACCTGTCACAGAGAAAACAGAAAGGGAGGAGGAGTTTGCATAATAGCAAGAACAGATTTGAAATATCACGTGATATCTACCAATGCCACAAACCACACAAATACGCTATCCATCTCCAATAATAACAACACCATAAACCTCATCTACAGAGCCCCAAATGCTCCAGCTGATGATCTCTCAACCATAATCGATATTGCCATCAACCCATCGGATATCAACAAACCTAACTGGATCCTTGGAGATTTTAACCTTGCCTCCACACCACCTTCAGTGTCCAACTCCTTCCTTGATGCCATGATCAACTTACAATACGATCAAATTGTAAAAACATCCACTCATAAACAAGGAAATCTCCTTGACCTCATATTTGCACCATCAGCACACCCGAACCTGATAAACCAACCTGAGCCACTATCAACCCCCGTCCCCTGGTCTGATCACAAACTTATCTCATTCATCATTCCATCTATCGAATCCCCAAACAAGTCGTCAGATACTTACCCACCACCAAAACCAGCACGATTCCAACCTCTCAACATGGACACAATCACCTCCCTTACCATGCCAAAACTCTCCACTATACCTAACAACATCGATGACACTGTATCAAACTGGAACAGTGCTCTTCGACTATCAGCGCAACCTACCACTACACATGATAAAACCTCTACCAACTCCTCTATCGCCAAGAAAAAGAACGCACCATGGTTCTCCTCAGAGTTACGAACCTCCCTACAACAACTGAGGAGACTAGAGAAGAAATGGAGACACTCCCTAAACCCTCATGACCAGTCTATTTACCTAGCCAACTTGAAGTCCCATCGCCAGCTAACCTGGGATAAGAGAAGAGAACACCATACAAAGCTACTTAGCCGTTCCCTCAACAAACCAAGAGATCTCTTCCAAATAGTAAAATCCCTAACTACTGAACCTCCCTCACCACAACAGGAATATATACACCCACAACTATATGCTGATTACATCCAATCCAAGGCAATCAAGATCACTGAAGCAACCACAAGTGTAACCAAGCAACCCCCCAACGTCCAATTCATACTCAATAATTTCTCATCTCCAACTCCAAAGTCTATTGAAGAAATTATTACATCTATCAACGCCACCACCGCTCCAAATGATCCATGTCCAGCCTTCTGGATCAAATCACTGAAAACAGAACTTAGCCCATACATATCAGCCTTAGCTGACCAGTCCCTTAGATCCGGGATATTTCCAACAGCTCTCAAGCACACCTCCATCCGTCCCCTACTGAAGAACAACAAACTGGATCCGAAAAAGGAAGACTCCTATCGCCCAATTTCAAGCATTCCTTTATTAGCCAAGATCCTAGAAAAAGTCGTTCTCAGACAAATTCAACAACACATTGATTCCGAAGCCCCACTAGATCCAAACCAACATGGCTTCAGGGAAGCCCACGGAGTTGAAACCCTCCTAACTTCCCTATTGAACACACTCATTAATACAAAAGACAGTATCAGAAATGGAGTCGCTATGATCTTCCTAGACATAGCAGCAGCTTTTGATTCTGTTGACCACAACCAACTACTCACCAGGCTTCACGAAAAAGGAATTCAAGGGACGGCACTGAATTGGTGCAGATCTTACCTAGAAGAGCGCTGGCAACAAGTACGGACTGGTGATACATCTCAACCTTTTCATCAGAAGCAAGGAGTCCCGCAAGGTTCCTCCCTTTCAGCCCTTCTGTTTAACATCTATATGCAACCTCTCTGCAACATCTCCCGCTCTTTCGGAATATCATGTCTTATCTACGCAGATGACGTGCTCTTATTCACTCCAATTAATGTACTAAAACCTGACTACACTACACTAATCACCTGTTTCAACTCGATATCAGATTGGCTACTCTCACAAAACCTCAGAATCAATTTTAAAAAAACCGAAGTCCTGATTGTCACTAGAAACAAAGACTTCTCTCCCCCACCAACGCTAAGAACACGAGATGCTGATCTACCACTCAAAACCTCAATACGTTATCTGGGTGTTATACTTGACCAGCGACTTGAATTCAAAGATCACATAAAAAATACTGTAAAAGCCATTTACTACAAAATCAGGACTCTTCGACACCTCAGACCTATGCTTGAACCATCTGACTTCCGCACAATCTTCCAGGCATTAGTCACTCCTCATTTTGACTATGCAAATATCGTTCTTCATGGCCTGCCCAAGAGCACTCTAAACCCGCTTCAATTGGCCATGAATACAGCGGCCAGAGTTCTTCATGGATCCCTAAAAAGCCAACATATTACTCCCATCCTATTTGACCTCCACTGGCTCCCACTAACTTGCAGGACTTTATACAAAGCTCTCATCCTGACCTTCAAAGCATTCCACCATATCTCATCATCCTCCTTATCTGATCTCCTCCAACACACACAGAACACCAGATCTAGACGTTCTGTAACAGAGAACATGCTAACAGTCCCAAATGACAGCAAAAAACTCACTCAAACAACCACTTTAAGAGCATTCTCTTCCTTCGCCCCTAGATGCTGGAACACGCTTCCACCTAGTATTAGATCACAAAAAGACCTGTCCCAGTTCAGAAAATCCATAAAAACACACCTCTTCCTACAACACTTCTCACAATATACTGACCCCCCTCCCACACAGACCTTTGATCACGGCTAGTCAAATAAGCTCCCGAAACCTTACCACTCGATCTAGACCAAGCCTCACAAACCCTACCTTTAGAGCTCGAGCATTTAAGAACCTATTGTAAATAATTAAAAATATCTGTTAATTGTTAATCCCTGTTATCCATGTTTTTACTCCCTGTTCTCTGTAAACTTAACATTTGTTTTATGTTTAAGTACAAAATTTGTTAAAATGTAAACCGCGCTGATATCAAAAGTGCGGTATATAAAAGCTGTTAAATAAATAATAAATAAATAATCTGGCGCGTTTTTGAAGCTTGGTGCGCGGATCATCGGATGAATCCCCTAACTGTCTCAGTCCCGGAAGTCCTGGATTTTCTTCAGGCAGATTTCGAGAGAGGCTTGGCCCCCAGCTCGTTGTGGGTCCATCTGGCGGCCATTTCTTGCTATAGGGGTAAGGTCCGAGGCAAGTCCCTAGGGGACCACGCGGATGTGGCCAGGTTCCTGAGGGCGGTCAAGCGGCTGCGGCCTCAGCAGAGGTCGGTTGTTCCTCCTTGGGACCTTAACCTGGTGTTAGATGCCTTAACCTTAGAACCTTTTGAATCATTAAGGAGCGCCTCCCTTAAAGACCTGACGCTAAAGTCAGTATTTTTGGTAGCAATCTGTTCAGCCAGGCGTGTCTCAGAACTTCAGGCTCTGTCCTCTCTGCCCCCTTTTCTTTCGTTTTTCAAAGATAAGGTGGTCTTGCGTATGGTCCCATCCTTCCTGCCCAAGGTCTGCTCCCCTTTTCATGTGAACCAATCAGTCTCGCTCCCTTCCTTCGTGGGAGAATCGCTAGAAGGGGACGGAGCCAGGCTGCGACGCCTGGACGTGCATAGAGTGCTAAAGCGTTACCTCTCCCGCACAGCGCCCTTCCGAAAGTCCGAACACCTATTGGTGCAGTTTGGGGGGGCACACAAGGGGGAGGCGGTGGCCAAGGCTTCCATCTCTAGGTGGATCAGGGAAGCGATTGCCTCCGCCTATGTTCTCAAGAGGAGACGGGTTCCAGTAGGGCTTCGCGCTCATTCAACGCGGGCGCAGGCGGCTTCTTGGGCAGAGCACAGCTTGGTCCCGCCGCTGGACATTTGTAGAGCGGCTACGTGGTCCACGCTGCATTCCTTTGCCAAGCACTACAGGCTGGATGTCCAGAGGAGAGCGGACTCCAGGTTCGGAGATGCAGTGCTTCGGTCCGGGTTGGCGAACCCCGCCCAGGTTTGAACTGCTCTGTTACATCCCAGAAGTAAAGGGACTGGACTGGAGTTCTGATAAGGAAAAAGCAATTAGTTCTTACCTGCTAATTGGTGTTCCTGAAGGAACTCCAGTCCAGTCCCTGATCCCGCCCAGGTTTGGTTTTCAGTAAACAGCAGGGTACAGCAGACCGAAGCCAGAGGACGAAGCGAAAGGTGGGGTTTCCGGTCTTGAGGACTCTGGGAGCATGACGGCCCACTAGGAAGGAGCCGTGGGGAGTGGGGAAGGCTAGTTCGGCCTCGGGCAAGCCCTCTTCTTCCTTCCCCTCCTTGGTCACCTTTACTCCTTTACCCTCTTCTAAAAAAAAAAAAAAAAAAACCCTCTTTATGTTCTTTGCGAGTTATAGTTGTTGGTTCTTTAGCGGATAGTCGATAGGTCTGCTTTTTCAATAGATTACTGGTGCCACACCATCATCAAGACGATGATGGGCTCAGCCTCCAAGCTGCTGGAAGGGTTGCGCAACCCAGAAGTAAAGGGACTGGACTGGAGTTCCTTCAGGAACACCAGTTAGCAGGTAAGAACTAATTGCTTCTTTGTCAATCCTCTTTTTACTTAACCCATTTCTGATTGTAAGCCATGGATTAGAAGAAATGGACTGTATTTTCTAATTCCGCATTTTATCTAAATGTATGTGCTGTTAAACAGTTGCTTGATATGGTATGAGGTCACTATTTTAGGTCCTGTCTCCTGGTCCATTTTAATGAACTGTAATATTTTTTTTCCTTCTGAAAAGCTATAATTCTATCACTTTCTCTCCAACTTAAAAACGAGCATCTTTTTGCCACTGAATTGTGAAATTAGTCATTTGGCTGGAATCTGACGTTTACTTGAAATAAAGCAAATCTGGCATGCTTTCTGAATTCAGTGACAGGCAGTGCTGTGAAAGCAATGGAGGAAGCCAAGCAGTGCTCTTTATCTGACATGACATGGCTGAGGGGACAGTACGAGAAGTATACAGTACTATACATACACACATGCCAGATGTCACTATAAGACTTATGTTCTTACAGTGATATATGATGGATCTCTAGGAACAAGCAGGAATGTAGTCATCACATATGGGTAATGTCGATACCGACGGAGCCTGCGCAGGAATGCTCCCCAGCATCCAATTAGGAAGCGTTTGGGAGCATCCCACAGTGCCTGCGTGCTGCCTTCCCGCCTTTCCCAACTGTCTCTCTCCAGTTCTTCGTTTTCCGCGGAGCCAGCAGGTCGTGTTCCTGTCACCACAGAAAATGTTCTTCTTTTTTGTGTTCACGTCTGCCTTCTCCATTCTTTTCTTTAAAAAAAAAAAATTTATTTTTCCTTTTCTTTTTCAGGTGCACGCGCCATTTTGGGCCTTAGGCCCAGGATTTTTTCCATAATGGAGAAACCCTCCTCGGGTTTTAAAAAGTGCACCAAGTGTGGCGGTACCATCTCCGTCACCGACACCCATGAGTGGTGTCTCAAATGTTTAGGTCCTGACCATTCCATCTCGGAATGTATGGCCTGTGCCACGACGTCTTCCAGGGCTTCGTCTTCCTCCCGTGGATCTCAGGTAACTAAACATTAGCCGGTCCTCAAAGGGTAGATCTCCTTCTAAGCATCGAGATGCCTCTGGCGTTGCCCTTGAGGATTCTGCACTGGCAAAATTGCTTCCAAAGCATTATCAGGGTTCCAGGATGTTCTCGAGGCCTCGACCTCGGCAGAACTACTGGTGCCATGCTCTGGGGTACCAGCGGTCTTCTCCGGTACCGACATCCAGGCATCGGCAGCGTCGATAGACCAGAGAGTCCTGGCTATTGAGCGCAGTCTGGCAGCTCTCCTTGCGGCGTCGACACCCTCGGAACCGCGACAGACAATCCAATCGGTACCGGTACCGATAGCATTGACATCGACATCGGTGTCTGCATTGCCGGTACCCAGTCATCGGATGCCTTCTGGTACCGATACGCCGGTACCGATTACTCCCGGTACTGACTTCGGTCGGTACGGATATCGGGCTCTTCAAGAGCATCCGGACAGACAGTACTTCGAGTCCTCAGAAGAATCTGAGGATTCTGACAGTTCTGTCGATGCAGGAATGCTTCTCCCAGAGGAGCCCTCCTCCCCTAAGCGTAGGATGTCTCCTCCTGAGGATATTTCCTTTCAGGATTTTATTAGAGAGGTGGCTCGTGGTCTGTCCATTACTGTTGCCCCTGAAACAGAGCACAGAGCAAAGGAGTTGGAAATTTTACAATATCCCAAAACTCCCAAGGAGGCAGCTACCTTGCCCATTCATGAGATTCTGCATGATCTCATGTTACGAATGTGGGAGACACCTCTTACCACCTCTCCTCATTCTCGTAGACTGGATACTTTGTATTGAGTCCCTCCTTGTCCTGGTTTCCAAAAGACTCAGCTTCCTCACCACTTTATTGTAGTGGAATCAGCTATGAGAAGGATCAAGAGTGCAAAGAGGCATGCCTCTAATCCTCCAAGATGTGAGTGCAGAACTCTGGATGCTTTTGGACGTTGTGTCTTCCAAGCTTCCATGCTTTTTGCTAGGGTCAGTTCCTATAGTCTATACATGGGAATGTTCCTGAAGGAGGTCACAGGTGATTTAGAGGCTTTGAGTCCTATTCTTCCTGAGGATAGAAGACAGGATTTTCTCACATTGGTCAAACATGCCCAAGATGTTTCTAAATTTGTCAACCATGGGGGGCAAATAACAGCAGAGCATTGGACATTCTCCATCATAAAGGAGGTGTACAAGCTTCATTTTTCGAGCATGCCCCCTCCCACAGTAATAAGACAGTTCAATTCTCCGACACCTCTCATCAACCTGTTAGGTCAGGAGGTCACCATGCTTTTTGCCCATCAGCAGGGTACAGGATTTTACTCCCCCTATTTCCTTATCCCAAAGAAAACAGGGGGATACAGACCTATCTTGGACCTCAGAGAATTGAACAAATTCCTTGTCAAAGAGAAATTCAAGATTTCTCTCGGAACTCTGCTGCCATACCTTCAGAGTCAGGATTGGCTTTGTTCTCTAGATCCTCAAGGATGAGTACACCCATGTTCTTATCCATCCAACTCACAGAAGGTTCCTTCGGTTCCTTTTTCAAGGAAAGCACTACCAATACAGGGTGCTTTCTTTTGGCCTGGTTTCAGCTCCAAGGTTGTTCACGAAATGCATGGCTGCATTAGCAGCATTTCTCCGCACTCTAGGGATATTCGTCTTCCCCTACTTAGACTGGCTCATTCGAGCCCCAACAGAGTCAGAGGCCAGGACTTCTCTATCCTGCACAATGCGTATCCTTCAGTATTTGGGTCTGGTAATAAACATCCCAAAATTCAGTCTAACTCCCACTCAGTCTTTAGAGTTCATAGGAGCTTTGCTGGATACCAGAAAGGCAAGGGCCTTCGCATTGTGCAGTTAGCTTCTCAAGCAGTGCTAAAGCCTCATCTCGCTGCCCGAGAAATGCTACAACTACTAGGCCAAATGGCATCTACTGTGCATATGGTTCCCTATGCTCGCCTTCATATGAGGGCAGCCCAGTGGACTTTATCCACTCAATAGACCCAGGCATCAGGATGCCTGTCAGACAAAATAGCAAACACAAGTCGCCTTATTTTGTCCCTCCAATGGTGGAAGTCCACTCAAAACCTGTTGCAGGGGTCCCCTTTTCAACAACCCTTACCCCAAGCAACTCTCACAACAGATGCTTCTCCGATGGGTTGGGGAGCTCATCTGCAAGACCTCTCCACCCAAGGCACCTGGTCTCCACAGGAGACTCATCTACATATCAATCTCTTGGAGCTCAGAGCAATCTTCCTTGCTCTTCGAGTGTTCCACACCCTGCTCAGCTACAAGACAGTCCTCATTCATACGGACAATCAAGTAGCCATGTTCTACGTGAACAAGCAGGGGAGAACAGGCTATCTGTCGCTTTGCATCGAGCTTTGCGACTATTGGCCCTCGCCAGAGAGCATCAGATTCATCTCCTGGCAGTGTATCTTCCAGGCATACAAAACTCTTGGGCAGACAGACTCAGTCGAGTTCTGCTTCCACACGAGTGGTCTCTGCATGCAGACCAGGTGGCCAAGATTTTTCAAATTTGGGGAACCCCGTACATAGACCTCTTTGCAAGTCCGTGGAATGCCAAACTTCCCTGGTTCTGTTCCAGAATTCCGGCTCAGAAGGCTCAGGCCAGGGATGCTTTCCTCCTTTACTGGGGTCAAGACTTCCTGTATGTTTTTCCACCCATTCCCCTAATTCCCAAAACCCTATTCAAGCTTCAGAGACAGAGGCCGTATGTTTTTCATAGCTCCACATTGGCCTCGGCAAGTGTGGTACCCTCTGCTTCTACATCTCTCTCAAGCTCCCTCCCTGGAGTTAGGGTCTGCTCCAGATCTCCTATCCCAGGAGGGCGGAATGTTATGGCATCCCAATCCCCAGTCTTTGCGTCTCAGGGCTTGGTTGCTGAAGGCCTAGATCTCCATGATCTTAACCCCCCTCAGCAAGTAAAAGATATTCTTTTTGCTTCCAGGAAACCTTCCACGAGACGCTCTTATGCTTTCAAGTGGAAAAGGTTTACCATATGGTGTTCGCAGAAGGGTCTTAACCCCCTTGTGATACCTCTGGAATCATTGCTGGAGTATCTCCTTCATTTGTCCAATGCAGGTCTTAAGACTAACTCAGTAAGAGTCCATTTGAGTGCTATTGCAGCTTCCTTTAAGCCTCTAAATGGACAGCCTATTTTCTCTCATCCTCTTATAGCAAGATTCCTGAGGCTGCCTTCTAACTAAGCCTCCCATTAGGCCACCACCGGTGGCATGGGACTTAAACCTGGTTCTTGGGCAGCTCATGAAGCCACCTTTTGAACCCTTAGCTACTACCTCCTTGAAATTCCTTTCTTGGAAGGTTATCTTTCTCATTGCAATCACATCAGCATGTCGCATTAGTGAGTTGCAAGCGCTAGTAGCTGATCCACCTTATACAAGGTTCCATCATGACAAGTTAGTCCTTAGGACTCATCCACACTTTATGCCAAAGGTGGTCTCGCCTTTTCATCTAAACCAAGCGGTCTACCTACTTGTGTTTTTTCCAAGGCCTCATGCATCAAATGCAGAGAGGAATCTTCATACCTTGGACTGTAAAAGAGCTTTAGCCTTTTACTTACAAAGAACACAGCAACATAGAAAGTCCTCTCAACTCTTTGTTGCTTTTGATCCTTCTCATTTGGGACTTCCAGTCTCCAAGAGAACACTATCCAACTGGATTGCTCAGTGTATATCCTTTGCTTATCAGAGTAAGAATCTTCCTCTGGAGGGCCATGTCACAGCTCACAGTGTGAGAGCCATGGCAGCTTCAATGGCTCATCTGCACTCTGTGTCTATCGACGACATCTGTCGAGCAGCCACCTGGGCCCCAGTTCATACCTTCACAGCCCATTACTGCTTGGACAAGGACTCCCGCCGGGATGCCTTGTTTGGTCAGGCTGTTCTCCAACACCTGTTCCATACCTAATCAACTCCTACCCGCCATCCCTTTTAGGATGCCAGAGATCCATGGGGGGAAGTGGAGCCCTTCTCAGGGGTACTCAACTTCTGGGGTCTCTCCCTGGCATCTAAAGCTAGGGAGTCCCCATATGTGATGACTACATTCCTGCTTGTTCCTGGAGATAGCATAGTTACTCACCTGTAACAGGTGATCTCCGGGAACAGCAGGAATTTAGTCCTCACAACCCACCCACCTCCCCTTGGAGTTGTATTTCTATATCTCTTTCCCTTTCCCTCTCTCTCTCTTTGTCTCAGCTTTAAAACTCAGCTGGAGAGAGGCAGTTGGGAAAGGCGGGAAGGCAGCACGCAGGCACTGTGGGATGCTCCCTAAAGCTTCCTAATTGGATGCTGGGGAGCGTTCCCGCGCAGGCTCCATCGCTACCGACGTTACCCATATGTGAGGACTAAATTCCTGCTGTTCCCGTAGATCACCTGTTACAGGTGAGTAACTATGCTTTACCAGAGTGAGTTTGAATGGGAGAGGGGAGGAGAAGGTTGAACACTAGAGCATATTAGTGGCTAGATGGGGTCAATAAGGAGGAGTGTCTTGCTAGGAGAGAGAAATTTTCCACTAGCCTGAGAAGCAATGTGGTACATCAGGTGAGCTGCAATGCAGGGGTAAGTCAAAAGTAAAGCTGGTCTGCTTTGTTGACGAGTAAATGGACTGGTTTCGACTCACAAAAGCCTTTGGGTTTCCCACTTGTGGTCCTAATGCTGTGGTGGTGGTGATAAGATTTGGGTTACAGAGACCAAGCATTCTCAATTGTCTTGATGACAGATAGAGAGGGGGGGAGGAGGTGCAGTGTTTTCACTTGTAAAATGTGCAAGAATGAAGATTTTTTCCAGGTCATATTACCTAGTTAGATTCTTCAGTGCTCCCTTCATGTCTTGAGGGGAGAGTAGGAATCTTTTTTCCCTGTCTGGATGGTTAACACAAGCTTTCTTGTTTTTTGAAACATGATTGCAGGAAGACCATATAGCCTATCTGTGAAAGGACAGCCTAGATAGGCAGTACAGTTTTTTTATGCTGTCATGTTTCTATGTTTCTCCGGGAGCAAGCAGGAAGTCAGATATGGGTGACATCGGCACAGACGGGGCCCTCGCGGAAGCTTCCCCCAGCTTTCAAAGAAAGCCTTTGGGAGATGCCACCACACATGCATGGTCCCCTTCCTGCCCAAGGGTGCCACATTAGCTGATCTCCTTTTTTCCACGGAGCCCTTCAAACGTTCGTCTGGCTTGTCCCTGGAAAAAGTTGATTTTTTTTCTCTCAGTTTCATACTCTCATCCGGTATCATACCGGTATTCTTCCCACCACCCGACTTCATTGTCTAGATGTCGAGTTCGGGTCCTTTTCTATAGTTTCATTCTTTCTTTTCCTGGTGCCTTTGCGCCTTTATTCCAACTGGCAGCCCGGAGAGTCTTCGACTTTGCAGGGGTATTTTTTTCCCACATGGCTACCAGTGGCTTTAAGAAGTATGATCGGTGCTCTAAATTGTCTCTTTGACCGAGGCACATGACTGCTGTCTCTGCTGCCTTGGGCCAGACAATGACCCGGCAGCCTGCAGTCTCTGCAAAAGGATGTTCAGTAAGGTCCTTAAGAGCCACCAGCAGCAACACGATAAGGTTTTGTTTTTCCTCCCCACCCCCCCCCTCCCCCACCTGAGTCCCCGGCGCCTCCAAAGGCCAGGGCCTCGTCTGAAGCCTTGATGCCTCGGGCAGGACTGTCCGAATCCGAGCCCTGCCGTGGGTCCTCAGAAAGGGTGTCTCCCTCAAGCGAATCCAGGAAGAAGAAACAACCCTCGAAGGCAGCATCGTTGGACAGTTCCGACCAGCCGGATGCCACCCGGGCCCAATCCCGCAGTCCGAGACACTTGTCCGAGGCTTCGGGTAAGGAGAGGCCTGCAGAGGTCCCCTGGAAGGATTCAACTGCGGACCGGCCTCTGTCCCCAGACACCATCCTCGTCAAGGATTCCCCTTCAGGGTAGCCGGCATCAGGCCAGAGTTCCTCGGTACCTCTGCCGAAGTTTGAGGAGCCTTCTGGTCTGGAGTTCAGAATGGCAGCCCTGGAGCGCAGTTTGTCTACCTTCATGGACCAGCAGTCAGCGTTGTTGTCCAGCACGACCGGTTCATCCGCCGCAACCACCAGGCCCTCGACGTCCAAGACGTTCCTGGAGGCCGAGCCGATCCTCGGCCGAGATTGCAATCCGAGTCCCGCTCAACTGGACCGCAGTCATTCCCGGCAAGTATGCCGGGCACCGGCAGCAGTGTATCAGGAGGCCCACGGAGCAGCCCTCCTACGATTCCTCAACAGACTACTCTGAGTGGGATATCGAGGACAAGGAGTCCCTCGATGGTGGTCCCTGCCAGAAGATATGGGCTTCCTTGATTTCTTCAAGGATATGTTGAATGCCCTGGCGTTCCCTACGGAGTCGGAGGAAGACCCTCAGGCGGATGAATTGGAAATCTTCCAGTACAAGGCTCCTCCGCGGGAATCGCTCACGGTACCCATGCCTCCCATCCTGGAACGGCTGATGCTCTGAATATGGGGGACACTGGCTTCGGTACCCAGTGGTGAGCAAATGGCTTGACTCGATGTATCGGGTCTGCCTGAGCCCGGGCTTAGAAAAGTCACAGCTGCTGCATAACTCCTTGGTGGTGGAGTTGGCCATGCATTGGCTGAAAAGCCAGAAAATGCACTCCTCAGTGCCTCCCAGCAGGGAGACTTCTACCCTGGATGCCCTCAGCAGAAAGTGCTACCATTGCTCAATGCTCATCGGCCGCATCCAGGCCTACCAGCTGTACATGGGCATGTACCTGAGAGACCTGGCGAAGGAACTCGCCACGTTCGCAGCTGGTCTCTCTGAGGAACCCTTGCAGTGGTTCAAGAACCTGGCCAAGGCAGTCCGTGAATGCTCCAAATTCATGTCTCCAGTGGCCTATGACTGGTTCGAGTCAGCGGCTCGAGTATCAGCGGCTGGCATCAGTGCATTCCACCAAGCTTGGCTACAGTCATCTGACCTCAAGAGCCACCAGCTGCAGCATAAGTGTTTTGTTTTGTTTTGTTTTTTTTCCACAAGTCCCCGGTGCCCCCGAAGGCCAAGTCTTCATCTGAAACCTTGACACCTTGGGCGGACCCTTCCGAGCCCTGCCATGGGCCTTCAGAAAGGGGGTCTCCCTCGATGGAACCCAGGAAGAAGAAACAACTCTCGAAGGTGGCGTCCTTGAAGGGAAGCAACTGGCCAGGTACCCCCCAGGCCAGGTCCCGCAGTCTGAGATGCTCATCCGAGACATCTGAGGAGGAGTGGCCTGCAAAGGTCCCCTGGAAGGATTCGACCTCGGACCAGTCTAGGTCCCCATACACCATCCTCATCTAGGATTCCCCTTCAGGGGAGCTGGCACTGGGCCCGAGTCCCCTCTATGCCCACGCTGAATGCTGCGGCTCCGCCTTGTCATTACTGCCTGGAAAGAGAGTCCCGAAGGGTCAGTGCCTTCGGCAAGGCTGTGTTCTAACCTTTTCGGGGTTTAGGCAACTCCTACCCTCTGACCCTTCTGTGTTCAGGCTACCGGAAGTCTGTATCATCGGACAGAGGGGTCCTACTATGGTCTGTGTACACAGACTAAATTGCTGCTGCTTGCGACTCCTCGTGAGGGAGCCCCTATTTTTGCTAATGGGCTTTCGGTAGCCTGTAGCTGGGGAGTCGTATATGTGAGGACTGACTTCCTGCTTGTTCCCGGAGAAAGCATAGTTACTTGCCTGTAACAGGTGTTCTCTGGGGACAGCAGGAATCAGTCCTCACAACTCTCCTTCCTCCCCTTGGAGCTGCCCCTTTACCATCTTTTATTTTTTGCCGTCTTTAGCTATGTCATTTGACTGAGCAAGATGGCACACCGGTCGGGACGGGGACCACGCATGCGTGGTGGCATCTCCCAAAGGCTTTCTTTGAAAGTTAGGAGGATGCTTCCGCGAGGGCTCCATCGCTGCCAACGTCATCCATATGTGAGGACTGACTCCTGCTGTCCCCGGAGAACACCTATTACAGGTGAGTAACTACGCTTTTTAGTCTCCCTTCTATATCAACTACTATAGTCCTTTTTTATTTCCTTAACAGATCTGAGTTTGTCCCATGCTTTCTTGAATTCAGATACTTCCCCTTCTCTACTACCCCCATTGGGAGACTATTCCATGCAGCTACCACTCTTTCCGTAAAGAAATATTCTGCATATTACTCAGTCTATCCCCTTTCACCCTCGTCCTATGTCCCCTCATTGCAGAGCTTTCTTGAGGCTCTCCTGTGCATTTATGCCATGAAGGTATTTAAATGTCTATCATATCTCCTCTGTCCCACCTTTCCTCTAAAATATGTTTCCTTATCGTCCCTCCATTCCAGTCCTGCACCTCTGGGTAGTGTACCTCTTCCAGCAGCTTTGAGACTGAGCATGTCATCTTTTTGACACCAGTGTACATATGCAACTGGCACCGCCCACCAGCCCTAGTATGCTCAGTCTCCAAGCAGCTGGAAGAGGTTGTGAGCCAGGATGCTGGACTCACTGAAGGGACAACTAAGGAGATAGGTTTAGTTAGTTTGCTTTTATTTCCCCTTTTAAGGTGCGGGGGGGGGGGTTGTTTTTTTTTATACACTTCTGCCTTTAAAAACAAAATCTGAAGGAACAGAGAGAACACGGGGGACAACAGGGCTGAGGGGAGGATATTCCTTCTTCCCCCTCTCCTCCCCAGGATTTCGGGGGGGTGGGTGAGTTCTGTGGGGGCCTTCCTCAGCCTGAGACTTCTGGCTGCTCCCAAACCCGTTATTGGGTGAGGAGCCGCTGCAGTTTCTTGACAGGAGTGAAAGCTGGCAGCCCCGAGTTGCCCCCCTCAGCGCCGAAGCCGGGAAGGAAGGCTGAGCGCAAGGGATATAAAAGCCATACGGCAAAGAGACTCCAAGGTAAGAGTGGCGGGGGGAGGACAGCAGAAACCTCTAGTAACTGCCAGAACACGAAGAGACAGAGTGACCTGCAGCTGCATGTTTGGGAGCCTTCAGCGGTGTAGGAAACTCCCCCCGCTGCATTTAGGCGCGATTTCTTCGTATTCAGGCCCTCATGTGTTTAACCCCCTGCTGTGTTTTGGGTGCCCGGGAGAGGCAGCCACCGGAGAATAAAGCAGGACAGAGCAGCCCTTTCCTAGGGGGCCATTTGCAGTTTTTTAAATTTCAGTTTCAGTTAATTAGATTTTGGCTTGGTTTTATTTTATTTTAGTTCAAGTACTCTAGTGTTCTCCAGGACCAAGCAGGAAGTCAGTCCTCATTTATGGGTGACATCGACGTCGATGGAGCCCCCATGCGGAGCAATTCCCCAGCTTTCTAAGAAAGCCTTTGGGAATACTGCGCGCATGCGCGGTCCCCTTCCTGCCTAAAGGTGCCATCTTGCTCAGTCTTTTTCCGTGGAGCCCACCGGACGTCTGTCCGTGTCACCCAGAAAAATTGACGTGTTTTTCTTGCAATTTCATCGTATATTTTTCTCCGGTTTGACCCCGGTTCCCCTTCCCGCTGGGTTCAGTACACCGGTATCGAGCCCGTCTTCTATTTTTCGGTTTTTGCCCTTCGTGGCTGGCGTTCGCACCCTTTTTGTCTTTTCCCTGGAAGGCCGGTCCTTTGATCTCGCGGGGGCTCTTTTTTCCCCGATGACTTCCAGTGGTTTCAAAAAGTGTGATCAGTGCAAGAAACTAATGTCTCTCACCGACACACACGACTGCTGCCTTCGGTGCCTAGGTCCAGATCATGATCCTAAGATCTGTGGCCCGTGTGGCAAAATGTCCACCAAGGCACTTCGAAGCTGGCAGCATCAGAAAGAGAGGATTTTCTCGGACTCTGCCTCCGGCCAGGCCCGGACCTCTTCTGAGGCCTCGACGTCTCGGGAGTCTGATCCCGAGCATTGCCGGGGTTCCTCGGACAGTGGGTCCCCCGATCGGGAACGTAAGAGGAAGAAACGGCTCGTGAGGGCGGCGTCGGAAGAGGTCCCTGGTTCCTCGAGAGCCAGGTCTAAGACCCCCGACCGCCGTCCCGGGCCCTTGGAGCAGGAGAAGCCGTCCAAAATGCCTCGAGTGGAGCCGGAACCCGTTGGACACGTAAGTCCTGTGGTCCTCGGGGACTCTCCTCCGAGGGAGCTGACGTCTGGCCCAGCGCCGCCGGGGCCCGAGTCGGTGGCTGCTGAGTCTCCTGAGCTTGGACTCAGGCTGACAGCCTTGGAGTGCAGACTGTCTGCCTTCATGGATCAGCAGCGGGTACTGATGGCAAGCCTCGCTGGTGCATTTGCCCCGACCACCAGGACATCAACGTCGAAGTCAACCCCGGAGACCGAGCCGATACTTGAGACCATGAAGGCTCGAAGTCGTCCTCTGTCACGGTCAGCCTCGACCTCCCGCTCAGAACCGAGGGCGTCAATGCCAGTGCCTTCGGCATCGGGGCGGGTGCCACCGAGACCCCCTCCCCGACTCCTCTTCGGATGAGTCCGCATGGGAGACGGAGGACGAGGAGTCCCCCGATACTTTTTGGACTCGGTGCGTCCCTTCGGACTCACCGCAGTCCGAGCCCCGGAGTAGGTCCCCACCGGAGGACACCAGGTTCTTGGAGTTCGTCAGGGACATGGTCAAGGCATTGGCAATTCCTGCGGACCCTGAGGAGGAGCTTCGAGCTGAGGAGCTTGAGGCCCTCCAGTATGACTCTCCTCCGAAGGAGGCCTTTTCTGTGCCAGTCCCTCCGATGCTGGAACGGCTCCTCTTCTGGATGTGGGAAGCACCAGCCTTGGCGCCAGTTTTAAGCAAGTGGGTCGATTCTATCTATCGACTCGGTAAGAGCCCTGGATTCCAGAAGGCGCAGCTGCCGCACCATTCCATGGTGGTGGAATCGGCCATGCATCGTCTGAAGAGCCAGAAGATGCACTCTGCGGTGCCTCTCGGCAGGGAGGCCCGGAACCTGGATGCTTTTGGCAGAAAGTGCTTCCAGGGCTCGATGCTTGCCGTGTCTAGTCCTACCAGCTGTACATGGGCATGTACTTACGAGACCTGGCGAAAGAGATTGCCGGGTTCTCTGCTGGCCTCTCCGGGGAACCTTGCAGAGGTTCCAGACTTTGTCCTCAGGAATGCGGGACTGCTCGAAGTTCATGTCCCAAGCGGCCTATGATGGCTTCGAGGCTTCGGCTCGTGTAGCGGCAGCCAGCATCGGAGCCCGACGCCAGGCATGGCTGCAGTCATCGGACCTCGAGCCCTGGGTGCAGGACAAGTTGGTCGATGTCCCTTGCCGAGGTGAAAACCTTTTTGGCAAACCCATGGCCGAGAAGGCGGCTGAGCTCGAAACTGAGCACCTGACTAGGACAAGGTTGTCCAGAAAAACATCTGCCCCTTCTCACAAAAAGAAGGGCTCGGGTAAAAAGCCCTTTTACCCAAGAAAGGCAGCTGCCTACAAACCTTTCCCTCAGTACCAGGCCTCCCAAGCTCCCCAGCAGGGTCAGCAGGCCAAGGGGCCGGGACATGGGCCCTGTAGGCAGAAGACCCCCAAGCCTCCGGCTCCGGCTCCTGCTCCTATTTAGCAGGGAGGGGTTTTTTGACTCCCACAGCATAGCCTTTCCACCTCTGCTGCCCCATTCCTGCACAGGAGGTCGTCTAGCCCTGTTTGCCCACAGGTGGCCACCCATTACAGGGGATGCTTGGGTATTGAGCATAGTCCACAGAGGCTATATGCTCCATTTCCAGCAGTTGCCCCCGGCCTACTTCCCAGGAGAGCCTCTAAGGCCTCCCCTACACACAGACCTCCTCCTTCAAGAACTTCAAGGTCTGCTTCTGGACAAGGCGGTGGAGCCTGTACCTCCTCGCCTGCAGGGGCACGGTTTCTACTCCAGGTACTTCCTCGTGCCAAAGAGAACCAGTGGCCTCAGGCCTATTCTAGACCTCAGAAACCTCAACAAGTTCTTGGAGAAAGAAAAGTTCAAGATGCTTACTCTTGGAACACTTCTGCCCTACCTCCAGCAGGGAGATTGGCTATGCTCCTTAGATCTCAAGGATGCGTACACTCACATCCTCATTCATCCAGACCACAGAAAGTACCTCAGGTTCATTGTGGGAGGAAACCATTACCAGTACAGAATACTGCCTTTTGGCCTAACCTCCGCCCCAAGGGTCTTTACAAAGTGCCTGGCTGTGGTGGCGGCCTACTTGAGGACTCAAGTGTTTTTGTCTTCACCGATCTGGACGACTGGCTCATCAGGGGTCAGACTTACCAGGAGGCCAGGCAGGCCACCTTTCGAACTGTATCACTCCAACACCTAGGCTTTGTCATAAACTTCGCAAAGTCCACTTTGCTCCCCTCCCAGAACCTAGAGTTCATAGGGGCGCGGCTGGACTCTCTGCAAGCAAGGGCTTACTTGCCAGAAGACAGGGTTCAAAGGCTCATAGAGTTCGCATCCCGGTTTCTCAGCATGCCAAGGGTTTCTGCCCGACTCTGTCTACAGCTCCTAGGCCACATGGCGTTGACAGTACATGTGACCCCCAATGCCCGCCTCCACTTGAGGCCTGCACAGTGGTGCCTCAGAACTCAGTGGAAGCAAGCCACAGGGAGCCTAGCAGACAAAATAAGGGTGTCCAAACCCTTCCTAAATTCCCTGCAGTGGTGGCTACACCCTTCCAACTTACTTCAGGGGGTTCCTTTTCAGGTGCCTGTCCCCACAGTGGTGTTGACAACAGATGCCTCCTTGCAGGGTTGGGGTGCACATTGTCTGGAACGGTGCACTCAAGGCCTATGGTCTCCATGGGAGACCACGCAACAGATCAACCTACTAGAACTTCGGGCTATTCGCTTAGCCCTCAAAACCTTCTCTCACACCTTGGCTCACCAGTCTGTTCTGGTGCAGACAGACAATCAAGTGGCCATGTTCTATGTGAACAAGCAGGGGGGCACGGGGTCTAGCCTCCTCTTTCGGGAAGCACAGGCCCTGTGCTCTTTTGCTCTCAAACACAACATGTTTCTCAAGGCTGTTTATCTTCCTGGCCAGGAAAACTTCCTGGCGGACAGCTTGAGCAGGATTCTGCAACCCCACAAGTGGCAACTGCACCCCTTGGTGGTTCAGAATATTTTCCTGAGATGGGGGCTTCCCTCCATAGATCTCTTTGCCAGTCCCCTGAACCAGCAGCTGCCCAGTTTGTTCCAGGCAACCGCATCCCCTGAGGATGGCAACGGATGCCTTCCTGATTTCTTGGTCCCAGGGCCTCCTGTATGCATTTCCTCCCACGCCTCTGGTGGCCCGAACCTTGTTCAAGATTCTGAGGGACAAGGCCTCGGTACTTCTGATAGCTCCCAGGTGGCCGAGGCAGCCCTGGTTTCCACTTCTGCTCCAGCTAGCCGTGGACACACCGCTACCTCTGGGGTTGCAGCCCGATCTTCTCTCTCAGGATCAGGGTTCCCTTCTGCACCCCAATCTCAAATCTCTCAAGTTGATCGCCTGGAGGCTGCAAGGGTAGTGTTGGCTCCCTGGGGCCTACCCCGAGAAGTGGAAGAGGTGGTCTTGGCCTCTAGAAAGCAGTCCACCAGAAAAACCTATGCCTTGAAATGGAAAAGGTTCTCCATCTGGTGTCAACAGCGCAAGGAGAATCCTTTCGCCTGCACTGTACCGCTAGTGCTTCAGTACCTGCTACACTTGTCCAATCAAGGCCTTAAGTCCAATTCGTTTCGGGTCCACCTCTCTGCTCTAGCAGCTCACCACTCACTGGTGGAGGGGCACTCTGTTCACCCCTTGGTGTCAAGGTTTCTCAGAGAATTGCTTTTGCTCAAGCCTCCTATCCGTCCACCGGCCCCTGAGTGGGAATTGAATGTGGTCTTGCAGCAACTGACTCGCCCACCCTTTGAGCCGATGGCTACATGTCCTCTCCGCTTCCTTTCTTGGAAGGCTCTATTCCTTGTGACCCTGACCTTGGCCAGGAAGGTGAGTGAGCTTCAAGCCCTGGTCTGTGACAGGCCTTACACTCGCTTCTATAGGAACAGGGTAGTCCTTAGGACTCATCCTAAGTTCCTCCCTAAAGTTGTCTCCTCTTTCCATCTCAACCAAGAGGTGGTTCTTCCAACGTCCTTCCCTAGGCCCCATGCCAGCCGGGCTGAGACAGTCTTGCATACCCTGGAATGTAGAAGGGCTTTATCCTTCTACCTTGAGCGTACGCAGGGGCATAGGACGGCTGCTCAGCTCTTCGTATCTTTTGACCCTAATAACTTGGGGTTACCTGTCTCCAAGCGTACCTTGTCCATCTGGGTGGCTGACTGTATCACCTGGGCTTATAGGGCAGCTGACCTTCCCCTGCAGGGTCGGGTCACGGCCCACCGTGTCAGGGCAATGGCTGCCTCAGTAGCTCATCTCTGCTCTGTACCGTTGGCAGACATCTGTAGGGCTGCAACTTGGTCCTCAAGCCAGACTTTTGCGGCCCATTACTGCCTGGAGAGGGAGTCCCGTAGGGACAGTGCTTTCGGTCAGGCGGTGCTCCGGAATCTCTGAGGTTTAGGCAACTCCTACCCTCCAGCCCTCTGGTTGGGCTACCGGTAGGGGTGGGTTTCAGTGAAATCCTTTCTCTGATGCTGTGGCTAGAGGGAGCTCATTTTTCAGCTCTGGGTCCCCGGTAGCCTGAAGCTGGGGAGTCCCATAAGTGAGGACTGACTTCCTGCTTGGTCCTGGAGAAAGAGTAGTTACTCACCTGTAACAGGTGTTCTCCAGGAGCAGCAGGAATCAGTCCTCACAACCCTCCTTCCTCCCCTGGGAGTTGCAGTTGTACATAGCTAAAAAACAGCACACAAAAATTGGACTGAGCAAGATGGCATCTTTAGGCAGGAAGGGGACCGCGCATGCGCGCAGTATTCCCAAAGGCTTTCTTAGAAAGCTGGGGAATTGCTCCACATGGGGGCTCCATCGACGTCGTCACCCATAAGTGAGGACTGATTCCTGCTGCTCCTGGAGAACACCTGTTACAGGTGAGTAACTACTCTCTGTGCCTGAGCCTGTAGAGGTGCACTGTGCTGGGGATCCTTTTACCTACCTGGGTACAGATTGAGGGTGTTCCTGGGGAGTGCCCCCAGCCCTTCCCACCATGCCGGCCAGACCGCAGTGCCTGGTATCAAGGGGCGTGAACCCCATTTAATCCTTAAGCATTCCTTGTGTTATACAGCTCAAAACTTATTCAGGTCACAATGACTTGATGCAGACATGTGGGAAAAGCCTAATCAGATAGGCCATTGTTTGTTGCTGGGCGGATTTCTGAGTAGTGTTCTGCCTGGTCAGGTGATGTAAGTGGCAGATGGTTGAGACATCGTTACTTTCTCCTGAGAAGGGTCAGATAAGTCAAAGACAGAAATAAAGATAAGTGTTTAAAAAAAAAGGTAGTGCTGCACATAGGTTTGTAGCAGCTACAGTTCTGTGGAAAACGGGTAGTACCTGCATACAAGAAATGTATGTAATTTGAAAGATAGTCAGTGGATAGGACGCAAATGAAATCCTTCCATCTATCTATTGTCAGTGAGTAACCTGACATGATCATCTCTTGTCTCTTAGCCCAGATTATGTACCTATTAAATCTGTAATATTAACATAAGACAGAAGAACATAAGAAATGCCACACTGGGTCAAACTAAGGTCCATCAAGCCCAGTATTTTGTTTCCAACAGTGGCTGATCTAGGTCATAGGTACCTAGCAGTTTCCCGAAAAGACACAGGTTCCACAATGCTTGATTTGGGTCAAGCATTGATATCCTGGGTCCCTTTTTAATAATGGTTTATGGACCTTTCCTCCAGGAACTTGTCCAAACCTTTTTTAAACCCAGCTACACTAACAGCCTTGACTACATCCTCCGGCAACAAATTTCAGAGTTTGATTACACGTTGAGTGAAAAAATATTTTCTCTTATTTGTCTTAAATAGTTTACCCTGTAGCTTCATTGCATGTCCCCTAGTCTTTCTGTATTTTGATAATGTAAACAATCGATCTACGTTTACCCATTCGTTCATTAATTTATAGACTTCTACCTTATCTCCCCCCAGCCGTCTCTTTCCAGGTTAAAGAGCCCTAACCTTTTTAGCCTTTCTTCATAGGGGTATCCTTCCATCCCCTTTACCATTTTGGTGGCTCTTCTCTGAACTTTTTCTAATAACGCTATATCCTTTTTAAGATATGGCGACCAGAATTGCACACAATATTCAAGGTGCGGTCGCACCATGGAACTATATACCTAGCATTCTATTTGCTCTCTTGGCTGCTGCTGCATATTGGGCGGAGGGTTTTAACATGTTATCCACGATGACTCCTAAATCTTTTTCCTGGATGGTGGTTCCTAATGTGAAACCTTGCATCTTGTAACCATAGTTTGGTTGGTTCTTCCCTAGGTGCATAACTTTGCACGTCCACATTAAATTTCATCTGCCATTTTGATGCCCAGTCTTCCAGTTTATCAAGATCCTCTTGCAATTTTCCACAATCCTCATGGGATTTAACAACTTTAAATAGTTGTCATCTGCAAATTTGATAACCTTACTCGTTATTCCCTTTTCCATGTCATTTATGAATTTGTCAAAAAGCAGCAGACCCAGCACAGATCCCTGGGGGTACACCATTATTCACCTATCTCCAGGAACAAGCAGGAATGTAGTCATCACATATGGGTATCGTCGGTACCGACGGAGCCTGCGCAGGAACGCTCCCCAGCCTCCAATAAGAACGCTTTTGGGAGCATCCCTCAGCACATGCGCGCTGCCTTCCCGCCTTTCCAACTGTCCCTCTTCAGTTCGTTTTCCGCTTTCCACGGAGCCGACAGGATCTATTCCCTGTCACCAGAGAAAATTCCTTCTTTAAATTTCTTTTCTTGTGGTTGTGTTTGCCTACTGCACAATGCTTACCGGTACCGCCGGTTCTTTTCTTTCTTTTAAAAAAAAAAACAAAAAAACTTAGAAACGTTTCTCTTTGCCAGGCGCCATTTTGGGCACTAGGCCCCATATTCCTAAAACATGGAAAAGCCAAATAGTGGTTTTAAAAAAAATGTACTAAGTGTGGCGGTTCCATCTCCGTCACTGACACCCATGATTGGTGTCTTAAATGTTTAGGACCTGAACATTCCCCAACTGAATGTCTCTCCTGTATGGGGATGACTAAAAGAGGATCTTCGGATGCCAGATCCATTGCATCGACGTCGTCAAGGGCCTCTTCTTCCTCCCATAGATCTCAGGTAACTAAACATAAAAGCCGGTCCTCAAAGGGGTAGCTCTCCTGCTAAGCATCGAGAGGCCATTGGCGTTGCCCTTGAGGGAACCACACCGGCAAAACAGCCCCGGCGGGAGGCTTCGGCTTCCAAAGCATCAATGGGGCTTCAGGATGTTCTCAAGGCCTCAACCTCGCAAGAACTACCTGTGCCATGCTCAGGGGTTTCGGCTGCTTTTACCGGTACCAACACCCAGGCATCGGCAGCGTTGATATACCAGAGGTTCCTTGCTATCGAGCGCAGCATCGCAGCTCTTCTTTCAGCTGCGGTACCGGTGGTCCATTGGGCACCGGTACCAACATCGACACCAATGCCGGTACCGACAACGGTACAGACACCGGTACCGACACAGACGATACTGGTACCAACTCTGATGCGTAAGTAAAGGGCGGTATATCAAATGCCTAAACCATAAACAGTACCAGCCCCGGTGGGAACTCTTCCCATGCCATCTCTGGCTGGAATTGACAGATCGGTATCGGGTCAGCTCGGTACTGACTTCAATCGGTACCGGGACCGTGCTTTGCAGGAGCATTGGGGTCAGGAATACTTTGATTCCTCCAATTCCGTAGACTCTGACAATTCTGCTGGCACTAGAGGGTTTCTCGCAGAAGATTCCTCTTCTCCCCGGCACAGAATGTCACCTCCAGAGGACATGTCCTTTCAGGATTTTATCCGTGATATGGCCAAAGGTCTTTCAATCACATTAGCTCCTGAAGAGGAACCCAGAGCAAAGGAGTTGGAAATTCTCCAATATCCTAAAGCTCCTAAGGAGTCAGCCACTCTGCCTATCCATGAGATTCTACATAACTTGATGCTCAGAATGTGGGAGACACCTCTGACTACTTCTCCTCACTCTAGGAGACTTGATACTATGTATCGAGTTCCACCATGTCCTGGATTTCAGAAAACTCAGCTGCCACACCATTCAATGGTCGTGGAGTCAGCCATGCGTAGGATGAAAAGTGCAAAGAGGCATGCATCCAATCCTCCAGGTCATTAATGCAGGACTCTGGATGCTTTTGGGCGCCGCACTTTTCAAGCTTCCATGCTTTCAGCTAGGATCAGTTCATATATTCTATATATGGGAATGTTTCTTAAGGAAGTCACAGGAGACTTGGAACTCATGAGCCCATTTCTCCCAGATGACAAGAGACAAGATTTTTTTGCTCTAGTTAAGCATGCTCAAGATGTCTCCAAGTTTGTAAATCATGCAGCCTTTGGCTGCTTCAAATGCATCAGCAGAACCTCTGCTATTGCCATTGGTGCACGACGGATTGCCTGGCTGCAGGCATCAGACTTGGAGAATTGGGTACAGGACAAATTAGGCAACATTCCTTGCACGGGGGAGAATCTCTTTGGCAAGAACTGGCAGGAAAAGGCTAATGAGTTAGATGCTGACAATACTACTCTAGATAAACTGTCAATCTACAACCACTCCAGCCAAAAAGAAGCCTTATAAAAAACCCTCTTTCAGCAAAAAGGAAATTTTATCCTTCCTATACCCAGCAGAGTCAGACTCAGGGTCAGGTTGCCCAAAAAGGGCAAACTAGACAACAAAAGAAGCCAAAAGGCCCGAGAGCCCAACCAGCCCTCTCAAGGGCTTTGATTCCTTCCTAGAGAGCTTTTCCTTCCTGCCTCTGAGGGGTCCCCAACCCCCCAATATCCCGGGCAGGTTATGCCACTTTGCCAACAGATGGCATCAGATAACAGCAGAAGATTGGACTTTGTCCATTGTAGGAGAGGGGTACAAGCTTCATTTTCACAGCATGCCCCCTCCTACAATTCTAAAGCAATTCAATTCTCAAACAATCTGTTAGATCATGAGGTCTCCACACTTCTTGCCCAAGGGGCAATAGAGGAAGTGCCTATTCTTCAATGGAGTGCAGGGTTCTGCTCCCTCTATTTTCTTATTACAAAGAAAACGGGGACACAGACCCATTTTGGACCTCAGAGAATTGAACAAATACCTATTTCGAGAGAAGTTCAAAATGATTTCTCTAGGAACTCTTCTGTCATACCTTCAAAGCCAGGATGGGCTTTGCTCTCTAGACTTAAAGGATGCATACACTCACATTCTCATCCATCCAGATCACAGGAAATTCTTACGATTCCTTTTCAGGGGAAGACATTTCCAGTACAGGGTTCTTCCTTTTGGTCTGGCTTCAGCACCAAGGGTATTCACGAAATGCATGATGGTAGTAGCCGCATTTCTACGAACCCTGGGGATATTTGTCTTCCCTTACTTAGACGACTAGCTCATTTGAGCCCCTACAGTAGCAGAGGCCAGCACTGCACTGTCCCATACAATGCGAATTCTCCAATACTTGGGATTGGTAATAAACTTCCCAAAATCCCAACTTGTTCCTTTCCATTGCCTGGAATTCATAGGAGCCTGTCTAGATACCAGGCAAGCCAAAGGCTTTCCTTCCACAGGCCCGGTGTCTTCGCATAATACAACTAGCTTCTGAAGCAGCAGGCAAATCCTCCCTCACTGCTCGAGAGCTACTGCAGTTACTGGGACATATGGCATCCACAGTTCATGTAGTCCCATATGCTCGCCTCCACATGCGAGCAGCTCAGTGGACCCTATCCACACAGTGGACACAGGCCACAGGTCATTTGTCGGACAAAATAATAAACTCAACGAATAATTTTGTCCCTCCAATGGTGGCAGTCACTAGAAAACCTGACAGTGGGGTCTCCTTTTCATCAACCCTCTTTTCAGGCCACCCTAACAGATGCATCGCAAGTGGGTTGGCGAGCACACCTGCATCTCTCTACCCAGGGAACCTGGACTTCACAGGAGGCCAGTTTACACATAAACCTCCTGGAATTAAGAGGAATCTATTTAGCTCTTTGAGTATTCCATGCCCAGCTCAGCTACAAGACAGTCCTAGTCCAGACAGACAATCAAGTAGCCATGTTCTATGTGAACAAGCAGGGCGGAACAAGCTCTCTGTCGTTATGCAATGAAGCTTTGCGACTGTGGGCCCTCGCCAGAGAGTATCAAATTCACCTTCTAGTGGTATATCTTCCAGGCATTTGAAACCTTTGGGCAGACAAACTCAGTCGAGTACTGTTGCTTCACGAGTGGTCCCTCCACCTAGATCAGGTGGCAAAGATATTTCATCTCTGGGGCACTCCAGACATAGACCTCTTTGCAAGTCCATTGAATGCCAAACTTCCCTGGTACTGTTCCAGGATTCCGGCTCACAATTGTCAGGCAAGGGATGCCTTCCTCCTTCACTGGGGTCAGGACTTCCTTTATGCATTCCCACCCATTCCCCTCATCCCCAAAATACTCTTCAAGCTTCAGAGAGACAGGGGTCGCATGATCCTCATAGTACCATGATGGCCACGCCAAACGTGGTATCCCCTGCTTTTACATCTCTCTCAAGCAGCACCTTTGGAGTTAGGGCATTTTCCTGATCTCCTTTCCCAGAAGAACGGGACGCTATGGTACCCGAATCCCCAGTCCCTGCACCTCATGGCCTGGTTGCTGAAGGCTTAGACTTCCAGGATCTCAACCTGTCCAAACAGGTAAAAGATATCCTTCAGGCTTCTAGGAAACTTTCCACAAGAAGATCTTATGCCTTCAAGTGGTAACGTTTTATTATATGGTGCTCCAAGAGGGGATTAAACCCCCTTCTCATACCCTTAGAATCGATACTAGAGTATCTCCTTCACTTATCGAATTCTGGTCTAAAAACAAATTCAGTAAGAGTCCATCTTAGTGCAATTGCAGCTTCTTATAAGCCTCTGAATGGACAACCGATTTCCTCTCATCCACTCCTATCAAATGTTTAGACCCTGACCATTCTCCATCTGAGTGTTCCTCCTGTATGGGGATGACTAAAAGAGGAAGACAGAAAGCTCGGTACCCTCTTTTCTTCGGATACCAGGTCCATTCTATCGACGTCTTCAAGAGCCTCGTCTCCCTCCCATGGATCTCAGGTAACTAAACATAAGAGCCGGTCCTCAAAGGTAGCTCTCCTTCAAAGCATCGAGAGGCCATTGGCATTGCCCTTGAGGAAACTACACCGGAAAACAGCCACGGCGGGAGGCCTCCAAAGCATCAGTGGGGTTCCAGGATGCTCTCGAGGCTTCGGCCTCGGCAGAACTACTGGTGCCATGCTCAGGGGTTCCGGCCGCTTTTACCGGTACTGATATCCAGGCATCGGCAGCGTCGATAGACCAGAGATTCCTCGCTACCGAACGCAGTCTTGCAGCTCTCCTTACAGCTGCAGTACCGTTGACACCGCTACCGATGGTTCAACGGGCACCGGTACCAATGCCGGTACTAGCACCAACGGTACCGGCTCCAGTGGGAATCCTTCCCATGCCGACTTTTCCTGGCATTGACAGATGGGTACCGGACCAATTCGGTACCGACTTTGATCGATACCATGACCGTGCTTTGCATGAACATCGGGATCAGAGATACTTCGAATATTCCGATGACTCTGATAATTCTGCCGGTACCAGAGTATTTCTCCCAGAAGACTCCTCTTCTCCCCAACGCAGAATTTCTCCTCTGGAGGACATGTCTTTTCAGGATTTTATTCGTGATGTGGCCCGAGGCCTTTCAATCACGGAAGCTCCTGAAAAAGAGCAAAGGAATTGGAAATTCTCCAATACCCTAAGGCTCCCAAGGAGGCAGCCACTTTGCCCATTCATGAAATTCTTCATGATTTGATGCTCAGAATGTGGGAGACAGCTTTGACCACATCTCCTCATTCTAGGAGACTCAATACCATGTATTGAGTTCCACCATGTTCTGGGTTTCAAAAGACTCAGCTGCCACACCATTCAGTGGTAGTGGAGTCAGCCATGCATAGGATGAAAAGTTCAGAGACACATGCATCCAATCCTCCAGGTCGTGAATGCAGCACTCTTGACGCATTTGGGTGTCAAACCTTTCAAGCTTCCATGCTTTCAGCTAGGATCAGCTCATATATTTTATATATGGGAATGTTCCTCAAAGAGGTCACAGGGGATTTGGAGCTTATGAGCCCCCTTCTCCCTGAGGACAAATGACAGGACTTTCTTACTCTTGTCAAGCATGCTCAAGATGTCTCCAAGTTTGTAAACCGTGCAGCCGTTGACTGCTTTGAATGCAAAAGCAGAACCTCTGCTATTGCCATTGCCATTGGTGCACGTCGGGTTGCCTGGCTTCAGGCATCAGACTTGGAGATTTGTGTACAGGATAAATTGTGAAACATCCCTTGCACAGGAGAAAACCTCTTTGGCAAGAATTGGCAGGAGAATGCTAATGAGATAGATGCTGACAATATCACTTTAGATAGATTGTCAAAATCTACAGCCACTCCAGCCAAAAAGAAACCCTATAAAAAAAAAACCTTTTTCAGCAACAAGAGGAAGTTATCTCCAGGAACAAGAAGGAATGAGTCTTCACATATGGGTATCGTCGGTACCGACGGAGCCTGCGCGGGAACGCTCCCCAGCGTCCAAAAGGAAAGCTTTTGGGAGCATCCCACAGCGCCTGCGTGCTGCCTTCCTGCCTTTCCCAACCGCCTCTCTCCAGTTCTTCTTTTCCGCGGAGCCAGCAGGTCGTGTTCCTGTCAACGCTGAAGAATTTCTTTATTTTATTTCTTTGGTCGCGCGTCTGCCTTCTCGACGCTGGACCGGTACCACCGGTCTTTTCTTTCTTTATTCTAAAAAAAAAAAAAAAAAACTACTCTTTCTCACTTCAGTGCATTTTCTTCTTTGGCCTTAGGCCTAGGAAATTTTTTCTCATGGAAAGGCCCGCCTCTGGGTTTCTGTCACCGACACCCATGAATGGTGTCTAAAATGTTTAGGTCCTGATCACTCCATTACGGATTGTGAGTCCTGTTCCATGATGTCTAAAAAAGGTCTACAGAATCGAGCAGCCAAGCTCAGTACCCTGTTTCCCTCTGCAGCTTCGGTTGCATCGACGTCTTCCAGGGCGGCTTCCAAAGCTTTATCTATGGGGTCACAGGTTGACATCGATGGCTCGGCCTCGACCGATCACCTGTTGCCATGTTCTGGGGTACCGGTGGTTCCCACTGGTACCGACATCCAGGCATTGGTTGCGCCGATGGATCAGAATATCCTGACCATGCAGCGTGTCACCACGACATTCATACAAGCTGCGACGCCTTCGGTACCGCAACAAACTCCGTTGCCGGTACCGACTCCGGTACCGATATCAGTTCCGGTGCCGGTACCGATTGCATCGACATTGGCTTCGGTGTCGACTGCAGCGGTACACTGTTCTCTGATGCCCATTGGTACCGAATCGGTACCGATACCACCCGGTACGCGTATCAGGCTCTGCAGGAGCATCCAGACAGGCGATACTTTGATTCCTCTGAAGACTCTGATGAATCAGAGATCTCTGTCGAAGCATCAGTGATCCATCCTCATGAGCCCTCTTCTCCAAAAAGGAGAATGTCTCCTCCAGAAGACTTGTCTTTTCAAGACTTCATTAGGGAAGTGGCCAGGGGCCTTTCCATCTCAGTGGCCCCTGAGACAGAGCCTAGAGCCAAAAAATTAGGTATTTTACAATATCCTAAGGCTCCTAAAGAGGCAGCCACTTTACCAATACATGAGATTCTTTATGATCACATGTTGGGCATATGGGAGACTCCTCTCACCACTTCCCCTCATTCTCGCAGGTTGGACACCATGTACCGTGTTCCTCCTTGTCCTGGCTTCCATAATACTCAGCTTCATCACCACTCCATTGTGGTGGAGTCTGCTATGAAGAAGATACAGTCCAAAAAGGCACTCTTCTGCTCCTCCAGGAAGAGAATGCAGAACCTTATATGCCTTTGGCAGGAGAATTTTCCAGGCCAGAATGCTTGTTGCCAGAATCAACTCCTATAGTCTCTATATGGAGATGTTTCTAAAAGAAGTTACAGATCACCTGCAAACTTTTATTTCAGAAGATAAAAGGGAAGAGTTCCTCACCTGGCTCAAACATGCCCAGGATGTTTCCCAGTTTTCCAACCGTGCAGCCTTTGACTCTTTTGAAAGTGCCAGCAGAGCCTCGGCTATTGCCATAGGTGCACGCAGAGTTGCTTGGTTACAAGCTTCTGATTTGGAACCCTGGGTTCAAGATGGACTAGGAAACCTTCCTTGTGCAGGTGAAAACCTTTTTGGCAAAGATTGGCAAGCAAAGGCCACCCAGATGGATGCTGAAAATTCTGCTTTAGATAGACTTTCAAAGTCTACTTCTGCTCCTTTTAAGAAAAGGTTGTTCAAAAAGGGCTTTTTTCCCAAAAAAGGGAAATATTATTCTGCTTATGGTCAGCAGTCATCTTCTGCAGGTCGTTTTGCTACAAAGAGACAGCAACAACCGAAACAGTCCAATCCTAAGGCTGCTAGGACTGCTACGGCCCAACAGCCTCAGCCTCCTCAGGGCCTTTGACTTACAACTAGAGAGCTTAGCCTTTCTGGCTCTAGAACATCCAGAGCCTCTCACCATTCCAGGAAGGTTGGCTGGCTTTGCTCCCAGGTGGGAACAAATCACAGCAGAGCAATGGACCCTCTCCATCATAAGGGAGAGGTACAAGCTTCATTTTTTAAACCTTCCTCCTCACACCATGGTGAGACAGTTCAATTCTCAGACATCTCTCTTCGACCTTCTGGGTCAGGAGATTGCTACCCTTCTTGTCCAAGGGGCAATAGAAGAAGTACCTCTTCTTCAACAGGGCTCAGGGTTCTACTCCCCCTACTTTCTTATCCCAAAGAAAACAGGGGGCTACAGACCCATATTAGATCTCAGAGAATTGAACAAGTTTCTATGCAAGGAGAAATTCAAGATGATTTCTCTCGGTATTCTCCTTCCATACCTTCAGAGTCAGGATTGGCTTTGCTCTCTAGACCTCAAGGATGCGTACACCCATGTCCTCATCCATCCAACACACAGAAGGTTCCTTCGGTTCCTTTATCAAGGGAAACACTACCAATACAGAGTGCTTCCTTTCGGTCTCACCTCTGCACCAAGGGTGTTCACAAAATGCATGGCAGTAGTAGCTGCATTTCTACGCACTCTAGGGATATTCGTATTCCCATATCTGGACGACTGGCTCATCCGAGCTCCATCCCAATCAGAGGCCCAGACATCTCTAACCTGCACAAGGTGTATCCTTCAGTATCTGGGACTTGTAATAAACATTCCAAAATCCCATCTCACCCCTACTCAGTCTCTAGAGTTCATAGGGGCCTTGCTGGATGCCACAACTGCAAGGGCCTATCTTCCCCAGGCTCGTTGCCTACGCTTGGTGCAGTTAGCCTCACAAATTCAGTTAAAATCCCATTTAACTGCTCGAGAGATGTTACAACTGTTAGGCCACATGGCATCCACTGTGCATGTGGTTCCTTACGCTCGCATGAGGGCAGCTCAATGGACTCTGTCCACCCAATGGACCCAGGCATCAGGGTGCCTGTCAGACAAAATAGCAATCTCCAGTCACCTCTTTTGCTCTCTCCAGTGGTGGACGTCCACTCAAAATCTGTTGCTACAGTCCCCCTTTCAACAGGTGATACCCCAAGCAACCCTTACAACAGATGCCTCTCCAAGAGGTTGGGGAGCTCATCTTCAAGATCTCTCCACTCAGTGCTTCTGGTCTTTACAGGAGACATCTCTACATATCAACCTCTTAGAGCTCAGAGCAAGCAGGGCGGGACTGGCTCTCTGTCGCTTTGCAACGAAGCTCTGAGATTGTGGGCCTTCGCCAGAGAGCATCAAATTCATCTAATGGCAGTGTATCTTCCAGGGGTTCAAAACTCTTGGGCAGACAGACTCAGACGAGTTCTGCTTCCACACGAATGGTCCCTCCATGGGGACCAGATAGCCAGGATCTTCCGAATTTGGGGAACCCCGGACATAGACCTCTTTGTAATTCCGTGGAATGCCAAACTTCCCCGGTTCTGTTCCAGGATTCCGTGTCAGGGAGTTCAGGCCACGGATGCCTTCCTCCTTCATTGGGGGCAAGACTTCCTCTATGCCTTTCCATCCATTCCCCTAATTCCCAAGACACTCTTCAAACTTCAGAGAGACAAGGGGTCTATGATCCTCATAGCACCACATTGGCCACGCCAAGTGTGGTACCCTTTACTTCTGCATCTCTCTCAAGCTCCCTCCCTGGACTTGGGATCTGCTCCAGACCTCCTGTCCCAGGAGGAGGGAACGTTGTGGCACCCAAATCCCCAGTTTCTTCACCTCAGAGCCTGGTAGCTGAAGGCCTAGACCTTCAAGATTTGCATCTTTCTCAGTAAGTGAAGGATATCCTTCATGCTTCCAGAAAGCCTTCCACTAGACGTTCCTATGCTTTTAAATGGAAAAGGTTTACCATTTGGTGTGCAGAGAAGGGTCTTAACCCTCTTGCAATACCTCTGAATTCTTTACTAGAGTATTTGCTGCATTTATCCCATGCAGGCCTTAAAACAAATTCAGTAAGAGTCCATTTGAGTGCTATTGCAGCATCCCTTAAGCCTCTCAATGGACAGCCTATTTCCTCTCATCCTCTTATTGCAAGATTCATGAGAGGCCTTCTTTTAACTAAACCTCCCATTAGACCACCTCCAGTGGCATGGGATTTGAATTTGGTTCTTGGCCAGCTTATAAAGCCACCCTTTGAACCCTTAGCCACCACCTCCTTGAAATTCCTTTCCTGGAAGGTTATTTTTCTCATTGCAGTCACCTCAGCTTGCCGTATCAGTGAACTGCAAGCCTTGGTGGCTAATCCTCCTTATCCAAGGTTCCATCATGACAAGGCAGTCCTCGGGACTAATCCACACTTTATGCCTAAAGTGGTCTCACCTTTTCATCTGAACCAGGAGGTGTATTTCCCTGTCTTTTTTATAGGACCTCATGCATCAACTGCAGAGAGGAATCTTCATACCCTGGATTGTAAGAGAGCACTTGCTTTTTACTTACAAAGGACACAGCAACATAGAAAGTCCTCTCAACTATTTGTTGCTTTTGATCCCTCTCATTTAGGAAGCCCAGTCTCTAAGAGAACTCTGCCCAATTGGATTGCTCAGTGTATTTCCTTCGCCTACCAGAGTGAAAACCTTTCTCTGGAAGGCCATGTCACAGCTTACAATGTGAGGGCCATGGCAGCCTCTATGGCTCATCTAAACTCTGTGTCCATCGACCAAATCTGTCGAGCGGCCACCTGGGCCTGGGTTCATACCTTTACAGCCCATTACTGCTTGGACAAGGACTCCCGCCGGGATGCCTTGTTTGGTCAGGCTGTTCTCAAACACCTGTTCCATACCTAATCAACTCCTACCCCCCATCCCTGGTTGGATGCCCGAGATCCATGGGGGTGAGGTGGAGCCCTTATCAGGGACTCTCACAACCTTTGGGATCTCCCTGGCATCTCTAGCTGTGGAGTCCCCATATGTGAAGACTCATTCCTGCTTGTTCCTGGAGATAGCAAAGTTACTTACCTGTAACAGGTGATCTCTGGGAACAGCAGGAATAAGTCTTCACAACCCACCCACCTCCCCTAGGAGTTGTATCTCTGTCTATCTTTCCTTTCTCTCTCTCTTTGTCTCAGCTTAAAACTCGAACTGGAGAGAGACAGTTGGGAAAGGCGGGAAGGCAGCGCGCAGGCGCTGTGGCATGCTCCCAAAAGCTTTCCTTTTGGACGCTGGAGAGCGTTCCCGCGCAGGCTCCGTTGGTACCAGCGATACCCATATGTGAAGACTTATTCCTGCTGTTCCCAGAGATCACCTGTTACAGGTAAGTAACTGTGCTTTATCCGTCCTATACCCAGCAAGGGCAAGCTCAGGGTCAAGTTTCCCAGAAGGGTCAACAACAACAATCCAGACAAAAAAAGCCAAAAGGCCTTAGAGCTAAACCAGCTCCACAGGCCCAGCCCCCTCAAGGGCTTTGACCCCTTCATGGAGAACTTAGCCTTCCTGCCTCTGAAAGGTCAAGAACCCCTAAACATTCCAGGCAGGTGGTGTCATTTTGCCAACAGATGGCACCATATAACAGAAAACTAGACTCTGTCCATTGTGAGAGAGGGGTACAAGCTTCATTTTCAGAGTATGCCCCCTCCTACAATCGCAAGACAGTTTAATTCCCAAACATCTACAGGCAATCTACTAAATCAAGAGGTCTCAACACTCAAAGAAAACAGGAGGACACAGACCCATTCTAGACCTCAGAGAATTGAACAAATATCTGTTCCGAGAAAAGTTCAAAATGATTTCTCTGGAAACTCTTCTGCCATACCTTCAGAGTCAAGATTGGCTTTGTTCTCTAGATCTAAAGGATACATATGCTCACATTCTCATCCTTCCAGATCACAGGAAATTCTTACAATTCCTTTTCAAGGGAAAACATTTCTAATACAGGGTTCTTCCTTTGGGTCTGGCTTCGGCACCCAGAGTATTCACGAAATGCATGGCAGTAGTAGCTGCATTTCTGCGAACCCTGGGGATATTCGTCTTCCCTTACATTGGACGACTGGCTCATTCGAGTCCCCACGGTTCCAGAAGCCAGCTCTGCACTGTCTCGCACAATCCGAATCCTTCAATACTTGGGATTGGTCATAAACCTCCCAAAATCCCAACTTGCTCCTTCTCAGTCCCTACAGTTCATAGGAGCTCATCTAGATACCAGATAGTCAAGGGCTTTTCTCCCACAACCCCGCTGTCTTCGTATAATGCAACTAGCTTCTCAAGCAGTGGTGAAGTCCTCCCTAAGTGCTCGAGAACTACTGCAACTATTGGGACATATGGCATCCACGGTTCATGTGGTTCCCTACGCTCACCTTCATATGCGAGCAGCCCAGTGGACCCTATCCACACAGTGGACACAGGCCACAGGACGTCTGTCGGACAAGATATCAAACTCACAACAACTGATCTTGTCCCTACAATGGTGGCAATCACTGGAAAATCTTCTAGTGGGGTCTCCTTTCCAGCAACCCCTATTCCAGGCCACCCTAAGAACAGATGCATCACAGGTGGGATGGGGAGCACACCATCTCTCTACCCAGGGCACCTGGACTCCACAGGAGGTTGTCTCCACAGGAGGCTGGTCTCCACATAAGCCTCCAGGAACTCAGAGCCATCTATCTAGCTCTTCGAGTATTCCATGCCCAGCTCAGCTACAAGACAGTCCTAGTCCAAATTGACAATCAAGTAGCTATGTTCTATGTGAACAAGCAGGGCGGAACAGGCTCTGTCGTTATGCAACGAAGCTTTATGACTATGGGCCCTCGCCAGAGAGCATCAAATTCACCACCTCGTGGTATATCTTCCAGGCATTCAAAACCTTTGGGCAGACAAACTCAGCTGAGTACTGCTGCCTCACGAATGGTCTCTCCACCTAGACCAGGTGGCAAGATATTTCAGATCTGGGGAACCTCAGACATAGACCTATTTGCAAGTCCATTGAATGCCTAACTTCCCCGGTTCTTTTCCAGAATTCCGGCTCAAAATTGCCAGGCGAGGGATGCCTTCCTTCTTCACTGGGGTCACGACTTCCTTTGACTTCCCACACATTCCCCTCATCCCCAAAACACTCTTCAAGCTTCAGAGAGACGGAGGTCGTATGATCCGCATAGTGCCACGGTGGCCACGCCAGATGTGGTATCCCCTGCTTCTACAACTCTCTCAAGCTGCACCTCTGGAGTTAGGCTATGCTCCAGATCTCCTCTCACAAGAGAACGGGTGCTATGGCACCCAAATCCCCAGTCCCTGCATCTCAGGGCCTGGTTGCTGAAAGCTTAGACCTTCAGGGTCTCAACCTTTCCCAACAGGTAAATGATATCATTCAGGCTTCTAGAAAACCTTCCACAAGATGCTCTTACGCCTTCAAGTGGAAATGTTTTACTATGTTTTTCACAGAAGGGGTTAAACCCCCTTACGATACCTTCGGAATCGATACTAGAGTATCTACTTCATTTATCAAATTCTGGTCTAAAGACCAATTATTTAAGAGTCCATCTTAGTGCAATTGCAGCTTCTTATAAGCCTCTAAATGGACTACCAATTTCCTCTCATCCACTCAAATCAAGATTTATGAGAGGTCTTCTATTAACAAAGCCTCCCATCAGGCCACCACCGGTGGCATGGGATTTAAACCTAGTTCTCGGGCAGCTCATGAAACTGCCTTTTGAACCTTTAACCACTACAACCCTAAAGCTTTTGTCCTGGAAGGTCATCTTCCTAATTGCAATCATCTCAGCATGTCTTATTAGTGAATTGCAAGCTTTAGTGGCTGATCCTCCTTATACTAGGTTTCACCATAAGGTTGTTCTCAGAACTCATTCACACTTTATGCTAAAGGTAGTTTCACCTTTTCATTTAAATCAATCAATTTATCTTCCTGTATTCTGTCTGAGGCCTCATGCCTCTAATGCAGAAAGGAACCTTCATACTTTGGATTGTAAAAGAGCGTTGGCTTTTTACCTACAAAGAACACAGCAACATAGAAAGTCTTCTCAACTTTTTATTGGTTTTGATTCTAGTCATTTGGGACTTCCAGTCTCCAGGAGAACTCTATCCAAATGGATTGTACAGTGCGTATCCTTTGCTTATGAGAGTAAGTCTTCCTCTTTAAGGCCATGTCACAGCTCACAATGTGAGAGCCATGGCAGCCTCTATGGCTAACCTTCACTGTATCTATTGATGACAGTTGTTGAGCAGCCACCTGGCCTTCGGTACACACCTTTACAGCCCACTACTGCCTAGATGAAGCCTCCCGTCAGGATGCCTTCTTTGGCCAAGCTGTTCTTCAAAATCTCTTTCAGACCTAAATCAACTCCTACCCACCAACCCTGGTGGGATGCCAGAGATGCATGGGAGGAAGCATGGCCCACCTTACTATAGGTGGCAGCTTCCTGGGGTTATTTCCCTGGCATCTTCAGCTAGGGAGTCCCCATATGTGAAGACTACATTCCTGCTTGTTCCTGGAGATAGCGTAGTTACTCACCTGTAACAGATGACCTCCGGGAACAGCAGGAATTTAGTCTTCACAACCCACCCACCTCCCCTAGGAGTTGTCTCTCTATCTCTGTCTCTTTCCTCTCTCCTTCTATCCTTTCATTCAGCTACAAACTTAACTGAAGAGGGACAGTTAGAAAGGCAGGAAGGCAGCGCGCATGTGCTGAGGGATGCTCCCAAAAGCGTTCCTATTGGACGCTGGGCAGTGTTCCCGCACAGGCTCCATCTGTACCGACGATACCCATATGTGAAGACTAAATTTCTGCTGTTCCCGGAGATCACCTGTTACAGGTGAGTAACTATGCTTTCCTTCAATTCTTCCACACCTTTAAATACCACTTCAGTCATGGGTAACATCCCTACATCTTCCTCAGTAAAGTCCGAAGCAAAGAATTCATTTAGTCTCTCCACTATCGCCTTGTTGCCTCTTAGTGCCCCTTTAACCCCTCTATTATCTAATGGACCAACAGACTCTCACAGGTTTTTGCTACGAATGCACTTGGAAAAAGTCTTTATTACGTGTTTCTGCTTCTGCAGCAAGCTTCTTCTCAAATTCTCCCTTTGCCTTCCTTATCAATGCATTGCGTTTAACTTACCAGTGCTTGTGCTGTTTCCAGTTTTCGTCATTTGGCTCTTTTTTTCCATTTCCTGAAAGATGCTTTTTTGGCAACCGCCTCTCTGACCTCACCTTTAAACCATGCTGGCAGTTTTTTGGACTTTCTTCCACTTTTCTTAAAGCGTGGAATACAGCTGGTCTAGGCTTCCAAGATAATATTTTTAAACACCCAAGCTTGATGTAAGTCTTTAACCTTTACAGCTGCTCCTTTTAGTTTCTTCTTAACTATTTACCTCATTTTATCATAGTCTCCCTTTTGAAAGTTAAAGGGTAGTACTGTGGATTTTCTTACCATCTCTCCTCCACTAATTAAATCAAACGTGATCATGCTATGATCACTATTGCCAAGTGGTCCCAACACCCTTATCTCTTGCACCAGATCTGGTGTTCTACTAAGGACTGGGTCCAATATGGCTTCCCCTCTGGTCAGTTCATGAACCAGCTGCTCCAAGAAGCAGTCATTTCTTTCATCTAGGAACTTTATCTCCCTAGCATGTCCTGCCGTGACACTGACCCAGTCGATACCGGGGTAATTGAAATCTCCCATTATTATTACTGTGCTGTAACTTTTGTTAGCTTCCTTGATTTCTTTGAGCATGTAGTTATCCATTTGTTCATTCTGGCCAGGCGGTCGATAGCACACCCCCCTGCCATTGCCTTCCCCTTTTTACATGGAATTTCAATCCATAGAGATTCTACAGCAAATTTTGTTTCCTGCAAAAGTTTAATCCTTTCTGACTTAATGCCCTCTCTAACATAGAGTGCAACCCCTCCACCAATTTGATCAGCTCTATCTTTACGATATAGTTTGAACCCAGGTATCAGTGTCCCACTGGTTGTCCTCCTTCCACCATGTCTCTGAGATTCCAATCATATGTAACCTCTCATTTAGTGCTATATATTCTAACTCTCCCATCTTATTTTTTAGACTTCTAGCATTTGCATATAAGCATTTTAGAGACTGTATTTTATTCATATTAATTTGGCTATTGGTAGGCATGGGTAATTTGGCATCTTTAAGCTTTGTCTGCTCCGTACTCAAGGCCATTTGGGCTACTTTACTCTTTTTTGGAACCTCTGCTTTTGGTAGTATCCTTCAAGGATACATTCTTCTGAACCGTGCGCTCTTGTACGACTGTCTGCTTCCCCCTATTATCTAGTTTAAAAAGGAGATAGAGCAGCTTTTAAAGGTTAATGCCAGCAGCCTGGTTCCGTCCCGGCTAAGGTGAAGCCCATCCCTTCGGAAGAGCCCCTCCTTTCCCCAGAATGTACCCCAGTTCCTAACAAATCCAAAACCCTTATTGCAGCATTGTCTCATCCACGCATTGAGACTCAGGAGCTCTGCCTGCCTTTTAGGTCCTGCGCATGGAACGGGAAGCATTTCAGAGAACGCTACCCTGGAAGTTCTGGATTTCAACTTCCTACCTAAAAGCCTAAATTTAGCCTCCAGAACCTCCCTACCATATCCTATGTCATTGGTACCGACATGTACCAAGACAGCAGACTCCTCCCCAGCACTATCTAAGACCTTATCTAGGTGGCGCGTGAGGTCCGCTACCTTCGCACCAGGCAGGCATGTTACCAGGCGATCCTCACGTCCACCAGCCACCCAGCTATCTACATGCCTAATGATGGAATCACCAACTATAACGGCTGTCCTAACCCTTCCCTCATGGGCACATGGCCCTAGAGAAACGTCCTCGGTGTGAGAGTTTTTTACATCACCTGGAGGACAGGTGCTAGTTACAGGATCACTTCCTGACACACCAGGGAGATGCTCTCCAGTCACGTGACTTCTCTCTCCTCCATGGCTACAGGGATGCTGCCAGACTGAAGGTGGGACTTCAGGACTATATCCCTGTAGGTCTCGTCAATGTACCTCTGTCTTATGTCTTCCATCTTTGCTACTTTAGCCTCTAGAGCAGCGATGGCGAACCTATGGCACGCGTGCCAGCTGTGGCACGCGAAGGCCTTGCAGCTGGCACGCGGGAAGGTCCGCAATCGAAAAAAAAAAAAACAACCCTGTCTGCTGCCGTTGTCGGGGCCGCCGCGGCAGAATCGAGCGTGCCGCGGGGCCCCCCTGTACCCACCCGGCAGAGCCTGTCCTCCCCGTAGCAGCTCTCTCTTTGGAGCTGCAGTCAGACGCGCCGGCTTGCAGAGCGCGAAGGGAAGAGTTTCCCTTTCGCGACTCTGTTAAGCCCGCGGGGGCTGATGGGAACTTCCCATCAGCCCCCGCGGGCTTAACAGAGCAGCGAGGGAACTCTTCCCTCGCGCTCTGCAAGCCGGCGCGTCTGACTGCAGCTCCAAAGAGAGAGCTGCTACGGGGAGGACAGGCTCTGCCGGGTGGGTACAGGGGGGCCCCGCGGCACGCTCGATTCTGCCGCGGCGGCCCCGACAGCGGCAGCAGACAGGTTTTCTTTTTTTTTTTTTTTTAACAGGGCTGGGCTGGGCTGGGGGGGGAGGGGGTTAGGAGTGGTGATGGGCTGGGCTGGGCTGGGCTGGGGGGGGGGTTAGGAGTGGTGATGGGCTGGAGGGGGGGTTAGGAGTGGTGATGGGCTGGGCTGGGGGGTTAGGAGTGGTGATGGGCTGGGCTGGGGGGGGGTTAGGAGTGGTGATGGGCTGGGGGGGTTAGGAGTGGTGATGGGCTGGGCTGGGGGGGGGTTAGGAGTAGTGATGGGCTGGGCTGGGCTGGAGGGTGTTAGGAGTAGTGATGGGCTGGGTGGGGGGGTTAGGAGTGGTGATGGTGATGGGCACTGGGCTGGGGGGGTTAGGAGTGGTGATGGACACTGGGCTGGGGGGGGGTTAGGAGTGGTGATGGGCACTGGGCGGGCTGGGGGGGTTAGGAGTGGTGATGGGCACTGGGCTGGCTGGGGGGGGTAGGAGTGGTGATGGGCGCTGGGGGGGTTAGGAGTGGTGATGGGCGCTGGGGGGGCTTAAACTAAAAATTGAGTGATGGGGGATTAGGACTGGGAGTGGGCTGATGGGGAGGTTAGGACTGGAAATGGGCTGGTGGGATTAGGACTGGGAGTGGGCTATGGGGGGCTAGGACTGGTAATGGGTTGGGGGGGTTGCTAGGACTGGAAATGGGCTGAGTGGAAGGGGGCTTGAACTGCAAATAGCTGTTGGGGATGGGGCTTGGAATGGAAATGGGCTGAGGGGAAGTGGGGGGCTTGAACTGCAAATAGCTGATGGGGACGGGGCTTGGAATGGAAATGGGCTGAGGGGAAGTGGGGGGCTTGAAGAAGGGAATGGATGCTGGGTGAGACTGGAACTAGAAGGGAGCTGATGTTGGGGGAGGATTAGAATGGGATGGGGCTGGGAGAGTAAAATGGAGAGGGGAAAAATATTTTGTGTAGGAGGGATGAAAAATCTACAATTGGCCAGGTATTGGGAGAGTAATTGGGGATTGAGGATGGAGGGGTAAAATTTGTGTGGATGAAATAGGAATGAGGAAAGAGCAAAAGGAGAAAGATTAGTATGTTAAAGCAGATGTAGAGAGAGAGAGAATGGAAAAAAAACTAGAAGAGAGAAGAAAGGACAAATGGACAGCAGACGATGGAGAGTTAGCAGAAAACATGAAGAAACCAGAAGAAAATGGCTGGACCAATTGCAACTGAAAAAAAAATGCACAAAAGGTAGAACGATATATCTCTATTTTGAATTTATTAACTGGAATATGTCAGCTCTGGGAAATGTGCATCATTAACATCTGCGCTTTGTTTGGTACAAGAGGAAATTCCTATTTGACGTTGCCACTTGTTCTCTTTCCCCAGTATTCACTGAAATGTATTGGTTTAATATTTGCAGTGTTGCCTTTTGATAGGTAGGGTATGGTGCTTTGTGAGTCCTGGTAATGCTGTCAGGATACGGCGGGTTTGCTATGGGTTCTAAATGGGCAGCGTTTGTAGTAGTTCCTAATGTGCCTGGCGGTTGGCACTGGATTATAGTAATGTAGAAATCTTTTAGTCTTTCTTTATCCATACACTCATTAAGAGACATGTTTACTAAAAGTTAGTGTATGGTAACATTATGCAAATATTTATGCAAATAAGACCACTTATGCAAATGACGTGCTGGCACTTTGAGGAAATTCTTTGGTTTTGTGCGGCAGTTTGGGCACTCGGGCTCAAAAAGGTTAGCCATCACTGCTCTAGAGAATGGACTCATTCCCTGAGAGCAAAGAGTTCCTTGCACCTAGTGCACAGGTAAGACCTCTCACCAACTGGGAGAAAATCATATATGTGACACTCGGTGCAAAAGACTGGAAAAGCCCCCATCTCGCTGCTGGACTGCTGTCTGCATCTTAGTTTAAGCTTGTGTTTAGATCTTTAAGTTCTTTACTTACTAAGGGTTGCTGTGGATAATTATACTAATAAGTGTACCTAATTCATTTAATATACCTTGTTCACCTGAAGCTTAATTAATCTCAGGTCCTTAGTGTATGACTGATTTGGATAACGAGCTGCACCTGAGAGCGCCGCCTTTCCTTTAAGATGTGTAAGTACCTATAAAGCTACAATTATCCCAGGGGTAGGTGGGTGTTGGGGAGGGAGGGAGGGAAATAAGACTTATTAAAAGAGGGCTGCTACACAGTACCCTGTCCTGTGTTCCTGAGGTAAGCTGTGACCAACTTCCTGGGTGATTAACAGTCCTTGCTTGGATAGGAGTCTTTCAAAATTGCCTTTTCACCTGCCACCTGGCTTTAACACCTATTGAAAATGTTTCACAGGTCTCTTGCGTCCTAGGTAGAAGGCCTCTTTGTAAAGGTCTCTAGAAGACTTTATTTGTTGCTCTAAGAATACTGACCTTGCTTTGCCTTTTATGCTAAGTTATATTCTGATTTAATTTAAATTAAAGCTCTTTGCTGCTGCTAGGCTCTGACTTATTATGAAATTTAAAGTAGAAGCTCTCTACTGGGTTCTAAATCAACCCAGAAATCCCTCTTCTGTGTGTTTTTAAATTTAAACTGCTGCTTCTAGGCCCTGACTGATTAAACAAATACACTGGGTTCACAGATTAATCAGCTTTAATCCAAAAGTCCCTTCAGAGAAATTCCCAGAAGTATATACTCACAATTACAGATTACTCTCCAGAAGTAGCAGTCCCCTTTTCTAGTCCTTCAAGACTAAGGATCACAGAACTCTGGTTGAACTATTTATGCCTGTGCTGCTGAGGTAAGCTGTGACCAACTTCCTGGGTGATTGCTTGTAAGGGAAGCTGTACTCTCTTATAGCCATTTGTTGTATTAGAATAAAAACATAAACGTTACTCGGAGAATGTGTCAGTTTGATTGGATCAGGGCAAGGTCCATTTCATATCTTTTAAGATACAACATTGCAGCGCAATCTAAAAATCCTCAAGATATGCGGTCCCCGATGTGGTGTGGTCTTGGAGGCAGGTGTCTGAACATAAGATATGCCGTACTGGGTCTGCCTAAACTGCACGCAAAAGGCTGTCATGGGAGCAGGACCTGCAAGATGAGATGAGGCAGGAGAGTCCCTCCCGGTTGCAAGAGACCCTGGGGGTGGGGAGCACCATGTTATCTTCAACGGATCCGGCCCCTGGTCCCTGCACGATTCCCGGTCCATCCACCCCTCAAGCCCAGGGAGCAGTAGGGCTCCTGGGGGAGTTTTCACCGGAGTTTCTTACTTTTGCATAAGGCATTTTGCCTACCAAGTGGCTCCTCAGCCCCGGAACACAGGGCTAAGAGGATGTCAGATGCAAAAGAGCACGAGTCAGGAGCAGTGGCATCTAAGTGGGCTAGAGGCTTAGAGGAGTGTCAGCAATCGCCGTTGTTGGAGGGGCTGGATGGGGAAGATTTTGACATGGAGCTAGATCTGCAAGAGGAGTTGGAAGAAGGAGAGAGCCCAGAACAGGAGGATCAGGCCCAGATTGTTTGAGTTTTCCGCCAGGAGGAGCTACCAGGGCTCATCTTTATGCTTATGTTTATGTAATTTCTCGATATACCGCCCAGGCCGAAGACCATCAGAGCGGGTTACAATCACTACAAGCAGGTACTGATACAGTTCCTCGTCCCCAAAGCGATCACATTCTATGTGTACCTTGGAGACCCTCAAGGCCCTGAATATACCTGCTAACCTCCTGACACAGGAAGACGCGCTGTAGGATCTGCTGTTCCAGGCGGTATGGAAATCGCAGAAAGTCTTACCAGTACATGGAGTAGTAGGACAGATGATCCAGGATGAGTGGGATCTGCCGGAGGTTAGCCTTAAAGGGGTCTATACCTGCTGCCGGAGCAAGAATGAGCTCCTTTGATCACCCAAAGTGGGTGCAGCATTAGAAGAGACCTTGACTTGTCTCCTGCAGCTGAGAGCCATGGAACTGGTTCTGCGAGACCAGTACGTCTGCGGTCGATGCTTCATGTATTTTGTGGTGCAAAAGGAAGGATCTCCAGGAACAAGCAGGAATGAGTCTTCACATATGGGTATCGTCGGTACCGACGGAGCCTGCGCGGGAACGCTCCCCAGCGTCCAGTAAGAAAGCTTTTGGGAGCATCCCACAGCGCCTGCACGCTGCCTTCCCACCTTTCCCAACCGCCTCTCTCCAGTTCTTCTTTTCCGCAGAGCCAGCAGGTTGTGTTCCTGTCACTGCAGAAGAATTCTTTATTTTTTTTCTTTATTTTTCTGTGTCGCGTCTGCCTTCTTCGACGTCAGACCGGTACTGCCGGTCTTTTCTTTTCTTTCTTAAAAAAAAACAAAAAAAACCCTTTTCTTTCTTCAACTGTGCATTTTCGGTTTGGGCCTTAGGCCTGAACATATTTTCTCCTCATGGAGAAGCCCGCTTCCGGGTTCAAAAAGTGCACGGTGTGGCGGTACTATTTCTGTCACCGACACCCATGACTGGTGTCTAAAATGTTTGGGTCCTGACCATTCCATCACGGATTGTGTGTCCTGTACCATGATGTCTAAAAGAGGTCGGCAGAACCGAGCAGCCAAGCTCAGTACCCTGTTTCCCTCTGATGCAGCCTCGGTGGCATCGACGTCTTCCAGGGCTGCTTCTTCCTCCCATGGATCTCAGGTAACCAAACATAAATCTAGCCGGTCCTCGAAGGGCAAATCTCCCTCTAAGCATCGAGATGCCTCCGGGCTTGTCCTCGAGGATTCCGCACCTGCAAAATTACCCCGGCGGGAAGTTCCGGCTTCCAAAGCATTGTCTATGGGGGTCACAGGTTGACATCGATGGCTCGGCCTCGACCGATCACCTGTTGCCGTGTTCTGGGGTACCGGTGGCCTCCATTGGTACCGACATCCAGACTCTGGTGGCGTCGATGGATCAGAAGATTCTGTCCATGCAGTGCACCCTAACGGCGTTTATGCAGGCTTTGACGCCTCTGGTACCGCAACAGTCTCCATTGCCGGTACCGACTCCGGCACGGCATCGTTCCCGGTGCCGGTACCGATTGCATCGACATTGGCTTCGGTGTCGACTGCAACGGTACCCTGTCCTATGATGCCCATTGGTACCGAACCGGTACCGCTTACTCCCGATGTCGATCCTACTCGGTACGCGTATCGGGCTTTACAGGAGCATCCAGGCGGGCGATACTTCGATTCCTCTGAAGACACTGAGTCGGAGGTTTCTGTCGATGCACCGGTACTTCTTCCTCAGGAGTCTGATTCTCCAAAACGAAGAATGTCTCCTCCAGAAGACTTGTCTTTTCAGGACTTCATTAGGGAAGTGGCTAGGGGCCTCTCCATTACAGTGGCCCCTGAGTCAGAGCCTAGAGCCAAGCAACTAGATATTTTGCAATATCCTAAGGCTCCTAAAGAAGCAGCTACTTTACCTATTCATGAGATTCTCTATGATCTCATGTTGAGCATGTGGGAGACTCCTCTTACCACCTCTCCTCATTCTCGTAGATTAGACACCATGTACCGTGTCCCTCCTTGTCCTGGCTTTCATAAGTCTCAGCTTCCTCACCACTCTATTGTGGTAGAGTCTGCCATGAGGAAAATAAAGAGTGCAAAGAGACTCATCTAATCCTCCAGGACGTGAATGCAGGACCCTTGATGCTTTTGGCCGAAGGGTTTTCCAAGCTAATATGTTTGCTGCCAGAATCAACTCCTATAGTCTCTATATGGGGATGTTTCTAAAAAGTCACAGATCATCTGCAGACTTTAGCCCTTTTTATTTCAGAAGATAAAAGGCAGGAATTTCTCACTTGGCTTAAACATGCCCAAGATGTTTCCAAATTTTCCAACCGTGCAGCCTTTGACTCTTTTGAGTGTGTGAGCAGAGCCTCGGCTATTGCCATAGGTGCATGCAGAATTGCTTGGTTACAAGCCTCTGATTTGGAACTTTGGGTCCAAGATGAACTGGGAAATCTTCCTTGCACAGGTGAAAACCTTTTTGGCAGGGATTGGAAAGCAAAGGCCACTCAGATGGATGCTGAGAACTCTGCTTTGGATCGACTTTCAAAGTCTACCTCTGCTCCTGCTAAGAAAAGGTTGTTCAAAAATACTTTTTCTAAAAAGAGAAGATACTATCCTGCTTATGGTCAGCAGGCATCTTCTGCAGGTCGTTTTGCTGCAAGGCGTCAGCAACCACCTAAACAGGCCAAGTCAAAGGCTGCCAAGCCTCCCACGGCTCAGCAGCCTCAGCCTCCTCAGGGCCTTTGACTTGCAACTAGAGAACTTAGCCTTTCTGGCTCTGGAAGAACCAGAGCTCCTCACCATTCCAGGAAGGTTGGCTTACTTTGCTCCCAGATGGGAGCAAATTACAGCAGAGCAATGGACCCTCTCCATTGTAAGGGAAGGGTACAAGCTTCGTTTCTTGAACCTTCCTCCCCACACCATGGTGAGACAGTTCAATTCTCCAACATCTCTCCTCAACCTTCTGGGTCAGGAGATTTCTACCCTTCTTGCCCAAGGGGCAATAGAAGAAGTACCCCTTCTTCAACAGGGCTCAGGGTTCTACGCCCCTTATTTTCTTATTCCATAGAAAACAGGGGGCTACAGAACCATATTAGATCTCAGAGAATTGAACAAGTTTTTATTCAAAGAGAAATTCAAGATGATTTCTCTCGGTACTCTGCTGCCATACCTTCAGAGTCAGGACTGGCTTTGTTCTCTAGATCTCAAGGATGCGTACATCCATGTCCTCATCCATCCAACACACAGAAGGTTCCTTCGGTTCCTTTTTCAAGGAAAGCACTACCAATACAGGGTGCTTCCTTTCGGTCTGGCCTCTGCACCAAGGGTGTTCACGAAATGCATGGCAGTAGTAGCTGCATTTCTACGCACTCTAGGAATATTCGTTTTCCCATATCTGGACAACTGGCTCATTCAAGCTCTATCCCAGTCAGAGGCCCAGATTTCTCTAACCTGCACAATGCGTGTCCTTCAGTATTTGGGACTGGTAATAAACATCCCAAAATCCCATCTCACCCCTACTCAGTCTCTGGAGTTTATAAGGGGCTTGCTGGATACCACAACTGCAAGGGCCTATCTTCCTCAGGCCCGTTGCCTACGCTTGGTGCAGTTAGCCTCCCAGATACAGTTAAAGTCCCATTTAACTGCTCGAGAGATGTTACAGCTATTAGGCCACATGGCATCCACCGTGCATGTGGTTCCATATGCTTGCCTTCACATGAGGGCAGCTCAATGGACTTTGTCCACCCAATGGACTCAGGCATCAGGTTGCCTGTTAGACAAAATAGCAAACTCCAGTCGCCTATTTTGCTCTCTCCAGTGTTGGATGTCCCCTCCAAATCTGTTGCTGGGGTCCCCTTTTCAGCAGTCGCTACTCTGACAACAGATGCTTCTCCAATGGGTTGGGGAGCTCATCTGCAAGATCTCTCCACCCAGGGCATCTGGTCTCCATAGGAGACTTCTCTGCATATCAATCTCTTGGAACTCAGAGCAATATTCTTAGCTCTCAGAGTGTTCCATTCCCTGCTCAGCTACAGGACAGTCCTCATCCATACGGACAACCAAGTAGCCATGTTCTATGTAAACAAGCAGGGCGGGACTGGCTCTCTGTCGCTTTGCAACTGTGGGCCTTCGCCAGAGAGCATCACATCCATCTTCTGGCAGTATATCTTCCAGGCGTCCAAAACATTTGGGCGGACAGACTCAGTCGAGTTCTGCTTCCACACGAGTGGTCCCTCCACATGGACCAGGTAGCCAGGGTTTTTCGAATTTGGGGAACCCCGGACATAGACCTCTTTGCAAGTCCGTGGAATGCCAAACTTCCCCAGTTCTGTTCCAGAATTCCGTGTCAGGGAGTTCAGGCCAAGGATGCCTTCCTCCTTCACTGGGGTCAAGACTTCCTTTATGCCTTTCCACTAATTCCCCTAATTCCCAAGACACTATTCAAGCTTCAGAGAGATCAAGGGACCATGATCCTCATAGCAACACATTGGTCACGCCAAGTGTGGTACCCTCTACTTCTGCATCTCTCTGAAGCTCCTTCCCTGGACTTGGGCTCTGCACCAGACCTTCTGTCCCAGGAAGAGGGAACTTTGTGGCATCCAAACCCCCAGTCGCTCCATCTCAGGGCTTGGTTGCTGAGGGCCTAGACCTTCAAGATTTTCATCTCTCTCAGCAAGTCAGAGAGGTTATTCATGCCTCTAGAAAGCCTTCTACTAGACGTTCCTATGCTTTCAAATGGAAAAGATTTACCATTTGGTGTTTAGGGAAAGGTCTAAACCCTCTTGCAATACCTCTGAATTCTCTACTAGAGTATCTCCTGCATCTATCCCATGCAGGTCTGAAAACGAATTCAGTAAGAGTCCATTTGAGAGCTATTGCAGTGTCCCTCAAGCCTCTCAATGGACAACCTATTTCCTCTCATCCTCTTATAGCAAGATTCATGAGAGGCCTTCTTTTAACTAAGCCTCCCATTAGACCACCTCCAGTGGCATGGGACTTAAACCTGGTTCTTGGCCAGCTTATGAAGCTACCCTTTGAACCTTTAGCCACCACCTCCTTGAAATTCCTTTCTTGGAAAGTTATTTTTCTCATTGCAGTCACCTCAGCACGCCGCATCAGTGAGTTGCAAGCTTTGGTGGCTAATCCTCCTTATACAAGGTTCCATCATGATAAGGTAGTCCTCAGGATCAATCCACACTTTATGCCTAAAGTGGTCTCACCTTTTCATCTGAACCAAGAGGTATATTTTCCTGTCTTTTTTCCAGGACCTCATGCATCAAATGCAGAGAGGAATCTTCATACCTTGGATTGTAAGAGAGCTCTCGCTTTTTACTTACAAAGAACACAGCAACATAGAAAGTCTTCTCAACTCTTTGTTGCTTTTGATCCTTCTCATTTAGGACTTCCAGTTTCTAAGAGAACACTGTCCAACTGGATTGCTCAGTGTATTTCTTTCGCCTACCAGAGTAGGAACTTATCTCCAGGAACAAGCAGGAATGAGTCTTCACATATGGGTACGTCGGTACCGACGGAGCCTGCACGGGAATGCTCCCCAGCATCCAATCAGAAAGCTTTTGGGAGCATCCCTCGCGCCTGCGCACTACCTTCCCGCCTTTTCCACTGCCTCTCCTCAGTTTTCGTTTTTCCGCGGAGCCGGCAGGACGTCCTCCTGTCACTGCAGAAACTTTTTTCTTCAAATTCTTTATTTCTTGTGGTCGTGGCTGTTTTTCCCGCCGCCACCGGTACCGCCGGTGGGTTTTTTCTTTTCCTTTTCTTAAACTCAGGGAAAATTTTCCCTCAGTTTCTGTCTTAACATTTTTGGGCCTACAAGGCCTCTCCATCATGGAGCCGCCTTCTCCTAAGAAGTGCCTTCACTGTGGAAGCACAGTTTTCTTTTTAGACTCCAATGCCTGGTGTCTAACCTGTTTGGGTCCTGACCCTTTTTCCCCTGAACAATCAGGCTGCAAAACTGAGAGGAATTTCCCTCTTTCGAGTTTCCCTTGATACCATTTTCCCTCCCGGAGTGAGGGCACCGTTTTTTTTCTTCTCTACAGGATCAGGTAACCCACAAACAGTCTGTTAAGACTAGCCAATCCTTGAGTGGTAGGTCTCATGCCAAGCATGATGACGGCTCCGGCCTTGCCCTCAAGACCCCATTGGCATTAAAACCCCGGCGGGAGTCTCCGGGCTCCAAAGCATTTCAGGGGTTTCAGGTTGTTCCTGGGGCTCACCCCCCACAGAACATACCTGAGCCATGTTCGGTGGTGGCATCCGCTTCGAGTGGTACCGATACCCCGTGTGTGGAACTTGAGCAGATGGGCACAACACACACTGGGTAATTCTCCTTGTACTGGAGAAAATCTCTTCAATAAGGAGGCTTTACGTCAGGTTGCTCTCTGCTCCACTGACTTCCCTGGTTCTGGAAACCATCCTAAGCCTTCTTCCCCAGGAGGTAGGAAATGTCCTACCAAACATAGAAACATGACGACAGAAAAAGACCACATGGCCTATCTAGTCTGTCCTTCCATAACAACAACTACAACAGTCCACTTTTTACCTTTAGAGATCCTCTGTGTTGGTCCCATGCTTTTTTGAATTCAGTTACTGTCCTCATCTCCACCACCTCCACTGGGAGACTATTCCATGGATCCACTACTCTTTCCGTAAAGAAATATTTCCGCATATCACTCCTGAATCTATCTCCCTTCACCCTCATCCCATGTCCCCTTGTAGCAGAACTTGCTTTCAATTGAAAGAGGCTCTCTCCCTGAACATTTATGCCACGGAGGTATTTAAACATCTCAATCATATCACCTCTATCCCGCCTTTCCTCTAAGGTGTACATATTAAGATCCTTAAGTCTGTCCTCATATGCTTTATAACGAAGCCCATTAATCATTTTAGTAGCAACCCTCTGCACCGACTCCATCCTGTTCACATCCTTTTGAAGGTGCGGTCTCCAGAATTGCACACCATACTCCAAATGAGGTCGCACCAAAGACTTATACAGAGGCATTATCACCTCCTTTTTTCTGCTAGCCATTTCTCTCCGTATGCACCCAAGCATCCTTCTAGCTTTTGCCGTCGCCTTTTCTACCTGTTTAGCTACTTTAAGATCATCAGACACAACCACGCCTAGGTCCCGCTCTTCTTTAGTGGACAAAAGTACTTCACCTCCTATACTGTATTGCTCCCTTGGATTGCTGCAGCCCAAATGCATGACCTTACATTTTTTAACATTAAATCCCAGCTGCCAAATTCTAGACCATTCTTCAAGCTTAGCTAGATCCCTCCTCATGTTATCTACCCCTTCCTGGGTGTCTACTCTATTGCAGATTTTGGTATCATCCGCAAAGAGGCAAACCTTACCCGACAGCCCTTCCGCTATATCAGTGCTCCCCAACCTTTTTATCGCCGCGGAACGGTAAACGTTTGATAATTTTTCCGTGGCCCGCTTGGTTTAATTTAATAATTTTAATTTAATTGTATTTAAACATGCCTTCAAAATAAAATACAGCTACACCAAAAAATGAATATAAAGTGATTTATTTTATTTAACTCACTAGAATTCCAAATCAATGAGAACCCTGAGCTTGTTTCTTTGCAACGAGACGGTTCCATCTGGGGGTAATAGGAGACAATGACACCCGAAGTGTGTTGCTTATGTCCAGTTTATTCCGTTGTTTTGTTTTGGTTGCTGTCACTGCAGAAAACCCCGCTTCACACAGATAGGTTGTCGGAAATGGTAATAGGGATTTAAGTGCTGTGGTGGCAATCTCAGGATATTCCGATGCATGTTTTAACTGAAAAACATCCAAAGGAGAAAACACAGCACCATCACCAGTACAATGTCAGCAATAACTGCACTGGGGTTGGTAAAAATTGAACATGGACAATAAAATAAAACCATTGGCCTGTTCATAAAAAGGCTTTAAACCTATCACAAGATCATAAAGTCTAATATGGCCATGTTAGGCTTAGCACAAATGAGATGGATACTAATGTCGTTTACATTAGAAAATAGCCATTGTACTACAAAATTAACTAGAGTAATAACATGAAAATGAAGAATGAGAGATGGCTGGTGGGGAATTATGCCTCAAGAGGAAATTATTAACAAAGATGTGTTTAAAGTACAAATTTTGCCTACATTTCCAAAGTGTAGATGACAGTATTTTGGTGGATTGTAGATAATATCCCACGAGGTCATAATAGACCTGTATCAATAAGCATATTTTTTATTTCACCTACCTCTGTTGTAAACACACCCATGCAAACATCCTAATTTTTGCTAAAACATGTTTAATGCTGATGTCTGTTGGGTCTGGCAGAAGCACAAATATGGGTGGCTAAAAAGGTGCATAGCAGCCACCATCCTCTACAACCAAGGAGTAGTGGAGGCTCTATAATTAGGAAAGGTGAGGCAGCTGCCTTATACAGCAAATTTTTGTGGGCACAGCAAGTGCTCCCCAAATGCCTCTGAAGTGGCTGCCTCACTCTGCTTTCTGGGGAAGGAAGGCTACTTTTTTCTCTTCCTCCACTTAGGCTGATTGCTGGAGGAAAAAAAATCCTTGAATGCAAGTTAGAAGAGGTAGAAGTGAAATAGAAAGGCATTACAGGGCCATAGAGCCTGTGCCTGTGCTCGATATCTGCTTTTCCCACCACCTCTGACAAAGGAAGTCTGCGTTGGAGGGACAGGATGCACAGACCTGCAGAATACACTCTGCCCTTTTCTTTCACTTCTGCTGCACACCCAAGAGGCATGGCAATGATGACAGTGGTGGTGGACGCAATGAGGGAAAGGGAAGTAAGAGTTGTGCTGTGCTGAGTCACTTCCTGTTTGCATGGGGCAGAAGTCACTTCCGCCCCTATGATAAAGGATGTGAAATTGGAGAGGGCAGATGCAGGAATGGCACTGTGGTTCCAGAGTGAAGGTAACACTGATGCTGTGGTGCTGCTTTAAAAGCATTCCTCGGGCGGCCCGGTACCGTTTGATCCACAGACTGGTACCAGTCCGCGGCCCGGGGGTTGGGGAACACTGCGCTATATCACTAACAAAGATGTTAAAAAGAATTGGACCAAGGACAGATCCCTGGGGCACACCACTGGTAACATCCTTCTCCTCAGAGTGAGCTCCATTTACTTGTACTCTTTGTCGCCTCCCACCCAACCAATTTCTAACCCAAGCAGTAACTTTAGGGTCCATCCCTAGGGTGCTCAGTTTGTTTATAAGTCGCCTGTGAGGAACAGTGTCAAAGGCTTTACGGAAATCTAAATACACCACATCTAGAGCTCTCCCTCGGTCCAACTCCCTGTTCACCCAGTCAAAGAAATCAATCAGATTTGTCTGACAAGACCTGCCTCTGGTGAATCCATGCTGCCTCGGATCCTGTAATCCGCTGGACTCCAGAAACCTCACTATTTTCTCTTTCAGCAGCGTTTCCAATAATTTACTCACCACCGAAGTTAAACTAACCGTCCTGTAGTTTTCAACCACATCCTTACTTCCGCTTTTGTGTAAAGGCACCACACGGGCCTCTCTCCAGTCCTTTGGCACCACTCCAGACTCCAATGAGGCATTGAAAAGGTTAGTCAGTGGAGTTGCTAGAACGTCCCCAAGTTCCCTCAGTATTCTAGGGTGTATCCCATCCGGTCCCATCGCTTTGTCTACTTTAAGTTGAGCTAGTTTCTCACGAACACAGTCTTCTGAAAATAGTTCAAGATGTCCCTCGCTTCTGTTCTTATTTGTGGGTGTTTTCTGAGGTCCTGCTCCTGGTTCTTCATCTGTGAACACAGAACAAAAATATTTGTTAAGCAATTCTGCTTTATCCTTATCAGCTTCTATATATTCCCCCCCCCTGCACCCTTGAGTCTGACAATACCACTTTTGCCCTTCCTCTTCTCACTAATATATCTGAAAAATGTCTTATCCCCCCCATTTTATTGCATTGGCTATTTCCTCCTCCTTTTGAATCTTTGCCTTCTTGACTACTTTGCTAGCTTCTCTAAGTTTTTCCAAATACAGATGCCTGTCTTCCTCTCTCTGTGATCTCTTGTATTTCATGAAGGCCTCCCTCTTTTTCTTCACTTGTTCAGCTACTTCCTTCGAAAACCATAGCGGTTTCCTGTTCCTTTTGCCTTTATTTACCATTTTAACAAAAAGGTTGGTTGCCTTTAAAATATCCCCTTTCAGTTTTGCCCACTGTTTTTCTACATCTCCCAGCTGTTCCCATCCCACTAACGACTCCCTGAGGTATTGGCCCATCTTCGCAAAGTTAGTCTTCCTAAAGTCTAAGATCCTCACCTTGGAATGGATTCTAACAGCCCTAGTCCTAATACTGAACCACACCATCTGGTGATCACTGGATGCAAAATGATCTCCCACTACAACATCAGAAACACTTTCACCATTGGTAAGCACCAAGTCCAGTATGGCCCCTTCACGTGTGGGGTCTGTTACCAATTGCCTGAATAGTTCTCCCTGTAGAGAATCCAGGATCTCCTTACTTCTAGATGATACTGCAGCAGGAATGTGCCAATCAACATCTGGCATATTGAAATCTCCTATCAGTAGCACTTCCCCTTTCCTAGCAATGCTGCGTATGTCTTCAATTAACTCTCTGTCCACCTCTTCCTCTTGTGAGGGAGGTCTGTATATCACTCCAATGCAAATAGATTTCTCTTTCCCTCTTTCTAGTTTAACCCACAATGCCTCTTCTCTCCCTTTTAAGCTCTGTAATTCCAAAGCTTTAATAGTAGTTTTTACATACAGTGCCACTCCTCCTCCCCTTCTTCCTACCCTGTCCTTTCTGAATAAAGTATAGCCAGGTATAGTTACATCCCAGTCATGCAATGTTCCCTCTAATTTTCTGTAGGCTGTGTGCGCATAAAATATCAGCTGTGCAGCTTTTGAAGGAAGGTTAAATTTTTGTGCGCCACATAACGACACTTGGAGTTATATACTTTAAAATTTGATTACACATCAGAACACAGTATGTACACCACATTGATTGCACTAGAAAATATTGTAGAACTTGTGAAAACTGTAAATACACAACAAATTTTAAATTTTAAGATGTCTGTTTTTTATCAGAATCAGAACCGTAATTTTTGTGCGCTCTGTTGTAAAGTATGTGCGCTCACTCGGCGAGGTGTGTGCGCGCGCACACGCGCACAGCTTAGAGGGAACAGTGCAGTCATGGTTTTCTGTGAACCACGTTTCTGTAACTGCCACTAAATCCAAGTCAGCCACTCCCACCAAAGCTTCAACTTCAGGGATCTTATTTCTCATGCTACGGGCATTAATACACACTGCTTTCCATATGTTACCCCTGTTACCCATTTCCATAAAGGCATTTAATGTATCACCTACCTGGGGCTTTCACCTACCTGGGGGTTTTCTTCACCCATCCCCAATGAATCTAGTTTAAAGCCCTCTTCACTCTTCTCCTACCCATCATCCAGATGTACCCAAGCAGGGGACACCTCATCCTGGTCTGAAGAATCCAAACTCTAGCCAGTCTGAGCATACCCAGCAACCATAGGTTCCTGAAGGTTGCAACCTACAGTTAACTTCTTCTTAGCAGAAGTTTGTTCACGGTTTTTTTCTTTAAAGCTCTACACATGGCTTCCTTTCTTCAGGATGTACTGAACTGTCCAGATATTCTTGTCTATGGGTTACAGATTTCTCCTCCTCTTCCTAGCAAGATGAGAAGTTAACTACTATCCCATGATAGTTTCTGTCCCAACATAAACATTTTTTCCTCCAGCTGACTCACCATATGGTAAGTCACCCTTCAGTTCCTGTTTTTTCTACCCTCTCATCCAGGTTTTCACCTGATTGAGTGGTACCATACTGTACACCTTTCATTCCAGTGTAGAGTTTTTTCTTTGAATAAATTCTCTGGACAGCTTATCAGACAGGGACAGGACTACTCCTCTCCCTTTGTCTTTTCTCTCTGTGTTTTTCACAGGAAGATTCCCTCTGCTGTCTCTTTGTTGCTGTTCATGCAGGAGTTCCAGTGATTGATCTACTGGTACTTTTCCACAAGTTCCAGTCTGTCTAGCCTTAGTAGTGCTTCCAAGATAGTCCTCATCTATCTTGGATAATCCTACTCACTTCAGGCTTCTTACATTATCTTCTTTCTGGCCATCTCCATTTCCTTGGATTTGGCAACACAACTGACCTACAGTCAGTTTTATCTCCTAAATCTCCTGCATAATGCTCTCTGCAATCTTCAGAGAAGCTTTCTACTATGGGCCCTTGCTAGAGAGCATTGAACTTTGTCTCTGATGGCTAGTAAAAAAGACTTATCAGTCATTTTCTATGACTGTGAGGGTTCTCCACACCCTCTTGTCTCCTGTTATAATGCAGGATATAAGCTTTTTCTGCATGAATGTCCAAGGAGTTTCCCAATCCTGCAGGAATATGCTCTTTTTTCCTTACAGCTTGGCCTTATACTATCCTACTCCTCATGGACAGCACATATTCTACTAGTAACGCATGATACCCCTGTGTCCCTCCAGTGGGTCATCCTGGTATCTCCCTCTATGCGTTTTCTGTCCATTTACTATGTCAGTTCTACAGAACTCACGACTTACTCTCTACAGACTGATATTATCCTCAGTTTTTTCAGCAACCATCCTGGTTATTCACTGGATAGCATTCCCGCACCCTCTTAGCCCACGAGGAATAGATTCTCTATATATCTTTTCAAGTAGGTTCCACCTCCTTGTTATTAGATGAATCTTTCTCCTTCACATCTTCCATGTGAATGTTCTTATGGGGCTTAGTTGCAAATATGTATTTTCAAGTTTACATATTCATGTATGTATATATCTCCATTTCTATACATACATACTATGTCTGTAAGCTGTGTGTGCATGGGTTATGCCTAATAGATATATATATATTCCTCTATCTATATATCTGTCGGGATGATTTTTATAGGTAATGTCTTACATACTATCTCCCTAACTGTCTCTGCTATAAAGGTTTTTACCTTCATAGAGGTTCCAGACAGTGGGTTTGCATATCTTCGTACTGTCCCTCGCTATGTAGGGGCTGTTATGCACAAAACCACTACTGTGGTACTAGCAGCTTCCACTTTACTCTAGGTCTCGCTATCTCTGAAGCATCATGCTTCAATATCTTTCCTATCTCTCACTAGCTAGGAAAGACAGTGTAGATCTGCAGTAGTTCTGAGGTTTCAGCCCTTCACACATCTGTCCTCCCTGGGAATACGGGCTTTTTTCCATACCCCTTCTTCTCTCCAGGACTTAGCTACTTGTCCAAATCGGTCAGTCTTCCTCTTTTACTCCTCAATGTCAATGACTCTGTAGCTAAAAGAGTTTTCAGCTTTTTTCCATAAAGCTTTCCACTGAAGACCTGCCGTTCTTATACTACCCCAGTTGACACCTGGGTCACCTGCCAATTCCAGATTTGGACCTTCACCCTCACTGCGTGAGGTCACCTTGAGGATCCTCTACTGAATCTCCAGTAGACTCCATCACGCTCTCTACTTCCTACAATCCAGTAGGTAAGCTCCATTTTGTGATTGTTCATTAAATAATTTTAATGGTACTTATCAAACATACCAAGGACTCCTCTCCTGTAGTCCTTAGCTTTGCTGTTTGCTTACAGCTCCTCTCCTTTCAACTCCTACCCACCATCCCTCATGGGATGCCGGAGATCCATGTGTGGGAACTGCAGTCCTGATCCAGGGACACACATTTTATGGGATCTCCCCCTGGCATCTCTAGCTAGGGAGTCCCCATATGTGAAGACTCATTCCTGCTTGTTCCTGGAGATAGCACAGTTACTTACCTGTAACAGGTGATCTCTGGGAACAGCAGGAATAAGTCTTCACAACCCACCCACCTCCCCTAGGAGTTGTATCTATCTATCTATCTTCCTTTCCTCTTTCTCTCCTTTTGTCTCAGCTATGAAACTCAACTGAGGAGAGGCAGTGGAAAAGGCAGGAAGGCAGTGCGCAGGCGCGAGGGATGCTCCCAAAAGCTTTCTGATTGGATGCTTGGGAGCATTCCGGTGCAGGGTACGTCGGTACCGACGTACCCATATGTGAAGACTTATTCCTGCTGTTCCCAGAGATCACCTGTTACAGGTAAGTAACTGTGCTTTCTCTGGAGGGCCATGTCACAGCTCACAATGTGAGAGCCATGGCAGCCTCAATGGCTCATCTAAACTCTGTGTCCATCGACCAAATCTGTTGAGCGGCCACCTGGGCCTCGGTTCATACCTTCACAGCCCATTACTGTTTGGACAAGGACTCCCGCCAGGATGCCTCGTTTGGTCAGGCTGTTCTCCAACACCTGTTCCATTCCTAATCAACTCCTACCCACCTACCCTGGTCGGATGCCAGAGATCCATGGGGGGAGGTAGAGTCCTTTTCAAGGACACACAACCTGGGGTTTCTCCCTGGCATCTGCAGCTAGGGAGTCCCCATATGTGAAGACTCATTCCTACTTGTTTCTGGAGATAGCACAGTTACTTACCTGTAACAGGTGATCTCTGGGAACAGCAGGAATAAGTCTTCACAACCCACCCACCTCCCCTAGGAGTTGTATCTCTCTATCTTTCCTTTTCTCTCTCTCTCTTTGTCTCAGCTTTAAAACTCGAACTGGAGAGAGGCAGTTGGGAAAGGCGGGAAGGCAGCGCGCAGGCGCTGTGGGATGCTCCCAGAAGCTTTCTTACTGGACGCTGGGGAGCGTTCCTGCGCAGGTTCCGTCGGTACCGACGATACCCATATGTGAAGACTTATTCCTGCTGTTCCCAGAGATCACCTGTTACAGGTAAGTAACTGTGCTTTCCTTTCGCCCAATTCTCGACTTCGAGGGCATGAACTACAGTCTCCGGGTAACGCATTTTCACAGTAATAATGACAGTAGGAAGCAAAGATTTTGGGCACGACTCAATCTCGTATAGGCGTATCTACATGTTCCCATCCATCCATAACGTCAGCAGTTTCTCCGCTTTGTGGTGCCAAGGGGCTATTTCCAGTTTCGAGCGTTGCCCTTCGGTCTGGCGACCACTCCCCGTACCTTCACCAAGGTCATGGTGGTGGTGGCGGCAGCTTTCCACAAGGAAGGGGTTCTCGTTCACCCATACCTAGATGATTGGCTGATCCAGGCTTAGTCCAGGGACTATAGCGAAAAGAGCAACAGCGCGGGTGGGAGAGTTCCTTCAAAGTCTTGGTTGGGGTCAACCTGGCCAAGATTCAGTTATTGCCGGCCCAGGAGCTAGAATATTTGAATGTGCTTTGATACCTGCATGGGCAGGATTTTCCTGTCGGTTCGCCAGGCGCAGGAGCTACAACAGTGGATACGGCAGGTCCTGAAGATGAAAAGACTATCAGCATGGCATTTTCTGCAGGTTCTGGGGACCATGGCGGCCACTCTCGAGTGAGTCCCATGGGCAAGGGCGCACATGCAACCGCTGCAGAGGGCTCTGCTCTGTCGATGGTCCCATCAGAGTCAACACCTGTCCCAAGTACTCCCCTGCCCGCGGAGCGCCAGGAGAGAGCCCTCAGTTGATGGCTGCATGTGGGGAGCCTGGAAGGAGTCCCTGGTGTGGGTTCCTCTGACCTTTGCCAGCCTGTCAGGTTGGAGAGCCCATTGTGAAGGACACTTTGTTCAGGGACAAGAGTCCGCAAGAGGCCCTGTGGTCGATCAGCAGGCTCGAGATGCAAGCGGTGACCTTGGCACTAGAATGTTTCGAGCCATTGTTGCATGAGAAGGTTGACCAAGTCCTCTTGGACAATGTAACCACGGTGGCTTACATCAACCGGCAAGAAGGCATGGGCAGTGCAGCCCTGGAGGAGGTGGCCGAAAGGCTGTTCGGATGGGCAGCGATTCGTCTCCAGGCTTTATCGGCGGTGCACGTAGCAGGAGTTGACAGTCTGACGGCTGACTACCTCAGCTGAGTGCGCATGGACCCCGGACAGTGGCAGCTCAATCAGGAGGTGTTTGAGCAGGTGGTCCGCCAATGGGGCACAGTGGTCATGGACCTAATGGCCATGTTTGAGTCGGCCAAGGCCTGCCAGGTTTTCAGCAGAAGAGAGGAAGTCCAAGGGCTCGGATGCTCTAATTCAGCAATGGCTTGAAGAGGGTCTTTTCTGTTTTTCCCCGTGGGCAATCATAGGCCGGTTAATGCAATGGCTAGAGGCGCACTGGGAATTTGTAATTCTGGTGGCACCAGACTGGCCGAGGTGCCCGTGATATGCTGACCTGATTTGGATACTGGCAAATTGACTGTGATGGCTTCCAGTTGGAAGGACCTCTTGACGCAGGAGCCCCTTCGCATGCCTCAGGTGGGTCAATTCTCGCTTACGTCATAACTCTTGAAAGGACATGGCGAAGAAGAAAGGATAATCAGGCTCGGAGATAGCGACCTTGCTACAGGCCCAGAGGTGGTCCACGAACCTGGCGTGCATCTGCGTAGGGTGCATCTTTGAATCATGGTGCGGAGAGAGGCAGGCGTGCCCTTCTACTGCCTCCATCCCAGACATCTTGGTGTTCTTGCAATCCGGTTTTGATAAGGGTCTAGCTTGCCAGTTCCTTGAGGGTGCAACTGGCGGCAATTTCTGGTTATTGCAGGACAGTCCATGGGGTGCCGTTGGGTACACATCAGACGTGCTGAGCTTTCTAGGGGTGGTGAACCACCTCCGTCTGCCAAAGAGGGCAGTGGTACCGCCTTGGAATCTCAATCTGGTGCTGTCTGGGGTACCCTTTGAGCTATTGAGTCGAGCTTTCCTGAAGGATTTGACTCTGAAAATGGTATTCCTGGTGACGATTTGCTCGGCACGCAGGATTTCGGAGCTTCGGACCCTGTCATGTCAGGAGCCATTCCTTTCCTTCTCCAAGGAGAAAGTGGTCCTGCGCATGATACTTTCATTTTTGCCCACGGTGGTGTCAACATTTCACGTAAATCAGGCCGTTTCCTTACCGACTCTGGCGAGCGCGGATGTGGGCGAGAGTGGATAATGGGCCCTGCCACTCCCCAGCTGTACCACTTGGATGCAAAGGTATGTGAAAAGGGCATCATCCTTTCGGAGATCGGACCGTCAGTTGGTTCTGTTTGGCAAGTCGCACAAAAGTGAGGCAGCAGCTAAGCCTCCATTTCCAGATGGATCAGTGAGGCAATCACATCTGCATACATCTTGAAGGGTAGAGCAGTGCCGGCGGGGTTTTAGATGCATTCCACGAGGGCTCAGGCAACCTCGTGGGCAGAGTATAGTTTAGTTCTGCCGGTGGAGATCTGTAGGGCGGCATACTTTCTTGAACATTTTCGCCTGAATGTCCAGGCGGCGGGGGGTGCTCATTTCGGATAGGCAGTGCTTCAGGCTGGTTGTGCGGGTCCCTCCCGTTAGTTTAACTGCTCTGATACATCCCAGAGGCGTGGGACTGGACTGGAGGGACGATAAAGAAAGAAAAATTAGACTTACCTGCTAATTGTTGTTCCTTGAGGCAGTCCAGTCCTGGAACCCTTTCTGAGTGCTTTCTGTGATGGTCCCTGCACACCCTGGTCCTGAAGCTGGTTCCCTTGGTGGAGGACGTGGCCATAGGGAGCCGGGGAGGGGTGGACCAGAAGAACTGTCGGTTGCTCGCTTCCCGCTGGTTGCTCAGACGCTCAACAGGTAGGCTTCCCCATCCTGGAGGGGGGAATGGGGTATCATTTCCAGGGGATGGAGGGGGTACTAGTTTATTTAGATGTAGAAGTGTTGCATGTTTAACTACTTATTTGCTCCTCTGAGTCTGCTTTGTCAATAGGTACTGGGGCTGGTGGGCGGTGCCAGCTGCATATGTACACTAGTGTCATCAAAAAGATGACATGCTCAGTCTCCAAGCTGCTGGAAGAGGTACACTACTCAGAGGTGCGGGACTGGACTGGAGTTCCTCAAGGAACAACAATTAGCAGGTAAGTCTAATTTCTCTGTATTGAGATCTTTCTGTCCCCCATATGGTTTATATCGAAGACCACTGACCATTTTGGTAGCCACCCTCTGCACAGACGCCATCCTCTCTATATCCTTTTGAAGGTGTATTCTACAGAATTGCACAGAATACTCTAAATGAGGTCTCGCCAAAGACTTATGCAGAGGCACTATTGCCACCTTTTTCCCTCTGACCATTCCTTTACCAATGCACCCAAACATCCTTTTGGCTTTCTTCATCTCTTTTCTACCTGTTTAGCCACTTTAAGATCATCAGAAACAATCGTGCCCAGGTCCTGCTCTTTTGTGGACAGAAGTACTTCACCCCCTATACTGTACCGCTCTCTTAGATTTTTGCAGCCCAAAAGCATGACTCTGCATTTTTTTTTAGTGTTAAATCTCGACTGCGAAATGCTCGAGCATTTTTCAAGCTTAGCTAGGTCCCTCCTCATTTTTTTCTACTCCTTCCTGGACGTCTATTCTACTGCAAATTTTGGTATCATCCACAAAGAGGCAAACCTTATCCAACAGCCTTTCCACAATATCCCTAATAAAAATGTTAAAAAGAATCAAACCAAGGACTGATCCCTGCGGCACATCACCAGTAACATCCTCCTCCTTAGAGTGAGCTCCATTTAACTGTACTGTTTGTCACCTCCCACTCAACCAATTTCTAACCCAGTCATTTACTTTAGGGTCCATCCCTAGGGTTCTGTATTTATAAGTCGCCCGTGCTGAACAGTGTCAAAGTCTTTACTGAACTCCAAGTACACTGCATCTAGAGCTCTCCCTTGGTCCAACTCGGATCGCCTAGTCAGAGAAATCAATCAGATTTATCTGGCAAGACCTGCCTCTAGTAAAACCATGCTGCCTCAGATTCTGCAATCCATTGGAGTCCAGAAACTTCACTATCCTCTGTTTTAGCAGCATTTCCCCACCACAGAGGTCAAACAAACGGGCCTGTAGTTCTCAACCTCATCCTTACTTCTGCTTTTGTGTAAAGGGACCACATGTGCCTTTCTCCAGTCCTCTGAGACCACTCCGGACTCTAAAGAAGCATTGAAAAGGGTCAGACAGTGGAGCCTGCACAACTTTAAGTTCCTTCAATACTCTGATGTATCCCAGCTGGCCCTATTGCTTTGTTTACTTTCAGTTTATCTAGTTCCTCATGAGCAGTCTTCTGAAGATCGTTCAAAATCCTCTTCACCCCTGAAAGGGCTCTTGTGAAACTTGTCCCCATTTCCCCGACCTTAGACAATATGCCCAGTGTCTGCTGGATACATGCTGTAGTGTTTTTTATTTACACAGAGAATCTATTTGGTAGTAAAGCCAAATTACTTACCTTTATACAGGAACAAGCAGAAAGTCAATCCTCACATATGGGTGGTGTCTATGCCGACTGAGCCCTCAGGAACCATCTCCCCAGCTTTCAAAGAAAGCTTTTGGGAGATGCCACCCCTTCCTGTCCAAGGATGCCATCTTGGTCAGTCTCCCTTTTTCTGCGGCGCCCTGCAGACGTTGGTCTTGTCGTTCCCCCCCCTCCCCCCCCCCCCCGGAAAAAAAGTTGATTTGTTGTACACGCCTGTACACCTTTCTGGCTCGCGCTGGTCCCTTTCCTGCTCAGAGGTCCGCTGCCCCAGCATCGGGTCTCTAAACATAGTGTTGATTTTGTTAGGTTACTCCAGCGCTTTTGCACGTTTTCAACCGCTGGCTGCGCTGAGGGTCTTTGACCTCACTGGGGTTCTTTTTGCCCCAATGGCCATTGGTTTTAAGAAATGTGATCAGTGCTCCAAAAGCATGTCTCTCACCAATATTCATGATTGTTGCCTCCGGTGTCTGGACGCTGACCAAGACCCGGAGGAGTGTCCCCTGTGCAAAAACATGTTCGCCAAGGCCATCCAGAGCCACCGACTAAAGCAAGATGATCCACAGAGCAGACTCGACCCCGGTAACCTCGCACTCAAAGGCCCTGCATAGATCTTCGGAGTTACATAAGGCCCCTGCGGTTCCAGAGCAGGCTCGCAGACATTCCAACGATGGCCATATTTAACTGACCAAGTGTTATACTGTTTCAATGTAAACCGCACTGATGACAAAGAGCTCGGTATATAAGAAATGTGAAATAAATAAATAAATAAATTCCGAACAAGAGTCCCCAGAGCGAGAGTGTAAGAAGAAAAAGAAAACCTCAAGGGCCTCGTCCTGGCAGGCGGACAAGCACGGGAAATCCCATGCGCAGTCCCTCAGCCCCTGATGAGCTTCCAAGGAGTCTGAGTGGGAGCGGCCAAGGAAGGTACCCAGGGCAGAGGTCGAGGCCTCAGACGGACCCCTGTCTCCTAGGAGCCATCCCATCGAGGGCCCCCTCTCCTTCTTGACTCCAGACCCAGTAACCCCAGCATTGGCATCGATGGCAGCTGCCCCAGAGTGGGAAGCTCATATGTTAGCGCTTGAAAGCAGCGTTTCTGCATTCATCGCGTCCCAACAGTCATCGATGCCCGGCCCCGCTGGCGCTCACACCAAGACCGCAGGGACCTCTATGCAGAGGACTCCCCAGGCTGCCAAAGCAATACCCGAGAGCCAGATGCTTTGGGTAGATCCTCGGCGAGGGTCGTCTCGATCTGTCTCCCGCTTCTTGGGGGGCAAGGTCTTCGCAGGCGAGTGCCTTGGGCTCCGGCCATGTCTTGGCCTCGAGGCACTGAAGACTGGAGCCAACGATGCCCCTGGAGTCATCGGGCCTTGAGTCTTCCTCGAACTACTTGGCTTGGGAGTCTGATGTTGAGACATCTCCGGAGTCTCGGGCCCAGTGAAAACTCCCCTCGGATCAGTCTCCACCAGCGGCTAGGCGCTGATCCCCACCCAAGGACACCTCGTTTCTCAAATTTGTCCAGGACATGGCGCAAGCCCTCTCCCTCACTACTGAGTCGGAGGAGGAACCCCATATGGAGGAGCTTGACATCCTCCAGTATGATGCACCATCTAAAGAGACCCTGATGGTCCTGGTATCCGTCCCCTGCATCCTCAACTGGCTCCTCCAGATGTAGGAAACCCCTGCCTCTGTGCCAATTGTGAGCTGCCGTCTGGATACCATGTACTGGGTCCAGCAAGGGCCGGGCTTCCAGAAGACCCAACTCCCTCAAACCTCCATGGTGGTGGAGTCAGCCATTAGAGCTCGAAGACACACTCATTGGTGCCCCTGGGTAGGAAGTCCCACGCCCTTGACACCCTCAGGCAAAACTGCTACCAAGGCTCAATGCTAGCATGCCGCATTCAAACTTACCAACTTTACGGCATGTTCCTTCGGGACCTCGCGAAGGAACTCTGAGGCTTCGTGGCTGGCCTTGATGGAGACCACCTCTGGCGCTTCCAGACACTTACAAAGTCCATCAGAGTGCTCCAAGTATTTATCTCGAGCTGCCTATGACTGCTTCGAGTCCAGGGTGGCTGCCGCTCGGCATTGGCGCTCGATACCAGGCTTGGCTCCAGACATCCAACCTCGAGCAATGGGTGTAGGAGACACTCCTTGATGTCCCATGCCTCGGGGAGCAGCTCTCCGGTAAGCCCATGGAGGACAAAGCTGCTGAGAGAGTGTATGACTTGGACTTGACTCTCAAGGAAGATTTCTACTCTTCCAAGGAAGAAGCCTCCATTCCATAGAAAGAGCCAGCCCTATCAAGGCTATCCTCCATAACTGGCCACCCATCCTCAGCAGAGCCAGCAGGGCAAGGGAGCAAGCAAAGGCCCACGCAAGTCCAAAGGCCCCCAAGCCCCAGACTCCAGCCCCATCCCAGCCTGGGTTGGGGTTTTGATGCCCCCAGCATAGCGCCTCTTCCTCTGGAGGATCAGCTGCCAAGGGGGGGAGGGGGCGCACCTAGTCCATTTTGCCCACAGGTGGGCTTCCATCACCACCAACTCATTGGCACATCAGATGGTCAGGGAAGGTTACCTCCTCCACCTGGTCCAGCTGCCTCCACCCTTCTTTCCTGGGGAGCCTCCCCTGTGCTCTGCTTATGCAAGAACTCGCAGGCCTTCTCAGAGACAGGGCTGTGGAGCCCGTATCACACCACCTGAAAGGAAAGGCGTTTTACTCCATGTACTACTTGGTCCCAAAAAGAACAGGACTAACTCATCCTAGACCTGAGAAACCTGATCAAATTCCTGGTGTGGGAGACGTTCAAGATGCTCTCCCTTGGAATTTTGCTGTCCTACCTCCAGCAAGGAAATTGGATATGCTCCTTGGACCTGAAGGATGCTTATACCCACATCCTTATCCATCCCAGTCACAGGCAATACCTAAGATAAATGGTTGGGGGTGACCATTACTAGTACAGGGTACTTCCCTTTGGCCTTGCCTCTGCACCAAGGGTCTTCACCAAATGCCTAGCAGTGGTGGCTGCCTATCTTCGTCTCCAAGGGGCCTTCATCTTCCCTTACCTAGACAACTGGCTCGTAAAAGTAGACACGGCCTCAGAGACGCTGCAAACTACAGGCTGCATCATCAAGGTCTTACAACGTCTAGGATTTGTGATAAATCACCAAAAATCCCATCTCACCCCAACACCTGGTCACCCTCCAAGCCGTGGCTTTCCTCCCTCTGGACAGAGCAGATCACCTCACGGTCCTGGCGACTGAAGTGCAATGCCGCCGCACCGTGTTGGCATGGTCCATGCTTTGCCTCCTCAGCCACATGGCGTCCACAGTCCATGTAGTCCCCAATACCTGCCTCCACATGCGAGCAGCTCAGTAGTGTCTCCACTCACAGTGGAACCAAGCCACGGGCAGGCTCCGGGACAGTGTCTGTGTCCTTTCAGCTGGCGGAGTCCCTCAGTTGGTGGCAGGATCCGCAAAACCTGCAGAAGGGCATGCCCTTCCAATTCCTGAGCCCCCAGAGGGTCCTCACGACAGATGCTTCCCTGCTGGACTGGGGTGCCATTGCGAGGAGAGTCAGCAGCAGATCAACCTACTGGAACTCAGGGCAGTCTTCCTTTGTGCTCAAGGCTTTCCAGCATCGCCTGCAACATCAGTCAGTCCTCGTCCAGATGGACAATCGGGTCACGATGTTCTGCCTAAACAAGCAAGGTGGCACAGGCTCCCTACCGCCTCTGTCAGGAGGCAGTAGCCCTCTGCTCGTATGCGACCAGAGTATGCTCCTCAGGGTGGTATACCTCCCGGGCCAGAACAAAGCCCTGATGGACAGGCTAAGCAGGATCCTCCAACAACAAGAGTGGCGCCTGGACCCCAGGGTGGCACAGTGGCTGTTCAGGTTGTGGGGCACCCCAAACCTTGACCACCTTGCCAGCCCAACCAATGCTCAGCTACTGTGTTTCTGCTGCCCAGAGCTACACCTGGCCCGGGTAGCAGCAGATGCCTTCCTCATCATGTGGTCGGGGGGGGGGGGTCTGTATGCCTTCCCTCCCGCACCACTGATAGCGCAGACCCTCTTCAAGGTCCAGCGAGACAAGGCTTCCCTGATTCTAGTGGCCCTGAGGTGGTCCAGGCAGCCTTAGTTTCCTCTACTGCTTCGTCTCTCGACGCAGTCCCTGGTCCCTCTTAGTAGGGGAGGAGGGCTCAGTCCTCCACCCTAACCTGGGATCCTTGTCCCTCCCAGCATGGCTGCTGAACGGGTTGCTTTAGCACCCTCCACCTCCCCAAGGAGGCGGAAGAGGTGGTCCTGGCCTCTCGCGAGGATTCCTCGAGACGGGCCTACACCTTCAAGTGGCGCAGGTTCTCCTTATGATGAACCTTTTCTCCTGCTTGGTACACATGGTGCTGCAGTACTTACTCCACCTTTCAGAGTCCAGACTTAAGTCCAACTCTATCCAGGTGCACCTGAGTGCACTCTCTGCGAACTATCACTCCATAGAGGGCAGGCCTCTTTCTGTGCTTACTGCTCTCAAAGCCTCCCATCCGCCTGCTCCCAGCGGAATAGGACCTCAATGTGGTCCTGGCGCAGCTTACCAAGCTGCTCTTCGAACCCTTGGCTACCTGCCACGCAGAGTCAGCGAGCTCCAGGCCCTGGTAGAAGTCACCCTTCACCAGGTCCTACAGGAACAGGATCGTGCTCTGCAGTCGCCTGAAGTTTCTTCCGAAGGTGGTATCTGATATCAACCTCAACCAGGAGGTGGTACTCCCTACCGGCTCACACAGACAAGGCGTTGGCCGTTCCTCATACTCTGGACTGCAAAAGGGCCCTGTCCTATCTACAGCGTACTCGGGACCACTGCAAAGCCTCACAGCTTTTTTTTTTCTCATACGACCCCAGTCATCTGGGGGAAACTGTCACCAAGCGGACTCTGTCCATCTGGGTGATGGACTGCATCACCTTCGCCCACAACCAGGCTGGGCTGTCACTGGAGCACCGGGTCACAGTGCATAATGTCAGGGCTATGGCAACTTCTATTCCGAGCCTTCACTCTTTTCCCATGGCAGACATCTGCCGGGCCACCATATGGTCTTCAGTCCACACTTTTGCAGCTCACTACTGCCTGGAGAGGGAGTCCCAACGGAACAGTGCCTTTGGCCAGGCTGTACTCTGTAATCTGTTCGGGATTTAGACTACTCCTGCCCTCCGACCCTTCTTGTTCAGGCTACGTGAGCCATGGTTCTCCCTGGACACTGGGTCCTCGGTATCTGTCTTCAGATTCGCTTGTGGCTGTTCATGGCTGGGCAGTGTTTGCTCTACAAGTCATTGGTAGCATGTAGCTAGGGAGTTCCATATGTGAAGACTGATTTCCTGCTTGTTCCTGGAGAAAGCAAAGTTACTCACTTGTTGTAACAGGTGTTCTCCAGGGACAGCAGGAATCAGTCCTCACAATCCTCCCTCCTCCCCTTGGAGTTGCTGTAATTTTTTGCCATCCCTTTTGTCGGCACTAGCTATATCATCTGACTGACCAAGATGGCACCCTTGGGTGGGAAGGGAGCCACGCACGCACGCATCTCCCAAAGGCTTTCTTTGAAAGCTGGGGGAGATGCTTCCATGAGGGCTCTGTCTGTGTCGACGTCACCCATATTTGAGGACTGATTCCTGCTGTCCCTGGAGAACTCCTGTTCAGTTGAGTAACTACACTTTAATAGGGGTTCTCTCTGGACAGCAGAACAAATTGGCCACCCATGACTCTTCCCTGACTTGCCAGTTTGGAGATGATCTCTTAGAGCCCAGAAAAGTTTAGAAGGCTTTTCTGTGCATGTGTAGGTATACCTTCCTGTATGATGGCTGCTCACCCTCCTCAGTTTGTTATATAGCTACAAAAAGCTTCAGGTGTGAGGAGGAGGTGGGAGGAATTATATGGCTAATTTGTTCTGCTGACCACTGAGCTCCTGTTTACAGGTAAGTAACTTTTGCTTTCTCCTTGGCAAGCAGGACATAATCTGCTACTCATGGGTGACTCCCAAAGCAGAGGATTCGAGGGCAAATGGTATGGGGGCATGATAATTGGTAGCCCTTGCAACAAACTGACATTTTGTAATGGGTTGAAGCTAGTTTAACAAAGAGGTCAGGGACAACAATCTGGCCCGAGGAGACACTATCAAACATGGAATTATGGCTATTGATTGATGAATGGAAATAAAGCCACTGATAGTGAAAATAGCTGAATGCAACGACATGAAGAATGCCTGCCAGCAAAAAGTTCTTGATCTTAGAAATGGTTGGCAGACTGATAGTCAGTCGAAATAGATTGATAAGATGGGAATAACCTTGATATCTTCCTTAAAAAAGTAATCCATTCTCGTTTATGTAGTAATGCAAGGTTGCTGCTGAGTTGATCTCCAGGAACAAACAGGAACGCAGTCTTCACATATGGGTATCGTCGGTACTGACTGAGCCCACGCAGGAATGCTCTCCAGCGTCCAATAGAAAGCCTTTAGGAGCACTCTACTGTGCCTGCGCATCTCACTTCCCAACTCCTCTCCTCAGTTCTTTGTTTACCACGGAGCCAGCAGGAAGCCCTTTCCTGTCACCACTGAAAAACATACTATTTTGCAGTTTAATTCTGTGTAATGACTTTCTGTCGATGCCGGTACCTCCCTGATACCAGCCCCAATATTCTTTTTTTTCTTTCAATTTCTTTTCTTTTTTTTTTCTTTTTTTTTGGCGGATCACCACCACCTTAGGCCTCTGTTTAAATTTTCACTTTTGTTACCATGGATGAACACGTCAGTGTCTTTATAAAAAAATGTTCCAAGTGCTCCGGCACAATGTCTGTCACGGATTCTCATAACTGGTGTCTCAAATGTTTGGGCCCAGATCATAGACTAAACAATTATTGTTTGTGCAAACAAATGACCAAACAAGGTCTAAAGTACAGCGCCAAGCAGTATGACTCACTGTTGTCCCGGACTCTTTCAGTGGCCTCTGCATAGTCTAGGACGTCGGCATCTTCAGCTGGTTCCCTGGCATTGGTGTTCTCGATCAATCGACATTTCTTAGCTATCGAAAGGACCTTGGCAGCACTCCTGGCTGCTGTGGTACCCAAAGGTATTGACAGCCCTGATGAGTCCAGCATTGCCTTCCAGCTCGGCCCCGGTACCTCCGGGTCTGATGCCAGCCCTTGAACTGGTATTGGTGGGGCCCCTACCTCAGATTCCTCCACTGGAACTGATATTGATAGGACCCCTCCCTCTGATTCCTCCACTGGAACTGGTAACAATCATCGGTACCCAACAGGTTCCTGGTTTGAGTACCGCACGGACTCTACATCCACACAGAGCATAGACATCTACTTTAGACCATCGATACTTTGATTTTCTTTCCAAATTGGAGGAGTCATCTTCTGACTCGGAAGAGACATCAGAGGATTCCAGGGCCACTCGGGATATTCCCTCCGATCCCTCTCCTCCTCATGCAAGGCACCGATCCCTGCCAGAGGACATGTACTTTCAGGACTTCATTCGGGACATGGCAGCAGGTCTCCAAATCACAGTAACGTCTGAAACAGAACCGAGGGCTGAGGAATTGGAAATCCTCCAATACACCTCTACGCCCAAAGAGGCGGCATTGTTACCAGTGCATTGGATCCTACAGGATCTAATGCCCTGCTAACTGTTCCGCCAATCAGTAAATGCCTCGATAGCGTATACAGAGTTCTGCCATGCCTGGGGTTTCAAAAGCCTCAACTACCACACCATTCTATGGTGGTAGAATCAGCGATGCGATGTATCAAAAGTTCTAAGACTCATTCATCAGTACCACCCAGCAAAGATGCCAGGGCTCTTGATTCCTTTGGACTTTGCTGCTTCCAGGCATGTATGCTTGTTTCTAGGATTAAATCCTACACACTCTACATGAGCATGTACCTCAAGGATGTCTCAAGGGGTCTAGGAAATTTCGCTCCTATTCTCCAGATGACAAACATGATGCATACCTAACTTCTCCTTTTGTCAACTCCCTGCAGTGGTAGTGCTTCCCCCAAAATCATCTCGGAGGATCACCTTTTCAGATACCTGCACCCCAATGTACCCTAACGACGGATGCTTCCAAACTCAGGTGGGGAGCACATCTGAACAATCTCACTACACAGGGGAAGTGGACTGAATGGGAATGCCGAATGCAGATCAGTCTCCTTGAGCTACATGCCCTCACGAATGCCCTTTGGGTTTTTCAATCCCAACTATCGGGCAAAACACATCTTAGCCCAGACAGACAACCAAGTAGCCATGCTCTATATGAACAAACAGGGAGGAACTAGTTCCTATCCCCTCTACCAGAAGGTCCTTCGACTGGTTCTTCGCCATTGCACACTGCATCCATCTCCAGATGGTGTATCTTCCAGGCGAGCTCAATGTCCTGGCAGACAGACTCTGACACATCCTCCATCCACACAAGTGGACTCTAAAACAGGAGATGGCATCTTGGTCTTCCATATATGGGGAACCTCCAGAATAAATCTGTTTGCCGTTCAGGCAAATGTGTGACTACCGCTCTTTTGCTCCACACTTTCCTCCCAACAGACAGGTAGCGGATTCCTTTCTCCTACATTGGGGCTCGGGCTTGCTTTATGCATTCCCACTGACCCCCCCCCCAATACCCACACTCTGTTCAAGCTGCAGACCGACAAGGGCTCCATGATTCTTATAGCCCCAGACTGGCCCCATCAACCGTGGTTTCCTCTGCTGCTTTGTCTAGTGCAGACTCCACCCCTCAGTTTGGGTCATGTCCCCAACCACCCCTTTCAGGATCAGGGGCTACATCTCCATCCCAAGCCACAAGCCCTCCGTCTCATGGCATGGCTGCTAAAAGCATGATCTTCGATGACTTGGATCTCCCTCAACTGGTCAAGGATGTCTTGCTTGCATTGCGCAAACCATCTACCAAATGTTCTTATGCCTTCAAATAGCGACTGTTCACCCTTTGGTGCACACCCAAGCAGATTGATCCATCTGACTGCCCAGTGGAACAACTTCTGCAATATCTTTTACACTTACCCTCCACAGGGCTTGAGACTAACTCTGTCAGAGTTCTCTTCAGTGCCATTGCAGCTTATCACAGGCCACTGGATAGGCATCCCATTTCCTTGCACCCCTTGGTGCAGCAATTCATGCAGGGTCTAATGCTTTCCAAGCCACTGATCAAGTCACCACCGGTGGCTTGGGACCTCATTCACCTCAGCTCATAGCATCAGCGAACTACAAGCTCTGGTAGCAGATCCTCCCTATGCTCGATTCCACCATGATAAGGTGATTCTCCATACGAATCTGCATTTCCTTCCAAAAGCGGTGTCTCCTTTTCATATCAACCAGTCTGTCATACTACCGGTCTTCTTTCCCTGACCGCATGCCTCTAGGACTGAGGCAGCATTGCATACTTTGGATTGCAAGCATGCCCTTTTGTTCTACTTGGACAGGACCAAGGAGTTTAGGAAATCCTCTCAATTATTTATCTCCTTTGACTCAAGCCACTTGGGTCTTCCAGTGTCAAAATGCATTTCTTTTGCCTATGCTCAGGCAAGACTCTCCCTCAAGGGTCATGTCACCGCTCACATGAGGTCCATGGCAGCCTCTGTCGCCAAGCTCTGTTTTGTCTCCATAGAGTAGATCTGCTGGGCAGCTACCTGGTCCTCTGTTCACACCTTTGCTGCTCACTACTGCTTTGACAGGGACTCCTTTCAGGACGCTGTCTTTGACCAGCATCTCTTTGGGACTTAATCACAACTCCTACCAATTATACTTCTCTGCCACCAGACTCCTGTCTCTATGCTCTGGCCTTCTGCACGCAAATCTGCTAGTCCCTTTTGGCTCCATTTTTTAGCCTCAGGGATGTCTCTTCAGTCTGGTGCCTGGGAGCTTGTGAGTCCTATATCTGAAGACTGCATTCCTGCTTGTACCTGGAGATAGCATAGTTACCTGTAACAGATGATCTCCAGGAACAGCAGGAATCTGTCTTCACAACCCACCCTCCTCACTAAGCGTTGTTGGGTATACTTTTCCTCTACCTCTCAGCTACAAACTCAACTGAGGAGAGGAGTTGGGAAGGCGGGAAGGCAGAAAGGCAGATGTGCAGGCGCGTGCTCCCAAAGGCTTTCCTAATGGATGTTGGGGAGCGTTCCTACACGGGATCTGTCTGAACCGACGATACCCATATATGAAGACTGATTCCTGCTGTTCCCAGAGATCACCTGTTACAGGTGAGTAACTACGCTTAACTGCTTTTCCACCTTGGGAATAAGGGAAGAGGAAGGAGCTGCAAATGCATGGATTTCCAGGATGAGCGCTCAAGTGAAGGTATGACCAAAGCTTGAGAAGGGTTTAGCATTAGGCAAGTAAGATAATTGTGGTCCAATGGAGTAGGAAGCATGAAAGGTTTTGTTTTGGTTTTTTTTAATTTGAAAACTAAATCATATTGAAGCAGCGAATACAGAGAGAATACACTTCATGTACTGTTTGGAGTAGGAAAATGTTTTCCTTATGAAAGCTACAGAAAGGACTAACACCCGGATTGGATAACAGGGCCATGTTGTATCTCTTGAGGACAAAGTAAGCATTTACATTTGGGGTGGTAAGAGAATTTGATTAGTGCTGAAAGTACTATTTGCTATTAGGACTAAGTTTATTTGATAATGCTGTACAGAAATTACAAAGCTCCTTTTGGTGTATTCTACCCTGAGGTATGACTCAGACAATGCATGGTTTAGACTGGGACAGACTAATCAATAGATTCTGGGGAGAGACCTAGGAGGGGTGCTCCCCTGGTTCAACTGTTTCACTTTTCATAAGAAACAACCTCATTTATTCAACTTCTTTCCATCTAAATTTAACTACTGGTTACTCTTTCAGTGGGTAAAAATTATGTCAGTGGTAGATAAATGACACCTGGCTATGAAATGGACCACCTCAGATAGAATGTATCCACCCCAGATAGAATGTATATCCATGAGAAATAAAGGGATGTTAAGTGTATGCATCACTGTACAAGTAGAATGATCTTGACATTCCTTTTTATAAGAGCTCTATGTCCATCCCCTGTTTGATGGTATGAAGATTGTGCTTTCATTGTTAATCTGTATAAGGGTAAAGTTGACGGCCACACAAGTTACACTGAGAGTATAGAAAATTGTCCGAATCTCTGATGTGGCTAAACCTTTCAGTGCCGTATCAGTACCCCTGGATGTGAAGGTTTAAATCATTACTGTACTGGTCAGGGTTTCATATATGCTAAGAAGGGATGGGAGGAGCTACTGCAACCTGGAAGAAAGTCTATAAGTAATTGTAGGTTATAAAGTGATCCCCCATATGTCTAATGAAATTTTAAAGACGAGAACTGTGATGTCTCCTGGCTTTGCAGAGCTGCTCTAATCTGTGTGCTCTGCACTAGTTATTTTTTGTTTTTATATATATAGATTATTTTTTTAATTTTCTCAGTGGTAGTATTCAGGAGTAAAGCAGTATCAAAATTGGATGTTTCTGTCAAATAGGAAAACCAGTTAGCACTGGTATTGATGATGGACTTAAAAAGAACTCTGTATTGGGGGGGGGGAGGGTCTCTAACCATACAAGAGGAATACAGGAGTAATTGGGCTATTCTTGCTGAAGAATATGTCACAGGACTTCTTTTGAGAGGAATGCATGGGTAAATGTCAAGGTTTTCAACCTAATCCTCGGGGGCATACCTAGCTAGTTAGGTTTTCAGGATAATCACAATGAATAGACATATGAGATGTACAGTCAATGGAGGCAGTACATGCAAATGTATCTTATGCATATTCATTGTGGTATCTTGAAAAACGGACTTGTTCAGTGTGTTCCAAGGACTGGACTTGACCACAAATATACACGAGAGTCTGTCCTTTCTCCAGGGAGTCCAACTGGTGGTAGTTGGAGGTGAGGGCAGAAGTGTTGGGTCTCATGAATTGTGTTGGAACAGGTGTTCTGACCACAGGGAGCACTATGGAAATGTGCTTATGTAGTGACACTAGGCAGGTATGGCAGCAGAAGTGGCTCTGAGATGTTTGCAAGCGGCTGAGTGTTAAAAGCCACTAACGTCCCATGTAATAAGATGGTCGCAGTTCACTATATGTTTAGGAGGAAAGAGGTTCTGGTGGTTGTGCACCAGTTAAAAATGGGTAGCAAATGCTGCATTAATTCTAACAATGCCTCCACGGTAGGTTTGTTTTGTGTTTTTTGTGGTCTCTGAAAATTTTGGCGACATGTTAAGAAGGCGCAGGGGTCAGAAAAAAGGCAGTTTAAGTGGATTTGTGACTAACGCTGCTATTTGAAGGCACGGCGAGTGTATTGTGATGCTGTGAGTGAAGGGTCCTGACTGGAGAGTAGGGATTGAGAGTATCGGAGAGAGTGGAAGATCAGTGTAAAAAGCCTTATGAGCTAGTAGAAGAATTTTGAATTTAATATGATATGCCACAGGCCGCTAATGGTGAGATTTCAGAAGAGGCATAACATGATACAAACTTTAGAGTACGTGATTTAATTCCATTGCCTCAGAAAAATCCAAGTTATCAATGTCCCTGTTTTAATGTACATTACCAAGTTTGTTACTATGTAAACTGCTTTGACTGAAATGATAAAGTGGTATTTAAAAAACCTGTTAATTTTGAATTTGTTGGAGACTTTTTTTTATGGAGTACAGACAGTTATACAGAGTTGCCATAATTCAAGCGATTTATTACTAGAGCCATCACCAAAGATGTTAGAGCAGCTTTATCTAGAAGGAGGTGGATAGCTCTAATTGACTGCAGGGAAAATGCTAGATCTGTATTTGCTAGATATGGCTGCCTAGGAGCTTACAGCAGAGCTGGTCCCAATAGAAATCCAGAGGTTGAACATGTGATTTCTTTAGATTGCTTTAGAATCAGATGGAAAGGCAATTTCCTATTCAACATCCCCAAAGAGGATAGTTTGCAAGATATTTGTGACCCAGAAACTAATAAAATGAGGTAGGTGGAACCCTAAAAGGAATTGAGACATACTTATAAATTGATATGCCACTTATATCGATATTGCATATCAACACTAATGGTTAACAAGTCAACAAGCACAGGCCTAGGCCTACGACAAGTAGAAATACCATAAACATGCTTGTCAGCAGTTCTGAAATTAAGCAACTCAAAGAGCATGTTGAGACGGTATATGTAGTGAAAATTGAATAGTGATGAAAAGCTGTATCCACATTAGCTGCAATTGGTACCTGTGGTCTGCTGTCATACGATACTGTTAAGCAACTGCTTACTTTGACCAACTTATGTAGTTGTTGACCACCTGGCTATTAGAAAAGCATAGTTTGAGGCATATTACCATGCAGAAACATGAGCTATATGGTGTGATTGGAGGGACAATATATAGGACCTAGTGCATTATTGAATCCAAAGGAGTATTCCAGGTGGTTAAGACGACCATTCTAGAAACACATTCTCCAGGAACAAGCAGGAAGTCAGTTCTCACCTATGGGTGATGTCAGCACTGACGGAGCCCGCGCGGAGAAAAGAAAGCCTTTGGGATTGTTGCCACATATGCGTGGTCCTCTTCCTGTCCAAAGGTGCCATCTTGCTCAGTCTCCCTTTTTCCATGGAGCCCTTCGGATGCACGTCCTCGTCCCTCGGAAAAAGTGTTTCGTTTTCGGCCACTGGCCTGTGTTTTCTCCGTTAGCACTGGTCCTCTACTGTCCTCCCTTGCTCTTCTTTTTCCCTTGAGCGAGGGAACATCCTTTTCTCCAGGACCAAGCAGGAAGTCAGTCCTCACATATGGGTGACATTGACACCGATGGAGCCCCTGCGGAGCATTTCTCCAGCTTTCTATGAAAGCCTTTGGGAATACTGCACGCATGCGCGGTCCCCTTCCCGCCTAAAGGTGCCATCTTGCTCAGTCTCTCTTTTTCCATGGAGCCCGTCGGACGTTTGTCCTAGTTCACCCGGAAAACAGTTAGATTTTTTTCTTCGAATCCCTGCGATTTCTTCGCATTTTTTTCTCCGGTTTGACACCGGTTCCCCTTCTCGCCGGGTTCGGTACACCGGTATTGAGCCCGATCTTATTTTTTCGGTTTTTGCCCTCAGTGGCTGGCGTTCGCGCCCTTTTTTTCTTTTTCCCTGGAAGGCCGGTCCTTTGACCTCGCGGGGGCTCTTTTTTCCCCGTTGGCTTCCAGTGGTTTTAAGAAGTGTGATCGGTGCAAGAAACTAATGTCTCTCACCGACACACACGACTGCTGCCTTCGGTGCCTCGGTCCTGATCATAATCCTAAGATCTGTGGACCGTGTGAGAAAATGTCCACTAAGGCACTGCGAAGTCAGCACCAAAAGGAAAGGCTTTTCTCTGATTCGGCCTCTGGCCGGGCCCGGACCTCGTCTGAGGCCTCGCCGACTTGGGAGTCTGACCCCGAGCATCGTCGGGGTTCCTCAGACGGGGGGTCCCCCGAGCAGGAGCGAAAGAGGAAGAAGCGGCTCGCGAGGGTGGCGTTGGAGGAGGTCCCTGGCTCCTCGAGGGCTAGGTCTCGGACACCCGACCGCCATCCCGGGCCCGTGGAACAGGAGAAGCCGTCAAAAGTACCTCGTGTCGAGCCGGAATCAGCTGGACACATAAGTCCTGTTGTCCTCGAGGACTCTCCTCCCAGGGAGCCGACGTCGGGCCCGGCGCCGCCGGGGCCCGAGTCGGTGGCTGCTGAGTCTCCTGAGCTGGGTCTCAGGCTGACAGCCTTGGAGTGCAGACTGTCTGCCTTCATGGATCAGCAGCGGGTGCTGATGGCCAGCTTTGCTGGCGCATCTGCCCCGACCACCGGGACATCGACGTCGAAGTCGACCCCGGAGACCGAGCCGATGCTCGAGACCATGAAGGCTCGAGGTCGTCCTCGGTCACGTTCACCCTCAACCTCCCGGTCGGGACCGAGGGCGTCGACGCCGGTGCCTTCGGCGTCGGGGCGGGTGCTGCCGTGCCCCGCGCGGTCGGAGCCCAACTCCTCTTCGGACGAGTCCGCCTGGGAGACGGAGGACGAGGAGTCCCCCGATACATTCAAGACTCGGTGCGTCCCGTCGGACTCACCGCAGTCTGAGCTCCGGAGTAGATACCCTCCGGAGGATACCCGGTTCTCGGAGTTTGTTCGAGATATGGCCTCTGCTTTGGCGATCCCGGCGGACCCCGAGGAGAAGCCTCAAGCCGAAGAGCTTGAGGCCCTCCAGTATGACTCTCCTCTGAAGGAGGCCTTTACTGTGCCGGTTCCTCCGATGCTAGAACGGCTCCTCTTCCGGATGTGGGAGGCACCGGCCTCGGCGCTGGTTCTAAGCAAGCGGGTCGATTCCATTTATCGACTCCGTAAGAGCCCTGGTTTTCAAAAGGCGCAGCTACCGCACCATGCAAATTCCATAGTGTTGGAATCGGCCATGCATCGTCTGAAAAGCCAGAAGATACACTCCGCGGTGCCCCCCGGCCGGGAGGCCCCGGAACCTGGATGCGTTTGGTAGAAAGTGCTTCCAGGGCTCAATGCTTGCTTGCCATGTCCAGTTTTACCAGCTGTACATGGGCATGTACTTGCGGGACCTGGCAAAGGAGCTTGCCGGGTTCTCTGCTGGTCTCTCCGGGGAAGTTCAAGTCCTTGTCTTCGGGGATCCGGGAATGCTCTAAGTTCATGTCCCGAGCAGCCTACGATGGCTTCGAGGCCTCGGCCCGTGTTGCGGCAGCCGGCATCGTGGCTCGACGCCAGGCATGGCTGCAGTCATCTGACCTCGAGCCATGGGTACAAGACAAGTTGGTCGATGTCCCTTGCCGAGGTGAGAACCTTTGTGGCAAGCCCATGGCCGAGAAGGCTGCTGAGCTCGAAACTGAGCACCTCACAAGGACAAGGCCGTCTAGAAAGACTTCTGCCCCTTCACATAAGAAGGGCGGCTCAGGTAAGAAGTCCTTTTACCCGAGGAAGGCGACTGCCTACAAACAGTTCCCACCTTACCAGGCCTCCCCTGCTCCCCCACAGGGTCAGCAGGCCAAGGGGAAGGGACATGGGCCCCGTAGGCAGAAGGCCCCCAAGCCTCCGGCTCCTGCTCCCACTCAGCAGGGTGGGGGTTTTTGACTCCCAAGGCATAGCCTCTCCGTCTGTGCTGTCCCATCCCTGTACAGGAGGTCGACTAGCCCTGTTTGCCCACCGGTGATCACCCATTACAGGAGACAATTGGGTCTTAAGCATAGCCCACAAGGGCTACATGCTTCATTTTCACCAGTTGCCTCCTCCCTACTTTCCAGGAGAGCCTCCAAGGCCTCCTCTCCATACAGCCCTCCTCCTGCAGGAGCTTCAGGGTCTGTTGCGAGACAAGGCGGTGGAGCCTGTGCCTCCCCACCTACAAGGTCACGGTTTCTACTCCAGGTACTTCCTAGTACCAAAGAGAACAGAGGACCTCAGGCCTATTCTCGACCTCAGAAATCTCAACAAGTTCTTAGAGAAGGAGAAGTTCAAGATGCTTACTCTTGGAACACTTCTGCCCTACCTCCAGCAGGGAGATTGGCTATGCTCTTTAGATCTAAAGGATGCGTACACTCACATCCTCATTCATCCAGACCACAGAAAGTACCTCAGGTTCATTGCAGGAGGAAACCATTATCAGTACAGAGTGCTGCCATTTGGCCTCACCTCCGCTCCCAGGGTCTTTACCAAATGCCTGGCAGTGGTGGCGGCCTACTTAAGGAATCAGAGTATCTTTGTCTTCCCCTATCTGGACGACTGGCTCATCAGGGGTCAGACGTGCCAGGAGGCCAGGCAAGCCACCCTCCGAAAGATTTCTCTACTCCAACACCTGGGGTTTGTCATAAACTTCGCAAAGTCCACTTTGCTCCGCTCCCAAAACTTGGAGTTCATGGGGCAAGGCTAGACTATCGGCAGGCAAAGGCCTTCTTGCTGGAGGACAGAGCCCAAAGACTGATAACCTTGGCAAACCAGTTTCTCAGCAGGTCAATGGTCTCCGCCAGGCTCTGCCTGAGGCTTCTTGGCCACATGGCTTCGACAATACATGTGACTCCCAATATCAGGCTTCATATGAGGCCTGCGCAATGGTGCCTCAGAACTCAGTGGTCACAGGCCACAGGGAGCCTCAGCGACAGAGTAAGGGTGTCCAGACCATTCCTGCACTCCCTACATTGGTGGCTGCATCCCCCCAACTTACTGAAAGGGATGCCTTTTCAGCCACCTGGGTTCACACTGGTGTTGACCACCGATGCCTCCCTGCAGGGCTGGGGAGCACACTGTCTGGGCAAGTGCACCCAGGGCCCGTGGTCTCCCTGAGAGGCCACGCAGCAAATCAGTCTACTGTAACTGCGGGCTATTCGCTTAGCCCTCAAGACTTTCTCTCAAACCCTGGCCCACCAGTCTGTCTTAGTACAGACAGACAATCAGGTAGCCATGTTTTATGTGAACAAACAGGGTGGCACTGGGTCCAGGCTCCTTTGTCAGGAGGCGCAGGACCTTTGCTTGTTTGCGCTCAGGCGCAACATGTTTCTCAAGGCGGTTTATCTTCCTGGCCAGGAAAATTACCTGGCAGACAGGTTGAGCAGGGTTCTGCAGCCCCACGAATGGCAACTCCATCCCTTGGTGGTTCAGAAGATTTTCCTGAGATGGGGACTTTCATCCATAGATCTATTTACCAGTCCCCTGAACAGACAGCTGCCCAGGTTCTGCTCCAGACAACCGCATCCTCTGTGGCTAGCAGCAGATGCTTTTCTGATTTCATGGTCTCAGGGCCTCCTGTATGCGTTTCCTCCCATGCCTCTGGTGGCCCGAACCCTATTCAAGATTCTACAGGACAAGGCCACGGTCCTTCTGGTAGCCCCCAGGTGGCCGAGGCAGCCATGGTTCCCACTTCTGCTTCAACTGGCAGTGGACACTCCACTACCTTTGGGGTGCAGCCCGACCTTCTCTCTCAGGACCAGGGGTCTCTTCTGCATCCCAATCTCAATTCTCTCTATTTGATGGCCTGGCAGCTGCAAGGGTAGTTTTGGCTCCCTGGGGCCTCCCTTAGGAAGTTGAGGAGGTTGTCCTGGCCTCTAGGAAGCAGTCCACTAGAAAAACCTATGCCCTGAAATGGAAGAGGTTTTCTGTGTGGTGTCAGCTGCGTACAGAAGATCCTTTCTCCTGTGCTGTACCAGTGGTGCTTCAGTATCTGCTGCACTTATCCAGTCAGGGCCTTAAGTCCAATTCTGTTCGGGTCCACCTCTCAGCTCTAGCAGCTCACCACTCACTGGTGGAAGGACATTCTCTGTCGGTTCACCCCTTGGTGTCCCGGTTTCTCCGAGGTTTGCTCTTGCTCAAGCCTCCTGTCCGTCCTCCAGCCCCTGAGTGGGAGTTGAATGTGGTCTTGCAGCAACTGACTCGCCCACCTTTTGAGCCGATGGCTACTTGTCCTCTCCACTTTCTATCCTGGAAGACACTCTTCTTGGTAGACTAACCTCGGCCCGGCGAGTAAGTGAGCTTCAGGCCCTGGTCTGTGACAAGCCTTATACTCACTTCTATAGGAACAGGGTAGTCCTTAGGACTCATTCAAAGTTTTTTCCAAAGGTTGTCTCCTCTTTCCACCTCAACCAGGAGGTGGTTCTTCCAACATTCTTCCCTAGGCCTCATGCAAGCCAAGCTGAAGCAGTCCTGCATACCCTGGACTGTAGGAGGGGCCTTATCCTTCTACCTTGATCGTACGCAGGGGCATAGAAGGGCTACTCAGCTCTTCATATCTTTTGACCCTAATAATTTGGGGTTAGCTGTGTCCAAGCGTACCTTGTCCATTTGGGTGGCTGACTGTATCACCTGGGCTTACAAGGCGGCTGACCTTCCCTTGCAGGGTCGGGTCACGGCCCATCGTGTCAGGGCAATGGCTGCCTCAGTAGCTCATCTCCGCTCTGTACCATTGGCAGACATCTGCAGGGCTGCAACTTGGTCCTCAAGCCAGACTTTTGTGGCCCATTACTGCCTGGAGAGGGAGTCCCGTAGGGATAGTGCCTTTGGCCAGGCAGTATTCCGGAATCTCTTTGAGGTTTAGGCAACTCCTGCCCTCCAGCCCTCCGTTGGGCTACCAGTGGAGGTTCTTTCAGTGAAAAGCCTTTCTTTGATGCTGGGACTAGAGGGAGTTCTCTTGTTCAGCCTGGGTTCCCTGGTAGCCCAGAGCTAGGGAGTCACCCATATGTGAGGACTGACTTCCTGCTTGGTCCTGGAGAAAGAGTAGTTACTCACCTGTAACAGGTGTTCTCCAGGAGCAGCAGGAATCAGTCCTCACAACCCTCCCTCCTCCCCTGGGAGTTGCAGTTGTACATAGTTCGCTTTACATTTTTGTGTGCTGTTTTTTTAGCTATGTCATTTGACTGAGCAAGATGGCACCTTTAGGCAGGAAGGGGACCGCGCATGCGTGCAGTATTCCCAAAGGCTTTCATAGAAAGCTGGGGAAATGCTCCGCAGGGGCTCCATCGGCGTCAATGTCACCCATTTGTGAGGACTGATTCCTGCTGCTCCTGTAGAACACCTGTTACAGTTGAGTAACTACTCTTTCTGTAAACGTTTTCCTATTGCGGTCTTCGCGCCCTTTCTTTCCTCAGTTGTTGGCTGCAAAGGTCTTCGACCTAGTGGGGGCCCTTTTTGCCCCAATGGCTACCGGTTTTAAGAAATGGGACAGATGCTCCAAACACGTCACTCGCGGACACCCTTGACTGCTGTCTTCGGTGTCTTGTGGCCGACCATGACCTGGAGCTCTTCTCTTTGCAAGAACATGTCCCCCAAAGCCCTGCTAAGTTGTAAGCAGAAGTCCGATGACATTTTCTGGAAGGTGGCCCCGGAATCCCCGGTGGCACACTCCATCGTCCCTCCGCTGATGGGATACCCCACTTCGACCCTGCACTCTTGGCGGCACTCCGACCAGGGGTACCCCGAAGTGGAGGGGCGTAAAGATGACCTTGAAGTCTCTGTCGGGGGCTCCTGACAAGCGCGAGCATGCCCATGCTCGGTCGCTCAGCCCCCCCACCCCCTTCAGCATTCCTAAGAGTCTGACAAGGAGCGTCCTCGAAAGGTATTTCGTACAGATACGGAGGCCTCTGGCGATGGTGCCCGGTCTCCTGAGGGTCATCCCAGTGAGGTCCCCCCCTCTCCTCCATGCCAGACCTGGTAACCCCGGTGTCGGTGTCGCAGGAACCCATGTCTGCATGGGAGTCCCGTATGCTGACACTAGTGTGCAGCATTTTCTACCGCCTTAGCTGCCTAGCAGGCGCTCATGCCCAGCACGGCTGGCCCGTGCCTCGAGACAGACATCGAAACCTGTCCTGGAAACCCTCAAGAGCCGTGGGCCTCGTGAGTGTCCTCGGCATCTGTCTCACTCGCTTTCCCGATCCTCGGGAGCGAGATCCTCCAAGGCCTCTGGCTCCAAGCGGGCCTCGGCCTCTGGACGGTGCGACCAGCCCGAGTCAGACTCTTCCTCGGACCTCTCAGGCTGGGAGGCGGACGGGGATACTTCCCCAGAGACCCGTGCTCACAGGGACCTCCCTTTGGACCCGTCTCCACCCGCCTCTGAGGCATTCGCCGCCTGAGGACACATTATTCCTGGTGTTCGTGCGGGACATGGCACGGACCCTCAGCCTGGCTATGCTGAAGAGCTCGATATTCTACTACAGTATGAGTCCCTGCCTTGGGAGTCCCTTACTGTTCCTGTTCCTCCCATTTTGTCAAGACTGCTCCTCTGCATGTGGGAGACACCTGCTTCGGTCCCCATTGTGAGCAAGCGCCTCGATGCCATGTACAGTGTCCAACTCGGCCTGGGGTTCCGGAAGACCCAGATTCCACACACCTCCATGGTAGTAGAGTTGGCGATGTGGAAGCAAAAGAGCCCAAAGTCACTCTCTTCGGTCCCTCCAGGCAGGGAGTAGAGAGCCCTCGATGCCCTTGGGCGTAAAGCCTATCAGGGGTCCTTCTTCACATGCCGCATCCAGGTATACCAATTGTATATGGGCATGTTCCTGTGTGACCTCGCCAAGGAGCTCAGTGGGTTCTTTGCAGGCCTCAGGGGTGAACCCCTTCTCAGGTTCTAAACCCTCCTGAGATCAGTCGCGGAATGCTCGAAGTACCTCCCCTGCGCAGCATATGACAGGTTTGAGTCCTCTGAGTGGCAGCAGCCGGCATTGGGGCCTGACGCCAGGCATGGCTCCAGTCCTCAGACCTGGAGCAGTGGGTCCAGGAGAAGCTCCTGGACATCCCCTGCCTCGGCAAGCAACTGTTTGGTAAACCTATGGAGGATAAGGCCTCTGAGATAGAAACTGAGTTCGTGACTCGAATTAGTCTTTCGCATAAGATCTCCTCCCTGGGGACTTCCGGTGACGTCACGGAGCTGATGGCTGGCATGTAGCTTAGCTCCGTCCGATTCCCGCAGCATTTTGTGAAATATAAAGTATTCCCCTTTATAATACCATGGAGGAGAGACTGGCACCCCCCCTTTAGCCATGTCAGTACAGAAGAAATTGGAAGGCTTTCAATCCATGTACGCGCGGAGAGAGTTGGCAGAGGCGGAATCGGGCGGCCTGGAGGAGGCAGGAGAGCAGGTGAGCTCGGAGGAAGAGGAGGGTCCGATTGTGAGTCAGAAGGAAGGATCGAATATGAGAGCATGGTTGCAGGTGTTCAAATCGGAAATGCATGCGGAGCTGAAGGAGATGCAAATAGACTTGAAAAATTCTGCTTACCATTCAGAAAGACTTGAGCTGTCTAGGACAACGAGTAGAGGACTTGGAAGGGCACATGGAGCTGCAGGAGGGGGAGCTGAGGGAAATGGCGGTGGAACAGTGCCAAATAAAAGCCCAGCAGTAGGAAATGAGAGAGAAGCTTGAAGAGACTGAGGATCGAGCTAGGCGGAGTAACTTCCAAATCAGAGGGTTGCCAGAGACAGAGGCCAACAAGGACTGTGTGAAGGTAGTGAAGCGCTTAGGCGTGCATATATTGAGGCTGGCAAAGGAGGAGGAGGAAGGCCGGGCTGCAGTAGTGGGGGTGGAAAGAGCGCATCGAAGCCTGGGTCCCCAAAGAGAAACAAGCACGAGATATTATCGTGTGCTTGAGCAGTTATCCCATGAAGGACAAAATATTGAATGCAGCCAGGAAATATGGGCGGATTGCCTGGGAAGGCAGTGAAGTCAAAATATTTAATGACCTCTCCCAGGGGCACATTGGAAAGGCGAGGAACCTGAAGGAGGTCACATCCTACTTAAGAGGGAGAGCACTGAGATATAGATGGATGTTTCCCTTTGGATTGCTGATGACAGTGAATGAGGTATCATGGAAAGTGAAACTAGCAGATGAAGCATGGGATGTGCTACAAGAACTGGGATGTGAACATCTACCAAGGTCCTCGGTGGGAGATCGGAGCCAGCATACAACGGAAGCTGGTGACAAGGCACAAGCTACGTCCCACTGGCAGCAGGTGGACAAGAAGGGAAAGAGACTAAAGACTGTCTCAAGGCAAAAAGATGCCGCAGACTGAAGAAGAAACTTGAGTGCCGAAAAGAGAGCGAAGGAGTGGAGGTGACCAGATGGCATAGGACGGTAGAGCCCGTATGGACACTGGACTTATAGGGCACAAAGGGGGAGAGTTAATATGTGAGGTGGGAGGGGGATAGAGGTGTCAAAAGAGGGGGGGGGGAATGTATATGGCTTAGGAAAGAGGGGTGGAGGGTGGGAGTTCAGAGATGTATGGTACTTGTTGGGCTGATTGAGGCGAAGGGGGCAGTTATTGGGATAGGACAGGTCACGTACGGAAGGACAGTTGGGAGGGTGGATGGGTGAGGGGGGGAAGGAGGGGGAGGGAGGAGGTGGGAGGGGGAAGGGAAGGGACACGTTACAGCGGAGGGCGGAGGGGGGCGGAGAAAGGGAAAGGGGGGATATGCTGCGGATAGGATCAATAAATGTTAAGGGATTGAACTCACCCGAGAAATGGAGCTTGGTTATATAGGGAGGCACAGAAGAAACAGTGGGATGTTGTGCTAATACAAGAAACACACCTGAGGGGGAAGGACACGGGGCGGATGAAGAATAGGAGATACCCAGACCAATTTTATTCATGCAGTAGGGATGGGACGAAGAAACGAGGGGTGGCAGTCCTGGTGCAGGAGGGATCTGGGATATTTATTTATTTATTTATTTAACATCTCTTATATACCGCACTATTGTCATCAGCGCGGTTTACATGAAACTAAACATATACATACAGAGTAACTGTAGTGCATTTACAAGTAACGGATTTAGAAACTTGGGATTACAGGTAAACTATATCAACTATATAAATACAATAAACTATACACATTATTCACAGTTGAAATTATCTTGGTCTGGATATGGGATACAAGTGAAAGGAAGCTTTAGGGACTTAGAGGGGAGAATGGTCGGGATAAATGGGTAAATGGGAACAGAGGAGGTTGTGATCGTGTCAGTGTATGGGCCAAATGGGAATCGGGTTACTTTTTGGAAGGAGATGCAGCAGTTATTGGAAGGGGAAGTGCAAGGGCGGCTCATTGTTGGGGGGGATTTTAATGTAGTATTAAATCCAGAGGTAGACAAGGGTGGTATAGAAGGGGGGGCAAAGAATAGAAGAGGATTAAAACAACTGATGAGGCAGTACCAATTAGTGGACTCCTGGAGAGTGTTGCATCCCAAGAGGAGGGAATATTCTTTCTATTCCGTACCGCACAATAGCTGGAGCAGGATTGATATGATCTTAGTGGACAAGGAGTGGATGCTAGAGGTAACGGAGGGGAGCATAGAGCTGATAGGGTGGACAGATTATGGGGCAGTGGAAGTGGGAATTAGAGGGAGGAGGCAAGAGGGAACTAAATTCTGGTGATTGAACGAATGTTTACTCAGGAGCAAGGAAGTGGTGGAGGATATACGAAGGGCCATAAAGGAATATCTCCTCTAATGATAATGGGGAGGTGGTGGAGGTGACTTTGTGGGAGGGGTTGAAGGCCTTTATTAGGGGGCGGTTTATCATGTGGGGGGCACAAAGGAAGAAAGCTAAACAGAAAGAGGTGGAGCTAGATAAACTACTTGGAGGCGGTGTGGAAGCTGCAGAGGATGGGGGGCGAAGGGGGAAAGAAGTGAGGTGGAAAGGTTGAGGGGGGAGTTGCATGGTGGAGTAAATAGCATTGGCAATGAGACAAGTTAAGCAGGTGTATTATGAGTTTGGCAATAAATCGGGTAGATAGCGCTTATGCTGAAGCAGCGAAAGGTGGCCTCCACGATATATCAGATAAAGGGGGCTAATGGGGCAGTATGTAGGGAGGAGAAGGAGATTAGAGAGAGATTTAAGCAGTTCTATCAGGATTTGTATAGGATGGAGGGAGGGATAGAGGAGGAGCAGATCCAAAGATATTTGGAGAAGGTAGAATTATTAATGCTCCCAGAGGCGGCTAGAGAGGGATTGGAGCTTAGGATTTCAGGGGAGGAAGTAGGGAGGGCGGTAAAAGGGTTGGTGGGAGGCAAGGCACCGGGATTAGATGGGCTGCCGGGAAGTTTCTATAAGATCTTTTTGGGAGAGATAGGGGGAATACTAGGAAGAGTTTTCAATGGTGTGCTGGAGGAGGGAGGAGAACTGTCACCAGCAATGTTAACAGCAGGAATTACCATAATACAGAAGCTAGGGAAAGATCCTATGAACTGTAGTTCGTATCGTCCAATATCTCCTCTTAATGTTGATGTTAAGATCTTGGCGAAGATATTGGCGGGGAGGTTAGCTCCATGGTTGCCGGGAATAATAAAAGAAGATCAAGCCGGGTTTATTATGGGGCGGCAGGCAGCTGACAATGTTAAGAGGGCAGTAGGGGTGGTGTGGAAGGCGGGGCAGGGAAAGGACAACTTCCTATTGATGTCAATTGATGCGAAGAAGGTATTTGATAGGGTACATTGGGAATTTTTAATGAGGGTTTTGCAGAAGGTGAGATGTGGACCAAATTTTGAAAAATGGATAAGGGGATTATATGTGGGCCCACGAGCCAGGGTTAAAATTAATGGGCGTTACTCAGGGGATTTTGGATTAGGACGAGGGACCAGGCAGGGGTGCCCGATGTCCCCTTTGTTGTTTGCTATGGTGGTGGAGCCGTTAGCGGTAAGGATCAGGGCGAATGATAAGATACATAGGTTGGATAGGGGAGGGACTAGCCATAAGATATCATTATATGCTGATGATATTTTACTGTATATCAGTAAGCCACAGCAGACACTACCGGAGGTAATGGGAGAGATGGAAAGATTTGGGGAAGTATCGGGCTTTAAAATGAATATGGATAAGACGGAAGTGTTAAAGGTGAGGGGGAGTAAGGAGATGGAAGCGCAATTGAGAAGGGAAATCCCTTTAAGATGGGTATGGAAATCTTTGAGTTATTTGGGGGTCCAGATCCCTGCGAGATATGAGGATCTGTATATGGTAAATTACCCAAGACTATTAGGTGACATAAGGATTTAGAAGGGTGGATGAGAGATGAAATCTCTTGGCTAGGAAGGATAGCGGGGGTTAAAATGAATATTTTACTGAGGATTCTGTATCTATTCCAGGCCTTACCGGTAGGAGTACCTGAGAAGGTGCTGAGGGTGCTGCAAAGAAAGGTCTTTCAATATATTTGGAAAAAGAAGCCACCAAGGATTGCGAGGGAGGTCATGTATGCACCTAAGGAGGAGGGGGGGGGGCTAGGAGTTCCAAATTTGGAGGAGGATTATAGGGCGGTGCAAGTAAGGCATGTGATGGATTGGAGGGCTAGAAAAGGGTTGAAACCTGGGGCGCAATTAGAAAGAACACGGGTTAAGGGAGGAAGGTTAGATGCCTGGTTGTGGGCGATGAGGGTAGAGCGGAAGGAAATGGGGTTGGGTACGCCAGCTGAAAGGCATGTGGTGGGGGTGTGGGATAAGGTAAGGGCTCAGGATATTAAAGAATGCGGGAGAGGGTTTTCGCTGATGACACCATGGAGAGGGTGGAGATCCTTCCAACCGGGGTGAGAAGGGGTGAATGGAGTCGTAAGGGGTTTGAATGTTTTTATCAGTTGGTGGAAGAGGGAGGGGTGCGGGATTTTGAGGGAGTATGGGTTGGAGGACAAGGATAGGTTTGCATATTTGCAGGCGGGTTCCTTCCTTAAGGGGTTATTGGGGAAATAGGGGATGGAAAGAGATGTGTCCGTAGTGGAGGCGGTGTGGTATGGGAAGGAGGGTTCAAAAGAGTTGATTACCGCATTATATAAAGGTGTGAGGGGACAGCAGGGGGGGAAATTTAGGTATATGGTAGAGTGGGAGGGGGATCTGGGAAAGAATTTGACTTCCGCAGAATGGAGGAGGGTGTGGGATCAGGTGAAACAGGCTCCAGGCTCGAGTAGTATACCGGAAAACTGCTATAAAGTTTTGTTTAGATGGTATTATACCCCGGAGAGATTGCATAAGATGTATACTGGGGTTAGTCTATTATGTTGGAGAGAATGTGGGGAGGTGGGGTCCTTCTGGCATATTTGGTGAGGATGCACAAAGATTCAGGCATATTGGGGTAGGATCCAACAGTGGATTCAACGGAACTTAAAGGTGAAGGTAGACATGACACGGAGTATATGGTTATCATCGTGGTGGGGGGACGGACAACGGGGGCGGGGGGGCAGATGGTGATAGCTTGTTTATGTGCAGCTCGATGTGAGCTAGCTGCAGCCTGGAAACAGAAGGAGGCACCTGCTATAGAGCAGTATGAGAGAAGATTACGGTATATTGTTATGGAAAGGTTAACAGCGGCCAGGAGGCAGAGGGGAGGGGAAGTTTGAACTGGATTGGGGGGGGGGGGAATTATGGCGTGTTCTAGGGGAAGGGAGGGGGGTTGGGGGTATGAGGTGAAAATGGGAAAGAATAGGTGGGGATTTGGAGGGGGAGTTCCTGAGCGGTCCTCCAGTTTAGTCCTCCACATCCGGGTAGTGCACCTCCTCCTGCAACCTGGAGACTGGACCAATCAAAATCTTCCTCTGGTTGTAGGTATTCTGACGGAGCTCCCATCAGCCCCCAGTGTGTCCAGTCTCCTTGCAGCTGGAGGACGTGTGTGCCTGGTGTGGCGCACTTAGGGACGCTTGGAAGCAATACTAGGGAGTTTTTTGTTAGGATTTTTCTTTTCCCCTTATCTCCTATACTTTAATTATTTTTTTTTAGGTAGCTGTCTCTTTAATTCCTTCTGCACAGGCAAACAGCAGGGCAGAGCAGGACCCGGGCTATACTGACCTTTTCCCTCTCAGGCAGGGGTTGGTTGCAGTCGGGGGTTTTGATCTCTCCTCCTGGACTGTACGGAGGGGAGATCTGCCTTTAGCCAGCACTCTGTTCCTCCCGGGCAGTCTGCATTCTTCTGCTGCTTCTCTCCTTCCGATCCAGCGTGCTCCCACTCTAGGTTCGGGCGGTGAGCCGTCTGCCGGCGATCTGTGGACACTGTGGTGAGTGTTTCCTTCGGGGGACCTTTCTTTTTCCTTCAGGGGCTTTGACTTATTTATTTATTGTTTTCCTCGGGCTCTTTTCGCGCCGTTTTTGTCACCGACGAAAATGTGCCGGCGGCCATTTTCTGAGTCTGTTTTCTTTTCCCGCGCATTTTCCCTTGCGTTTTTCAACGTTTTTTGCATAGCGTTTTTGTTTGAGACTATCCCCCCATCCCTCCTATTTCTTTAAAAAAAAAAAAAAAAATTATTTATTTATTTAATTCACTTGCTGATCCTCAGGTGTCACTGCTCTCTAAAGTGCCTATTTTGGCTGTATGGCTTCGCGACCGCAGTGTGTGATCTGTGGATCGCGTAGGGGGGCTGTAGAGGAGTCTGGTATTTGTAGGGGCTGCGCTTCAGTGTCCTCAGATTTAGAGATTCAAATGGAACATAAGGAACTTTCTGACTCAGACAGTCCGCATGTCCCTGCGGACCGCGCTCCTTCTCCGGGGTCTCTTCCCTCTCTTTCTGCGGTCCCTCCTAAGGGGCAAGTCAATCCACTCCCGCTTGAGGCTGCCGAATCTACATTCACAGATTTTTCTCCGGATTTTGTGCTACTTATGCACCAAGCTTTCCGCTTGGGACACTCAGGCAAGTTGCCTGAGGCCTGGCCGTCGCTCCTACCTTCTTTTAAAGGTAAGGAGCCCCGGCAACCACTTCCGCCTTCCACCAAGCGGTTGCGGTCTTTGGATCTCGAACACGATGATTTGAGTTGGCAGGATCCCGATGCAGAGATGGATCAGGAAGCGGGAGTGGACGACCTAGAGGACGGTGAGATCCCCGAGCCGGAGGACCAAGCCCGCATAGTTCGGGTGTTTCGTAAGGAAGAGTTAGTGCCCTTAATTACGGAATCTCTTCATACGCTTAATCTGTCGGCCCCTCGTCCAGTGGACGAGGACGGCTTGGAGGATCCTCTCATTCAGGCGGTGCGTGACTCCCAAGTGGTGTTTCCGCTTCGAGTGGTGGAACAAATGATTCAGTCCGAATGGGATCAACCTGCGTCCAGGTTGAAGGGTATTCGAACTATGAACCATCTGTACCCCCTAGCGGACAAGGACAAGGAGAAATTTCGATCTCCACGGGTTGATGCCGCTGTTTCGGCAGTCACCAAGAAAACCACTATCCCTGTTGAGGGCAGTGCTGCTCTGAAAGACGCGCAGGACAAGAAGGTGGATGGTTTGTTGAAGCAGGCGTTCGAGACCAATGCCTTATCCTTACAGGCCTCTATTTGTGGTGCTTGGGTGGCTAGGGCTTGCCTGTGTTGGGCGCAGCACCTGCAGCAGCTTGCTGGCTTGGACCAGCAGGGGTTGCTGGAAGTTACTCGCTTGGAGTCGGGTTCGGCGTATTTGGCGGATGTACATTATGATCTCATCCGCACTCTCGCGAATAGTATGGCTTCCTTGGTGGCGGCGCGTAGATCTATTTGGCTGCGGAATTGGGCGGCCGACGGATCTTCTAAATCTCGTCTCAGTAAACTCCCCTTTAAGGGTAAACTCTTGTTCGGGGACGATTTGGATAAGTTGGTTAAAGATCTCGGCGAGTCTAAGGGTGGTAGGCTGCCGGAAGATCGGCCTAAGGTGTCTAAAGGTTTACCGGCCGTGCGCGGTCAGTTTCGGGATTTTCGGAGGTTTCGTTCCTCCCGTCTGTGGAGTTCTCAACGAGGTCGAGTTGGCTCCCGTTCCCAGGGTTTCAGAGGTTTTCGGGGGGCAGGACGTGGATTTTCGGCAGCGTCCTCCTCCTCCGCCTCATCTTTTACTCGAAAGCAGCAATGAAGTGAGGCGGGCTCCGGAGGGATGCCTAGTCATCGGGGGTCGTCTCCGCGATTTTCTTCCTTCCTGGGCCCAAATAACCTCAGATCAGTGGGTGCTCGAAATCATCCGCGACGGTTATGCTCTGGAGTTCGCTTCTCCGATTCCAGATTCGTTTGTCCTGTCTCCCAGCAAAGGCGAGCAGAAATCGCGCGACCTTCGTTGGACGCTGCACCGTCTCCTGGCGCTGGGGGCGGTGGTTCTCGTACCGCCTTCAGAGCACGGCGTCGGTCGCTACTCCATTTATTTTGTGGTCCCCAAAAAGGACGATTCTCTCCGTCCGATTCTGGATCTCAAGGGCGTCAATCGTTTTCTGCGGGTTCCGCACTTCCGGATGGAGACCTTACGCTCCGTCATAGTGGCGGTGCGTCGCGGGGAATTTCTCACGTCTCTCAATCTCTCCGAGGCCTATTTGCACATTCCCATCCAGGAAGCTCATCAAAAATTCTTGCGTTTCGCCTTCCCTTGGGGTCACTACCAGTTTCGGGCCCTGCCCTTCGGTCTTGCTACCGCTCCTCGCACCTTCACGAAAGTCATGGTGGTGGTCGCGGCGGCCTTGCGACGGGACGGGATCCTCGTCCACCCTTATCTCGACGACTGGTTGATTCGGGCGAAATCCCTCAGAGAGTGTGACGGTTAAGGACAGGGTGGTAGCCTTGCTACGGACCATCGGATGGGTGGTCAACGAGAAGAAGAGCCATCTAGTGCCCACTCAGTCCCTCGAATACCTCGGTGTTCATTTCTGCATGGCACAAGGCGTGGTCTGTTTACCGGAACGCCGTGTTCAAGCCTTGCGCAGCCTCGTGCCCTCCTTCCTAAAGATCCCTTCGCCGTCCGCCTGGTGGTATCTCCGGCTGTTAGGTACTATGGCAGCGACGCTGGAGGTGGTTCCTTGGGCGCGTTTTCACATGCGCCCGCTTCAGAGCGCCCTGTTACGTCGTTGGTCGAATCAGTTACACTCGTTGAACAAGAGGTTACCTTGCCCGTTGTCCGTGCGACGGTCCCTTCGGTGGTGGCTGTGCTTGAAGAACCTGCGGTTGGGAATGCCGTTGGAACAGCCTCCCTGGGTTCCGCTCTTGACGGATGCCAGCCTATTGGGCTGGGGGGCGCATTGCGAGGGCCGCTTTGCGCAGGGGACGTGGTCTCCCCTCGAGGCATCATGGTCGATCAACCGCTTAGAGCTGCGCGCGGTGAGACTGGCGCTGTTAGCGTTCGAGACGCTGCTACAGGGGCGTGCTGTACGAGTTCTGTCGGACAACTCAGCGACGGTGGCTTACATCAACCGCCAGGGCGGCACCGGCAGTGTGGCCATGGAGACAGAGGCAGCGGCTCTGTTCGCCTGGGTTCAATCTCGGCTGCCGGCGCTGTCGGCGGCGCATATAGCAGGAAGGTTTAGGTTTATTAAAAACTTGTTATACCACTCAATACCATAGGCGTCTGAGCGGTTTACAATATATAAAAAACAAGCAAGTTGATTAAAACAAGCATTGGCTGTGGAAAAAGAAAAGGAACGCCATCAAATTAAGGAAAAGTAGGGGAAAAGGAAAGAGGAGATAAGAACAGAAATGAAATGAACTAAAAATAATAAATACAAGTGCACAGACAGGGAAGGAGGGGGAGGAAAGACATACAAATTCTGTGAAAAGGTGAGGTGGTGGGAAGGGGGAGGGAGTGGGCTAGGGGGGAGGGTCGAACGCAAGGCGGAAGAGATGGGTTTTGAGGTGGGCTTTGAAAATTTGATATGAGCTTTCTGCACGGAGGGGAGGGGGGAGTGAATTCCAGAGGCTGGGGACCAGGAAATAGAAGGCAGAGGAGCGGGTTTGTTCTAAATGAGCATGTGAAGGGGAGGGAAGGACCATGCGATTCATATGCATGGAACGGAGGAGACGGTGGGGGATATGAAATTGTATCTGGTTTGCTAGATAGAGGGGAGTGCCAGTGTAAATTGTTCGATGTGCAAGAATTAGAAGTTTAAACCGAATGCGGAAAGAAATAGGTAACCAGTGATGTTGATAGAGAAGGGGTGTAACATGATCAAACCGAGAGGCATGGGACAACAGACGGATAGCAGCGTTTTGAACGCGTTGGAGACGAGACAGTTGGGACTTGGGTAAACCAGCAAAGGAGACATTACAATAATCAAGACGGGACAACACAAGGGTAAGCAGAAGGGTGGTCAGAGCAGGAGTAGAAAGGAAGGGACGAACTGCTCTAAGCTGGCGAAGAGAAAAGAAGGAACGTTGAACAACTGAGGAAATGTGATCTTTGAAAGTAAGGGCAGAGTCAAGGACAACACCTAAGTATCGGAGTGAAGAAACCAGGGGGATAGACTGGGAGGAGAGAGAGGGGGCACAGGTGGGAGAAGGACTGCCAAAGGTGAACCAGATTGCGAAGGATTTTGCCGGGTTTACTTGTAGAAAGTTGGAGGAGAACCAAGACATCACAGCAGTGAGACAGTGGTTGATAGGGGAGATATCAGGGGAAAGAGGATCTGTGTGGTGGAGAAGAATAATGTCGTCTGCATAATAATATGCAGAGATGCTAAACTGTTGGACCAGAAGGGCTAGGGGGGCTAGGAAAATATTGAAGAGAAGTGGGGCGAGAACAGACCCTTGGGGAACACCACCGGACCGGGGGGGGGGGGCAGAAGAAGAAGATGCAGAAACAACAGAGAAAGAGCGACAGGATAGAAACGAATGAAACCATCGGAGAACCACACCCGAAAGACCAGCTTCTTGAAGACGGAAGAGGAGAGTGTGATGATCCACCAAGTCGAAAGCCGCAGATAAGTCGAGAGAAACAGCCAGAGTGACGAGACCGCGATCGTGAGCGATGTGAAGATCGTTGAGAAGAGAAAGAAGAACAGATTCGGTGCTGTGGCCAGGGCGGAAACCTGATTGACGGGGATGGAGAGTGAGGGCAAGCTCAAGGTGAGAAGCAAGCTGGAGAAAAACCAATTTCTCAAGAAGTTTTGATAGGAAGGGTAGGTTTGAGACTGGGCGCCAATTGGAAAGAGTGGACGGGTCAGAGGAATGAGATTTCAAAATGGGACGGACTAATGCATGTTTCCAAGTGGAAGGAAAAGAACCGGTGGAGAGACTAGAGTTTAGGAGGGAAAGAATGTAGGGGGATAGAGCTAAGGAAGGTTCCAGAAGCCATTTGGAGGGGATAGGGTCAGCTGGGCAAGTGGTTTTGCGAATATTAGAAAAGGTCTTTTCCAGGGTATCAAGTGTGATAGGGTCAAATGAAGACCAGGAATGTGATAGTGCTGGAGATGAGGATGGAGAAGAGAAGGAAAGAAGAGGGGGCTCAGCAGGGGGAGAAAGAGGCGGTGGACATTGGGGAAAAGCTTGGCGAAGGGCACTAACCTTGGAGACAAAAAAGGAGGCAAGGGCAGAGGGGTCTGGGAGAACAGAGGTTACATTGGGAGAGGGAGAAGATGCAGAGTGTGAAGCTGTGAGGGAACGAAGGACAGAGTATAATTGGCGAGATGAGTTTGAGGAGGAAGAGATGAGATCAGTATAGTAATCACGCTTAGCCGTATGGAGAAGGGTGCGATAGCAGCGGTGACAGGTATGAAAGTCAGCAGAGGTGGTAGGAGAAGGATACTTTCGCCAGAGGCGTTCAGCACGGCGGAGGTGCTTACGGTGCAGAATTAAACCATGGTGGAACCAGGGATAGTGTGGGAAGCGGCGACGAGAGTGATGAGGACGAAGGGGAGCGGCAGAATCTAAGGCAGAGGAAAGTGACGAATGTAGTTTATGAACCTGAACGTCGAGGGGAAGAGCATCGAAGTCTACTGGGAGCGTAATGGCTGGGGAGGGAAGATGGTGAAAGGTATCGGCAGTGATTCGACGAGAAAGCATAGGAGAGGAGTTGGAATCAAAATTATAAGAAGAAGCAATAGGTGGGACAGGAACATCAAAAAAAGAGACATACGTGATCGGTCCAGGGAAGAGTAGAAAAGGAAAGGGACAAAGGTAGGAAGGGGAAGGAACCTGGAGCAATAAGAAGGTCGAGAGTGTGGCCAGCAATGTGAGTGGGAAAGGAAACAAATTGACGGAGGGAGTGATCTGATAGGAAAGTGAGAAAAGAAAGGTCTCTTGGTGATGAAGGAGCGTCCACATGAATATTGAAATCACCTAGGATTAAGAGACGGGGATAACGGAGGGAAACCTCTGAAATAGTGGTTAGTAAAGAATCCCAGTAGGAAGAAGAGAGAGAAGGAGGGGCATAGATAAGAAGGAAGTAGTATGGGGTGGAGGAAGAATCCAACCTTACAAGGAGGGACTCGGGATAGGAAGGAGAGACTGGGGAGGAAAGTTCAGATAGTGAAACAGAGGAGCGGTGAAGAATAGCGATTCCACCGCCGCTTCTGCTTCTACGTGAGGTAGACAGGAAAGAATAGCCAGGTGGAAGGCACCGGTTGAGGAAGGGCTCCTCGCCCTCCCTCAGCCAGGTTTCAGTTAGAAAAAAGATGTCCAGACTACGTAGTACAATAAGGTCTTGAATCAGGGATGATTTGGTCCGGGTGGAGCGACAGTTCAGGAGAGCTAAGTGCAAAAATGAAGGGGAGAATGCAGGAGGAAGGGAGGAATGTGAAGGGGAGGTGGGACAGTGGGTTAGATTGAGAGGCTGCCGGGCAAGATGGCCGGGAAGGATAGGAGGGGACGCAACAGGGCGCCAGCCCCAGTGCACCGGTATAACAGACATGTTAAGGGGAAAACAGAACAATAGCAAGAGAACCAGAGCTGCAGAACGGGATATGACAACAGAGACTGCTTTTGACGGCAGATATGAGGAGCGAAGGGTAGTAGAGTGAGGAAGTGAGGACAAGGAAGAGTGCAGGTGTAAAGGCGCAGATGAAGGCGCCCGAACCGCAGCTTCGTCGCCCCGGAACTCGCCCCAAGGAGCTCGCACAAGGAGCAGGTCCTGTGGAGGACTAAACTGGACCCTCCAGGAAAGGACAATGTCATGGCAGATTATCTCAGCAGAGTGCGGGTGGATCCCGGGGAGTGGGAACTGCATCCGCAGATATATGCGCAAATAGTACGCAGATGGGGGCCTCCGGTCATGGATCTCATGGCGACCTTTCAGACGGCCAAGACGGCGCGTTTTTACAGTCGGCGGAGGGAGCGCATGTCCGAAGGCATCGACGCGCTCATTCTACCGTGGCCAGAGTGTGAACTTCTTTGTCTTTCCCCCGTGGGCGTTGATCGGTCATGTCGTTCAGCGCATCGAGGCGCACCGAGGGCGCGTTCTGCTAGTGGCTCCGGATTGGCCCAGGAGGCCGTGGTACGCGGATCTGGTGAGGTTACGCGACGGGCTGCCTTGGAAACTGCCACCGTTACCGGATCTGCTGCTTCAGGGACCCCTCCGGATGCCTCAGGTGGATCGATTCTCGCTTACGGTTTGGCCATTGAAAGGGCTCGGCTGAGTAAGAAGGGTTACTCCGCATCGGTTGTTGCTACTCTCCTTCGGGCGCGAAAGTCCTCCACCTCGCTCGCGTATGTCCGGGTGTGGAGAATTTTTGAGGACTGGTGCTCCAGGTGTGGCGTGCGAGCTGCAACCGCCTCGGTACCGGTAATTCTCAGCTTTCTGCAGGACGGTTTTGACAAAGGTTTGGCGGCCACTCTTTGAAGGTTCAGTTAGCGGCGCTGGCTTGCTACAGGGGTAAAGTTTTGGGACTTTCCCTGGGGTCCCATCCCGACGTGCGCCGTTTTCTTCAAGCGGTTTTCAGATTGCGGCCGTCGCGCAGAGTTTCCATGCCGTCCTGGGACTTGAACCTGGTGTTACAGGCCTTAGTGCGCGAACCTTTCGAGCCGCTTCGGCAGGCGTTTTTTAAAGATTTGACCTTGAAGACGGTTTTTCTGGTGGCCATCTGTTCGGCGAGGCGCATTTCGGAATTGCAGGCACTCTCGTGTAGAGAACCGTTCTTATCTATTTCTCGAGATCGTGTGGTTCTTCGACCGGTTCCATCCTTTTTGCCTAAGGTGGTTTCGCCTTTTCACCTGAATCAGGCCGTTTTTCTGCCGGTTCTTTCTTCAGGATCGGCAGGTACCTCGGACGCTGACCTACATTTCCTGGATGTCCGGCGAGTCCTTCGTCGCTACCTCAAGGTGTCGGAATCGTTTCGCAAGTCCGACCGGCTGTTCGTACTTTTTGGTGGAGCTCGGCGGGGTGAGGCGGCAGCGAAGGCTTCCATCGCTCGCTGGATTAAGGAAGCGATTGCTTCGGCTTATATTCTCCAGGGTCGACCGGTACCGGTGGGCCTACGGGCGCACTCTACAAGGGCTCAGGCAACCTCTTGGGCGGAGCATAGCCTTGTTCCGCCCGTCAAAATTTGTAGAGCGGCTACCTGGTCGTCTCTGCATACCTTCAGTAAGCATTATCGGTTGGATGTGCTGGCCGCTCAGGATTCTTGCTTTGGTTCGGCAGTACTGCGCGCCGGTTCGAAGATGCCCTCCCGGTGTTGACTGCTCTGTTACATTCCGGATGTGGAGGACTAAACTGGAGGACCGCTCAGGAAATAGAAATTACACTTACCTGGTAATTGTAGTTCCTGGAGGGTCCAGTTTAGTCCTCCTTCCCGCCCAGGTGTCAGGATTCCTTGTTGTTTGATACGGCGCGCGCTCTCCGAATGGTACGGAACTGCATCAGTGACTTTTTTATTCGTGTTCCGTCTTTCTACGCCGTTTTTCTCCGTCGTTCTGTTTTCCGGCTCGGGAATTCTTGTCGTCTTTGGGATCGGATTCAGACATTTTTGCATTTTTGCTTCGCCTTTCGAGCGGGGCGTGGGCATAGTTCTGGCTTCCTCGTTTGGGGAGGGGGTCGCTGATTTCAAAAAAGGGGTATTTTATCTTTCTCTTATGTATTTATGATATTCTCATGTGTTGCTTCTCTGAGTCTGCTTTGTTACTAGTTCACTGGGGGCTGATGGGAGCTCCGTCAGAATACCTACAACCAGAGGAAGATTTTGATTGGTCCAGTCTCCAGGCTGCAGGAGGAGGTGCACTACCCGGATGTGGAGGACTAAACTGGACCCTCCAGGAACTACAATTACCAGGTAAGTGTAATTTCTATTTTTCTTTGGTCATTCCTTGTATTTACATGTGGATATTGTAGGTAGGGGGGGGTATCTTAAAAATCTTTAAAAACTTAAAATTGTTAGGGGACTGCTATGTTGACATATGCTTGGTTGAATAAACAGTTAAAAAAAAAAAAAAAAAATCTCCCCCCTCCCTCGGAAGAAGCAGCAAACAAAGAAGCCGTTCTTCCAAAGAAAGGGGCTCCCCTACCGGGATTACCCACCCTTCCCGCCCACCCCCATGCTGGCTCCCGGCAAGCAGGGGAAGGGAGATGTGCATGGCCACTGCAAACCTAAAAGGACTAAGGCCCAGCCACTGGTGCCACCCCAACCTGCGCAAGGTTTTTGAAGCTGACGGCATAGCCTCTCGCCCCCTGGCAGCACTTCTGCCGGTGGGGGGATGCCTATCCCTGTTCGTCCCGCAGTGGGCATTGATAACGTCGGACACCTAGGTCCTCCGGGTGGTCTGAGACGGATACTGTCTCTACCTCGACAGGCGCCCTCTTCCCTTCTCTCCAGCGGAGCCTACTCGGCTCCTTTTGCACCAGACCTTCTTGCAGCGGGAGCTGTCCAACCTCTTCACCCAACGGGCGGTCAAGAAGGTACCGCTGCACCTTCAAGGCCATGGGTTCTACTCCCGCTACTTTCTTGCTCCGAAAAAGAGGGGGGGGGCCTACGGCCCCATTCTCTATCTCTGGAATCTAAACAAGTTCCTGGTGCGGGAGAAGTTCAAAATGTTATCGCTTGGCATCCTGCTGCCCTTCCTTCAGCAGGGCGATTGGCAATGCTCCTTGGATGTCAAGGACGCTTACGCCCACATCCTAGTCCACCCCCAACACAGACAATACCTGTGCTTCAGGGTGCAGGGGGGAACACTACCAATACAGAGTGCTCCAGTTCGGGCTCGCATCTGCACCGTGGGTTTTCACAGTGTGTCTCTCTGCAGTCGCTGCCTTCCTCAGGAGGCAGAGCATACACGTCTTCCCCTACCTCGACGGCTGGCTCATCACGGGGACCTCGATTGGCGAAGCCCGCCTGGCAGCATCATGCACAATCCTTCTCCTCGAACGCCTCGGCTTTTTGGTCAACTACTCCAAATACCACCTTGAGCCGGTGCAGACTCTGGAGTTCATCGGCGCACGCCTTGACACGGAGCGAGCGACTGCCTTCCTGCCCGTGGACTGGGCAGACCTCCTCCGGGCCATGGCGGCCCAGGTCCAGAACAGGGCTTGGGTTATGGCACGGGCCATGCTGCGCCTCCTAGGGCAAATGGCCTCCACCGTCCATGTGGTCCCCCACGCCCGCATGCATATGCGGACAGCCCAGTGGTGCCTCAAGATACAATGGAGTCAGTCCTTCAGCCACCTCAGAGACCCTATCCAGGTCTCTCGTAGTCTCCACAATTCCCTGAGTTGGTGGTGGGACCCCCAAAGTCTCCTTTGGGGAATGCCCTTCCAGACCCCACAGCACGAGCTTGTCCTGATGACTGATGCTTCCCTGTTGGGGAGTCCACTGTGGCACATTGTGCACCCAGGGGCAGTGGTCGCCCGAGGAGTCTCAGCAGAAAATCAACCTGCTCAAGCTTCAGGTGGTCCGATGGGCCCTGAGGGCCTTTGAGGGCTCTCTGTGGGGAAAATCGGTGCTCGTGCAGACCCAGAACAGGGTAGCCATGTTTTACATAAACAAGGAGGAGGGAACAGGTTCCTGCCACCTCTACCAAGAGGCGATCCTCCTTTTCTCCTTTGCATTTTGTTGGGGGATGACCCTACGAGCTGTCTACCTCCCAGGCCAGGAGAACGTCCTTGCGGACAACCTCAGCAGGATTCTCCACCCACACGAGTGGCACTTGGATCCGGAGGTCACCGACCTCTTGTTCCATCGGTGGGGGACCCTATCCATGGACCTGTTCGCCAGCTCGGTGAACGCGCAGCTTCCCCGCTTCTGCAGCCTAGTTCCGCACCAGAGCAGGGTGGCCCCGGATGCGTTCCTTTTGAGCTGGACCTCCGGCCTTCTTTACGTGTTCCCTCCCACTCCTCTCATTGCGAGGACCCTCCACAAGGTTCAGTGGGACCAAGCTTTGGTGATATTCGTGGCCTCAACAGCCTTGGTTCCCGCTTCTGCTCAGGCTCTCGTCCGAGCCTCCAGTCCCCCTGGGCTGTGCCCCAGGCCTGTTAACGCAGGAGGAGGATCAAGTGCTCCACCCAAACCTGGCCTTGCTGTCCCTTACAGCCTGGTGGCTGAACGGGTCGCCTTAGCTCCTCGCGTCGAGGAAGGACTCGACGAGATGGCCATATGCCTTTAAGTGGCGACACTTCTCGGTCTGGTGCTCCGAGCTCCAGATCGACCCGTTCTTCTGCTCTACCCTGTGGGTTCTTCAGTGTCTCATCCAACTCTTGAAGGCAGGGCTGAAATCCAATTTGGTCAGGGTACACCTGAGCGCCATTTCAGGGAACCACCCTCCGCGTCAAGGGGAAACCCCTCTCTGAGTAGCCCTTGGTCTCCCACTTCATGCGAGGTCTCTTGCTTTCCAAGTCTCCCATCTGGCCGCCTCCAGTGGAATGGGACCTCATCGTGGTGCTTATGCAGCTTACACGATCACCCTTCGAGCTGATGGCGACGTGCTCACTTTGGCATCTCTCCTGGAAGGTGGTATTCCTGGTGGCTTTGACTTCGGCTCACTGAGTCAGCGAACGTCTGGCCCTCATGGCTGAGGCTCCATACACGGGAACAGGGTGGTCCTCCGCACCCATCCCAAGTTCCTACCGAAGGTGGTCTCGGACGTTCATCTCAATCAGGAGATAGTCCTACCGACCTTCTTCCCTAGACCGCATGCCGACCAGGCATCAGCGATAATATATGTACTCAACTGCAAGAGGGCTCTTTCCTTCTACCTGCAGCGTACCCAGGTTCATTGCAAGTCTGACCAGCTCTTTATTGCCTATGATCCCAATCGCCTGGGGCAGGCAGTCACCAAACGCACCATCTCTATCTGGGTGGTGGACTGCATCGCCTTCGCCCTAACAAAGGCAGGCGCCCCACTGGATTGACGGGTCACTCCGCACGGCATCCGGGCCAAGGCAGCTTCGGTGGCTTTGCTGCACTCAGTGCCTCTAACGGACATCTGCCGGGCTGCAACCTGGTCTTCAGCGAACACTTTCACTTCGCATTACTGCCTGGAGAGGGAGTTCCACCAGGACAGCGCCTTCAGCCAGGCTGTAATCTGTTTGGGGTATATGCAACTCCTGCCCTCCGACCTTTCTTTGGCTACCGAGAGCTTTGCCCCAGGGACTCCAGACTCTGGCTCCTTCAGGCATCGACTTCTGCTCACGACCTCGCAGAGGCATTTTTGGGTTACAGGCTCGGTAACCTGTAGCTGGGGAGTCCCATAAGTGAGGACTGACTTCCTACTTGTTCCTGGAGAAAGCATAGTTACTCACCTGTAACAGGTGTTCTTCAGGGACAGCAGGAATCAGTCCTCACTACCCTCCCACCTCCCCTGAAGAGTTGCTGTTTTTGTCCTTCCCTTGCCATCTGCTGCTTAGGGCTCTAGCTAGGGGACTTGACTAAGCAAGATGATGGCACCTTTGGGCGGTTAGAGGACCACACATGTGTGGCTGCAATCCCAAAGGCTTTCTTTGAAAGCTGGGGAAGTGCTCTGTCGGTGCCAACATCACCCATAAGTGAGGACTGATTCCTGCTGTCCCTGGAGAACACCTGTTACAAGTGAGTAGCTACGCTTTGTACACCCACACTCTTGCAGCATGTACTTTACAAACCTGTTACAAACTAAATACATTCACTCACTATATTCATCCCTAATCTAATCTACAGGGCAGCAGAACCCTGGACCCTGCAATTAGTCAGCAAGGTCCTTCAGTTTTGTTTCCAGAGCCCTTCACCAACTCATTTTGTAGGGCCACCAGGCTTGGACCACCATCACACCTCCTTACTTCATCAGGAGAATCCATTCTCTATTAACTCAAGTAGCAATAGAGGAGGTTCCTCTGGTTCAGCAAGGTCTAGGGTTCTACTCCCATTTGTTCCAAAGCAAACAGGAGGATACAGACCAATTTTGGATCTCAGGAATCTCAACAAATTCCTTGTCAAGGAAAAGTTCAAGATGATCTCTTTAGGAACCCTTCTTCCTGATCTCCAAGCAAACGATTGGCTTTGCTCTTTGGATCTAAAGGATGCATATACTCACCTCCTCATACATCCAAATTACAGAAAGTATCTCTGGTTTGTCTTTCAAAACCAACATTATCAATATTGAGTCGTCCTCCCCTTCGGACTGTCTTCAGCACCTCAAATCTTCACAAAGTGTCTGGCTGTCGTTGCAGCCTGCCTTAGGACTTTGGGAATCTTTCTCTTCCCTTACTTAGATGACTGACTGATAAAGACAGATACTGCCCAGTTAGTTACAGATGCTCATCAGCAAACCATCCATATCCTACAAAATGTTGGATTTGTTATCAACTATCCAGAGTCGCACCTAGTTCTATCTCAACACCTAGAGTTCATAGTTCCCTTGGACAACAAGCTCAAACCTTTCTCCCAGACAGACAGACGTATCAGACTACTTACTCTAGTTTCTCATATCCAACAGCAGTCAACAGTGACAGCCAGGACATACCTACGATTATTAGTCCATATGGCCACAATAGTTCATGTGGTACCCTATGCCCATCTCCACATGCAAAAGAGTCAATGGAACCTTTCACAGCAGTGGAGATAATCCAGAGATCACCTCTCCGATGTGATCACCATATCATCTCCCCAGATGAAGGCCTCCCTTCTCCGGTGGACCATACCAGATAACCTCTACGTCAGGTTACCTTTTCAAAAATCTTTACCACACTGTACTCTGACAACAGATGCATCAAAGCACAGTTGGGGGGGCTCACCTCAATGATCTGACAACCCAGGGCCTGTGGTCTCATCCAGAGACCCGCCTACATATCAATCTACTCAAACTCAAAGCCATATTCAAAGCCATCAGCAAGTTCTCTCACTACCTGCTGGGTAAGATGGTCCTCATACAAACCAGCAATCAGGTGACCATGTTTTATATAAACAAACAAGGGGGAACAGGCTTTTGCTCATTATTCAGAGAGACGTTAGCCATATGGACCTGGGCAAATAGCCCACAGGATTCATATACACGCAGTATATCTGCCAGGGGAGGAGAACAGCAGGAATCTGCACCTTACCAAGGTCCTCAAGAAGGATTCCTCTGCCGGCGAAGACCATGCAAGTTTACTTGAGACCATAGTCCTCATTGAGGATGCATTCACGAGAGTGTTGGTGCCAGACCTTAGATCCTCTGTGCCTGCACTGAAAGCTGTGGAGCCTTCTGGCTTGGAAACCAGAATGGCGGCCTTGGAGCAGAACATCACTGCTATCCTGGCCCTGCAGCAGGCAATGATGGCTGGTTCATCCACATGATCTGCCCCAATGATCGGGCCCCTGACTGCGGGGGGAGTCCCCAGTTGTCAAGCCAAGCTCCGAGCACCATCGGCCTCGGGTAAGCCCTCGGTGTCAGTTGAGGTCTCTGTCCCGTTCCTCGGGCATCTGATCCTCCCCGACCAGTTTCTGCAACTCGGACCTCAGATCCTCTGGAGGCCGCCGGCCACGCAACCCTGGCCTTGACGTTATGAGTCGCAGGGTCTCTGACTCGTCGTCACCACTTGACTCCGAGTGGGAGACCAATGACAAGGCATCCCCGGAAACCAGATGGCGTGAGATATTCTCTCGGACCCGTCACCCCTAGTGTCATTCTCCTCCGGAAGATGTGGCCTTTCACGACCTTGTCAAGGATATGGCCAGAGCCCTTTAGGGGGAAACCTAGATGGAGGAAGATCCGCACACTGAGGAACTGGAGATTCTCCAGTACGAGTCTCCACCCATGGAGACTCTGACAGTGCCCATGCAGCCGATCCTCGAGTGGCTGCTACTTAGAATGTGGGAGACGCCAGCCTCGGTGCCATTGGTGAGCTGATGCCTCGACACCATGTACCACATCTGGAAGGGCCCCCAGGTTCCACATGCCCCAACTCCCACATAACTCCATGGTGGTCGATTCGACCATGCAGAACTTAAGAGCCAGAAGACACACTCCTCAATCCCTCCTAGAAGGGACAATAGAGCCCTCGATGTCCTCAGGCGCAAGTGTTACCAGGGCTCCCTGCTGGGTGCTGGAGCTTGCTGGGGAACCCCTCCAATGGTTCTGATCCCTGACCTCTGGAATCAAGGACTGCTCTAAGTTCCTCTCGGCCTATGACTGCTTTGAGTCAGCAGCTCGGCTAGCAGCGGCTAGCATCTGTGCCTGATGCCAAACCTGGCTGCAGTCTTCAGACCTTCAGCAATGGGTCCAAGACAAGCTGCTTGACAGTCCCTGCACTGGGGAGAACCTGTTTGGCAAGCCTCTGGCTGACTAGGCAGCTGAGATTGAGGCCAACGTGATGACTCAACAGAGGCTCTCCAAAAAGAACTCATCTTTTCCCCATAAGAAACCATCGGGGAAAAGACCCTTGTCCTGAGGAAAAAGGGCCCTTTCATCAGTCACATCTGCCAGTCCTCCTTGGGCCAGCAACAGGGTTCTCGCCCTAAAAGACAAAGCCATGGAACTCAGAAGCCAAAGGCACAGAAGCCCCAGGCCCCAATTCCCACCCAGCCCCGGGGGGGGGGGGAGCTTTTGACTCCAAAGGCAGGGCCTCTCCTCCCCCGGAACACTTTCACCAGCCCACAGGGGGCCACCTGGCACTCTCCGCCCACAGGTGGGCCAGTGTCGCCTTGGACCAGTGGATATTGCAGGTGGTAAGGGAGGGATACCTCCTCCACCTACAGCAGGTACCACCCAGGTGACCTCTCCTTCACCAGACCTTTCTGCTCTCAGAGCTTGCAGGTCTGCTCAGGGACAATGCAGTGTAGTCTGTACCCAAACCTCTATGGGGAAAAGGCTTCTACTCCCAAAGAGAACTGGGGGTCTCAGGCCCATACTAGACCTGAGAAAATTAAACAAGTTTCTGGTGAGGGAGAAGTTCAAGATGCTCTCCTTGGAACACTGCTGCCTTACCTCCACCAGGGAGATTGGCTGTGCTCCTTGGACCTAAAGGATGCGTACACACACATCCTGATCCGCCCCTCCCACAGGCAATACCTAAGGTTCATGGTGGGAGGAGGGCACTACCAGTAGTACGGCTTGCTACTCTTCGACCTGGCCTCCTCACCAAGGGTCTTTAACAAAATACCTGGTGGTGATAGCCACCTACCTGTGTCTACAAGGGGCTTTCATCTTTCCCTATCTGGACAACTGGCTCATCAGAGGTGGCATGGCCTCAGAGGTCAGTCAGGCCGCAGAGCGTGCAACCCTCCTTTTGCAGCAACTGGGGTTTGTCGTCTACTCCAAATGTCATCTCTCCACAGCCCAAAACCTGGAGTTCATAGGTGCTCAGTTGGACACGTTACAGGTCAAGGCCATCCGCCCAAGAGAGGGCAGAATACCTCAGGCAACTGGCAGGAGAGGTACAAAGCTGCCGGTCAGTGCCAGCTCATCTCTTCCGCCTACTGGGCCATATGGCCTCGATGATCCACATCATGCCCTCAGCCCACTTACAGATGCGGACAGCCCAGTAGTGCCTATGCTTGCAGTGGACTCATGCCACGGGCAGGCTGCAGGTCAGGGTTACTGGTGGAGTTCCTCAACTGGTGGCAAAACTTGCACCACCTCCAGGCGGGAATGCCTTTCTAGGTGCCTGTGCTGCAAAGGACCCTGACCACAGACACCTCTCTTCTGGGTTGGGGAGCACATTGTGGAGACCGCCACACACAGGGCAGCTGGTCTCAGGAGGAGTCATCCTACAGATCAGTCTCCTGGAGCTCAGGGCAATCCTCTTGGACCTATGAGCATTCCGTCATCGCCTGTGACACCGACCTGTGCTGATCCAGATGGGCAACCAGGTTGCCATGTTTTACATCAACAAGCAGGAGGGCCCAAGTTCGTAATCCCTCTACCAGAAGGCGGTGGCCCTCCTCTCCTTTGCAGCACACAACAGCATGCTTCTGCGAGTGGTGTATCTTCCGGGCCAGGACAGCTGCCTAGCAGACAGGCTGAGCAGAGTCCTTCGCCATACAAGTGGAGCTTAAACCCCAGAGTGACGAAGCATCTCTTCCATCTCTGAAGCAGGTCCGTGATGGACCTATTCACCTCTCCAGTCAACATGCAGCTACCCCACTTCTGCTCCCAAGAGCCGCACCCGGGGAGAGTGGCAGCAGATGCCATCCAAGGGCCTACTCTGTGTTCCCACAGACATCCCCCCCCCCCCCCCAGTCGCCAGGACCCTCTTCAAGGTCCAGAGCAAAAGGGCAGCAGTTATACTGATTGCCCCCGGGTGGCTCAGGCAACCTTTGTTTCCCTGTCAGTGGCACTCCCAGTCCCTCTGGGCCGAGCCCTGAAGCCCCTGTCCCAGGAGGAGGGCTCCCTCCTGCACTCCAATTTGGGTTGCTAACACGTGGCTGCTGAAAGGGTAGCGTTGGCCCCTTTCAGTCTTCCAGGAGAAGTCAAGGAGATCCTACTGCCTCCTGAAAACCCTCCACCAGATGGGCTTATGCCTTTAAATGGAGAAGGTTCTCCACCTGGTGTTTGGAAAGGTAGGAGAATCCCTTCTCCTGCCATGTGCAACTAGTACTTCAGTACTTACTGCACCTGTCACACATTGGGCTGAAATCTAACTTGGTGAGGCTACATCTGAGCGCCATAGCCGCTCACCACCACCCTGTCGAGGGAAAAGCTCTCGCAAGCCAGCCCATGGTCTCCAGGTTCCTCCAGGGCCTCCTGTTATCCAAGCCCCCTTTCTGCCCTCCAGTGGCAGTGGGACCTCAACGTGGTGCTCTCCCAACTCACCAAACTACTGTTCAAGCCCCTGACCGCTTGCTGCCTGTGGTACCTGTCTTGGAAAGTGGCCTTTCTGATGGCTCTCATGTCCACTCGAAGAGTGATTGAAATCCGGGCCCGGGTGGCAGATCCACCACATACAAGGTTCTACAAGAACAGGGTAGTGCTCTGCACACACACCAAATTCCTCCCAAAGGTGGTGTCTCCTTTCCACCTCAACCAAGAGGTAGTCCTCCCCACCTTCTTTCTGCAGCAAGCTGGCCTTGTCCACCTACTTACAGCAGACAGGCCCATTGAAAAGCTCCTCAGCTTTTCATATGTTATGACCCCTGCAGACTGGGGCGCCCCGTGACTAAGCGAACTCTGTTCACTTGGGTGGTGGATTATATTGCCCTCACCTAGGAGTGAGCTGGCCTGTCCCTCAAGCACCGGATCACAACGCATGGTGTGAGGGTGATGGCCATGTCGCTGGCCAACCTCCCCTCAGTGCGAATGACTGAGATCTGCAAGGCCACCACATGGTCTTCAGTTCATATGCTTGCAGCTCACTACTGCCTGGAGAGCGAGTCCCACAGGGACGGTGCCTTTGGCCAGGCAGTATGCCATAATCTTGGGGTGTAGGCAACTCCTGCCCTCCGACCCTTCTGTGTTCAGGCTATCGGAGTGAGTGTGTCGCTGGATGCTATGGTTTTGCAGAGCCTCTCAGTGGGGACTCACCTTCTGCAACTCACGGCTACCCGATTAATCGCCATTGGTGCTGTCATGGATCGGTTCTCGGCAGCCTGGAGTTAGGGCGTCCCATATGTGAGGACTGACTTCCTGCTTGTTTCTGGAGAAAGTGTAGATCTCCAGGAACAAGCAGGAATGTAGTCATCACATATGGGTATCGTCGGTACCGACGGAGCCTGCGCGGGAACGTTCCCCAGCGTCCAATTAGAAAGCTTTTGGGAGCATCCCACAGCGCCTGCGTGCTGCCTTCCCGCCTTTCCCAACTGCCTCTCTCCAGTTCTTCTTTATCCACGGAGCCAACAGGTCGTTCTTCCTATCATCGCAGAAGAATTCTTCTTTATTTCTTTGTGGTTGCGTCTGCCTTCCTCGATGCTTTACCGGTACCGCCGGTTTTTTCTTCTTATTTTCTGTCTTTAAAAAAAAAACTAGGATTTTTCCTATTTTTCTTCAGGTGCACGCGCCTTTTTGGGCCTTAGGCCTGAAAACTTTTTCTTACAATGGAGAAACCTGCCTCAGGTTTCAAAAAGTGCACCAAGTGTGGCGGAACCATTTCCGTCACCAACACCCATGAATGGTGTCTAAAATGTTTAGGTCCTGACCACTCCATCACGGATTGTATGTCCTGCGCCATGATGTCTAAAAGAGGTCGGCAGAACTGAGCTGCTAAGCTCAGTACCCTGTTTCCTTCTGATGCATTTCGGTGGCATCGACGTCTTCCAGGGCTTCCTTTTCCTCCCGTGGATCTCAGGTAACTAAACATAAGTCCAGCCGGTCCTCAAAGGGTAGATCTCCTTCTAAGCATCGAGATGCCTCTGGCGTTGCCCTTGAGGATTCTGCACCGGCAAAATTGCCCCGGCGGGAGGCTTCGGCTTCCAAAGCATTATCGGGGCTCCAGGATGTTCTCAAGGCCTCGACCTCGGCAGAACTACTGGTGCCATGCTCTGGGGTACCGGCGGTCTTCTCCGGTACCGACATCCAGGCATCGGCAGCGTCGATAGACCAGAGATTCCTGGCTATTGAGCGCAGTCTGGCGGCTCTCCTTGCGGCATTCGACGCCCTCGGAACCGCAATAGACAATCCGGTCAGCATCAGCTCCGGCATCGGTACCGATAGCATCGACATCGGCATTGGTGTCTGCTTTGCCGGTATCCAGTCATCCGATACCCTCGTGTACCGATACCCGGTTCCGATTACTCCCGATACCGACTTCGGTCGGTACGGGTATCGGGCTCTTCAGGAGCATCCGGACAGACGGTACTTCGAGTCCTCAGAAGAATCTGAGGATTTTGATAGTTCTGTCGATGCAGGAATACTTCTCCCAGAGGAGCCCTCCTCCCCTAAGCACAGGATGTCTCCTCCAGAGGATATTTCCTTCCAGGATTTTATTAGGGAGGTGGCTCGGGGTTTGTCCATTACTGTGACCCGTGAAACAGAGCCTAGAGCTAAGGAGTTGGAAATTTTACAATATCCTAAAACTCCTAAGGAGGCAGCTACCTTGCCCATTCATGAGATTTTATATGATCTCATGTTAAGGATGTGGGAGACACCTCTTACCACCTCTCCTCATTCTCGCAGACTGGATACTCTGTATCGAGTCCCTCCTTGTCCTGGTTTCCAAAAGACTCAGCTTCCTCACCACTCTATTATAGTGGAATCAGCTGTGAGAAGGATCAAGAGTGCAAAGAGGCATGCCTCTAATCCTCCAGGACGTGAGTGCAGAACTTTGGATGCTTTTGGACGTCGTGTCTTCCAAGCTTCCATGCTTTCTGCCAGGATCAGTTCCTATAGTCTCTACATGGGAATGTTCCTGAAGGAGGTCACAGATGATTTAGAAGCTTTAAGTCCTATTCTTCCTGAGGATAGAAGACAGGATTTTCTCACTTTGGTCAAACATGCCCAAGATGTTTCTAAATTTGTCAACCGTACAGCCTTTGAGTGCATAAGCAGAACCTCTGCCATTGCCATAGGTGCACGTAGAATTGCTTGGCTCCAGGCATCCGATCTGGAGCTCTGGGTACAAGACAAATTGGGAAATATCCTGTGTACTGGTGAGAACCTGTTTGGTAAAGATTGGCAGGAAAAGGCCAACGAGATGGATGCTGACAACTCCACCTTGGATAGGTTATCCAAGTCCACAGCTGATCCTGCTAGAAAGAAATCGTTCAAGAAACCATTCTTTTCTAAGAAGAAAAGAGATCCTGCTTATGCTCAGCAGGGACGTTCTGCAGGTCAGCTTGTCAGGAAAGGTCAGCAACCCCCCCAAACAGAAGTAAGCAAAGACTGCTAAGCCTCAACCGTCCCAGCAGTCGCAGTCTCAGCCTCCACAAGGCCTTTGACTTGCAGCTAGAGAACTTAGCCTTTCTGGCTCTCGTGGGACCAGAGCCTGCCACCATTCCAGGAAGGTTATGTCACTTTGCCCCCAGATGGGGGCAGATAACAGCAGAGCATTGGACACTCTCCATCATAAAGGAGGGGTACAGGCTTCATTTTTCAAGCATGCCCCTTCCCAGAATAATAAGGCAGTTCAATTCTCCGACACCTCTCATCAACCTATTAGATTAGGAGGTCACTATCCTTCTTGCCCAAGGGGCAATAGAAGAAGTACCCACTCCTCAACAGGGTACGGGGTTTTACTCCCCCTATTTCCTTATCCCAAAGAAAACAGGGGGATACAGACCTATCTTGGACCTCAGAGAATTGAACAAATTCCTTGTCAAAGAGAAATTCAAGGTTTCTCTTGGAACTCTGCTGCTATACCTTCAGAGTCAGGATTGGCTTTGTTCTCTAGATCTCAAGGATGCGTACACCCATGTTCTCATCCATCCAACCCACAGAAAGTTCCTTCGGTTCCTTTTTCAAGGAAAGCACTACCAATACAGGGTGCTTCCTTTAGGCCTGGCCTCAGCACCAAGGGTGTTCACGAAATGCATGGCTGTAGTAGCATTTCTCCGCCCTCTAGGGATATTCGTCTTCCCCTACTTAGACGACTGGCTCATTCAAGCCCCAACAGAGTCAGAGACCAGGACTTCTCTAGCCTGCACAATGCGTATCCTTCAGTATTTGGGTCTGGTCATAAACATCTCAAAATCCAGTCTAACTCCTACTCAGTCTTTAGAGTTCATAGGAGCTTTGCTGGATACCAGAAAGGCAAGGGCCTATCTACCCCAGGCCCGCTGCCTTCACATGGTACAGTTAGCTTCTCAAGCAGTGCTAAAGTCTCATCTCACTGCTCGAGAAATGTTACAACTACTAGGCCACATGGCATCCACCGTGCATGTGGTTCCCTATGCTTGCCTCCATATGAGGGCAGCCCAGTGGACCTTATCCACTCAATGGACCCAGGCATCAGGATGCCTGTCAGACAAAATAGCAAACACAAGTCGCCTTATTTTGTCCCTCCAGTGGTGGATGTCCACTCAAAACCTGTTGCTGGGGTCCCCTTTTCAACAACCCTTACCCCAAGCAACTCTCACAACAGATGCTTCTCCGATGGGTTGGGGAGCTCATCTGCAAGACCTCTCCACCTAAGGCACCTGGTCTCCACAAGAGACTCATCTACATATCAATCTCTTGGAACTCGGAGCAATCTTCCTTGCTCTTCGAGTGTTCCACACCCTGCTCAGCTGCAAGACAGTCCTCATTCATATGGACAATCAAGTAGCCATGTTCTATGTGAACAAGCAGGGGGGAACAGGCTCGCTGTTGCTTTGCAGCGAAGCTTTGCGACTATGGGCCCTCGCCAGAGAGCATCAGATTTATCTCCTGGCAGTGTATCTTCCAGGCATACAAAACTCTTGGGCAGACAGACTCAGTCGAGTTCTGCTTCCACACGAGTGGTCTCTGTATGCAGACCAGGTGACCAAGATTTTTCAAATTTGGGAAACCTCGGACATAGACCTCATTGCAAGTCTGTGGAATGCCAAACTTCCCCGGTTCTGTTCCAGAATTCCGGGCTCAGGGGACTCAGGCCAGGGATGCTTTCCTCCTTTACTGGGGTCAAGACTTCCTGTATGCCTTTCCACCCATTCCCCTAATTCCCAAAACCCTGTTCAAGCTTCAGAGGAACAGAGGCCATATGATTCTCATAGCTCCACATTGGCCACGGCAAGTGTGGTACCCTCTGCTTCTACATCTCTCTCAAGCTCCCTCCTTGGAGTTAGGGTCTGCTCCAGATCTCCTGTCTCAGGAGGACGGAATGTTATGGCATCCCAATCCCCACTGTCTGCATCTCAGGGCTTGGTTGCTGAAGGCCTAGATCTTCATAGTGTTAATCTCCCTCAGCAAGTAAAAGATATTCTTTTTGCTTCCAGGAAACCCTCCACAAGACATTCTTATGCTTTCAAGTGGAAAAGGTTTACCATATGGTGTTCGCAAAAGGGTCTTAACCCCCTTGCGATACCTCTGGAATCATTGCTGGAGTCTCTCCTTCATTTGTCCAATGCAGGTCTTAAGACTAGCTCAGTAAGAGTCCATTTGAGTGCTATTGCCGCTTCCTTTAAGCCTCTAAATGGACAGCCTATTTTTTCTCATCCTCTTATAGCAAGATTTATGAGAGGCCTTCTTCTAACTAAGCCTCCAATTAGGCCACCACCGGTGGCATGGGACTTAAACCTGGTTCTTGGGCAGCTCATGAAGCCACCTTTCGAACCTTTAGCTACTACCTCCATGAAGTTCCTTTCTTGGAAGGTTATCTTTCTCATTGCAATCACATCAGCACGTCGCATCAGTGAGTTGCAAGTGCTAGTAGCTAATCCACCTTATACAAGGTTCCATCATGGCAAGGTAGTCCTTAGGACTCATCCACACTTTATGCCAAATGTGGTCTCGCCTTTTCATCTGAACCAAGCGGTCTATCTACCTGTGTTTTTTCCAAGGCCTCATGCATCAAATGCAGAGAGGAATCTTCATACCTTGGACTGTAAAAGAGCTTTAGCTTTTTACTTACAAAGAACACAGCAACATCGAAAGTCCTCTCAACTCTTTGTTGCTTTTGATCCTTCTCATTTGGGACTTCCAGTAGTTGTGCTGTTTTAGCATTACCGCTCTCCCACATTGGCATGGATAGCTCTGGCCACCCATGCTGAAGACTTGGGCACCTGGAGAAAATGCTCAGCAGCAGGTCCATGAAGTGTTTCCCTGGTTTGTGCCACTCGCACAAGAGGTGGTGCCATGGACACTTGTCTCTTCACAGGCCTGTTCTCCTAGGAATCAGCATGGTGCACCCACTCAATACTGATCAATGCCTACCCGAAGTGTTGAACAATTGGAACCAACATGCACATGTAGGTTGTCTGGTGTTAGTCTGTTGTCCTCGCTGTTATGAGTGCCCAGGAGACAAAGGGACTTTCGCATCTCTGTAGGCAAGGCGAATGTATGCCAGGAGCACGCTGCCTTGACTGAGGGAAATCAGAACCTTTACAGCAAAAAATGCTGAAATGCCCCAGGATCACTGGATTTCCCACTTTGGAAGATCTGGGAGAAGATGCAGAGCTAACCGTTAGAGCGATCCTTTTGGAGAAACAAAGGACACATTTAAAGACCAAATCTTTTGATGTTTGCTTTGCGATATGTAAACAGTGAACACGCTACGGGAATAAGCAGGTATTCAGTCCTCACATATGGGTGACCTCGGCATAGACTGAGCCTGCACAGATTCACTCCCCAGGTTTCAAAGAGCCTTTGGGAGTTAGACCACATGTGCACGGTCACCTTTCCGCTCAAGGATGCCTTATTTATTTTATTTAGCTGTGCTTCTATACCGCTTTTCACCGGGTCAAAGCGGTTTACAGATATTTATGCTAACAGGCACTTTTTATTCCCTCGTCCTTGAAGGGCTAACAATCTGAGACAGTGGAGGGTTAAGTGGCTTGCCCAAGGCCACAAGGAGTGGCCATGGGACTTAGAGACCCCAGTCCCTCCGGCCTGAGGTTCCTTGTCTCTACATGGTAATTGAACCGCTGGCCCTCCAGCCTGAGGTAACCTGTCCCAACCACTGAGCCACTCCTCCCTTGGTCGTCTCTTTTTTCTGTGGAGCCCTGCAGATGTCTTGTCTGTCATCCCTGGCAAAAGTGGATTTTTCTCTTAGTGTTATCGTGCTCTTTTTACTGGTCTGTTCCTAATCACCTTCCAACCACCCGAGTCCGCCCTTGCCTCGGTATCATGTTTTCTCAGATCCCTTTTTTTTTTCTTTATGGTAAGCGGGTCTTTTCTCGCTCCCTCCCTGGCTGAGAGATCCTAGTTTGATCTCATGTGTGCTGTCTTCCCCTCTCTTCGGTCAGCGGTTTTAAGCTATATGGCAAATGTCCATGTCCCATGTCCATAACGGATCACCACAGTTGCTGTATTAAGTGCCTCTGTGCAAATCATGATTCCACTTGCCCGCTGTGCCTGCAGATGACAAGTAAGAGCCAGAGGAATCTTGAAAAGCAGCATGGTGAACTGTTTGGCTTGAAGGCCTCTGTCACGGGGCCAGCATAAGACTATGGAATCGCTGCCCTTGGAGACTGTGACAGACAACTCTGTGTCGTATGCACTTGCTCAATTCAACCCCGATGTTGCAGAGCTTCAGACCTGGGATTGTCCTCGGTGTACCTCTCCCGTGGGTCCAGGACATCATCAAAGTCTAAACCCGATCCCCGAGCCAGAGGTAAGATCTCCAGTACCCAGTCTGAGTCCTCAACTCAATACCATGGGCAATGGCCGGGAGCGGCCCTTGAAGCTGCCCCGGCAGGAGGAGACTCCCACCACATCTGGGGATCAGGCTGTCTCCTCCAATGCAATCACCATCTGTGATTCCCCTTCGAGGGATCTGGTCCTGGGCTCAATGCCTTTGAGACCCAAATTGGTCGCTGCGGAGCCTACTGGCATCTAAGCCAGGATGACAGCCCTGGATGCATCCTGGCTGCCTTCCTCGAGGCGCAGTGAGGACAATGCCCGGAGTCTCTGTCATTGGTGCTGACGATGGGGCCCTCCACAGAGGACGTCCTGCCTGTGCTGAACTACTCGCCTGTTCTGAATTGCGACTCACCCCTGAGCATCCCTTGCTCTCCTTTGGCTCATTGACCCGATTATTGTCTGGGTCTCGAGTCAGGTTGGGAGACAGACTACTAATCATCTGACACAGTCTTGCAAAAAGATGTCCCCTCTGAATCTTCTCCCCTGCAAGAGCGCCAGAGGTCCCCGCCTGAGGACCTCATGTTCCTCAGCTTTGTCCTGGGGATGTTGAAGGCCCTGGCCTTCATGGTGGAACAGAAGGATGAGCCTTGTGCCAAGGACGTAGAAATCCTCCAGTATGAGGCCCCTCCAAAGAAGGCATGCCAATTCCCCTCATCCTGGGACACTTGCTGTTCAGGATGTGGACAGCCCGGTGACTTGAATCTCAGTATTGAGTTGGCAAGAGCCCTGGCTTTCAGAAAACAGCTGCCTCACAACTCCATGTTGTTGGAGTCGGCCATACATCAGATAAAAAGTCAGACGCACTCCTCTGTGCCCCCTGGCAGGGAGGCTTGCAGAAAGTGCCACCAGGGCTTGATGCTTGTGGCCCAAATCCAGGCTTACCAGCTGTACAAGGGCATGTACCTGAGGGACCTGGCGAAGGAGCTTTCCGGGTTCTCAGCTGGCTGGCTGGTGAATCTCTCAAGTGCTTCCGGACCTTTGTCTCCTTTGTCAAGCAATGCTCCAAATTCCAGACTCAAGCAGCCTTTGACAGTTTTGAGTCCATGGTTCATGTAGCTGCGGGTGGGCATCAATGCCTGCTGCCTGGCCTGGCTACAGTCCTTAAACTTGCAGCAATGGGTGCAGGACAAACTGGCTGATGTCCGTCTGCCGAGGACAGAACAAACAACCCATGACCAACAAGGCGGCAGAGTTGGAGTCAGCATTCATGTCTAGGACCAGTCTATCCTGGAAGAAGACTTCGGGGGACGATCCCTTCCACCCGAAGGGGAAAAAGACTTAAAGAAAATACCTCCAATGTCTGGCCTATCAGGCTCACCAACAAGGTTAGCAGGCCAGGGGCACAGCCCCGTAAGCAGAAAGACCCCAAGCCCCAAACAGTGCCCCAGCTGCAGCATTGGGGGGGGGGGGCGCAGCTTTTCACTTCTTGGACATAGCCTGTCTCCCCTTCCCCTCCCCCACCCCCTGAGGACCAGGGCCCAAGGCACATGGGAGGACATCGGATCCACTTTGTTCACCACTGGTTTGGCATTACTACTGATGCCTGGGGTGTGGCAGGTGGTGTGGGAAGGTTACCTTCTACACTTTGACTAGATACCTCCACCCTTCTTTCCAGGGGAGCTTCCCATGACCTCCCTGCACAGAGAGAGCTTGCAGAAGGAACTAGTCCCTACTTGAGGATCTACTCCCAGTACTACTTTGTCCCAAAAAAGATAGCACCTTTCGGCCCATCCTGGATCTGCGGGACCTGAAGTGCTTTCTGGTCAAGATGATGATCAAGATGCTATCCCTTGTAATGTTGCTGCCCTACCTCCTCCAGGGAGATTGGCTATATTCCTTGGATCTCAAAGATGCCTATAACCCACATCCTGATCCATCCCTGGCACAGTCAGTACCTCCACTTCTTTGGAGGCTGCCACTACCAGTATGGAGTGCTCCGGCCTCTCCTCAGCCCCCAGGGTGTTCAAGTGCCTGGCGGTAGTCTCTGCTCACCTCTGCTTACTTGGGAGTCTTCATCTTCCCCTATCAGGATGATTGGATTCTGAAAGCCAGCTCGCCAGAGGAGGAGCATTATGCAGCCCACCGCACAATAAGGGTGCTGCATCATCTGGGGTTCGTGATCAACTTCCCATTCACATCTGCTTCCAGCCCAGCGCCTGGAGTTCATAGGAACCCTCCTGGCCTTTGCACAGGCCAGAGCCTTCCTCTCTCTAGACTGGGTGCAGCATCTGGCAACCCTAGCAAGAGAGGTACAGGGTCGCTCATCGGTATCTGCCTGTTTCCTGCTGTGCCTATTGGCACATGGCCTCGATGGTTCACGTAACTCCACAGGCCCATATCTGGATGAGACAGGCCCAGTGGACCCTCAGCAATCAATGGACTCAGGCCACAGGCCGAGTAGAGGATGGAGTCCGGATCACTCAGCCTCTAGCGGCCTCTCTCAGAATCTCATGGCCAGCCTACCCTTCCATATCACCACCTCATCAATGACCAGCTTGTCTCTGTGCACCCCCTTGTGGACCACTTCATGAAGGGCCTTCCCCTCTCGTGGCTCCCCATCCACCCACCACCAGTGGTGTGGGACCTGAACTTGCTTCTCGGGACGCTGATGGCTCCTCCTTTCGATCTTCTGGCTACATGTCCTCAAGTTCTTGTCGTGGAAAATAGTGTTTGCTCACTTCAGCCAGGAGAGTTAGTGAGCTGCAGGTGTTGGTGTCCCACGCCTTCTACACCAGGTTACATAAAAACAGGATTGTTCCCTGGACTCAGCCAAAATTCCTTTTTAAGGTGGTGTCTGCTTTCCACCACCTTTCCCAGACCTCACTCATCCTTAGCAGCGGCCTTTCTATACATCCTGAATTGCAAAAGGGCACTGTCCTTATACCTTCAGAAGAGACAGCCCCATCACTTCTCATCGCAACTGTTTGTCTCCTGTGACATCAGCAGGCTCGGGGTTGCGGTCTCTAAATCTACCCTGCCTACCTGGGTGGCAGACTGCATCTCTCACCTACAAGCAGGCTGGACTCTCCTTGGAGCGTCATGTTAACGTGCATAATGTGCACGCCCTGGTGGCTGACTTATGCTCTGTCCCTCTGCAGGACATCTGCCAGGCCACCACTGGTTTTCGGTCCAGACCGTCACCTCTCATTACTGCTTGGAGGAGATCTCATGGAACGTAGTGCCTTCGGCCAGGCAGTACTTCATCATCTCTTTGGGAATAGTGCAACTCCTTCCCTCCGGCCCTTTGTGTCCAGGCTACCGTAGAGGTGATTCCATCGTTAATGTTGGTGCTGCATCACTGTACTTCAAGCCATTCATTGCTCCTTGCTGTTCTTCACGGTTTGCCTTTTGGGTTGCCTATGGCTCCTACAGGCTTTTTCAGTAGCCTGTAGCTTGGGAGTCCCATATGTGAGGACTGATTTCTTGCTTGTTCACTGAGAAAGCATAGTTACTCAGCTGTAACAAGTGTTCTCCGGGGACAGTAGGAATCTGTCCTCACAACCTTCCCTCCTCCCTGTGGAGGAGTTTTTCTTTTATGTTTGAGCTATGTTGTCATACTGAGGTAAGATGACACTCTTGGGCAGGCTGGTTACCATGCATGTGCAGTCTAACTACCAAAGGCTTACTTTGAAAGCTGGGAATGAATCCACACAGGCTCCGTCGATGCTGATGTCACCCATATGTGAGGACTCATTTCTGCTGTCCCCGGAAAACACCTGTTACAGGTGAGTAACTATGCTTTTTCGAGAGAAAGCAGGAAGTCTGTCTCATGTGTGTGTGACATCGGCACTGACGGTCCTCGCAGAAGCATCTCCCCCAACTTTCAAAGAAAGCCTTTGGGAGATGCCACCACGCATGCGTTGTCCCCTTCCTGCCCAAGGGTGCTATCTTGCCTCAGTCTCCTTTTTTCCTCAGAGCCCACCAGACGTCTGCCTGCGCCCCCCCCTCCCCCTTCCGAAAAAGTATCTGAGGTTTTTAAATTCTTCTCTGGTCTTGCACTGGTACTCTTCCCGCCCCTGAGCGTGCTACCTTGACATTGTGTCTTGGGTCAGTTCAAAATTTTTCTTTTTCAGTGTGGTTCGCACCTTTACTGCTGCCAGAGCCTAGGGTCTTCAACCTAGTTGGAGCATTTCCCACCCCCTTGGCCTCCAGTGGCTTCAAGAAGTATGATCGGTGCTCGAAGGTCATGTCCCTCCTAGACACGCACGATTGCTGCATCTGTTGTCTTGGACCAGACCATGACCCGGCGGACTGTGGCCTGTGCAAGAAAATGCCATCCAAGACCCTCAAGAGCCATCAGCAGCAGGATTACCAGTTCTTCCCAGAGTCTCCAGTGAAACACTGCTCCAAGGCCCCCTCTGAGGTTTCAGACTCCCATGGTGAGGCCGCGGGTGCTCAGAGCAGAGCTTCCTGGTCAGAGTACAAGAAGAAAAAGAAACCCTCGAGGGCTGTGTCAGTTGACGACGGATCCAGGAAGGCAGGTGAGTCCCTAGCCAGATCCCACAGTATATGCTGCTCATCCGGCCTACTAAGTTCCTGAAAAGAATCCTCCAGTGATAGGCCTCGGACTCCTGAGGCCATTCTCTTCAAGGACTCCCCTTCAAGGACTCCCCTTCAGGGGAACCAGAGCCAGGCCCAAGTTTCTCTTTGCCCGTGTCAATGGCTGCGGAGTCTTCTAGACTGGATACCAGAATGGCAGCCTTTGAGTGCAACTTGTCTGCCTTCATGGCTCAGCAGCAGGCCCTGATGCCCAGCTCCACAGTGTCATCTGCCCAGACCACAAGGCCCTCGACATCCGAGGACATCCCTGGACATTGAGGTGATCCTCAAGAGCATGCAGCCTCAAGTCTATCCTGAACAGTGGTCTTGATCCCAGTGCTGTTCCACAGTACCAAGGTCCTCCCTGGTGAGTGCCCAAGGCTTCAGCCACAGAGCTTCCGAGGGACCCAGACTGAGCTCAGGGCTGCATCATCTGACCAAGCCCTCTCTCAACGACTCCACCGATTTCTCTGAGAGACCAAGGACAAGGAATCCCTGGACACATTGCCACTGTGATGTACTCTTCTACCCCCCCCCCCCGAGACGCTACACTGATCTCCACCCGAGGACATGGCATTCCTTGACTTCATATGGGACATGCCGAAGGTGTTGGCATTCATCACTGAGTCTGAAGACCCTCGCACAGAGGAGCCAGAGATCCTCCAGTACGAGGTCCTGCGAGGGAGGCACTGATAGTGCCTGTCCCATCCATCCTGGAACGGCTGCTTCTCCGCGTGTGGGGAAACACTGGTGTCTGTGCCCATTGTGAGCTGATGGCTCTACTCGATGTATCAAGTCCACCAGAGCCTGGGCTTTCAGAAAGCACAGCTTCTGCATAACTCCATGGTGGAGTTTTCCTGCGTTTGCTCAAGAGCCAGAAGATGCACTCCTCTGTGCCCCTGGGTAGGGAGGCCTGCACCCTGGATGCCCTCGGCAGGAAGTGCTACCGGGGCTCAATGCTCATCGGCCGGATTCAGGCATACCAGCTGTACATGGTGAAGGAACTCGCCAGGTTCTTGGCTGGTCTTTCTGAGAAACCCCAACAGCGGTTCTGGAGCCTGACCAAAACTGTCCGTGAGTGCTCCAAGTTTGACTCAAGCAGAGTCTGTGGCTAGAATAGTGGCAGTTGGCATCGATGCCAGATGCCAGGCTTGACTGCAGTCTTCCAACCTGGAGCTATGGGTTCAGGACAAGTTGGTTGATGTCCCCTGCCAGCGAGAGAAACTCTCATCAAAAGAAAAACCCTGATGAAGTGACTAAGTTATAAATACTAGAAGAAAAAGTCACCAACAGTGTCCTCCAAAAAAACTTTATCTGATATTGCCGCGGGAGGGGAGAACAGAAATCACCCACGCCAGGCTGCAGTATCCTTTTTAATCAATTAGGTTCAAACAACTTCAGAAACCAATTCACAATGTGATAACACTTATCTTAAATAAGGAGCCAGAAAATCCAAAAACCGGGAAGCACGACATGCACATTTCAGGAAAACCCTGTATCAAGTGCTGTCTTCCTCAAAAGCGCTCCAACCGTCAGTAAATGCTGCCATTTCACACAGTGGTTCTTCTGAAGGACAACTATGATCCCGATAGGCTGAATGAACACATCACTCATAATAGAACCTCCAATAGGAGCAGGGAAAACCCCACTGTAATGGGGAAACCCAGCTCCCATAGGACAACCTTAGAACAGATGTAGCCAATGGATCCCATCTGCAAAAGTAAGAGGCTGGGCCATGTTAGAATAGCCAGCATTAATCATCAAAGCCACCAATAGAGAAAGGGGGTTCCCTAGCATCATCAGGGTAACCCCACTCCCATTGGTCCCAATTAAAGTATGCTGAGCCAATCGATCTCCTTATTCAAGCCTAAAGGCTGAACCGTACCCAAAGTAAAAATCCATGACCGATAAGGCTGCCGAGATGGAGACTGAGTTCATGGCGAGGATCTGGCTCTCCAAGAAAACCGCTACCCTCCCTTGACAAAATGGCTCTAGTAAAAAGCCCCTTCCCTTGAGGAAGGGAGCTGCTTACAGAAACTACCTGCAATATCAGGCCTCCCCAGCAGAGTCAGCAGGCCAAGGGACATGAGCATGGCCCTCATAAACAGAAGGCGCACAGGCCCTGGCCCAGACTGGTGGGAGATTTTGACTCTTTGGGTATAACCTCTCCACCTCCAGGAGGTCAGCAGCCCACAGGGTGACATATGATCCACTTTGCCCATTGGTGGCCAGCCGCTACCACTGAAACTTGGGCACTCCAAGTGGCTAAGGAAGGTTACCTCCTCCACCTGACAGACACCTCCCACTTTCTTTCCAGAAGAGCCCCTAGGGCTCTCCTTCACCAAGATCTTATTACTGCAGGAATTTGCAGGTCTCCTCGGACAGGGGAGTGGAACTGGTGCCCCAGCACCTCTGGAGCAAAGGGATCTCCAGGAACAAGCAGTAATGAGTCTTCACATATGGGTATCGTCGGAGCCTGCGCGGGAACGCTCCCCAGCGTCCAGAAAGAAAGCTTTTGGGAGCATCCCACAGCGCCTGCGCGCTGCCTTCCCACCTTTCCCAACCGCCTCTCTCCAGTTCTTCTTTTCCGCGGAGCCAGCAGGTCGTGTTCCTGTCACCGCTGAAGAAGTTCTTTATATTTGGTCGCGCGTCTGCCTTCTTCGACGTCGGACCGGTACTGCCGGTCTTTTCTTCTTTCTTCTTTAAAAAAAAAAAAAAAAAAAACTACCGTTTCCCACTTCTGTGCATTTTTTCCTTTTGGGCCTTAGGCCTAGAAAAAGTTTCCTCATGGAAAAGCCTGTTTACGGGTTTAAAAAGTGCACGAAGTGCAGCGGTACTCTTTGTATCACCGACACCCATGACTGGTGTCTAAAATGTTTGGGTCCTGACCACTCCATCACTGATTGTGAGTCCTGTTCCATGATGTCTAAAAGAGGTCGACAGAATTGAGCGGCCAAGCTCAGTACCCTGTTTCCCTCTGATGCAGCTTCGGTGGCATTGACATCTTCCAGGGCTGCTTCTTCCTCCCATGGATCTCAGGTAACCAAACATAAGTCCAGCCGGTCCTCGAAGGGTAGATCTTCCTCTAAGTATCGAGATGCCTCCGGGCTTGCTCTCGAGGATCCCGCACAGGCAAAATTACCCCGGCGGGAAGCTCCGGCTTCCAAAGCTTTATCTATGGGGTCACAGGTTGACATCGATGGCACGGCCTCGACCAATCACCTGTTGCCATGTTCTGGGGTACCGGTGGTTTCCACTAGTACCGACATCCAGACATTGGTTGCGTTGATGGATCAGAATATTCTGACCATGCAGCGTGCCATTACGGCATTCATACAAGCTGTGATGCCTCCGGTACCGCAACAAACTCCGTTGTCGGTTCCGGCACCGGCACCAATATCAGTTCCGGTACCGGTACTGATTGCATCGACATCGGCTTCGGTGTCGACTGCAGCGGTACCCTGTTCTGTGATGCCTATCGGTACCGATCACTCCCGATGTCGATACCACTCGGTACGCGTATCGGGCTCTGCAGGAGCATCCAGACAGGCGATACTTCGATTCCTCCGAAGACTCTGCTGAATCAGAGGCTTCTGTCGAAGCATCGGTACTCCTTCCTCAGGAGCCCTCTTCTCCAAAAAGAAGAATGTCTCCTCCAGAAGACTTTTCAAGACTTCATTAGGGAAGTGGCCAGGGGCCTCTCCATTTCAGTGGCCCCTGAATCAGAGCCTAGAGCCAAGAAATTGGATATTTTACAATATCCTAAGGCTCCTAAAGAGGCAGCTACTTTACCAATTCATGAGATCCTTTATGATCACATGTTGGGCATATGGGAGACACCTCTCACTATCTCCCCTCATTCTCGTAGGTTGGACACCATGTACCGTGTTCCTCCTTGTCCTGGCTTTCATAAGACTCAGCTTCCTCACCACTCTATTGTGGTGGAGTCTGCTATGAAGAAGATAAAGAGTGCAAAAAGACACTCATCTAATCCTCCAGGAAGAGAATGCAGAACCTTGGATGCTTTTGGCCAGAGAACTTTCCAGGCCAATATGTTTGCTGCCAGAATCAACTCCTATAGTGTCTATATGGGGATGATTCTAAAGGAAGTTTACAGATCATCTGCAAACTTTATCTCCTTTTATCTCAGAAGATAAAAGGGAGGAGTTTTTCACCTGGCTTAAACATGCCCAGGATGTTTCCAAATTTTCCAACCATGCAGCCTTTGACTCTTTTGAGTGTGCCAGCAGAGCCTCGGCTATTGCCATAGGTGCACGCAGACTTGCTTGGTTACAAGCTTCTGATTTGGAACCCTGGGTCCAGGATGGATTAGGAAATCTTCCTTGTACAGGTGAAAACCTTTTTGGCAAGGATTGGCAAGCAAAGGCCACTCAGATGGATGCTGAGAATTCTGCCTTAGATAGACTTTCAAAGTCTACTTCTGCTCCTGTTAGAAAAAGGTTATTCAAAAAGTCTTTCTTTCCCAAAAAGGGGACATATTATCCTGTTTATGGTCAGCAGGCATCTTCTGCAGGTCGTTTTGCTGCAAAGCGTCAGCAACAACCTAAACAAGCCAAGCCTAAGGCTGCAAGGACTGCTATGGCCCAACAGCCTCAGCCTCCTCAGGGCCTTTGACTTACATCTAGAGATCTTAGCCTTTCTCGTTCTAGAAGAACCAGAGCCTCTCACCATTCCAGGAAGGTTAGCCCACTTTGCTCCCAGATGGGAACAAGTCACAGCAGAGCACTGGACCCTCTCCATCATAAGGGAGGGGTACAAGCTTCATTTCTTAAACCTTCCTCCTCACACCATGGTGAGACAGTTCAATTCTCCAACATCTCTCCTCGACCTTCTGGGTCAGGAGATTGCAACCCTTCTTGCCCAAAGGGCAATAGAAGAAGTACCCCTTCTTCAACAGGGCTCAGGGTTCTACTCCCCCTATTTTCTTATCCCAAAGAAAACAGGGGGCTACAGACCCATATTAGATCTCAGAGAATTGAACAAGTTTCTATGCAAGGAGAAATTCAAGATGATTTCTCTCTGTGCTCTCCTTCCATACCTTCAGAGTCAGGATTGGCTTTGTTCTCTAGATCTCAAGGATGCGTACACCCATATCCTCATCCACCCAACACACAGAAGGTTCCTTTGGTTCCTTTATCAAGGAAAGCACTACCAATACAGAGTGCTTCCTTTCGGTCTGGCCTCTGCTCCAAGAGTGTTCACAAAATGCATGGCAGTAGTAGCTGCATTTCTACGCACTCTAGGAATATTTGTATTCCCATATCTGGACGACTGGCTCATCCGAGCTCCGTCCCAGTCAGAGGCCCAGACTTCCCTAGCCTGCACAAGGCGTGTTCAGTATCTGGGACTTGTAATAAACATCCCAAAATCCCATCTCACCACTACTCAGTCATTAGAGTTCATAGGGGCCTTGCTGGATACCACAACTGCAAGGGCCTATCTTCCCCAGGCCCGTTGCCTACGCTTGGTGCAGTTAGCCTCACAAATTCAGTTAAAGTCCCATTTAACTGCTCGAGAAATGTTACAACTGTTAGGCCACATGGCATCCACCGTGCATGTGGTTCCTTACGCTCGCCTTCCCATGAGGGCAGCTCAGTGGACTCTGTCCACCCAATGGACCCAGGCATCAGGGTACCTGTCAAACAAAATAGCAACCTCCAGTCGCCTCTTCTGGTCTCTCCAGTGGTGGAAGTCCACTCAAAATCTGTTGCTGGGGTCCCCCTTTCAACAGTCGCTACCCCAAGCAACCCTTACAACAGATGCCTCTCCAAGGGGTTGGGGAGCTCATCTACAAGATCTCTCCACCCAGGGCATCTGGTTTCCACAAGACATCTCTACATATCAGCCTCTTGGAGCTCAGAGCAATTCTTCTAGCTCTGTCTTCCACACCCTGCTCAGCTACAAGACAGTCTCTCTGTCGCTTTGCAACGAAGCTTTGAGATTGTGGGCCTTCGGCAGAGAGCATCAAATTCATCTCGTGGCAGTGTATCTTCCAGGGGTTCAAAACTCTTGGGCAGACAGACTCAGTCGAGTTCTGCTTCCACACGAATGGTCCCTCCATGGGGACCAGATAGCCAGGATCTTCCGAATTTGGGGAACCCCGGACATAGACCTGTTTGCAAGTCCGTGGAATGCCAAACTTCCCCGGTTCTGTTCCAGGATTCATTGTCAGGGAGTTCAGGCCAGGGATGCCTTCCTCCTTCATTGGGGGCAAGACTTCCTCTATGCCTTTCCACCCATTCCCCTAATTCCCAAGACACTGTTCAAACTTCAGAGAGACAAGGGGTCTATGATCCTCATAGCACCACATTGGCCACGCCAAGTGTGGTACCCTTTACTTCTGCATCTCTCTCAAGCTCCCTCCCTGGACTTGGGATCTGCTCCAGACCTCCTGTCCCAGGAGGAGGGAACGTTGTGGCACCCATATACCCAGTCTCTTCATCTCAGAGCCTGGTTGCTGAAGGCCCAGATCTTCAAGATTTGCATCTTTCTCAGCAGGTGAAGGATATCCTTCAAGTTTCCAGAAAGCCTTCCACTAGACGTTCCTATGCTTTTAAATGGAAAAGGTTTACCATTTGGTGTGCACAGAAGGGTCTTAACCCCCTTGCAATACCTCTGAATTCTTTACTAGAGTATTTGCTGCATTTATCCCATGCAGGCCTTAAAACGAATTCAGTAAGAGTCCATTTGAGTGCTATTGCAGCATCCCTTAAGCCTCTCAATGGACAGCCTATTTCCTCTCATCCTCTTATTCCAAGATTCATGAGAGGCCTTCTTTTAACTAAACCTCCCATTAGACCACCTCCAGTGGCATGGGACTTGAATTTGGTTCTTGGCCAGCTTATGAAGCCACCCTTTGAACCCTTAGCCACTACCTCCTTGAAATTTCTTTCCTGGAAGGTTACTTTTTTCATTGCAGTCACCTTAGCTCGCCGCATCAGTGAGCTGCAAGCCTTGGTGGCTAATCCTCCTTATACAAGGTTCCATCATGACAAGGTAGTTCTCAGGACTAATCCACACTTTATGCCTAAAGTGGTCTCACCTTTTCATCTGAACCAGGAGGTGTATTTACCTGTCTTTTTTCCAGGACCTCATGCATCAAGTGCAGAGAGGAATCTCCATGCCCTGGATTGTAAGAGAGCGCTCGCTTTTTACTTACAAAGGACACAGCAACATAGAAAGTCCTCTCAACTCTTTGTTGCTTTTGATCCCTCTCATTTGGGACTTCCAGTCTCTAAGAGAACTCTGTCCAATTGGATTGCTCAGTGTATTTCTTTCGCCTACCAGAGTAAGAACCTTTCTCTGGAGGGCCATGTCACAGCTCACAATGTGAGGGCCATGGCAGCCTCTATGGCTCATCTGAACTCTGTGTCCATCGACCTAATCTGTCGAGCAGCCACCTGGGCCTCGGTTCGTACCTTTACAGCCCATTATTGCTTGGACAAGGACTCCCGTCGGGATGCCTTGTTTGGTCAGGCTGTTCTCAAACACCTGTTCCATACCTAATCAACTCCTACCCCCCATCCCTGGTTGGATGCCCGAGATCCATGGGGGCAGGTAGAGCCCTTCTCAGGGACTCAGAACCTTGGAGATCTCCCTGGCATCTCTAGCTGGGGAGTCCCCATATGTGAAGACTCATTCCTGCTTGTTCCTGGAGATAGCACAGTTACTTACCTGTAACAGGTGATCTCTGGGAACAGCAGGAATAAGTCTTCACAACCCACCCACCTCCCCTAGTAGTTGCATCTCTCTATCTTTCCTTTCCTCTCTCTCTTTGTCTCAGCTTAAAACTCGAACTTGAGAGAGGCGTTTGGGAAAGGCGGGAAGGCAGCGCGCAGGCGCTGTGGGATGCTCCCAAAAGCTTGCTTTCTGTACGCTGGGGAGCGTTCCCGCGCAGGCTCCGTCGGTACGGACGATACCCATATGTGAAGACTTACTCCTGCTGTTCCCAGAGATCACCTGTTACAGGTAAGTAAGTGTGCTTTCTACTCCAGGTACTTCCTCATGCCAAAAAGAACAGGGGGCCTAAGGCCCATCCTAGACATGCAGGTTCCTGGTGAGGGAGAAGTTCAAGATGCTCTCCCTCGAAATATTGGTGCCTTATCTCCAGCAGGGGACTGGCTATGCTTCTTGGATCTGAAGGATGCCTATACCCACGTCCTCCTTCATCTCAGCCACAGGCAGTGTATCAGATTCATGGTGAGGGTTGGCCACTATCAGAACAGTTTACTACCCTTCAGCCTGGCTTCCACCCCCATAGTCTTCACCAGATGCCTGGCGGTAGTCACTGTCTGCCTCCCTCCATCTCCAGGGGACCTTTGTCTTTCCTTCCTGGATGACTGGCTCATAAAGAGAGAGAGAGCCATCGAGGTGCAGCAGGCCACGGCCTGCACCATTTATGTCCTGCAACATCTGGGGACAACTGTCTCAGGGCACTGGCTGTAGATGTTCAGCACAGACCCTCGGTGTCTGCTCGCCTCCTGCTGCACCTACTCTGTCACATGGCCTCCATGGTCCATGTTGTCTCAGACGCCCATCTTCATGAAGGTGGTCCAGTGGTGCTTCCGCACCCAGTGGACACAGGCCATGGGCCGACTGGGAAACAGTGACAGTGATTCCCCAGCTGGCAGAGTCCCTGAACTGGTGGCAAAACACATAGCACCTTTGAGCAGGGATGCCCTTTCAGACCCCCCACCCCCTAGTGTGTACTCACTACAGACGTCTCCTTGCTGGGCTGGGGAGCACATTGCGAGGAACTCTGCACTCAAGGCAGTTGGTCCAAGGCGGAAAGCCAGCAGCAGATCGACCTCCTAGAGCTCTGGCCATACACTTGGCTCTCCAGGCCTTCCGCCACAGTCTGCAGCACCAGTCAGTGCTGGTCCAAACAGACAATCAAGTGGCAGTGTTCTGTGTAAACAAACAACGGGGCATGGAGTCCCGCACCCTCTGCCTTGAAGCAGTCGCTCTCTGCTCCTATGCAATCCGCCAAGGGATGCTCCTGTGGGTGGTGTACCTTCTGGGACAGGATGACACCCTGGCGGATATACTGAGCAGGGTCCTCCAGCCACACAAGTGGCAGTTGGAACCCAGAGTGGCCAGTTAGCTCCTCCAACTCTGGGGGATCCCTCTAATGGATCTCTTTGCTAGCCCAGACAACTCCCAGTTGCCCCGCTTCTGCTCTCAGTAGCCCCACCTGTCTCAGATGGCTGCAGGTGCCTTACTCAGCCTGTGGTCGGAGGGCCTTCTGAATGCCTTCTTGCCCATGCCATTGATTTGCAAGACCCTCTTCAGGGCTCTCTACACCCTCTGCTTCTACGCTTGGCAGCGGAGACCCTGTCCCCCTGGGGAGTGCTCTGGGATTATTGTCTCAGGAAGAGTGCTCCCTCCTGCATCCCACTCTCTGGGGTCCTTGTCTCTGACAGCTTGGCTGCAGAAAGGATAGCCTAGGCCCCTTTCATCCTCTTGAGGGAGGTAGAGGAGGTCCTTTTGGCCTCTCATAAGACATCTACCAAATGAGCCTACACCTTGAAGTGGCACAGGTTTTTGGTGTGGTGCGCAGCACAACGGGTGAGCCCGTACTCCTCAGTGCAGCTGTTGCTGCAATACCTACTTCATTTGTCGTAGTCCAGGCTCAAATCCAATTCCATCAGGGTACACCTGAGTGGTGTTGTGGTGCATGACCACCCTATCAAGGGCAAGTCACTCTCTGTGCAGCCTCTTGTCTCCTGCTTCCTGCAGGATCTCCTGTTGTCTAAGCCCCTCATCCGCCCACCAGCAGTGGAGTGGGACCTCAATGTGGTGCTAGCACAGCTCATTGGGCTGCCATTTGAGCCCCTGGCTATCTGCCACTTGTGGTATCTTTCATGGAAAGTCATCTTCCTGGTGGCACCTGCATCCGCTCGCAGGGTCAGTGAACTCCAAGCCTTGGTGGCAGAGCTGCCCTACACCAGGTTCTACAAAAACAGGGTTGTGCTCCGCACGCACACCAAATTCCTCCCGAAGGTGGTGTTCCCATTCCACCTCATTCAAGAGGTGGTGCTCCCCACCTTCTTTCCATGGCCTCACACCAGCAGGCTGTCCTTCATACTCTGGATTGTAAAAGGACCCTGTCCTTCTACCTTCAGCGAACTCAGGGCCACTGCAAAGTTTCACAGCTTTTCATTTCCTGTGACCCCAGTCGGATGGGGGAGGTGGTGACCAAGCAGACTCTGTCCACCTGGGTGGCAGGCTGCATTGCCCTCACCTATGAACAGGCTGGGCTCTTGCTGAAGCATTGGGTTACAACGCACAGCATCAGGGCCATGGCAGCTTCTGTGGCAAGCCTGCGTTCCATCCCAATGATGGACATCTGCCGGGCCACAACCTGGTCTTCAGTCCATACCTTTGCAGCTCGTTTCTGCCTAGAGAGGGAGGACAGCGCCTTCGGCCAGGCCATGCTCTAATCTGTTCAGGGTTTAGGCAGCTCCTACCCTCTGACCCTTCTGTGTTCAGGCTACCGGTTCTTCACTGACACACGGGTCCTTCTGGAGTCTGTATCCTTGGACTTAATTGCTGCTGCTCTCCGGCGGCTCTTGAGGGCATCCATGGTTTTCTATGTGCTTTTGGTAGCCTGTAGCTAGAGCATTCCATATGTGAGGACTGACTTTCTGCTTGTTCCTGGAGAAAGCATAGTTACTCACCTGTAACAGGTGTTCTCCAAGGACAGCAGGAAGCATTCCTCACAACCCTCCCTCCTCCCCATGGAGTTGCTTTTCTATCATGTTTGCTGTCTTTAGCTACGTCATTTGTCAGACAAGATGGCACCCTTGGGTGGGAAGGAGACCATGCATGTATGGTGGCATCTCCCAAAGGCTTTCTTTGAAAGCTGGGGAAATGCTTATGCTAGGACACCATCGGTACCGACATCACCCATATCTGAGGACTAATTCCTGCTGTCCCCGGAGAACACCTGCTATAGGTGAGTAACTACACATTTTTGGAAAAACTTGACAGATTTTTTTAAAGAGAGCAAAATCTGTTCTGCCTAGCCAAGCAGATGAAACGGATTAAGGAGGGGGAGCAACCGAGACATGGGTGGGTATGTCAGAACTGATGCTGTCAGGGATGATGTCACTGGGCAGTTTCTCCAAATGGATTAGCTAGGTTCATAACTGTCATGGTATGCACCATACTTCTAAGCCAGGGTATGGGGAGTATGATGTCAGTCTCTCAAATTTACTGCTAATGCCCTACATAGTACTTGCACTGTGCCAAAGAGAGCATCCTGCTGGAGTTTGTAAGATGTAACATGTATGGGTAGTTTGTCAAGATGTGCTTGGAAATTCTTCTTTATCAAACCTTGGCACCCAAAACATGGGAAATAGTTCTGTAAATCTTTTTGCCACATTTTCTTGATCTCTTACTGCATTTCTTGGTATTTCAGAATCTTCTGCCTCTTCACGCAATTCAATTCCGGTGCCGTTCTGATGTTTTTCTCCTTAACCACTATATCCGGCTGCTTCGCATCCAACTTTTTATCGGTCGGAATGGGAGTATCCCAAGTGATCATAACTTCCTCATTCTCTAATTCTCTTAGGGTCATGATCCCAGTGCTTTTCGGGCACAGTGATGATGTAGTGCTTACAGAGTTTCCAATGAATGAGGCTTGCAACTTTCTTATCTTTCAGTATAGAAATTTTCTGCCATCAGAACTTCACAGCCAGCTATGAGGTGAGTCATTGTTTCTAGGTGTTTCTTACAGAATTGACACATGTCTGTGTTGCCAGTTTTTTCAATGCTCACTATAAACCATCTTGTCCGTAATCCACTGTCCTGTGCTGCAACTATCAACCTCTCATCCTTCAGTTTCAATTCACCTCTCCTCAACCATTCATGTATCCATCCATGATCAACAAAGGGTTCCTGGAATAACACTCTGTATTTCCCACTATATTTGTGCATTTGCCACTTGTTTTTCCTTGTCTGTCCTAGTTTATGTAACTGATTTTGCTATACTGTTTTTCTACCAGTCAAAACGATTTACAAGAAACATGCATAACAATGAAAAGAAAGGTGCGCATAGGTTACAAGGACAAGGTGTAAACCATGGAACAGAAAATTTGCTTGGGTTATATAAGGCTTAGAGCAGCATTTAAGTTACAATGTTCAGCATAAGGAGGGATAAAGGCTACAGGGATCTAATTCTTTGAAGAGTTTCTTCTCTTGTTTTGCAAATTCTGTTACTTCCCTGTGGATTCTTGCTCATTCCTTCTAGTCATCGGAACGCTTGACCAAGTTTGATGGAGACAGATTCTGGATGTTTACTTTTTATGTTTCAGCACTTTTTGCGCATTTGGATCAGATGATGCAGTTAGCTAGGCTTGGAGACCTGTGATAGTAGCTCTGTATGTGTAATAAGCTCTGAGGTCTACCCCTCCTTCAGCTGTAGGGATGTACAGTCTTGGCATACGCTGATTTCTGTAAATTAATTCATGGGCATGGAGGAGTTTTCTTCGCACATTCAGTTTTTCAAGATCTTTGAAAGGCCGGTCCACAATCTCAAAGCTGTATGAGAGTACAGAAAGTGCCAGCTGATTAATGGCCTGTATCTTAGTCCATGATGTTAAAACACTTTTCAAAAACTATTTTAATCTCCTGTAGTATTCTTTACTGATCTTTTCCCTCCGTAATTTCTACTTGTATTGTTCCTTCCTCCGAGATACTTATTTGCACCTTCCTGTTAAAGATCCTTGATGGTCACAGTCCTCAGTCAGAGATGTTTTCAATTTTCCTCCATTAAAAAAAAAAAAGTTGCTTTAGCACATTTGTCGAGGCCAAAGATAGTTCTGATGATATCAGAAAAGCTTTTCATCATGTGGAGTTGCTCTGCTAATTGTTGGTCACTGGAATTGTAGAGCTTCAGATAGTCTACAAATAATAAATAAGATGTTTCTGGGTTGTTACCTTCTTTAGGATTCAGGCTAAATCCGTATCCCAAAGAGTTGATGAGAGTACCCATTGGATTAAGCGCTACACAAAACAGAAGGGGCAGTGGAATCTTCCTGAAATATTCCTTGCTGGATCTTAATGTTAGGAATCTTTATCTTTATTAAGGCTTTTGATATACCACCCTGTACCATAGTATCTGGGCAGATTACAATAAAATGCTGCATACTACAATGATATACTGACTAGCTTCATATCTCATAAAGCCACATTGTCATGGTGAACTTAATGTACTCTATCAAACCAGGATTTATTTCATACATTTCAAGGCAATTTATTATCCAAGAGTGTGGGACGCTGTCAAACGTTTTCTTATAATCAAGCCATGCTATACTGAGATTTCTGCTTTTAGCGCTGACCATGATGGCCTTATTAAGCATTAACTGGTCTTTGGTGCCATATGCCCCTCTCTTGTTGTCCTTTTGCTCTATTGCCATGATGTTTTTGGACTCAGTATGTTCATATATTCTGTCTGCATTTATTGCAGTGAGTAGCTTATAGGTTGTAGATAGACAAGTTATTGGTCTGTAATTATTGGAAATATTACTCTGGTCCCCCTTCGGAAGAAGAAATGTCCTTCCTGTTGTAAGCCATTGTGGTGTTAAGTTTAGCTGCTTGAACAATTAATTTTTGCAGTTCGCCAGGTCTTGGTGGAGCGATGTGAACTGTTTGAGCCAAAAGTTGGTTACTCTATCAGGGTCAAGGCTCTTTCAGTTTGGGGTTCTTTAAACCTGCTTTCCGGCTCTTTCATTGTTACTGCAGGCCATTCCATAGGTTTGATGTTTGTTTGCTTTTCCTAAACGCTCCTGTATGCAAGGTAAGCATTCTGCTTCTTGATTGTGTTCTATAGGGTCCTCGTATAGGTTTCTCCAGAAGGTTTCTGTTTCAGCTTTTACCATATTAATGCTGTTTCCCACTTCCCTCTAGAATTGTTTTGGGTTCTCTCTAAATAGTTTATTTTGATATCTTTCTGTTTTATTTTCTTCATGTTGCAGTTTTTGCACTTCTGCTGCTACTTTCAATTTATTGTTGGAACATATAAATTTCAGGTAGTCTTCTGTCAATGCAGCATGTTTCATCTTGATGTCCTGGATCTTCCTCAATATATTTGACCTTAATCCTTTTAGATACCCATCTATCAGGGATACCTCCGCACGCAATGATTGTATCTTTCCTTCTATGCGCTTTTTCCAGGGAGGAACTGTTCTTTTTTGCTTTAATTTTTGCCGCACAATATTGTATTTGATTTATTTCAGTGATGTCAATAAATGGTCCCTTTATACTGGACATGGCCTTATTCATACTGCTAACCCTAGATGTTAAATTTAGCTTGGGTAATCTTTCCCTTGCCTGCAACACATCATATCATATTCATCTTTTTTACCTATGGACTAGGAGTTCGATCTTGATTTCCTCCACCTCTTAGTTGTCATCCTCCCTTTTTTCCTCCTCTTTACTTGATTTGTGGCCTGTCCTGTAGTCATCTCAGTCTCCTGCAGTTCCAGATCTATGTGCTCCATCTCCCCCCTCAGCTGCTCTTTTCTTTTCCTGTATTCCTTTCTGCTGGTACTCTCGCCTAGGTTTCCTCCTCCTTGTAGTATTTTTTCCATGGATGCTCTTAGTTGCTTCAAGATGTTATCACTCAGATACTACTTTACTGTGATCTGTGAAATTAATTATCTTAAATTTGCATCTGTTGCTTTTTGCAGTTTTTCTTGTGGCAGTCTTCCTCTCTACCAGTTTTTGGTGGATCCTCTTTGGATGCCCTCACAATTTAAATATAGGGCTTGGAGCGGAGCATAAAAATAGCAGTACATTATCTCCTCTTTATCTGCAGAAGTCTACTTAACAGTAGCTAATCCACTTAACTTTTTCATTAATTTCTGTATCTCCTACCACAGTTGGTCCAGGAACGGGCCCACCAAGACCTTTATCTGTGGCAGGGATGGTTTCTACATCTGCAGTGCTTGCACTATCACAACCACCATTAGCCCTAGTGCATAAGCTACGGGTGGGCACCTTTTATCCTGGGCAATATGCGACCAGTATGTATTTTTCTTTTTTTGTTCCTACCATACTTCATCTGTAGTGTTGCCTTTGCTGAGATTTCATAAAGCTGTTATACAACAGGGTCACCAGGTGAAGGTACTCGGTATTTATTTTATTTGAAAGATTTTATATACTGCATTTCCACTGGTCAACGCGGTTTACATAAAACATAACCTAACTTTACAGAGAACATTGTAACACACAACAGTTAAACTAGTTTAACAATAAACATAGCTCTGCTGCAGTAACGAGGCTGGGAGGAATGCATATGTTCATTCAAAAACAACTGTTGCACAAGTGAATGGGGCAACGATCATAGTTCGTTCATTGTGTATGATTCAGAAGAAGCATCTATTGGTGATGCATAGTGAATATTTCAGGTGGTGCCTTTGAAGTGATCTGAGAACAGATACGTTTTTAGTAACTTGCAGAAAGTTGATCAGAGATGGCTCTGAAATTTTGCGGAAGGGCATTCCAGAGGGGCGAGGCATAAAATGATCTAGCACATGTAGATTGGTTCTGCTTTGTCAGCTCTTGGGGTAGCGCAAACTTGTTTTGGGCAACTGCTCTTCTGAGCCTGTTATCCAGAGGTCGTTGTAGCAGCTGCCGTAGGTTGAAAGAGGTCAAGCTATGATAGACTTTGAAGGTGGTTATAAGTATCTTATATTTGACTCAGGACTGGACAGGAAGCCAATGTAAGCCTTTTAGTATAGGTGTTATGTGACTGGACATGAGTGCACCTGTAAGTGCACGTGCAGCTGCATTTTGGGCAAGTTGTAGTCGGAGAAGGGACCTTCTTGGTAGTCCTTGAAGGATGGCATTGCAGAAGTCTAAATGTGGGGATATCTGTGCCTGGCATACTGTTCTAAAGTCTTGTATGTCAAGGAGTGGTCTGAGGTGGTGGAGAACTGTTATTTTAGATGGTTTGAGTGATTTTTCTGATGTGAGTGTGAAGTGAGGTTTTAAGGATGATGCCAAACTAACGCACCTCTGTTTTTACAACTAACTCTGCATTATTGATTTTTATGGATGCTGGTGGGATGAGTGATCTCTAGTTACAAGGAAACAGAAGTGTCTTTATAGGCATTGGTTGGACAGCCATTGTACGACTGCTTCGATGCAGTTTAAGGGGGAGAAGGTTGTCTGCAAGGTGGAGAATGGTGCATAGATAATACCACCATCTGCATATAAATGATAGAAGACAGCACGAATGATGTCACACATGAATATATATATTAAATAATAAAGCATATAAGGGGAATGCCAAGATTTTGCTTGTAAGGTTCAGAGATGTTGACACCAGATTGCACGAACTGGAGACAACCAGAGAGGTAAGAGTGAAACCATTTAAGTGCAGTGTTTCGGAGGCCAATGTTCTGTAGAATCTGTAGGAGGATTTCATGATAGCATCAAAGGCAGCAGCTATATCCAGAAAAATCAGGATAAAGCCTTGTTTAGGGTTTTCAATATCTTTCTAGAGTGCGTCCATAAGTGAGATTAGTAAGATTTCAACATCATGTCTAGGTCGGAATCCATGTTGGTGAACTTTGAGTGGTGCATTGGTGGTGGTATGATCTTGCATCTGAAGAACTACCTTTTCCAATATTTTAGCCAGGAAGCGTAAACTTTAAATTGGTCTGTTTGAACTTGCAGTATTTGGATCTAATTTGAGATTTTTTAGAAGAGGCAGTATTGATGCAATCTTTTGGTTAGTAGGAAAGTAACCTTGGCTAAGGGAGAGGTAAACTATTCTGGACAGGAATGGGGCCAACTTGACTCTTGATAGTTTTTAACCCAGTTTACAGGGCAAGGGTCTAGTAGTGATGTGATTGTGTTTAAGATTGTGGATTGTATTCTCAAGGTTCTCTAGGAGATTAGGCTAAAGGAATGAAGGAGGTTGCCAGGGATAGAAGGAGTTGGATTGCCAGAGGTGCTTGTTCTTAAGGAGGACTGGAGGGATTTTGATTGGAAATGGTTGGCAATCTCTTGCAAACTTTGAGTGGTGCTAGGAGAAGGCTGCACATAATCATCCGTTAGGGATTTCATCAAGTCAAACAGTTCCTAGGTTTGTTGTGAGATTTCATAATTAGATTTGTGTGATAGGCCCTTCTTGGCTTTATTAACTTGAATACAATAATTTTGTAGGCTTGATAGGTATTTAACCTTGACTGTGTACTCTAGTGTGCGTCTCCATTTATGTTTGCATTTTCTTAGAATGTGTTTTAGAGCTTTAAGCTTTAAAACATGAGGAGGGATCTAGCTAAGCTTGAAGACTGGTATAGAATTTGACAGCTGAAACTTAATGCTAAAAAATACAGGGTCATGCATTTGGGCTGCAAAAATCCAAAGGAGTGTTACAGTGTAGGGGGTGAGGTACTTCTGTCCACTAAAGAGGAGCGGGACCTGGGCATAATTGTATCTGATCTTAAAGTAGCTAAGCAGGTAGAAAAGGGAGATGAATGGCCAGCAGAAAAAAGGAGGTGGTGATGCTTCTGTATAAGTCTCTAGTGCGACCTCATTTGGAGTATTGTATGCAATTCTGGAAACCACACCTTCAAAAGGATATAAGCAGGCTGGAGTTTGTACAGAGGGTGGCTACTAAAATGGTTAATGGTCTTCATTATGAAGCATATGAGGACAGACTTGATCTTAATATGTAAACTTTAGAGAAAAGACGTGATAGGGGCAATATGATAGACAATTAAATACTTCTGTGGCTTAAATGCACAGGAGGTTCTTTTTTTTCAATTGAAGGCAAGCTCTGCTACGAGGGGACATAGCATGACAGTGGAAGGGGATAGACTCAGGAGTAATATGCAGAAATTTTTTTTTCCTTAGCGTCCCTCTAGTCTAGTCCCGGACCTCTGGGTTTTATGCTCCTCCTCCAGCAGCTTGGAGACTGAGAAAACTTTATCCTCTTGTGATGTCACCAGTATATCCCCTCCGGATTTGCCTTCTCACACCAGTTGTCTGTCTCCAAGCAGCTGGAGGACTGGTGAATCTGGAGCTCCGGGTTCATGTTGGAGGAACAAATTAGGAACTGATTAGGAGCAAAGAATAGATAGAGATCAGGAGGGATTCAAACTAATTATTTAAGAAGATTTTTCTGCCTTTAAGGCTGAATTGGGGCCTCCCCTCCCCCCCCCTTTTTTCCCTACCGCCCGTGGTTCCCAATCCACAGCACAGGGGTGAGGAACCGGTAAGCTCGTTATGTCAGTCAGCGCGTTCAGATCTGCCTGGTAGTGCTGTGAAGCACGCCGAAGGAATGTCAGGCAGCAAGGAGATTTGTCCCTCTTTCTCTCATCTAGTCGGGCCCAGATCACCTCCCGACGCTGTAACAAGCAAGTCGGTGGAGCGGATCTTTCTTGCTCTCTCTCCCTTCTTTGTGCCTGGATCGGCTCACGATGCTGTAAAAAGCAAGTCGGTGGAGCGGATCTCTGTCTCTCACTCTCCCGACGCAGTGCGAGCAAGCCGGCTGAACGGGACTCGGCAAGCGGGTTCGCAGTAAGTACAGGGCAAATAAGATAGCCGGATAGTGTGCAAGCGAATGGCAGGGGAGTGCAGAGAGTTGGCCGTGTAGGCCTGTAGCGGGCCTACCATGTGGCGGCGGGGCGGGAAGCATCGATCCTCCCTTGTGAGTTTCAGGGGTGTGTAGTTTCGGCAGGAAGCCTCATTTTGGGGGCTAAGTTACATATTCTAGCTCGGGGGGATTAGCTAACATTATGTCATTGAGTTGTAAAAAAAATTATATATATTTTAGTTCTGGCTGACACCTTTGCTTGTATGGGCGAGACACAGTTTCAAAACAAGCATTAGCATTATGCCTGCGAGACCACAGTGCGTGGTCTGCGGGACCAGACGGGGATGGTATCAGAGGCAGGAGTCTGTAGGAGGTGCGTGCAGGAGGCTGAGGCTCTGGAGCACACCTTGGAGGAGGGAGTTGACACACAGGGAGCCCCAGCGGCTTGCTAGGACCCCGTCCCCCTAGAGTTGCTGCTAAGGGAGCCGGTAGCGGGGCCGTCTTTGGCTCCAGATCTACCCTCTGCGCAGGCAGCCTTGCCGGGGGGACTGGCATCCATCTTTTCCCCAGAATTTGTTACGCTCATTCAGCAAGCCTTCGGGGGACGGCAGGAAGCCTTGGCAAGGCCTGCAGATAGGGGGCAGACAGAGAAGAGACCTGGTACCCCTCTAAGTGTAGGAGCAGCAGGGAGCCTGGCTAAGAAGGCCAGGTTGGACAGGGCACAGAAGGATCAGTTGATAGCCTCGGAGGGACCTCCTTCCAACTAGGGGGATCCCGATCACGGACAGGGAAGACCAGGTGAGGGTAGTCCTCCTGTTCCGGAGAGAGGAGTTGCCAGCACTGATTGCGGAGACATTAAAGGCGCTAAATATGCCGGCGCCTGAACCAGCGGAGGATGCTACCTTGGAAGATCTGTTGCTGCAGGTGTTTCAGAAAAATCAGAGAACCTTCCCACTGCACCAGGTGTTGCGGGAGATGATCCAGGAGGAATGGGACATGCCTGAGGCAACGTTAAAAGGGTCTAGAGTTATGGGCCGCCTTTATCCGCTGTTAGACCAGGATAGAGAATTGTTTAAGTCTCCAAAGGTAGATGCGGCCATCTCGGCGGTTGCAAAAAAGACTACTATTCCAGTGGAAGGAAGTGCGGCGCTCAGACACATAGGACAGAAGACTAGATAGGTTGTTAAAACAGGTCTTTGACGTCAATGCTCTATCAATTCAGGCGGTGGTTTGCTTAGTGTGGGTAGCAAGAGCCTGCCTCCACTGGTCGCAAGGACTTGCAGACGAGCAGAGAGGAGACATGGCGGGAGAGCCAGCCAGACTTGTCAGGGGCTGCTTACCAAGCGGATATCCATTATGACCTCATTCGGGGGTTGTCAAAGAGCATGGCATTGGTAGTAGCGGCTCGGCGGTACCTTTGGCTGCGCAATTGGGTGGCAGATGGGTCATCTAAGTCCCGGCTCAGTAAGCTTCCATTCAGGGGAAAGCTCCTGTTTGGAGAGGATTTGGACAAGCTGGTAAAGGATCTGGGGGAGTCCAATGGCGGTAGACTCCCTGAAGACAAACAGAAGCCGGGACAATCGGCTCCCGCATCCAGGGGGCAAAACAGGGAGTTGCGACGTTTTCACTTCCCAAGGTTCAATCAGGCGCAGAGAGGACATTTTCCCAGTAGAAACCAGGGGTTTCGAGGGGCAGGCAGAGGTTTTGGGGCCTCTTCTTCCTCTTCGAACCTGCGAAAGTCGCAATGAAGTCAAGAGGGCCCAGTGAGATTTGGCGCCCATAGGTGGTCGGCTATGGGATTTTTACCCTGCCTGGGCCAAGATTACACCGGACCGGTGGGTACTGGAGGTCATTCAAGAGGGGTATGCGTTGGAGCTTCAGCGACCGGTGACCGACTCTTTCGTGCAGTCGCTGTGCACGGCGCCATCCAAGGGTGCCACGGTGAGGGAGATGGTAGAGAGACTGCTCAATCTCAAGGCAGTGGTGCCGGTGCCTCCAGACCAGTACGGCTGCGGTCGGTACTCCATCTACTTTATAGTACCAAAAAAGGAAAGGTCTTTTCGGCCAATCCTGGACCTCAAAAGAGTAAATCGCTGTCTTCGTGTTTCTCATTTTCGTATGGAGTCTCTGAGATCGGTGATCGTGGCAGTACGGAAAGGGGAATTTGACTTCCCTCGACCTGATGGCGCACTTTCACATCCCTATACGGCAAGAACATCAGAAATTTCTCAGGTTTGCGGTGCCTCAGGGACATTTTCAGTTCCAGGCCTTGCCCTTCGGGCTAGCGACAGCGCCACGTACTTTCACCAAGGTGATGGTCGTGGTAGCAGCGGCGTTGCGAAAAGAGGGGGTGCTAGTGCACCCTTATCTAGACGACTGGTTAATCCGGGCAAAGTCCAGGGCAGAAAGTGCGTCAGTAACGGCCAGAGTGGTAGCGTTTCTACAGAGCCTCGGTTGGGTCGTCAATATGACAAAGAGCAAGTTAGTGCCATCCCAACAGCTAGAATACTTGGGAGCACAGTTCAATATGAACACAGGAAGAGTTTTTTTCTACCGCCGCAGAGAGCTCAAGGATTGCAGAGGCTGCTCAGGCAGTTTCTGGGCAGAGCTTCTCCCACAGCCTGGCATTATCTGCAGTTGCTCGGGACCATGGCAGCGTCCCTGGAGCTCGTTCTGTGGGCAAGAGCACACATGAGACCCTTGCAGAGGGTGTTGCTCAGATGCTGGTCACATCACGACGATCTTCTATCGCGGAGACTACCTTGTCCACCGGAGACGCGATCGGCTCTTCAGTGGTGGTTAAGGAAGGGGTGTCTGGAGAAGGGGATGCCGCTGGAGGTGCCTTCTTGGGTACCCCTAACCACAGATGCCAGCCTCTTGGGCTGGGGGGCTCATTTCCAAGGAAGATTCGCCCAGGGTCAGTGGAACGATCAGGAAAAGGGCTGGTCGATGAACAGGTTGGAGTTGAGAGCGGTGACGCTAGCCTTACAGGTCTTTCATCCTTATCTATAGGGCAGCGCCATTCGGGTGTTTTCCAACAACGCGACGGCAGTGGCTTATATCAATCGCCAGGGCGGCACCACCAGTATTCCACTGGAAGCCGAGGCCGAACAGCTGTTCGCTTGGGCCGAAGTACATCTGACCGCTTTGTCGGCGGCGCATGTAGCAGGAATAGACAATGTGGAAGGCAACTTTGAGTCGGGTGAAGGTGGACCCGGGGGAGTGGGTCCTGCATAGAGAGGTCTTTGAGATGTTGGTGGGTCATTGGGGAACACCGGTAATGGCGACATTTCAATCGGCACAGGTGAACCATTTTTTCAGCAGAAGAAGAGAAAGGATGTCGGAAGGCCTGGATGCTCTCATACAGCTATGGCCAGCAGAGCAGCTCCTTTACCTGTTTCCACCATGGGTGTTAATAGGAAGGGTGCTGCAGCGCATAGAGCGACACAAAGGGCTAGTGATCCTGATAGCGCCAGATTGGCCAAGGCGGTCGTGGTACGCAGATCTGCAGCGGTTCGTAGTGGGGGAGCCGTGGCATCTTCCATTTCGGCCAGATCTGTTGTCTCAGGGTCCTCTATGCATGCCCCAGGTGGATCGGTTCTCGCTTACGGCTTGGCTATTGATAGGGCTCGGCTGACAAAGAGAGGATATTCCACTTCGGTGGTAGCCACCTTGCTGAAGGCGAGAAAGAGATCTACCTCTCTGGCGTATATCCGCATCTGGCGAGTGTTTGAGGCATGGTGTGGGGAACGTCAGGTCGAGGCTTTGAGGGCGTCAATTCCGCTGGTACTGGCGTTCTTACAGGATGATTTCGATAAGGGCTTAGCAGCCGTGTCCCTGCGGGTGCAAGTAGCATCCTTGTCATGTACTAGAGGTAAGATAAGAGGAGACGGTATAGGTAGCCATCACGATGTTAAGAGATTTTTGAGAGCGGTCTCTGTTGAGGCCGCCGCGTCGATAGCTTGTCCCAAAGTGGAATCTACCTTTCGTGTTGGAGGCGTTGCGTCGGAAGCCTTTTGAGCCTTTGTCGAGAGCTTTGTTAAAGGACCTTACTCTTAAAGTGGTATTCATGGTGGCCATTTGCTCGGCTAGGAGAATCTCAGAATTGCAAGCGTTGTCTTGTAAGGAGCCTTTTTTGACCTTTTATGATTCAAAGGTGGTGTTGAGGCCAGTGCTGTCCTTTTTGCCCAAGGTGGTTTTGATTTTTCATGTGAATCAAGTAGTTTCTTTGCCGGTGTTCTGCGAGAAGCTAGAGGGGTCGGACGCCGATTGCCTACACCTGTTGGATATTCATAGGGCATTGAAGAAGTATCTTTGGAGGACGGCGGATTTCCGCAGGTCATCTAGGCTGTTTGTCTTGTTTGCAGGGCCAAAGAAAGTGGAGGCAGCGTCAAAAGCTTCCATTGCCAGATGGATAAAGGAGACCATAAAGTTCACTTATATTTTGGCGGGGAAAGCGGTTCCTGAAGGCCTAAGGGCTCATTCCACTAGAGCTCAAGTGGCGTCTTGGGCTGAGTTCCGTTTGGTTCCACCGGTGGACATCTGTAGGGAAGCTACTTGGTCTTCCTTGAATTCCTTTGTTAAGCATTATCGTCTGGATGTTCAGGTGGAGAGGGATACCAGTTTTGGATCAGCAGTGCTTCAGGCTGGTCTAGCAGGACCCTCCCATTGATCTTTCACTGCTCTGTTACATCCCCAGAGGTCCGGGACTAGACTAGAGGGACGCTAAGGAAGGTGAAATTAGACTTACCTGCTAATTGTTGTTCCTTAAGGAACTCTAGTCTAGTCGCGTATCCCTCCCTGAATTTTCTGTGTGCTAGTGCCTGAAGCATACGAGTGATGACAGGTTAGAGTGCTCTGCTTCACGGCATGGGGTGTAGATGGAGTCAATATCCTCCCTGACGGAGGGGGGCAGGCCTTATTGCTAAGTGGTCATGTGGAATGGGGGACCACTATGTTAATGTGTTTAAAAAAAATAAAATAAAATAAAAGGTTCTAAATTCTTAGGTTGGCTAGTAGTAGTTTTGCTACTTTGTTGCTTCTGTGAGTCTGCATTGTCAATAGGTGACTGGTGTGAGAAGGCGGATCTGGAGGGGATATACTGATGACATCACAAGAGGATGATGTTTTCTCAATCTCCAAGCTTCTGGAGGAGGAGCATAAAACCCAGAGGTCCGGGACTAGACTAGAGTTCCTTAAGGAACAACAATTAGCAGGTAAGTCTAATTTCACCTTACAGAAAGTGGTAGATTCACGGAATAATCTCCCAGTGGAAGTGGTTGACGAAAGGACAGTATCGGAATTCAAAAAAGCATGGGACAAACAGAGGATCTCCAAAGGTAAAAAGAGGGTTATTGTAGTTATGGAAGGGCAGACTAGATAGGCCATGTGGTCTTTCTGCCATCATGTTTCTATGTTTCTAAGTGTACCATGTAGGATATTGGCATTGACTGGGTTGTGATGTATTAGGGGACGGTGCAGCCACATTTTTGCTAATAACCTCCTGCCAGTTATTGACAATGAAGTCCAGGTCACTGGAGTTCATGGTTAGTCCAGGAGTGATGATATCAAGAAAGGAGGACTTGTCAAAGGATTTAAAGCGACTTTAGCATCTTTTCTCATGATTGTTGGTAGCAGAAGGTTGTGCAGGGGGAAGATGAAATGTGATGGTATAGTGGTCCAATCAGGGGACTTGCTCCAGTAGGGGGTCTTGCAGAGTGCCATCATCCAGGAAATTAGATGGGATAAAGATGAGGTCCAGTGTGTTTCCCTTCATATGAGTTAGGAGTTGAATGATCTGTTTGCTCTATGGCATCTAGGAAGGCATCTGATGTTCTGTGCAGAGCTGAGAATAGATTTAAGTCCCCCTTGAGTGTGTGAGGACAGTTGGGACTGTTGAGTGTAGATCACTTCAATAAGTGCTGTCAACTCATCGTTGCTTGAGTTGGGAGATCTGTATATGAGACATAAGAACATATGTTCGTTTGAGATGATTAGGTCTAGGCCTTCGGTTCTTGAAATGGAGATTGGATTGAATTGTAAGTTGCTTCTTGTAATAATAGACACCATCGCTTCTGCCTCTGTGGCTTGCCCGAGGACAGTTAAATATGTCATAGTTAGGAGGCTTGAGTTGGTTAATAAGGAAGGAGTCTGTTATACGCATAAAGTCTAGATTGGATTCCAAGGTGTAGTCATTAAGGATCTGAATCATATTTCTAGCCAAACGGGCATTTAAGTATCCCCTCTAGAGTCATAGTTATGTTTAGAGAGGGGAGCTTATGTTTTGGTGTGGTATATTCACTAAGTGATATATGCACAAGATGGCAGTATGCTCTGTTCCTTAACCTTATGGAAGGGCATCTCATGCTGTAATCACCTTGATTATGAATGATAGGAATGTGTTGTGGGCTTGAATTGAAACATAGTGTTTGGGTGATGAGGGCATATAAGAGGGCTGTTGTCAACAAGAGGGGTGTGATGGTATATGTCTGTCATGATTGTTAAAGGAGGGTATGAATAGCGTAGGGTATTGGCCCATTGGGATGCCTTTTGTTTAAGGACACCTTTTAAATAGCATTTGTCCCTCTTTCTCATGAAGAAAGCTATCTTAAATACCCAAGAGTCCAAATAGAGAGAACACATGATATTACTGCTTTTGACGTCAAATAGATGTAGAGGCCTGGAGGAATTCAGTGGAGTGAGCCAGATGACTTAGCAGATGTGCAGGAAGGAACTGGTTCTGCCGAAGGCATTTGGGGACTTACCACTCTGCAGGCCATGCCTAAGGGCCCTTTGGTGAGGCCTTTAGGTGCGGGCCCGCCTTAGAGGAAGTGGTTTAAATCTCCCGCCACAGAGTGTGATTGGCAGAGGGGGAGGAGCTTGCCTCCACTCTCCAGGGTTCTGAAATCCTTCTCTTTGGCTCGCCGGTCACTGAAGCAGATTGAGATCCCGTAAAGGTGCATGGAGCTTAGCGGTATTGGGCTGATCCTTGTATAATGTGGGTGTTCTGGTTAGTTGCAGAGCAGGGCAGCCCCTGAGCAGAGGTGTTGAGGAAGGAACTTTATTCTCCCCCTCAAAGAGATGTACATCAAGTCGCTATTCTTGAACTTTTATGGTGCACATACCTTTGACCCCATGGTGTCATGGGGCAGTTTCTCCAAATGGGTTAGTTTTGTGCATGCCATGACGGTCATGAACTCAACTACTAAGCCAGGACATGGGGAGTATAATCTCAGTCTCTCAAATTTACTGCTAAGGCTTGGCATAGTACTTACATCATGCCAGAGAGCCTCGTGCTGGAGTTTGTAAGATGTAACATGTATGGGTAGTTTGTCAAGATGTGCTTGGAAATTCTTCTTTATCAAACCTGTGGCACCCAACACGATGGGAAATATTTCTGTATCTTTCTGCCACATTTTCTTGATCTCTGACTGCATTTCCTGATATTTCAGGATCTTCTGCCTCTCCATGAGATTCACAAAGTAGTCGCTTGGAAAACACTTCTATTATCAATACTGTTCTGGTGTTTTTCTCCTTAACCACATATGTCTGTGTTGACAGTTTTTTTCAATGCTTGCTGTAAACCATCTCGTCTGTAAGCCGCTGTCCTGGGCTGCAACTATCAATTTCTCATCCTTTGGTTAAGGAGGGATGAATTGAAACTGTTCATGTCCATTCTTGATAGACAAAAAGGGTTCCCGGAGTAGCACTCTATTTCCCACTGTATTGGTGCATCTGCCACTTGTTTTTCCTTATTGATCTAATTCCTTGAGTTTTTTTCTCTTGTTTTGCAAGTTCTGTTATTTCCTTCCCTGTGCATGCTTGTGAATTTTCACTTATTCTTTCTAGTCTTCAGAATGCTTGTCCAAGTTTGATGGAGACAGATTCTGGACATCTACTCTCATATTTCAGCACTTTTTGCATATTTGGATCAGAGGATGTAATTAAGTAGGCATGAAGGCCTATTATAGTAGCTCTGTGTAATCAGTCTCTTCCTAGCCTTCCTTCAGCTCTAGGGATGTACAGTTTTGCCATACACTGATTCTTGTAAATCACTTCATGGGCATGGAGGAATTCGTGTTTGCACATCCACTTTTTCAAGATTTTTGAGGCCTGTCCACAACCCCAAAGCTGTATGAAAGTACAGGAATTGCCACCTGATTGATGGCTTGTATCTTAATCCGTGATGTTAAAGCACTTTTCAATAATGATTTTAATCTCCCGTAATAGCCTTTATTGATCTTTTCTCTCAGTAATTTCTGCTTGAGTGTCGTTACTTCTACTCTGAGATACTTATATCTTCCTGTTCAAGGTCTCTGATGTCACAGCCTTCAGCCAGGGAAATGTTTTCTGTTTTGCTCAATTTTCCTCTAAAGAAAAAAAATTGCCTTAGCACATTTGTCAAGGCCAAAGGTCATTCTGATGTCATCAGAAAAGCTTGTTGGTCACTGGAGCTATAGAGCTTCAGATAGTCTACAAATAATAAATAAGATGTTTTTGGATTGTTACCTTCAGGATTCATGCTAAATCCATATTCCAAAGAGTTGATGAGAGTACTCATTGGATTAAGCACCGCTGGATCCTGATAGGAATGATATACCAACCATCTTCATATTTCAAAAAGAGTGTGATTTGCCATATTGTCATGGTGAGCTTAATGTACTCTATCAAACCAGGATTTATTTTATACATTTCAAGGCAATTTATCATCCAAGAGTGTGGGATGTTGTCAAAAGCTTTCTTATCAAGCCATGCTGTACTGAGATTTCTGCTTTTAGCTCTGGCCATGACAGCCTTATTCAGCATTAATTGGTCTTTGTTTCCATATGCCTCTCTCGTTGCCCTTTTGCTGTGATGATGGACTTGATATCATATATTCTGTCTTCATCTATTGCAGTGTACAGCCTATAGATTGTAGGTAGACAACTTATTAGTCTATAACACAGGTACACTAAAAAATTTTTTTTTTAAACTGCCTCTAATGTTTCGATTGATTTTTACGTTTTTTGGTGCGCTGAATCCAAATCTGGTAACCAATTTGCTCCATCACGTACAGATTGTTTGCTACATTGGGTTAGCAGTTTGAGGTGAACGTTTCAGATTGAGTGCGATCGAGATAAAAGTTTCTTGGATGAATTCTTTATACTAATTGTTTAGTAGTTATTCAAATAAGAATAAAGAAAATTGTAACAAGGCAGCACATAAGAATAGAGTAATGTCAACAAAACACACTGTGATGGTAGCAAAATTGTCTGCACTTAAAACAGCCACATACATGTGCACAAACATTGAGCATATAAGAGCGAGGTTAGACACAAAGCAAAGCAAAGAAATGTGCAAAAAATGTTGTACAGGTATGTATGTAAGAATAGAAAACGCAAACCGCACCATTGCAATACATGAAGACAAACACCCGATGGTGTGAAAATAAAATTCTAATAAATGAGACCCGATACTGTGGTAATAACTAGCAAATTTTTATTTCAAAGTTTAGTAAAAACACGATATTTGTCAACACAGTTTAGATTTTAAAGTCATTCTTGGGTCAATCAATCTCCTGGTGGGCCCATTTCTTCTTCCCCCGAATGCTTCTCTTGGTGCGCTGCTTGGCGTATTTTTCATCTGGTGTTTCCCGCAGCAGCAACCAGCAGAAATCAGCCATCATAGTGGTGTTCCATCTTCCTTGGTACCTTCTCTCTGCGTCCTTGATGTCCTGGTGAAACCTTTCACCTTGTTCTTCACTGTACGCCCCCAAGTTTTCGGGAAAGTAGTTCACATGGGAGTGCAAGAAATGGACTTTCAGGCTCATGTTACAGCCTTGTTCTTTGAAGGCATTGAGCATCCTGGCAACAATATCCTTATAGTTCTCATCCCGCCTGTTCCCCAAGAATTTGAGAACAACATCCTTGAAGGAATCCCAGGCTTCTTTTTCCTTCTCAGACATCGTTTCAGCGAATGCTCCATCTGAAATGAGTTTCCTTATATCAGGGCCAACAAACACTCCTTCCTTTAGCTTTGCTTCAGAAAGTCGGGGGAACTTTGAGCAAAGGTACCGAAAGCACTCACCATCTTTTGGAAGGGACTTGATGAATTGCTTAATGAGACCCAACTTAATGTGGAGAGGTGGTAATAGAATTTTATCACGAGGTACCAAGCTCTCATGAAGAACATTTTTCTCACCGGGTCTCAAATACTCCCGAATTGGCCAGTCTTTTTTCCCCCAGTGTAGGTCGCGGGCCCGGCTATCCCACAAGCAAAGGAAGCAGGGATATTTGGTGAAACCGGATTGCTGCCCTAATAGCATGGATAGAATTTTAAAGTCTCCACAAATCATCCACTTATGCTCATCATAACGAATCTTCTGAAGAATCAGGGCCAAATTCTTGTATTTTTCTTGGAGAATAACAGAGTGAGCAATAGGAACTGAAGCGAATGTGTTGCCATTATGAAGAAGAACACCTTTTATGCTGTCTTTTGACGAATCAATGAACAGCCGCCATTCAGCAGGATCATACTTGAGTTTAAACTTTTCCATCACTCCGTATATATCGTTGCAAAATACCAAATCTTCCTCTTTGCTGAAATACTTCAAAAATTGTGTCTCGCGGTTGCGGTACCAATAAAAAGTTGTTCCTGGTGACAATAGATTTTTCTGTTTAAGCCGAGAACCTAGCAGTTGGGCAGCATCTTTTGGGAGTCCTAAATCCCGGACTAAATCATTCAATTCAGCTTGAGAGAAAAGTTCAGGTTTCGGATCTGGTTCAGTTTCAAACTCGGAAGTACTGGACTCATCGGGAAAAGCCATCTGATGAGTCTCATGATCAGAACCGTCCACACAAATATGATCCAAAGATTTTGGTGGTTCAGGCACAGGTACTTCGTTGCTATGAGGCATAGGCCTAATTGCTGAGGGAAGGTTGGGGTAACTTATTACGTTCTTATTTTTTAAGTTGTATCCCTTCACAATGCAAGAGCAAAAATAGCAGTCACTGCTGTGGTCTCTTTGTTCACGCCACATCATAGGTATTTCGAAACGAAATGCTTGTTTTTTTACCTTTCATCCATAAGCGTAGATCTTCCTCACATGTCTTGCACACTTTGTGAGGAGCCCACGGTTTGTCTTGATCGCCTAACTTCAAACCAAAATAGGCGAAATATACTTTTTTAATAAATGCAGAAATGTTCCTCTGCCGCTTTTTCACGGTATATTCCCCACAAATAAAACAAAAACTGTCCGGAGAGTTGACGCAACCTCTGGCTCTGTGAGCCATCACAAATACACAGCACTGCAAACTACAACTGTAGTGAACCACTTCGGAATAAAGCTGGATTACAACTGAGCAAACAAAAGGTAATAATGAACTTGCAAGAAACTGAAATTTGACAGGAACGTTCATGTCGCAACCACCGTGTTTGAGCGAGCGAACGAGGCGAGGCGAACAGGAAAGAGCATGCGCCAGCGCGAGTACTGGATTTAGCCCCCCGCCTCCCAATTGTCCTGTTAATGTATAAAATGAATACAAAACACTCTAAAATATCATGAGGGAGTGTTTCTAGTTAGTTAACCATTACAACCTCTATTTTGGGCCAAGAAAATAAACTGCAGTCGGCTAAAAAGAAATTATGTGAACATTCCTTATATGGGTAAGAAATCTAATTTTGCAAGAAAACGTGATGTGATGGAACATTTTGGCTATTTTTCCTGGATTCAGCACCCCAAAATCTATAGGAATCAGTTGCAAAACTGGAGGCAGTTTTTTGGAAGTGTACCTGTGTAATTGTTGGGAGTGTTGCTGGGGGAGATCTCTTTTTGGAAGGAGAAATGTTATTCCTGTAGTTAGCCACTGTGGTTAGTCTGGCTGCGTAAACAATTGATTTTTGCAATTCACCGGGTCTGGGTGGAGTGATATTAACTGTTTGAGCCAAAAGTTGGTTCCATCTGGGCTAGGGCTCTTCCAGTTTGGGGCTCACTTTAACCTGCTCACCAGCTTGTTTGTTACTGCGGGCCATTCCATAGGTGTGGTGATTGCTTTTTCTAAATGCTTCTGTGTGCAGGGTAACCATGCTGCTTCTTGAGTCCTCGTATAGTTTTCTCCAGAACCTTTCTGTTTTGGTTTTGGTTGTTGGTGCTTTTATTATCTTAATGCTCTTTCCCAATTCCCTGTAAGATTGTTTTGGGTTCTCTCTAAATAGCTTATTTTGATATCTATCTATTCGGCTTTCTGCATATCTTTGCAATTTTTGTACTTCTGCTGCTACTTTCAATTTATTGTTGGAACATATAAATTTCAGCAGTTCTTCTGTTAATGCTTCAGCTTGATGTCTTGGATCGTCCTTAATATCTTTGATCTTGATCCTGTCAGATCTATCAGGGAGACCACTTCACGCAATGACTCTATCTCCAGAAACAAGCAGGAATGTAGTCTTCACAGATGGGTACCGACGGAGCCTGCGCGGGAACGCTCCCCAGCGTCAAATTAGGAAAGTTTTGGGAGCATGCCACAGCGCCTGCATGCTGCCTTCCCGCCTTTCCCAACTGCCTCTCTCCAGTTCTTCGTTTTCCGCGGAGCCAGCAGGTAGTGTTCCTGTCACCACAGAAAATGTTTTTCCTTATTCTTATTTTTGTGGTTGCATCTGCCTTCCTCGACGCTTTACCGGTACCGCCGGTTCTTTCCTTCTTTCTTTTTAAAAGAAAAAAAAAATCTTTTTTTCCAGACTTTTCCAGGTGCACGCGCCATTTTGGGCCTTAGACCCAAAATTTCCTCCATCGTGGAGAAACCCACCTCGGGTTTTAAAAAAATGCACCAAGTGTGATGGTACCGTCACCGACACCCACAAGTGGTGTCATAAATGTTTAGATCCTGACCACTCCATCTCCGACTGTATGGCTTGTGCCATGATGTCCAAGAGGGGTCGACAAAACCGAGCTGCCAAGCTCAGCGCCCTTTTTCCCTCCAATGCAGCTTCGGTGGCATCGACGTCTTCCAGGGCTTCGTCTTCCTCCCATGGTTCTCAGGTAACTAAACAAGTCCAGCCGGTCCTCAAAGGGTAGATCTCCTTCTAAGCATCGAGATGCCTATGGCGTTGCACTTGAGGGTTCTGTACCGGCAAAATTGCCCCAGCGGGAGGCTTTGGCTTCAAAAGCAGCATCGGGGCTCCAGGATGTTCTCGAGGCCTTGACCTCGGCAGAACTACTGGTGCCATGCTCTGGGGTACTGGCTGCTTCCGGTACCGATACCCAGGCATCGGCAACGTCGATAAACCAGAGGTTCCTGGCTATTGAACGCAGTCTCTCCTTGCGGCATCGACACCCTCGGAACTGCGTCACAGTTCAACCGATGCCGGTACCGGTACCGATAGCATCGACATCGATGTTGGCTTTGCCGGCACCAAGTCATGCGATGGCTTCCGGTACCGATTCCCCCCGGTACCGACTTTGGTCGGTACGGGTATCGGGCTCTTCAAGAGCATCCGGACAGAAGGTACTTCGAATCCTCAGAGGACTCTGAGGATTCTGACAGCTCTGTCGATACCGGAATACTTCTCCCGGAGGAGCCTTCCTCTCCTAAACGTAGGATGTCTCCTCCAGAGGATATCCCCTTTCAGGACTTTATCAGGGAGGTGGCTCGTGGTTTGTCCATTACTGTGACTCCTGAAACAACCCAGAGCTAAGGAGTTGGAGATTTTACAATATCCCAAAGCTCCTAAGGAGGCAGCTACCTTGCCTGTCCATGAGATTTTACATGATCTCATGTTGAGAATGTGGAAGACACCTCTCACCACACTCGCAGACTGGATACCATGTATCGAGTCCCTCCTTGTCCTGGATTCCTGAAAACTCAGCTTCCTCACCACTCTATTGTAGTGGAATCGGCTATGAGAAGGATCAGGAGTGCAAAGAGGCATGCCTCTAATCCTCCAGGATGTGAGTGTAGAACTTTGGATGCCTTTGGACGTTGTACTTTCCAGGCTTCCATGCTTTCTGCCAGGATCATTCCTATATTTTATATATGGGAATGTTCCTTAAAGAAGTCAAAGGTGATTTAGAGGTTTTGAGCCCTCTTCTTCCTGAGGATAGAAGGCAGGATTTTCTCACACTGGTCAAACATGCCCAGGATGTTTCTAAGTTTGTCAACCGTGCAGCTTTTGACTGTTTTGAGTGCATAAGCAGAACCTCTGCCATTGCCATAAGTGCACGTTGAATTGCCTGGCTCCAGGCATCCGATTTGGAGCTCTGGGTACAGGACAAACTGGACAATATCCCTTGTACAGGTGAGAATCTATTTGGCAAAAATTGGCAAGAAAAAGCCAATGAATTAGATGCTGACAATTCCACTTTGGATAGGTTATCCAAAGCCACAGCTGATCCTGCGAGAAAGAAGTCTTTCAAGAAGCCTTTCTTCTAAAAAAAAAAAAAAAAAGAAGAGGTTTTATCCCTTTCATTCCCAGCAGGGACATTCTACAGGTCAGCCTACCCGGAAAGGTCAGCCTACCCGGAAAGGTCAGCAACCACCTAAACAAAGGAAAGCAAAGACTGCTAAGCCTCAATCGTCTCAGCAGTCTCAGCCTCCACAAGGCCTTTGACTTTCATCTAGAGAACTTAGCCTTCCTGTCCCTCAATGGACCAGAGCCTTCCACCATTCCAGGAAGATTGTCACTTTGCCCCCAGGTGGGAGCAGATAACAGCAGAGCATTGGACACACTCCATTATAAGAGAGGGGTACAAGCTGCACTTCCTGTGCATGCCCCCTTCCACAATGGTAAGACAGTTCAATTCTCAGACCTCTCTCATCAACCTGTTAGATCAAGAGGTCACTATGCTTCTTGCCCAAGGGGTAATAGAAGAAGTACCCATTCATCAACAGGGTACAGGGTTTTACTCCCCCTATTTCCTTATCCCAAAGAAAACAGGGGGATACAGACCTATCTTGGACCTCAGAATTGAACAAATTCCTATTCAAAGAGAAATCCAAGATTTCTTTAGAAACTCTGCTGCCATATCTTCAGAGTCAGGATTGGCTTTCTCTCTAGATTTCAGGGATGCGTACACTCATGTTCTCATTCATCCAACTCACAGAAAGTTCCTTCGGTTCCTTTTTCAAGGAAAGCACTACCAATGCAGGGTGCTTCCTTTTGGCCTGGCCTCGGCACCAAGAGTGTTCACGAAATGCATGGCTGTGGTAGCAGCATTTCTCCGCACTCTAGGGATATTCGTCTTCCCCTACTTAGACGACTGGCTCATTCGAGACCCATCAGAGTCAGAGGCCAGGACCTCCCTATCTTGCACAATGCGTATCCTTCAGTATTTGGGTCTGGTCATAAACGTCCCAAAATCCAGTCTAACTCCCACTCAGTCTTTAGAATTCATAGGAACTTGGCTGGATACCAAAAAGGCAAGGGCCTATCTTCCCCAGGCCCGTTGCCTTAGCATGGTGCAGTTAGCTTCTCAAGCAGTGCTAAAACCACATCTCACTGCCCAAGAAATGCTACAGCTACTAGGCCACATGGCATCTCCCGTTCATGTGGTTCCTTATGCTTGCCTCCATATGAGAGCAGCCCAGTGGACTTTATCCACACAGTGGACCCAGGCATCAGGGTGCCTGTCAGACAAAATAGAAAACACAAATCGCCTTATTTTGTCCCTCCAATGGTGGCAGTCCACTCAGAACCTGTTGCTGGGGTCCCCATTTCAACAACTTTACCCCACGCAACTCTCACAACAGATGCTTCACCAATGGGTTGGGGAGCTAATCTGCAAGACCTCTCCACCCAAGACACTTGGACTCCACAGGAGACTCATCTACATATCAATCTCTTGGAGCTCAGAGCAATCTTCCACACCCTGCTCAGCTACAAGACAGTCCTCATTCATACGGACAATCAAGTAGCCATGTTCTGCGTGAACAAGCAGGGGGGAACAGGCACTCTGTCGCTTTGCAACGAAGCTTTACGACTATGGGCCCTCACCAGAGAGCATCAGATTCATCTCCTGGCAGTATACCTTCCAGGTATCCAAAACTCTTGGGCAGACGGACTCAGTCGAGTTCTGCTTCCACACGAATGGTCTCTACATGCAGACCAGGTGGCCAAGATTTTTCAAATTTGGGGAACCCCAGACATAGACCTCTTTGCAAGTCCGTTGAATGCCAAACTTCCCCGGTTCTGTTCCAGAATTCCGGCTCAGGGCTCTCAGGCCAGGGATGCTTTCCTCCTTCATTGGGGTCAAGACTTCCTTTATGCCTTTCCACCCATTCCCCTAATTCCCAAAACCCTGTTCAAGCTTTAGAGAGACAGAGGTCGTATGATTCTCGTAGCTCCACATTGGCCACGGCAAGTGTGGTACCCTCTGCTTCTACATCTCTCTCATGCTCCCTCTCTGGAGTTGGGGTCTGCTCCAGATCTCCTGTCTCAGGAGGACGGAATGTTATGGCATCCCAATCCCCATTCTCTGCATCTAAGGGCTTGGTTGCTGAAGGCCTAGATCTTCATGATCTTAACCTTCCTCAGCAAGTAAAGGATATCCTTTATGCTTCCAGGAAGCCTTTCACAAGACGCTTTTATGCTTTCAAGTGGAAAAGGTTTACCATATGGTGGTCACAGAAGGGTCTTAACCCCCTTGCGATACCTCTGTAATCATTGCTGGAGTATCTCCTTCATTTATCCAATGCAGTACTTAAAACTAACTCAGTAAGAGTCCATTTGAGTGCTATTGCAGCTTCTTTCAATCCTCTAAATGGACAACCTATTTCCTCCCATTCTCTTATAGCAAGATTCATGAGGCCTTCTTCGAACTAAGCCTCCCATTAGGCCACCACCGGTGGCATGGGACTTAAACCTGGTTCTTGGTCAGAACATGAAGCCACCTTTAGAACCCTTAGCTACTACCTCGTTGAAATTCCTTTCTTGGACAGTTATCTTTCTCATTGCAATCACATCAGCACGCCGCATCAGTGAGTTGCAGGCATTAGTAGCTGATCCACCTTATACAAGGTTCCATCATGACAGGGTAGTCCTTAGGACTCATCCACACTTTATGCCAAAGGTGGTCTCGCCTTTTCATTTAAACCAAGCAGTTTACCTGCCTGCGTTTTTTCCAAGGCCTCATGTATCTAATGCAGAAACACAGCAACATAGAAAGTCCTCTCAACTCTTTGTTGCTTTTGATCCTTCTCATTTGGGACATCCAGTCTCCAAGAGAACACTGTCCAACTGGATTGCACAGTGTATTTCGTTTGTCTGTCAGAGTAAGAATCTTCCTCTGGAGGACCATGTCACAGCTCACAGTGTGAGAGCCATGGCAGCTTCAATGGCTCATCTGCACTCTGTGTCTGACGACATCTGTCGAGCAGCCACTTGGGCCTCGGTTCATACCTTCACAGCCATTACTGCTTGGACAAGGACTCCCGCCGGGATGCCTTGTTTGGTCAGGCTGTTCTCCAACACCTGTTCCATACCTAATCAACTCCTACCCACCATCCCTGGTTGGATGCCAGAGATCCATGGGAGGAAGTGGAGCCCTTTCACAGGGACACACAACTTCTGGGGTCTCTCCCTGGCATCTAATGCTAGGGAGTCCCCATATGTGAAGACTACATTCCTGCTTGTTCCTGGAGTTAGCATAGTTACTCACCTGTAACAGGTGATCTCCGGGAACAGCAGGAATTTAGTCTTCACAACCCACCCACCTCCCCTAGGAGTTGTATCTCTCTATCTCTTTCCGTTTTCCTCTCTCTCTCTGTCTCGGCTTTAAACTTAACTGGAGAGAGGCAGTTGGGAAAGGCGGGAAGGCAGCACGCAGGCGCTGTGGGATGCTCCCAAAAGCTTCCTAATTGGACGCTGGGGAGCGTTCCCGCGCAGGCTCCGTCGGTACCGACGATACCCATATGTGAAGACTAAATTTCTGCTGTTTCCGGAGATCACCTGTTACAGGTGAGTAACTATGCTTTCCCTCGATGAGCTTTTTCCAGGGAGGAGGATTTACGTTTTTCTTCTGGCCCTGCACTTTACCTGATACTATTCTTGCAGTAATAGTTTTAGCTGCACAATACTGTATTTGATTTATTTTAGTGATGTCAATAAATGGTCCCTTTATACTGGGTATGGCTTTGTTCATCTTTATAATTATACTTTTAACTTTAGGTATTAACTTTAACTTGGGTAATCTTTCTCTTGTCTGAAACCCAGCATATTCATCTTTTTCCATATGGACTAAGAGTTCGATCTTGAATTCCTCCCCCTCTGGGTCTTTCTCCTCCCTTTCTTCTTTTCAGTTGATTGGTCGACCTGTCCTGTAGTTGCCTCACTCTTCTGCAGTTCCAGATTTCCTATGTCACCCATGTGTGGTTGATTATGTTCTGCTTGTCCAGGAGAACAGACTTTCAAAGAAACTGTCCCTGATAGGCATGTAGCAACCTTTGCTAATCCATGCTAAAAGCAAATAGGATGACTCCAACAGATTCTGACATAGCATTAGAAGTAAAAAGAAAAGAACACATTTTTTTTGTTCCTTTCTCCCCATTTTGTTCCATACCAGTGATGGTGGTGTCAGTGCTGCTTTTCTACATTGCCTGAATTGGAGAAGGAGGTAGGAGGGCTAGCAAGTTCCAGAAGTGAAAGTCCCAGAATGCTGTTTTTGTCCAGAAACATCTGTGACACCCTCTTTCCCCCCCCCCCCCCTCCATACACACAAATATAGAAAAGAGAAAAGGCTGCTGCATTTTTGGACAGGGAATTTGGGTGTTTGGGCTAGTCTCTGCCTTTTATAAATAACACTGGTACAGGAAATGTTCTTCCTCTTCAAGGGCTGGCTCTTTACGTTTTGCAGCTGCTCCATTTTCTCACAGCACCTGAACCCTATCTCCCTTCACAAAATGAAGCTTATGTATCACAGACTGGCTGCAACTGGAAGTTGCCATGGTTTCCACGTTGAAGGGTCATGTGACCAGGCAAGGACATGCTGTGTCGGCATGACTTTTTTTGGTGACCTGATTAGCATACAGGAAGTTGAATTCCCTGCTGGGTATTGATGGTGATAGTGTCCTGCCTCAGGCTCTCCTTGATTGCTGTGGTTGGATACTTAGGCATCTGAAGGGTTAAACCAGCATCTTTATTGCTCAACGGACACCCATTTTGCGTTCTCTGCATTGTGTTTTCATTTTAGTAAATTCAACACGATAGGTAGATGTGATGGGCCATCTTGCAATCATTTACTTGAGACAAACGCAGTTTCTTTCCACAAATCCAGGGTGTTGCTTATGACCCTGATTAAGAAAGGAATTGCATCTCTAAGAGGCTGATCTCTCAGCAGCAGGGCTTGCTGTCATGTAAGGTTGCATGTCAACCTCATGCAAAGGACACATTCGGTGTTCATTCTGTATCTGTCAACCTGTGTCTAAAGGGTTTTTGGGCAGCCTTCATTTTTTACTGTGGTCCGCTTCAGTTCCTGGTTTAGGGCTTAGGAAGTAAAATGCTAATGCCTTTTTATTTCTTTAAAAATGGCTTAAGCTGAATTTGGGATCTCTATCTGATGCACTGAGTACTTTCCTGGTGTATGATGTATTTCTCCAAGACCCAGACTAATCACCTAGCTTACCTGCCTGACCTTTACAGAACCTGACCCCCCAGTAAGCTTTTGCTGGCAGTTATTCTGCAAGTTTTACTGTGTGCGCTCTGAAAAATAAGTACATCTTAAGTGATCTTGCTTATAATGACAGTGGGTATGTAGTGCATATATTGAAGAGTTCTCTGCATAAAAGTGTTGCTTGTGTTTTGTTTATGGAAAGGGTTGAGGGCAGAAATGTTTCAGCTTTCTCAGGGGAAACAATTGAAGGCATTATAGTTTGTGGTATGAATTTGTAAGTTAGGTTCTGCCACATATCTGGATGCTTCTGAGACCCTCCTGTTTTGTCTGGGTCTTGTACCCAGGCTCTTGTTTTGAAAGGAGTGCCATTGGGTGTTTGCATCTAGTTCCCTTTTGGAGTGCACATTTTGTCTGGATTGTGGATATTTCTGAAGCTGTGTTTGCCAAAAACCTTCAGCAGTAGGAACCTGAAGTCAGCTGAGGCTGTTTTTTGTTTTTAAAAAAATATTACTTGTCTTACTCTGCCATCTCTGGGCCATTCTTGATATTCCTTTTTACATACCTCGCCATGCTAAGTAGAACAGTGGAAAAAGTAGTAAGGACTGATGGTGGTATAACAGAACTGCCAAGTTAGCCACTATCTCCAGGAACAAGTAGGAATGTAGTCTTCACATATGGGTATCGTCTGCACCGACGGAGTCCGCATGGGAACGCTCCCCAGCGTCCAATAGGAAAGCTTTTGGGAGCATCCCACTGCGCCTGCACCACTGCCTTCCCCGCCTTTCCAACTCTCCCTCTTCAGTTTTTCGTTTTCCGTGGAGCCGACAGGCAGCAAACCCTGTCACCGCAGAAAATTTTCTTTTTTGTGGTCGCGTCTGCCTTACTGTCGATGCCTACACTGGTACCACCGGTGCCTTCTTTATTGTCTTATTTCTTTTCTTCTAAAAAAAAACAAAAAACCCCCTTCTTTTTTGAGGGTCTGTCCCCTCTTGGTGCCAGGCGCCATTTTGGGCACTAGGCCCTCTTTTCTTCCAAAATGGAGAAACCATCTAGTGGTTTCAAAAAATGTTGAAAATGTAGTACCATTTCTGCTACCGACACCCGTGATTGGTATCTTAAATGCTTAGGTCCTGACCATTTGCCATCAGAGTGTCTCCTTTGTGGAAAGATGACCAAGAGAGGCGTGCAGAACAGAGCTGCAAAATTCTGTACCCTCTTTGCCTCGAATGCAATGTCTGTTGCATCGATGGTGTCCAGGGCTTCATCTTCCTCCCATGGATCTCAGGTACCCAAACCCAGGTCTTCCAAGACCAGCCGGTCCTCAAAGGGTAGATCTCCTAAGCATCGAGATGCTACTAGCGTTGCCCTCAAGGAAAACACACCAGCCAAACAGCTCCGGTGGGAGGCCCCTGCCTCCAAAGCATTAACGGGGTTCCAGGATGTTCCCGAAGCTTCCACCTCCAGAGAACTCTTGGTGCCATTTTCTGGTGTCGTGGCCTGCTCCGCCGCTACCGACACCCAGACATCGGCAGGCTACGTGGATCAACGTATCCTGGCCATTGAGCGCAGTCTTGTGGCTTTATTAGCAGCCTCAGTACCACTAAAACTACTACAACTGACGCAGTTATTCATACCGGTACCGAATGTACCTGCATCGGCCGATGCGCCTTTCTCCATGCTTCCTCCCATGCCGGCCCTGGAATCGGTCTCCTGCATTGAGGGTCCGGTATCGAGGCATTCCGGTGCCGACTTCGATCAATACTGCCGACAAGCAATACGAGAGCATCTGACCCGACAATACTTTGAATCCTCCGATTCTGAGGACTGTTGGTACCGGAGCGGTTCTTCCGGAGGATCCCTCACCTTCACCATAGCATCGGATGTCTCCTCCGGAGGAATTGTCCTTTCAGGACTTCATACATGATATAGCACGGGGTCTTTCAATCAACGTGACACCTGAGAAGGAACCGAGAGCTGAAAATTAGAAATTCTTCAGTATCCGGCAGCTCCTAAGGAGGCTGCTACCCTTCCCATTCACCGAATGCATGATCTCATGCTTAGGCTGTGAGAAACACCCCTGACGGTGTCTCCACATTCTAGGAGACGCGATACTATGTACCGGATACCGCAATGCCCCGGTTTCCAAAAAACACAATTACCACAGCATTCCATGGTGGTGGAATCGGCAATGCGCAGAATCAAGAGTGCTAAGACGCATTCGTCCAACCCTCCAGGTTGTGAATCGAGGACGCTCGATGCCTTTGGGCGTCGATGCTTTGTCCTTGATGCTATCGACTAGAATAAGCTCTTACATACTATATATGGGTATGTTTCTTCAGGAGGTTGCAAGAGATTTGGAACTCATGGCTCTACTTCTTCCCGATGACAAGAGGGCAGACTTCCTCACTCTGGTTAGACCTGCCCAGAATGTCTCTAAGTTCATGAACCGTGCTACCTTTGATTGCTTTGAGTGCATTAGCAGAACCTCTGCTATTTCTATTAGTGCACGTCGCATTGCCTGGTTACAAGCATCTGATTTAGAAGAATGGGTGCAAGACAAGCTGGGGAATATTCCTTGCACAGGAGAAAACCTTTTTGGCAAGGATTGGCAGGACAAAGCTCAGCTTGAGTACGAAAACACCACCTTGAACAGACTATCAAGGACCACAGCCAACCCAGCTAAGAAAAAGACAGCTAAGAAACCCTTTTTCAGCAAGAAATAGAAATTCTATCCATCTTACACCCAGGCTGTCCACTGCCCAGTCCATGCTCCCCAAAAGGGGCAGCCCAAGTCCCCAGAGCTCAAACAGTTCAGCAGACACAGACTCCTCAGGGGCTTCGACTCCTTCTTAGAGAACCTAGTCATCCTACCTCTAAAGTGTCCAGAGCCTCTCTCCATTCCAGGCAGACTGTCATTTTGCCGAAAGATGGCAACAGATAACATCAGAGCAGTGGACTATCTCCATTGTATCAGAGGGATACAAACTCCATTTCCAGTTTGCCCCCTCCCACCATCACAAGACAGTTCAGTTCTCGGGGCCTCTTCACCACTCTCTTGTGTCAAGAGGTCACCTCACTACTTGCTCAAGGAGCAATAGAAGAGGTACCTGTGTCCCAACAGGGCATGGGTTTCTATTCCCCCTACTTTCTCATCCCAAAGACGACAGGGGGATACAGGCCCATACTGGACCTCAGAGTTGAACAAGTATCTGTTCCGAGAAAAATTCAAGATCTTTCTCGGAACACTTCTTCCTTACATTCAGAGTCAGGATTGGCTATGTTCTCTACATCTAAAGGATGCATACACATTTCCTCATTCATACAGATCACAGGAGGTTTCTTCAATTCCTCTTTCAAGGAAGACATTACCAGTACAGGGCTCTACCCTTTGGACTGGCTTCTGCCCCAAGAGTCTTCACAAAATACATGGCAGTAGTAGCAGCATTCTTGAGAACTCTGGAGATATTCGTCTTCCCCTACTTAGATGACTGGCTCATCCGAGCATCAACAGCTCCAGAAGCCAGCTCCGCTCTCTCCTGTACAATGCAAATCCTGCAGTACCTGGGACTGGTCATAAACCTTCCAAAATCTCATCTCATCTTACCCCTTCTCAGTCCCTAGAGTTTATAGGGGCTCTTCTCGACACAAGGCAGTCAAGGACTTTCCTGTCACAATCACGTTGTGCTCAAATACTCTAGCTTGCCTCTCAAGCAGCTATGAAAACTTTTCTAACTGCTGAAAAAATGCCTTAGCTGCTGGGACATATGGCATCCACTGTTCATGTGGTTCCCTATGCTCGCCTACACATTCGGGCAGCGCAGTGGACCCTAGCCTCTGTGTTCACAGGCGTCGGGCTGCCTGGGGGACAAAATCAGAAACTCTATACGCCTCATTTCGTCCCTACAGTGGTGGCAATCGCTGAAAAACCTTCTCATAGGGTCTCCTTTTCAGCAGCCACTACACCAAGCCACCTTGATGACAGATACGTCCAAGTTAGGGTGGGGGGCTCACTTGGACAATCTCTCCACTCAGGGTCTCTGGACCGAGTAAGAGGCTTGTTTTCACATAAACCTCCTGGAACTCGGAGCCATCTTCTATGCTCTTCAAGTATTTCAGGACCGCCTGAGCTACAAGATTGTTCTTGTCCAGACCGACAATCAAGTAGCCATGTTCTATGTGAACAAGCAGGGTGGAACGGATTCTCAGGCGCTGTGCAATGAAGCTCTATGCCTCTGGGCCTTCACCAGAGATCTTCAAATCCACCTATTAGCGGTGTATCTTCCAGGCACACAAAATCTCTTGGCAGACAAACTCAGTCAAGTACTGCTGCCACACGAGTGGTCTCTTCATCCAGAGCAAATTGCTCGAATGTTTCGGATCTGGGGAACTCCAGATATAGACCTCTTTGCAAGTCCTCAGAATGCCAAATTTCCCCGGTTCTGTTCCAGAATTCCAGCTCAGAACTGTCAGGCAAGGGATGCCTTCCATCTCCATTGGGGTCAGGACTTCCTGTATGCCTACCCACCCATTCCCCTCATTCCCAAAACTCTATTCAAGCTTCAGAGAGACAGGGGCCAGATGATCCTCTTAGCCCCACGCTGGCCACGATAGACATGGTAATCCACTGCCTGTACGTCTCTCTCATGCCAAGCCTCTAGAGTTGGGATGTGCTCCAGATCTTCTTTCCCAGGAGAACGGGACGCTATGGCACCCGAATCCTCAGTCTTTACACCTGAGGGTGTGGCTGCTGAGAGCCTAGAATTCCAGGATATCAACCTTTCTCAACAAGTTAAGGATATCCTTTTGGCTTCAAGAAAACCTTCCACAAGGTGGGCCTACGCCTTTAAGTGAAGAAGATTCTCTATCTGGTGTTCAAAAAAGGAACTTAATCCTTTTTCAGTTCCAGTGGAGGCGTTACTGGAGTATCTCCTCCATTTATCATCCTCTGGTCTTAAGACTAATTCAGTAAGAGTTCACCTTAGTGCCATTGTGGCTTTCCACAAGCCCTTTGATGGACAACCTGTCTCCTCTCAACCTCTTGTAGAGCAGGTTTATGAGAAGCCTACTCTTAACTAAACCTCCCATTAAGCCACCACCCGTGGCATGGGATTTGAACCTTGTCCTTGGGCAGCTTATGAAACCGCCTTTTGAACCCTTAGCCACTACATTTCTGAAGTTTCGTTCTTGGAAGGTAATCTTCCTAATTGCCCTAACCTCTGCAAGACGCATCAGTGAGATCCAAGCTTTAGTGGCTGATCCTCCTTATACAAGGTTCCACCATGATAAAGTACTTCTTAGGACTCACCTTCACTTTATGCCAAAGGTGGTTTCGCCTTTTCATTTAAACCAGTCTGTTTACCTTCCTGTATTCTTCCCTAGGCCTTACGCCTCTAATGCAGAAAGGAATCTTCATACTCTGGATTGTAAAAGCTTTAGCTTTTTAACTTCAGAGAACTAAGCAACATAGAAAGGCTTCTCAGCTTTTTGTTGCCTTTGACTCCAGTCATCTTGGATTACCAGTTTCCAAGCGAACTCTTTCTGACTGGATTGCAAATTGCGTATCCTTTGCCTATGAGAGCAAGGGACTTTCTCTTGAAGGTCATGTCACAGCTCACAATGTGAGAGCAATGACAGCCTCTATGGCCAACCTTCACTCAGTGTCCATTGACGACATTTGCAGAGCAGCCACTTGGGCTTCGGTACACACCTTTTCAGCCCACTACTGCTTAGACAAGGACTCCCGTCGGGATGCCTCATTTGGCCAGGCTGTTCTCCAGCATCTCTTTCAGACTTAGAACAACTCCTACACTCCATCCTCGGTTTTGATACCAGAGATCCATGGGAGGAACCATGACCCATCTCAACCTGGGTTTCTCAGCTTTCTGGGGTCATCTCCCTGGCATCTCTCAGCTTGGGAGTCCCCATATGTGAAGACTGCATTCCTGCTTGTTCCTGGAGATAGCGTAGTTACACACCTGTAACAGGTGATCTCCAGTAACAGCAGGAATTGAGTCTTCACAACCTACCCACCTCCCCTTGGAGTTGTATCTCTCTCTCTTTCTCTCTCCTTTGTCTCAGCTATAAACTCAACTGAAGAGGGAGAGTTGTGAAGGCGGGAAGGCAGTGACGCAGGCGCAGTGGGATGCTCCCAATAGCTTTCCTGTTGGACGCTGGGGAGCGTTCCCGCGTGGGCTCTGTCTGTGTTGACGGTACCATATGTGAAAACCCAAATCTCCAGGAACAAGCAGGAATGAGTCTTCACATATGGGTATCGTCGGTACCGACGGAGCCTGCGCGGGAACGCTCCCCAGCGTCCAGAAAGAAAGCTTTTGGGAGCATCCCACAGCGCCTGCGCGCTGCCTTCCCGCCTTTCCTAACCGCCTCTCTCCAGTTCTTCTTTTCCGCGGAGCCAGCAGGTCGTGTTCCTGTCACCACTGAAGAAGTTCTTTATTTTTCTTTATTTCTTTGGTCACGCGTCTGCCTTCTTCGACGTCGGACCGATACTGCCGGTCTTTTCTTCCTTCTTTTTAAAAAAAAAAACAACCTACCGTTCCCACTTCTGTGCAACTTTTCCTTTTGGGCCTTAGGCCTAGCAAATTTTCCTCATGGAAAAGCCCGCTTCCGGGTTTAAAAAGTGCACGAAGTGCAGCGGTACTCTTTCTATCACCGACACCCATGACTGGTGTCTAAAATGTTTGGGCCCTGACCACTCCATCACCGATTGTGAGTCCTGTTCCATGATGTCTAAAAGAGGTCGACAGAACCGAGCGGCCAAGCTCCGTACCCTGTTTCCCTCTGATGCAGCTTCGGTGGCATCGACTTCTTCCAGGGCTGCTTCTTCCTCCCATGGATCTCAGGTAACCAAACATAAGTCCAGCCAGTCCTCGAAAGGTAGATCTCCCTCTAAGTATCGAGATGCCTCCGGGCTTGCTCTTGAGGATCCTGCACCGGCAAAATTACCCCGGCGGGAAGCTCCGGCTTCCAAAGCTTCATCTATGGGGTCACAGGTTGACATCGATGGCGTGGCCTCGACCGATCACCTGTTGCTATGTTCTGGGGTACCAGTGGTTCCCACTGGTACCGACATTGGTTGCGTCGATGGATCAGAATATTCTGACCATGCAGCGTGCCATTTCGGCATTCATACAAGCTGCGACGCCTCCGGTACCGCAACAAACTCCGTTGTCGGTTCCGGCACCGGCACCGATATCTGTTCCGGTGCCGGTACCGATTAAATTGACATCAGCTTCGGTGTCGACTGCAGCGGTACCCTGTTCTGTGATGCCCATCGGTACCGAATCGGTACCGATCACTCCCGATGTCGATACCACTCGGTACGCGTATCGGGCTCTGCAAGAGCATCCAGACAGGCGATACTTTGATTCCTCCGAAGACTCTGATGAATCAGAGGCTTCTGTCGAAGCATCGGTACTCCTTCCTCAGGAGCCCTCTTCTCCAAAAAGAAGAATGTCTCCTCCAGAAAACTTGTCTTTTCAAGACTTCATTAGGGAAGTGGCCAGGGGCCTCTTTATTTCAGTGGCCCCTGAACCAGAGCCTAGAGACAAGAAATTGGATATTTTACAATATCCTAAGGCTCCTAAAGAGGCAGCTACTTTAGCAATTCATGAGATCCTTTATGATCACATGTTGGGCATATGGGAGACACCTCTTACTACCTCCCCTCATTCTCGCAGGTTGGACACCATGTACCGTGTTCCTCCTTGTCCTGGCTTTTATAAGACTCAGCTTCCTCACCACTCTATTGTGATGGAGTCTGCTATGAAGAAGATAAAGTGTGCAAAAAGACACTCATCTAATCCTCCAGGAAGAGAATGCAGAACTTTGGATGCTTTTAGCCGGAGAATCTTCCAGGCCAATATGCTTACTGCCAGAATCAACTCCTATAGTCTCTATATGGGGATGTTTCTAAAGGAAGTTACAGATTATCTGCAAACTTTATCTCCTTTTGTCTCAGATGATAAAAGGGAGGAGTTTCTCACCTGGCTTAAACATGCCCAGGATGTTTCCAAATTTTCCAACCGTGCAGCCTTTGACTCTTTTGAGTGTGCCAGCAGAGCCTCGGCTATTGCCATAGGTGCACGCAGACTTGCTTGGTTACAAGCTTCTGATTTGGAACCCTGGGTCCAGGATGGGGTAGGAAATCTTCCATGTACAGGTGAAAACCTTTTTGGCAAGGATTGGCAAGCAAAGGCCACTCGGATGCTGAGAATTCTGCCTTAGATAGACTTTCAAAGTCTACTTCTGCTCCTGTTAAAAAAAGGTTATTCAAAAAGGCTTTCTTTCCCAAAAAAAGGAAATATTATCCTGGTTATGGACACCAGGCATCTTCTGCAGGTCGTTTTGCTGCAAAGCGTCAGCAACAACCTAAACAAGCCAAGCCAAGCCTAAGGCTGCAAGGACTGCTACAGCCCAACAGCCTCAGCCTCCTCAGGGCCTTTGACTTACAACTAGAGAACTTAGCCCTTCTGGCGCTAGAAGAACCAGAGCCTCTCACCATTCCAGGAAGGTTAGCTCACTTTGCTCCCAGATGGGAACAAATCACAGCAGAGCAATGGACCCTCTCCATCATAAGGGAGGGGTACAAGCTTTATTTCTTAACCCTTCCTCCTCACACCATGGTGAGACAGTTCAATTCTCCAACCTCTCTCCTCGACCTTCTGGGTCAGGAGATTGCAACCCTTCTTGCCCAAAGGGCAATAGAAGAAGTACCCCTTCTTCAACAGGACTCAGGGTTCTACTCCCCCTATTTTCTTATCCCAAAGAAAACAGGGGGCTACAGACCCATATTAGATCTCAGAGAATTGAACAAGTTTCTATGCAAGGAGAAATTCAAGATGATTTCTCTCGGTGCTCTCCTTCCATACCTTCAGAGTCAGGATTGGCTTTGTTCTCTAGATCTCAAGGATACGTACACCCATGTCCTCATCCATCCAACACACAGAAGGTTCCTTCGGTTCCTTTATCAGGTAAAGCACTACCAATACAGAGTGCTTCCTTTCGGTCTGGCCTCTGCTCCAAGAGTGTTCACAAAATGCATGGCAGTGGTAGCTGCATTTCTACGCACTCTAGGAATATTTGTATTCCCATATCTGGACGACTGGCTCATCCGAGCTTCATCCCAGACAGAGGCCCAGGCTTCCCTAGCCTGCACAAAGCGTGTTCTTCAGTATCTGGGACTGGTAATAAACATCCCAAAATCACATCTCACCCCTACTCAGTCATTAGAGTTCATAGAGGCCTTGCTGGATACTACAACTGCAAGGGCCTATCTTCCCCAAGCCCGTTGCCTCCGATTGGTGCAGTTAGCCTCACAAGTTCAGTTAAAGTCCCATTTAACTGCTCGAGAAATGTTACAACTGTTAGGCCACATGGCATCTACCGTGCATGTGGTTCCTTACGCTCGCCTTCACATGCGAGCAGCTCAGTGGACTCTGTCCACCCAATGGACCCAGGCATCAGGGTGCCTGTCAGACAAAATAGCAACCTCCAGTCGCCTCTTGGTCTCTCCTGTGGTGGAAGTCCACTCAGAATCTGTTGCTGGGGTCCCCCTTTCAACAGTTGCTGCCCCAAGCAGCCCTTACAACAGATGCCTCTCCAAAGGGTTGGGGAGCTCATCTACAAGATCTCTCCACCCAGGGCATCTGGTCTCCACAGGAGACATCTCTACATATCAACCTCTTGGAGCTCAGAGCAATTTATCTCCAGGAACAAGCAGGAATGAGTCTTCACATATGGGTATGTCGGTACCGACGGAGCCTGCGCGGGAACGCTCCCCAGCTTCCCAAAAAAGGAAAGCTTTTGGGAGCATCCCACAGCGCCTGCGCGCTGCCTTCCCGCCTTTCCTAACCGCCTCTCCTCAGTTCTTCTTTGCCGCGGAGCCAGCAGGTCGAGCCCTGTCACCGCTGAAGAAGTTCTTTATTTTATTTTATTTCTTTGGTCGCGTGTCTGCCTCCCCCGACTCCGGACCGGTACCGCCGGTCTTTTCTTTCTTTTCTTTAAAAAAAAAAAAAATAATAATAATATATAATTTCCCTCACTTAGTGTATTTTTCTCTTCGGGCCTTAGGCCTCACAAGAAAATTTTCCTCATGGAAAAACCAGCCTCCGGTTTTAAAAAATGCACTAAGTGCAGCGGTACTATTTCTGTTACAGACACCCATGAATGGTGTCTTAAATGTTTGGGTCTTGAACACTCCATTTCGGATTGTCCGTCCTGCTCTCTGATGTCTGAACGGGGTTTACAGAACCGAGCAGCTAAGCTCCATGTGCTGTTTCCCGCTGATGCAGCTTCGGTAGCATCGACGTCTTCCAGGGCTGCTTCTTCCCCCAATGGATCTCAGGTAACCAAACATAAATCTAGCCGGTCCTCGAAGGGTAAATCTCCCTCTAAGCATCGAGATGCCTCCGGGCTTGCCCTTGAGGATCCTGCACCGGCAAAACAACCCCGGCGGGAAGCTCCGGCTTCCAAAGCTCCACCTATGGGGTTACAGGTTGACATCGATGGCACAGCCTTGACCGATCACCTGTTAGAATGCTCTGGGGTACTGGCACAATCTTCCGGTACCGAATTCCAGGCATTCATGGCGTCGATGGATCAGAATGTTCTGTCCATGCAGCGGGCTATCAATGCCTTCATTCAAGCTGCGACGCCGTTGATACCACAACAAACTCCGTTGTCGGTATCGACTCGGGTCCCAGCACCAGTGCCGGTACCGGTGCCGACTGCATCGGCATCGACTAGGATACTGACTGCAACGGTTCCCTGTCCAGGGCTGCTCCTCGGTACCGAGTCGGTACAGATGACCCCCATGTCGATTCCGCTCGATACGCGTACCGAGCGTTAGAAGAGCACCCTGACAGACGGTACTTTGATTCCTCTGGTGATTCTGATACATCAGAGGAGTCTGCTGAAGTATCCATAGCCCTTCCTGAAGAGCCTTCTTTTCCAAAAAGAAGAATGTCTCCTCCAGAGGATTTGTCCTTTCAAGACTTCATAAGAGAAGTAGCTAAAGGACTTTCTATTTCAGTAACCTCTGAATCAGAGCCTAGAGCAAAAAAATTAGATATTTTGGGTTATTCTAAGGCTCCTAAAGAGTCAGTCACCTTACCAATTCATGAGATTCTTTATGAGACATGATTGACTTATGGGAGACTCCTCTCACTATCTCTCCTCATTCTCGCAGATTGGACACTATGTATCGTGTCCCTCCTTGTCCTGGGTTTCATAAAACACAGCTTCCTCACCATTCTATTGTGGTGCAATCAGCTATGAAGAGGATAAAGAGTACAAAGAGACACTCTTCTGCTCCCCCAGGAAGAGAATGCAGGACCTTGGATGCTTTTTGTAGGAAAATCTTCCAAGCCAGTATGCTTATTGCCAGAATCAATTCCTATAGTCTTTACATGGGTATGTTTTTAAAAGAGGTTGCAGATAAGCTGCACACTTTCCTCCCTTTTCTTCCAGAGGATAAAAGGGAAGAATTCCTCATTTGGCTTAAGCATACACAAGACATTTCAAAGTTTTCGAACAGGGCAGCCTTTGACTCCTTTGAAGGGGCCAGCAGAGCTTCGGGCATTGCCATAGCTGCTCGCAGAATTGCTTGGCTCCAAGCTTCTGATTTAGAACCCTGGGTTCAAGATGGCTTAGGAAATCTTCCCTGTACAGGTGAAAACCTGTTTGGCAAAGAATGGCAAATCAAAGCCACTCAAATGGATGCAGAAAATTCTGCTCTGGATAGACTTTCAAAGTCAACCTCCATTCCTGCCAAGAAAAAGACCTTCAAGAAGTCTTTATTCAAAAAGGGCAGATTCCCTTCTGTTTCTGGCCAACAATCTTCTACAGGTCGCTTTGCCACTAAGCGTTAGCAACCTAAACAGGCCAGGCCTAAGTCTACAGGGGCTGCTGCAACTCAGCAGACCCAACCTCCTCAGGGTTTTTGACTTGATGCTAGGGAACTTAGCCTTTCTGGCTCTAAAACAGCCAGAGTCTCTCACCATCCCAGGAAGGTTAGCTCATTTTGCTCCCAGATGGGAGCAAATAACATCAGAGCAGTGGACCCTCTCCATCATAAGAGATGGCTACAAACTTCATTTCTCAAACCTTCCTCCCCACACCATGGTGAGACACTTCAATTCTCCCACATCTCTTCTCGGCCTTCTAGGTCAGGCTACCCTTCTTGCCCAAGGGGCAATAGAAGAAGTTCCTCTTCAACAAGGGTCAGGGTTTTACTCCCCCTATTTTCTCATTCCAAAGAAGACAGGGGGATACAGACCCATCTTAGATCTCAGGGAATTGAACAAATTTCTATGCAAGGAGACGTTCAAGATGCTTTCTCTGGGCACTCTCCATCCATACCTTCAAAGTCAGGATTGGCTTTGTTCTCTAGATCTCAAGGATGCGTACACACATGTCCTCATCCATCCATCTCACAGAAGATACCTCCGTTTTCTTTTCCAAGGAAAACATTATCAACACAGGGTCCTTTTGGTCTGGCCTCTGCTCCAAGAGTGTTCACCAAATGCATGGCAACAGTAGCTGCATTTCTACGCACTCTGGGAATATTTGTATTCCCATACCTGGACGACTGGCTCATCCGAGCTCCATCTCAGTCAGAGGCCCAGATTTCCCTGGACCGCACAAGGCGCATTCTGCAGTATCTGGGACTTGTGGTAAACCTCCCAAAGTCTCAGCTCACCCCTACTCAGTCCCTATAATTCATAGGGACCTGGTTGGATACTACCACTGCAAGGGCCTACCTTCCTCAGGCCCGTTGCCAACGTCTAGTGCAGTTAGCCTCCCAGATTCAGTCAAAGAACCACTTAACTGCTTGGGAGATGCTACAACTGCTAGGCAACATGGCTTCCACAGTGCATGTGGTACCCTATGCTCAACTACACATGAGAGCAGCTCAATGGACATTGTCCACCCAGTGGACTGAAGCATCAGGAGCTCTCTCAGACCAAATAGCAACCTCCAAACGTCTCTTTTGGTCTCTCCAATGTTGGATGTCCACTCAAAATCTGTTGCTGGGGTCCCCCTTCCAACAGTTGTTGCCCCAAGCAACCCTCACAACAGATGCCTTCCAAACAGGTTGGGGAGCTCATCTACAAGACTTCTCCACTCAAGGCACTTGGTCCCCACAGGAGACCTCTCTTCATATCAACCACTTGGAGCTTCGAGCAGTTTTTCTAGCTCTCAAGGTCTTTCATACCCTCCTCAGCTACAAGACAGTCCTCATTCATACGGACAATCAAGTAGCCATGTTTTACATAAACAAACAAGGAGGAACTGGCTCTCTGTCGCTTTGCAACGAAGCTTTAAGATTGTGAGCCTTCGCCAGAGAGCATCAAATCCATCTCCTGGCAGTATACCTCCCAGGAATCCAAAACTCTTGGGCGGACAGACTCAGTCGAGTTCTGCTTCCACACGAATGGTCCCTGCACATGGATCAGGTACTCAGAATCTTCCAAGAATGGGGAACCCTGGACATAGACCTCTTTGCAAGTCCGTGGAATGCCAAACTTCCCCGGTTCTGATCCAGAATTCCGTGTCAGGGAGTTCAGGCCAAGGATGCCTTCCTCCTTCATTGGGGTCAGGACTTCCTGTATGCCTTTCCACCCATTCCCTTGATTCCCAAGACTCTGTTCAAGCTTCAGAGGGATCAAGGATCTATGATCCTCATAGCTCCACGCTGGCCACGCCAAGTGTGGTACCCTCTACTTCTGCATCTCTCCCAAGCCCCCTCTCTGGACTTGGGAGCTGCTCCAGACCTTCTGTCCCAGGAGGAGGTGACTTTGTGGCACCCAAATCCCCAGTCTCTTCATCTCAGGGCCTGGTTGCTGAAGGCCTAGACCTTCAAGATTTGCATCTTTCTCAGCAGGTGAAGGATATCCTTCATGCTTCCAGAAAGCCTTCCACTAGACGTTCCTATGCTTTTAAATGGAAAAGGTTTGCCATTTGGTGTGCAGAGAAGGGTCTTAACCCTCTTGCAATACCTCTGAATTCTTTACTAGAGTATTTACTGCATTTATCCCATGCAGGCCTTAAAACAAATTCAGTAAGAGTCCATTTGAGTGCTATTGCAGCATCCCTTAAGCCTCTCAATGGACATCCTATTTCCTCTTATCCTTTTATTGCAAGATTCATGAGAGGCCTTCTTTTAACTAAACCTCCCATTAGACCACCTCCAGTGGCATGGGATTTGAATTTGGTTCTTGGCCAGCTCATGAAGCCACTCTTTGAACCCTTAGCCACTACCTTTTTGAAATTCCTTTCCTGGAAGGTTATTTTTCTCATTGCAGTCACCTCAGCTCGCCGTATCAGTGAGCTGCAAGACTTGGTGGCTAATCCTCCTTATACAAGGTTCCATCACGACAAGGTAGTCCTCAGGACTAATCCACACTTTATGCCTAAAGTGGTCTCACCTTTTCATCTGAACCAGGAGGTGTATTTACCTGTCTTTTTTCCAGGACCTCATGCATCTAGTGCAGAGAGGAATCTTCATACCCTGGATTGTAAGAGAGCACTTGCTTTTTACTTACAAAGGACACAGCAACATAGAAAGTCCTCTCAACTATTTGTTGCTTTTGATCCCTCTCATTTAGGACTTCCAGTCTCTAAGAGAACTCTGTCCAATTGGATTGCTCAGTGTATTTCCTTCGCCTACCAGAGTAAGAACCTTTCTCTGGAGGGCCATGGCAGCCTCTATGGCTCATCTAAACTCTGTGTCCATCGACCAAATCTGTCGAGCGGCCACCTGGGCCTCGGTTCATACCTTTACAGCCCATTACTGCTTGGACAAGGACTCCCGCCGGGATGCCTTGTTTGGTCAGGCTGTTCTCAAACACCTGTTCCATACCTAATCAACTCCTATCCCTGGTTGGATGCCTGAGATCCATGGGGGGAGGTAGAGCCCTTCTCAGGGACTCACAACCTTGGAGATCTCCCTGGCATCTCTAGCTGGGGAGTCCCCATATGTGAAGACTCATTCCTGCTTGTTCCTGGAGATAGCAGTTACTTACCTGTAACAGGTGATCTCTGGGAACAACAGGAATAAGTCTTCACAACCCACCCACCTCCCCTAGGAGTTGTATCTCTCTATCTGTCTTTCCTTTCCTCTCTCTCTCTTTGTCTCAGCTTAAAACTCAAACTGGAGAGAGGCGGTTAGGAAAGGCGGGAAGGCAGCGCGCAGGCGCTGTGGGATGCTCCCAAAAGCTTTCTTTCTGGACGCTGGGGAGCGTTCCCGCGCAGGCTCCGTCGGTACCGACAATACCCATATGTGAAGACTTATTCCTGCTTTCCCAGAGATCACCTGTTACAGGTAAGTAACTGTACTTTCCTGCTGTTACCGGAGATCGCCTGTTACAGGTGAGTAACTACGCTTCTAGGAGGAACATTTTTGAGCCAATGCTGGATTTCTAACAACCCCACCTTGATGCATTATGGGGCTTGCAGCACATATTTAATTGTTTAGAATAGGGAACTACACTGTTTTGGAATGCAAGTTCAAAACTAGAGCTGCCCAGAACGTTTCCCTCCTGGAAGTAGGTAACCTGGTAGCTTTAATAATGGCCATATTTAAGCATCAAACTTCTAATCCCCCTGTTTCTCTCTCATATAACTGGATATTAAACAGAATGCTCTAGAAGTGCCAGGGTTAGTGGGGTTCAAACAGAGCAGTTGCCCTGGGCCCCCATGGTACAGAGAGCTGTAAGCTTGTCTGAATCTGAAGGCAAGAGAGTCTGTTGGCTGTTAGAGCCCCCACCCAAAATGCTGCCTTGACCACAGCATATATATCACTTGCTCTAAGAGGTCCATGCATTCTAGTGTCCTGTTAACACGGGGATAGGGCCTTCTATAACTTCATTGCTTGGTAGTATGTTCTGGAGAACCTATATCATCTGTTAATCCGTGAACAAGCAGGAAGTCAGCCCTTACATATGGGTGACATTGGTGCTGACTGAACCCATGCACATCTAATCCCCAACTTTCAAAGAGCGCTTTTGAGAGCTACACCGCGCGGTCACCTTCCTGCCCAAAGGTGCCATCATACCTCTGTCATCTTTTTTTCCGTGGATCCCTGCAGATGTGCTATCTGTGCACCCCAGATAAAGTTGACTCTTTCCACCATTCATCAGTGTATTCTTCTTTTATCTTCGATTTGATCACCTTTCCACCACCTGAATCCACCAGGTCGACATCGTGTTTTTCACTTGGGTACTTTCTTTTCTTTTAGTTTTTGGCCCGCAGGTCTTTTGCTCACAGCCCAGCTGTTTGAGACGTCAGTTTAATCTCACGGGACTCTTTTTTCCCCAGTGGATTTAAGCAGTGTGACAAGTGCAACCATTCTATGTCCCACACGGACCACCACAACACCTGCATTAAATGCCTTGGGGCAGATTACAACATGTCTTCCTGCCCGCTCTGCCTTTTGATGTCGATTAAGACCCGGAAGGGATGCGAAAAGCAGCAGTAGAAGCTGTTTGGTTAATCTTCTCAGGATCAGCATTGAGGGCGGAATCCCTGCCTTTGACACTGGTGTTATGCAACTGCATTACACACACGGGCTCGGTCGGAGCCCCCTGGGATCATTGGGTGTCTGAGTCATCCTCAGAGGGCCTTCTGCAGGCGTCGAAGGCTTCGTCAAAGTCTTGGTCTGACCTGGGGGGTGGGGTAAAACCTCCAGGACACAGGCATGGCATCCTCAACCTGATGCCGGTGACGATGGCTGGGAGCGCCCCTCAAAGCAGCCCCGGTGGGAGGTGTCATCCACTGAGTCGAGGGATCGAGTTGGGTCCCTCGACACCATCGCCATCAAGGATTCCCCTGCCAGGGACCCAGTGCGGGTTTTGACATCTTCGAGGCCGGCACATGCCTCTGAGGAGTCGTCTGGCATTGAGGCCCAGATGATGGCCCTTGAACGCAGCTTCATGGCATTCTTTGAAGCACAGTAGGGCCCGATTCCTGGTCATTATGGGTCATCTGTGCCTGCTACAGGGTTGTCCTTGGCCAGGACCTCCCCGGAGGATGCTCCACCCATCTACAAGAAGCTGGCTCGATCACTGTTGACTCAATCGGTGACTGACTAGAGGCCCAATATGGTATCGGGCACGGTCAAGCTGGATCTCTGACGCTGGGTGTTATCGACGCTGAGCCAGTCCGGCAAGTGCCCTACTACTCCAGCGTTGAGTCGGCATGGGAGACGAATGAAAAGTCCCCCGACACCATCCTCCACGGGGACATCCCCTCTGACACATCACTGCCAAACCATGAGTGGCAATCACCTCTGGAGGATCTTGCATTCCTGGAGTTTGTGTGGGAGATGTCCCAGGCACTCGCCTTCATGGCAGTGCCAGAGAACAAGCCATGTACTGAGGATCTCGACATCCTCCAGTGCAAGGCTCCTCCTCGGGAGACCCTCAAAGTGTTGCTGTTCAGGATCTTGCATTCCTGGAGTTTGTGTGGGAGATGTCCCAGGCACTCGCCTTCATGGCAGTGCCAGAGAACAAACCATGTACTGAGGATCTCGACATCCTCCAGTGCAAGGCTCCTCCTTGGGAGGCACTGACAATGCCAATGCCCCCGGTGACTATGCAGATTGTGAACAGTCGACTCCGTTTGCTGTATCAGGTTGGCCAGAGCCCCGACTTCCAGAAAACACAACTGCCACATAACTCCATGGTAGTGAAGTCAGCTATACGTCGCATTAAAAGCCAAAAGAGACACTCCTCAGTGCCCTGGCAGGGAAGCATGCACCATTGATGCTTTTGACAGTAAGTGTTTCGAAGGCTTTATGCTCAGAGGCATATCAGCTGTACATGGGCATGTACCTGTGGGACCTGGTAAAGGAATTTAACGGTTTCTCAGCTGGTTTATCAGGTGAACACCTTGAGCGCTTCTGGACCCTGATGTCATCAATCAAGGAGTGCTCCAATTTTCAAACTCGGGCAACCTTTGATGGCTTAGAGTCTGTGACTCGGGTTGTTGCGGTGGGTATTAGTGCCTGCCGCCTTGCCTGGCTACAGTCCTCCGACTTGGAACAGTGGGTTCAGGACAAGTTAGCCAATGTCCCTTGCGGGGGGGCGATCTCTTCAACAAGCCCATAACTGAGAAGGCCGACGAGTTGAAGAGGGCATTCATGACTTAGAACCAGGCTGTCCAAGAAAATGTCTGAACCTTCCCGCAGGAAGACTTCGGGTGTGAAAGACCCTTCCACCCAAAGACCAAGAAGGCTTACGGGAACTTAGGTTTCAGGCCCATCGTGCTCCCCCTCAAGGGCAGCAGGCCAGGGACAAGGCCCCCAAGCCCCAAACAGCATCCCAGCCACAGCCTGGAGGGAGCTTTTGACTCCTTGGGCATAGCCTCCCTCCAGGAGATACAAGACCCAAGGTTCATGGGAGGACGGCTGGTCCACTTTGCACACCAGTGGCCAAGCATCACCACAGACACCTGGGTGCTGCAGGTGGTCAGGGAAGGCTATCTCCTTTTTTCGTAGGGGAATTGCCCATGGACCACTTGCACAAGGAGCTTTTGCAAAGGGAACTCTAGCTCTTGCTTGAGGATCAAGCGGTGGAGGTAGTCCCCAAGCCTCTTCAGGGCTACGGATCTGCTACTTCCTTGTCCTCCAAGATGGGTGGCTTCTGGGCCATCCTGGATCTGCAGGACCTCAACTGCTTCCTGGTCAAAGAAAAGTTCAAAATGGTATTTCTTGCAACCTTGATGCCTTATTTCCTGCAGGGAGATTGGCTATGCTCCTTGATATCTAAGATGCCTACACCCACATCCTGATCCATCCAAGGCACCGTCAGTACCCTCCAATTCATTGGCAGCAGGTGACATTATCAGTACAGGGTACTCCCCTTTGGTCTAGCCTCGGTTCCCTGGGCATTCACGAAATGTCAGGCGTCATGGCCGCTTGCCTCCAGCTCCTAGGGATTTTATCTTCCCCTACCTGGGCAATTGGCTCCTATGAGCCGGCTCACCGGAGGAGTGCGCAACATGGTGCAGTGCATCATAGGGCTACTCCAGTGCCTGGACTTTGTGGTGAACTTCCAAAAGTCTCACCTACTGCCCACTCAGTGCTTGGAGTTCATCGGCACCCTACTGGACTCCACTTGAGTGAGAGCCTTTCTGCCAGTGGATCGGGCGGAGCGCCTCTCCGCCCTGATTCAGGCTGTGCAGGGCTGTTCAATGACAACAGCTAGGCAAATACTCCGCCTCTTGGGCACATGGCATCCACCGTCCACATAACCCCCTTTCTCCAGGAACAAGCAGGAAGACAGTCGTCACATATGGGTGACGGCGCCGACAGAGCCTGCATGGAGCAATTCTCCAGCTTTCACAGAAAGCCTTTGGGAATGCTACCATGCATGCATGGTCCCCTTCCCGCCCAAGGGTTCCCATCTTGCTCAGTTTCCTTTTTTCCACGGAGCCCAACGGACACATGTCCTGTTTCCCTGGAAAAATTATCCTTAAATGTTTTGGGGGGTTTTCCCCCTTTTTGCATACCGGTTCCTTTTTCCGCCTCGAGCCGGCACTGTTCCTGACGCCGACCTCAGCTATCCCTTCTTTTTTGATGAGGCTTGCCTCACTGGCATTCACTGCCTTGGCCTGGACCATGACAGTACTACCTGTGACCTGTGTCAGGCCATGACTCAGAGGACCAACAGAAAACAGAGTTGCAGGAGAAGCTGTTCCCGCGGTCCGACTCTGCAGCGGCTTCCCTGACGCTGAGCTCCATGTGGAGCACATCCCGTGAGGCCCAGGCATCTTGGGAGTCCCGCAGCAGCGGCTCCTCTGTAAAGATGCTGGACCCTCTAAAGAAAAAGAAAAAATCCTCTATGCCAGTCGAGTTCCACCGGTGAAACCTGGTAATGTCCCGCGGAGGGACTTGGGTGACTCCAAGCAGCATCCCCCCCTTAAGGTCTCTAAGACTGTGCGAGGCTCCCCGAGGCTGTGGTCATTATCAAGGACACACTTGCGCGATCTTCTGTGCCCACGTCTAAAGTTGCAGAGCCTCCTGGTATCAAGTCCAGGATGGTGGACCTGGAGCAGAATATCTCTGCCATCCTGGCCTTGCAGCAGGCGATGATGTCAGGTTTGCCCGCATCATCTGCCCCGACAACTGTGCCCTCGACTGTGGGAGAGCTCCCAGGCGTCGAGCCAGGCCCCAAACGCCACTGGCCTCTGACCAGCCCTCGGCACTGATTGAGGTACCAGTCCTGATTTTTGGGTGTCCGGGCCCTCCCCAGCTAGTTTCCAGAAATCCGACCTGAGACCCACCGGGGACCTCGGTTCCTTGGGGCAAGCCTCGAGGCACAAGAGCCTCGAGCCTCGGAATCCTTGATGCCCTCCGACTCCGACTGGGAGACTGATGTCAAGACATCCCTTCGAAGCTGTCCCTTCCGGAACCCCGGCACCACTCCACTCGAGGATGTAGCTTTTCATGACTTTATACAGGATGTAGCCCAGCCCTTTCGATCCCGACTGAGTCAGATTCGCGCACCGAAGAACTGGAGATCCTCCAGTATGAGTCCTCGCCAAAGGAGACTAACGGTGATAGTGCAGCCTATCCTCGAGCGGCTGCTCCTCAGTGCTTGTGGTCAGCCGACGCCTCGACGTTATCTACCATGTCAAGAAGGACCCGGGCTTCCAGAAGTCCCAACTCCCGCATAACTTCATGGTCATGGAGTCCTCGATTGAAAAACTCAAAAACCAGAAGAATTACTCTTCTGTCCCCCCGTCCCCCCCCCCCAGACAGGGAAGCCATAGCCCTTGATGCCCTCAGGCACAAGTGCTTCCAGGGATCCGTGCTGAGCTGCTGGATACAGGCCTATGAGTTGTACATAGGTATGTACCTCAAGAGCCTTATCCAAGAGCTGGCAGATTTTTCTGCAGGTCTCGCCTGGGAATCCCTTCAGAGGTTTCAAGCCCTGACCACCAAGATCTGGGACTGCTCAAAGTTCCTCTCTTGCACTGCCTATGACGGCTTTGAGTCTGCAGCCTGGATGTATCGGGGCCCGGTGCCAGGCCTGGTTGCAAACCTCCAACTTCAAGCAATGGGTGCAAGAAAAACTGCTAGATGTCCCTGCACTGGTGAAAACATATTTGGTAAACCTATGGCCGACAAGGGGCTGAGATTGAAGCCGAGGTCGTGACCAGGCAAAGACTTTTGAGGAAGACCTCGACCGTCCCCAGAAAGAAACCCAAGGAAAAAGGAGTCTCTTCACCAGTGCCTTTACCAACCCTTCTCGGGACAGCAAAAGCAGGGCCCTCAGCCCAAGAATCAGGGCATGGGCCGAGAAAGCCAAAGGCTTAAAAGTCTCAGCCCCCAGCTCCCACCCAGCCTGGGGGGAGTTTTTGACTTCCCAAGCAGGGCCGCCTCCCCTCTGGGAGACACTCCTCAGCCCACAGGGGGGGCTACCTGACACTTCACCCACAGGGGGACCGGGGTCACCACGGACCAGTGGGTCCTCCAGGTGGTAAAGGAAGGCTATCCCCTCCGGTTCCAACAAACACCACCAGAGTTCTTCCCAGGAGAGTCTGTGAGGCCTCTCCTTCACCAGACCTTGCAGGCCTGCTCAAAGACAGAGTGGTAGAACCTGTACCCAAACAACTGGGGAAAGGGCTTCTACTCCAGGTATTTCCTTGTCCACAAAAGAACTGTGGGCCTCAGGCCCATTTTGGACCTGCGAAACCTGAACTTCAAGATGCTCTCCCTTGGAACACTGCTGCCCTACCTCCACCAGGGAGATTGGTTGTGCTCCTTAGACCTGAAGGATGCGTATACCCACATCCTGATCCACCCCTCCCACAGACAATACCTAAAGTTTGTGGTGGGAGGAGAACACTGCCAGTACAGGGTACTTCCATTCGGCGTGGCCTCCTCACCAAGAGTCTTTTCAAAGTGCCTGGCGGTCATGGCCACTTACGTGTGCCTGCAAGAGGCCTTTGTCTTTCCCTACATGGACGACTGGCTCATCACAGGCAGAACAGCCCCTGAGGCTAACCAGGCGAACAATCTGCCTCCTGCAACACTTGGGGTTCATCTTCAACTACCCCAAATCACACCTCTCTCCAACCCAAAACCTAGAGTTCATAGGAGCCCAGTTGGACACAGGGCCCGACAAAGGGCACATCGCCTTGTACAACTGGCAGGAGAAGTGCAGGCTCACCAGTCAGTATCGGCTCACCGTCTCCTCCATCTACTGGGCCACATGGCCTCAACAGTCCACGTCATGCTCCTAGTGTGCTTGCACATGCGGGCAGCCCAGTGGTGCCTCCGCTCTCAATGGACTCGGGCCACGGGCAGGTTGCAGGCAGTCAGTGTCACCCGCCAGCTGGCGGTCTCCCTCAACTGGTGGCAGTCCCTGTGACATCTCCAAGCAGGGTTGCCATTCCAAGCACCTGCGCCCCAGAGGGTCCTGACTACACCTCCCTCCTGGGTTGGGGAGCACACTGCAGAGAACTCCGCACTTAAGGCACCTGGTCTCAAAAGGAGTCTCGCTTACAGATCAGCCTCCTGGAACTTGGAGCCATCTTCCTGGCCCTGTGAGCTTTCTGCCACCTGTTATGCAACCAACCTGTGTTGACCCAGACAGACAACCAGGTCGCCATGTTTTATGTAAACAAACGGGGGCATGAGCTCACACTCCCTTTGTCAGGAGGTGGTTGCTTTGCTCTCCTTTGCTGTTTGCCACGGAATGCTCCTCCAAGCGGTATACCTCCCAGGTCAAGACAGTTGCTTAGCGGACAAGCTCAGCAGAGTCCTACACCCGCATGAATGGCATCTGAACACCAGAGTGGCGCAGATCCATGTTGGATCTGCTTGCCTCCCCGGACAACACACTGCTATCCCGCTAATGTTCACACCAGCCACACCTGGGGGAGAGTGGTGGTGGATGCCTTCCTAATCCTGTGGTCAGAGGGCCTCTTTTATGCCTTTCCACTGACTCCCCTAGTGACCAAGACCATCTTCAAGGTTCAGAGCAAGCGGGCATCAGTGATTCTGATCACCCCCAGATAGCACTGGGAACCCTGGTTTCCTCTGCTGCTCTCCTTGTCTGTGGCACTCCCAGTCCCACCAGGTTGAGACTTGGAATTCCTGTTTCAGGAGGGAGGGCTCTCTTGCGCCCCAACCTGGGGTCACTAATGTTGACAGCGTGGTGGCTGAAAGGATAGCCCTAGCCCCTTTCAGTCTCTTGGAGGAAGTTGAGGAGATCCTGCTGGCCTCCCAAAAACCTTCCACCAGATGGGTGTATGCCTTAAAATGGAGAAGATTCTCTGTCTGTGCAGAGAGAGAAGACAATCCCTTCTCCTGCCGCGTGCAACTTGTACTGCAGTACCTACTGTATCTCTCTCATGCTGGTCTGAAGTCAAACTTGGTGAGGGTACATCTGAGCGCCATAGCCATACACCATCACCTATAGAGGGAAAACCCTTCTCAAACCAGTCCCTTGTCTCCAGGTTCCTGCGGGGTCTTTTGCTATCAAAGCCCCCTCTTTGCCCCCCTGAGGCAGAATGGGACCTGAATGTGGTGCTTTCCCAACTCACTAGACTGCTGTTCGAGCCCCTGGCCATTTGCCATTTCTAATACCTATCCTGGAAGAGTGAGCGAACTCCAGGCCTTGGCAGATCCGCCCTATACAAGGTTAGAAACATAGAAACATGATGACAGAAAAAGACCACATGGCCTATCTAGTCTGTCCTTCCATATCAACAACTACAACAGTCCCCTTTTTACCTTTAGAGATCCTCTGTTTGTCCTATGCTTTTTTTGAATTCAGTTACTGTCCTCATCTCTACCACCTCCACTGGGAAACTATTCCACGGATCCACCACTCTTTCCATAAAGAAATATTTCCGCATATCACTCCTGAATCTATCTCCCTTCACCCTCATCCCATGTCCCCTCGTAGCAGAACTTGCTTTCAATTGAAAGAGGCTCTCTCCCTGAACATTTATGCCACGGAGGTATTTAAACATCTCAATCATATCACCTCTATCCCACCTTTCCTCTAAGGTGTACATATTAAGATCCTTCAGTCTGTCCTCATATGCTTTATAATGAAGACCACTAATCATTTTAGTAGCCACCCTCTGCACCAACTCCATCCTGTTCACATCCTTTTGAGGGTGCGGTCTCCGGAATTGCACGCTATACTCCAAATGAGGTCGCACCAAAGACTTATACAGAGGCACTATCACCTCCTTTTTTCTTCTAGCCATTCCTCTCCGTATGCACCCAAGCATCCTTCTAACTTTTGTCATTGCCTTTTCTACCTGTTTAGCTACTTTAAGATCATCAGACACAACCACGCCTAGGTCCTGCTCTTCTTTGGTGGACAAAAGTACTTCACCCCCTATACTATATTGCTCCCTTGGATTGCTGCATCCCAAATGCATGACCTTATATTTTTAACATCAAATCCCAGCTGTCAAATTCTAGACCATTCTTCAAGCTTAGCTAGATCCCTCCTCATGTTATCTACACCTTCCTGGGTGTCTACTCTATTGCAGATTTTGGTATCATCCGCAGAGAGGCAAACCTTACCCGACAGCCCTTCCGCTATATCACTAACAAAGATGTTAAAAAGAATCGGACCAAGGACAGATCCCTGGGGCACACCACTGGTAACATCCTTCTCCTCAGAGTGATCTCCATTTACTTGTACTCTTTGTCGCCTCCCACCCAACCAATTTCTAACCCAAGCAGTAACTTTAGGGTCCATTCCTAGGGTGCTCAGTTTTTTTTTATAAGTCACTTGTGAGAAACAGTGTCAAAGGTTTTACTGAAATTTAAATACACCACATCTAGAGCTCTCCCTTGGTCCAACTCCCTGGTCACCCAGTCAAAGAAATCAATCAGATTTGTCTGACAAGACCTGCCTCTGGTGAATCCATGCTGCCTCGGATCCTGTAATCTGCTGGACTCCAGAAACCTCACTATTTTCTCTTTCAGCAGCGTTTCCAATAATTTACTCACCACCGAAGTTAAACTAACCGGCCTGTAGTTTTCAACCACATCCTTACTTCCGCTTTTGTGTAAAGGCACCACATGAGCCTCTCTCCAGTCCTTTGGCACCACTCCCTACTCCGAGGCATTGAAAAGGTCAATCAGTGGAGTTGCTAGAACTTCCCCAAGTTCCCTCAGTATTCTAGGGTGTATCCCATCCAGTCCCATCGCTTTGTCTACTTTAAGTTGAGCTAGTTTCTCACGAACACAGTCTTCTGAAAATTGTTCAAGATGTCCCTCACTTCTGTTCCTATTTGTGGGTGTTTTCTGAGGTCCTGCTCCTGGTTCTTCATCTGTGAACACAGAACAAAAATATTTGTTAAGCAATTCCGCTTTATCCTCATCAGCTTCTACATATTCCTCCCCTGCACCCTTGAGTCTGACAATACCACTTTTGCCCTTCCTCTTCTCACTAATATATCTGAAAAATGTCTTATCCCCCCATTTTATTGCATTGGCTATTTCCTCCTCCTTTTGAATCTTTGCCTTCTTGACTACTTTTCTAGCTTCTCTAAGTTTTTCCAAATACAGATGCCTGTCTTCCTCTCTCTGTGATCTCTTGTATTTCATGAAGGCCTCCCTCTTTTTCTTCACTTTTTCAGCTACTTCTTTCGAAAACCATAGCGGTCTCCTTTTCCTTTTACCTTTATTTACCATTTTAACAAACAGGTTGGTTGCCCTTAAAATATCCCCTTTCAGTTTTGCCCACTGTTTTTCTACATTCCCCCAGCTGTTCCCATCCCACTAACGACTTCCTGAAGTATTGGCCCATCTTCGCAAAGTTAGTCTTCCTAAAGTCTAAGATCCTCACCTTTGAATGGATTCTAACAGCCCTAGTCCTAATACTGAACCACACCATCTGGTGATCACTGGATGCAAAATGATCTCCCACTACAGCATCAGAAACACTTTCACCATTGGTAAGCACCAAGTCCAGTATGGCCCCTTCACGTGTGGGGTCTGTTACCAATTGCCTGAATAGTTCTCCCTGTAGAGAATCCAGGATCTCCTTACTTCTAGATGATACTGCAGCAGGAATGTGCCAATCGACCTCTGGCATATTGAAATCTCCTATAAGTAGCACTTACCCTTTCCTAGCAATGCTGCGTATGTCTTCAATTACCTCTCTGTCCACCTCTTCCTCTTGTGAGGGAGGTCTGTATATCACACCAATGCAAATAGATTTCTCTTTCCCTCTTTCTAGTTTAACCCACAATGCCTCCTCTCTCCCTTTTAAGCTCTGTAATTCCAAAGCTTTAATAGTAGTTTTTACATATAGTGCCACTCCTCCTCCCCTTCTTCCTACCCTGTCCTTTCTGAATAAAGTATAACCAGGTATAGTTACATCCCAATCATGGTTCTCTGTGAACCATGTTTCTGTAACTACCACTAAATCCAAGTCAGTCACTCCCACCAAAGCTTATTTCCCATGCTACGGGCATTTATACACACTGCTTTCCATATGTTACCCCTGTTACCCATTTCCATAAAGGTATTTAATGTATCACCTACCGGGGGCTTTCACTTACCTGGGAGCTTTCTTCACCCATCCCCATCAAATCTAGTTTAAAGCCCTCTTCAGTAGATTAGCCAGTCTACTACCGAAGATGCGTTAACCTTTCTTGGACAGATGGATGCCATCTCTGCTCTGCAACCCTTGGAACAGCATCATATGGTCTAGGAAACTAAAAGCACTCTCGATGACACCATCCACGCAGCCATGCATTCATCTCCAGGGTAGTACTCCACGCACACCCAAAATTCCTCCCCATGGTGGTATACCCCTTCCACCACCTTCCCATGGCCTCATGCCAGCAGGGAGGAACTCGTACTGCATACACTAGATTGTAAGCGGGCCCTGTCTTTCTGCCTTCAGCTGATGCATGCAAATCGCAGAGCTCCTCAGCTCTTTGTATCATACGACCCCAGTAATAAAATGGACTCTGTCCACTTGGGTGGCAGACTGCATTGCCTTCACTTATGAGAGAGCGGGCCTCTCCCTTGAGCACCGGGTCACTGCACATCATATGCAGGCTATGACCACATCGGTGGCCAACCTATGTTCAGTGCCAGAAATATGCAAGGCTGCCACATGGTCTTTGATTCATACGTTTGTAGCTCATTACTGCCTAGAGAGCGAGTACCTTAGGGACAGTGTCTTAGGACAGACAGTACTCCATAATATTTTCAGAGTGTAGGCAACTCTTGCCCTCCAACCCTTCTGTATTCATGCTACTGGAGTGAAGTGGTCGCCGGATGCGAGGGTCTTGCAGTGTGTCTGTAGGGACTCACCTCCTGCAACCTCAGGCCATCTGTTGGGTCACCGGTGGTGCTGTCGTGTTTTGGTCCTTGGCTGGCTGGAGCTAGAGAGTCCCATATGTGAGGACCGACTTCCTGCTTATTCCTGGAGAAACGGTAGTTCCTTATCGTTCCTCCAGTTCAGTCCTCTACCTCTGGGTTGTCAATCTCCTCTTGCAGCATGGAGACTATTATGTCAAACTTATGACATCACTGGATATAGCCTGCTGTAGTCTCTCTCTCCTCCCAGTGTGACCAGTCTCCATGCAGCAGGATGACTTGACGAGCCTTGTGGAAGGGCTCTCTGGAGGAATTAATAAGGAGCTAATAGCATAGGACCTAGTGGGTTTTTGTTTTTTGGAATGGATAATTGAGAATTGCAGTTTACTTTAGCTTACGAGCTGTGCCTTTAAAAGGATACAAGAGCAGCAGGCAGTAGGCATTCTTGCTCCTTAGCCCTGCATTTCTTTCATTCAGGGGGAGGGGCTGGCTCAGGAAGTCAAGTTCAGTCTCCGCAGTGATGCTCAGAGGTTCTCTTCCCCAGGACCTTACGGGGAAGAGCCCTTCTCGGGGTAAGCAGAGATATTTATTGTTTGGGATGGTCCTGCTTGTCTTACCGGCATAGCGGGTCTGTCGGTGTAGACAACAGCGATCTGGAGCCGGCGCTCTTCGGGGCAGTGTTTTGAACACCGGAGCGGCGGCTGTCTTCCCGGTAGGTGGTTTCGCTGGGGCGGGTGCCTGTTCAGACCGGGAGTCCCTCTGACCAAACGCCGGCGCCTTTTTGGGGGCTTGTTGGTGTTCGCGGCGGCCATTTTAGCTGCCGCGTGTGGCCCGCGTGTAGCTGAGTCACTCGCAGATCAGAGCGCCAGTAAGGCCAAGGGAATTTCCTACGAGGCCTGTTTCCCTCTCCCTTTTCTGTCATTTGCTTTTGATTTGTTTGCTTTCTTTTCTTTTCTTTTGGTTTTGATTTGTTTTTAAATCCCGCTTCAGTGTCTCAGGGGTATAGGGGGACTACGGGGGATCGGTGTTCCTAGGGAATAGTCTGAGTGTAAAATATCTGACAGTACATCTATTAGTTTACAGGAAAAAAAAAATTAGAAAGAAAGTAAACCAGTAATAGGAAGCCCCTGGGGCGGTTGCTGCTTGGTTTGATGGCAGCAAGGCCTCTCTGTCTGGTGTGTGGTACTAGGAGGTGCGCAGTGGCCGATACAGGGGTTTGCCGGGCTTGTGCAACCCTATCGTCCATGGTGGAACAGCAGATGGAAGGCAAGGACAGCTCAGAGGCGCAGGGAACGTCCGTAGGGGGGCGGGTGGATTCCCCGCGCTTGCTGGCGCAGGGGCCGGAGTTAGAGGAGCTCGCGGGACCTTCTAGCACTTCCCTGATGGCGCAGGAGTCGGCTTGCGAGGAGTTTAGCCCTGATTTTATTTTACTTTACTGATGCATCAGGCATTTTGTCTACGGCACCAGGGAAAAAGGCCAGGTACAGGGGCACTCGGTGCTGCGCCGCAACTGGAGGCGGCTCTCGGGGTTGGTGAGGAACCGCCGGCCCCTAAACGGGCGAGGCTGAAGGAATCGCCTTTGGCCGCAGGCGAGTGGCCTGAGCCCCAGGAGCCGGAATGGGACCAGGAGGAGGTCTCACAGGATCTGGAGGAAGGAGAGATCCCGGAGCCCCAAAATCAGGCTAAGATTATTAGGGTCTTCCGCAGAGAGGAGCTGGCAGACTAGATCGCAGAAACGTTGCAGATGTTGAACCTTGCTGCTCCAGCAGCAGTGGACAACGAGATTGAGGATCCCGTCATTCAGGCAATGCGGCAGACACAGGTGGTGGTTCTGATCCACCGGGTGGTGGAGAAAATGGTTCAAGAAGAGTGGGATAGGCCGGAAGCGGGGCTTCGTGACATTCGGACAATGAATAGGCTTTATCCGCTAGCTGATAAGGACAGATTCTGGGCTCCGCGGGTAGATGCAGTGTTGTCCGCAGTTACAAAGAAAACCACTATTCCGGTGGAAGGTAGTGCGGCTTTAAAGGATGCTCAGGACCGTAAGGTGGATGGTTTGCTGAAGCAGACGTTTGAGGCAGACTCTTTCTCTGCAGGCCTCCATCTGTGGGGTGTGGGTGGCCCGCGCATGTTTGCGATGGGTTCAGCTGCTGCGTCAGTCTTCGCATCTGGATGTCGAAGAGGTTAAGGAGTTGGATCGCCTGGAGTCCGGATCGGCGTATTTGGCAGATGTGCATTACGATTTAATCAGGGCGGTTGCCAATAGCACGGCGTTGGTGGTGGCCGCCCGCCGGTCGGTGTGGTTATGTAATTGGGCGGCGGATGAGCCATCTAAGTCTCGTCTCAGCAAGCTGCCCTTTAAGGGTGGTTTCCTCTTTGGAGAAGATTCAGATTAATTGCTGAAAGATCTGGAAGAATCCAAGGCTGGTAGGCTCCCAGAGGATAAGCCGAAACAGGGAAAGTCGGTGCAAATTTTTAGGGGCCAGTTTCGGGATTTTCATCGGTTCAGAGTGGCAAGGTTTGGGAGTTTCCAAAGGGGTTGCAGGGGTTTCGTGGATTTCGGGGGGGGGCCAATAGAGGTTTCTCCTCATCCACAGCCTCTGTGCCACTTAAGTCGCAATGAAGCAAGGTGGGTCCCGGTGGAGGGGCCTCCCATAGGCGGGCGGCTTCGGGAGTTTCTTTCCGCTTGGACCCGCATCACGTCCGATCAGTGGGTGTTAAAGATCATCCAACAGGGCTATGCATTAGAGTTGACTCAACCCGTACGGGATTCCTTCGTTCGATCGCCGTGCAGAGGTCCCCGGAAAACCGCGGCAGTTCACGGCACCTTGGAAAGGCTGCTCCAGTTGGGGGCAGTGGTCGAAGTTCTGAAAACTGAATACGGCAAGGGTCGGTACTCTATTTATTTCGTGGTGCCAAAGAAGGGCTGATCGCTGCAACCCATTTTAGACCTGAAGTCTGTAAATCGGTGCCTTCGGGTGCCGCACTTTCGGATGGAGACTCTGAGGTCTGTCATCGTGGCAGTGTGGCAGGGAAAGTTCTTGACGTCTCTGGATCTGACGGAGGCGTATTTGCACATCCCGATTCGAGCAGCTCACCAAAGGTTTCTATGGTTCGCCCTGCCTTGGGGTCATTATCAGTTTCAAGTGCTGCCCTTTGGCTTAGTCACAGCGCCGCGCACCTTCACCAAAATCGTGGTGGTGGCGGCGGCGGCGTTGCGCAGAGAGGGCATTCTGGTTCATCCTTATCTTGACGATTGGTTGATTTCGGCAAGATCCAAGGAAGAAAGTGTGCGCGTCACGGACAGAGTGGTGAAGTTGTTGCAAGATCTGGGTTGGGTAGTCAACCCAGCGAAGAGCCAGTTGGACCCTTCTCAGAACCTCGAATACCTGGGGGTGCGTTTCGATACGAAGAAGGGGCTAGTGTTTCTGCCAGACAGGAGAGCAGAGGTGTTGCGGCACTTAATTCATCAATTTCTGTCGGTTCCGGCACCAGTGGCGTGGGACTATCTCCGGGTGCTGGGAACGATGGCGGCGACGTTGGAAGCGGTGCCGTGGGCCAAGGTGCATATGCGACCCTTGCAGAGAGCTCTTCTGCGCCGTTGGTCGCATCAGGTCGATCCGCTGAGCAGGCGACGTCCGTGCCCGATCGAGGTCCGCAGATCGCTTTGTTGGTAGCTGCGCAAGTCAGTGTTGGTGGCGGGGATGCCGCTGGAACAGCCAGAGTGGCTCCCGTTGTTGACGGATGCCAGCCTGGGAGGCTGGGGCGCGCATTGCGGGGGCCGGTTTGTGCAGGGCAGGTGGTCTTCAACAGAGGCCTCTTGGTCGATCAACCGCCTGGAACTTTGAGCGGTGGTCCGGGCACTTCAAGCATTTGAGAATCTAGTGTCGGGTCGCCCAGTACGCGTGCTGTCGGACAACTCGGCGACAGTAGTCTACATCAATTGGCAGGGCGGCACGGGGAGTGCCGCAATGGAAGCAGAGGCGGACCAGCTGTTCGCTTGGGTGGAACCCCGTTTACCGGCAATTTCAGCGGTGCACATTGCAGGAAAGGACAATGTTGCAGTGGACTTCCTCGGCAGAGTACAAGTGGATGCAGGAGAGTGGGAGTTGCATCCCGAGGTGTTCACGCAGATAGCGGTTCGCTGGGAACCTCCGATAATGGATCTCATGGCGATGTTCCGCTCGGCAAAGGTGAGCCGGTTTTTCAGCAGAAGGCGCAAAAGGATGTCGGAAGGCTAATGCTTCGGTGGCCAAAGGAAGGTCTGTTGTATGTCTTTCCACCGCGGGCATTGATAGGCCGAGTGGTCCAAAAGGTCGGGGCACACCCAGGAAGGGTGCTCCTGGTAGCGCCCGACTGGCCAAGGAGGCCATGGTACGCGGACCTGGTGCATCTCCTGGACGGAGAGCCTTGGCGACTCCCGTCGAGGGCAGACCTATTAGTGCAGGGTCCGCTGTTCATGCCCCAGGTGGATCGGTTCTCGCTTACGGTCTGGCCATTGAAAGGGCTAAGTTGAGAACTAAAGGTTATTCGTCTGCGGTAGTGTCGACTTTGCTGAGAGCGTGGAAACAGTCAACTTCCTTGACGTATGTGTGGGTCTGGCATATATTTGAGGATTGGTGTTTTCGTCGCCAGGTTCGTGCGGCCACGGTAGCGTTGCCTTTCGTGTTGGAATTTCTGCAGGATGGTTTTGATAAGGGGCTAGCGGCAAGTTCCTTGCGCGTTCAGTTGGCGGCTCTTTCCTGTTACCGCGGCAAGGTTAATGGAGTGTCCTTGGGGGCTCACCCGGATGTGTCGTTTTTCTTAAGGCAGTCTCTAAATTGAGACCAGTGCGTAGGGTGTGCGTTCCACCTTGGGATCTCAATCTCGTCCTGGCAGCGTTATCCTGTCCGCCGTTTGAGCCGTTGTGTCGAGTGTCCGTGAAGGATTTGACGTTAGTGTTCCTGGTGGCGATTTGTTCGGCGAGGCGTATTTCGGAGTTACAGGCACTTTCGTGTAGGGAACCCTTTTTAACCTTCTCTAGGGAAAAAGTGATTTTAAGTCCTGTTTCATCCTTTATGCCTAAGGTGGTGTCTCCCTTTCATTTGAATCAAACGATTTGTCTGCCCGTCCTGGGGTCTCGGGAGGACGAATAGTCGGATTGTAGGCTTCATTGTCTAGACGTTAAAAGGGCGTTGCGCCAATACTTGAAGGTGACAGTCGATTCGTAAGTCGGATCGCTTGTTTGTGGTGTTTGGTGGAGTGCTCAAAGGCGAGGCAGCAGCTAAAGCGTCCATTGCTCGGTGGATTCGGGAGACAATTGCTTCTGCCTATTTGATTCAAGGGCGAGTAGTGCCCGGTGGATTGCAGGCGCATTCCACTAGAGTGCAGGCGTGTTCCTGGGCGGAGCACAGTCTGGTGCCACCGGGGGAAATCTGTAGAGCGGCGACGTGGTTGTCGCTACATTCGTTCAGTAAACATTATCGGTTAGACGTTGCGGCCTCGGCTGATGCCCGTTTCGGGTCGGCGGTTTTGTCTGCCGGCTTGAGGGATCCCACCCGTTAATTACTGCTCTGGTACTTCCCAGAGGTAGAGGACTGAACTGGAGGAACGATAAGGAAATGATAATTACACTTACCTGGTAATTATAGTTCCTTGAGTGACGACAGTTCAGTCCTCCTTCCCACCCAGGTTCTGAAGCAGAGGTCGAGTTAAGTAACGTGAGAGGCGTATTGCAGGTAGGTTTAAAAAACAAACAAAAAAAAAAACCCTTTTGGTGTGTTTTTAACTTCCCTTCTGTCAGGGCAAGGGGTAAGAGAGCCTTGTGGGAAGGGGGGAAGGTTCCTAGTTTGGTTAAGCCTAAGGCTGCAGGTTTTGTTCTTTAATGGCTACTTATTTTTTGCTCCTTTGAGTCTGCTTTGTTAATAGATCACACTGGGAGGAGAGAGAGACTACAGCAGGCTATATCCAGTGATGTCATAAGTTTGACATACCAGTCTCCATGCTGCAGGAGGAGATTGACAACCCAAAGGTAGAGGACTGAAATGTCGTCACTCAAGGAACTACAATTACCAGGTAAGTGTAATTATCATTTACTCACCTGTAATGTGTTCTCCAGGGACAGCAGGAATCAGTCCTCATAACCCTCCCTCCTCCCCTTAGAGTTGCCTTCTTACATTGTCCCTTTTTGCTATGTCATCTGAGCAAGATGGCACCCTTGGGCGGGAAGGGGATCACTCATGCGTGGTAGCATTCCCAAAGGCTTCCATTGAAAGCTGGGGAATTGCTCCATATGGGCTCCGTCGGCGCCGACGTCACCCATATGTGAGGACTGAATCCTGATGTCTCTGGAGAACACCTGATCTCCAGGAACAAGCAGGAATGTAGTCTTCACATATGGGTATCGTCGGTACCGATGGAGCCTGCGTGGGAACGCTCCCCACGTCCAATTAGAAAGCTTTTGGGAGCATCCCACATCGCCTGCGTGCTGCCTTCCCGCCTTTCCCAACTGCCTCTCTCCAGTTCTTCGTTTTCCGCGGAGCCAGCAGGTCGTTTTCCTTTCACCGCAGAAATTATCCCTATTTTTTCATTCTTTTTTGTGGTAGCGTCTGCCTTCCTCGACACTATACCGGTACCACCGGTTCTTTCTTTCTAAAAAAAAAATAAAAATTCTAATCATTTATCTGGATTTTCCAGCCTTTTTTCTCTCAGGTGCCATGCGCCATTTTGGGCACTAGGCCCAATTTTTTCTCAACATGGAAAAACACGCTTTGGGTTTTAAAAAGTGTTCTAAGTGTGGCGGTACCATCTCCATCACCGACACTCACGAGTGGTGCCTCAAATGTTTAGGTCCTGACCACTCCATCTCGGAGTGTGTTGCCTGTGGGATGATGTCAAAGAGGGGTCGGCAGAACCGAGCTGCTAAGCTTAGCACCCTTTTTCCCTCCGATGCAGCATCTGTGGCATCGACGTCTTCCAGGGCTTCGTCTTCCTCCCATGGATCTCAGGTAACCAAACATAAATCTGGCTGGTCCTCAAAGGGTAGATCTCTTTCCAAGCATCGAGATGCCTCTGGCGTTGCCCTTGAGGGACTTGTACCGGCAAAATTGCCCCGGCGGGAGGCTTCGGCTTCCAAAGCATTATCGGGGCTCCAGGATGTTCTCGAGGCCTCAACCTCAGCAGAACTACTGGTGCCAGGCTCTGTGGTACCGGCCGCTTCGTACGGTACCGACACCCAGGCATCGGCAGTGTCAATTGACCAGAGATTCCTGGCTATTGAGCGCAGTCTGGTGGCTCTCCTCACGGCATCGGTGCCTTCGGGACCTCTTCAGACAGTTCAACTGGTATCGACACCGGCTTCAGCACCGATACCGGTACTGACAGCGTCGACATCGGTGAGTATGCTATCGGTACCGGTATCGTGCTTTACAAAAGCACCCGGACAGAAGATATTTTGAATCCTCTGACTCTGAGGACTGACAGCTCTGTCGATGCCGGAGTACTTCTCCTAAGCGTAGGATGTCTCCTCCAGAGGATATAACCTTTCAGGATTTCATCAGAGGTGTGGCTAGGGGTCTCCATCACAGTGGCTCCTGAAACAGAGCCCAGAGCAAAGGAGTTGGAGATTTTACAATATCCTAAAGCTCCCAAGGAAGCAGCTACTTTGCCTATTCATGAGATCTTGCATGATCTCATGTTAAGAATGTGGGAAACACCTCTTATCACCTCTCCTCATTCCCGTAGGCCCGGATACCATGTATTGAGTACCTCCTTGTCCTGGATTTCAAAAATCTCAGTTGCCACACCACTCCATAGCTATGAGAAGGATCAAGAGTGCAAAGAGACATGCATGTAATCCTCCAGGACATGAATGTAGGACTCTTGACGCCTTTGGGCGTCGAACATTCCAGGCCTCTATGCTTTCTGCCAGGATTAGTTCCTACATCTTATACATGGGAATGTTCCTTAAGGAGGTTACAGGAGATCTCGAGCTTATGAGCCCTCTCCTTCCTGATAAGAGAAGGGTTATCTTACACTTGTCAAACCTGCCCAGGATGTTTCCAAGTTTGTTAATCGTGCAGCTTTTGACTGCTTTGAGTGCATAAGCAGAACCTCTGCCATTGCCATAGGTGCTCGTAGGATTGCCTGGCTCCAGGCATCTGACTTAGAACTCTGGGTACAGGACAAACTGGGGAATATCCCTTGCACAGGCGAAAATCTCTTTGGCAAAAATTGGCAATAGAAAGCTAATGAGCTGGATGCTGATAACACCACTTTGGATAGACTATCCAAGGCTACAGCTGATCCTGCAAGGAGAAAATCCTACAAGAAACCATTCTCTAAAAAGAAGAGGTTTTACCCCTCCTATACCCAGCAGTGCATTCTGCAGGTCAGTCCGCCCGAAAGAGACAGCAGCCCCCAAAGCAAAGGCAATCAAAGACTGCTTAGCCTCAACCGGCCCAGAAGTCTCAGCCTCCACAGGGGTTTTGACTCCCATCTAGAGAACTTGGCCTTCCTGGCCCTGAACGGGCCAGAGCCTTCCACCATCCCAGGAAGGTTGTGTCATTTTGTCCCCAAATGGGGGCAGATAACAGCAGAAGAATGGACTCTTTCCATTGTAAGAGAGGGGTACAAGCTTCATTTCTTCAACATATGCCCCCTGCTACAGTGGTAAGACAGTTCAATTCTCAGGCTTCTCTCAACAAACAGTTGAGTCAAGAGGTCAGTTTACTTGTTGCCAAGAAGGCAATAGAAGATGTACCCATTTCCCAACAGGGTACAGGGTTTTACTCCCCGTATTTCCTTATTCCAAAGAAAACAGGGGGACACAGACCCATTTTAGACCTCAGAGAACTGAACAAATTCCTGTTCAAAGAGAAATTCAAGATGATTTCTCTGGGAAATCTGCTGCCATACCTTCAGAGTCAGGATTGGCTTTGCTCTCTAGATCTCAAGGATGCATACACTCATGTTCTCATCCATCCACCTCACCGAAGGTTCCTTCGCTTCCTGTTCCAAGGAAAGCACTACCAATACAGGGTGCTTCCTTTTGGCCTGGCCTCAGCACCAAGGGTGTTTACGAAATGCATGACTGTAGTGGCAGCATTTCTTCGCACTCTGGGAATATTCGTCTTCCCCTACTTAGACGACTGGCTCATTCGAGTCAGAGGCCAGAATTTCCCTATCATCAGAAAGGCAAGGGCCTATCTCCCACAGGCCCGCTGCCTTCGCATTGTGCAGTTAGCCGCCCAGGCAGTGTTAAAAACTCATCTCACTGCTTGGGAAATGTTACAGCTACTAGGCCACATGGCATCTACCGTGCATGTGGTTCCCTATGCTCGCCTCCATATGAGAGCAGCCCAATGGGCTCTATCCACTCAGTGGACTCAAGCATCAGGCTGCCTGTCAGACAAAATAGCAAGCACAAGTCACCTTATTTTGTCTCTACAATGGTGGCAGTCAACCCAAAACCTGTTGGTAGGGTCCCCTTTCCAGCAACCCCTACCCCAGGTCACTCTAACAACAGACGCCTCACAAGTGTGTTGGGGAGCTCATTTGCAAGATCTCTCTACCCAAGGCACCTGGACTCCACAGGAGACCCATTTACATATCAATTTCCTAGAACTCAGAGCTATCTTCCTTGCTCTTCGAGTGTTCCATATCCAGCTCAGCTACAAGACAGTCCTAATTCAGACGGACAATCAAGTAGCTATGTTCTGTCTGAACAAGCAGGGAGGAACAGGCTCTCTGTTGCTTTGCAACAAAGCTTTACGACTATGGGCCCTCGCCAGAGAGCATCAAATTCATCTCCTGGCGGTGTATCTGCCAGGCATTCAAAACTCTTGGGCAGACAGACTCAGTCAAGTTCTGCTTCCACACGAATGGTCTCTCCATGCAGACCATGTAGCAAAAAGTTTTCAAATTTGGGGAACTCCAGACATAGACCTCTTTGCAAGTCCATTGAATGCCAAACTTCCCCGGTTCTGTTCCAGAATTCCGCCTCAGGGTTCTCAGGCCAGGGATGCTTTCCTCCTCCATTGGGGTCTGGACTTACTATATGCCTTTCCACCCATTCCCCTAATTCCCAAAACCCTTTTCAAGCTTCAGAGAGACAAAGGCCACATGATTCTCATAGCTCCACATTGGCCACGGCAGGTGTGCTACCCTCTACTTCTGCATCTCTCTCAAGCACCATCTCTGGAGTTAGAATCTGCTCCAGATCTCCTGTCTCAGGAGGACGGGATGTTGTGGCATCCCAATCCCCACTCTCTGCATCTCAGGGCCTGGTTGCTGAGAGCCTAGACCTTCATGGTCTAAACCTTTCTCAACAAGTAAGGGATGTCCTTTGTGCTTCCAGGAAACCTTCCACAAGACGCTCTTATGCTTTCAAGTGGAAAAGGTTTTCCATATGGTGTTTGCAAAAGGGTCTTCACCCCTCTGCGATACCTCTGGAATCATTACTGGAGTATCTCCTGCATTTATCTAATGCAGGACTTAAGACTAACTCAGTAAGAATCCATTTAAGTGCTATTTCAGCTTCTTTAAAGCCTTTAAATGGACAACCTATTTCCTCTCATCCTCTCATTGCGAGATTTATGAGGGGCCTTCTTCTAACTAAGCTTCCCATTAGGCCACCTCCAGTGGCGTGGGACCTGAATCTGGTTCTTGGGCAGCTCATGAAGCCGCCTTTTGAACCTTTAGCTACTACCTCCTTGAAATAACTTTCTCATTGCAATCACATCAGCACGTCGCATCAGTGAATTGCAAGCATTAGTTGCTGATCCTCCTTACACGAGGTTCCATCATAAGGTAGTTCTTAGGACTCATCCACACTTTATGCCAAAAGTGGTCTCACCTTTTCATTTAAGCCAAGCGGTTTACCTGCCTGTATTTTTTCCAAGCCTCATGCTTCAAATGCAGAAAGGAATCTTCATACTTTGAACTGTACAAGAGCACTTGCCTTTTACTTACAGAGGACACAGCAACATAGAAAGTCCTCCCAACTCTGTTGCTTTCAATCTTTCTCATTTGGGACTTCCAGTCTCCAAGAGAACATTGTCCAACTGGATTGCACAGTGTATTTCTTTTGCCTATTAGAGTAAGAACCTTTCTCTGGAAGGCCATGTCACAGCTTACAATGTGAGAGCCATGGCAGCCTCAATGGCTCATCTACACTCTGTGTCTATTGATGACATCTGTTGAGCAGCTACTTGGGCTTTGGTTCATACCTTCACAGCCCATTACTGCTTAGACAAGGACTCCCGCCAGGATGCCTTGTTTGGTCAAGCTGTTCTACAGCACCTGTTCCATACTTAATCAACTCCTACCCACCTTTCCCGGTAGGATGCCAGAGATCCATGGGGGGAAGTAGAGCCCTTTCACAGGGGCACACAACTTCTGGGGTTTCTACCTGGCATCTGTAGCTAGGGAGTCCCCATATGTGAAGACTACATTCCTGCTTGTTCCTGGAGATAGCATAGTTACTCACCTGTAACAGGTGATCTCCGGGAACAGCAGGAATTTAGTCTTCACAACCCACCCACCTCCCCTAGGAGTTGTATCTCTCTTTTCTTTTCTTTCCTGCTCTCTCTCTCTTTCTCAGCTTTAAAACTCAACTGGAGAGAGGCAGTTGGGAAAGGCAGGAAGGCAGCACTCAGGCGCTGTGGGATGCTCCCAAAAGCTTTCTAATTGGACGCTGGGGAGCGTTCCCGCGCAGGCTCCGTCGGTACCGACTGAGCCCATATGTGAAGACTAAATTCCTGCTGTTCCCGGAGATCACCTGTTACAGGTGAGTAACTGCTTTCTCCAAGAACAAGCAGGAAGTCAGCCCTCACTTATGGGTGACATTGGCACCGACAGAGCCCGTGCGAAGCAATTCCCCAGCTTTCAAAGAAAGCCTTTGGGACTGCTACCACACATGCGTGGTCCTCTTCCCGCCCAAGGGTGCCATCTTGCTCAGTCTCCCTTTTTTCACGGAGCCCTTTGGACGCACGTCCTCGTCCCTCGGAAAAAGTTTTGTTTTTTTGCCTTTACAGGCTCTCTCTTCCAGTTGCACCGGTCCTATACCGGTCCTTCCCCTGCTCTACTTTTTTAGAGCTGTCGGGGATACTCTTTTCTTATGCTTGTTATGAGCTTCGTGCCCTTTTTTCTTCTCTAACCGCTGGCCGCGTGGGTCTTTGACCTCGCAGGGGCCATTTTTGCCCCCATGGCCACCGGATTCAAAAAATGCAATAGATGTTCTAGGAATATGTTGCTTACGGACACTCATGACTGTTGTCTGCGGTGCCAGGGAGCCGACCATGACCCAGAGCTCTGTTCGCTCTGCAAGAAAATGTCCTCTAAGGCCCTGCTCATTCGTAAGCAGAAGTCCGAAGATATTTTCCGAAAGACCACCTCAGAGTCCCTGGTGGCGGCCTTGGTCATCTCTCCTCCGGTGGGTTCTCCCCCTGCAGCCCTGCGCTCTCGGCGGTACTCCGACCAGGGGTTCCCCGAGGTGGAGCAGCGCAAAAAGAAGGCCTCAAAGTTGTTGTCCGGGGCTCCTGACAAGCACGAGCGCTCCCGTGCCCAGTCGCTTAGCCCCCGTCAGCGTTCCCGAGAGTCTGACAAGGAGCGGCCCCGCAATGTACCCCGCACGGAAGCGGAGGCACCCGGTCTCCTAAGGGTTGTCCCGGTGATGTCCCCTCCTCCTCGACGCCCGATCCGATGACCCTGGTATTGGGTCACAGGGCCCCACACCCGTGTGGGAGTCCCGCATGCTGGTGCAGGAATGCAGCATTTCTGCGTTCATTGCTTTCCAGCAGACATTCATGGCCAGCTTTGCTGACTCGCATCCAGAGACCGTGGGTCCCTCGCGTGGGACACCCAAATCCGTCCAGGAAACCCCTGACAGCCGTGTGCCTCGTGAGGGTCCTCGATGTCAGTCTCGCTCGCCCTCCCGTTCCTTGGAGGCAAGATTGTCCAGGGCCTCCGGCACCAGGCCACCGGCTATTGGATACGGTGACCTGCCCGGCTCGGACTTCTCGGACTGGGAGTCCGATGGGGACACCTCCCCGGAAACCCGTACCCACTGGGATATTCTGTCTGACCCCTCGCCGCCTGCATTCCAGCAGCGCTTGCCACCCAAAGACACCTCCTTCCTTGTGTTCATTTGGGACATGGCACGGGCCCTTAACCTGATCACTCAGGCTGAGGAGGACCCTTGTGCTGAAGAACTCGACATTCTTCAGTATGAGTCCCTGCCCAGGGAATCCCTCACTGTGCCTGTACTGCCTATTCTATCTCGGCTGCTGCTCCACATGTGGGAGGTCCCAGCCTTGGTCCCCATCGTGAGCAAGTGCCTTGACACGATGTACAAGGTGCATCGTGGGCCAGGCATCCGAAAGACCCAGCTCCCACACACCTCAATGGTGGTGGAATTGGCCATGAGGAAGCAAAAGAGCCCGAAATCGCACTCGGTACCACCCGGCCGAGAGTTGAGAACCCTTGATGCACTGTGCCGCATGGCCTACCAAGGTTCCATGCTCTTGTCGCATCCAGGCATATCAACTGTACATAGGTATGTTCCTGCGCAATTTGGCTAAGGAACTCGGGGGTTTCTCCGCAGGCCTCGGAGAGCCCCTCGACAGATTCCGCCGCAGGCCTCAAAGGCGAGCCCCTCGACAGATTCTGCATCCTGCTAAAGTTCGTTGCTGACTGCTCCAAGTACCTCTTGAGCCTCCTATGATGGCTTTGAGACATCAGCGCAAGTGGTGGTCGCGGGCATTGGGGCCCGCCTCCAGGCATGGCTACAATCCTCGGATTTGAAGCAATGTGTGCAGGAGAAGCTCCTGGACATGCCCTGCCTCGGCGAGCAGCTCTTTGGCAAGTCGATGGAGAAGACGGCTGTGGAAATTGAGACGGAGTTGATCACCAGGACCCATCTTTCCTGCAAAACCTCTACCCTGCCTCCGAAGAAGCAGCCAACCAAGAATCCCATCTTCCCTAGAAAGGGTCTCCAGTATCAAGGCTATCCACCATATCCAGCTACCCCCACATCGACCACTCCGGCGCAGGGAAAGTCTGGCCAGGGACATTGTAAGCCAAAGGGACCGAAGGCCCAAATGCCGGCTCCCCCACAACCCACTCGGGATTTGATGCCATCGGCATAGCCCCTCGCCTTCCGGCGATGCAGCAGCCAGTGGGGGGGATGCCTGTCCCGCTTCACCCCGTTATCACCTCGGACACTTGGGTCCTCCAAGTCGTCCGGGACAGCTATCGCCTTCATTTTGACAGGCTTCCACATCCTTTCTCCCCGGTGGAGCCTCCTCAATTCCCCGCACACCCTCCTCAATTCCCTGCACACCAGCTTCTGCTGCAGCAGGAATTGCACTCTCTCCTCGCCGAACGGGCAGTCGAGAAGGTCCCTCCTCACCTTCGAGTTCGGGGCTTCTATTCCCTGTACTTCCTCGTCCCGAAAAAGACAAGGGGGTTTGTGGCCCATCCTCGACCTCCACACGCTAAACACGTTCCTGGTGTGGGAGAAATTCAAGATGTTATCTCTTGGCGTGCTGCTGCCCTTCCTCCGGCAGGGCGATTGGCTATGCTCCTTGGATCTAAAGGATGCTTACACCCATATCTTGATCCACCCCCAACGCAGGCAGTATCTGCATTTCAGGGTGCAGGGAGAGCACTTCCAGTACAGGGTGCTCCCCTTCTGCTTTGCGTCCACCCTACGGTTCTTCATGAAGTGCCTCGTTGTGGTCGCCGCTTACCTTCGGCGCCAGGGCATGCCGGTCTTTTCCTACCTCGACGACTGGGCCGTTACAGGCTCCTTGGCCGAGGAGGCTCGGTGAGTGATATCGCGCACTGTCCTCTTGGAGAGCTTGGAGTTCTTGGTTAACTACCCGAAGTCTCACCTCGAGCTGATGCAGGCTCTCAAGTTCATTGGGGCGCGCCTCGATACTCAGCAGGCGATCGCCTTCTTGCTGGTGGATCCCTCCACCTGCCTCCGAGCTCTGGCAGCTCACTTCCAAAGCGCTCACCAGGTCACCGCTCAGTCCATGCTATGTCTCCTGGGCCACATGGCATCGACCGTACATGTGGTTCCTCACGCCCGCCTGCACATGCGGACGGCTCAGTGGTGTCTCAGTGCCCAATGGAGGCAGTCCCTCAGACACCTCAGGGACCCTGTCAGGGTTCTTCCCAACCTCTGCTTCTCCCTGAGCTGGTGGCAAAACCCCTGCAACCTCCTGCGGGGATTTCCCTTTCAGGCCCCACAGCATGATGCAGTGCTGACGACAGACGTTTCCCTGCTAGGGTGGTGAGCCTATTGTGGACCTCTCTGCACTCAGGGGCAACGGTCACCCGAGGAGTCTCAGCAGCAGATAAACCTGCTTGAACTCTGGGCCATTCGGTGGGCCCTGAGGGCCTTCGAGGAACACCTCAGCAGGAAGTCTGTTCTAGTACAGACCAAGAATCGTGTAGTGATTTTCTACATCAACAAGGAGAGGGGCACAGGATCGTGCTCCCTTTGCCGGGATGCGGTCCTTATCTGTTCTTTCGCTGCCTGACAGAGGATGTCTCTCAGGGCGACGTACCTCCCGAGTTAGGAGAGTGGCCTGGCAGACAGACTCAGCAGAATCATTCACCCTCACGAATGGTGGCTGGATCCCAGAGTAGCAGACTGGCTGTTTCTCCGCTGGGGGACTCCGACGATAGACCTCTTCGCCAGCCCCCAGAACACGCAGCTTCCCTGCGTTTGCGACCTGGTGCCGCACCCGAGCAGGGAGGACCCTGATGGATTTCTCCTGGACTGGTCCTCCAGTCTTCTCTGTGCCAATCCCTCCTTTCCCCCTCATTGCAAGGACTCTGTTCAAGGCTCAACAGGATGGGGCATCGTTGATTCTCGTGGCCTCGGCAGCCTTGGTTCCCGCTCCTGCTCCAGCTGTCGACGGAGCTTCCGGTTTCCCTGGGCTCTGCCAGGGGTCTGCTAATGCAGGAGGAGGGTCGGGTGCTGCACCCAAACCTAACCTCTCTATCCCTCACGGCCTGGTGGTTGAACGAGTCTCCCTAGCCTCTCTGGCCCCTTCCGGAGGAGGTAGAGGAAATCCTCCTCGCCTCAAGGAAGGACTCCACTAGGCGGGCTTGCGCCTTTAAGTGGAAACCCTTCTTCGTCTGGTGCTCGGAACACCAGATCGACCCCTTCTTGTGTGCTGTTCGGTGAGTTCTCCAGTACCTCCTCCACCTCTCAAGCGAAGGGCTGAAGTCTAACTCTTGTCAGAGTTCATTTGAGCGCCATCTCAGCTAATCATCTCCCTATCGAGGGAAAACCCCTCTCAGGGCAGCCGTTAGTCTCCTGCTTCATGCGGGGTCTTCTGCTATCCAAGCCACCCATCCGTCGTCCTCCAGCAGAATGTAACTTAAATGTGGTACTCACGCAGGTCACCCGTCCACCCTTCGAGCAGATGGCGACATGTTCGCTCTGGCACGTGGCCTTCCAGGTAGCGCTGACCTCGGCCCGCCGAGTCAGCTCCAGGCTCTCATGACTGGCGCTCCTTACACCAGGTTTTATCGGGTGGTCCTCCATACCCACCCTAAATTCCTGCCTAAGGTCATTTCGGACTTCCATCTCAACCAAGAGAGTGCTGCCGACTTTCTACCCGAGGCCCCATGCCGACCAGCCATCGGCTCTCCACACCCTTGACTGCAAACGGGCCCTCGCCTTTTATTTGCCTCATACCCAAACTCATCGCAAGTCTGACAGGCTTTTTGTGACCTACGATCCCAATAGACCGGGGCAAGCAGTCACCAAGCGCACCCTCTGTTTGGGTGGCAGACTGCATCACTTTTGCCCATGCAAAGGCAGGCGTCCCTCTGGATCGTTGAGTCACCGCACACGGGGTCCAAGCCAAAGTGGCCTCGCTGCGCTCCGTGCCCCTGATGGACATCTGCCGGGCAGCGACCTGGTCTTCCACGATCACCTTCGCTGCCCACTACTGCCTGGAGAGGGAGTCCCACCGGGACAGCACCTTCGGCCAGGCTGTACTCCGTAACCTGTTCGGGGTATAAGCCACTCATGCCCTCCGACCCTTCTTCACGGCTACCGAGGGCTTCGCCCCAAGGACTCTGGCTCCTTCGGAATTTGGCTTCTGCTTACAGCCTCACAGAGGCGTTTTTTGGTTACAGGTTCAGTAGCCTGTAGCTAGGGAGTTCCATAAGTGAGGACTGACTTCCTGCTTGTTCCTGGAGAAAGCGTAGTTACTCACCTGTAACAGGTGTTCTCCAGGGACAGCAGGAATCAGTCCTCACTGCCCTCCCGCCTTCCCTGATAAGTTGCTGAATTTTTGTCCTTCCCTTGCCATCTGCTTGGTAGGGCTTGAGCTAAGGGAACTGGCTGAGCAAGATGGCACCCTTGGGCGGGAAGAGGACCTCGCATGCGTGGTAGCAATCCCAAAGGCTTTCTTTGAAAGCTGGGGAATTGCTCTGCATGGGCTCCGTCGGTGCCGATGTCACCCATATGTGAGGACTGATGCCTGCTGTCCCTGGAGAACACCTGTTACAGGTGAGTAACTATGCTTTGCCCGCCTCCTCATGTGGCAGGCTCAATGGACGCTCAGTGCCCTGTGGACACAGGCTTCAGACTTTCTAGAGGACTGCATCCAAGTCACACCCTCCTTAGCGACATCTCTGGGGCCTGGTGGCAGGACCCCCTCAACCTCAGCCGGCCTGCCCTTCCAGGCTCTACCGATGCAATACATCCTTACAACAGACGTTTCCAAGTTGGGCTGGAAGGGCCCACTGCGATCACCTGCAGTAGCAAGGCCCATGGTCACCAAAGGAGAGTGCCTTGCAAATCAACCTGCTGGAACTCAAGGCAGTCTCTCACGCCCTACGGGTCTTCCAGGATCATCTGGAAGGACAGGTGTTTCGGGTCCAGATGGACAACCAGGTGGCAATGTACTACGTCAACAAGCAGGGGAGCCTTGGCTTGTACAACCTCTGCTGGGAGGTGTGGAGTGCCTCTGGAACTTCGCGACAGGGAAAAACATCTCTCTCAAAGCAGTGTATTTGCCAGGTCAGGACAAAATACTGGCCAACTGCCTGAGCAGAGTCGTCCTGCCCCATGAGTGGAGGCTGAACCCGGCCGTGCTGGGGGGGGAGATCTTCCGACACTGGGCAACACCAGAGATCGAAATCTTTGCCAGTTCAGAGAGCACGGAACTGCCACACTTCTATTCTTGGAGGCCAGCCCGGAAATGGGAGGTAGTGGATGCCTTCCTCCTCCCCTGGTCCCAGGGCTTCCTGTATATGTTTTCGCCCACACCCCTGGTGCCACGGGCTGCCCTCAAGATCCAAGCAAAGGCAGCCTCAGTCATCTTCAGGTGGCCTATGCAGCCCTGGTTCCCCCTGCTTCTGCAGCTGTCCCATCAGGACCCATTGCCACTAGGGAGTGCCCCGGACCTGCTGTCATAGGAGGACAGGACACTGCTGCACCCCAACCTCCAATCCCTTGCCCTGATGGCATAGTTGCTGAGAGGCTAGCTATAGTGCATCACCGCCTCTCCAGGTCGGTTGAAGATGTTCTACTTGCCCTCGTGTAAGGACTCCACATGGAGGGATTATGCCTTCAAGTGGTGCAGGTTTTCACACTGCTGTGCGGAGGAAGTCCTAACACCTTCTCCTGTGCAATGTTGGATGTCTTGGCTACCTATTGCACCTGTTGGGGGCTGACCTAAAGTCCAACACAGTCAGAGTGCACTGTTGTGCCACTATGCTCACCACCATGGTCAGGCCGTGGCTGTGCACCCTCTAGTGGGCCGATTTATGCAAGGTCTCCTCCTTTCCCGGCCCCTGATCTGTCTGTCACCAGTGGCCTGGAATCCTCAGTGTGGTGTTGGAAGCTCATGGCTCCACCTTTCGAAACACTGGCTACCTGCCATCTAAAGTACCTTTCTTGGAAGGTTATGTTCCTGGTAGCACTCAACTCGGCAAAGCGTGTGAGCGAGTTGCAGGTGCTGGTAGCGCACACACCCTACACCAGGTTCCACAGGAACAGGGTCATCATTGCAAAAGGTTGTCTCTGCCTTCTGCTTGAATCAAGAGGTGATATTGCCCACTTTCTTTCCTAGACCTCTCTTCTCCAGGGTGGAAGCCTCCCTACACACGTTAGACTGCAAGCGTGCATTTGTCCTTTTACATCAGTAGAATGCAGCCCCATAACCGCTCAGCGCAGCTCTTTGACTCTTTTGACACCAGTTGACTGGGGCTCACAGTCTCCAAGTACGCACGCTCATGCTGGGTGGCCCGACTGCATTTCCTTCATCTATCAACAGACTGGGCTCTCTATGGAGCATCATGTGACAGCTCACAATGTGCATGCCATGGCGACCTCGGTAGGAAGCCTGCACTCAATGCCCTTACTGGATATCTGCAGGGTCACCATTTGGTCCTCTGTGCACACCTTCATTGCACACTACTGTTTGAAAGAGATCTCCTGGAGGGATAGTGCCTTTGGCCAGGCCATACTCCGTCACCTCTTCGGAGAATAGTGCAACTCCTTCCCTCCATCCTTTGATGCCCAGGCTACTGGAGTGGGGATTGCATCTTCGATGTTGCTGCTGCAGTGTCAGACTTCCAGCCAATCAGTACCCCCTGCTGCTCTTTACGGTCCGCTTTCTGGGTCGCCTGTGGCTGTTACAGGTTTTTCCAGTAGCCCATAGCTTGGGAGTCCCATATGTGAGGACTGACTTCCTGTTTGTTCCCGGAGAAAGCGTAGTTACTCACCTGTAACAGGTGTTCTCCGGGGACAGCAGGAATCAGTCCTCACAACCCTACCTCCTCCCTGTGGAGTTGTTTTCTTTTTATGCTTGATTGAGCTATGTTGTCATACTGAGGTAAGATAGCACCTTTGAGTGGGAAGGTGACCATACATGCATGGTGTAGCTCCCAAAGGCTTTCTTTGAAAGCTGGGGATTGGATCCGTGCAGGCTCTGTGGAAACAGGCCATGGTCTCCTAAGGCAGCACTAGGTTGTGAGTAAGAATCGCTGGTATAATCATACCTACAGAAAGTATTTAACCAGGGAGTAAGTTTGGGGAGGAGGAAAGGAGTGTGAGGTGATAGGGGAGTAAAACCACAGCCAAACACAAAAAAATATTTGTACTTAATTTTAACTTAATTTGTGCCCAAGGAGATGCTGTTCAACAGCAGCTTCAGCATCTGAAAGTGGACTGAAGCATAAACTGGAGCATTTCTACCTATACGTTTAGGTTTGGGTTAAATATAAAGGAACTTATTAGTGGCACACCAGCTTTAACTTTCTTTTCTTCAAAGTCCATAGCTACATGGGAGTTGAGCATCTATGGGTGAAAAACAGCAGAACAGAGAGCCTTAGAATTAAAATGGTTGGTTTTTCCTTCTATTTGGTCTTCATTTGACCATATACTCTTTCTATAGAGTGCAACAAAGACTGACTGTCCCATGTATCCTCCTCTGGAGTTTGCCATTTCCAAAGGGTTTCACCATATCTCTGATGAGCAGCCAGTGTCTGTATCTGTTTGAGCCAAGGCCCTTCTTTTGTGTGTGCTTCCCCATGGAGTTATGTGTGTTCTTGCTTCTGGTCATTTGTTGGACATGTACTGTTCAGAAAGTTAAATTCACTTTGTTGTGTGCGTCAAAATGAAAAGACCTGCCAATATTTAAAAGGTCACCAAAGGGGTCCACCCAGTGGCTCAGTGACAGTGATGTACACTACCATACAGAAGACCTAGATTTGTTGTCTGGGCTAGGACTTTGCTCACCAGGTGGCCAGGACTGGGGCTGCTGTGGAGACAGTATTTACAGCTCTTAGTGGAAGGTAGCCATCCATCAGCAGCAACACTCTGTGGTTGCACTTAGTCCACATTAACACACAGCACAGAAATTCATGGTTTCTGGGCCCCTGTGATGACTTGGGTAAGTAAATTTTGGAAGGATATAAAAATAAAGGGCAAAAAGTCAGAGTTGCAAATGGCAGTTCTTAGCACTATAGCCACCCAGAGACCTATTCTGATTGAGCTGAAAGCCCGAAGGAGTAGTAGTAGCTTGTCAGGCCAAAAAATATATGCTAGAGAAGCTTTTGGTTTCTTCAAGCTTATGATCTGAAACGGTTATAAAAACAGCTTTTTATTGCATAAAGAACCTTGCCTTCTCTTTTGCAGTGAGGTAAAACAGGAAAGGAGAGTCCCTTCACCAGACATTATAGTGTTATCAGACAATGAGCCTTCCAGCCCTAGAATGAATGGCTTCACGAAAATACCATTGAAAGAAAGCAACACCGAGGCATTACTGGTGAGTCTGGTCTGGTATTCTTCTCTCTCTGGAGCTCCAACTCCACTATTTGATGTGCTGACATGTTCTACAGCCACAGAGTATGCCCATAAAACAACATAAAACAAATCAAATCATGTTGATCAAAAGGTACGAAGAAAGGCAATTTTATCTGTACCTATGACTCTATAACCAATTCCTGCCAGGCTAACAAAATTAGATGATGCTTAAATAGTTTACTTTGCTTTTAAAGAGAGAGAAAACGATGGTAGATAAAGGACTATCTCCAGGAACAAGCAGGAATGTAGTCATCACATATGGGTATCGTCGGTACCGACAGAGCCTGCGCGGGAACGCTCCCCAGCATCCAATTAGAAAGCTTTTGGGAGCATCCCACAGCGCCTACTTGCTGCCTTCCCGTCTTTCCCAACTGCCTCTCTCCAGTTCTTCGTTTTCCGTGGAGCCAGCAAGTCGTGTTCCTGTCACCGCAGAAAATTTTCCTTCTTTTTTGTGGTCGCGTCTGCCTTCCTCGACGCTTTACCGGTACCGCCAGTTTTCTTTATTTCTTTCTTTCTTTTCTTTTTAAAAAAAAAAAAATTCGTAGTACTTTTCCCATATTTTCCAGGTGCACGCGCCATTTTGGGCCTTAGGCCCAAGATATTTTCCATAATGGAAAATCCCTCCTCTGGTTTTAAAAAGTGCACCAAGTGTGGCGGTACCATCTCCGTCACAGACACCCATGAGTGATGTCTGAAATGTTTAGGTCCTGACCATTCCATCTTGGAGTGTATGGCCTGTGCCATGATGTCCGAGAGGTCGACAGAACCGAGCCACCAAGCTCATTACCCTGTTTCCCTCTGATGCAGCCTCAGTGGCATCGACGTCTTCCAGGGCTTCATCTTCCTCCCGTGGATCTCAGGTAACTAAACATAAGTCTAGCCGGTCCTCAAAGGGTAGATCTCCTTCTAAGCATAGAGATGCCTCTGGCGTTGCCCTTGAGGATTCTGCACCGGCAAAATTGCCCCGGTGGGAGGCTTCGGCTTCCAAAGCATTATTGGGGCTCCAGGATGTTCTCGAGGCCTTGACCTCAGCAGAACTACTGGTGCCATGCTCTGGGGTACCGGCGGTCTTCTCTGGTACCGACATCCAGGCATCGGCAGCATCGATAGACCAGAGAGTCCTGGCTATTGAGCGCAATCTGGTGGCTCTCCTTGCGGCATCGACGCCCTCGGAACCGCGTCATACTTTTCAACCGACACCGATTCTGGCACCGGTATCGGTACCGGTACCGATAGCATCGACATCGGTGTCTGCATTGCCGACACCCAGTCATCCGATGCCTTCCGGTACCGATTTCTCCCGGTACCGACTTCGGTCGGTACGGGTATCGGGCTCTTCAAGAGCATCCTGACAGAAGGTACTTCGAATCCTCAGAGGAATCTGAGGATTCGGACAGTTCTGTCGATGCAGGAATACTTCTCCCAGAGGAGCCTTCCTCCCCTAAACGTAGGATGTCTCCTCCAGAGGACATTTCCTTTCAGGATTTCATCAGGGAGGTGGCTCGAGGTCTGTCCATTACTGTGGCACCTGAAACAGAGCCCAGAGCAAAGGAGTTGGAAATTTTACAATATCCTAAAACTCCTAAGGAGGCAGCTACCTTGCCCATCCATGAGATCTTGCATGATCTCATGTTAAGAATGTGGGAGACACCTCTTACCACCTCTCCTCATTCTCGTAGACTGAGTACTCTGTATCGAGTCCCTCCTTGTCCTGGTTTCCAGAAAACTCAGCTTCCTCACCACTCTATTGTAGTGGAATCAGCTATGAGAAGGATCGAGTGCAAAGAGGCATGCCTCTAATCCTCCAGTACGTGAGTGCAGAACTTTGGATGCTTTTGGACGTCGTGTCTTCCAAGCTTCCATGCTTTCTGCCAGGATCAGTTCCTATAGTCTATATATGGGAATGTTCCTGAAAGAAGTCACAGGTGATTTAGAGGCTTTGAGTCCTCTTCTTCCGGAGGATAGAAGACAGGATTTTCTCACATTGGTCAAACATGCCCAAGATGTTTCTAAATTTGTCAACCGTGCAGCTTTTGACTGTTTTGAGTGCATAAGCAGAACGTCTGCCATTGCCATAGGTGCACATAGAATTGCTTGGCTCCAGGCATCTGATCTGGAGCTCTGTGTACAAGATAAACTGGGAAAAATTCCTTGTTCTGGTGAGAACCTGTTTGGTAAAGATTGGCAGGAAAAGGCCAATGAGTTGGATGCTGACAACTCCACCTTGGATAGATTGTCCAAGTCCACAGCTGATCCTGCAAGAAAGAAATCTTTTAAGAAACCATTCTTTTCTAAAAAGAAAAAGTATTATCCTGCTTATTCTCAGCAGGGACGTTCTGCAGGTCAGCTTGTCAGGAAAGGTCAGCAACCACCCAAACAAAGAAAAGCAAAGACTGCTAAGCCGCAGCCGTCCCAGCAGTCTCAGCCTCCACAAGGCCTTTAACTTTCAGCTGGAGAACTTAGCCTTCCTGGCTCTCATTGGACCAGAGCCTTCCACCATTCCAGGAAGGTTGTGTCACTTTGCCCCCAGATGGGGGCAAATAACAGCAGAGCATTGGACACTCTCCATCATAAAAGAGGGGTACAAGCTTCACTTTTCAAGCATGCCTCCTCCCACAATGATAAGGCAGTTCAATTCTCCGACCGCCCTCATCAACCTGTTAGGTCAGGAGGTCACTATGCTTCTTGCCCAAGGGGCAATACAAGAAGTACCCATCCATCAACAGGGTACAGGGTTTTACTCCCCCTATTTCCTTATTCCAAAGAAAACAGGGGGATACAGACCTATCTTAGACCTCAGAGAATTGAACAAATTCCTTGTCAAAGAGAAATTCAAGGTTTCTCTTGGAACTCTGCTGCTATACCTTCAGAGTCAGGATTGGCTTTGTTCTCTAGATCTCAAGGATGCGTACACCCATGTTCTCATCCATCCAAATCAAAGAAGGTTCCTTCGGTTCCTTTTTCAAGAAAAGCACTACCAATACAGGGTGCTTCCATTTGGCCTGGCCTCAGCACCAAGGGTGTTCACGAAATGCATGGCTGTGGTAGCAGCATTTCTCTGCATTCTAGGGATATTCGTCTTCCCCTACTTTTATGACTGGCTCATTCGAGCCCCAACAGAATCAGAGGCCAGGACTTCTCTATCCTGCACAAAGCGTATCCTTCAGTATTTGGGTCTGGTAATAAACATCCCAAAATCCAGTCTAACTCCCACTCAGTCTTTAGAGCTCATAGGAGCTTTGCTGGATACCAGAAAGGCAAGGGCCTATTTCCCCGAGGCCCGTTGCCTTCGCATGGTGTGCAGTTAGCTTCTCAAGCAGTGCTAAAACCTCTTCTCACTGCCCGAGAAATGCTACAACTGCTAGGCCACATGGCATCTACTGTGCATGTGGTTCCCTATGCTTGCCTCCATATGAGGGCAGCTCAGTGGACTTTATCCACTCAATGGACCCAGGCATCAGGATGTCTGTCAGACAAAATAGCAAACACAAGTCGCCTTATTTTGTCCCTCCAGTGGTGGAAGTCCACTCAAAACCTGTTGCTGGGGTCCCCTTTTCAACAACCCTTACCCCAGGCAACTCTCACAACAGATGCTTCTCCGATGGGTTGGGGAGCTCATCTGCAAGACCTCTCCACCCAAGGCACCTGGTCTCCACAGGAGACTCATCTACATATCAATCTTTTGGAGCTCAGAACAATCTTCCTTGCTCTTCGAGTGTTCCACACCCTGCTCAGCTACAAGACAGTCCTCATTCATACGGACAATCAAGTAGCCATGTTCTACGTGAACAAGCAGGGGGAAACGGGCTCTGTCGCTTTGCAACGAAGCTTTGCGACTATGTGCCCTCGCCAGAGAGTATCAAATTCATCTCCTGGCAGTGTATCTTCCAGGCATACAAAACTCTTGGGCAGACAGACTCAGTCCAGTTCTGCTTCCACAAGAGTGGTCTCTGCATGCAGACCAGGTGGCCAAGATTTTTCAAATTTGGGGAACCCCGGACATAGACCTCTTTGCAAGTCCGTGGAATGCCAAACTTCCCCGGTTCTGTTCCAGAATTCCGGCTCAGGCCAGGGATGCTTTCCTCCTTTACTGGGGTCAAGACTTCCTATATGCCTTTCCACCCATTCCTCTAATTCCCAAAACCCTGTTCAAGCTTCAGAGAGACAGAGGCCGTATGATTCTCATAGCTCCACATTGGCCACGGCAAGTGTGGTACCCTCTGCTTCTACATCTCTCTCAAGCTCCCTCCCTGGAGTTAGGGTCTGCTCCAGATCTCCTATCCTAGGAGGACGGAATGTTATGGCATCCCAATCCCCAGTCTCTGCATCTCAGGGCTTGGTTGCTGAAGGCCTAGATCTCAATGATCTTAATCTCCCTCAGCAAGTAAAAGATATTCTTTTTGCTTCCAGGAAATCTTCCACGAGACGCTCTTATGCTTTCAAGTGGAAAAGGTTTACCATATGGTGTTCGCAGAAGGGTCTTAGTCCAGCAATGATTCCAGAGGTATCGCAAGGGGGTTATCTCCTTCATTTGTCCAATGCAGGTCTTAAGACTAACTCAGTAAGAGTCCATTTGAGTGCTATTGCAGCTTCCTTTAAGCCTCTAAATGGACAGCCTATTTCCTCTCATCCTGTTATAGCAAGATGTATGAGAGGCCGCCTTCTAACTAAGCCTCCCATTAGGCCACCACCGGTGGCATGGGACTTAAACCTGGTTCTTGGGCAGCCCATGAAGCCACCTTTTGAACCCTTAGCTACTACCTCCTTGAAATTCCTTTCTTGGAAGGTTATCTTTCTTATTGCAATCACATCAGCACGTCGCATTAGTGAGTTGCAAGCGCTAGTAGCTGATCCACCTTATACAAGGTTCCATCATGACAAGGTAGTCCTTAGGACTCATCCACACTTTATGCCAAAGGTGGTCTCGCCTTTTCATCTAAACCAAGCGGTCTACCTACCTATGTTTTTTCCAAGGCCTCATGCATCAAATGCAGAGAGGAACCTTCATACCTTGGACTGTAAAAGAGCTTTAGCCTTTTACTTAAAAAGAACACAGCAACATAGAAAGTCCTCTCAACTCTTTGTTGCTTTTGATCCTTCTCATTTGGGACTTCCAATCTCCAAGAGAACACTATCCAACTGGATTGCTCCTTTGCTTATCAGAGTAAGAATCTTCCTCTGGACGGCCATGTCACCGCTCACAATGTGAGAGCCATGGCAGCTTCTATGGCTCATCTGCACTCTGTGTCTATCGACGACATCTGTCGAGCAGCCACCTGGGCCTCGGTTCATACCTTCACAGCCCATTACTGTTTGGACAAGGACTCCCGCCAGGATGCCTTGTTTGGTCAGGCTGTTCTCCAACACCTGTTCCATACTTAATCAACTCCTACCCACCATCCCTGGTAGGATGCCAGAGATCCATGGGGGGAAGTGGAGCCCTTCTCAGGGGCACACAACTTCTGGGGTCTCTCCCTGGCATCTAAAGCTAGGGAGTCCCCATATGTGATGACTACATTCCTGCTTGTTCCTGGAGATAGCATAGTTACTCACCTTTAACAGGTGATCTCCGGGAATAGCAGGAGTTTAGTCCTCACAACCCACCCACCAGAGTTGTATCTCTTTCCTTTTCCCTCTCTCTCTCTTTGTCTCAGCTTTAAAACTCAACTGGAGAGAGGCAGGCGGGAAGGCAGCATGCAGGCGCTGTGGGATGCTCCCAAAAGCTTCCTAATTGGATGCTGGGGAGCGTTCCCGCGCAGGCTCTGTCGGTACTGACGATACCCATTCCTGCTGTTCCCGGAGATCACCTGTTACAGGTGAGTAACTATGCTATATTGGCCTATACTAACTCCTGAGCTCTAAAATCCCTATCTCCAGGAACAAGCAGGAATGTAGTCTTCACATATGGGTATGGTTGGTACCGACGGAGCCTGCGCGGGAATGCTCCCCAGCGTCCAATAGGAAAGCTTTTGGGAGCATCCCACAGCGCCTGCGTGCTGCCTTCCCGCCTTTCCCAACTGTCCCTCTCCAGTTCTTTGTTTTCCACGGAGCCGACAGGTCGCACATCCTGTCACCTCAGAAAATATTCCCTTTTATTCTTTTTTTTTGTGGTCGCGTCTGCCTTCCCTCAACGCTTCAAAGGTACCACCGGTGGTTCTTTCTTTTTTTCTTTAAAAAAAAAAAAAAAAAAAGTTTGTGTCTTTTCCAGGTTTTTTTTCTCCTCAGGTGCCACGTGCCATTTTGGGCACTAGGCCCAACGTTTCCTTTAAAATGGAAAAACGCGCTTCGGGTTTTAAAAAGTGTTCCAAGTGTGGCGGTACCATCTCCGTCACCGACACCCATGAGTGGTGCCTCAAATGTTTAGGTCCTGACCATTCTATTTCAGAGTGTGTTGCCTGTAGGATGATGTCAAAGAGGGGCCGGCAAAGCCGAGCTGCTAAACTTAGCACCCTTTTTCCCTCCGATGCAGCGTCTGTGGCATCAACGTCTTCCAGGACTTAATCTTCCTCCCATGGATCTCAGGTAACTAAACATAAAACTGGACGGTCCTCAAAGGGTAGATCTCCTCCTAAGCATCAAGATGCCTCTGGCGTTGCCCTTGAGGGACTTGTACTGGCAAAATTGCCCCAGCGGGAGACTTCGGCTTCCAAAGCACTAACAGGGCTCCAGGATGTTCTGGAGGCCTCAACCTCGGCAGAACTACTGGTGCCATGCTCTGGGGTACCGGCTGCTTCATCCGGTACCGATACCCAAGCATCGGCAGCGTCGATAGACCAGAGATTCTTGGCTATTGAACGCAGTCTTGCGGCTCTTCTCACGGCCTCGATGCCCTTGACACCGCTTCAGACAATTCAACCAGTACCGGCACTGACATCGGTACGGGTACCGACTGCATCGACATCGGCAGGTATTCTACCAGGACCGAGTCATGCTTATCCATCCGGTATCGACAAGTCGGTACCAGACCCCTCCAATGCTTTCTTCGATCGGTACCGGTTTCGTGCCTTGCACGATCACCCGGATCGGAGATACTTTGAATCCTCGGATGAGTCTGAAGACTCTGAAAGCTCTGCCGATACCAGAGTACTTCTTCCTGAGGAAACTTCTTCTCCTCAACGTAGGATGTCTCCTCCAGAGGATATGTCCTTTCAGGATTTTATCCGAGATGTGGCTCGAGGTCTTTCCATCACAGTGGCTCCTGAAAAAGAGCCTAGGGCAAAGGAATTGGAAATCCTGCAATACTCTAAAGCTCCCAAGGAGGCAGCTATCTTACCTATTCATGAGATCTTGCATGATCTCATGTTAAGGATGTGGGAAACACCTCTAACCACTTCTCCTCACTCTCGAAGGCTCGACACCATGTATCGAGTTCCTCCTTGTCCTGGGTTTCAAAAGACTCAGCTACCACACCATTCCATGGTGGTGGAATCAGCTATGAGAAAGATCAAGAGTGCAAAAATACATGCATCTAATCCTCCAGGGCGTGAGTGTAGGACTCTTGATGCCTTTGGACGCCGAATCTTCCAGGCTTCCATGCTTTCTGCTAGGATCAGTTCCTATATATTATATATGGGAATGTTCCTTAAGGAGGTCACGGGAGATTTAGAGCTTATGAGCCCTCTCCTTCCTGATAAGAGGCAGAATTACCTTGCCCTTGTCAAACATGCTCAGGATGTTTCCAAGTTTGTAAATCGTGCAGCCTTTGACTGCTTTGAGTGCATAAGCAGAACTTCTGCTATTGCCATAGGTGCAGGTAGGATTGCCTGGCTCCAGGCATCTGACTTGGAAATTTGGGTACAGGATAAAGTGGGGGAATATTCCTTGCACAGGAGAGAATCTCTTTGGCAAGAATTGACAGGAGAAAGCTAATAAGATAGATGATGACAATATCACCTTGGATAGATTGTCTAAATCTACAGCTGATCCTGCAAGGAAAAAATCATACAAGAAACCATTCTTCAGTAAGAAGAAGTTTTACCACTCCTGTACCCAGCAGGGGCATCATTTAGGTCAGCCTGCCCAAAAGGGGACGGCAGCAGCAACCTATGCAAAGAAAAACAAAAGCTGCTAAGCCTCAACCGGCTCAGCAGACTCAACCTCCACAGGGTCTTTGACTCCCTATCTAGAGAACTTTGCCTTCCTGGCCCTGAACTGCCCAGTGCCTTCCACCATCCCAGGAAGGTTATGTCATTTTGCCCCCAGATGGGGGCAGATAACAGCAGAAAATTGGACTCTGTCCATTGTAAGAGAGGGGTACAAGCTTCATTTCCTCAGCATGCCCCCTCCTACAATGGTAAGACAGTTAAATTCTCAGACCTCTCTCAACGTCCAGTTAGGTCAAGAGGTCACTTTGCTTCTTGCCCAAGGGGCAATAGAAGAGGTACCCATTCTCCAACAGGGTTCTACTCCCCCTCTTTCCTTATTCCAAAGAAAACAGGAGGACACAGGCCCATTTTGGACCTCAGAGAATTGAACAAGTTCCTGTTCAAGGAGCAGTTCAAAATGATTTCTCTAGGAACTCTGCTGCCATACCTTCAGAGTCAGGATTGACTTTGTTCTCTAGATCTCAAGGATGCGTACACCCATGTTCTCATCCATCCAACTCATCGAAAGTTTCTTTGCTTTCTATTTCAAGGGAAGCACTACCAATACAGGGTTTTTCCTTTTGGCCTGGCCTCGGCTCCAAGGGTGTTCACAAAATGCATGGCTGTGGTGGCAGCATTTCTTTGCACCCTAGGAATATTCGTCTTCCCTTACTTAGACGACTGGCTCATTCGAGCCCCTTCAGAGTCGGAGGCCAGGGTTGCTCTTTCTCGCACAATGCGCATCCTTCAGTATTTGGGACTTGTCATAAACGTCCCAAAATCCAACCTTGCTCCCACTCAGTCTCTAGAGTTTATAGGAGCTCTGCTGGATACCAGACAGACAAGGGCCTATCTTCCACAGGCCCACTGCCTTCACATTGTGCAGTTAGCTTCCCAAGCAGTACTAAAGCCTCACCTCACTGCTTGGGAAATGTTACAATTGCTAGGCCACATGGCATCCACCATGCATGTGGTTCCTTATGCCCGCCTCCATATGAGGGCAGTCCAGTGGACTTTATCCACTCAATTGACTCAGGCATCAGGTTGCCTGTCAGACAAAATAACAAACTCAGTCTTATTTTGTCCCTCCAATGGTGGCAGTCACCCAAAACCTTTTGGTTGGGTCCCATTTCCAACAACCCCCACCCCAAGCCACTCTGACAACAGATGGCCTCACAGGTGGGTTGGGTAGCCCACCTGCAAGGCCTCTCTACCCAGGGTACCTGGACTCCACAGGAGACCTATCTACACATCAATCTCCTGGAACTCAGACCAATCTCCCTTGCTCTTCGAGTATTCCACACCCAACTCGGCTACAAGACAGCCCTAATTCAGACGGACAATCAAGTAGCCATGTTCTATGTGAACAAGCAGGGCGGAACAATTTCTCTGTTGCTCTGCAATGAAGTTTTGCGACTATGGGCCCTCGCCAGAGAGCATCAGATTCATCTCCTTGTGGTGTATCTTCCAGGCATTCAAAATTCCTGGGCAGACAGACTCAGTCGAGGTTTGCTTCCACACGAATGGGTTCTACATGCAGACCAAGTGGCCAACATTTTTCAAATTTCGGGAACCCCGGACATAGACCTCTTTGCAAGTCCACTGAATGCCAAACTTCCCCGGTTCTGTTCCATAATTCTGGCTCAGGGCTGTCAGGCCAAGGATGGTTTCCTCCATTGGGGCCAGGACTTCCTGTATGCCTTTCCACCCATTCCCCTAATTCCCAAAACCCTGTTCAAGCTTCAGAGAGACAGAGGTCATATGATTCTCATAGCTCCACATTGGCCACGGCAAATGTGGTGTCCTCTGCTCCTACATCTCTCTCAAGCTCCGCCTCTGGAGTTAGGATCTGCTCCAAATCTCCTTTCTCAGGAGGACGGAATGCTGTGGCTTCCCAATACCCAGTCTCTCCATCTCAGGGCCTGGTTGCTGAAAGCCTAGAACTTCATGGTCTTAACCTTTCTCAGCAGTTAAAAGATATCCTTTATGCTTCCAGGAAGCCTTCCACAAGACGCTCTTAAGCTTTCAAGTGGAAAAGGTTTACCATATGGTGTTCTCAGAAGGGTCTTGACCCTCTTGCGATACCTCTGGAGTCATTACTGGGGTATCTCCTTTGTTTGTCTAATGCAGGGCTTAAGACCAATTCGGTGAGAGTTCATTTGAGTGCTATTGCAGCTTCTTTCAAGCCTCTAAATGGACAACCTATTTCCTCTCATCCTCTCATAGCGAGATTTATTAGGCCGCCTTTTAACTAAGCCTCCCATTAAGCCACCACCGGTGGTATGGGATTTAAATCTGGTTCTTGGGCAGCTCATGAAGCTGCCTTTTGAACCATTAGCTACTACCTCTTTGAAATTCCTTTCCTGGAAGGTCATCTTTCTTATTGCAATCACATCAGCACGTGCATCAGTGAATTGCAAACATTGGTGGCTGAGCCTCCTTATACAAGGTTCCATCATGATAAGGTAGTCCTTAGGACTCATCCACACTTTATGCCAAAGGTGGTGTCACCTATTTAAACCAAGTGGTTTACCTTCCTGTATTCTTCCCAAGGCCTCATGCCTCAAATGCAGAACGAAATCTTCATACTTTAGATTGTAAAAGGGCCCTGGCTTTTTACTTACAAAGGACACAGCAACATAGGAAGTCCTCTCAACTTTTTGTTGCATTTGATCCTAGTAATTTGGGACTTCCAGTCTCCAAAAGAACACTGTCTCACTGGATTGCACAGTGTATATCTTTTGCCTATGAGAGTAAAAACCTTCCTCTAGAAGGCCATGTCACAGCTCACAATGTGAGAGCCATGGCAGTCTCTATGGCTCATCTTCACTCTGTGTCTATCGACGACATCTGTCGAGCAGCTACTTGGGCCTCGGTTCATACCTTCACAGCCCATTACTGCTTAGACAAGGACTCCCGCTGGGGTGCCTTGTTTGGTCAGGCTGTTCTTCAACATCTGTTCCATACTTAATCAACTCCTACCCACCATCCCTAGTAGGATGCCAGAGATCCATGGGGGAAGTAGAGCCCTTTCACAAGGGCACACAACTTCTGGGGTTTCTCCCTGGCATCTGCAGCTAGGGAGTCCCCATATATGAAGACTACATTCCTGCTTGTTCCTGGAGATAGCATAATTACTCACCTGTAACAGGTGATCTCCGGGAACAGCAGGAATTTAGTCTTCACAACCCACCCACCTCCCCTAGGAGTTGTATCTCTCTATTTCTCTTTCCCTCTCTCTTTGTCTCAGCTTTAAACTCAGCTGGAGAGGGACAGTTGGGAAAGGTGGGAAGGCAGTACGCAGACGCTGTGGGATGCTCACAAAAGCTTTCCTATTGGACGCTGGGGAGCGTTCCCATGCAGGCTCCGTCGGTACCCACGATACCCATATGTGAAGACTAAATTCCTGCTGTTCCCAGAGATCACAGGTGAGTAACTATGCTTTCTCTGAGATGCTCTGTGCTTGTCCCATGCTTTCTTGAATTCAGGTATTGTCCTTGTCAGCACCATCTCCACTAGGCGGTTGTTCCCAGCAATCCACTACCTTTTCTGTAAAATAAAAATTTTTAAAAATCCTAGTCTTAACCCCTTTTACCCTCATCCCATGACCCCTTCGTTCTAAAGTATCTTATAGGTTGAAAGAGGCTCACCTCCTGTGCAATTTATACCTTGGAGATATTTTTAAATGTCATATTTCTGCTATCCCACTTTTCTTCCAGAGTAAGATCTTTAGGCCTACCCCCAAATGATTTGCTAGACATATCCAACTCCCTGTTAAGTCCCCCAAACCATATTTATCATAATGGAGCATCATATCATGTGAGAGGAAAAGTGGGTCCTATAATGCCATAGAAATCCTAGCACTTTATATACAGGTGGATTTGATGACCCACCAGTGTTCTATTTTCTCTTATGTTGATGCTAAAAACGTTCTATGTGCTGCAGCAGCTATGCGCTCTGTTCTGTTTTCAAGTCTGCACTTGGGACTCTGATGGTCCTTCGTCTGTGTGTGTTTGTTTTTTCTTCTAGGTCCAACATGGCACACTATAGTAGAGATGGGAAGAACAGTATGCGGGATATACCCAGAACCACTCTCTACCTGGCATGTCTAGCAATGTTTTGCTGTTTCTCTGTACCATTTAGAACTATTAGTTCTCCAGAAACAAGCAGGAAGTCAGTCCTCTCATATGTTTACATTGATGCCGACGTAGCCCATGCGGAGCAATTCCCCAGCTTTCAAAGAAAGCCTTTGGGAATGCTACCACGCATGCGTAGTCCCCCTCCTGTCCAAGGGCGCCTTTTTGCTCAGTTTCCTTTTTTCTGTGGAGTCCAATGGACGCTTGTCCTATTTCCCTGGAAAAATCTCTCTAAAACTATCCTGAAAATTGTTTTTTTCCCCAGTTTGCGTACCGGTTCTTCATCCCGCCTCGAATCGGCGCCGATCTCGATGCTGCTCTCGGCTCTTCCTTCTGTTTTTTTGCTGAGGCTTGCCTTGACCGGTGTTCATGTCATTTTTTCACCTGGGGGTGGTCAACCCTGGCCAGGTGTGTCCCACCATGTCTCACAGTGGGTTCCAAAAATGCGACCGCTGCAGCCAAACTGTCACAGACACCCACGATTGCTACCTTTGCTGCCTGGGTCAGGACCACGGCAGCACCACCTGCGACCTGTGCCAGGCCATGATTCCGAAAACCAACAAGAAATGGTTGGAGTTGCAGGGGAATTTGTTCCTACGGTCTGACTCAGCTCCAGCTTCCCCGACACTGAGCTCCCAGCCTAGCACTTCCTGTGAGTCCCGGGTGTCCTCTGAGTCCCGTGGCGGCTCTCCTCCAAAAAGACCTGGATCCCAAGAAGAAAAATAAAAAATCCTCAAAGCCAGTTGAGGTTCCACCGGCGAAACCTGGTAAGGGCCCTTGGAGGGACTTGGTCGCGTCTGCCTTCCCGTCGACACTGGTACCGAACCTTTTGGTGCTCACTTTCCTTCTTTCTTTCTGTAAAAGAAAACAAACAACCTTTTCCGAGGGGAGAACCCTTTCCCTCAATGTACATTGATGCCATTTTAGGCTTAGGCCACCTTTTCCAAAATGGACAAACCAGCTAGTGGTTTTAAAGTGTTCCAAGTGTGGCAGTACAATTTCAGCCACAGACACCCATGACTGGTGTCTAAAATTTTTGGGACTGGATCATCAACCGACTGACTGTCTTCTCTGTAGGAAGATGACAAAAGAGAGGCCTGCAGAACAGAGCTGTGAAACCTGGCACCCTCTTTGCCACCGATGCAATGTCCGTAGCATCGACGTCATCGAGAGCTTCATCTTCCCAGGGATCTCAGGTATTGAAACCTAGGTCTTTGTCGAAGACTAGCAGGCCCTCCTAGGGTAGATCTTCTAAGCATCGAGATGCCCTAGGCGTTGCCCTGGAGGGGGAGACACCAGCAAAAAAACCACGGCAGGAGGTCCTTGCCGCCAAAGCATTAGTGGGATCCCAGGATGCTCCTGAGGCCTTGACCTCCGGAGAGTTCTTGGTGCCATGCCCAGGGATCGTGGCATGCAACTCTGGTACCAATACCCAGGCATCGGCAGTCCCCATGGATCAACGTATCCTGGTTATTGAGCGGAGCTTAACAGCCTTGCTAGTGGCTTCTGTACCAGTAAAGCCTCTACAGTCAATTTCCCAGCCATTGGTACCAATATCGACATTTTTGCCGCTTACCACGCTACCACCTATGTCAGCCCTTGAGTCCATCTCCGGGACCGAGGTTCTGGCACAGAAACTTTCCAATACCTGTTTCGAGCGGTTTCAAATATGGGCAGAGCGCGAGCATCCGGCCTGTCGATACTTTGAGTCTTCGGACTCTGATTCATCGGATGATTAATCAACCAGTAAAAGGGAAATGAGAATTCTGCTGGAGGATCCATCTCCGTCCCCACAACGTCGCATGTCCCCTCCGGAGGACATGTCTTTTCAAGACTTTATCCGCGATGCTGCTCGGGCCCTCTCCATCACTGTGACTTTGGAGAAGGAGCATAGGGCTGAGGAACTTGAAATCCTTCAATACCCTGCAGCACCAAAGGAAGCTGCCACTCTTCCTAGTCATCAAATACTTCATGACCTTATGCTTTGAATGTGGGAGACACCCTTAACCATCTCTCCACATACTCAAAGGCTCGATACTATTTATTTATTTATTTATTTATACATCTCTTCTATACCGCCACTTCCAGCGATCAGTGGCGGTTTACAAGTAAACAAAGTTTAATAATAGCATGCTATTATTTTACATAGAACGGGTTTAGAAACTATTTTACATAGAACAGGTTTTGAACTATTTTACATAGAACATGTTTTAGTACAAAGAACAGTAAATAGAGAACAAGAGTTTTTACATAGAACAAAATTATAAAAGTAAACAATTAACTATTAAATTGCAACTCAATAATACAATGAAATAACTGGCTATCAATAGTAAATCATCGGCAATGGAATATATTACATTAATTACACTTATTCACATTTTGCTTTCACATTTTACTATGTACCGGGTACCGGAGTGCCCCAGCTTCCAGAAGATGCAATTACCACACCATTCCATGGTGGTGGAATCGACATGCGTTGAATTAAAAGTGCCAAAAAGCATTCCTCAAACACTCCGGGCAGGGAATCGAGAACCCTCGATGCTTTTGGTCTTCGATGCTTTCAGGACTCTGTTATCAGCCAGAATCAGTTTTTACATACTCTACATAGGTATGTTCCTTAGAGAGGTGACTAGGGATTTGGAGTTGATGGCTCCTCTCTTCACTGATGAGAGAGCTGATTATCTCACTCTGAAGCATGCCCAAAATGTTTCCAAACATTTTAACAGGGCAATCTTTGATTGTTTTGAATGCATCAGCAGAATTTCAGCTATATGCATTGGTGCACGCAGGATTGCTTGGCTCCAAGCCTCTGATCTTGAATAGTGGGTTCAAGATAAGCTGGGTAATATACCTTGTACAGGCGAAAACCTGTTTGGCAAAGACTGGCAGGATAAGGCGTCTCCAATTAGAGTCTGAGAACACCACTCTAGACTTTCTAGATCAACTGCCAACCCAACTAAGAAGAAGGTAACAAAGAAACTCTCTTTCAATAAGAAAAAGAAGTAGTAGTATTCTTACAACCCTGCACTGCACTGTCCCGTCCATGCTTCTCAAAAAGGACATTAAAGCAACAAAGAAAGGCTTAGATCCCCAGGTCTCAGCCAGCTCAGCATACCCAACCTCCTCAGGGTCTTTGACTCCTTTCTGGAGAACATAGCAGCCGTCCTGCCTCTGGAGATTCCATATTCCATTCCTATTCCAGGCAGACTGTCAAGATGCCCACAGGTGGCATCTTGTAACATCAGAGCACTGAACTCTTTCCATAGTGAGGGAGGGGTACAAACTTCACTTCCGAAGTCTACCCCCCAGTCTCCTTTAAGAGGATTCAGTTCTCAACCCCCTCTCACCACTCTGTTATTGCAGGAGGTCACCTCCCTTCTCTTGCACAGTGAAATAGAGGAAGTGCCACTCTCCCAGCAGAGTCTGGGCTTCTATTCTCCTTTCTTTCTCATCCCAAAGAAAATGGGGATACAGGCCCATCCTGGACCTCAGACAACTGAACAAGTATCTACTCCGGGAGAAATTCAAGATCTCCCTAGGTACTCTGCTCTCCTGTCTCCAGTCAAGACTGGCTCTGTTCTCTAGATCTAAAAGATGCATATACTCACACTCTTATCCACGCAGAACATTCCTGCGTTTCCTGTTCCAGGGGAAACATTATCAGTACAGAGTCCTGCCTTTTGGCCTTGCCTCTGCCCCAAGAGTCTTTACAAAGTGCAGTGCCATTGTAGCTGCATTCCTAAGGACTCTAAGGATATTTGTCTTCCCCTACTTAGACGATTGGCTCATTCGGGCGAGCACACCTCTAGAGGCCAGTCTTTCTCTCACACGCAGGCAGGTACTGCAACACTTGGGATTTGTAATAAATCTTCCAAAGTCCCAACTTGTTCCCTCTCAAACTCCTGGAGTTTATAGGATCCTTCCTAGACACTTGATAGTCCAGGGCTTTTCTGCTTCAAGCCCGCTGTGCTCGACTCATCCAGCTTGCATCCCAAGCAGGCCTCAAAACCTTTCTCACTACTCAAGAAATGCTGCAACTCGTCTGGGCCATATTGGCATCCACTGAACATGTGGTTCCAAACGCTTGTCTACATATGCGTGCAGCTCAGTGGACCCTGGCTTCCCAGTGATCTCAAGCATCCAGTCGTCTGGGAGACAAGATAACTCTCTACACATCTCATCTCTCCAGTGGTGGCAATCTCCAGAACACCACCTCGTAGGGTCACCTTTTCAGAAGCCTCCACATCAATGTGCCCTGACAACAGATGCGTCCAAACTGGGCTTGGGAGCTCATCTGGACAACCTCTCCACTCAGGGTCTTTGGTCTCATCAGGAGTTACAACTCCACATAAATCTACTGGAACTCAGAGCCATCCACAATGCTCTCAAGGTGTTCCACGACCACCTTCACTTCCGCACAGTTCTAGTCCAGACAGACAATCAGATAGTCATGTTCTACTTGAACAAGCAGGGCAGAACAGGCTCTTGGATACTTTGCGTGAAGCCCTGCACCTGTGGTCCTTTGCCGTACAACATCAGATTCACCTACTTGCGGTTTATTTCCCAGGCAAGCAGAATATCTTGGCGGGCAAATGCAGTCGGGTCTTATTACCCCACGAGTGGTCTCTCCATGCGAACAAGGTGGTTCACATCTTCCAGATCTAGGGAACCCCAGACATAGACCTTTTGCAAGTCCTCAAAATGCCAAACTTCCCCGGTTCTGTTCCACAATCCCTGCTCACAACAGCCAAGCGGTAGATGCTTTTCACCTTTACTGGGGTCAGGGCTTCCTATACGCCTTCTCCCCCCCCCCCCCCCCCATTCCCAAAACTGTTTTCAAACTCAAGAGAGACAGGGGCTACATGAGTCTTATAGCCCATTGTTGGCCATGACAACCGTGGTATCCTCTGCTTCTATTTCTCTCTCGAGTTTAGCCAGTAGATTTGGGGTTCACCCAGATCTCCTCTCTCAGGAGAACGGGACACTGCTGCATCCCAATCTGCTGTGCCTACACCTTACAGCATGGCTGCTGAAGGCGTAGAATTCCAGGGCATCAGCCTCTCTCAGCAAGTGAAAGATATCCTTTTGTCTTCTAGGAAACATTCCACAAGGCGTTCCTACGCCTTCACTTCAAGTGGCATAGATTCTGTCTGGTGTTCGAAAAGGGGTCTTGTCTCCATGGGAGCTGAAAAGGGGTTATTACTTGACTATCTTCTCCACCTCTCTTCCTCTGGACTCCAGACCAATTCGGTAAGGGTACACCTAAGTGCCATAACAGCTTCCCACATACCCTTGGATGGTCAGCCCATCTCCTCTCAGCCGCTTGTAGCACGCTTCATGAGAGGGCTTCTATTAACTGAGCCTCCCATTAAACCACCCCCAGTGGCATGGGACCTTAATGTGGTTTTAGGACAGCTTATGAAGCTGCTCTTTGAACCCCTAGCCACTACTTCCCTGAAGTTCCTTACCTGGAAGGTCACCTTCCTTGTTGTCCTCGCTTCAGCAAGGCGCATCAGTGAACTTCAAACTTTGGTGGCTGATCCTCCTTACACTTGTTTCTACCATGATAAGGTAGTCCTTAGACTCATCCTCACTTTATGCCAAAGGTGGTCTCGCCATTTCACTTAAACCAGTCCGTGTACCTCCCTGTTTTCTTTCCCTAGACCTCATTCTTCTAGGGCAGAGGTAACCCTTCATACTCTGGATTGCAAACGTGCTTTGGCCTTTTATCTCTAGAGAACGCGAGAGCACAGAAAAACTTCCCAACTTTTCATTGCTTTTGATTTGTCACCTAGGACTACCAGTATCCAAACGAACTCTCTCCAAATGGATAGCAGATTGTATCTCCTTTGCTTACAACAGTGCAGGACTCTCTTGAGGGTCACGTCACTGCACATAATGTTCGAGCAATGGCTGCCTCCATGGCAAATCTCCACTCTGTGGCGATCAATGAGATATGTAAAGCAGCAACCTGGTCCTCTGTCAGACCTTTTGTTGCTCACTATTGCCTGGACAAGGACTCCTGCCTGGATGCCTCATTTGGCCAAGCTGTTCTCCAGCATCTCTTTCAGACTTAGATCAATTCCTACCCCCCCCCCCCATCCGGGTTTCGATACCAGACATCCTTGGAGGATATATGACCTACTACTTAGGCCTGTGTTCCACAGCTTGCTCTGAGGTCATCTTTCTGGCATCTCCAAGCTAGGTAGTTTCATATGTGAAGACTACATTCCTGTTTGTTCCTGGAGAATTATTTAACATTTTTTATATACCGCTTTTCATTTTATCAGAGGTTTACAGAAAACAAGAACGTTCTTACAAAGAACAGAATAGAACTATTTACAATTAACAGTTACAGGTGAGTAACAACTCTAAGCTGTTAACAGGTGATCTCCGGGAACAGCAGGAATTGAGTCTTCACAACCCACCCTCCTCCCCTAGGAGTTGTGCTTTCTTCTTCTCTCCTTCTCTCCTTTTATCTCAGCTACAAACTCAACTGAGGAGGGAGAGCTGGAAAGGCAGGAAGGCAGCTGCAGTAGGATGCTCCCAAAGGCTTTCCTATTGGATGCTGGGGAGAGTTCCTGTACGGGCTCCGTTGGTACCGGCGTCCTCCCATATGCGAAGACTCAATTCCTGCTGTTCCCGTAGATCACCTGTTACAGGTGAGTAACTATGCTTTCCTCTGCTGCTCTCCTTGTCGGCAGCACTCCCAGTTCCACTGGGCCAGGGCCCGGATCTCCTGTTCTAGGAGGGGGCTCACTCTTGCACCCCAATATGGGGTCCCTGCCGCTAATGGTGTGGCTGCTGAAAGGGTAGCTTTGGCCCCTTTCAATCTTCCAGTGGAAGTCAAGGAGATCCTGCTGGCCTCCCAGAAGTTCTCCACCAAAAAGGCATATGCCTTTAAGTGGAGACGCTTCTCCTTCTGGTGCACAGAACGAGAGGAGAATCCCTTCTGCCATGTGCAGCTCGTCCCTCAATACCTGCTGCACTTATCACGCACCAGACTGAAATCTAGCTCAGTACGAGTGCAGCTGAGCGCCATAACTGCTCACCACTCATCGAGGGGAAACCCCTCTCCAGCCAGCCCCAGGTCTCCAGGTTCCTGTCGGGCCGCCTCCTATCCAAGCCCCCTCTCTGCCCTCCAGCGGTGGAATGGGACCTCAACATGGTGCTTGCCCAGCTCACTAGACTGCTGTTTGAGCCCCTTGCCATTTGCCACCTAAGGTACCTATCATGGAAAGTGGCCACCTTGGTGGCCCTTATATCCACTCAGAGTAAGCGAGCCCCAGGCCCTGGTGGCAGGCCTGCCATACATGAGGTTTTATAAGAACAGGGTGGTGCTCTGCGCACACCCCAAATTCCATTTGAAGGTGGTATCTTCTTTTCACCTCAACCAAGAGGTGGTCCTCCCCACCTTCTTTCCACGGCCTCACACCGGTAGGGAGAAACTGATCCTTCATACGCTGGATTGCAAACAGGCCCTGTCCTTCTACCTGAGCGGACTCGGGCCCATCGCAGAGCTCCTCAGCTTTTCGTATCATATGACCCCCATCAGACTGGGGCTCTCCATTACTAAGCGAACTCTGTCCACTTGGGTGGCGGACTGTATTGCCCTCGCCTACGAGTGAGCTGGCCTCTCCCTTGAGTACTGGATCACAGCACATCGTGTGAGGGCAATGGCCGCGTCTGTGGCCAACGTCTGCTTAATGCTGGTGATGGAGATCTGCATGGCCACCACATGGTCTTCAGTTCATACGTTCGCGGCCCACTACTGCTTGGAGAGTGAGTCCTATAGGGGCAGTGTCTTCGGCCAGGCAATACTCCGAAATATTCTTGGGGTGTAGGCAACTCCTGCCCTCCGACCTTTCTGTGTTCATGCTACCAGAGTGATAGTGTCACTGAACGCTAGGATCTCGCAGAGTCTCTCAGCCGGGAACTTATCTACTGAATCTCACGGCTACCCGATTGGCCGCTGTCAATGCTGTCCTGATTCGGTTCTCGGCAGCTTGGAGCTAGGGAGTCCTATATGTGAGGACTGACTTCTTGTTTGTTCCTGGAGAAAGTGTAGTTACTTACCCGAAACAGGTGTTCTCTGGAAACAGCAGGAATCAGTCCTCAGAACCCTTCCTCTCCTCTCCCCCCCCCCCCCCCCCGGGAGTTGCCTCTATACATTACCTTATTATTACTACTGTCTTAGCTATGTCATCTGACTGTGCAAGATGGCATCCTTGGGCGGGAAGGGGACCACGCATGTGTGGTAGCATTCCCAAAGGCTTTCTTTGAAAGCTGGGGAATTGCTCCACACGGGCTCTGTTGACATCACCATATGTGAGGACTGAGTCCTGCTGTTCCTGGAGAACACCTGTTACAGGTGAGTAACTATGCTGTTTCTGAACACTCCGTGCTAGTGTTCTTTAACCTTCTTTGCCATCTGCTATGATGTGAGTGAGAGCTAGAGGTGGGCAGTGAATTTGTGTCTGTTGTACTTATTCCCTCTACCTGCTTTTCTCTCTGTCTTCCCCCCCCCCCCCCCCACACCCTTCCCCCAAACTGCTGTTGCAGAAGAGCAGCCCAGAAGAGAGGGAAAGGATGATAAAACAGCTGAAAGAAGAGCTGCGTTTGGAGGAAGCTAAGCTGGTGCTTCTGAAGAAACTACGTCAGAGTCAGATTCAGAAGGAGACCACCACACAAAAGGTAGCAATCCCTAGACGTCATGTGAAACACTAGAGAGGGCTAAAGGCCAAGGAATTTGACTGACATGATTAGCATGCCTCTTTCTTCTTCCACCCCCACAATCAGATGCTCTGTGGAGAGAGAGGGAGAGCTCTCCTGGCTCTTTTTAACCCTGTTAAAACCCCTTCCTAAACTTGTAAAGTGGCTGTTAAAGTAAAGTTTACTGTCACTCTGTGCATGTCTTAAGATGCAATGAGAGATGTTTCTTATGGCAAGAGATGTGATCTTGGGGGCTACAGGAACCTGAAGCACCCATCTGTGATCCACGGTCCTCTTACCTAACCAATCCCAGAACTCATCATACTCCATAAAAGATACATGGTCACTTGTCTGGTCGCTTATGCCAAGCCTTTTTCTGGAACTTCTAGGGACCTTCTGAAAATCAATATGGTCCAATTTTGTTAATACTTTTATGTTTTGCAAAATGATGAGATTCTTTTTAGGTTAAAACATCCTGCAGGGTCATCTCGGAAGTGCTAGAAGTGTCAGAATGTCATACCAGTTACTCCAGATGACAAGGAAAATCTGTTACTACTCGTCACGGAGTATGCATAATTCATTAATATGTCCTCTGTTATGCCTCCTTCCATGTGTTTCTGCATTGTCTTCCTGATCAGTACTAAATAAAACAGCTCATCAGAGTGGATGCCAGCTATTACAATTAACCTTAGCCAGCCTGATTGCCTTCCTAGCCAGTCATATTCTCATACCGGGCCCCCTGGTTAAAGCAAAAAGTGTCTTATAAATTAGAAATGCATTTTAGCTCTTACCCATTCTGGTGGGGTTTTGTATCCTTTTTTAGAGGGTTGTCATGCTCTGAAACACTCCACTTGTCTGTCGTTTTCTCCAGAATGCCAATTCCTCTTATTGCTCTTCCACCTTCCTGTATCCTGCTGTTGGTTCTTTTGCTGCTTTCAGTAGATAATAGGTGTCATTTGACCTTTTGTGCATAAGGAGAGGTCTATTTTTGTGTCTTACATGCAGATTTTAGCTATATTAGAGCCTTCTCTTTCTTCCCCTCCTCCCCAACATGTTTTTAGCATAGAAAGCTTCTGCTAGCAATGGGGCTGGATGGAGATTGCTTTGTTTGATAGCAGAACCCATTCTCTACCCCCTTCCTTTTATTTTCCATTTAGCATATCCTGACTTGCTTTTTTCTGACATGTGCCTGCATCTTGTGCTCTTCTTTCCTAGCCTGTCGGCAACTCAGGGAGTGCGGTGGCCGCCCCTCCCCCACTGGTGCGGGGCATGCAGAACATTCCTGCTGGCAAGCCGGCTCTTCAGGTTAGCAGAGAATTCTGGAAGGGGTGGTAGGGGCTCACAGGAATTTGCTTGATTTGATCCTCCACCTCTATCACTTCCTTGTTCAGTCTATTTTAGTTTACTGGTAGTAAATCCTGCTTTTGACATTGCCATAAAATTTTATATGTTGCAGCACTTCCCCCTTGGGTTTTAGTGGTATTTTGTAACATTCATTGCTCCTAGGGGGGAAAAGCTTATTTTTTTTGAAGGCATTTAATTTTCTTTGCACTAATGACAAAGAATTTTGCTTCCCTTCTTTGAGAATGCTCATCTTTATTACGCTAGCTGTGCTTCCAGAGAACGTGAATTAGGGTGTTATGCCACACTATACACACAGATATATATTTCAGTGTGACATCTTTTACACAGTTTTAAGTTTGTTTAAAACCTTAAAAAGTATGAATTTGTATAGAACCCCTCTGAAGCTGATAGGATAAAAGCCTATCTCCAGGAACAAGCAGGAATGTAGTCTTCACACATGGGTATCATCGGTACAATGGAGCCTGCGCGGGAACACTCCCCAGCATCCAATAGGAAAGCTTTTGGGAGCATCCCACTGCGCCTGCGTCGCTGTCATCCCGCCGTTCCAACTCTCCCTCTTCAGTTTTTTGTTTTCCACGGAGCCAACAGACAGCAAACCCTGTCACCGCAGGAAATTTTCTTTTTGTGGTTGCGTCTGCCTTCACCGTCGACGCCTATATGAGTACCACCGGCATTTTCTTCATTTTCTTCCTTTTCTTAAAAAAAAATAATAATTCTTTTTGGAGGGTCTGTCCCCTCTAGGTGCCAGGCACCATTTTGGGCACTAGGCCCTCTTTTCTTCTAAAATGGAGAAACCAACTAGTGGTTTCAAAAAATGTTCAAAGTGTAGTGGTACCATTTCCGCCACCGACACCCATGACTGGTGTCTTAAATGTTTAGGTCCTGACCATTTACCATCGGAGTGTCTCCTCTGTAGAAAGATGACCAAGAGAGGCCTGCAGAACAGAGCTGCAAAACTCGGCACCCTCTTTGCTGCAGATGCGATGTCCGTTGCATCAACATCTTCCAGGGCTTCATCTTCCTCCCATGGATCTCAGGTAACTAAATCCAGGTCTTCCAAGACCCGTCCGGTCCTCAAAGGGTAGATCTCCTTTGAAGCATCGAGGTGCTACTAGCGTTGCCCTCGAGGAAAACATACCAGCAAAACAGCCCCGGCGGGAGGCCAAGCACTAACGGGGCTCCAGGATGTTCCAGAGGCTTCCACCTCGGGAGAACTCCTGGTGCCATGTTCTAGTGTCGTAGCCGCTTCCTCCGGTACCGACTTCCAGGCTTTGGCAGGGGCTATGGATCAACGAATCCTAGCCATCGAACACAGTCTAGCGGCTCTCTTAGCAGCTTCGGTACTGCTAAGACTGCTTCAGACGGTTCCACAGTCATCGGTACCGGTACCGTCCGCACCTGCTTTAACCGATGTGCTTCGTCCCATGCCAGCTCTTGAATCAATATCTGGTATCGAGGGCCCGATATCGAGACAGTCCGACACCGACTTCGATCGATACTGGCGCCAAGCAATGCAAGGACACCTGGCGGGCAGATATTTAGCGTCCTCCAATTCCGATGAGACTGACTCTACCGGAGGATCCATCTCCTTCTCAATGCAGGATGTCTCCTCCAGAAGACATGTCTTTTCAGGATTTCATACGTGATGTAGCCCGAGGACTTTCAATTATGGTGACTCCTGAGAAGAAACCGAGAGCAGAAGAATTAGAAATTCTTCAATATCTGGCAGCTCCCAAAGAAGCAGCTACCCTTCCCATTCACCGAATCTTGCATGATGTCATGCTAAGGATGTGGGAAGCTCCTTTAACGGTGTCTCCACACTCTTGGAGACTCGATACCATGTACAGAGTTCCACAATGCCATGGTTTTCAGAAGAGACAATTACCACACCATTCAATGATAGTGGAATCGGTGATGCGTAGGATCAAGAGTGCTAAAAAGACATTCTTCCAATCCTCCAGGCCGTGAATCGAGGACACTCAATGCCTTTGGGTGTCAATGCTTTCAATCCTCGATGTTATCAGCCAGGATCAGCTCTTACATTCTCTACATGGGAATGTTTCTCAAGGAGGTTACAAGGGATCTAGAGCTTATGGGTCCACTTCTCCCTGATAGAAGGAAAGACTTCCTCACCCTGGTCAAACATGCCCAGAATGTGTCTTAAGTTCATGAATCGTGCAACCTTTGATTGCTTTGAGTGTATTAGCAGAACCTCTGCTATTTCCATCGGTGCACGTCGCATTGCCTGGCTTCAGGCATCAGATTTAGAACAATGGGTGCAAGATAAGTTGGGGAACATTCCTTGCACAGGAGAAAATCTCTTTGGCAAGGATTGGTAAGACAAGATTAATCAGATATGAATCTGAAAATACAACCTTGAACAGAAAAGGTTACAGCCAGCTCTGCAAAGAAAAAGACAACTAAGAAACCCTTTTCCAACAAGAAAAAGAAATTCTACCCATCTTACACCCAGGCTGTCCATTGTCCAGTTCATGCTCCCCAGAAGGGGCAACAGCCCAGACGTCAAAGGAAGGCACAAGTCCCAAGAGCTCAACCAGCTCAGCAGACTCGGCCTCCTCAGGGGCTTTGACTCCTTCCTAGAGAACTTAGTCATCCTGCCTCTGAAAGATCCAGAACCTCTCACTATCCCTGGCAGACTTTGTCATTTTGCCAGAAGATGGCAACAGATAACATCAGAAAACTGGACTTTCCATTGTACAAGAGGAGTACAAACTCCATTTTTACAGTATGCCCCCTCCCACCATCACAAGACAGTTCAATTCTCAGGGCCCTACCACCCACTCTCTTGTGTCAGGAGGTCACCTCACTACTTGCTCAAGGGAAAATAGAAGAGGTACCCATATCCCAACAAGGCATGGGTTTCTACTCCCCCTACTTCCTCATCCCAAAGAAAACAGGGGTATACAGGCCCATACTGGACCTCAGAGTTCAACAAGTATCTGTTCCGAGAAAAATTCAAGATGATCTCCCTCGGAACACTTCTTCCCTACATTCAGAGTCAGGATTGGCTATGTTCCCTAGATCTAAAGGATGCATACACACATATTCTCATCCATACAGATCACAGGAGGTTTCTTCGATTCCTTTTTCAAGGAAGAGATTACCAGTACAGGGTTCTTCCCTTCAGACTGGCTTCTGCCACCAGAGTCACAAAATGCATGGCAGTAGTAGCAGCATTCCTGAGAACTCTGGGAATATTCGTCTTCCCCTACTTAGACGACTGGCTCTTCCGAGCATCAACAGCTCCAGAAGCCAGCTTCGCGCTCTCCTGCATGATGCAAATCCTGCAGTACTTGGGTCTGGTCATAAACCTCCCAAAATCTCATCTCACCCTGTCTCAGTCCCTAGAGTTCATAGGGGCTGTTCTCGACACAAGGCAGTCAAAGGCTTTTCTGCCACAGCCACGCTGTCTTGAAATACTCCAGCTGGCTTCTCAAGCAGCTATGAAAACTTTGCTAACTGCTTGAGAAATGCTTCAGCTGCTGGGGCATATGGCATCCACTGTCCATGTGGTTCGCTATGCTCACTTTCACATGCGGGCAGCCCAGTGGACCCTATCCTCTCAGTGGACACAGGCCTCGGGTCGCCTATCGGACAAAATCAGAAACTCGACACGTCTCATTTCGTCCCTATAGTGGTGGCAATCGCTGGAAAACCTTCTCGTAGGCTCTCCCTTCCAGCAGCCACTACATCAAGCCACCTTGACGACATATGCATCCAAGTCAGGCTGGGGGGCTCACTTGGACCATCTCTCTACCCCGGGTCTATGGACCCAGCAAGAGGCTTGTCTTCACATAAACCTCCTGGAGCTCAGAGCCATTTTTTATGCTCTTCAGGTGTTCCAAACCCACCTCAGCTACAGGACAGTTCTGGTACAGACCGACAATCAGGTAGCCATGTTCTATGTGAACAAACAGGGTGGGACGGGGTCTCAAGCCTTGTGCAACAAAGCTCTACGCCTCTGGGCCTTCGCCAGAAATCTTCAAATCCACCTTCTGGCAGTGTATCTTCCGTGCACGCAAAATCTCTTGGCAGACAAACTCAGTCGAGTACTGCTGCCACACAAGTGGTCTCTTCATCCAGAGCAAATTGCTCGAATTTTTCAGATCTGGGGAACTCCAGATATAGACCTTTTTGCAAGTCCTCAGAATGCCAAATTTCCCCGGTTCCTTATGCCTTCCCACCCATTCCCTTCATTCCCAAAACGCTGTTCAAGCTTCAGAGAGACAGGGGCCATATGATCCTCATAGCCCCATGCTGGCCACGACAACTGTGGTATCCTCTGCTTTTACGTCTCTCTCGAGCCAGACCTCTGGAGTTGGGATGTGCTCCAGATCTTCTTTCCCAGGAGAACGGGACACTATTGTACCCAAATCCTCAGTCTCTACACCTCAGGGCGTGGCTCCTGAGATCCTAGAATTCCAGGATATCAACCTTTCTCAACAAGTAAAGGACATCCTTTTGGCTTCAAGAAAACCTTCCACGAGGCGAGCCTACGCCTTTAAATGGAAAAGGTTCTCTATTTGGTGTTCAAAAAAGGAACTTAATCCCTTTTCAGTGCCAGTGGAGGCATTACTGGAGTATCTCCTCCATTTATCATCCTCTGTTCTTAAGACCAATTCAGTAAGAGTCCATCTTAGTGCCATTGCAGCTTTCCACAAGCCCTTGGATGGACAACCTGTTTCCTCTTAACCACTTGTGGCAAGATTTATGAGAGGTCTACTCTTAACAAAACCTCCCATTAAGCCACCACCCGTGGCATGGGATTTGAATCTCATCCTTGGGCAGCTCATGAAACTGTCCTTCGAACCCTTAGCCACTATTTCCCTAAAATTTCTTTCTTGGAAGGTGATCTTCCTGATTGCTCTCACTTCTGCAAGATGCATCAATGAGCTACATGCTTTAGTGGCTGATCCTCCTTATACAAGGTTCCACCATGATAAAGTAGTCCTTAGGACTCACTCTCACTTTATGCCAAAGGTGGTTTCGCGTTTTCATTTAAACCAATCGGTTTGCCTTCCTGTATTCTTTCCTAGGCCTCATGCCTCCAATGCAGAAAGGAATCTACACACTGTAGATTGTAAAACAGCCTTGGCTTTTTACCTTCAGAGACTTAGCAACATAGAAAGTCTTCCCAGCTTTTTGTTGCGTTTGACTATAGTCATCTTGGACTACCAGTTTCCAAGCAAACTTTGTCTAAATGGATTGCTTATTGCATATCCTTTGCATATGAGAGTAAGGGACTTTCTCTCGAAGGTCATGTCACAGCTCACAATGTGAGAGCAATGACAGCCTCTATGGCTAACCTTCGCTCTGTGTCTATTGACGACATTTATAGAGCAGCCACTTGGGCTTCGGTACACACTTTTGCACCCCACTACTGCTTGGACAAACACTCCTGTCAGGATGCCTCGTTTGGTCAGGCTGTTCTCCAGCATCTCTTTCAGACTTAGAACAACTCCTACTCGCCGTCCCGAGTTTCGATGCCAGAGATCCATGGGAGGAAGCATGACCCATCTCAACCTGGGTTTCGCAGCTTTCTGGGGTCATCTCCCTGGCATCTCTCAGCTTGGGAGTCCCCATGTGTGAAGACTACATTCCTGCTTGTTCCTGGAGATAGCATAGTTACTCACCTGTAACAGGTGATCTCCGGGAACAGCAGTAATTTAGTCTTCACAACCCACCCACCTCCCCTAGGAGCTGTCTTTCTCTCTCTATCTCTCCTTTGTCTCAGGTATAAACTCAACTGAAGAGGGAAAATTGGAACGGCAGGAAGGTAGCGACGCAGGCACAGTGGGATGCTCCCAAAAAGCTTTCCTATTGGATGCTGGGGAGCATTTCCGCACAGGCTCCGTCGGTACCGACAATACCCATGTGTGAAGACTACATTCCTGCTGTTCCCGGAGATCACCTGTTACAGGTGAGTAACTACGCTTACTCTGCCATGAATGTATTTGAGAAGGTTTGAATATGAGTGTGTTAATATGAACCCAGGTACAAATTTCTTAATTCATATAGAAGGGGACACATAGACCCCCACTGATTCCAGAATTCTTCCATTTAAGCTACATAAACTTGGAATGATGATGAAAGAGGTTATTGGGAATAAGGCCAGACATGGAAAATTTAAGAGATGAGATGTGATAATACTTAGGAGCTATCTAATTTAGTGGCCAAGAGTCAGTTAATGCCGCTTCTGTGTGGATAAGCAGGATAAGTGCCCACATATGGGTGACATCACTGACGAGCCCTCACACGGAAACCTTTCAAAACGTTAGAAACTTTTAGAAGGGTTCTGTTTGGCAAGCTCACACCTTCCCTCCTGCCAGCACTAAGCCATTTACCTCAGTCTTTTGCTGCTCAGCCCTATGAATGTCCCTTCTTTATCTCCAGGAACAAGCAGGAATGAGTCTTCACACGTGGGAGACGTCGCCGACGGAGCCCGCACGGGAATGCTCCCCAGCATCCAATCAGAAAGCCTTTGGGAGCATACCCCGCGCCTGCGCGGTGGCTTCCCGCCCTTCCTACTGCCTCTCCCCAGTTTTTCGTTTTCCGCGGAGCAGGCAGGACGTCCCTCCTGCCACCGCAGAAATTTTTCCTTTTTCTGTAGTCGCGGCTTTCCCGCCGACGGTGGCACCTCTGTGCCCCCCTTTTCTTTCTTTCTTTTAATTCTTTTAATTTAATTTTCGTCGCCCCCTCCGGGCGCTGAGGACCGGGGCTTGGAGCCTTCTTCCCCCCAGCCTCACGGCAGGGACTTAATTTTCCACGTGGACTCCAATGCCTGGTGCCTCTCCTGTTTGGGGCCTGACCCCTTTTTCCCGGATTCCCCGGGCTACAGTGTTGGAAGAAGACCCTCCCTCTTTCGGGTATCCCTCGACGACGTCTTCGCGCCCAAGGCACGGTCGTCGGGTTGTTCTTCTCTCCAGGATCAGGTAACCACACAACAGTCTGTTAAGACTAGCCGAGTCTTGAGGGGCGAGTCTCATGCGCGGCATGGCAACGGCTCCGGCCAACCCCTCAAGTCCTCCTTGGCTGATATACCCCGGCAGGAGTCCTCGGGCTCCAAAGCATTTACGGGGTTTCGGGATGTTCCTGAGGTTCGCTCCTCACAGAACATTCCCGAGCCATGCCCGAGGGAGGTACCCGCTTCGAGCGGTGCCAATACATCGGCGTCTAGTGTTCCACTCTTCGCCAGGGATCGTCAGCCGGTGTCCTTGGCGCCTTCGGGGCCGATCGACTCGACCGGGTCTGACCTCCCTTCATCCCAGCCATGCTCGGGCGTGGTAGCCGCTCCGGGCGGTACTGAGCCCCTGGCGTCGGTGTCGAGCGCTCCGCTCCTCACCGAGGATCGTCGGCTGCTGTCCTCGGCGCCTCCGGGGCCGATCGACTCGGTCCAGCCTGGCGTTCCTCCATCCCTGCCATGCGCGTGGGCGGTACCCGCTTCGGGCGGTACTGACCCCTCGTCGTCGGTGTCGAGCGTTCCACTCCTCACCGGGGATTGGCGGCTGCGGTCCTCGGCGCCTCCGGGGCCGACCGACTCGTGCCGGTATGGCGTTCCTACGGGGGTGGTATCCGCTTTGGGCGGTGCCGACCCGTTGGCGTCGGTGTCGAGTGACCCGCTCCCCACCGGGGATCGCCAGCCGCTGCCCTCAGCACCTTGGGGGCCGATCGACTCGACACTGTCTGACGGCCCTACGTTCAGGTCATGCGCAGAGGTAGTACCTGCTTCGAGCGCGCGGGCGTCGGTGGTTCCGCCCCGCGCCGGGGATGGTCATCTGGCCTCCCTCCCCTCGGGGCCGCTCGCTTCGACCCGCGCCGGGTCGCCGGTATCCCAGCCCTGCGCAAGGGTGGTACCGGGTTCAAGGGCGCCGCTCCACCGGCGACGGCAGGGGCGTCGAGCACGAGGGACCGTCATCGACCTCCCCCGGGGACCTCGGGGTATGTCGGCCAGCACACAGGCGACTCCCCGGCATCGACGCGGCTGTCGAGGGCCCCGCCCTTTCCTAGAGAAGGGGCCTTGGGGTCTTCGACCGCTTCGACCCAATCTGGATCTGCGCCGCCCCGCAACGGTACCCCGACGTCGGCGCAGGGGCTTTGCACCCCCCCCCCCCCCGCAGGGACTCGTCGTCGGGTGACCGGGGTCCTCTCGGGGACAGGCTGTATACCCCGGAAGGATTTCTCTCCGGGTCGGACGGGTTCGAGAGGGAGCCCGGCATCGGGCAGTGCCCGCCGATCGACATCGGCGCCGGCGTCAGATGACCCCCTCTCCACAGAGCTCCGCCCTCGGGGACCCCTGATGCTCGTGGCACCGATCGGCGCGGTTCGGATCCGCGCTCCGAGATCTCCACCACCGGTGCGGTCGCCCCCGCCGGGGCCCTCTAGAAGGGAGTCAATCTCCTCGCTCGGTTCGATGCCCAGCCTGGACACTACACATCTCGGGATCGGTCCCTGTCCCCTCCCGCGATGCAGAGCGGAGACCGCTAGCCCCTGCCCTCCGGCGGCCGCGGAACCGCTTCGATCGCCGGGAGCAGCGCCATCCCCGGGTTCGGGGCCAAGGCCGATTCCTGCGGCACCGTCTGTGCCATCGACCCCTTCGATGCCTAGCTTGGAATCAATCCCAGGAGCCTACGACGCCATGGGGACTGCCCCGATCCGGGTTGGTTGGTCCCCTCCTCTGCCCAGCGGGCATCGGCCCGAGCGGCCTCTGTGTGCCCTGGCAGCCTCCCCCGCCATAACTCCTCCGGCAGAGCCACTTTTTCAGGCTTTCCTCCTTGACATGGCGGACTTGCTGGCCATCCCTACCCCGGACCCGAGCCCGGGCCCTGCGGAACAGGCAGCCGTGATGCTTCCTCTGCATCCCTCCCTGCAGGATCTCCTGCTGGGGGCTTGGCGGTCGCCTTTGAGGGTTCCGGCACCGTCGACTGCGATGCAGGCTCTGTACCGGGTGCCTCCGTCCCCGGGTTTTCGGCAGCACCAGCTTCCACATCGGTCCATTGTGGTGGAATCGGCGCTGAGGAAGGCCGGAAGCAAGGAGAAGCATGCTTCTCGCCCCCCAGGCCGCGCCTCAAAGACGCTAGATACTCTAGGACGTCAAGCCTTCCAGACGTCTATGCTGACGGCCAGAATCATTTCATATATATTTTATAAGAGTCTGTCGCTCCGGGAGGTCACCGAGAGGTTGGCTCGGTTATCCCTCTTCGTATCTGCAACCAAGGCCTTTGAATATTCCCTGCTCCTTTATCACTGCAGGAATATCTCCAGGTTCCTTTCTCGTGCTTCGCTGGACTCCTTCCAGTCGGTCAGCAGAGCCTCTGCTGTTGCCATTAGAGCACACCGTACAACATGGTTGCAGGCGTCCGAGTTGTGTAGACGGGCACAGCACAACCTGGGTAATTCTCCCTGCGACGGAGATCACCTCTTCAATAGCGAAGCCTTGCGTCAGGTCGCACAGTGCTTCGCTAACCTTCCCAGAGTTAGCAGCCAGCCTAGGGCCCGGCCCCCCGGCGGTGGTAAACGCCTCTCCAGACCCCCCTTCCCTAGGAAGAGGAAATGTCAGCCCTCCGCCCACCCTCCAGGCGCTCCCAAGCAAGGGACCTCTCACCCCGGGTTGATGCCCCCGGGCCCGCGCCAGGACTCTCATACTAAGCATTTTTAGGCTCAGGCGGGCGGCTGCCTGCACTTAATCCTCTTATCGGAAGTTTAAAAATTGAGCTCTACTCTGGGGCTCGTTCAGTTGACAAATGGATCGGAGGCTTATCTAGGGGTCCGGTATTCTCCTTCCGTTGGAAGGGAGACCACCTCTATTCCGTGATAGCTATGGCCCACGGCCAACTTAATTACCCTTCGGTACGTCTCCGAACCCTTCTCAGCCAGTATCCCCCTGCTGATTGCTTCCGTACCGGAATTCCCCTCCAGCCGCTATAGTCCCCCAATGCTTGCCAGGACTATACCCTCCTATCCCCCGTCTGTGCGGGGGCGAGTTTTCTGCGTGCAGGTCCTGGGGACACATATAGGGCCTCCAGCCCCTGTGGCGTTCTACCGGACTGATGCTATCCTCCGTCACCCACGCTACCGTGCTGTTGGTTCGCCGATCTGCCCTTGTCCTCCGGAATAGATCCCTCTACTGACGGATCTTGCTGCCACCTTCCCAGGTGGACGTTCTGTGGATCAATGGCAGATCCGCCTTACCAGGGTGCTGCTCAGGGAGGTAGGCCCCTCGGCATACCTGCGTTAGTACCGGAGTGGGCGCCCTCATGCCCACCGGCTTAGATATACTAGATATCACCTGCGCAATAGGCGCATATTGGGGGGATGCCCGCAGTACCTGTGTTCTACCGCCTAATTTCCCTATGGCCGGTACTCACGCCCCCCCCCCCCCCCCCGGGGTCCGGCCAGTCCGCCTGCCTATTCCTCGCGGACTGGTGGTACTCTACCGCTGTGGAGTCTACAGCTCCCTTTTCAGTTAGGTCCTCCTCCTGGGGGTTCGGACCCTTGTCTCCCTATCTCTCACTAGGGTAGCCTGTGTACTCCTTCTGCTCCGGGGTACACCCCTACTCTTCTCCGGAATGGGCTCTCTGGTTCGGCCAGTCTTCTACTGTTAGTCCTCTGAGTCTGGACTCTACTCCTAAGGGAGTGCTCTGCTTTGCACTAAGCCTCCTGGAAGACCTGCCGTCCTTCTCCTGACCCAGCTGACGCCTGGATCTCCTAGCCTTCCGGATTTGGAACTTCCTCCTCGCTGCGGCGAAGTTTCCTTGACGACTTCGCTACTGCGTCTACGCTGCCTTCATCACAGGTCTGCTTCCGGCAACCCGGTAGGTAAGCTCTACAGGGTTCCGCACCATTAATTCATTAAAACCTAATGGACGGTAAGCTCTATATGGTACTAGGTCATTTACTCATTAAATGCTTACTGATACTATTTGTGCATCCCTCTGACTACTCTTCCTGTAGCCTGGGTTTTTTTTTGCTGTATCTTAATGATACCTGTTCTGCACTCTAAAGACTTCCCTCTGTAGTCTTTAGATTCGCTGTTCCTCTATTCAACTCCTGCCCTCCATCCCTCAGGGGATGCCGGGGATTCAGGCTGGGCAAATGCCATCCCGTCCTGGGCTGCGCTTATGGGATCTCCCCAGGCATCCTTAGCTAGGGAGTCCCCACGTGTGAAGACTCATTCCTGCTTGTTCCTGGAGATAGCACAGTTACTTACCTGTAACAGGTGATCTCCGGAACAGCAGGAATTAGTCTTCACAACCCGCCCACCTCCCCTAGGAGTTGTATCTCTTTTTTCTCTATTCCTTCCTCTCCTCTCCTTCTGGCTCAGCTATGAAACTCAACTGGGGAGAGGCAGTAGGAAGGGCGGGAAGCCACCGCGCAGGCGCGGGGTATGCTCCCAAAGGCTTTCTGATTGGATGCTAGGGAGCATTCCCGTGCGGGTTCCGTCGGCGACGTCTCCCACGTGTGAAGACTAATTCCTGCTGTTCCGAAGATCACCTGTTACAGGTAAGTAACTGTGCTTTCTGTGTCAAACATTTTCAGAGTTTTTTTCACTCATTTATAAGTCTCGGCCTCTCCTTTTCTGGCTTTGCCATCACATGCTGCCATTAGCTTTCCTCTTAACTGCTTAGGTTTTTCAAATGTTTTTTCCTTTGTTTTTTTCCGTGTTGCCACTATAGGCTGTATTTAGATATGTGATTTATTTATTTATTTAGCATACATTTATATATGCGTACATGACGAGGTGCAATCAGGCTGAAGAGGAGATTAACTGCTCCGGCTTACTGATGTGAGATTGTGATGTATTGTTTTCTGTTCTTTTGTGTGAGGGAATTTGTGGGCTAAAGTGTAGCGTAAATAGGTACATTTTTAGTTTTTTACGGAATGTTTTGAGTTCATTGACCTCTCTGAGTTTGACAGGTAGCTCGTGATCTGAAAGCATCGTACATTTTCTTTTTTTTTTTTTTTTTTTTTTAATACTTTCAGAAACCCGCCAGAATGTTTAAAAGGTGCACCCAGTGTGGTAGGACTATGCCCATCACAGACACCTACAAATGGTGCCTGCAGTATCTGGGACCTGACCATAAGCCGCCACCTTGCATTTTGTGCTTGTGTTTGCAGATAGCAAAAAGAGGGCTTCAGGATTGAGAGAACTGAAGCTCAGTTCATCGACTTTAGCATCTGTGACATCAGCCTCCTTGGCCTCAGGAGCTGCACCGGATATTGGCAGAGCGTTCGCGCCAAGCTTCTTTTAGGTTGCCCCAGAATTTGTCTCCCGCCAATACCACCTTGAAGAAGAGGAAGGATTTGTCATAATCTTTGGCATTGAGAACTAAGGCTATCGGGCGTTAGGCAGAGGCTAAGCTGCATAGACACTAAGATTCATCAGAACACAATATTGAGAGCATCGAGGGTTCATCAGAACACAATATTGAGAGCATCGAGGGTTGGCATACTCAATCCTCTAAGCAGCCCAGACATAACTGCTCATCCTCCTTAATGATGAGTGAGGGGGGTTGGGGACGTGCCAGATGTCATGAGATAGAGACCAGCCTGCCAGCCTGTTAATTACTCTCCCTCAGTTTCCAAGAATATCAGCCAAATTGACAGTGGGCCCCCCTTGAGAAGCAGCTGATGAAGGATCTTGAGGAAAATATTTTGATGCTCTTTGCCATGCATGAGCTTAAGGCTCTGGCAACATCAACCATAACGCATCAAGAAATCTATCTCCTGTAGAATAACGGTCTGCCTGCAGTAGGACCTTGACACAGATACCAGACCAGCCAATATTGCTCCCCAGTGCATCGAGGTGATTGCTTCTTGAGACATTGGAAGTCATTGGTGTGTAGGCACTCCCAAATTAGATCCCCCTTCCCTAGGAAATGGCGGGCCATCCAGCACAGCCAAGGATGTCAAGAGTGCCACTCTGAGTCTGAATCAAACCCTTATGGGAATCTAAAATATGACTCCAAATATTTCCCAATGTTGCCCTCAAATCCCTCATGAGAGGTGCAAGTCCCCTCCTGTGTAGTTACTCTCTTCCCTAATCACCATAAGCCTGGCCAACATAGCCCTTCAAGTTAAGGACAAAGACAAATATCTAGGCATAGTCCTTGACCAGAAGCTAACTTTCCACTCTCATATCAAGCATACTGAAACGAAAACTACCCAAAACCTCCACCCTCTGCTTGAGCACAGTGATTTTAGGAATGTTTGTCGGGCACTTATCACTTCAATCTTTTGACTATGGCAATATCATTTATCAAGGGCTCCCAAAGGCAGCTTTCCTCCCATTACAAACAAAATATTCACTGCCAGGATCATCACAGACACTCTTCGACAATCTCGCATTACTCCTGTATTGAAAAAGCTTCACTGGCTCCCCATCCATTTGAGGGTCAAATATAAATCCTTGCTAAATATATTTAAAGTTCTTCATTACCTCTCAACAAATGTTCTTTGGACTCTTATCCTGACACCCCCTGACAACAGTTCGAGGAGGAAAGCCAACCAGAACCTATTAATTGGCCCATCCTCGAATGCTCAATCCAATCAGGCTTATTTTGAATAGAGGCTTCTCCTTATATGCACCCTCAATATGGAATTCCCTCCCACTGGACATACAATCCTCAAATACCATAAATGAGTTCTGGTATAGGCTGAAAACATACCTATTCATATTGAGCATTTTGGCTCCAACACCTTATAGCTCAACCCTATATGTATACCCCTATGTACTAATTAATCAGCCTTATTTTTCATGTTGTGAATGGGAGAGCCCTATTTTTTGGTTGCATGTTATACTTTTGTTACCCACTGTTAATACCCCCTATTTATCCTCTTCAGTTATACATTTACTTTTATTTATCTCCTTATAAAATTACTTGTAAAATTTTTCATGTTAGTTGTAAACCACTGTGACTCATAGATACAGCAGTATAAAGGTTAAATAGTTTCACAATTTTGTAAAGGATATAGCTAAGACCATTTCCGTTGGAGATGGAGGAGCCCAAGGCCGACTAGTTGGATATTCTTCAATATTCCATTGCCCCTAAGGAAGCGGTGATAGTGCCCATATAATACATCCTTCAGAGGTTGCAGATTTGAATGTGGGAGATTCCCCCCTCCCCCGCCCAGTTAGTAAGAAGTTCGACTGTGTGTATAGAGTCCAAAAGACTCCTGTATTCAAGAAACTTCAGCTGCCACAGCACTCTATGGTAGTCAAATCCGCTATCAAACGAGCCTAAAGCATAGTTACACTCCTTGGTCCCTCAGAGTAGAGGCCTGGACATTGGTTTCTTTTGGGAGAAAAGGACCCCATGTAAGAATTAGGGTGTTTTCCCAGAATGCCATGCTGTCATCTCTTTATGGGCATGCACTTATGGAACATCATGTACAGCCTCAATGAGAAAGCTGGGCAGTATCGTTCCCTTGTGAGTTAAGGCAAGGAGTGTGGCAAATATGTTGTCCATACGACATACTTTTGATACGGCATAGAGAACCTCTGCTGAGCTTTGGCACCCAAAGACTCATGGCTCAGTCTCTTAGACTTGCAGACCAGTGCCCAGGAGCAACGCTCTGCCATGCCATGCAATGAGGCAATCCTTTTGGGGATAATGTGCAAGAAGCTGCTACCATGATCAAGCAGCACTCCAGCATGCATAAAACTCTTTCCTGGTGCACTTCTGACCTGATCTATTCTTCATCTCAAAGGTTTCCCAGCAGGGGCTAATGAGAATCCAATTACTCTACTCCAAACAACTTGCTTGTACCTGACCGTAGCAGAAGGTACACCAGAAATCCTAGCCTGCATCCCAGCCAAAGGAGGGGGGAGGAGAGGGAAGCAGGGTTTTGACTGGCTCCTAGAGAATATGGCCAATATCCCTACTTTATTCGTCCGACCTTCCAGTTAATGGGGAGGCTCACTCTCTTTTGCTCAGAGGTGGCCCCCTTCTAGCTACCCACTCGGGTTAATCTGGGAAGGGTACAAACTTATTCAAACGCTCTCCAAATTGTCTCAGAGAGGCCATTCATTCCCCCTCAGCATCAGGAGGTTCTTCATGGACTCTCCACCCTTCAATTTGCACATGCAATCAAACCTGTTTGGGCAGGGATTTTATTTAAGATACTTGGTGCCCAAGAAAATGGGGAGAGTCCATCCAATCCTAGACCTGAGAGACATGGAGAAATTTCTAGTTGAAGATGTTCAGGATTATTTCTCTAGGCATTCTTCTACCTTTCACTCCAATAAGGGATTTAGCTATGTTCTCTGGATCTAGAGGATGCTTACATCCACACACTTCTCTGACTGGTATGTAGTTATATCAGTGATTTGTCCGTGGGTAAACATCACTTACGGTACTACGTACTGCCTTTTGGCCTCTCCTTCTCTCCTTGTGGTGGTCGCAGCATTTCTATACAGACTGAGAATGCATGTTTCCTCATTTGGACGATTGGCTGCTCAAGAGCGCCTTCCAGGAAGGAGTTCAAGAATCCATTTGCATCACCATTTAGGTGCAGGAACTGCTAGGGTTCATTATCAGTTACCCCAAATCAGAGTTGAGCCTGTCACAGCATTTGGAATTTAAAGGCTGTCTGCTAGAAATGACTCTAGCAAAAGCCACATTTCTCCGGGAACAAGCAGGAAGTCAGTCCTCACATATGGGTGACGTCAGTACCGATGGAGCATGCGCAGTAATCACTCCCCAGCTTTCAAAGAAAGCCCTTGGGAGTTACACCACACGTGTGGTCATCTTCCCACTCAAGGGTGCCATCTTACCTCTGTCTTCTTTTTTCTGCAGAGCCCAGCAGATGTCCTGTCTGATCAACCTGTAAAAAGGCTGATTTTTCTCGGGGGGGGGTGGGGTTCTTAGCATTTTTTTGCTCCTTTTCTCCGGTTTGTGTGTCTGTCACCTTCCCTTCACTTGAGATCATCCTCACCTCAGCGTTAAATTTTTCTCTGATCTCTTTTTTTCCTTCTCAGTTTTATCAGTGCGTGGGGTTTTCTTGCGACTTCCCTGACACTGAAGTTTGAGTTTGCGGGAGCAGTCTTCCCCGTTTTGTCTACAGTCAGTGGCTTCACACACCATGTCTATCACGGACCGCCGTAACATCTGCCTGCAGATGTCGAGCAAGAGTTGGAAGAGTCGGGAAAAGCAGCGGGTATCTTCAACCAGAAGTTCTCTGTTTCTGCCCTGGTATCAGTTGTGAAATCATTGTCCTCGAAGGCTGCAGCCGATCTCTCTGACCCCTGGGGTCGCGGAGCATCAGAGTACCACCCCCGTAAGGTTAGGACTCTGCCTGACTCGACGTCCAGTGCCAGAGCCAGGGGTAAGGCCACCGGCACCGCAGTCCTCAGTATGATGCTGAGGGCAATGACCAGGAGCGGCCCCTGAAGCTGCCCTGTCAGGCGGACGAACTGTTCACCATTGGCGATTCCCCATCGGGGGAGCCAGCTCCGGTCCAGATTCCTGCAGATCCATCTGACCCTGGAGGCCAGGATGGTGGCCCTGGAACGCAGCCTGGCTGCCTTCTTGGAGGCGCAGTGCAGACTGATGCCCGGTGCCAACATCTGGATCCTCTTCCGTGAGGGCTTCCCCCAGTGACATCAAGCCGGTGCTCGAGAAGCATGCGCTCCAAGCTGAGCTGCCGCATTCTTCCTCAACCTCGAGCCTCGGGTCTTGCCCCCAAGTGCCTCTGAGTTGGGGCATCGGGCACCTTTCTCTCCTTTAACACCTCCAGCCGGTCATTGAGCTGATGCCCATCAAGTTCTCGAGGAGCTGTCTGACTTTGATTCAGAGTGGGAGATCGAGTTGCTGGATACCCGACTGCATAGGAATGTCCTGTCTGATCCCTCCCTGCCACAAGAGCGAAGGTGGGCCCTGCCCGAGGACCTCACATTTCTAGACTTTGTGCAGATGATGTCCAAGGCCCTGTCCTTTGTAGCTTAGCCAGAGGATGAGCTGCGGGCCAAGGACCTCGAAATCCTCCAGTATGATGTCCCTCCGGCAATGTTCCCTCTAATTTTCTGTAGGCTGTGTGCGCATAAAATATCAGCTGTGCAGCTTTTGAAGAAAGGTTAAATTTTTGTGCGCCACATAACGACACTCAGAGTTATATACTTTAAAATTTGACTACACGTCAGAATACAGTATGTACACCACATTGACTGCACTAGAAAATAATTGTAGAACTTGTGAAAATCGTAAATACACAACAACTTTTAAATTTTAAGACGTCTGTGTTTTCTATCAGAATCAGAACCATAATTTTTGTGCGCTCTGTTGTAAAGTATGTGCGCTCGCTCGGCGAGATGTGTGCGCGCGCACATGCGCACAGCTTAGAGGGAACAGTGCCCTCCGGAATCATTGACGGTGCCAGTCCAGCCCATACTGGAGCAGTTGCTTTCAGGATGTGGGAAGCCCTGGTAACAGTGCCTATTGTGAGCATGTGGCTCGATTCCCAGTTTCGAGTGTGCAAGTGCTCAGGGTTTGAAAAGCTTCAGCTGCCACATAATTCCATAGTAGTAGAGTTGGCCATGCATTGTATCAAAAGCCAGAAGATGCACTCTTTGGTGTCCCCCAGGCAGGGAGACCCACACCACAGATGAGTTTGGTAGAAAATGCTACCAGGGCTTGATGCTTGTGGCCCGCATCCAGGCTTTACCAGCTGTACATAGGCACGTACCTGAGGGACCTGGCAAAGGAGCTTGCCAGGTTCTCAGCTGGGCTGACCAATGAACCTCTGGCACAGTTCCGGACCCTGGTGTTTTCAGTCAAAGACTGCTCCAAGTTTGCTCAGGTGGCCTACGACGGTTTTGAGTCCCATGGCTCAAGTGACTGCTGTGGGCATTAGTGCCCGCCGCCTGGCCTGGCTACAATCTTCTGACCTATAACACTGGGTTCAAGATGTGCCATGCCAAGGGGACAACCTCTTTGGCAAGCTCATGACGGACAAGGCCGCAGAGTTGGAGTCACATTATATGACCAGAACCAGGCTCTCCAGGAAGACCACTGACCCTTCCCGGTGAAAGGCTTTGTGGAAAAAGTCCTTCTACCTGAAGAAGAAAGACTTACGGACCTTACCTGCAGTTTACGGCCTACCAAGCTCCCCAACAGGGTGAGAAGGCCAAGGGCTAGGGTCACGGCCCTCATGTCTAAAGCCCCAGACAGTGCCCCCACTGCAACCTTGGCCCTGGGCATAGCCCCTCTCCTCTTCGAGGGTCAAGACCCAGGGCACATGGGGGGAAGCATCTCGTTCACTTTGCCCACCTCTGGCTTGGCATCACCACCGATACTTGAGTTTGCAGGAGGGTTACCACTTCCACTTCCAGCAGATGCCCCCTTTGTTTTTTCCAGGAGAGCCCCCCATGTCTTCTCTTCACAGAGACTTCCTGCAGAAGGAGCTCAGGACCCTCCTCGCGGACTGGGCTGTGGAGTCCATCCCCCAACATATCTGAGGCAAGGGATTCTATTCCTGCTACTTCCTTGTCCCCAAAAAGAGAGGGAGGGTTCATCCCATCCTAGATCTTCATGACCTCAACCGCTTTCTGGTCAGAAGTTCAAAATGGTATCCCTTGGAACATTGCTGCCCTACCTCTATCAGGGAGATTGGCTATGCTACTTGGATCTAAAATGCCTACACTCACATCTTGATCCACCTCGGCACCATGAATTCCTCTGCTTCGTCATGGGCAGGTGCCATAACCAGTACAGGGTTCTGTTCTTCGGCCTCTTGGCTACCACAAGGGTGTTCACCAAGTGCCTTGCAGAGGTAGCCACCTATCTCCAACTACAAGGTGTCTTCGTTTTCCCCTATCTGGACGATTTGACTCATAAGGGGGAAGTTTCCCGAAGGAGGTCCGCCAGGCGAGCCACTGCACCTGCCTGGTGCCTGCAGCACCTGGTGTTCGTCATCAACTACCCCAAGTCTCATCTGCAGCCTGCACAACATCTAGTGTTCATAGGGGCCCTCCTCAACAGGACCTAGGTCAAGGCCTTCCTCCCTCTAGACACAGCGCTCAGCAGCTAGCATCCCTGGCGACAGGTGCAGGGTCGCACGGCTGTGTCAGCCCGTCTAATGCTGTGCTTTTTGGGGCACATGGCCTCGACGGTTCACATGAGTCCAGATGCCCCTTGCAAACTCTCTCACCTAATAGCAGCATCCACTGAACCTCCGGGCAGACCTGCCTTTCCAGGCCCCACCAATCCAGCGCGTCCTCACTACAGATGCCTTCAAGCTCGGATGAGGAGCCCACTACATTGGTCTCTAATCCCAGAGCTTTTGGACACAGGAGGAAAGCCTGCATCATATCAACTTTCTTGAGCCCTTTGAGTGTTTGAGTCAGCTTCACGATGTTCTACAACAACAAGCAGGGCAGCACGGGTTTGTACCTTCTTTGCTGGGAAGCAGTTTGCATCTGGACCTTTGCCACAGTGAGGGGCATGGTCCTTCGGACGGCCTATCTTCTGGGACACGAGAATGTCCTGGTGGACTGACTCAGCAGAGTCCTTCAGCCGCACAAGTGGCATCTGGATCCAGCATTAGCCTGTGCTCTCTCCAGCATTGGAGGACTCGGATGATGGACCTTTTGCCAGCCCCAGCAATGCTCAGTTACCTTGCTTTTGCTCCCAGATGCCGACCTGGGACTGAGCGATGGCCAATGCATTCCTCTTGCCATGGACAAGGGATCCTGCTGTATGCATATCCTCCCACTCTACTGGTTCCCCAAACCCTGCTCAAGATTCGGTTGGACCAGGCCACGGTGATCCTTATTGCTCCCTGGTGACCCCGGCAGCTTTGGTTCCCGCTGCTGTTACAGCTTTCTTGAGTGGCCCCAATCCCTCTGGGCTATGTTTCAGACTTGATCTCACAGGAGGACGGCACTCTCCTGCACCCACAACCTCTAGTCCAGTGGTGCTGACGGCCTGGCAGCTGAAAGGATAGCCCTGGCCCCCTTCCATTTTTCCAGGGAGTCTGAGGATGTCCTGTTGGCCTCCCGCAAGGATTCCACCAGGCAGTCTTATGCCTCTAAGTGGCTCCAGTTTTCACTATGGTGCGCTGACAAGGGCCTTAGCCCTTTTTCCTGTCCTGCGCAGTCTATACTCCAATACCTATTGCACCTTTCTCATGCTGGCCTGAAATCCATCTCCATCAGGGTGTACCTCAGTGCCCTAGCTGCACATCACCATCCAGTGGACAGACATTACATCTCTGTCCACCCTCTCGTGGGCCACTTCATGAGGGGTTATCTCCTCTCACTGCCCCCGGTCCGATTGCCCCCGTGGCATGGGACCTGAATGTGGTTCTTGGGGAAGCTCATGGCTCCTCCCTTTGAACTGCTTGCTTCTGCTCACCTCAAATTCATTTCTGGAAAGTTGTCTTTCTCGTCGCACTTCTGCTTGGCAAGTCGGTGAGCTCCAGGCGTTGGTGGCCCATGCCCCATACACCAGATTTCACAAGAATAGGATGATTCTACACACCTACCCCAAGTTTCTGCCAAAAGTTGTATCTACTTTTCATCTCAATCAGGTGGTCGTTCTCCCCACCTTTTTATCTAGACCTTATGTTCTTGTGAGATTGACTCCACTTCTTCCGATTCTGATGAGGAATCTCAGGATTCCCAAGACCTTCCAGACATTCCTCCGGACCCATTCCCTCCTCAAGAGTGGCATCTGTTCTCACCAGAGGACATGTCTTTCCAAGAATTTATCTGGAACATGACAGCAGGGCTGCAGAACACCATGACTTCGGAGAAGGAACAGAGAGCAACTCGAGATCCTCCAGTACCCTCCTATGCCTAAGGAGGCGGCAACTTTACTGGTGCATCATACCTTACAGGATCTTATGCTTCGCATGTGGGAGGCTCCTCTCACTGCTCCGCTCATCAGTAAAAGGCTCAATACCATGTACCGAGTTTGAGTCCCCAACCTCTCAGTGGTGGTGGAATTGGCCATGCGCCGAATAGAGTTCAAAGCATCACTCTTCAGTGCTTCCAGGTAGAGACTCGGACGCTCTGTCTTTGGGTGTCTGTTTTCAGGCATGCATGCTGGCCTCAAGGATTGCCTCCTATATGCTATACATGGGTATGTTCCTGAAGGATGTCACCAGGAATCTGGAGACGTTTACCCTCATCATTCCAGACGATAAGCAGAGCGCATTCCAAGCGCTTATCAGACAAGGTCAAAATAACTAAAAAATTTCTTACCAGGGCATCTTTTGATGCTTTTGAATCAACCAGCAGAGCTTCAGCAGTCTGCATTGGGGCTCGATGGATGGCCTGGTTACAGGCATCAGATCTTGAACAGTGGGTCCAGGACAAGTTGGCTAATGTACCATGTATTGAGAGAACCTTTTTGGAAAGGGTTGGAGAGAAAAGGCTGCTAAGATTGAGACAAATGATCTCATCCTCGAATGCCTTTCCAAGAAGACAGCTGACCCTTTCAAAAGGAAGGCCATTCCAAAGAAACCTTTGTACTAAAAAATAAATAAATAAATATCGACAGCAGCAGGGCCCTCGCTAATCCAAGAAACCCAATGCTCCTAAGCACCAACCAACGGCACAGGTTTTTGACTGCTTCCTAGAGAGCATTGCCACACTGCCTCTATAGGATCCCCCGTCCTTGAACATAGCAGGCAGACTCTGTTCCTGTGCCCACAGGTGGCACCTCATCACTTCAGAACAGTGGACACAACATCATCCAGAGAGGGTATCTGTTTTACTTTGAAAATTTACCCCCCCCCCCCTGGCTTTACAGGGGACTATCCCATAAATCCCCTCAGAGCACACTCTTGAAGGAAGAATTGTCCACCCTGTTATCTTAGGGTGCCATAGAAAGAGTTCTCCCCCTCAGAAAGGGATGGGCTTTTATATATTTTCTCATTCCAAAGAAAACAGGAGGATTCAGGCCCATCCTGGATTTCAGGGACCTAAACAAATTCTTGATCTGAGAAAAATTCAAAATGATTTCTCTAGGAACTCTTCTCCCATACCTCCAGAGGTATGATTGGCTGTGTTCTCTAGACTTAAGAGGTATACACGCACTTATTGATCCATCCTCTTCACAGACAGTGTCTGCGTTTCAGGTTTCAGCAAAACCACTGCCAATACTGGGTGCTGCCCTTCGGCTTAGCCTCCGCACTGCAAGTGTTCACAAAATGCATAACAGTGGTTATTACAGCCTATCTCCGAATTTTGGGACTCTCTGTCTTCCCTTACTTAGACAACTGGCTAATCAGGGGAGACTTTCCTCAAATGATAAAACTCTCTCCCTGCATTGCACCATCACTGTGCTCCAACATCTAGAATTCGTCCTAAACTTCCCAAAGTCACATCTCGTTCCATCAGAGCACTCATTGACACTTGGCAGGCTGAGCTTTCCTTCCACAGGATCGCTCTACCTGCCTCGTTGAGCTTGTAAAGCACATACAGCAACATGGCCTCAACGGTCCATGTAGTCCACTATGCTCGCTTACACATGCAGCAAGCCCAATGGACTCTGTCTTCTCAATGGACTCAAGCAAAAGGGCGTCTCAAAGACAAGAATACACATCACTCCTCAACTAACCAAGTCTCTGCAATGGTGGTGTTCCCCACAGAACCTACTCGATGGGTCACCTTTTCAGATGCCTCTAGTTCGATGCACCCTGACAACCGATGCCTTCAAACTAGGTTGGGGGAGCACATCTGAATGACCTGACCACACAGTCTGTGGATGCTGCAGGAATCTGCACTGCAGATAAACCTGGAGCTGTGTGCCCTCACAAATGCCCTTTGGGTTTTTCAACTCCAACTTTAGGTCCAAAAGGTATTAGAATGGACAACCAAGTGAACAGGTTAGGGGACAGTATCCTATCCCCTATGTCACAAAGTGCTTTGCCTCTGTTTTTTTGCCATTTCACACCACATTCACCTCAGAGTGGTGTACCTCCCAGGATACTCTGTCCTTGCAGACAGGCTTAGCCGTATCCTTCATCCACACGAGTGGACCCTGCATTGGGAGATGGCTGCTTAGATCTTCCGAATGTGGGGAACCCCACTCGTAGATCTTTTCACCACTCAACAGAACACACAGCTTCCATTGTTCTGCTCACAGCTTCCATCCCTGCACCTTTCTTCTCCATTGAGAACAGGGCCTGCTTTATGCATTTCCACCCATCCCCTTGATGCCAAAAATGTTCTTTAAACTACAAGCTGACAAGGGCTCTATGATCATCATAGCCCTTTTTTAGCCCCGTCAACAATGGTTTCCTCTGCTCCTTCGCCTGGTGCAGACTCAGCCCCTCACTCTATTGTGTGCCAGACTCCTCTCTCAGGACCAAGGGATGCTTCTCCATCCCAGTCTTCACGCCCTTCGCCTCACGGCATGACTGCTGAAAGCATAGTATTCGCAGACCTCGACCTACCACAAGAGGTCAAGGATATCCTGCTTGCATCACACAAACAGTCCATCAGGCAATCTTATGCCTTTAAATGGCAAAGGTTTGCCTTCTGGTGCTCCCCAAAGGCATTGACCCCTTTGCCTGCCCGGTGGAATCCCTTCAGTATCTCTTCCATTTGTCCTTGGCAGGTCTTAAGACCAACTCAATCCGAGTTCATCTTAGAGCCATTCTGGCCTATCTCCTTATACCCCTTAGTAGCATGCTTTATGCGGGGTCTCCTGCTGTCCAAGCCACCCATTAAGCCACCTCAGCGTGGTTCTAGCTCAACTTCTAAAGCCTCCCTTCGAGCTATTAGCAACTGCTTCACTTAAGTTTCTCTCTTGGAAGGTCATCTTCCTCATAGCCATCACTTCAGCTCGCTGCATCAGTGAACTGTAGGTTCTTGTGGCGAATCCGTCTTATACCCAGTTCCATTATGACAAGGTGGTCCTCCATACCCATCCACACTTCCTTCTGAAGGTGGTCTCCTCCATCCATCTGAACCAGTTGGTAATTCTACCGATTTTCTTCCTAAGATCGCATGCATCTCGAGCGGACGCAATACTACACACCTTAGACTGCAAGCGAGCACTGGCTTACTACTTAGAACTAAAGTTCACCAGAAATCCTCTCAATTATTAATTTCCTTTGATCCAAGTCAGCTTGATCTACCACTGACAAAGCAGACTCTATCCAAATTGGTAACAGACTGTATCTCTTTTGCTTATGCACAAGTGGAACTCTCCCTGGAGGGTCATGTCACTGCTCATAAAGTGTGGGTCATGGCAACCTCAGTTCGGTATCCATTGATGAGATCTCTTGGGCAGCTACCTGGTTCTTCATTTGCTACACATTATTGTCTGGACAGGGACTCCCGTCAGGGTGCTGTCTTTGGCCAAGCTGTACTCAGCACCTTTTTGGGACTTAAATTCAACTCTTACTCTCCATCCCGGACTTCTGCAAGAGACCAGCCTTCCATTGAGGTCATATAACAAACTGGAATCAAATCCACTGGGTCACATTGTGTCCACACTCTTCGGCTGTATGCTTTAGCCTCAGGATTCACACTGCTTTCCTCCATGCCTGTTTGATACCTGGGCACTAGTGAGTCCCATATGTGAAGACACTGTTCCTGCTTGTTCTTGGAGATAATGTAGGTATTCACCTGTAACAGGTGATCTCTGGGAACAGCAAGGATCAGTCTTCATAACACACCCTCCTCCCCTAGGAGTTGTAGGGTACTTGTTAGTTTTTCCTCTCTCTCAGCTATAAACTTAACTGAGGAGAGGAGTTGGGAAGGCAGATGCGCAGGTGCAATGGACTGCTCTCAAAGGCTTTCCTATTGGATGCTGGAGAGCATTCCCATGTGGACTCTGTTGGTAAAGACGTCACCCATATTTATTTATTTATTTATTTTATTTAACAATTTTTCTGTACCACCTTATTTAATCAAGGCGGTTTACATTGAAACTTACTGTTACATAGAACTTGCATAGGGAAAACATGATTTAAACCATTACAAGGAGAACAAAGGGAGGGGGAACTTGTAGGAGGTGCAACATAGCACAATTTATATACAGTAGGACAAATAATTGTATTTGCTTGTGATGTGTGTGCATGAGTCCACAGGTTACTGGAGATGTTAGGTATCTCCACAAAAGTATTCAATGAAGTGGAGTGTCTTGAACTGCTTCTTGAAGTCTTTTCTGTCTGAGGTGGTTCTCAGACCTACTGGAAGGGAGTTCCAAATGGTGGGAGTGGCAAGTGAAAGAGCCCTCTTTGCAGTGGAATTGTTGACCTTTGTGAACAAGCTAGGTGTAGTTATGGTATTTATGGTGCTATGTCTCACTTGTCTCTTAATGGGCTTAGTACATATCAGACCTTGTAATATATCGGCTGATAAGCTGTTTTTAATTTTGAAGATGGTGAGAGCGAATTTATATTCTCCAGGACCAAACAGGAAGTCAGTCTTCACATATGGGTGACATCAGTGCCGACGGAGCCCCCGTGCGGAGCATTTCCCCAGCTTTCAAAGAAAGCCTTTGGGAATGCAGCACGCATGCGCGGTCCCCTTCCTGCCCAAGGGTGCCATCTTGCTCAGTCGTCTTTTTTCCGCGGAACCCGACGGACGTGTTTCGTTTTCACCCGGGGAAAAAGTTGATTTTGTTCTGCGTGGACCCATTTTCTTCGGTTCGACGCCGGTTTCCCTTTCCTGCCTGGGCCCGATACATTGGTATCGAGCCCGGACTTCTTTTTTCGGTTTTTGTCCTTAGTGACTAGCGTACGCGCCATTTTTTCTGTTTTCACTGGCAGCCCGGTCTTTTGACCTCGCAGGGGCCCTTTTTCCCCCGATGGCTGCCAGCGGGTTTAAGAAGTGTGATTGGTGTAAGAAACCTATGTCTCTCACCGGCACACAACTGCTGCCTCGGACCCGATCATGACCCGATGATCTGTGGCCCGTGTGGGAAGATGTCCTCGAAGGTGTTGAGGAGTCGGCAGCACCAAAAGGAAAGAATCTTCTCTGACTCCGCGTCCGGACGAGCCCGGACTTCGTCAGAGGCCTCGACGTCTCGGGACTCCGGCCCCGAGCAGTGCCGAGACTCCTCTGAGAGGGGGTCTCCCTCGCGGGAGCATCGTAAGAAGAAAAAAACCGTGAGGGCGGCGTCAGTGGACGCACTTGGCTCTTCGAGGGCCAAGTCGCATAGCCCCGAGCGCTGTCCCGGGTCTTCGGAGTCAGAGAGGCCTGCAAAACAACCTCGTGTGGAGATGGAATCCCCGGGTCACGTGAGTACTGTAGTCCTCGTGGACTCTTCTCCAAGGGAGCCGACATCGGGCCCGACGCCATCGGGGCCCGAGTCGGGGACTGCCGAGTCTCCTGAGCGTGGACTCAAGTTGACGGCCTTGGAGTGCAGCTTGGCTGCCTTCATGGAACAGCAGCGGGCACTGATCGCCTGTCTCACCGGTGCATCTGCCCCGACCACCGGGACATAGACGTCCAAGTCGACCCCGGAGGCTGAGCCGATCCTCGAGTCCATGCGCGCTAGAGTCGATCCTCGGCCAAGGTCTCCCTCGGCCTCCCGTTCGGGACTGAGGTCATCGACACCGGTACCCTCGGCGTCGGGGTGGATGGCATCAGTGCCTGCCCGACTGGAGCTGCTTGATTCCTCCGAGGGGTCCAGCTGGGAAACGGAGGATGAGGAGTCACCCGACACCTTTCTGACTCAGTGTGTCCCCTCGGACTCGCCGGAGTCCGAACCTCGGAGACGGTCCCCCTCCCCCCCGGAGGATACCCGGTTCTCTGACTTCGTGCAGGATATGGCCAAGGCCTTGGCCTTCCCCGCGGAGCCGAGGAGCTCGAGGCCCTACAGTATGACTCTCCCCCAAAGGAGGCCTTTACTGTACCGGTTCCTCCGATGCTGGAACGGTTGCTCTTCTGCATTTGGGAGGTGCCGGCCTCAACGCCGGTTTTGAGCAAGCGGGTCGATTACATCTATCGAGTCCGCAAGAGCCCCGGGTTCCATAAGGCACAATTACCACACCACTCCATGGTTGTGGAATCAGCCATGCATCGTCTGAAGAGTCGGAAGATGCACTCCTCGGTGCCTCCTGGCGGGAGGCCCAGAACCTGGATGCCCTCGGTAAGAAGTGAGTGGGCAAGGTACAGATGTCCTAGACATCGAAAGGGTATATAGAATTTGTCACAGTCCTCCTCACTTCTCACCACCACCAAAAAATTGTCTATCTAACCTTTTTGATGTCTTGGACATCTGCACCTTGTCCACTCACAATCTTAAATGACAGAGGTGTAAGGCAGGGGTCTCCAGATCCAGCCCTGGAGGGCCACAAACCAGTCAGGTTGGCAGGATATCTCTAATGCATATATATCTCATGCATATTCATTAGAGATATCCTGAAAACCTGACTGGTCTGCGGCCCTCCAGGACCAGGTTTGCCCACCCCTGCTCTAGAGGGAGCTCATTTTTTCAGCTTTGGGTCTCCGGTAGCCTTAAGCTGGGGAGTCCCATATGTGAGGACTGACTTCCTGCTTGGTTCTGGAGAAAGAGTAGTTACTCACCTATAACAGGTGTTCTCCAGGAGCAGCAGGAATCAGTCCTCACAACCCTCCCTCCTCCCTTTGGAGTTGCAGTCATATGCTTTATTTTCTTATTTTTTGCTGTCTTTTAGCTATGTCATCAGACTGAGCAAGATGGCACCCTTGGGCGGGAAGGGGACCGCGCATGCTCGCTGCATTCCCAAAGGCTTTCTTTGAAAGCTGGGGAAATGCTCCGCACGGGGGCTCCGTCGGCGCCAACGTCACCCATATGTAAGGACTGATTCCTGCTGCTCCTAGAGAACACCTGTTACAGGTGAGTAACTACTCTTTTGGCACGGGAAGTGATTGGAAACCAGTGGAGCTGGTTCAGGAGGGGGAGGGGGGTTATGTGATCGTGTTGAGATGATCCAGTGATGATTCGGGCAGCGGTGTTTTGGACTAGTTGCAATGTACGAATGGTTTGCTTGGGGAGTCCTTGGAAAAGGGCAATACAGTAGTCCAGAGAGGGTGTTATGATGGCCTGACATATTGTGCAGAAGTGATCTTGACTGAGGAGGGGTTTGATTCTCCAAATAGTAGTGAGCTTTTGGAAGGCTGACTTAGCGGTCTTGTTGATATGGGCTTGGAGGTTAAGGTGGTTGTCAAGGATGACTCAAAGGTATTGTACTTGTCGGTGGGGTGAATGAAGTCTCTCGTGTGATGACAATTGCCTCAGTTTTTTTGATGTTTATGTTGAGGTGGTTGTTGGTCAGCCAGCTTATCATTTCTTGAAGACATGCTAACATTGTAGCGAAGTCCGGGGAATCCAACTGGATTGGTGTGTGTGCCATAATATTGTCTGCATATAAGGCATATTGTATCTTGAACTTTTTGAATATGTTGCATATTGGTTGAATATATATGTTGAAGAGGAGGGCGGACAGCGAGGACCCTTGAACTCCTTGTGCTATGTGGAAAGTGGCTGAGGTGAGAGGACCAACTTTGACTCTGCTGTCTGTCGCTGAGATAGTACTGGAACCATTTTAGTGTGGTGTTTTGGAGACCAATCTTCATTAGTCACTTCAGAAGGGTGTCATGTGATACCATATCAAAGGCAGAGGAGATGTCAATAAAGAGCAGAAATCCTTTCCATATGTCATCTATTCCTCTGAGCAGGTTGTCAAATAGGTGAGTGAGTAGAGTCTCAACAATGTGATTAGGGCGGAAGCCATGCTGGTGGGGATCCAGAGGGGGGTGTGTATCAATATGGTCTTGGAGCTGAACTTGAACAACCTTCTCAATTATTTTGGAAAAGAATGGGAGGCTGGATATTGGTCGGTAAGCTGATGGGTCCAAGCTGTGGGATGTTGTATTCTTCGGAATTGGGCAGATTGTAGCTTGCTTGAGTGTAGGGGGCATGTATCATTGAGTCACTGAAGAGCTTATAATCCTGTGGATGCAGTTGGTCAGGACCTCCTTGGCAGACTTGATCCAGGTCACTGGGCAAGAGTCTGAAGGAGATGTGCTTGAGTTTAGGGTGGTTATCGTGCAGGCTACTTGTTTGGTCATGGGGATGTAGAAGTCAAACCATCTGTAAGTGCTGTAAGTTCCTTCATGAATGGTCAGTGTGTCAGTGGTGGATGTATCTGTGTTATAGAGGCTTCAGGAGGGGTTTGTTCTTGGTTATGAGGAAGTCAGCAAAGGTTTGAGGGTCTAACGTGTCTTCTTTCCGAGTTGGGTCTTTTGTGAGAATGCAGAAAATATCAGAGAGCTCTCTGGGCTTATTGCAGGCTATTAAAATGAGGTTTGTATGGTATTGTTGCTTGTGATGATTAAGTTGTATTCCTTTTGCATTTTTTGGTATTGTTTTAATGCAGCTTCAGACCTGTCATGTCACCATCAACGTTTATGCTGACGTAGCTCCCTCTTAGTCTCCCTTATTGTTATGGAGTACCATGGGGCTGATTTTGGTCCAGTATCGTTGTGTCCTACACTTGTTCTGGGGGTATAGCTGCAGCGCCGATAGTGGTGTTCCAAGTGGTGATTGCTGCGTCTAGATCGGTAAAGTCTTGGGGCAGGTGTTGTAGGGTGTCAGTGAGGAACTGGCCCTTATCAAATGCCTTGAAGCGTCGTCCAGGGTTAGGTGTTTTCTGGGGGGGGTTTTGGTGGTGGGAGGAGGATCTTGAGTATGGCATGGTAATCCGACCATGGTATGGGTGTGGCTGTGGGAGATGTTATGCTGTCCTGATCTATTATGCTTGTCAAAGCGAATATCAGGTCCGGGGTAGTGCTCGAGCAGTGAGTTGCTTCTGTGAGCATTTGGTTAAATAGAAGGGACTCCATTGCACTGTGGAAAACTGCTTCCTCCCTACTAGACGCTGAGGTGAGATTCAGGTCACCTAGAACTATGAAGTTTGTGATGGGAGTTAGCAGAGCATATTGATTCCAGAATGTTGGACGTGTCCTCTGAGGTTGTGCTTGGGGCTCTGTAGACTAGACAGATGGCTATTTGTTTGTTTTCTATGTTGATAATGTCACATCGTTCAGAACTTATGGAGCTGGAGGTTTTAAGCTTGAGGTCTGATTGAGCTAGGATTAGAACCCCACCGCCTCGCTTGTGGGTACGGGACAGTTGAATGCGGAGTATGTGGAGAGTGTCACCTGGTTTCAGATGACTTTGTCAGTACTCTTTAACCATGATTCAGTGATGCATAGAATATCAATGTGGTTAGCTTGAATGTGATCGATAATGGTGTTTATCTTATTACGTATGGATCTGGCATTAATGAGACCTATAGTCATGGGAGGGCTATGGGGGGGATCTATATGATGAGGAATTGCAAGGATAGATGGTTGTATGTGAATGAGCCTGGTAGGTCTCCTGTTTGGGGTGTTTGTGCATATTTGTCCATATTGTAGATTGATACATTAAGTAAGTTGGAGGAACTTGAAGGGCTGTAGTGAGGGAGGGATAGTAGCAGGTTGCGCTTCTTACTTGAGAGATCAGGAGCAGTACTAGGATGCTGGCGTATATACCGTGTGGAGAGAACCAGATAAAGTGCTGTTGCTTCAGAAAACATTTGAGAGGCTTATGTGAGGGCTGTACAGGTATTGACGAAAAGTTAGTGAATTCAGTGTGCTCCATGTGTGAGGTAAGGTACTCGCAGTTTGTAGATTTCTCAATCGTACTGTTGTTGGAGATGCCTGTGCCGAGATCCAGTAGATCATGTAGAGGGAGGTAGCTGCTGGGTGAGGGTTTCCTAACGCCAGTGGTTACAGTTTCAGTTTCAGTTTATTTGTATTTGATATACCGCCCTTATATATCAGCAGGGCGGTTTACAATCACGTTAACAAGCAAAGTGGCACGAGGCCAGAAGAAAAAGAGGAACTACAATTACAATAGAAAAGAGGAAATAAGAGAGCATAATGACAAGACAGAAAGAGAAACTGGGAGATTGTAAGCAGTGGTTAATAAATGTGTTTTGAGCTGAGATTTGAAAATGTTATAATTTGTTTTTAGTCGGAGGGGTGTGGGTAAAGAATTCCAGAGGGCTGGGCCTAGAAAGAAGAAAGCAGAATGGCGGGTGGATTGAAGGTGTGCACATGAGGGAGAAGGAAGATGAAAACGATTGACATGAACAGAGCGGAGATTGTGTGTGGGAACGTGGAACTGAAGGAGGTCAGTGAGATACTGTGGTGTGTGAGCATAGATAGTACAGTGCACCAGAATAAGAATCTTAAAGTGAACACGGAAGTCAATAGGAAGCCAATGTAAACGAACTAATAGTGGTGTAACATGATCCATGCGAGAAGAGTAAGTGATGATTCTGGCTGCAGTATTTTGTAACAGTTGCAAGCGACGTGACTGAGTGCGCGTGATACCTGTGAAAGCAGTTACAGTAATCAACCTGAGAGATAACTGTGGCTAGAGTAAGAGTAGTTAGAGCAGAGAGAGAGAGAAACGGGCAGATAGAACGTATTTTTGACGTAGGAAGAAGTATGTCGTCTTAGTTAAGTGAGATATGATCCGAGAAAGTGAGATTAGAATCAAGCAAAACCCCAAGATAGCGAAAAGAAGAAACCAGAGGAATTGTGGAATTACCAATGGAGGGTGCAAGTGAGGGACAGGGGCCTCCAAAAGTGAACCAAGTAAAAGAAGTTTTAGACAGGTTAAGGTGAAGACAGTTTGAGGATAACCAGTTTGCTACAAGGTTGAGGCAGGAATTTAGGGGAGAGAGTTCGGGAGAGAGGGGATTAGTGTGATGCAGAATGATGTCGTTGGCATAGAAGTAGGCTGAAAGACCAGATTGTTGAATACAGAGAGCTAGAGGTGCGAGAAAGGTTAAATAAGAGGTGCCAAAACTGATCCCTGGGGAACCCCGCAGGGGAGGTGGGTAGGAGCAGAAGACTGATGTGGGTCAGAAGGTGAGATCATAGAGAAGGAGCGGAAGGATAAGAACGAATGGAACCAGCGGTAGACAGTTCCCCTAAGACCAGCAGAAGGCGTGAAAGAAGAAGAGAGTGATCAACTAGATCAAAGGCAGCAGAAAGATCCAGAGAAACCACCACTGAAATATCACCTCTGTCATGTGAGGAGTGAAGATCGTTGAGAAGTGCTACCAAGACCGTCTCAGTGCTGTGACCCTGACGGAAACCCGATTGACGTGGATGCAAGAAGTTTATAGAATGAAGGTGTTGAGAGAGTTGAGAGGAAACAGTTTTTTCGACGATCTTAGCAAGAAAAGAGAGATTGGAGACAGGGCGATAATTTGCTGGAATGAGAGGATCAAGGGTAGGTTTCTTCAGAAGGGGACAAACCAGTGCATGTTTCCAGAGGGAGGGGAAGGAGCCAGATGGAAGGGATGGGGTCAAGAAGTCAAGTGATCTAACGTGCTGAAGAGATGAAAAGCAAAAGCTCTGAGGTGGTAATAGAGTAAAATGTTGACCAGCAGAGGGAGAGGGTGAAGGAGGCAGGGGAGAGGACAGAGGGGGAGGGTGAGATGGAAGGGCAGCACGTAAATCCAGAATCTTGTTTGAAAAGTATGATGCCAAGCTGGAAGGCGAGGGCATGGGACGTGAAGGGGCAGGAGAAATCAGAATGAAGAGAAGTGAGGGATCTGAGCATGGAGAATAGCTGTTTTGAGAGATTAGGAGCTGTTGTGGTGATGCGATTGGTGAAAAAGGCAGATTTAGCTTGGTGAACCGCAGAACGATAAAGTCGGTGGTCGTGAAACTTTGTCAAAGTATGAGTAGTGCAGCACCTACGCCAGATGCGTTCGGCTCCGCGGAGATGACGTCGCAAGAGGCGCAGGCCAGGGTGAAACTAGGGTTCTGCTAGAGGGCCGTTTGGGCTGAGCTGGGCAAAGGGGTGCGAGTTGATCAAGGGTGGAAGATAGAGAAGAAGTCCAAACTGAGGCCTGCTCATTAGGGGAGAGAGTAGAGAAAGTATCTGGAAGCAGCTGCTGTGCAGGAGGGAAGCGCTGAAGGGTGAGGAGTAATGTGACGACGTAGAGGGCCAGTGAGAGCGGTGGGGCAGGGGGGGGTCAAGACTGGTGACAGGTTGGAGGGAGGAATGGTCAAGCAGGAATGTCAGGCAGTGGTGATCAGTCCAGGTAAGAGGTGGTACTGAAAGCTGAGAGATGGAGAAAGGAGGGGATAAAGGGATAATTAAGGGATAAAGAATATGACCAGCTACGTGAGCTTGACACAGGACAAGCTGCTGAAGGGAGAGATCATGGAGGAGGGCAATGAAGGAAAGGTCCTTAGCCAGATGTGGGGCAGTCGAAGTGAATGTTAAGGTCTCCAACCACCACCAGATGAGGATAGGTTAGGGAAACATCGGTAATGGTGTGAAGAAGGGCATCCCAGAGGTGGGTTGGAAGTGAAGAAGGTATGTAAAGGACCAGAAAATAAATGGAGGGGGATGATGGGAGGAAGAAGAGAAGAGATTCAGGATATTGCAAGAGGGGTGAAGCAACCTGAGATATGAGAAGAGTGGTAGAGAACAGCGACGCTGCATCCAGTCCGGACTACACGAGGGACAGAGAGAGAGGGGAAGCAAGGAGGGGGTAAACATCAAACAAGAAGGGGCTGCTCACCATCTTTTATCCGAGTCTCTGAGAGACACAATATGTCCAAAGATTCTTGGAGTACAAGGTCCTGTAATAAGAGAAATTTAGTTCGTAGTGAATGACAGTTCACTGTACCAAATTTAAGGGAGGAGGGAAGTAGTCTCTAGTCCCATGACCACTCCTTGTGGCCTTGGGCAAGCCACTTAATCCACCATTGCCTCAGGTACGCTTAGATTGTGAGCCTTTCGGAGACAAGGGAATAAAAAAAAAAAGTACCTGTTAGTATACATGTAAACCGCACTGATTCTAAAGAGCGCGGTATAAAAATAAAAAAGTAGGGAAGGAAGGGTAGAACGTGTGAAAGTAGTGTTAGTCAAACAGGGCTGCAGGTATATCAAAGTTCGAAACAGTCCACCACTGGTTGCTGGACAGGAATAAGAGGGGGAGGGTCAATGACCCCATACTACAGGGATGGCAGACATAGGGCACAGGGATCGGACAGCAGGTTTCAGAAAGTTAGAAGACACGGCTGGACAGGAATGCAGACCTACTTGGAATGAAGAGGAGGAAGCAAGTGTGGTAGAAATGCAGAGCAAACTAAGGAAGACCTGCAGAAAGGAAGCTGAGAGACGACAGTGGGGAGTGACACCCCTAGAGCGACCCCACACCTTTGTTCCTCACCTAAAGGCCACGCCAAAGAGCCCTCTGGCGAGGCCCTTGGGCGCAGGCGCCCCCAGCAGCGCCGGAGTTTAAATCCGCCGGCCAGGAAGGCAGCTGCTGCACGATTGGACCTGCCAGTGGGGAGCAGGGAGGAGCTTGTTTGCCTGCTCCCTGCTGGTGGGTCCGATCGTCGGCTGCAGTGGAAGAGACCGGTTCAGGCAGTGCTGGAGTTTAAATCTGCTGGGTGGGAAGGCAGCTGCAGCACGATTGGGCCTGTCTGTGGGGAGCGGGGATGAGCTTACCTGCCTGCTCCCTGCTGGTGGGTCCGATCGTCTGCTGCGGTGGAAGAGAAGGTATGAAGAGATTACAGCTGTTCCTGAAGATCACTTGTTACAGGTGAGTAACTACACTTTTTCAGGCCACACCTTCCCACTTCCAGGTCTCGAACGCCTCAAACTGCGTCCAAAGCTTGTCAAATATCTGTTGTGCCTCTCATAAGGGCTACCCCCTTTCAAGTTCCATAGTCTTCGTCAGTTTTGGTGACCAGTCCAGCAATGTGGAAGCCTCTGAGCATCTCCATTTCGCTGCTATAGTGAGCTGAGCTGCTAAAAAGTTAGGCAGCATCTTTCTGGTAAGCCAGACTGAAGGAGGACCCTCCTGATAGCCTAATAACATGATCACAGGGTCCAGAGGGAAAACCTGTCCTGTGATCTGCCTGCACATCTGATACCCTATTCTAAAGGGTTACACTACCGCATAATCCCCCATAACATGTAGCAGGGTGCCCCATCCCCCCACACCCTCCAACAAGTAGCAGGATGAGAAACATTGGTGGCATGTAGCTTACTAGGAGTTAAGTTCATTCTAAACAACTTATACTGTGAGTCTAAGTGTGTCTGGCATATGGACATCTGCTTTGTGTTGTCCCAGCCCACTGGTTCTCCGACCACTCACTAACTAGGTCTCTCGCCCAGTTAGCCAGGTATCTGTGTCGTCCCTGACAGCCCTGCTGGAGAATCTGGTAAGTCTGAACTAAAGCTCCCTGCCCCTTCCAAGGCCTGATAAATAAATACAAATTAAAATCCTCCAGAGTGTGGGCAGGCTTTAAATATGTCCCTTTGTCAGAAGTGTTCAATCTGGAACAGTGAGAAGAAATGAGGGGGAAATTCCCACATTTAGCCAGAATGTTATTTCTTGAAAGATAACCATCCCTCCCCAAGTAATCCAGCACTCGTTCCATCCCATTAATACTCATCCACCTGAAACGTCCTGGATCCATGGTCATTGGCAAGAACAAATCCCCTGTGTTAATGCTAAGCGTAAAGCAGTGGGGTCTAGCTTTAGACACTTAGTGGCCTTCTCCCATACCTCCAGTGTGCGGCCCATTAGGGGGTGCTGCAAGGCACACTCCACCTTTCGTAAGGAAGCTGAGAAGACCACCACCACCCCCATGCACAGCACCCCCACCCTGCTCCGCCTCTAGGGGAACTCTATGCTGAACTGGGCACGCCACTCACCAATAATAGATGGACCTCACCTGGGCAACCCAGAATTACAACTTAAAATTTGGAAGAGAGAGCTCTCCCTCACTTCTCGGGGTCATCAGCAGACTCAATTTTACCAGCACCCGCCTCCCATTCCACAGGCAAAATATTCATTTTAATTACATTAATTCGCATTTAGGCGAGAGGGAGATAAGAGTGGCCACCTTCGAAAAGCCTCCCGTACTTTCTTGAGTAATGGGGGGTAGTGCAAATGGAACAGTCTATCCAACTGAGTGGCAATCTTAATCCCCAAGTAAGATAGGCAACCCACCTCCCACTGGTAGGGGTGCCAAGCCTGGAGACAGTCTGCAAGTTCTGGACCAACATGGAAGGGAAGCAGGAACAACTTGATCAAATTTAACTTATATCCCAATACCTCAGCAAATTTTTTTATATTCCAGCTCCAAAGGCCACTAGCGAGTGTTCCAGGTTAGAAAGGAATAAGCGTGTGTCATCTGTATACATTGCTACTTCATTTCACACCTTCCACTACTATACCCTCAACCTCTACATTTGCTTGGAGAGCCTGGGTGAGGGGCTCCAGATATAGTGCAAATAATAAAGGTGATAAGGGGCAACCCTGTCTCGTGCCTCTGCGTAAGACGAAACAGAAGAAAGATTGCCATTAATGCGGAGTTGGGCCGTAGGTTTACTGTGTGTGTTTAGCAACTTTTTATACTGCTGTATTTATCAGTCATAGTGGTTCACGGGGAACAACAACAGAACAACCTAGGGAAGAACAACCCAAACTATGGTTACACGATGCAAGGTTCCACATTAGGAACCACCACCCAGGAAAAAGATTTAGGCGTCATTGTGGATACCGTGTTAAAACCCTCGGCCCAGTGTGCAGCGGCGGCCAAGAGAGCAAATAGAATGCTAGGTATGATAAGGAAAAGAATGGAAAATAAAACAAAAGATGATATAATGCCTCTATATCGTTCCATGGTGAGACCGCACCTTGAATATTGTGTGCAATTCTGGTCGCCGTATCTTAAAAAGGATATAGCGATTTTAGAAAAGGTTCAGAGAAGAGCCACCAAAATGGTAAAGGGGATGGAAGGCTACTCCTATGAAGAAAGGCTAAAAAGGTTGGGGCTCTTTAACCTGGAAAAGAGACGGCTGAGGGGAGATATGATAGAAGTCTATAAATTAATGAACGGAGTGGAACGGGTAAACGTAGATAGATTGTTTACCTTATCAGAATATAGAAAGACTAGGGGACATGCAATGAAGCTACAGGGTAAACTATTTAAGACTAATAAAAGAAAATATTTTTTCACTCAACGTGTAATTAAACTCTGGAATTTGTTACCGGAGGATGTAGTAAAGGCTGTTAGTGTAGCTGGGTTTAAAAAAGGTTTGGATAAGTTCCTGAAGGAAAGGTCCATAAACCATTATTAAGAAGGGACCCAGGATATCAATGCTTGAACCAATACAAGCATTGTGGAACCTGTGTCCCTTGGGGAAACTGCTAGGTACGTATGACCTAGATTGGCCACTGTTGGAAACAGAATACTGGGCTTGATGGACCTTGGTCTGACCCAGTATGGCATATCTTATGTTCTAAGTAATTTTACATTGAACATAGGAAACAATGGATAACTCAACTAGGTGCAAAATAACTGTTTACATGAGTCTGAATTGGTGGTGTGGGAGATCTATTAAATGATGTATTGGGAGGGTAGCTGTGCCAAAATGTTCCAAAAAGAGGGAGGTTTTTAGTTTTTCTCCGACCAAGCAGGAAGTCAGTCCTCACATATGGGTGACGTCGGCGCCGACGGAGCCCTCGTGCGGAGCATTTCCCCAGCTTTCAAAGAAAGCCTTTGGGAATTGCAGCGCGCATGCGCGGTCCCCTTCCCGCCCAAGGGTGCCATCTTGCTCAGTCTTCTTTTTTCCGCGGAGCCCGACGGACGTAGTTCGTTTTTCCCCCGAGGAAAAAGTTGATTTTCCCTATTTTTCTCTTTTTTTTCTCCGGTTCGACGCCGGATCCTTTTCCCGCTCGGACCGATACGCCGGTATCGAGTCCTTTCCTCTCTTTTTTGGTTTTTGTCCTTTGTGACTGGCATTCGCGCCTTTTTTCTTTTTTCCCTGGCAGCCCGGTCTTTTGACCTAGCAGGGGCCCTTTTTCCCCCCATGGCTACCAGCGGGTTTAAGAAGTGTGATCGGTGTAAGAAACTTATGTCTCTTACCGACACACACGACTGCTGCCTCCGTTGCCTCGGACCCGATCATGACCCGATGATCTGTGGTCCGTGTGGCAAGATGTCCTCAAAGGCATTGAGGAGTCGGCAGCACCAGAAGGATCGAATTTTTTCTGACTCCGCGTCCGGCTGGGCCCGGACCTCGTCAGAGGCCTCGACGTCTCGGGACTCTGGCCCCGAGCAGCGTCTGGGTTCCCCTGAGCGGGGGTCTCCTTCGCGGGAACATCGCAGGAAGAAGAAACCCGCGAGGGCGGCATCGGTGGACGCTCCTGGTTCCTCGAGGGCCAGGTCGCATAGCCCTGATAGCCGCCCCGGGTCTTCGGAGTCGGAGAGGCCTGCCAAGCATCCTTGTGTCGAGATGGAGTCTGCTGGACATGTAAGTGCTGTTGTCCTCGTGGACTCTCCTCCGAGGGAGCCGACGTCGGGCCCGATGCCGTCGGGGCCCGAGTCGGGGGCTGCTGGGTCTCCTGAGCTCGGACTCAGGTTGACGGCCTTCATGGAACAGCAGCGGGCATTGATTGCCGGTCTCACCGGTGCATCTGCCCCGACAACTGGGACCTCGACTTCTAAGTCGACCCCGGAGGCCGAGCCGATCCTCGAGTCCATGCGGGCTCGAGTTGATCCTCGGCCACGGTCTCCCTCGACCTCCCGTTCGGGGCCGAGGTCGTCGTCGCCGATAGTCGGGGCGGAGGGCATCGGTGCCCACCCGACCGGAGCCGCTCGATTCCTCCTCCGAGGAGTCGGGCTGGGAGACGGAGGACGAAGAGTCACCCGACACCCATCGGACTCGGTGTGTCCCATCGGACTCGCCCGAGTCCGAACCACGGAGACGATCCCCACCGGAGGATACCCGGTTCTCAGACTTTGTGCGGGATATGGCCAAGACCTTGGCCGATCCCGAGGAGGAGCCTCGAGCCGAGGAGCTCGAGGCCCTCCAGTATGACTCTCCCCCGAAGGAGGCCTTTACTGTTCAGGTTCCTCTGATGCTGGAGCGGCTGCTCTTCCGCATGTGGGAGACCCCGGCCTCGACGCCGGTGTTAAGCAAGCGGGTCGATTCCATTTATCGAGTCCGCAAGAGCCCCGGGTTCCAAAAGGCACAATTACCACACCACTCCATGGTTGTGGAATCGGCCATGCATCGACTGAAAAGTCAGAAGATGCACTCCTTGGTGCTTCCCGGCCGGGAGGCCCAGAACCTGGATGTCCTCAGTAAGAAGTGCTTCCAGGGCTCTATGCTTGCTTGCCGTGTCCAGACTTACCAGCTCTACATGGGCATGTACCTCCGAGACCTGGCAAAGGAGATTGCCGGGTTCTCTGCTGGTCTCTCCGAGGTACCTTTGCAGAGGTTCCAAGCCTTGTCCACTGGTATTCGAGCGTGCTCTAAGTTTATCTCTCGAGCAGCCTACGATGGCTTTGAGGCTTCGGCCCGAGTAGCTGGGGCCGGCATCGGTGCCCGCCGACAGGCTTGGCTACAGTCATCCGACCTCGAGCCATGGGTCCAGGGCAAGTTGGTCGATGTCCCCTGCCGAGGTGAAAACCTCTTTGGCAAGCCCATGGCTGAAAAGGCTGCAGAAATCGAGACCGAGACTCTGACCAGGACTAGGCTTTCCAGGAAAACCTCTGCCCCTTCTCAGAAGAAGAAGGGCTCGGGAAAAAAGTCCTTTTACCCGAGGAAGTCGTCTGCCTATAAACAATACCCTCATTATCAGGCCTCTGTAGCTCCCCAACAGGGTCAGCAGGCCAAGGGGCAGGGTCAAGGGCCCTGTAGGCAGAAGGCCCCCAAGCCACCTACACCGACCCCTGCTCAGCAGGGTGGGGGTTTTTTGACTCAAACAGCATAGCCTCTTCTCCTCCACTGGCTTCTCTCAGCACAGGAGGCCGGCTGGCCCACTTTGCCCACAGGTGGTCAGCCATCACATCAGATACCTGGGTTCTTCATATAGTCCAAAAGGGCTATTTTCTCCATTTTCACCAGGTACCTCCCTCCTATTTTCCAGGGGAGCCTCCAAGACCCCCTCTGCACAGGGACCTACTCCTTCAGGAGTTAGCAAGTCTGCTAAAGGATCAGGCTGTGGAACCGGTGCCCCACCACCTGAGAGGTCAAGACTTTTATTCCAGGTACTTTCTGGTACCAAAAAGAACAGGGGGCCTCAGACCCATCCTAGACTTGCGCAACCTCAACAAGTTCCTGGAGAGGGAAAAGTTCAAGATGCTTACCCTTGGGATCCTTCTGCCCTACCTCCAGCAGGGAGACTGGCTATGCTCCTTAGACCTAAAGGATGCGTATACTCACATCCTTATCCATCCAGACCACAAACAATATCTCAGGTTTGTTGTGGGAGGGAACCACTGTCAGTACAGAGTACTACCCTTTGGCCTGTCCTCCGCTCCCAGGGTGTTCACCAAGTGCCTGGCAGTGGTGGCGGCCTACCTGAGGCTTCAGGGTCTCTTTGTGTTTCCGTACCTGGATGACTGGCTCATAAGGGGCCAATCTTCCCAGGAGGCCAACCAGGCCACCCTTCGCACTGTGACTCTGCTTCAGCACTTGGGGTTTGTCATAAACTTCGCAAAGTCCACTTTGCTCCCATCCCAGAACTTAGAGTTCATAGGGGCCAGACTAAACACTCTTCAAGCAAAGGCTTTTCTGCCTCTGGACAGGGCCCACAGGCTAATGAATCTGGCCAGCCAGTTTCACAGCAATTCCCTGGTCTCTGCCAGGCAGTTCCTGAGACTACTCGGCCATATGGCTTCCACGGTTCATGTCACCCCCAATGCCCGCCTGCACATGCGACCTGCTCAGTGGAGCCTTCGCACTAAGTGGCATCAAGCCACAGGGGGCCTAGCGGACTCAGTGAGAATTTCCGACCTCCTGGTCTCCTCTCTGCAATGGTGGCTTCATCTTACGAATCTGGTGCTCGGAGTGGTTTTTCAATCCCCTCCGCATACTCAGGTGCTGACAACCGATGCTTCTCTTCTCGGTTGGGGAGCACATTGCCAAGGGACATGTACTCAGGGTCTCTGGACCCCTTGGGAGGCTACTCAACAGATAAACCTCATGGAGCTACGGGCGATACGCCTAGCTCTGAGAGCCTTCTCCCACCTCGCCTCTCACCAGTCTGTACTGGTTCAGACGGACAATCAAGTTGCCATGTTCTATGTGAACAAACAGGGAGGCACAGGTTCCTTCCTTCTTTGTCAGGAGGCACAACGACTGTGCTCTTGGGCTGTCAATCACGGAATCCTTCTCAAGGCTGTCTACCTCCCAGGTCAGGAAAATTGCCTGGCAGACAGACTGAGCCGGATCCTGCAACCACACGAATGGAGATTGAACCCATTGGTGGTTCAGCAGGTCTTTCTCAAGTGGGAACTCCCCACCATGGACCTTTTCGCCAGTCCTCTGAACCGGCAACTCCCGAGATTTTGCTCCAGGCAACTGCATCCTCTCCAAGTAGCGGCGGATGCGTTTCTGATCTCGTGGTCCACAGGCCTGCTGTATGCGTTTCCTCCCACTCCACTGGTATCCAGAATGCTGTTCAAAGTCCTCAGGGACGGGGCTTCATTAATTCTCATAGCCCCCAGGTGGCCGAGGCAACCGTGGTTCCCGCTTCTGCTACAGCTGGCGGTAGACATACCTCTTCCTCTGGGGTTTCAACACAATCTCCTGTCTCAGGATCAGGGGACTCTCTTGCACCCCAACCTCCAGTCCCTTCATCTGATGGCCTGGCTGCTGAAAGGGTAGTCCTAGCTCCCCTACTACTACCTCGAGAGGTGGAGGATGTAGTCTTGGCCTCTCGGCGTCAATCCACCAGGAAATCTTACGCTCTTAAGTGGCATAGATTCTCTGCATGGTGTGCTCAGCACAGTGAGAATCCCTTCTCATGCTTGGTAGCGGTTGTATTGCAATATTTGCTCTACCTCTCCAATCTGGGCCTTAAGTCTAACTCTGTCCATGTTCACCTTAGTGCTCTCTCAGCACACCACTCCCCGGTGGACGGCAGGCCTCTTTCCAACCACCCTTTGGTGGCTCGTTTCCTCAGAGGCCTCCTGCTTAAGCCTCCTTTGTGTCCACCGGCCCCGAGTGGGATCTGAATGTGGTCTTACAGCGGCTTACTTGTCCGCCTTTTGAACCTATGGCTACCTGCCCTCTCCATTTTCTCTCCTGGAAAACTTTATTTCTGGTAGCTCTCACCTCTGCTAGGCGAATGAGTGAACTGCAGGCACTAGTGTCTGAGCCTCCTTACACTAGGTTCTACAGGAATAGGGTAGTCCTACGGACTCACCCTAAATTTCTTCCTAAAGTTGTCTCACCTTTTCACCTCAATCAGGAGGTGGTTCTTCTGACTTTCTTTCCCAGGCCGCATGCCAACCGGGCTGAGATGGTCTTGCATACCCTGGACTGTAGGAGGGCGTTATCCTTCTACCTTGACCGTATGCGGGAGCATCGGAAGGCTGCTCAGCTTTTCGTTTCTTTTGACCCCAATAAGTTGGGGCTCCGTGTCTCCAAGCGTAAGTTGTCCATATGGGTCGCTGACTGTATCGCCTGGGCTTATGGGGCAGCCGGCCTCTCGTTGGAGGGTCGAGTCACGGCTCATCGTGTCAGGGCGAAGGCTGCGTCAATGGCTCATCTCCGCTCTGTTCCGTTGGCAGACATCTGCCGGGCCGCTACTTTGTCTTCAAGCCAGACTTTTGCGGCCCATTACTGCCTCGAGAAGGAGTCCCGCTGGGACAGTGCTTTCGGACAGGCAGTACTCCATAATCTCTTTGGGGTTTAGGCAACTCCTGCCCTCCGGCCCTGGTGTTGGGCTACCGGTCGGAAGCGTTCTCAGAGAAGATTCCTTCCTTCTGTGCTGACGAGCTAGAGGGAGCTCATTTTTCCACTTGGGTTTTCCGGTAGCCTTAAGCTGGGGAGTCCCATATGTGAGAACTGACTTCCTGCTTGGTCCTGGAGAAAGAGTAGTTACTCACCTGTAACAGGTGTTCTCCAGGAGCAGCAGGAATCAGTCCTCACAACCCTCCCTCCTCCCCTTGGAGTTGCAGTCATATGATTTGTTTTTGCTAATTTTTTGCTGTCTTTTAGCTATGTCATCAGACTGAGCAAGATGGCACCCTTGGGCGGGAAGGGGACCACGCATGCGCGCTGCAATTCCCAAAGGCTTTCTTTGAAATCTGGGAAAATGCTCCGCACGAGGGCTCCGTCGGCGCCGACGTCACCCATATGTGAGGACTGATTCCTGCTGCTCCTGGAGAACACCTGTTACAGGTGAGTAACTACTCTACTCTACATCGGAACTCGCCTAGGTCTGTGAGGGCACGGATTTCTGGGCTGAGGGTGTTCCAGCTGAATAGTGCATAATAGGAGAAGGCTCTGTTAGTAAGTAGTATTGTTGGAGTGGGTGAAAGAAACTGAAATTGAAAGGAGGTTGTGGCTGGTGGACAGTGTTGATCTCTTGTTGAGTGGTGGTTGAAGAAAGGGGACAAAGGATGTCTGTAGAGAGGTGGTAGATGGTCTTGAATATGGTTAGTACAACTTTATATTTAATCCTCATGTGGATGGGCAGCCAGTGCAGGTGTTTCAGAGTGGGGGTGATATGCTTTCTCAGGCCCGTGCCTGTGATTATTCTGTCTGCAGAGTTTTGGGCAAGCTGTAAGGGGAGTAAGGTAGCTTTGGGGAGTCTCTGGTATATTATGTTTGTATAGTCCAGGATGGGGGTGATGAGTGCTTGACAGACGTTTCTGAAATAGTTCAGTAGTGGGTGTAGGTGTCAAGAGTGTTCACAACTTGAAGTAGGCAGCTTTGGTAACCTGTTTAATGTGGTGGTGGAAGTTCAAGTGCCGGTCCAGGGTGATACCCAAATATTTTACTTGTTTGATGTGTAGGGTTAAATTGGCCAGGTTGAAGGAGTTTGGAGGTGTGAAGGATGAGTGCTTGGTTATGAAGAGGACTTTTGTTTTGCTAGGGTTGATGTGCATGTTTGTGTTGAAACATTGAATGGTTGCTTCTAAACATCCACTGATCATGGAGTAGTCTGGGTTGGTAGTGTAGAATGGAGTGTAGATCAGTATGTTATCTGCAAACAGATGATAGTGGATCTTATGGTGTCTTGGGAGTGTGCATAGATGCTGTATGAAGATATTGTATAATAAATAAACAATACTCCACTAGTCACATACAGAACTACTGATCTTTAGGAACGGGTCTCAGACTGTAATAGGGTAAGACCCAGGAGGTAAACCTCTTCTGTGGTCATTCAAACCCGTTTCTCGCATCAAGGACCCTCTTGTTCCCAAAACTTTCAGAAAAAGCCTCACAGGGCCATTAAACGTTGCTACTTTATGATTGACAAGTAATGATCATCCAGTAATATTATGCAAGACTCTTCATTAATTGGCTACTTTGTAAAGACTCAAGCCTTAAACATGATTCAAACTTGTCATATAATTTGAAATAGGACTTATCTCGAGTCCCTTAGTCCCGACGTCAATCCCGCGCGCTGGTACGTTTCACCGCACTTCAGCGGTTTCTTCGGGGGATCCGCTTCTTACATCAGAACAATGGCATCTTTATCTTTATTATAAAACTTTTTATACCGCCTAAACCAAAAGGCATACAGCGGTGTACAATAAAATGAAGCTACTGAGGAAACAGAAAGGAACGTCAATTATTCATAAAAGAGGCAGCAGAGAGTAGAATAAGAAAATCAGAGATAGGGACCAGCCAGCTATGGGGCAGGAAGGGAAGGGAGATCAAAAGCAGTACAGAAGAGGTGAGTTTTGAGGGAAGCCTTGAAAGAGCTAAAGGACGACTCGAGACGTAGAGCAAGGGGGAGTGAATTCCAAAGAAGGGGACCAAGGAAGAAAAAGGCGGAAGAACGTGTTGATTCAAGATGAGCCCTAGAAGGAGGTGGAAGAAAAAGACGGTTAGCGTGAATCGCCCGAAGTGCTCTAGAGCAGGGGTCTCAAACACGCGGCCCGCGAGAGCATTTTGTGCGACCCGCGACGCCACGGAGTATCCTTTCTGCTATTTTTACTCACTGTTTTCCTTAGCGTGATTCCCGGGGCTGCATGGTGTTGGTCTCACATGACCGCGTCACGTGCCTGCCCTCCACCAATCAGCGACAGGCAGGAGGAGGAGAAGAAGGAGGGAGGGGAGGGGGGGGCCGGGCCCAGAAGCAGTCTGAGCAGCCACGAGGTACCAGCGCTTTGAAGCTTCGCCTGCTTGGAGGAAGGATCGCCTGCTTGAGGATCGCCAGGGTGCACAGCTCTCCGCGGCAGGTAAGGAAGCAGTCTGCCCAGAATTAAGCCAGCCCTGCCTCCCTCAGTCCCTCTCCTCTTCGGCTTTCAGAGCCGCGAAGGGAGAGCTTCTCCCTCGCGACTCTGTTAAGCTCGAGGGGGCAGAGGGGAAATTTCCCATAAGCCTCAGCCGGCTTAACAGAGTCCCGAGGGAGGAACTCTCCCTTCGCGGTTCTAAGCCGAAGAGGAGAGGGACTGAGGCAGGGAGGGAGGGAGGGATGGCTCTGCCGGGGGGGCTGGGGCCTGTGATTTTTGTTGAGGGAGGCCTGTGATTTTTGCTGAGGGAGGGAGGGAGGATGGATGGATTGGGGGGGGCCTGTGATTTTTGCTGAGGGAGGGAGGGAGGATGGATGGGGGGGGGCTGTGATTTTTGGTGAGGGCGGCCTGTGATTTTTGCTGAGGTAGGGAGGATGGATGGGGGGGGGGCTGTGATTTTTGCTGAGGGAGGGAGGGAGGATGGATGGGGGGGCCGTGATTTTTGCTGAGGGAGGGAGGGAGGATGGATGGGGGGGGGCTGTGATTTTTGCTGAGGGAGGCCGGTGTATTTTGCTGAGGGAGGGAGGAAGGATGCATGGATGGGGGGGCTGTGATTTTTGCTGCTGCTGCTGCTGAGGGAGGGGGGGGGGTCACAACTGGTAATGTGCTGTGGGCTGGGGGTCAGAACCATCACCATTTCTGAACCCCCCAGCCCCACAGCACATTACCAGTTCTAAACCCCCCAGTACATTACCAGTGTGCTGTGGGCTGGGGGGTCAGAACTGGTAATGTGCTGGGGGGTTTAGCACCCGGTAATGTGCTGTGGGGCTGGGGGGGGGTCAGAACCATTACCAGTTCTAAACCCCCCAGCACATTAATGCACAAAAGGTAGGAAAATATCTCTTTATTTTGAGTTTATTAACTGGAATATGTCAGCTCTGGGAAATGTGCATCATTAATGTCTGTGCTTTAGTACAAGAAATTAATTTATAGTTTTATTTCTACAGTGCTGAGGTATTCTGTGTAATTCCTATTTGACATTGCTACTTGTTCTCTTTTCCCAGTAGGTCATGTATTGTTCTCTGAAATGTATTGATTTAATATTTGCAGTGTTGCCTTTTGATAGGTAGGGTCTGGTGCTTTGTGAGTCCTGGTAGTGCTGTTATGATACGGGGGGTTTGCTATGGGTTCTAAATGGGCAGTGTTAGTAGTAGTTCCTAATGTGCCTGGCGGTTGGCACTGGATTATAGTAACATAGAAATTTTCTAGTCTTTCTTTATCCATGCACTCATTATGCAACATTATGCAAATATTTATGCAAATGAGGCCCCCTATGCAAATGAGGCCCCCGTGTCTTATGCGGCCCCCGGGTTACTTTACAAGTCCTCATTCGGCCCTCAAAGCAATTTGAGTTTGAGACCCCTGCTCTAGAGGGACAATGAAAGTGCACCAAATCAGAGAGATAAAGAGGAACACCAGTGTACAAAGCCTTGTGAACAAAAATCAAAACCTTATATTGAATACGGAAAGGGATAGGCAGCCAGTGTAGATGAATAAGAAGAGGAGTGATATGAACAGAACGGGAAGAATTGGTCAGAAGACGAGCAGCAGTATGGTGAACTAGTTGAAGACGACGAAGCTGTGAGAAAGGAAGGCCAGCCAGAGAAGCATTGCAATAGTCTAAACGAGAAACCACAAGAGAAAGAAGAAGTGTCGTCAGAGAAGAGAAAGAAAGAAAAGGCCGGATGGCACGAAGTCGGCAGTGTATAACCTTTTGGCTGTAATCTTACTATTTTTCTTTTTCGGCCTATTCGGCTCTTAAAAACTAAAGAGAAACAAAAAGTGATGTTAGATCAGTATTCCTCCAACATAAAGATACTTGTTCTGCAAGGTAAACCAAATCCTACCCATCAGCTATTCACTCTTCGTTTTCACCCATGAAAAAACGCCGCGCATGCGGCTTGCCCTTCTATACGCTGTTATTTAAAGCCCTCACTGGCTCATTAAGTAGTGACGTGTACTATTCAGAGGGACAATTGAGTAATCTTAGATTGGCTGTGGTCATTTCCTCTACAGTTCTTCACATGCACACTGGCCAATCTATTTGAGCATTCAACCCTCCAGGATACACTGTATTCAGGATATAAATCCACTTTTGCTCAGTGAATAACAGACTTTGATCTCTAGTACGGTTGCCAAACCCACACAAAATTTGATCAATACAAAAAACTTTCAACTGTTCAAAAGTGTGATTATGTGCTAAGCAATGAGATACAATTGGTGCTTCTTTACGTTGGCATCTTAGCTTGCTGCGATGTTCATTGATTCGAACCCTAAGTGAACGGATAGTTTTACCTACATAAAGCAGTGCACAAGGACAACGCAGGGCATAAACCACGTTACTCGAGCCACAGTTAGTAGATTTTTTGAGAGAATAAGTAACTTCATGGTAAATTGTGTAATCTCATCTGTAATTTCGCATATATTACACTCTCCGCATTTCATATGCCCCTTCCTAGCAGTTAAATTATGCGGGGTGATTGGTCGCAAAACTGCTGGGCTCAGTATTTCTTTGAGATTCCTATGTCGTTGCCAAACGCACCGAATCTTTTTATCTTCCAAACCAACAGTGCCTTGTAAGATGTTAGAATGTCGTTTCAAAATTTTTTGTAAGGAACTGCTATAGGGGGAATATTTGGTTATTAAATGTACATAGGAATCATCCTGATTTTTTGATCATTTTTGAAAGATAGTCCAGAATTGGTAATTCGAAGAGCAGACAAGGGGGGTGCTATAGTGGGCTTCTGAAATGTATTGTTCTCGGTTTTGCACCATCGCCAACTCTCCATGCAAGATGTTTATCATGTTTTAGAGAGCGATCCTAGTTCACTTTTACAAAAACATATTCAGTCATTAACCATGCAAGCTCTTCAAGATAAATTGCTGACTAGGAAAGAGTGGCATTATCTGAATGTTCAGAGTTTTACACTTGCTAGATTTTATTTAGTGCCGAAGATCCACAAACAGCTGGTCAATCCTCCAGGTCGACCTATTGTGGCAACAAAGGGAACAATTTTGGAACCATTATCTACTTATGTTGACTCTTTTTTGCGACCTCTTTTATCAACTATCCCTTCCTATATTCAGGATACGACCCACTTTTTACAACTATTGGAACAGCATGCACGATGGTCAAACGATATGGAAGTGTTCCTAGTTACTCTAGATGTCACCTCTCTTTACACCAGCATCCCTCAGCCAGCAGCGTTAGAGAGTGCTCGTATAGCATTATTATCTAGGGGGGATTTGTCCACTATTCATTTAACCTTTCTAATGGAGCTTTTGACCTTGGTCCTATTCCAAAATTATTTTTCTTTTTAAGATACCCTATACCATCAAGTGTCAGGAGTGGCGATGGGCGCTACGTGCGCCCCTTCTATAGCCAATCTATATATGGCTGACTTTGAGAGAACTTGGTTATATTCCTCTCAGTTTCAACAGCACATTCCGTTCTGGGGTAGATATATAGATGTCTTCATGCTTTGGACGGGTTCCGAGGACCTTTTGAATAACTTTTTTTCGTGGGTGAATCAACAAGACCCATGCATCCAATTCACTTTTACATATAGTAAAACTTCTATAATTTATTTGGATGTAGAAGTTAAAAAGGGAGGTGCCCATTGGCACACCTCAATTTTTAAAAGATCGGTAGACAAAAATGCTCTATTACACTATAGCAGTGCACATCCAGTTCCATTGAAAAACAGTTTACCCTACTCGCAATTCCTCTGATTTCGGAGGAACTGCTCTGAAGAAGAAGACTTTAAAAAGCAGGCACAACAGTTGAAAACAAACTTTACACAACGAGGGTATCCAGCGAAAGTGATAAAAGCAGCTTATACTCGAGCTAGATATAATCACCAAGCTCAGCTTTTACTTCCTCGAACTAGATCAAAAAATCAGGATGATTCCTATGTACATTTAATAACCAAATATTCCCCCTATAGCAGTTCCTTACAAAAAATTTTGAAACGACATTCTAACATCTTACAAGGCACTGTTGGTTTGGAAGATAAAAAGATTCGGTGCGTTTGGCAACGACATAGGAATCTCAAAGAAATACTGAGCCCAGCAGTTTTGCGACCAATCACCCCGCATAATTTACCTGCTAGGAAGGGGCATATGAAATGCGGAGAGTGTAATATATGCGAAATTACAGATGAGATTACACAATTTATTTACCATGAAGTTACTTATTCTCTCAAAAAATCTACTAACTGTGGCTCGAGTAACGTGGTTTATGCCCTGCATTGTCCTTGTGCACTGCTTTATGTAGGTAAAACTATCCGTTCACTTAGGGTTCGAATCAATGAACATCGCAGCAAGCTAAGATGCCAACGTAAAGAAGCACCAATTGTATCTCATTGCTTAGCACATAATCACACTTTTGAACAGTTGAAAGTTTTTTGTATTGATCAAATTTTGTGTGGGTTTGGCAACCGTACTAGAGATCAAAGTCTGTTATTCACTGAGCAAAAGTGGATTTATATCCTGAATACAGTGTATCCTGGAAGGTTGAATGCTCAAATAGATTGGTCAGTGTGCATGTGAAGAACTGTAGAGGAAATGACCACAGCCAATCTAAGATTACTCAATTGTCCCTCTGAATAGTACACGTCACTACTTAATGAGCCAGTGAGGGCTTTAAATAACAGCGTATAGAAGGGCAAGCCGCATGCGCGGCGTTTTTTCACGGGTGAAAATGAAGAGTGAATAGCTGATGGGTAGGATTTGGTTTACCTTGCAGAACAAGTATCTTTATGTTGGAGGAATACTGATCTAACATCACTTTTTGTTTCTCTTTAGTTTTTAAGAGCCGAATAGGCCGAAAAAGAAAAATAGTAAGATTACAGCCAAAAGGTTATACATGCCATTGTTCTGATGTAAGAAGCGGATCCCCCGAAGAAACCGCTGAAGTGCGGTGAAACGTACCAGCGCGCGGGATTGACGTCGGGACTAAGGGACTCGAGATAAGTCCTATTTCAAATTATATGACAAGTTTGAATCATGTTTAAGGCTTGAGTCTTTACAAAGTAGCCAATTAATGAAGAGTCTTGCATAATATTACTGGATGATCATTACTTGTCAATCATAAAGTAGCAACGTTTAATGGCCCTGTGAGGCTTTTTCTGAAAATTTTGGGAACAGAGGGTCCTTGATGCGAGAAACAGGTTTGAATGACCACAGAAGAGGTTTACCTCCTGGGTCTTACCCTATTACAGTCTGAGACCCGTTCCTAAAGATCAGTAGTTCTGTATGTGACTAGTGGAGTATTGTTTGTTTGTTATACAATTTTTGTGCTCCAGAAAAACCCTAACTACATCATTTGTATGAAGATATTGAACAGAAGTGGTGATAATGTGAACCCTGTAATAAATGAAAAGGTTTGGAGGTTTCAGTTCCAATTCTTTCTTGTTGGGACTGGTTGGAAAGGTATGATTGGAACCACTGTAGTGCTGTCTCTGATTCCGATTGAGTGGAGACAGGAGTATAATTGGGTGTGGGTGATTGAATCAGAGGCTGCAGAGACATCGAGAAAGATAATAAATCCTTAAGTGATTTTCTGTGTGCCCCTGATGGTTATCCAGAAGGGAGGTCAGAAGGGTTTCGGTGCTGTGGAGTGACCTGAATCCATGCTGGTGTACGTCGAGAGGGGCATGAGTTTTGATTCCTGTAACTGAAGTTGCACTACCTTTTCTATGATTTTAGCTAGGAAGGGGATGCTCGAAATGGGTCTATAGGAGGCTGGGACTGAAGGGTCAGCTGCGTGGTCTTTTTGTAGTGGTCTGATGGAGATCTGCTTGAGAAGAAATGGCATACAGCTGATTGTCAGATGTATGGACCATTTGGAAAATGATTGGGGCAAGGTCATGTCTGGTCATCTTAATCCAAGAGAAGGGGCAGGGGTTGAGTGGTGAGGTGGTGCAGTTGAGGTTTGCTATAATATCGATAATCTCCCTGATGGACAAATGGCTGAATGCTGACCAGTTTTTTTTGACTGGGGTGTTGGTAGGGTCAGAGAGCAGCAGGTTTTGAACTATGGTAGCCAGCTGTTTGGATTGGAGGAATTGCACCATGGCATCAGGCGCTAAGGTGGGATAATATTTTGTACTTGTTGGCACTTGAAGCCGATTCATGGCTATATTGAAAAGTTCTCTTGGGCGGTTGAAGTAACAGGTTGGAGTGATAGCAGGCAACCGCATGTACCATCCAGGTCCTGCAAAATCTGAGGTTTGTAATAAACTAACCCAAGTCCCACCTCCTTTCAACACAGTGTCTGGAGTTCATAGGGACAAGACTAGACACCCTCCAGGCAAGGACCTTCTTCCAGAGGACTGAGCTGTCCAGCTCAGGACTCTGGCCCTGGATATACGCCATCCCTCAATGCCCACTCGGCTCCTATTGTGCCTACTCGGATACATGGCCTCCACGGTCCATATCACCCCAGATGCACGCCTCCACATGAGGGCCGCACAGTGGTGCCTTCGGGACCAGTTGACATAGGCCACAGGCCGTCTCAGTGACAGAATTGTATTGACCCACCAGTTGGTGGAATCCCCCGACCTGGTGGCAAAATCCCCAGTACCTCGAGGCAGGGATGCCCTTCCAGACTCTGTCCCCCATAAGGGTCCTCATGATGGATGCCTCCCTGCTGGGATGGGGAGCTCACTGCGAGGAACTTCACAGAGCGAGACCAACCAGCCGATCAACCTTCTAGAATTATGGGTGATACTTAGCCCTCCGAGCCTTTTGCCTCCGCCTATGTCGCCACTAGTGTTGGTCCAGACAACCAGGTGGCGATGTTCTGTGTGAACAAGCAGGGGGGCATGGGGTCTCATGTCCTCTGCTGCGAGATGATGGCCCTCTGCTCCTACGCAGTCCAGCAGGGCATACTCTTACAGGCAATATATCTGCCAGGCCAGGACAACGCACTGGCCAACAGATTAAGCAGGATTCTCCAGCCACACGAGTGGCAGCTGGACCCCAGAGTAGCCAGCCGGTTTTTCCATCTCTGGGGGGGAACCATGGAGAGACCTGTTTGCCAGCCCAGACAGCTACCAGTTGCCCCGCTTCTGCTCTCGGCAAGCCAACCCTTCCCAGGTGCCGGCAGATGCATTTCTCATTTCGTGGTCGGAAGGTCTCTTGTACGCCTTCCCATCAGCATCACTAATTGACAAAATGTTATTCAGGACCCTTTGCGACAAGGCCTCTCTAATCCTGTTAGTCTCTCGATGGCCCAGGCAGCGGTGGTTCCCGTTACTCTTCCAGCTATTGGTGGAGACTCCCATCCCATTGGGGAGCTTCTCCTGTCACAGGAGGGGGGGCACTCTCTTGCACCCCAATCTGGGGTCCCTGTCACTGACAGCGTGGCTGCTGAAAGGATGACCCTAGCCCCTTTCAGCCTCTCAGAGGAAGTGAAGGAGATCTTGCTGGCTTCCCATAAGTCCTCCACCAGGAAAGCATATGCCTTCAAGTGGCGCAGATTTTCAGTCTGGTGCGCAGAGCAGGGGATTAGCCCGTTCTGTCTGGTCAGGTGGTCCTGCAGTACCTTCTCCATCTCTCGCACTCTGGACTCAAATCAAACTCTGTCAGAGAGCACCTCAGTGCCCTGGTGGCACATCACTACCCCGTGGATAGCAAGCCCCTCTCTGCCCAGCCATTGGTGACCCACTTCATGAGGGGACTCCTTTTATTGAAACCCCCAGTACGCCCTCCGGCGACTGAGTGGGACCTCAATGTTGTACTGTCGCACCTTTTGAGCCCCTGGCTACCTGCGATACCTTTCATGGAAGGTGGTGTTCCTGGTTGTGTACACCTCCGCTCGCAGGGTCAGCAAGCTTCAAGCCTTAGTGGCAGAGGCGCCTTACACCAGGGTCTACAAAAACAGGGTTGTCCTCTGCACACACTCCAAATTCCTTCTGAAGGTGGTATCACCCTTCAACCTCAACCAGAAGGTGGTGCTCCCCACCTTCTTCCCGAGGCCTCACATCAGTAGGGTGGAAACTGTCCTCCACACCTTGAATTGTAAGAGGGCCCTGTCCTTCTACATTCAGTGTATCCAGGGCCACCGTAAAGCTGCTCAGCTTTTTGTCTCATGACCCCAGTAGACTGGGGGAAGCAGTGACCAAGCTTACGCTATCTACCTGGGTGACAGACTGTATCACTCTCGCCTATGAGCAGGCAGGACTTTTTCTGGATGGCCAGGTCATGGCGTACCATGTCAGGGCCATGGCAGCCTCTGTGGCAAACCTGTGCTCCGTCCCAATGGTGGACATCTGCCAGTTCACCTGGTCTTCTGTCCATACCTTCGCAGCTCACTATTACCTGGAGAGGGAGTCCCGATGGGACAGTGCCTTCGGCCAGGCTGTGCTCTGTAATCTTTCGGGGTCTAGGCAACTCCTACCCTCTTGCCCTTCTGTGTTCAGGCTACCGGAGTGCTGGTTTCCTTTGGATGCACAGGTTTTACTGCAGTCTGCACCTGCAGACTCAATTGCTGCTGCTCATGGCTTCCCCTGAGGATAACGGTGTGTTTTCTGTATGGGCTTTCGGTAGCCTGTAGCTAGGGAGTCCCATTTATTTATTTATTTATTTATTAACAATTCTTATATACCGCACTATTAGACATCAGCGCGGTTTACATTGAACAAAAACATCCGACAATTTACATATGTCTGGTCAATTACATTTAACAGGAGATATAAACTTGGGAAATAGGGGAAACTATATACAAAGGTGTGTTATCTGACAAGAGATATCATGGTTAACTATATACAAAGGTGGTGCAATAGTATATGGAACTGTTTGTATTTACATTGTGTAGTTGGCCTGTTGCGATGGTCTGTCTGTTTGACCACTCCTGCTATTCACCTGGAGGTTATGTTCAGAGCTGTCATTGAGATATTTAAGGAAGAGGAAATGTTTCAGTGACTTTCTGAGGACTGACTTCCTGCTTGTTCCCGGAGAAAGCGTAGTTACTCACCGGGGACAGCAGGAATCAGTCCTCACAACCCTCCCTCCCCCCCTTGGAGTTTGCAGTCTTTTTAGCTATGTCATCTGACTGAGCAAGATGACACCCTTGGGCGGGAAGGGGACCATGCAGGCGTGATGGCATCTCCCAAAGGCTTTCTTTGAAAGCTGGGTGGATGCTTCCGCGAGAGCACATCATCCCATATATGAGGACTGATTCCTGCTGTCCCCAGAGAACACCTGTTAAGGTGAGTAACTACGCTATCCGCTCAAAGGGCGCAGTGCACTCTGAGTAAAACTGTGTGAACACATTTTCGATACCACCCGATCCTGTTGGTGCTCTCCTGAGGCATCTCACACCTGAAGGATGGTAGTTTGCGCCTGCCTCTGTTTCATCTTGTCGAGGTTTCCTTCCCCTGGTGTAAAAAACACGGTTAGTCTTCTTAAACAAAAGCTCCGCCTTCTCTTGAGAGGAGTCCATCCAACTCTCCTCTTTTCAATACCTGTCGACAGGCCAATTCTTCCGACAGAGCCTGCATGTGCTGACGGTCCAATCTACGACGCTTCCTCTCTCTCTCTGCCTAACGTCTCCCCCTCCCATTTTCTGCAAGAGCCCATCGCTATCAGACCACCTCATACCACTGCCTTCAAGACATCCCAGAGAATAGTGAGAGGGACCTCTCCCCCGATTGTTAACCTGTAGGTAGGCTTGAATCATCACCTCCAGTGCACAAGCACCCTCCCCCTTTGCCACCAGGGAAATATTTAGCCTCCAAGTTCACTTAACTACCCCATCCTCAGATCTCCCCCCCCCCCCATCCAAAGATGTATAGGGGCATGGTCTGACATACAATATTATCTATACAACACTTTGTTACCAAGGGACATAGGGAGGACCCGAGCAGAAAAAAATCTAACCTGGAATAGGAGGTGTGGACAGAAGAGTAGCATGTATAAGCACGCACACCCAGGATTCTTAAGCCTCCAGATGTCAACTAAGTCACATCAATGCTTCACAAAACCCATAAAGTCCCCCTCACCCCTGTTCTTCCCCGCCTGGGCAGACTGGTCTTCAGCCACACTAACCACAGTGTTGAAGTCCCCGCCATATAGCATGGGGAGGACGCTCCATCCTGCTTTCTTTAAAAATAATTGTTGCAGAAACCTTCGCTGACCTACATTGGGCGCATATACATTCACAATGCACAGAATCCATCCCGAAAGCCTTAGCCATCAGTTTCTCGATTGTGGATGTGTCAGCAGTGAAAGCCAATCAGAGTATTTTCAGCACTCAGTTGGCTCGGAGCAGGAAAACCATGTCTGCTCTCTAGTTCACCATCACATGAACCCCATCCCCCTCCCGATTCTTTTTGAACATCTTTGTTAGTGATATTGCAGAAGGGCTGTCAGAATAAGGTCTGCCTCTTTGCGGATGATACCAAAATCTGCAATAGACATCTAGGAAGGAGTAGATAACATGGAGGGATCTAGCTAAGCTTGAAGAATGGTCAAAAATTTAGCAGCTGAGATTTAATGCTTAAAAAAAGTAGGCTCTTGCATTTGGGCTGTAAAAATCCAAGGGAGCAGAACAGTGTAGGGAGCAAAGTACTTCTGTCCACGAAAGAAGCGCAGAGCCTAAGCATGATTCTTATGATCTTAAAGTGGCTAAATGGGTAGAAAAGGCAACGACGAAAGCCAGAAGGATGCTTGGGTGCGTAGGGAGAGGAATGGCTAGCAGAAAAAGGAGGTGATAGTCTCTCTGTATAAGTCTCTGGTGTGACCTCATTTGGAGTATTGTGTGCAGTTCTGGAGGCCACACCTTCAAAAGCATATAAACAGGATGCAATTGGTGCAGAGGGTGGCTACTAAAATGGTCAATGGTCCTAGTTATAAACTATATGGGACAGACTTAAAGATCTTAATACGTATGTTAGAGGAAAGGTATAATAGAGGAGATATGATAGCCGTTTAAATAGCTCCGTGGCATTTCTGTTTAAAGTAGGCTTTGCAATGAGGGGACATAGGATGAGGGTGAAAGGAGATAGACTCAGGAGTAATGTGCAGAAATATTCTTTGTGGAAAGAGTGGTTGATGCGTGGAATAGTCTCCCAGTGGAGGAGATAGACATAACGACAGTATCTTTATTCAAGAAAGCATGGGACAAATGCAGAAGATCTCTATGGGGGGGGGAGGGACTATAGTATTTGATATGGAAAGGCAGACTAGATAGGCCATATGGTGACATTTTACTTACCAGTTAATGTCCTTTCCTTGAGTTCTGCTAGACCAGTCCAAACAAGTGGGTTGTGTTCCCCTACCAGCAGATTGGTGGTGACAAAAAAAACAATGAAAAGCCCAGGTTTCAATAGCACAACTTCTGTGCCTCTGTTTGCCTCAGCCACCAGAGATGAGCTCACCTACACACATTAAACTCTATTCTTCTTCCTTGTGAGGCTCCTCTTGGTGCATTTACGCTTGTGAGTAGCATCTGGAATGTCTCTCTGAAGCATCCAACAGTAGTCTGCCATCATTGTAATGCTCCATTTTCCCTGGTATCTCCTTGCCATCTCTTTAATGTCTTGGTGGAATCATTCACCTTGTTCCTCACTCAGCTCCCAAATTTTAAGGAAAATAGTCAAGGTGGGACTGGAGGAAATGCACTTTCAAACTCATCAGGCAACCTAAAGCTTGAAATGCTTTCAGCATTCGTCCGACAATCTTTTTGTAGTGAGGATCTTTGTTATTGCCTAAAAATTTCTGTACGACTTCTTTAAATGCAATCCACCCTTCTTTTTGAGGATCCGTCATGGTATTGACAAACTCTTGATCAACTATAAGCCTTCTAATGTCTGGTCCGACGAACACACCTTCCTTCAATTTTGCCTCCGACAGGCCTGGAAACTTGGTGACCAAGTATTTGAAGCATTCTCCATCTCTTGGAAGTGATTTTACGAATTGCTTCATCAATCCCAATTTTATGTGGAGAGGTGGTAGAAGAACTTTATGGGAAGGTACCAAAGTTTCTCGGAGGACATTTTTTTCACCGACTGTTAGCACCCTCGGCTGCCAACTCTTCTTGGTCCAGTGATTTTGTCGGTCTCGACTGTCCCATAGACACAGAAAACAAGGATATTTGGTATACCCAGCTTGTTGCCCGAGCAGCATGCACAAGACCAAGTCCCCACACACTTGTCAACCATGGTCTTCATATTTAAGTTTACGAAGAACCAATTCCAAGTTCTCGTAGGTTTCCTTCAAGTGTACGGAATGACCTACAGGTATGGAAGCATAAAAACCGTTGTGGAGTAAAACTGCTTTGAAACTTCTTTTTGAAGAATCTATAAAAAGACGCCATTGCTCTGAATCATATTGGATTTTAAATTGACCCATCAGACCTTCGACATCGATGCAATAAACCAACTTGTCTTCCTGGGCGAAGTAAGGAATGAACTCCTTTTCACGATGTCTGAACCATGAAGATGACACTCCACTCCTGGCAACAATAAATTCCTGCTTTTCAGCCTTGATCCGAGTAACTCAGCGGCATCTTTGGGAAGATTCAAGTCTCTTACCAAATCATTCATCTCCTCCTGAGAAAACAATTTTGGTCTTGTATCATTTTCAAAGTCAGAACTTGATTCGTCATCTGGTTCAGGTATGACTTCACCTTCATCGGAGCTAGGTATCTCTTCCAAGGTAGCAGGGGGCTTGAGTACTGGTATATCTGTGCCATGGGGGATGGGACGAATTGCCGAGTGAAGATTGGGGTATGAAATGGAATGCTTCCATTTGGAATTAAACCCTTTCACATCGCATGAACAAAAGTAACAGTCGTCACTATGGTTCTTTTGCTCTCGCCATACCATAGGAATCCCATAACGGAAAGATTTTTTCTTACCCTTGAAACAGTTTCGGAGGTCCTCAACACACCATTTGCACACTTTATGAGGCGCCCAGACTTTATCTTGATCTCCAATTTTTAGTCCAAAGTATGCAAAGTATACTTTTTTCACAAAGTCTGTAATATTCTGCTGTTGCTTCAACACTGTATATTCACCACAGATGAAACAAACTGTCTGGCGAATTAATACACTTTCGCGGAGCCATAACATAACGGTTGAAGAATGACGAGCTAACACGAATTGCGATGAAAAAGTGTGAACAGCCTAGAACCAAGAACCTGATGATGATTCGTGCACAAGTGTGGCATGCAGGAGAGAGCAGCTCTGTGTCTAAGACGTCACAGTGCTGGCCACGCCCCCCTGCACTGACCGGAGCTGCTGCTATTTGCCCTGTGTCTCCCTCCCACTGGATTCTTCAGGAAAGATTAACCCCTTCTACCATTAGAAGCACGGACTTAAAACTTGCTTAGCTTACGTATATATTGCTGACCATCAGATTTAAAGTGCTATATTTTTTTTACATAACTCGGACAACCCCTTTAAGGGTTTTTTTTTGGCATTTTATATCTTAAATGCACTTATGTGAATTAATAGTAATTTGAAAAAATTTGATAAATTTGAAGACAATTTTGCATGTTGTGGCAAATCATGACATCTAGGAGTTTTTTCAATATTTGTTTTCAGCACACCAAAATACATGGAAATTAGATGAAAATAATCAAACAGCTTTTTAGTCGCAGACCTGTGTTATGAGCAAATTGGGTTAGTTTTGCACGCATATCATGAGTCATGAGCCTCACTTCTAAGTCAGGGTATGTGGAGTATGGTCTGTGTCTCAAATTTATTGCTAATGCTCGGCTTAGTACTTACTTTGTGCCAAAGATCTTCCTTCTGGAGTTCCCTCAATTGTGAGCAACAATAGAGAACTATGTACAGGAATGCATAAACAGAAGGCTGTCAGAAGATGAACCTGCAAAGGCAAGTATAAAAATCATAGCAGATCCAAGGGTATCGCAGCAGAAGAACAGAGCAAATACAGCTTCAGGGTGGGCTCTGGACTGGTCTAGCAGGACTCAAGGAAAGGACTTTAATTGGCAAGTAAAATGTCACCTTCCATATCATCCTGCTAGACCAGTACAGACAAGTGGGATATACCAAAGCTACAACTCCACTGGGCAGGAAGAAAACAGTGGCTCACAAAACCCTTTAAACAAAGTCATGTCCACCTGTGCATGGACATCCAAGCAGTAATGCTTGACAAAAGTGGAAAGTGATGCTCCCGGTGCTGCCCAACAAATGTTTGCAGGTGCTACAGAGCTCCACTTCACCCACAAGGACGCTTTGCTCAGGTAGGAATGGATGCGCAAGCTCTCTGAAACAGACTGGTTCCGCAAGAGAGATGCTGAGGCCATGGCCTCTTCAATCCAGCCCCCCAAAAGCGACATAGCTGCCATGTCATCCTTGCTTGTGCCAGCAAACGGCACAAAAAGATGGCTGGACTTTCAAAAGAAATTTTGAACCTCCAAGTAGCGGAGAAGCACCTTCTGAACATCCACAAGGCAGAGATCCTTCTCCTTCCTGCGACATTGCTCCTTCAAGAAAGAAAGTAGGCAGACCACCTGGTTCACATGAAAGGGAGAAGGCACTTTAAGCAAGAAGGATGGCACTGGTCGAACGGAAATGGCTTCCTTTGGAAAAAAAAGATAGGCTCTCAGCAAGACAGAGCCTGCAGCTCAGAAATTCACCTTGCGGAACAAATCGTGACCATGAAGACCGTCTTGAGCATCAAATCCTCTAAAGTAGCATGCTTCAATGGCTCAAAGGCTGCTGCCACCAGGGCCCTGAACACCTGACACAGATACCAGGAAGGGATCACAGACAGGGAGGGAGGGTGCTGACGCCGAACCCTCTGGAGAAAGCGTGAGATGTCCAGGGGCAAGGCTAGAGACCAACCATCAGAAACGGGCCAAAATTGCCATCTGAACTTTCAAGGAGCTAAGGGAAAGGTCTTTCTCCAGGCCATTCTGTACACAGGTCAACAGATAGCACCTTGACCACCTCAGGAGCCAACTGCCAAACGCCGCACCATCACACAGAGACACCAGATCCGTAAGCATGCTAGCTTGGTAAACCACTTCTGTCTTCCAAGCAGAGTAGAGACCATTGCTGGAGAGTAGTCCTTACATTCTAGTCATCTCCTTCCAAGAGCCAAGCCGTAAGTGAGAAGGGAACCAGGTCCTCCAATACGATCAGTCCCTGCCGCAGAAGGCCCTGAAACAGAGGCAACCGAAGAGGAGGCACCTACCGGAACCACTTTGGGTCTCTGAGCCGTGTTCTCCTTGGCCAATTCGGTGCCACCAGAACAATCTTATCCAGGTGGTGGTCCATATGATGAATCACACACCCTACCAGGGACCACGGGGGAAACGCATACAGCAGATCCTGACTTTGCCAAGGATGGGTCAGGGCAACGATGCCCTTGGACCAATGTTCCCTCTAATTTTCTGTAGGCTGTGTGCGCATAAAATATCAGCTGTACAGCTTTTGAAAGAAGGTTAAATTTTTGTGCGCCACATAACGACACTTGGAGTTATATACTTTAAAATTTGACTACATGTCAGAATACAGTATGTACACCACATTGATTTTAATCAAATTAAATTAAAATAGACGATTACTAAATGAAGCGGAAAATTTATAGTAATTACAATCACAACTTTTAAATTAAGATGTCTGTGGTGTTTTCTATCAGAATCAGAACTGTAATTTTTTGCGCTCTGTTGTAAAGTATGTGCGCTTGCTTGGCGAGGTGTGTGCGCGCGCACAGCTTAGAGGGAACAGTGCCTTGGACTCTATCTCCATATGGCGACTGAAGAAGTAGCAAACTTTCGCATTGGAGCGGGTTGCCATCAGATCCATTTCAGGGTGACCCCAGCAGTGCAGAATCAACTGAAACACCTCCTAACTCAACTCTCATGCTCCAAGATCCAGAGGCTGAGGAAGTCTGCTTCCACACTGTCCACCCCGGCAATGTGCTGGGTCAACAAGGCTCTGAGGTGGTTCTCTGTCTAGGCAAATAGGAGAGCCATTTCCAGAGCTACCCCGGCACTCCTTATGTCACCTTGCCAACTGACATAAGCCACTGCTGTGGCGTCTGAGAACATTCAAACCACCCGGCCCTCAATCAAGGGCCAGAAATGCAGAAGAGACAACCTGATGGACCTTGCCTCGAGGTGGTTGATGGTTCACACTGCTCTCTTGTGGTTCCAACTGCTCTGGGCCATATGGTCTTGGCAATCAGCTCTCCCGCCTGAGAGACTGTCTTCTGACGTCAGGAGGATCTAGGAGAAATAGTCCACACTGCACCCCAATATGGTTGTCAGCAGTCTACCCTGAATTGCGTCCCGCACAGATAGAATCGTGAGCCCACAATAAGGACAATGACTAAGTCAAGCCTTAGTACACACCCCACTGAGAGCTCCAAGCAGAGAATCCATGGCCGGGCTCAGCTCTACTCCCTTGAAACTGTTGCAATGGCTTTGCAGGACTGCGTTTAAGGTGGCTAGCAAGCAGATTTCTCTGAGAGCCTTCTGCAATCTTCGGGAGAGCGCGGGGGGGGGGGGGACAGAGGAGGAGGGAGGGGACGTTGAGGTTGTGTGAGGCTGCTGCACTCTTCCAGATCCTTCCAGTTTCTGGCTGCTCAATAGTCTATGCTAAGCGCGCAGAGCCAAACCAATTTCCCCCTTCCTATGGCAACTGAAAAAAATGCAGTCTAGTGGAGCCTCACACATCATGCTCGTGCGAGTCACTCTTAAGGTGGTCATTCACAAGCATTTAATCAATCTTTTCCTCTCAATCTTCAGATTTTCTTCGGAGAGGAGAAAATCCATCCACCATCTGCTGGAGACACAGAAATTCTGAGGAGACCTGGTGGCTGAGGCGAATAGAGGCATAGGAGTGATGTCATTGAAACCAGGGCTTTTCATTGGCTCTTTGTCTCCACTAATCTGCTGGTAGGGGAATACAACCCACTTGTTTGGACTGGTATAGCAAGACTCAAGGAAAGGACTAAGTAGTAGAGACAAGGACAGTATCCGAATTCAAGAAAACATGGGACAAACACAGACGTTCTCTACTGGGGAGGAAACGGGGACTATCGTATTTTATATGGAATGACAGACTAGATGGGCCATATGGTCTTTTTCTGCTGATATCTTTCTATGTTTTGCCAGGAAAAATGCATTTGCATTTGACGCACATAGGTTAAGGGTAGATTGCATCGCTTTTGCTTTTACTCAGGCAGGCTCAAGTTGTTAGGGTCATGTCACTGCTCTCAATCTCCAAGTCATGGTACGTCAGTGGCACACTTGTGCTCAGTCTCCATGGAAGAGATTTGCAGAGCTGCAACCTGGACTTCAGTTCACACATTCACAAAACATTAATATTTTGATGAGGATTTACAATACAATAGTGGGTTCAGCCAATTGGTACTTTAGAATCTTTTCGAGGACTAGAATCCAACTCTTCTTTCCTAGGCCCATTTCTTTTCTGTTCTGTACTGCCTTACCTTTGCAGATTGCAATATGATAACCATTGTTTTCCTTCTCTCTCTTTTTCCTTTTTTGTTTAATCTTCCTTGCCTCTGTTGTCCATTCCAGACTGCTGATTTCTGTTGCCTGCCAGTTACAACCCTTTTCATTGTGAGATAGCCTACAGCTAAGGAATCCCATATATGATGAGCACGTATCCTGCTTATCCATGGGGAAAATGGTTAGCAGATGTTCTTCGTGGACAGCAGGATAAGTCCTAGCAACCCTTCCACCTTGGAGTTTTCTAGCTTCGCTGGTTACCAGACTGAGGCAAATAGAGCAGCAGGTGAAACAGTGTGCTCATGGGCGGTATAACTCTTCTTAAAGTCTTGGAGCTAGGAAAGATTCCCACACGAGGGCTCAGTTGGTGATGTCATCTATGTTGCATATAATGAATTCCTAGCCAGGGCAACAAACACAGGGATCCTTCCTTGGCCCTTGGTTTCCTATCTCTGGTCCCAGAAGCAAGTGAGGTGAAATGAGAACACCACACACACAGTTATACCATAACAGTCTGCCAAAGCTTTAGGAAGACAGTCTCGTGGCCCGCAAACCTGAGCAATATCCCATAACTCCTCTAATTTGCTTGTCCACAGCACTTTCTTTTATTAGGAAAAAACTGCCACATTATACATTCTTTTGCTTTATCACTATGCATCATGCTTTTTGCTTTACTTTTTGTTTATCTACATCTACATGTTACAGGTCATTCCAAGCACAAACAATATTGCTCATGCTTAATCAGGACAAGCTTCCTGCAAACAGAAGCCCCCTGTCTTGCAAGATGTAATCTTGACTGTCTCACTTATACATAAACATCTCTTGTAAAACTGACAGCATATTCAGAACTGTTCTCACACTCTAAACTTTCCCCATGAGACCCTAGCTTCCCTTTGGGTCCCTTTCTACAATCTATATATGAGGACTTACTCTGCTGTCCAGAGAACACCTGCTACAGGTGAGTAACTGTTTTCTGTGCTGTTTCTCGTGTTTGGTTTTTATAGCATATCTTGTGTTCTCTTTTATAGGTGACTTCAGCACGAATGTCAAGCACAGTTATCCCCCCTCCTCTAGTCCGTGGTGGGCAGCAGCTTTCCTCCAAGCTGGGGTGCCAGCAGAACACACAGATAGTGATGCCACCTCTGGTGAGAGGAGCCCAGGTAAGGGGCCAGCCATTGCCATGCCTGTCACAGTTACTTAACACTCTGCATTTCAAATGTTAGACTTCCTGTGGTCCTTTCCTATTTGGCCTTGGGGAAACAAACTTCTGACAGAAGTAGAGCTTGCTATAAAATGTAGCAGTGCTATCAGAATACCAGAAAATGATCCCTATTAGAACTTGCAAAAGTTACATGGTATATGATATAGCAGTGGGATTGTAATTTAGATTATTAGGTGCTTTTTATTTTTGTTGTTTTATATGCGGCCTAGAGTTATTAAATTGGGCAGCATAAAAATCTGAACATTACACTGCAGGCTCAACAATGACTGAAAGCAGGGATGACTGAAAGGAAAAGGAGGGGGAGTGCTAGGCCTGAGAGAGTATTTTTGTTTCTCAGGGAACAAGCAAGAAGTCGGTCCTCACATATGGGTGACTTTGACACCCACTGAGCCCTCGCAGAAGCATCCCCCCAGCTTTCAAAGAAAGCCTTTGGGAGATGCCACCACACATGCGTGGTCCCCTTCTTGCCAAAGGGTGCCATCTTGCTCAGTCTCCTTTTTTCCACGGAGCCCTTCAGATGTTGTCTGGATTGTCCCTGGAAAAAGTTGATTTTGTTCCCCGAGTTTCCAACTCTCCTCCAGTATTGCACCGGTACTCTTCCCGCCTACCGACTTCAGTGCCTCTGCGTTGGGCTCGGTTTAATCTTTGTAGTTACTTTATTTTCTCTTTCTGGCGCCTTTGCCTTTTTTCTCCCGCTGGCAGCCCTGAGTGTCTTCGACCTCCCAGGGGTACTTTTTTCCCCCATGGCTGCCAGTGGTTTTAAGAAGTGTGATCGGTGCTCTAAAATCATGTCTTGACCGACACACACATGACTGCTGTCGTCATTGCCTCGGGCCAGACCACGACCCGGTGGCCTGCAGTCTCTGCAAGAGGATGTCCAGCAAGGCTCGTGAGCTGCTGCCAGCAGCAGCACGATAAGTTCTTCCCCGAGTCCCTGGTGCCTCCGAAACCAAGTGTCTCATCTGAGGCCCCGATGCCTCGGGCGGAACTCTCCAAACCCAAGCCTCATGGGTCCTCAGAAAGGGGGTCTCCCTCGAGGGAACCCAGAAAGAAGAAGATACCCTTGAAGGTGGCATCCTTGGATGGTTCTGACCATCCGGGAGCCCCCGGGCCCAGTCCCACAGTCTGAGACGCTCACCTGAGCTGTCGGAGAGGGAGCGACCTGCGAAGGTCCCCCAGAAGGATCCGGCCATGGACTGGCCTCAGTCCCCATACACCATCCTCATCGGGGGAGCCAGCATCTGGCCCGAGTCCCTTGGTGCCTTCGTCGAACGCTGCGGAGCCTTCTGGTCTGGAATCCAGAATGGCAGCCCTGGGCGCTGTTGTCCAGCATGACTGGTTCATCCGCCCTGACCACCGGGCCTTTGACGTCCAAGACGTCCTCAAAGGCCGAGCCGATCCTCGAGGTCCTTCGGCCTCGAGTCAATCCTCAGCCAAGGTTGCGCTCTGAGTCCCGTTCGTCAGGACCGCAGTCGTCCTCGGCAAGTGTACCAGGTGCCGGCCGTAGGGCATCGGGGCCCTTGAGGCCTGCAGAGCAGCCCTCCGAGTCTTTCATGGACTACTCCGAGTGGGAGATGGAGGACAAGACGCCCCTGATACCTGTCGCCACCATGCCGCCCATTTGGATCCTCCCATCTCAGAACCTTGGCGGCAGTCCCTGCCTGAGGACATGGGCTTGGACTTTGTCAAGGACATGTCCAAGGCCCTGGCATTACCAACCGAGTTGGAGGAGGACCCTCGGGTGGATGAGTTAGAGATCCTCCAGTACGAGGCCCCTCCGTGGGATTGCTCACAGTACCCATCCCTTCCATCCTGGAATGGCTTATGCTCCACAAGTGGGAGACACCGGCGTCGGTGCCAGTGGTGAGCAGACGGCTTGATTCGATGTATCGGGTCTGCCAGAGCCCAGGCTTCCAGAAGTCACAACTGCTGCATAACTGCATGATGGTGGAATCAGCCATGTGTCGTCTGAAAAGCCAGAAGACTCACTCCTTGGTGCCCCCCGCAGGGAGGCCGCACCTTGGACACGCTTGGCAGAAAGTGCTACCAGAGCTCGATGCTCCTCTGCTGCATCCAGGCCTACCAGCTGTACATGGGCATGTACTTGAGAAACCTGGCGAAGGAACTCGCCGGGTTCTCGGCTGGTCTCTCCGAGGAACCTTTGCAGCGGTTCAAGAGCCTGGCCAAGGCCGTCTGTGAGTGCTCCAAATTCATGTCTCGAGCAGCCTATGACTGGTTCGATTCGGCGGCCCGGGTAGCTGCGGCGGGCATCAGTGCACACCGCCAAGCTTAACCTCAGTCGTCCGACCTCGAGCAGTGGGTTCAGGACAAATTGGTTGATGTCCCATGGGAAGAAGAGAACCTCTTGGGCAAACCTATGATTGACAAGGCTGCTGAGCTGAAGACAGAGTTCATGAAGAGGACCAGGCTCTCTAAGAAGACCACTACCCCTCCCTGACGGAAGGGCGCGGGTAAAAAGCTCTTATCTCCAGGAACAAGCAGGAATGAGTCTTCACATATGGGTATCATCAGTACCGACGGAGCCTGCGCGGGAACGCTCCCCAGCATCCAGAAAGAGCTTTTGGGAGCATCCCACAGCGCCTGTGTGCTGCCTTCCCGCCTTTCCTAACCGCCTCTCTCCAGTTCTTCTTTTCCACGGAGCCAGCAGGTCGTGTTCCTGTCACCGCTGAAGAAGTTCTTTATTTTTCTTTATTTCTTTGGTCGCGCGTCTGCCTTCGACGTCGGACCAGTACCGCCGGTCTTTTCTTCTTTCTTTTTAAAAAAAAAAAAAACTACCGTTTCCCACTTCTGTGCAACTTTTCCTTTTGGGCCTTAGGCCTAGCAAAATTTTCTTCATGGAAAAGCCCACTTCCGGGTTTAAAAAGTGCACGAAGTGCAGCGGTACTCTTTCTATCACAGACACCCATGACTGGTGTCTAAATGTTTGGGCCCTGACCACTCCATCACCGATTGTGAGTCCTGTTCCATGATGTCTAAAAGAGGTCGACAGAATCGAGCGGCCAAGTTCAGTACCCTGTTTCCCTCTGATGCAGCTTCGGTGGCATCGACATCTTCCAGGGCTGCTGCTTCCTCCCATGGATCTCAGGTAACCAAACATAAGGCCAGCCGGTCCTCGAAGGGTAGATCTCCCTCTAAGTATCGAGATGCCTCCGGGCTTTCTCTCGAGGATCCTGCACCGGCAAAATTACCCCTGCGGGAAGCTCCGGCTTCCAAAGCTTCATCTATGGGGTCACAGGTTGACATCGATGGCGTGGCCTCGACCGATCACCTGTTGCCATGTTCTGGGGTACCGGTGGTTCCCACTGGTACCGACATCCAGACATTGGTTGCGTCGATGGATCAGAATATTCTGACCATGCAGCGTGCCATTACGGCATTCATACAAGCTGCGACACCTCCGGTACCGCAACAAACTCCGTTGTCGGTACCGGTTCCGGCACCGATATCAGTTCCGGTGCCGGTACCGAATGCATCAACATCAGCTTCGGTGTCGACTGCAGCGGTACCCTGTTCTGTGATGCCCATCGTTACCGAATCAGTACCGATCACTCCCGATGTCGATACCACTCGGTACGCGTATGGGGCTCTGCAAGAGCATCCAGACAGGCGATACTTCGATTCCTCCGAAGACTGAATCAGAGGCTTCTGTCGAAGCATCGGTACTCCTTCCTCAGGAGCCCTCTTCTCCAAAAAGAAGAATGTCTCCTCCAGAAAACTTGTCTTTTCAAGACTTCATTAGGGAAGTGGCCAGGGGCCTCTCTATTTCAGTGGCCCCTGAACCAGAGCCTAGAGCCAAGAAATTGGATATTTTACAATATCCTAAGGCTCCTAAAGAGGCAGCTACTTTACCAATTCATGAGATCCTTTATGATCACATGTTGGGCATATGGGAGACACCTCTTACTACCTCCCCTCATTCTCGCAGGTTGGACACCATGTACCGTGTTCCTCCTTGTCCAGGCTTTCATAAGACTCAGCTTCCTCACCACTCTATTGTGGTGGAGTCTGCTATGAAGAAGATAGAGTGCAAAAAGACACTCATCTAATCCTCCAGGAAGAGAATGCAGAACTTTGGATGCTTTTGGCCGGAGAATCTTCCAGGCCAATATGCTTACTGCCAGAATCAGCTCCTATAGTCTCTATATGGGGATGTTTCTAAAGGAAGTTACAGAATATCTGCAAACTTTATCTCCTTTTGTCTCAGAAGATAAAAGGGAGGAGTTTCTCACCTGGCTTAAACATGCCCAGGATGTTTCCAAATTTTCCAACCGTGCAGCCTTTGACTCTTTTGAGTGTGCCAGCAGAGCCTCGGCTATTGCCATAGGTGCACACAGACTTGCTTGGTTACAAGCTTCTGACTTGGAATCCTGGGTCCAGGATGGAGTAGGAAATCTTCCTTGTACAGGTGAAAACCTTTTTGGAAAGGATTGGCAAGCAAAGGCCACTCAGATGGATGCTGAGAATTCTGCCTTAGATAGACTTTCAAAGTCTACTTCTGCTCCTGTTAGAAAAACGTTATTCAAAAAGGCTTTCTTTCCCAAAAAAGGGAAATATTATCCTGGTTATGGTCACCAGGCATCTTCTGCAGGTCGTTTTGCTGCAAAGCGTCAGCAACAACCTAAACAAGCCAAGCCTAAGGCTGCAAGGACTGCTACAGCCCAACAGCCTCAGCCTCCTCAGGGCCTTTGACTTACAACTAGAGAACTTAGCCTTTCTGGCTCTAGAAGTACCAGAGCCTCTCACCATTCCAGGAAGGTTAGCTCACTTTGCTCCCAGATGGGAACAAATCACAGCAGAGCAATGGTCCCTCTCCATCATAAGGGAGGGGGGTACAAGCTTCATTTCTTAAACCTTCCTCCTCACACCATGGTGAGACAGTTCAATTCTCCAACATCTCTCCTCGACCTTCTGGGCCAGGAGATTGCTACCCTTCTTACCAAAGGGCAATAGAAGAAGTACCCCTTCTTCAACAGGGTTCATGGTTCTACTCCCCCTATTTTCTTATCCCAAAGAAAACAGGGGGCTGCAGACCCATATTAGATCTCAGAGAATTGAACAAGTTTCTATGCAAGGAGAAATTCAAGATGATTTCTCTCGGTGCTCTCCTTCCATACCGTCAGAGTCAGGATTGGCTTTGTTCTCTAGATCTCAAGGATGCGCACACCCATGTCCTCATCCATCCAACACACAGAAGGTTCCTTCGGTTCCTTTATCAGGAAAAGCACTACCAATACAGAGTGCTTCCTTTCGGTCTGGCCTCTGCTCCAAGAGTGTTCACAAAATGCATGGCAGTGGTAGCTGCATTTCTACGCACTCTAGGAATATTTGTATTTCCATATCTGGACGACTGGCTCATCCGAGCTTCATCCCAGACAGAGGCCCAGGCTTCCCTAGCCTGCACAAAGCGTGTTCTTCAGTATCTGGGACTGGTAATAAACATCCCAAAATCACATCTCACCCCTACTCAGTCATTAAAGTTCATAGGGGCCTTGCTGGATACTACAACTGCAAGGGCCTATCTTCCCCAAGCCCGTTGCCTCCGATTGGTGCAGTTAGCCTCACAAGTTCAGTTAAAGTCCCATTTAACTGCTCGAGAGATGTTACAACTGTTAGGCCACATGGCATCCACCTTGCATGTGGTTCCTTACGCTCGCCTTCACATGCGAGCAGCTCAGTGGACCCTGTCCACCCAATGGACCCAGGCATCAGGGTGCCTGTCAGACAAAATAGCAACCTCCAGTCGCCTCTTTTGGTCTCTCCAGTGGTGGAAGTCCACTCAGAATCTGTTGCTGGGGTCCCCCTTTCAACAGTTGCTACCCCAAGCAACCCTTACAACAGATGCCTCTCCAAGGGGTTGGGGAGCTCATCTACAAGATCTCTCCACCCAGGGCATCTGGTCTCCACAGGAGACATCTCTACATATCAACCTCTTGGAGCTCAGAGCAATTTTTCTAGCTCTGAGTCTTCCACACCCTGCTCAGCTACAAGACAGTCCTCATCCACACGGACAACCAAGTAGCCATGTTCTATGTGAACAAGCAGGGCGGGACTGGCTCTCTGTCGCTTTGCAACAAAGCTTTGAGATTGTGGGCCTTCGCCAGAGAGCATCAAATTCATCTCGTGGCAGTGTATCTTCCATGGGTTCAAAACGCTTGGGCAGACAGACTCAGTCGAGTTCTGCTTCCACACGAATGGTCCCTCCATGGGGACCACATAGCCAGGATCTTTCGAAGTTGGGGAACCCCGGACATAGACCTGTTTGCAAGTCCGTGGAATGCCAAACTTCACTGGTTCTGTTCCAGGATTCCGTGTCAGGGAGTTCAGGCCAGGGATGCCTTCCTCCTCCTCCATTGGGGGCAAGACTTCCTCTATGCCTTTCCACCCATTCCCCTAATTTCCAAGACACTGTTCAAGCTTCAGAGAGACAAGGGGTCTATGATCCTCATAGCTCCACGTTGGCCACGCCAAGTGTGGTACCCTCTACTTCTTCATCTCTCTCAAGCTCCCTCCCTGGACTTGGGATCTGCTCCAGACCTCCTGTCCCAGGCGGAGGGAACATTGTGTCACCCAAATCCCCAGTCTCTTCATTTCAGGGCCTGGTTGCTGAAGGCCTAGACCTTCAAGATTTGCATCTTTCTCAGCAGGTGAAGGATATCCTTCATGCTTCTAGAAAGCCTTCCACTAGACGTTCCTATGCTTTTAAATGGAAAAGGTTTACCATTTGGTGTGCAGAGAAGGGTCTTAACCCTCTTACAATACCTCTGAATTCTTTACTAGAGTATGTACTGCATTTATCCCATGCAGGCCTTAAAACGAATTCAGTAAGAGTCCATTTGAGTGTTGCAGCATCCCTTAAGCCTCTCAATGGACATCCTATTTCCTCTTATCCTCTTATTGCAAGATTCATGAGAGGCCTTCTTTTAACTAAACCTCCCATTAGACCACCTCCAGTGGCATGGGATTTGAATTTGGTTCTTGGCCAGCTCATGAAGCCACCCTTTGAACCCTTAGCCACTACCTTCTTGAAATTCCTTTCCTGGAAGGTTATTTTTCTCATTGCAGTCACCTCAGCTCGCCGTATCAGTGAGCTGCAAGCCTTGGTGGCTAATCCTCCTTATACAAGGTTCCATCATGACAAGGTAGTCCTCAGGACTAATCCACACTTTATGCCTAAAGTGGTCTCACCTTTTCATCTGAACCAGGAGGTGTATTTACCTGTCTTTTTTCCAGGACCTCATGCATCAAGTGCAGAGAGGAATCTTCATACCCTGGATTGTAAGAGAGCACTTGCTTTTTACTTACAAAGGACACAGCAACATAGAAAGTCCTCTCAACTATTTGTTGCTTTTGATCCCTCTCATTTAGGACTTCCAGTCTCTAAGAGAACTCTGTCCAATTGGATTGCTCAGTGTATTTCCTTCGCCTACCAGAGTAAGAACCTTTCTCTGGAGGGCCATGTCACAGCTCACAATGTGAGGGCCATGGCAGCCTCTATGGCTCATCTAAACTGTGTCCATCGACCAAATCTGTCGAGCGGCCACCTGGGCCTCGGTTCATACCTTTACAGCCCGTTACTGCTTGGACAAGGACTCCCGCCGGGATGCCTTGTTTGGTCAGGCTGTTCTCAAACACCTGTTCCATACCTAATCAACTCCTACCCCCCATCGCTGGTTGGATGCCTGAGATCCATGGGGGGAGGTAGAGCCCTTCTCAAGGACTCAAAACCTTGGAGATCTCCCTGGCATCTCTAGCTAGGGAGTCCCCATATGTGAAGACTCATTCCTGCTTGTTCCTGGAGATAGCACAGTTACTTACCTGTAACAGGTGATCTCTGGGAACAGCAGGAATAAGTCTTCACAACCCACCCGCCTCCCCTAGGAGTTGTATCTCTCTATCTTTCCTTTCCTCTCTCTCTCTCTCTTTCTCTTTGTCTCAGCTTAAAACTCAAACTGGAGAGAGGCGGTTAGGAAAGGCGGGAAGGCAGCGCGCAGGCGCTGTGGGATGCTCCCAAAAGCTTTCTGGACGCTGGGGAGCGTTCCCGCGCAGGCTCCGTCGGTACCGACGATACCCATATGTGTGAAGGCTTATTCCTGCTGTTCCCAGAGATCACCTGTTACAGGTAAGTAACTTTGCTTTACCCGAGGAAGGGAGCTGCTTACCGAAACTACCCACCCTACCAAGCCTCCCCAACAGGGTCAGAAGGCCAAGGGATGTGGGCATGGCCTGCGTAAGCAGAAGGCTCCAAAACCCCAGGCCCTGGCCCAGCTAGGGAGGAGCTTTTGACTCCTTGAGCATAGCCTCTCTACCCCAAGGAGGTCAGCAGCCCACAGTGGGACTCCTGGCCCTCTATGCCCAGAGGTAGGTGGCCATCACTACCGATTCCTGGGCACTAAGGGTAGTCAGGGAGGGTTATCTACTCCACCTGTCTCAGACACCTCCCCCTTATTTCCCGGGAGAGCCCCTCGGGTCTCCCCTACACCGGGACTTTCTCCTGAAGGAGCTGGCAGGTCTTCTCGAGGACAAGATGGTGGAACTGGTGCCCCACCACCTCAAGGGCAAGGGGTTCTACTCCAGTTACTTCCTTGTCCCAAAGAGGACGGAGGGGCGTAAGGCCCATCCTCGACCTACACAACCTCAACAAATTCCTGGTGAGGGAGAAGTTCAAGATGCTCTCCCTTGGAACATTGCGCCATACCTCCAGCAGAGAGATTGGCTTTGATCCTTAGACCTCAAGGATGCTTATACTCACATCCTCATCCACCCCATCCACAGGCAGTACCTGTGGTTCGTAGTAGGGGCAGGCACTTTAAATACAGGGCGCTCCCTTTTGGCCTAGCCTCTGCCCCAAGGGTCTTCACAAAATAGCCTGGCAGTCGTGGCCGCCTTCCTCCAGCTGTAGGGGATCTTCGTTTTTCCCTACCTGGACAACTGGCTCTTAAAGGGATGCACAACCTCAGAGATACAATAGGCCACTGCTTGCACCATCCAGGTTCTGCAACACTTGGTCTTTGTCTTAATCTACCCCAAGGCTCACCTCCCAACACAGTGCTTGGAGTTCATCGGAGCAAAGATAAACACTCTCCAGTCAAGGGCCTTCTTGCCCCAGGATCGTCTCCAGTCCCTAGCTTGGGACATACAGCACTGTCTCTTGGTGCCACCCAGCTGCTTCTGCGCCTCCTCGGACACATGGCCTCCCCACGGTCCACGTCAGTCCAGACACTCACTTCCATATGAGGATGGCGCAGTGGTGTCTCTGGGACCAGTGATCTCAAGCCACAGGCTGTCTCCGAGACAGAGGTTCGGTGACCCGCCAGTTGGCAGACTCCCTGGCCTGGTGGCAGTCGCCCCAGCATTTCAAAGCAGGCATGCCTTTTCAGGCCTCAAGCCACTCAAGGGTCCTCACCACGGACGCCTCCCTGCTCGGCTGGGGAGCCCACTGCAGAGATCTCCACACTCAGGGCAGCTGGTCGCCAGATGAGAGCACCCAGCAAATCAACCTCCTGGAGTTCTAGGCCATACACCTTGCCCTGAGGGCCTTCTGTCACCACCTGCATTACCAGCTGGTGCTGGTCCAGACAGACAACCAGGTGGCAATGTTCTACATGTGCAAACGGGGGCACGTGGTCTCGTGCCCTTTGTCAGGAGGCGCTGGTCCTCTGTTCGTACGCAACCCATCAGGGTATCCTCCTGTTGGCAGTGTACCTGCCAGGCCAGGACAATCTGCTGGTCGACAGACTCAGCAGAGTTCTTCAGCCGCACGAGTGGCAGTTGGATCCCAGGGTAGCTAGTCGGCTTTTCTGGCTCTAGGGGGAACCTGTGATGGACCATTTCACCAGTCTGGACAATTTTCAGTTGCCCCGCTTCTGCTCTTGGCAGGCCCACCCCTCCAGGGTGGCAGCGGATGCGTTCCTGGTCTCATGGTCAGAAGGCCTCATGCGCACGCCTTCCCTCCGATGCCACTGATTGCCAAGACCCTGTTCAGGACCCCGCCGCAACAGGGCCTCGCTTATCCTGATAGTTCCTCGGTGGCCCAGGCAGCCGTGGTTCCCACTGCTTCTGTGGTTGACGGTGGAGGTCCCCATCCCCCTGGGGACTGCCCCGGGAGTCCTGTCTCAGGAGGGGGGCTCTCTCCTGCACCTCAACCTCGGGTCCCTTTTGCTGACAGCGTGGTTGCTGAGAGGGTGACTGTCCCCCCTCTCAACTTTCTGGTTGAGGTGGAGGACGTTCTGCTGGCTTCTCGCAAGGCCTCTACTAGGAAGGCTTACGCCCTCAAATGGCGCAGGTTCTCTGCTTGGTGCGCCCAACACAGGGCTGATCCTTTTCCCTGCCCGGTGGCTCTGGTGTTAGTCAGTACCTTCTCCACCTTTCTCGGTCCAGGCTCAAGTCTAACTCCGTCCGAGTGCACCTGAGTGCCCTGGCGGCACATCATCTGGTGAATGGTAAGCCCCTCTCGGTCCAGCCGTTGGTGACCCATTTCCTTCGGGGTCTGCTCTTATTGAAGCCCCCCAGTTTGCCCTCCGGCAACCGAATGGGACCTCAATGTAGTGTTGGGGCAGCTCACTCACCCAATCTTTGAGCCTCTGGCTACCTGCCACCTTCGCTACCTCTCTTGGAAGGTGGTTTTCCTGTTTGCGCTCACCTCCACTCACAGAGTTAGCGAGCTCCAGGCCCTTGTGGCGGAGGCGCCTTACACCAGGTTCTACAAGAACAGGGTGGTGCTTCACATGCACCCAAAATTCCTGCCCTTCCATCGTAACCAGGAAGTGGTACTTCTACTTTCTTTCCATGACCTCATTCCATTCGGGAGGAGACGGTCCTTCACACCCTGGACTGTAAGAGGGCTTTGTCTTCTATATCCAGCGCACTCAGGGCCGCTACAAAGCTGCTCAGCTTTTCATCTCTATGACCTCAGCAAGCTGGGGGAGGCGATGACCAAGAATATGCTGTCCACATGGGTGGCGGACTGTAACGCCCTTGCTTTTGAACAGACAAAGCTCCCGCTGGAAGGCCGCATCATGGCATACCGTTTCAGGGCCATTGTGGCTTCGGTGGCAAACTTGCACTCTGTCCTGATGATGGACATCTGCCGGGCTGCCACCTTACTTTCCCAGCTCATTACTGCCTGGACAGAGTCCTGACGGGACAATGCCTTCGGGCCAGGCTGTGCTTCGTAACCTTTTCGGGGTCTAGGCAACTCCTACCCTCCGACCCTTCTGTGTTCAGGCTACCGAAGTGCTGGTTTCATCGGACACACGGGTCCTACTGTGGTCTGTGGACACACTCATTTGCTGCTGCTTGCGGCTCCCCATGAGGGAGCCCTATGTTTGCTATGGGCTTTCGATAGCATGTAGCTGGGGAGTCCCATATGTGAGGACTGACTCCCTGCTTGTTCCCGGAGAAAGCGTAGTTACTCACCTGTAGCAAGTGTTCTCCAGGGACAGCAGGAATCAGTCTTCACAACCCTCCCTCCTCCCCTTGGAGTTGCTCCTTGACCATCTTCTGTTTTTGCCGTCTTTTAGCTGTGTCATCTGACTGTGCAAGATGGCACCCTTGGGCGGGAAGGGGACCACGCATGCGTGGTGGCATCTCCCAAAGGCTTTCTTTGAAAGCTGGGTGGATGCTTCTGCGAGGGCTCCGTCGGTGCCAACATCACCCATATGTGAGGACTGATTCCTGCTGTCTCCGGAGAACACTTGTTACAGGTGAGTAACTACACTATATCCTTCTAGACCTTTTTTGGAAATAACTGGCCTAGGAGTCCTGTGGGCTCAGTAGTGTGTGGTCAGTTATAAATGTGTATCTTGGGGGGGGGAGGGGGGTATATTCAGAATCTATCAAACCCGGTTTCTACCTACCCACAAAGTGTTGTCCACTTCTTTCTTTTGATGTGGCACATTCTTCCTTCTCCTTTAGCCATTCAGCTCAATCGGAGCCAGCCTTTACTGGGGCTGTGGCACTGAACTTTCAGTTACAAACTTGTCCTCCATTTTTTCCCTTAGTCCACCCAGAATATCAGCAATCCCAGATGGGGGGTGAGGAAGTCGTAGCTCCCTCAGAAATCTGGTATATGTGCATCCCAAGTCTGTCACTGCTGGACTGTGGTCGACTTCCCTTTTTCCCAGGGTCTGTGAATACTGTCTTTCCAGCACATTCTCTCCAGGGCACAGAAAATAGGCTTGGAAGTAGAATCTAGATCACCAGAGTAGTGATGTACAGCATGGTGGTGGTTCCCTTTTCCAACCACATTAAAATCAGTGCAGGAAACTAGGCTTCAATGTCATAAACTTTGCATCAGTCTATACCCTTATACTGTGACTGCTTGTGTATTAATGTATTTCTTCTCTTCTTCCATTGTCTATTATCACAGCCGATCTCCGTGTCTCCGCAGCAAATCCACAGCCTCCGCCAGCACTCCAGCACAGGGCCACCTCCACTGCTTCTTGCACCCAGAGCCTCTGTACCTAGTGTCCAGATTCAGGGTCAGAGAATTATCCAACAAGGTCTGATACGCGTAGCCAATGTTCCTAATACCAGCCTACTTGTCAATATCCCACAGGTGAGCCCACTGGAGGGAAGAGGAGGAAATTGGGAACTACTAAGCCAAAAGAATGTTACCTGGATATGGATACCTCAGGCTCTGACCCCGCTAAAATGTTAAAAGCTAAGCACGAATGCGCTCCAGAGGCTACTTGGGGCTGCAGGCTGTAATGCTGGTAGCTCAGTAGGTGATTTTCTGCATAAGTGAATGTAGAACCAATATCCCATCATAGTGTTAAACTCCAGCACCAAGGGTGCCTACCTTCTTAAAACAAGCTCTTGTTTTTCCTGTGGTACATGTCACTATTTCTCTCAGTGAATATATTAATTTTCTAGGTGTTCAGGACAAAAATTATTTTTAGCAAGTTAAAATAAAGGGCAGCCAAGCCAGTATTTTTTTTTGTTTTGTTTTATAAAAAAAAAATAAACTACTAGTAAATGTTTAAATTATGGTGACAGTCAGTCTTGTCCTTTCCAAGGGGGGCAAGTAGGCAACGGAGAAAATGTGTCCGTAAATGAATGTATGTTCCATTTATAAAATGCAGAATCAAACAAACACGTACTATATTAAAGTTGACATCCATCTTGTATTTTGCCCCTAGTAAAGCAGAGAGAGTCCTTTAATGAGGTGTTTTTACAGCATGTCATATATACTTTGCTATTTCCAGGAGCAAGTAGGAATGCAGTCTTCACATATGGGTGAATGTCGCCAATGGAGACTGCCTGGGAACGCTCCCCAACATCGAATAGGAAAGCCTTTGGGAGCACTCCTGTCTTCCCAGCTCCTCTCTTCAGTTATTCGTTTTCCATGGAGCCAGTATGACACATCATCCTGTCACCGCCAAAAAACTTCTCTTTTTCGTGCCCTTCGGGGGTACATCGTGCTTCTGCCTTCCCGTCGACGCAAGTTCTGTCAAATCAGACACCAGTTCCGATAATGATTCCTTTTTTTATTTTCAATTCTTCTCTTTTCTATTCATTTTCACCGTGGTTCTCACTGCTAAACTAAGGCCTTCATAGCCTTATCTTCCATCTCGAAGACAACTTTTTAGGCATGGAAAAGCCAGTCAGTGGTTTTCAAAAAATGTACCAAGTATGCCAGTACCATTTTAGCCACTGATAAACATGACTGGTGTCTAAAATGTTTGGCTCCTGAACATGAACCCACTCCTTGTCCTTTGTGCCAACAAATAGCAAAGAGAGGCCAAGCCAGACAGTGTGGAGCGTTGTTCCCCTTGGACTTTGTTTCAGTGGCTTCCACTTTGAGGGCATCGACTTCTTCTCATAGGTCTCAGACTTCTTCATAGTCCAAACACAAGAGTAAGTCTGTCTGTGTCAGTTTCCAAATCTTCGGCATCGAAGACAGATTCCGATGCCAGGGAAAAGTTCCAGCAATAAGCATCATGACTTCCCTAGAGGTGCTTCCGATGCAGACCAGCCAGCCAAACAGCCCCATTGAGAAGATATGTCCTCCAAAGAACACGGTCTCCAGGATGCTCCCGGAGCATGGACCTCTAGAGAGCTACCGGTTCCATGTACTGGAACGGTGGCTCAAAGTCCCGTACATGATTCCACCCAGACATTGGCTATCACCCTAGACCAGTGCATGTTGGCTCCTCAGAGGAGTTTGGCAGCACTCCTGGCAGCCTCGGTACCAATAACATCAAGAGCTTCATGAGTGCAGGATTCAGCACTGAGCCTACGAATGAGTGGCCAGCTGAGCCTCAAACCAGCATTGTCTGAGCACCCAAAGCAGGTTCTTCTGTTAGAACCAGTCGATGCCCCGGTATCCAACAGACTCAGACCACCATTGCTGTAGAGTCTGATACCTCTGAGTATCGGTATCGGCATAGACTATCGACTTCCACAAAGCATCAAGGCTGAACCCAGGACCACCGATACTTTGATTTCTTGCCAGACTCTGATTCAAGTTCTTCAGAATCTGACAGGGGAGTCACTCGATTCCCGAGACCTTCCAAACATCCCTTTGCCACCTCAGGAACGGTGTCGGTCCCCACCAGAAGATATTTCCTTTCCGAACTTCATAAGTGACATGGCAGCAGAGTTCTCCATCACAGTAGTCTCTGAAAAGGAACCGAGGGCAGAGGAATTGGAGATATTCCAATACCCTCGCATTCCCAAGGAAGCGTTTACCTTACCAGTGCATCGTATCCTGCAAGACCTTTTTCTCCGCATGCGGGAGGCCCCACTCATGGTTCCACCTGTCAACAAGAGACTAGATGCCACGTACAGAATACTAGAGTGCTCAGGCTTCCAAAAACTTCAGCTCCCTCACCACTCACTGGTGGTGGAATCGGCGATACGCCAAATAAAGAGCTCAAAGAACCATTCAATCATACCTCCTGGCAGAGACTAGAGGACACTCAGTGTCTTCAGGTGTCGTTTCTAAGCATGCATGTTGGCCTCCAGAATCAACTCTTAACATGCTGTACATGTTTCTGAAAGATGTCACCAGGGATCTGGAGACTTTTGCCCCACTGCTTCCTGAGGATAAGTTGAGTGCATTCCAAACACTCATCCAGCAAGGCCAGAACACTTCTAAGTTTCTTACCAGGGCCTCCTTTGATGCTTTTGAATCCACAAGCAGAGGTTCAGCACTGCATTGGGGCTCGCAGAATGGCCTGGTTATAGTCATCAGACCTCGAGCAATGGGTCCAGGATAAATGGGCCAATATCCCATGTACTGGAGAAAACCTTTTTGGCAAGGATTGGAGTGAAAAAGTAGGGGCGATTGAAACGGATGATCTCACCCTAAAATGCCTTTCCAGAAAAATGGTTGACCCATCCAAAAAGAAGGTCCTTCCCAAGAAATTTTTATTCTACGAATAAGAGATATTATCTTTCTTGCCCGCCTTCTGCTGCCTATCAACCTCAGCAGAGGGAGCAGGGTCCTCACCAACCTAAGAAAGCCATGGCTCCTAAGCCTCAACCAGCTGCACAGCCACAGCCTGCCTAGAGAACATTGCCAATCTGCCCCTGGAGGGCCCCCAGCCCCTCCACATAGCAGGCAGATTGTCATTATGCCCACAGGTGGCACCTCATAACATCAGAGCAGTGAATGCTCCAGATTGTCCAGTGGGGTTATCAGCTTCACTTTGAAACCTTACTCCCCCCCCCCACCTGCTTCACATGGGATTCTCCCATACAGCCCTTTCAAAGCATGTTCCTTACCGTCCCTCCAGTCCAGTCCCGCACCTCTGGGTTATGCTCCCCTTCCAGCAGCTTGGAGACTGAGCATGCCCACTTTTGATGATCTTGGTGTACATAGGCAGCTGGCTCCTCCTACCAGCCCCAGTAAGCTCAGTCTCCAAGCAGCTGGAGCGGGGGTGCCCAGGGCTCTGGGCTCACTTTAGGGATAACTAGGAGATCTTTATTTATTTTTCTTAAATTTCCTTATTTTCTTTAATTTCTTTACTGGCCATTGCCCCTCCTTCCCTCACACCACCTCTCTCCTGGACGGGTGCCTGTGGAAAAGGTGCAGTTCTTGTTTGTCCATATTCTTGTTTGGTGCATGGCTTCTGAGTGGCAGTGGGGGCCGCTGGAGGGAAAGAGAAAAAAAATCAATCTCCCTTTGGCAGGGTTAAATGTAGCGCTGGATATTGCCTTTAGTTATTCAAATGCAAGCATCTTATGCTCACTTTTTCCAAGTGGCCCCAATACCCTCATTTCTGCCACCACTGCTGGGATGCCACTCAGGACTGGGTCCAAGAGGACTGCCCCTCTGGTCGCTTCATGGTCCAGATGCTCCAAGAGGTAGGCATACATTTTAGCCAGAAACGTTTGTTTCATGGCGGGACGAGGGGGGCTCGTTATCACCTTCTCGTCCTTGGGTCGTAAGAAGTCACAAGGAGGCAAGAAGGCCCACAGGAGGCAGGGAAGCCCATGGGAGGTTGGCTGCAGATATCCTTGCCTGGATCTAGCTACGTTCTGACCTTTGGGGCCTAGAAGTATGCTGTGAGGGTTAGGCACTGGGATTGCCCGGATCAGGAGCCCCAGCCTTTGCGCAGTCCTCCTGCTAGTAGTGGGACAAGGTTGAGGTGGTAAGAATACTCTTAGAAGGTTTCGCCAGTTAAGGGGCTCCATGTCTGTTCTCATCCGTGCAGGCCTCATATTTTGACCTCAAGCATATAAACAGGAGTCTACTGGTCCCAGTTTCACATGGTAGCATTGCAGCCCATAAATAGTGGCTGTGAAAAGCGGGGAGTTCTCTTTTCTCCACGACCTCACGGAGATGTGTCTGCATGTCCCTATAAAGCTAGAACATCAGTTTCCTCCACTTCACGGTGCCTAGATGGCATTTTCAGTTTTGAGCATTGCTAATCGGGCCAACGATGGCATCACATACCTTCACCAAAGTCCTGGTGGTGGAGGTGGCTGCGCACCATCAGTATCTAGTTCTGGGGTACCCGTGTGTCCTTGACTGGCTGATTCAGATTTCCGAAGCTAAAGCCAGCAAGCAACGGCGAGAGTCGTAGAATTCATGTGCAGGCGGTAGGGTCCACCCTTATCTCAACAACTGGCGTGGGCACGCAAAGTTCACAGAGCAAGAGCACGGCGGCACAAGGGGTGCCCCTTTTGCAGAGTCTCGGATGGGGGATCAACAGGACCAAGAGTCACTTGCTACCATCCCAGGTGATCAGTTAGCTCGGGGAGTACTTCCCTTAGGGGAAGGCTTTTCTCCAGGTACCGAGAGTGCAAGTATCGGGGCAGCTGGTGCGTCAGTTTCCTGCGAGAGGACGCCCCGATAGCTTGGCATGGTGTTCAGCTACTCGGGACCAGATCAGTGACCCTTGACATCGTGCCATAGGCAAGAGCTCACTTGCTACATCTGCAAGGGGTGCTGCAGCGCAGATGGTCACACCTACAATATCCCTCGTCGAAATGCCTGGACAGCGTAACTGAGGCAGGGGAGGACCTCCAGTAGTGGCTCCAGCTGGCGAAGGTGGCAGCAAAGGGTGCCTTGGGAGGCTCCAGGCTGGTTCCTCTGACAGCTGACACAGGTCTATCAGGCTGGTGGGCACACTGAGAAGGATGGTTGACTCAGGGACAATGGTCCTCGCTCGGAGTCCAGGGATACGGAAATTAGCTGCAGAGGTCAGCGGTAGCTGTCCGGCAAGAGTTGCAAGGGTGAGCCGTTCGAGTCTTCTTGAGCAGCGCCAGCAGGTTGGCCTACATTTTTCGGCAAGCAGGAACGGACAGCATGGGCCTTGTAGAGGAGGCGTAGGCGCTGCGGCGGGTATCGGAAGAGCATCTTAACAAATTGTTGATGACACGCGGTGCAGGAATAGAAGGTTGGAAGCGTAGCTTAATGGTCGGAGCACTGACTGGATATGCAACAGACCAGGGTTTTGATTCCCACTGGTTCTCGTGGTGGCTGTTCGAAAGTTACTTCAGTATACCGCCACAAACAGTCCAGGGACTGCATGTGCTAGAGGACAACCCCGGTTGTAGGGCCTTAGGCCAAGAGGCTTTTTGTGTGTGGCGAATGGATGCGAGACACCCTGGCCACAGTCCTCTAGGCGGCATATTTATTTATTTATTTACATTCTCTTATATACCGCGCTATTCTGCATCAGTGCGGTTTACATTGAACAAACTGAAATTACATTGAACAGGGCATTATAACTTGGAGATAACTATTTTACAGGGAACATGGGCTATGGAGGGTTAAGTGGCTTGCCCAAGACCACAAGGAGCACCTGTGGGACTAGAAACCCCAGTCCTTCCGGCCCAAGGTTGCTGTCCTCTAGTGGGATTTGAACCCCCGACCTTCCGGCCTGAAGTACCTTGCCCCAACCACTAGGCTACTCTTCCACTCCATATGTGCAGACCAAGACAAAAAAACAAAACTGTGCTTGCTTGGCAACAACATGTATTAGGGTTGGATCCCGGTGCAAGGGTGACACGCAAATGCATGAATCGTTTACAGATGTTAATAGCAAAAGAGAAAGAAGGTCAGAGGGCCTGTAGGCTCTCGTGCATTATGGCCTGTAATGAGTCTTCGGTTTGTATTTTATTCAGGGGGCAAACCCTAGGCCGGATAACTGAGTTCTCTGTAATGTTGAGTTTTAATGTAAACCGCTTAGATTATATGAGAAAGCGATGTTTAAAAAAAAAAAAAAAAAATTTTGTTAAATAAGCTAAATAGTACTGCGCATCGAGGCTCGCACGGGGTTGGCCCTCTGGTTGCCCTGGACGGGCTGGGGTGTACCCATGGTAGGTCGTCTGGGTACGGTTACCAGAGGATCGGTCTTGGCGACTATCGGTTCGAGAGAATTGATTTGACTCGGGGGCCTTGATGCAGACTTCAGGTGAATTGACTCTCGCCTACGAATGGTTTTGGTGGCAGCTCGGTTTTGAGGGCACAGCCAGTCAGGGCCAGTTCTTGCAACATTCAGAGGGGCCTGGAGGAGGTTTTTACCTCTTTCCTTTTTTCTTTCTGGGATATGTTTCAGGTGCAAGGTCCAGGCATGATGTGCAGAGGTGGCTTGTCGGCCATGCTCAGCTACAGTGCCAGGCGTGACGGCCTTTTGGCAACCGGGTCTTGAGAGCTTTTTGTGGCAAAGTTCCTGGAGGTTAGGAGCAGCAGCCCTCTCTTGTCTTAGGGGCAGGCTCCAAGGAGTTCCTTGGGGGCACTCCTGGCTGTGCTACGGTCCCAGAAAGCACTTGGGCTTATCGGTCCGTCACTCTGGCCCTTTGTCCCTTCTTGGGAGCTTGATCTGGGGCTAACAGCACTGCCAAAGTAAGATTTGGGCCTTAGGGTTAGTTCTCCCCAAAAGTGTCGGTCTCGTAAGACAGTGTTGCGGGTGGCTGCCTGCTCTGTCCAGAGAATTGCGGAGCTTTGGATCGCTCGTGCAGGAAGTCCTTCCTATCCTTCTCAAAGGAGAGTTGATTTGTAGACTGGTTCCATTCCTATAGCCAAAGATGGTGTCCATCTTTCCCTGTAATTCTGTTAAGCTCTCTGTCGGCGCTCTCGGGGGGGGGGGGGGAAGCAGATACAGTGCTGCCTTTGAGTTGTTCAAGGGCACAGAGAAGACTGCATACTTATTAAAGAGTACAGCCCCTTTTAGCCAATCGGATTGGTTGTTTGCTTAGGTCAGAGGGCCGTACAGGGGTACGGCAGCGGCCAAAGCTTCCCCTCTAGGGGGATTAGCGGGGCTATTACCTCGACGTATGTGTGGTATGGCAGCCGCCTGGTCATGCCTTCGTAAGGCAGGCTGGGTTGCCTGTGCAGGCGACGGGACTCTAGGTTTCAAGCGGCACTGAGTCAGACCGGAATCGCGGGTCCCTCCCTTTGATAGAACTGCTCTGTTACATCCCAGAGGTGCGGGACTGGACTGAAGGGATGACAAGGAAAGTGAAATTAGACCTTACCTGCTAATTGATGTTCCTTGAGTAACTCCAGTCCAGTCCCGTAACCCGCCTGGGTGTTTCCAAGGGGATCAGTCGTGCTATCTCGGACCTGAAGGATATTGTATGGGTCAGAGGTCTCGAGCAGATCGTAGATCCCAAAGGATGCGGGTAGGTTGGCGGTACTGCAGTCCCGCAGTCCGTTGTTTTTCTATACACGCAACGTGTTTGGTTGGCCATTGGTTGGTGCATCCACAGTCCACAGGTAAGCCTCTTCATTTTGGGGAGAAAGAGAGACCTCCTCATTCCAGTGAGGTTAGTAGGGGCCTTCTAGACTTAGAGGCACAGAGTTATATGGTTTATGTAGTTTACAATGTTTGACTACTTGTTGCTCTTGTGAGTTTACGTTGTCAATAGGTTACTGGGGCTGGTAGAAGGAGCCAGCTGCCTATGTACACCGAGATCATCAAAAGTGGGTATGCTCAGTCTCCAAGCTGCTGGAAGGGGAGCACAACCCAGAGGTGCAGGACTGGACTGGAGTTACTCAAGGAACATCAATTAGCAGGTAAGGTCTAATTTCACTTTCTTAAAAGAAGAGGTGACCACCCTGTTGTCCCAGGGTGCCATAGAAAGAGTTCCTCCTCAAGAAAAGTTGGACTTCTAATCTCCATACTTTCTCATTCCAAAAAAAACAGGGGACTTCAGGCTCATCTTGAAGCTCAGAAACCTAAACAAATTCATGGTCAGAGAAAAATTCAAAATGATTTCTCTAGGGAACTCTTCTACCATACGATTGGCTCTGTTCTCTAGACCTAAAAGAGGCATACACGCATTTACTGATAACATCCCTTGCACAGACAGTATTTGTGCTTCATGTTTCTCTCCTTCAGTCTAGCTTCTGCCTCAAGGGTCTTCACAAAATGTTTGGCAGTTGTTGCTGCCTATCTATGCACTCCATCCCAACATCTGGAGTTCATCGGAGCACTCTTTTAGAAACTCAACAGGCATGAGCTTTCCTCCCACAGGATCGCTGTGCTCACCTCATTGAGCTGGCAAAGGGGTACAACAGCAAAGCTTAGATGCTGCGACTATTAGGACACATGACCTCTGTTGTCCATGTCATCCCCTATGCTTGATTACATATGCGACAAGCGCAGTGGACTCTGTCTTCCCAGTGGACACAAGTGAAGGGCCAATTCAAAGACTAGATCCACATCACTCCTCAACTGATCAAGTCCCTTGTGGTGGTGTCTCCCACAAAACCTACTGTTTGGGTCACCTTTTCAGATGCCTCCACCTTGATGCACCCTGATGAGGGGTTGGGGGGGGGGGGCGCATCTGAATGACCTGATCACACAGGGACTGTGGACACAACAGGAATCTGCCGTGCAGATCAACTTGGAGCTATGGGTACTATCAAATGCTCTTTGGGTTTTTCAACCCCCAACTATTGGGGTAACCTGTTCTTGTCAGAACAGATAACCAGGTTGCCATGTTCTACATAAACAGCGGGAAACGAGGTCCTGTCCTCTCGGCAAATAAGTGATTTGCCTATGGTCCTTTGCCATCTCTCATTGCATCCACCCAGAGCGGTGTACCTCCCAGGTGAACTCAATGTCCTAGCAAACAGGCTAAGCCATATCCTTCAGCCACATGAATGGACCTTGCATAGGGAGATGGCTGCTCAGCTCTTCGAAACGTGAGGAACCCCACTCAGATCTTTTTGCCACTCCACAAAACATGTAATTTCCGCTCTTCTGCTCAGGGTTCTGTCGCTGCACCAACAGGCCCCATATGCCTTCCTTCTCCATTGGGTTCAAAGGACTGCTCTACACATTCACTCCCATTTCCTTGATACACAAGATGCTGTTCAAGCTACAGACCAACGGGCTCGATGATTCTCAGGTCATCTTCCTTATTGCACTCACTTCAGCTCGCCGCATCAGCAAGCCGCAGGCTCTAATGGTGGATCCCCCCCTGTACTCTGTTCCACCATGATAGTGTTTCTGTGTACCTATCCGCATTTCTTCCCGAAGGTGGTTTCCTCCTTCCATCTAAACCAGTCTGTAATCCTCCCGATTTTCTTCCCTAGACTACATGCGTCTCGGGCTGAAGCAGAACTACACGCTTTAGACTGCAAGCAAGCGCTGACCTACTACTTAGATAGAACTAAGGATCACAGAAAATCCTCTCAATTATTAATTTCCTTTGATCCTAGTTACCTGGGCCTACCTGTAACAAATGTACTCTTATCTAGATGGATAGCAGATGTCATTTCTTTTGCTTATGCACAAGCAGGACTCTCATTGGAGGATCATGTCACTGCTCATAATGTGTGGGCTATGGCACCATCTGTAGCTAATCTCTATACAGTAGCCATTGAGGAAATTTGCCGGGCAGCTACCTGGTCCTTCATTCATACTTTTGCTGCACTCTACTGTCTGGACAGACACTCCCGTCCAGATGCTGTGTTTGGCCCAGCTGTCTCCAGCACCTCTTTGGGACTTAAACTCAACTCCTACCCTCCTTCTCAGACTTCTACAAGATACCAGACTATCATTGGGGGAATATCGCCTCTTGGAATAGAGTCCAATGGCCCACAACTCTTCCAGACTCTTCGGCTACATGTTTTTTGCCTCAGAGATCGCACTACTCTCCCCCCTCCCCATACCAGTCTTGTACCTGGGAGCTAGCGAGTTCCATTTGTGAAAACTGCATTCCTGCTTGTTCCTGGAGATAGCATAGTTACTCACCTGTAACAGGTGATCTCTGGGAACAACAGGAATCAGTCTTCACAATCCACCCTCCTCCCCTAGGAGTTGTAGGGTGGTTCTTCTCAGCTACAAACTCAACTTAGAAAAGGAGTTGGGAAGGCAAGCACCCAGGCGCAGTGGAGTGCTCCCAAAAGTTTTACTTTTGGATGCTGGGGAGTGTTCCTGCGTGGGCTCCATCGGTGACATTCACCCATATGTGAAAACTTATTTCTGCAGTTCCCGGAGATCACCTGTTATAGGTGAGTAACTATGCTTTCTGTTTGCATAGGCCTCTCCAACTTCAGTAAAAGGTACAAGCGTCACATCAGCACAGACCAACACTGGTACAAACAGCATCTCCTCCATAGTCAACTCCAATGAGTCTCCGGCAAGCCGACAAGCTGCAGCAAAACTTGCATTGCGCAAACAACTGGAGAAGACACTACTGGAGATCCCACCTCCCAAACCGCCTGCCCCTGAGATGAATTTTCTGCCTAGTGCTGCCAATAACGAGTTTATTTATCTGGTTGGATTAGAGGAAGTGGTGCAGAACCTGCTGGAGACCCAAGGTAAGTTGCCACTTTCCCTTCATTCACGTGAGCACAAAACACAGTTTGGAAACCATGCACCAGCCAGTCTCACACGCCCTATCCTTTGGAGCAGGTTTTAGCTCTTCCTATGCCATTTAGGACATGGAAAACAAGTGTTCATAGTGCTGTCTTGGGCCTCTTATGAACTTTGGTGCTGGTTAAAAGTTTTAAGCAGAAAACACTGAACACTAGTATTCTCCATTCAGCCCAGTAGCATGCATACTGTCTTGTTAGTATGACTGAACATGGCCCTTGTGATACATTTGGGGGGGGGGGGGTAGAATTAAGCTTCCATACACATTCTGTGCCTGATCTCTGCCTCTTCTTGCTCTAAGTGGGTGAGGAGAACCAGTAGGCTTTATCTGCTGATTTTGGAATGACTTTCTACCCATCTCTGGAGTTGTTGAAAACACTTAAGGAGCTGCTCAGTTTGTTTGGGGGAGACAGGTTTAGCACACTCCCATCTGCATTTTCTCTGGGACTTTTCCAATATTGGGATTTGGGTCAATGCAATAGGAATCTGAAGCCTGAAATATACCATTCTCAAGCATTAAAGAGTCCCACTAGAGAATATGTGAAAATGCAGGCGTCTGCCCATGCTGGGAGCAGACAGCCTGCATCCCAGGTCTCTGGTTCATTGTAGTCCCACATGGTTCAAGCCAGGAATATTGAGGAACTGTCACTTTCTTCTTGATAACTAAGATTGATTGTAATTCCAGTTATCCAGAGGATCGCTACACCCATTACAATCCCAGCATAAATCAGGGCTGTTGAATATCTCATTGGCACGGAAGGTAGTGCAAACTATTAGTATTCCCTTACAGCTGGATGCCCCTTCTGCATTATACTTTGACTTGGCAAGCTGCAGGTGCTTAGACTGGACTGGATGGATCCAGGTTGAGAGGGAATAAGTTGAGGTCTTGCAAGGAAAGATAAAATGGATGGATAGAATTATACTTAAACATGCAAGTCATTTGCTTAAAAAGCACAAGGCATTATAAGTAGTTTTAACACTGTCTTCTTGGTGCATGGTCTAATCCTGCAGGTAAAGCTTCCATTGTGGTATCCTCCAGCGAGCCTTTCTGTTGTACCCAATGCAAGACAGACTTCACTTGCCGTTGGAGACGGGAGAATGGCACCATTATGTGTGAAAACTGCATGACCTCAAACCAGAAGAAAGCACTGAAAGCAGAGCACACCAATCGGCTGAAGGCTGCCTTCGTGAAGGCCCTGCAGCAGGAGCAGGAAATTGAGCAAAGAATACTGCAGCAGGCAGCTTCTCCTGTGCAGATCAAGCCAGATTCCATAGTACAGCATCAGGCACTCAAACAGGTGGGAGGCTTCACAGGGTTCCTTCATCCCAAGGGCTGGGAGCTTAGGGCAGTACCCTCACACAGTTGGACTTTTTTCAGGGTTACCAATGAAGAAATTTGATTCTGATTCTAAGTGAGCAAATGGTAACAGTCTAGCATGAGCTAATTGCAAAAATAAAGTACACACAGAATGGGATCACTGGTTAGACAGGATATTTTAGTTAGTGAATTGTAGATCACTAGCAGATGAGATTTAATTTAGACAAATCTCAGGTAATTCATCTGTAGTGAAAGGACAGCCAGTTAATACTAAACGGGAAAAAAAATTGGAAAATGAAATTAGTGGAGCTGAACAGTGCAGCCAGAGCCCAGAGATATATTGTGTGTTGAAAAAGGGAAAGAAACAAAGAATGAGGATCCAGTGTACCACCGTGTCTGGCTTTATTGCACATTTAGAGTACTGAAAAGGATATTAAAATACTAGATCTCTTGAGCCACTGAGCTAACATAAGGGTTTTGTGTATGCTGTAAGATAGTCATCCTGGAACATTCTACATTAGAATCCATTAATTACACTGTGCAGATAGCCTATGAGGTCCCTGTGATATCTTTTTACCAGAGCACCTGGAAAGAAAACAAGAGTAACAGATTTCTCACCACCTCCATAGGAGGAAGTCTTGTATTCAGTGTGACATGGAACATGCTGTCAGCAGGTGTAGTTAGTCCCTGCTACATCTGTAGTAGTAGTCCAGCTTTCCAAGTCATCCTGCTAGACCACTCCAGACAAATGTTTAAGTCCCCCTGCCAGCAGATGTTGGAGACAGAAAAACTACCAGAAGCTTGATTGGTTGAGCCCTGGTAGGCGCATACTGTAGCTGTACCCTAGAGGTTGCCCTCAGTATTTTCTGTCTCCAGCAGATGCTGGTGTTCTTCTGTTTTTCTCTTCAGGTTTTCTTTTAAATTATTAATTTCAGCTGGACGTTTTCAGGGTGCACAGGAGATGGCCCTCTGAAATTTCCCAGCTTATCGCCTTGGGGATCTGGTTGAGCTCCTGGTCAAGAGGACTAGTCGAGCTCCCATTATGCGAGGGGAAGGCCGCCTCCTGATCCACGAGGACCTGGTAGGCTGGCAGTAGTGGGAGCCTTCATTGCTCTTATAGAGCTTAGCTACAGCAGCAGTTTGTCAGCCTTCTTGCAGCGTCTGCTTTGGCTCCCTTGCTCTACTACTCCTGCGATCACATGGGGCACAGTGAGTAAGTTCCTTCCCCCCCCCCCCCCCCCCCGGTCTGCAGCTCTTCTTTACCTTCTGGGATACGAAGGCTCCGGGCGCTTGTACAGCAGGGAGAGCCTTTTTATTTTTGCTAAGTGCTCTGAGTCAGTCTCTTGCATTACTGCTCCTGCCTTGGCTCTCCTGCTTCTCCAGGAGGACACAGGGAGTTTGAATCCCCCCCCCCTCCATTTTGAGCACTGGGTTGTGCTGCCACTATTGCAGAGACACTGTTTTTTTCTTTACTCCGAGACTGCTGCGACTGCACTGCCCTGCTTTCTGCACTGCTGTGTTTCCATTTCTCTGCTTCCCGCCTTTTTGTTTGGATTGATCCGGCGTGTGTGGCAACCATTTCCTCAGCCACGGGGGGTGTAGTGTCCATTTTAAATGTCAGAGCCGCGCGGCATTCTCAGCCACAGTGGCTGGTTTGGAGCGGGAAAGTTAGCTGTGCAGTCTACGAGAGCCACAGCATTTTCTTTCTCCTTTTGTGTAACATTATTTCGGGGGAACGTTTTATTTACAGTGCCCTCCTCCTTCAGAAGTGTACTATCTACAGCTACAAGTGGAAATACTTACATCACAGGGGGTGTTTGGCCTTTTCCGCTTACCTCGGTGAGTCTTTACTTACCCGGGGGAGTCTTCTCGCACAGTCAATAGGCAGCAATGGGGGGTCCTTGTCACCCCCCAGTGGTCTCCAGGGTCGCTCCTCCCTGCCTCTTCCCTCAGCCTGCCAATCCTCCGGCTCAGGCGCTGCTGCCTCAAAACTCATCTCAGTCTGATCAGAACCAAGATTCACAACAGTTTCTAGTGCTTCTTAGGCTTAGCACATGTGGACCCTGTCATCTCTGGCTTGGAGGCCTGTTCAGTCCACAGAACCTCGCTAGACTCTACGTTGGGGTCCCGGAAGCGTTCTCGGAAGGAGTGAGTTCTTAGGAACACAGGGCATCCTCTCAAGGAACTTTTCTTGGGCTGTGGCTGCCTGTGCACCTGATTTCACAGATGATGAAGCCTTGTCAGCCGAGAATAACCTGGGTGCCTCTGACTGAGAGGATGGTGAGCTAACGAGCAAGACGGCACACAGGATATCCGCCTATTCCGCAAGGATGAACTCCCTGCTCTGATTGTTCAAGTAGTGGACGGCTTATACCTCACCGATCCTCTAGAGCACAGTCAGCCTCAGGTGTTCTCTCAGGCCAATCTGATCCTGCTGGGCATTCAAAAGCCTTTTCCCACCAGAGCTCTCCTGCAGGGCATTCCAAAGCTCGCCAGGGCCGCCTTTTTCCTGCCAGGGCTCTCCTGTAGGGCAGTCAAAAGCCCACCACGGTCTTTCCTTTCCCACTGGAGCCCTAGCAGATGGTATCTCAGAAGTGTGATTCGCCTGATGCATACGGCTCGCCATCTGGGACAGCACTACCTTAAGGACAGCGCTATCTTTGGTCTCCAGCAGATCTGGACAGGTTCTTTGCATATCCGAAGATGGCTGCTCTGGTGACTGCTGTCACTAAGCATATTGCTATTCCGGTTGAAGGGGATGCGGCCCTTTTGGATTATTAGGATAGGAAACTCCACTCAGACATCAGTTTGTAGAGGTCAGGCAGCTTATACCCTCCTACATTGCTCTAGATTTGTCAATGGTCAGCTGATCCAGCCTTTAAGGCGCGCCTCTCTAAGCTCCCCTTCCAAGGTAAGTGGCTCCTTGGTGAATACCTTGACAAGCTTGTCAAGGACCTGGGGGAAGGTAAGCCGCAGTCCTTTACATGCTGCAGAAAGGCCTTTGCTGTGACCTCATGCTGGTCAACGGTCACAGTCCTTTGGGGAGTCAGCCAATACGAGGAGGGCGGATGCCTTTTCCCAGCAGTGAGCCCACATGGCCTTCGATCGATGGGTCCTCAACATCGTCAACCAAGGCTGTACTCTCCCATCCAAGAAGCCTTCCTAGTTTTGCCCAGCAGAGCGTCCCGAAAGAGGGCAGCCATACAATCCACCCTCTAACGTCTGCAGTTTCTTTGAGCCATTCGACCAGTACAACTCGCAGAGGGACTCTGCTCATTATTCCATTTACTTTGTGGTATCCAATAAGGAGGGGTCCTTTCAGCAGAGTCTGGGTCTCTAGGAGGTCCATTGGGCCCTTCATGTACTGGTTTTTCACATGGAAATATGTCATGTCCAATAATTCAGGCAACCCTTATGGGATAATTCCTTGCCTTGTCCAACCTAGCAAAAGCATATTTACATATTCTTCTCCAGGAGGATCACTGGCATTTTCTGTGCTTTGCCACTCTCAGGCAGCATTTTCAGTTTTGCATTCTGCCATTTGGCCTTATGACTGCAAAGTCATTGTGGTGGCCGCGGCAGCCTTGCGCAGACAGCGCATTCAAGTCCTCCCATTCTTGGATGACTGGCTCATTCACGCAAGTTCCATGTCAGAAGCCAGTCAGTTTTCTGGCTGGTCACCTTCTCGGAGAGCCTCGGTTGAGTGGTCAATTATTCCAAGGGTTGCCTCTGGCCACCCCAAACTGTGGAGTTTCTTGGAGCACTAGTTGATAACTGGCTGGGCAAGGTATCCCTGACGCAAGAACATTTTCTCAAGCACTCTGCACACCTTTAACTCTTTCTCCTACAGAGCTGGCCGTTGCAAGAGAGCAGCGCTCAGTTGTTCGGGTATTATGCCTTATTCAGTGACTATTTCATGGCTTTGTCAGAGTATACTGAGGGCGACCTCTAGGAGTACAGCTATATGTCTACCAGGGCTCAACCAATCAAGCTTCGTGTAGTTTTTTTCTGTCTCCAACATCTGCTGGCAGGGGGACTTAACCATTTGTCTGGACTGGTCTAGCAGGATTCCAGGAAAGGAAATTAACGGTAAGGGAAATTTCTCCATTTGCCTTCCCTGGATGGCCACAAAGAAAAGGTAGTCAGTAGGGTAGGCTCCTAGACATTTTGGCCGCCTTTCAGCCTGAACAAACTATATAAATATTCATGTGCTTGCTTGGACCTGAATTTTTTTTTGTTCTTGTTTTGTTGTGGTATTACTGTAGACTCCTAACCAGCTGTCTCGAGGTGCTCCCCGGGGAGTACTGCATGCATTCAGTCAGTCACCCAAGCTGCAGAACACCACTGCAGCAGCACTTGTGAACAGGTCAGGTAAGCACACCGAGAGACCTGTGAACAAAGGCAACATCGCGGCCAATTGGAAGAAGGCCACCATCGGCCCAGGTGCGTGTCTGAGGGGGAAACCTGCTCCAGCTACTCACCGCGCCAGCGTCTTGTCTAGTTGGTGGAGGAGGGAGGGAATTTCTATTATATACAGTATTGGGCAACACCTGTCTCCTGGTCAAGAATGGACCATTAACAGTCAAGTCCCACAGGTGCACCCCATTATAGAGCCTGATCCTCCAAATATCTCTGGAGAATATGGTCGTTTCGAAGAGCATCCACCATGCGTGTGTGTGAATTTTTTTTTCCTGGAGATGAACACACTAGTCTGAAAAGGCTTTACATGTTTTTAAGTGAAAATAAATAAACACTGAAAAAGGTTTGGTAATTTTTTCTTATTAAACAATGCAATAAGTGTGTAAATGTGTCTGGAAGCATTGTCAAATTGCCACACATCTCAAAACCTGTGTTGCGGAATCCGCTTTGAGCCACTACAAAAATCCAACCATCCCGCCCTAGATATTACATGATGAAACTAAGGCAGGGCATGGTAGAAGGGAAGACCCCAGCATGAAATTGTTTTCCCTCCATAAAGAGCCAGTTCCTATGTATGTCTTATAACGTTTACTTACATCTTGCTCTCCTTTCTGGTAGGTGGGACTCTAGCCTTTGTCAATCCTGGCTTAGCGGTGCACAAGTCCTCAGCAGTGGACCGTCAGCGTGAGTACCTGCTGGACATGATCCCACCACGGTCTATCACTCAGTCCACCACATGGAAATGATAAAAGTGAAAACAACAAAAAAGAAATTGCCGCCACCACCACCACCCCTTCCTTAACCTTCTCTCCCAAGAGGAAGATTTCCCACTTTCGTCAATCATCTTTGTACCACAGCACAGAGAGAGCTGGCTTTAACATGCCTGCTTAGTATACCTTCAACGAGGGACTCTGTGTGATCCCCCACAAGGGCAGAAGAGACTTTATGAATCTGAAATTTGTCTGATGTGGTGATGACGGAGGCTTTCTGAAAAAATGTCATGGCATTTTTTCCTCTTTATTTTTCCAATCCCCCCCCTTTTTGAGGGGGGGTGGGGTGGATTTTTTCTTTCTTTAGTTTGGTGGTCACCAGCACAGAAGGGACATGCACAGGCCCCTTTGCCTATGTTTCAGGGCTGTACACTTAATCCGGGGAAGAGGGAGAGGAGGCCACATTCTCAAGAGACCAAGCAGAACTTCAAGTGTTTGGAATGGAACCGAAGACATGATTATTGATCCAGGGAGGGAAGAAGGGATAATTATTGCCTGTCATAACAAAGCAAAACTGCAAATTTTGGGGAATATTTTTTTAATCAGGTTTGAACAAATAACAATGGTAAAGACATTTAAACTTGTTTTTCTACCTGGCCATGGATTCTGCTGGTTTTAAGTGCCAGCAGGGAGACAGTGATTATATTTAAGGCTGGCCTTGGCACCTCTATCAGGCACGCTTTGTGCAAGCAGACCTCCAACTCCTTATGAAACAACTTCCGTTTTTAGCATAAGTTGCTCCACTTGGGCTGCCTCTTTATCCAGTGCAGGTCTCTGATCTTTCTTGGTAAACTTACCAATACAAAAAGACTACAACAAAAAAAACCACTTTAGTTTGTTTAACAAATTTCTCTTTGGCCTTTCGGAAATATCCGATGTGAGAGTGCCGGTGGCTGAAGCTGCAGATGAGGGTTATAAGGCGAATGAAAAGGGACCAGGCAGGGTGGGGAAGGAGGTAGCATGATTGAGGAATCTTTCCTTCAGACTGTGATGAAAATGTTGGGTATCTTCCTCCTAGGGGCCAGAGTGACAAATCAGCACTTCCCTTCATGCCCACAACTCTGCACTTTCTCCAGTATGCCTGGTTTAGTGTAATACAGGGAATGGGCAAAGCCAGTTTGGGTAAATGGAACATTCAGCTTTCCAGCCAAGGATTGTGAGGTGTCAGCAAAAAACTGAGTACTAATACCTTTGGCCCAGCTTTATGATCTAAGGCTTCAGGTTGGGGGTCACATAACTGCTGACAAACTCGCCCTCTCCCATCTTCCCATTTTTGAGCTCTGTTTACAAACTTCTTTTGAAGAATATATTTTTTGATGTGTGCTGTCAAGGAAGTTACTAACCCTTTCAGATTTTTCTACATTGTACCAGTACTTGATTCAAGTATTGGCACAGATTTATTTCTTCTTCTCCCCCCCCCCCACCCTATCTCACCCAGAGGATGTCTGCTTATTAGCAAAGCACTGCTCCCGATTCTTGCACTGTTCCCTGGACAGCCATGGGTCAGATATCTTTGTCTCAAATTCCTGTTTGTTTCCCTTCTCAGATTCAACCATCATGTTTTAATTTAAAAAAGGAAAAAGTGTAAGAAAAATGCACACAATTTCTTTCCTTGTGTGAATATCATTGCTTAGTTCATTTTTTGATATATTCAGTAGCATAGTTCTAGTTTTTACGGAACGTTCCTTTTGTTAAAAAATAAAAATCTAGAATATAAACTTGACCTTTTGAGTGTATGATAAGTTAGGTGGGATGAAAGATTTTTGTGTTTTGTTTTTGTTTTTTTTGTTTCTGGAATTTTTCTTTTGTATTGTTTTTTTTTTTTTTTTTCATTCCATGGGGCAGGGGAGGTGGGGGAGAGAAGGTTAATGGGGAGGAAAAAACCCTACAGTGTAAGTGCATCTTGCACTGAATAATAGCGTATGCAAGTATTTCTGCTCCTTGTGCAGTCTGTGCCTGGCAGAGACCTGTCTTACATTATACCCTCACGGATGTAACTAGCCATTTTTATTTAATGCCACGGGCCAAAACACATTTTTGAACAATAAAAGTTATAATAAATGGGAAAAAACCCTGTTCTTATTTAACTTTTGTGGATTTTTTTTAAATGTATGGGAAGCATAAACAGCTTGACATGCAAGATAAGCTACAACTGTACTTTCTAACTTTTATTACTAGGCACCAGAGAATCAAAAACTGTTGTATTTAATTGCAATCTAAAAAAAATTTGTCTTGCAAGATTCAGAAGGTTGTTCCTTATAACTAGCTCTCTTCTCTCTCGCATGCGCGCACACACGCTCATTCTTGCTCCCTCTATATGTGTGTGTGTGTGTGTCTCAGTACCAGAGGGAACAGGTGTGAGTTGATGGCTGACAGTACGGGTGTACAACTTAGAGAAGGTCCTCATTCTCTGTCCTCTGGAGATGAGGAGGAAATGCAACTGTGGATAATGGTAATGTCATTTGGTGATGACAGCCATGTTGACAGTAACAGAAATTTGCATGTAAATTTTCTCTCACATGCATGTGAACCGATCCCAGCAATCAATGGCAGTCTTTGTGTCCCGCCCAGTGCAGTCAATCATGCTTTCATATTCATCATACAAGTGTAAATAGAAAAAAGAAAAGAGCATAGTCTGCATTACCAAAAGGAAATCAGAGAAGTCTTATAGATCCTATAAATTCCCAGATGAACCCATTAGAGCCACCTAAAAATAAAACCTACCCAGTGGACTTTTTAAATTTATTTAACATTTTACACTAAAGCAGACAACTTATGTCCGAGCCATCCATGGGGATCCATATCAAACATGTTTCCATTTTTAAAGGAGTACCCCTTTCCTCACTTCATCTACCTTCCCCTCCCTACCCTGTTTGTGCCATCAATTCCAGTAATCGGTCCAGATTTCTTTCTTAAAGGGTGCGTTGCTGATGGAGGATCAGGACTTCATTCAGCCTCCTCTAGCTCTGCAGATTCTTCTTTTCTGCAACCTCAAGTAATATCTGTACCAGTGGTTCTCAACCCAGTCCTCTAGGATCCCCAGGCCAGTCAGGTTTTCATGATATCCACAATGAATATGCATGATAGATCTGCATGCACTGTTTCCATTGTATGCAGATCTATCTCATGCATATTCATTGTGGATATCCTGAAAACCTGACTGGCCTGTAGGATCCCAGAGGACAGGGTTGAGAACCACTGCTCTATAACATCTTTTAAAATCTGTTAACGCTGCCAAGTAGCAAGTGTCTCTTCCTATCCATCTAGTATTTCAAGTCTTGCATTAGCTATGTGGCAAAATCCTCTAATGGTTCACCCAATATCTAAGCGTTTGGATAGTAAATATAGAATTCAACCAGTGCCTGGGCATGATGAGCCTTGGTTTCGCACCATTAAATCGGTAGTGATGGAAGCAGCCTTGAAATCAAAGCTTCATAAATCAGGTGCGTATACCCCACCTGCAAGGGCTTTAAAATATTGGATCCTGTATGGAGGAGGGTATACCAGATGGCTGTGCTAAATGCTAGGATAGCAGCCCATCATCTTCAAATAATGCATTAGCACCATTCTATGCTAGATCATATCTTGTCTCTTATGAAAGCCCCGCCTCAGGATTTGCTACCCAGTTTTTACCAGATCTATTAAATAATGAGTGTGGCTTACATCTTATGCATTTCATGCATGATGCCTGAGACCACTTCTAGAGTGACAGCAGTTGTGATTGGTGCCTAGCTTCATTCTTCTAACCTAAAAGATGATCTCCATGAATGTATAGCAGATGTTCCATGTTTTGGAGAATAATCTTTTTGGGGACGCTGTTAACGATACCATATCTCTCTAAGGACCACAGCTCAGCTGTTCAGGAATGATCTGCCCCGAAGGTTTCCTGTGACATCCCAGTAGGCCGCCTCCAACAGTATTTTCAACAGTAGTATTGCAGGTGCTATCAACCTTATTAGAAGCTGCCTCCATTTTGGCAACCTTTCATTCGATGTGAAAAATCCTGCGAAGAGAAACACCAGCCAGCCTCCACTTCTGCCAACACAAAGCCTGGGCGTCTTCCAGTCGGAGGAAAACTTTTTTTTCCTGTTTCGAAGAGGCTTGGGAGAGGTTAACAGACAAGTGGATACTCTGGTTAATACATCATGGCTACAGTGTAAATTTTACATATCCTCCAGTTTCAAAACCACCGGTTCTGAAGTCTGCATATCCTCATGATTATCTCAGTCTTCCAAGTAGAAATTTACTCTTTATCAAAGCTAGAGCTATAGATGAAATTCCTCTGCCAGAACAAGGTCTAGGTTTCTATTCAAGGTATTTCCTTATTCCAAAAAAGTCCAATGATCTGCACCACATCTTGGATCTTGGGATCTCAAATTTTATAAAAAAATTAAATGTTCAAAATGAATTTCCTTTCAAGCATTCTCTCCCTTTCACAGGAAAATCACTGTCTGGCGTCTATCCTTAAACCTGAAAGTTGCTTTTCTCCGTGGATAAGCAGGAATGAGTTCTCACGTATGGGTGATGTCCTCTAATGAAGCCCATGCGGGAATGCTCCCCAGCTTCTATTGGAAGTTTTGGGGAGGCTCAACTGCACTTGTGCCTTCCTTCCCACCTGCCGCCTTGGCACCATCTTGAACCAGTCTTCATTTTGCTGTGGAGCCCATTGGATGTGTTCCGTCTTTCCACTTGTAATTGATTCCCCCCCCCCCCCCTCCAGGAATCCCGCACACTCCAGTTTCCTCAGTTTTGCCTTCCATCGCAGTCTTCTTTTTCCCTATTGATTTTCGCTATTTTCATTCATTTCTCTTCATTTCTTTTTTGCAGAAACTCTGCTTGCCTAGGTGCCAATGCAGTGGCTGGGCCCTCCAACATTCTTAAAACATCGAGCCATTTGATTTTGCCACCACTATTTTTCCAGACAATATGTCCCAAAAACCAGCCAGCAGTTTTAAAAAGTGTTCCCAGTGCCATATCTGCCACAGATACCCATAGTTGGTGCTTTCAGTACCTGGGACCTGATCACTAGCTCTCTTGTAATTTGTGTTTGCAGATGACAGAAGCCTCAAGGGTTAAGAGATGCAGTCTCAATGGCTTCAAAGGCTGCATCGGATGTTGGCGATGCATTGACCTCTTGAGTTCTCGAGCCCACTCTGAACTGAGCACCCGTGGTGCCCTGGCCTGGAGCATCAGCCATCAATCGATCTCCACCCGAAGATGGGGAAGGATTCGACCTCATTTTCATTGACATCAAAGGATGATCAGACCGAGCACAGAGTGGAGACACTGGTGTATCGGTGTCGGAGCCCCTTGAGGCATGGCATTAAGAGCGATGAAGGTCTGCGAGATGGCACCTTGAAGGTACCCTGAGAGGAAGAGAGCTCATCCTTCCCACATCCCCCGAGAGCAAAGACTAAGCCACTGATATCCCTGTACAGATACCGGGTACATCATTTGAAGTTGCTGTGGCCCCACAGCTTTTGGAATCAGCAGCCATGGAGAAGTGTAAGCTCTCAAGGAAAGCATTGTGGGGCTGTTGATGCAGCAGGCCGGGGTCTCGACATCTGCTTCATAGACATTGACCACCGGACAGCCGATCCTTGAGGCGCGTGCCCTGCCTGCAGCAGAGGCATCGACACAGGGGCATTGAAGGGCCATGACACCCGTGCCTGCCTGGCCGATATCCCCTTCTAGTGTTTGAGTGTGATGCACCCTTGAAATCTAGAAGAGCATCGGTGCATCATTGTTCCCGATGGAGCTTCGAATCCCTTCGGGCCAAGAGAGAGATCCAGGCAGAGACTCAAAAGTATTTATTTTATTTAACAATTTTTCTATACCGCCTTATCTTAAAATCAAGGCAGTTTACAAATAACTTCAATTTACAGAGAGCTTTCAAAAGTATCAATTAAAACTTTGTCCCAATACATAAAAACTTCCTTAGCAAACATAGGGAGGGGGGGGGAGAACTGGGAATGATAAATTCTAACTTATGTACAAGGTGATGTGTTTGTAGGAGTTCATGAGGGGGGGCATCAGATTTCATTGAAGTGCTCGATGAATAGGAAGGTCTTGAACTGTTTCCAGAATTCCTTAATGTCTGTGGTGGTTCTCATTTTCTCCAGGAGAGTGTTCCAGATAGATGGAGCAGCACGTGAGAGGGCCCTCTTGGATGCTTCTTGTTTGGCTTTTGTGAACAGGTTGGGTGTTGGTATGTTATTGATGATTCTACTTCTTGCAGGTCTGTTGGGTTTGGTACAGATGAGATCCTACAGACTTCTGGCTGTTAGGTTGTTTTTGATCTTGAAGATGGTCAGGGCAGATTTGTATTTGGCACGTGATTTGATGTGATTGGCAACCAGTGCAGGAGGGGAGTTATGTGCTCTCGCCTTGATGGTTCGCGCAGCGATGTGTTGTACTAATTGCAGGGGTCGGATAGATTGTTTAGATAGACCTTGAAAGAGCATTACAGCGTTATGATGAACTGACATACTGTTCGAAAGTGGTCTTGATTGAGGAGATGTTTTAATCTCCTGATTATTGCTAGCTATTGTGGAAGGCAGACCTGGAGAATTTGTTGATATGGGCTTGTAGGTTAACATACTTATCAATGATGATACCCAGGTATCAGACTTCATCCTTTATTGTGATTTGAGAGTTGGCAATTTTGATTGAGGCGGGGGGGTTGAAATCAGTGTTATGATTATTGCTTCAGTTTTCTTGATGTTGAGGTTGTTTTTGGTAAGCCAGGTTATTTCTTGGAGGCACGTTGATATTGTAGTGAAGTCCAGAGAGTCTAACTTTATAGGGGTGTAGGCCATAATATTGTCTGCCTATATGGGATATTGTATATTGTGCTTCCTGAATATGATTCAGAAGGCTGGGTGACTGATGTGGAATGGAAAAATCTGCCAGCGGACAGGTCTCCTGAGCTTCCATCGGACCCTTCTCCACCTCATGAGCCGTATAAGTCCCTTTTGAGGACATGACCTTCCAGGATTTTGTATAGGACATGGCAAAGGCCATACCATTTTCTTCAGAGACTGAGGATGAGCCCAGGGCAGAAGAGTTGGAGATCCTTAGTACTCCTCTGCCCCTAAGGAAGCGGTGACAATGCCCGTGCACTGCTTCCTGCAGAGAGTACAGATGAGAATGTGGGAAAGCCCCCCCTCTCTGTGCCTCCACTCAGTAGAAGGCATGATTCCATGTACAGAGTTCAGAAGGATCCCAGATTTGAGAAACCTCAACTTTCTCACCATTCCTTGGTGGTCAAATCTGCCTTTAAGAAACAGAGAAACATGAAGGCAGAAAAAGACTACATGGCCTATCTAGTCTGCCCTTTCATATCAACTATTACAATAGTCCCCTTTTTTCCTTGAGAGATCCTCTGTGTTTGTCCCATGCTTTTTTGAATTCAGATACTGTCCTCAACTCTACCACCACCACTGGGAGACTATTCCATGCATCTACCACTCTTTCTGTAAAGAAATATTTCTGCGTATTACTCCTGAGTCTATCCTTTTCACCCTTATCCTATGTCCCCTCGTAGCAGAGCTTGCTTTCAATAGAAAGAGGCTCTTCTGTGCTTTTATGCCACTGAGATACTTAAACATCTCTATCATATCTCCTCTATCCCACCTTTCCTCTAAAGTATTCATATTAAGATCCTTAAGTCTGTCATATGCTTTATAACGAAGACCACTAACCATTTTAGTAGCAACCCTCTGCACAGATTCCAACCTATTTATATTCTTTTGAAGGTGCAGTCTCCAGAATTGCACACAATACTCCAAATGAGGTCGCACCAAAGACTTATACAGAGACACTATCACCTCCTTTTTTCTGCTGGCCATTCCTCTCCCTATCCACCCAAGCATTCTTCTAGCTTTTGCTGTCGCCTTTTCTATCTGTTTAGCTACTTTAAGATCATCAGACACAATCATGCCGAGATCCCGCTCTTTTGTGGACAGAAGTACTTCACCCCTACATTGTATCACTCCCTTGGATTTTTTCAGCCCAAATACCTGACCCTAAACTTTTGTAGCATTAAATCTCAGGTGCCAAATTCTAGACCATTCTTAAGCTTAGCTAGATCCCTCCTCGTTATCTACTCCTTCCTGGGTGTCTACTCTATTGCAGATTTTGGTATCATCCGCAAAGAGGCAAACCTTACCAGACAGCCCTTCTGCAATATCACTAGCAAAGAGATCCAAGAGTAGCATTTCTCATTGCCCCCAGAGGGGGAGGCCCAGACATTGAACTCTTTAGGGAAAAGGTATTTCCAGAGTTCCATGCTCATAGCCTGCATAGCCTCTTACCAACTCTACATGGGCATGTTCTTGAACATCATGTGTGACCTTGCCGAGCTGTCTGTTTCTTCGTCCAGAGAAATTGGAACAGTATTGTTCCCTAGTAGCTCACGGTAGGACTGGTTGAAGTTCATGGTCTGGGCGATTTATGAAAGCTTTGAAACAGCTTAGAGAGCTACTGCATAGGTTTTGGCTCCCAAAGACTTGCCTGGTTCCAGTCCTCAGTTCTGGAACAATCTGTGCAGAATAAGCTTCCTGATGTACTCTGCCATGGAGAGAATCTCTTTGGAGAGCAGGTCAAAGAAGATGGGCTTCGTGGAAAAGCAGCATGTCACCCTGCGTAATCTCTCAAGGTGTACATCTAGGCCGGCCTCCTATCATAAGAGGTACCATGGAGAAGGGCAGAAAAAAGACCTATTACTCTTGTAGGCATAAGTATTTTCCTGGGCCCCATACCTCCCAGCCCAAGCAGTCTCCTTGCCAACAACAGTGTCTGGAGAAGCCTCAGAAAGCCCAGCTAGCTCCTCAGCCAAAACTTAGGGCAGGGTTTTGACTGGTTCTTTTAGAGCATAGCCACTCTACCAGTAGCCACAGTAGGAAGCCCTCCAGTCGGGGGAAGGCTTACTCTTTTTGCCTAAAGGTAGCCTCTCAAAACCTTAGACTTGTGGGTTCTGCAGATAATCCAAAGTGGTTATGAACTACATTTATTGGATCTGCCACCAAATTGCCCCCCCCCCCCCCACCCCACCAAAGGGTGCATCACCTCAACCCTCTGCGTCAGGAATTGCTTTAGAGAGAAATCACTGCCCTCTTGTCAGATCTCTAGGTACTTCCTGGATCCCCCAAGAAAACGAGGGAGGGGGGAGATATACCATCCCATCGTAGGTCTAAGATCTGAACATGTACTTGGTAAGAGAAGTTTAGAATGATTTCTCTAGGCATCCTGCTTCCTTACTTTCAAAAATGAGATTGGCTATGCTCCCTGAATCTGAAGGATGCATATGCCCACATAATCCCCCTCACAGGAAATATCTATTTCTGATTCTAGTACTGAGTGTTGCCTATTGGCCTAGCCCCTCAGCACCTCGTGTTTTCACAAAATAGTTTGTGGTGGTAGCTGCTTACCTCTGGATGTTGGGAGTGTTTGTCTTCCCCTATCTGGACAATTGGCTGATCAAGAATACCGCTCTGGAAGGAGTTCAAGAATCAACCTGCTTGACCATGCGGGTGTTGGAACTACTATGGTTCATTATAAATTACCCAAAGTCTCACCTTCAACCCACCCAGCAGTTGTAATTCATAGAAGCCCTGCTCAACATGACTTGGGCGAGAGCCTTCCACATGATGAAGTTTACATATTGACAGTACTAGTGCAGGAGACTCAATTGAGTCAGCAGGTATCAGCTCACAGGATGTTGACTGTACTAGGCCACATGGCTTTCGCAGTGCATGTCACACCCATGGCACACCTCCAGATCAGGCAAGCTCAGTAGACTGAGGACTCAATGGACCCAGGCCATAGGTTGACTCGGGGATCGTCTGTCACTGCTCCTCTCCTTCAGTCATTGCAATGGTGGACAGTCCACCACAGTTTGCTCAGGGATCTCCCTTTTCTAATTGCTCCACCCCAAAAGGTTTTGATGACAGATGCATCCAAGCTGGAATTCTCAATGGGTTTCACACTCAGGGCAACCGGCCCATTCAAGAAAGTCTCCATCAAATCAACTTCTTGAAGCTAAGAGCCACAGCAAACATTCTAAAGGCTTTGAGATCAGCTGGACACCAGATTGTTCTGATTCAGACCGACAACCAAGTCGCAATGTTCTACGTTAACAAGCAGGAAGGAGTGGGCTCGTTTCTCCCGTGTTGGGAAGCAGTTAGGTTGTGGAAGTTTGCCATCGCACATGGAATAGACTTGAGAGCCACATACATGCTGGACGAACAAAACATTCCAGCAGACAGACTGAGTTGAGTCCTGCAACCATACAAATGGACACTGGACAGGGAGGTGTGACTCGCATCTTTCAGGAGTGGGGCACCTCCTTGGTGGATCTATTTGCCATTCAGCAGAATACCCAGGTGGATCAGTTCTGTTCCAGGGTAAGATCACACATGAGACTTGCCTCGGATGCCTTCCTCCTGCATTGGAGGGAGAGTCTTCTGCATGCATGTCCTCCAATACCTCTCATTGCAAAGACCCTCTTAAAGCTCAAAACAGATGGAGGGACGACGATTCCCATCACTTCCTACTGGCACAGACAGCCTTGGTTTCCTCTTATGCTACAGCTCTCCAGTAAGGAACTGCTCTGGCTTGGCCATGCACCAGTTTTTATTTTGCAGGAAGATGGGACAATGTTGCACCCCAACATCCAGTTGGCCCTCACGGTGTGGATGTTGAGAGGCTAATGTCTGAGCTCAGCCTGCCGGACAGTGTGACAAAAGTCCTTTTGGTCTCCAGGAGGGCCTCAACGAGTATCATATTCCTGCATATGGAAGAGGTTTACTGTCTGGTGTGAGGGCCAGGCCCTAGATCCTTTCATTTATTCCACACAAAAACTGCTTGAGTATTTTCTACATCTTTCCAAGTCTGGAATTAAGTCTAACTCAGGATCCACCTCAGTGCAATTGGCACTTACTATTGAGATATGGAAGAAAAGTCCATCTGGGTGCAGCCTTTAGTTATGAGGGGGTTGCTTCTATTGAAGCCTCCCTACAAACCTCTTGCAGTGTCTTGGGACTTCAGTGTGGTTCTTTCACCGCTTATGAAATTTCCCTTTGAGCCACTTAGTTCCTGCCCTCTGAAGTTCTTGACCTGGAAGGTGGTGTTTCTGGTGGCAGTCACTTTAGCAGGCAGAGTGAGTGAGCTTCAGGATCTAGTAGTTCATACATAGTAACGTTGTATATGACGGCAGATAAAGACCAGTATGGTCCATCCAGTCTGCCCAGTGAGGTGGCTAAAGTAGGTGTACCCACCACTCCGTGCAGGTCACCTCCCTCTATGCCTTTGTTTAAGGTTTTACCTGCTGCTCCGTGCAGGTCACCCCCTCTATTTGTTGATGTATGAGAAATAGTTAAGTTTATTTTGTCTTTATCCTCTTGCTATAAAAGGATCCACTGTGTCTATCCCATGCCATTTTGAATTCCGTCACTGCTTTACATACCCCCCCCCCCCAATGTATTTTCCTCCTCTCAGATATCAGTAGCCTCGGGCCCTCCCCTCTGCCCCATGTCCTCTATCCCGGTAATTTGGGGGAACCGGCCTTTGTGCTCCCACCGGTTTCTTCCTATCTTATCTCTTATCTCGCAGTCCTTCCAATCTTCGCCACTGTTCTCCTCTGACTGCACCAGATGCCTCTGGCTCCTCCTTGTCTCCATTGCTTTGCTCATTACATCTAGGTACACTTAACTGTCGTTCATTACGTTCTAAATCCCTTTTGATCCAAGATTTAATCATCCACGAGTCACTAGACCTGCTATGCCTATCCGAAATCTGGATCAAGGACAGAGAGCAGCCCCTTATCTCTAGATGTCTTCCACCCAATTTCTCCTCCATTTCTGTCCCCCGGATTGGCTGGAACGGAGGTGGGATTGCATTGCTCTATCGCTCCTCTCTCCCCATTGCCCAGGTTTCCTCTCCTCTCTTGCAATATCCTGAGTCCCTCCTTTTTCGCCTTCAATCTTCCCCCCCCCCCCCCATCCACATTATTATCCTCTATGCCCCTCCCTCTCTTCCAGCCTACCTTTGGGGGAAGCGCTTACTCTTACTATAGCTGACATCTCCTTGCAATTTCCCCACTTAATCATCGTCGGTGACTTAAATGTCCACTTTGACTCCCCTTCCTCTAACAAAGACCTTTCTTTTATTACCCTCCTTCAGGATCTTTCCCTTCAACAACTTGTTCTCTCTCCAACCCATTCTGCTGGCCACATTCTCGATTCTGTAATTGCTCCATTATCACCCTCTTTCCATATTTCTCAACCCAGGGTACAATCTCTCCCCTGGACCGATCATTTTTGTGTGACCTTTCTACTAGAATTTTCTTCTCTCCCCTCCAGTTCCTCTCCTGCTCCTCCATCCTCTACTTCCCTCCGTCGTCGGATTTCTCCTCGCACCCTCCAACTCTTCCCTCCAGCCTCCCAGCTTCTCCCTTCTGATTTTCCTGCTCTCTCCCCCAGTTCCCAGGTCTCTACCTTTAATTCCACGCTCTCAGCAACTCTTGACAATCTTGCCCCTCTTCAGCCCATTCATTCGAAGCAACCATCTGCCCATCACCCATGGTTCCATGCAGGTCTCCGTCTTTTGCGTACTCAGCTCTGCAGATCTGAGCGTGTCTGGCGGAAGAACCGCTCACTATTTGCTCTTACTCAATTTCGTGAACTTCATCAATATTACCGCTCCTCTGTTCACCAAACCAAGCTTTCCTTTTTCTCTAATTCCATTACTACCGCCTCTAACCCATCTCGACAGCTCTTCTCCATCCTCCGCTCACTCACTTCTATCCACTCTGGTCCTTCCCCTGCTCCCCCTCCTTCTATGCCCTCCCCTACCCAACTAGCCCTTCAATTCACTACCAAAATACATGATCTCCGTTCTAGTCTTCTCTCCTGCCCACCCCCTTTATCTTCCCCACCTCCTCTTTCCCTTCTTTCTTCCCCTCCTCCCTCTCTTACCCACACATGGTCCACTTTTTATCCTATCACTACCTCTGAATTAATCCCCTCCCTTTCCTCTGCACATAAGACTACCTGTCCTTTAGATCCTATTCCCACCAGTTGGTTCTTGGAGCCCTCACTAGCACTAATTCCTCATATCTGTACATTGATTGATCAATTCCAGTCTATCGAGTGGAACTTTCCCTCCCCTTGGAAGCATGCTCTGGTACATCCCATCGTCAAAAAAACCTCTCCTCGATCCCTTGGTCCCCCGCCCATTACCGCCCAGTTTCCAACCTCCCCTTTCTTTCAAAAATCTTGGAAAAACTTTTTTGATCAGCTCTCACATCATCTTCACTCTAACTATCTTCATCCCTGGCAATCTGGCTTCTGCCAGGGACACAGCGTGGAAGCAACTCTGACTGCTCTTCTCAATGAACTTCACATGATCGGGGTGATATCTCAGTGATGGTCTCTCTTGATCTTTCCTCTGCTTTTGATCTTGTTGATCATTCCCTTCTCCTGTCTCGGCTGCAGGACGCAGGCCTCCGTGGTACTGTTCTTCACTGGTTTCATTCCTATCTTTTTTCTCGTTCTTTCTCCATAGCATCTGCTGTAGACTCACACCCTCCTTCAACTGCTTTTCCCCTTCCCTGTGGTGTTCCCCAAGGCTCTGTTCTGGTCCCTCTATTGTTCAACCTTTTCCTCACACCACTGGCCCTTTGTATCCAGCAGACTGGCCTGTCTGCTTTTTATTATGCTGACATAATTATCATCCACCACACTAATCTGCTTTATCCAGATCTCACACCTTTGAACTCTTGCCTTACTCTCGTTTCCAATTGGTTATCCTCAAACTGTCTTCATCTTAATGTCACTAAAACTTCGGCCATCTGGTTCACATTTGGAAGTCCTTGCCCTTCTCTTGCTCCAATTCTTAACCACTCTGCAATTCCTATAGCCTCCTCCTTTAAATACCTTGGTGGTGTTCTTGACTCAAACCTCACTTTCAAAGAACATATATCGCACCTGGCTAAGACATCTTATTTTTTTCTTCGACAAATTCGATCTATCCGCCCTCTTCTATCCCCCTCAGCCCTGACCACCCTCACATTGGCTACAGTTTTATCACGACTAGACTATTGCAACTCCGTCTTTGCTGGTATCACCAAAGTCCAACTTCATAGACTACAACTCATACAGACTACAACTCATACAAAACACTGCAGCTAGAATCATCTGTCACTCCTCCCGCTTTGATCATGTTACCCCCCTATTGCTTCATCTCCACTGGCTTCCAGTCGATCATCGCATCAAATTTAAGATAGTAACTTTAGTTCACTGCACTCTGTACACACACACACACCCCTCAATACCTTACTGACCTTCACCACTCCCACACGTAGTCTCCGCTCTCTCCACATCAACCGGCTCCATCTTCCCTCACCGTCTCGTGCACATTTACAATCTACTTGCCACTCTGCCTTTTTCTTCTATGGTCCAGCCCTCTGGAATTCTTTACCCACCCCGCTTCGTCTGGAAGAGAACTATATTACCTTTCGGTCATTACTTAAAACTCATCTCTTTGTCTCTGCATACAACCTCCCAACCACACCCAGTTGACCTGGTTTATTCATGTTTACTTGTGTCTTCCTTTTAGTCTTTGTCTCCCCTATGCACCCTTTTTAACCCATCTCTTTCTGTTTTCTCTTTCCTGTCCCAATTATGTATTTCCTTTCTTGCTATAGGGCTTGTGCCCATCCCGGTTAGTTTGTACTATGTGAACCGCCCTGGTGTAATGAAGGGCGGTATATCAAGTTGAATAAACATAAACATGTACTTGACCCCACCACTTCCATCAGGAGGGCATTCCAAGCATCCACCGCCCTTTCAGTGAAAAAGTATTTCTTGATATTTCTTTTAAGTTTAGCTCCTTGCAGCTTCATTTTATGCCCTCTAGTTTTATAGCTTCCCCTTCTGTGAAAAAGGTTTGTATGTATATATATAATTTTATGTTTATTATAGGCAGCAAAGTAGAAGAATATATAGACATATAGCTAAAGGTATATAATTAGAAACATGAGGTGGACAATTGTAGTAGCACAAAATTACAGTTAGACAAAGTGATAAATCACTGATTAGTAACCAGAAGTCACTGTTTCACTCTGCACTGAGAAGAGTTATGGAATAAGTTTCTAGCTAACCATCACCCATCCGGAGGAGAAGAAATAAGATGGTACCTCAGCTCCTGCTGGCACTCTGGTGGCTGAGGTCCGATAAGTCTCTGGAGCAGCACAGACCCAAAGAGGCAGCTAGGCTAGAATAACGCAGGCCACAGCCCTTTCGGAGGCGAGCCACATGAGAACACAGAATTTAAGGTAGTGAAAGTCTTATCTCACTCCTTAGGAGAGCGGCCTTGCACACATGTAGCATGTATCTGTCTTGCAGACAGGTCAGGTAGCAAACATAAGGTACACAAGGCACAAATGGCAAAAAGGTGCACAAGTTCTGTGCAGACTGTATTCTTTGTGATGAGTCTCCGTCATAGGTCTGGTGATTGGTTGGCACAAGACAGTCCAAGGTGTTCTCAACGAATCAGAAGGTAATGAATAGGTGTTCAGCCTGCAGGCCTCGGAGCCATAATGAGGGAAAATAACAGTAGGCAGTTCCAGTAACCCCAAGGCCAGTAGCATCGTTAGTGGATGATGAAGATCAGAGAAGCAGATGTTCTTGCATGTAGACAACTAATTGGACAAACAATAGTCTTCTGTATGCTCAGGTATGATCACTTATACCGGGGTGTCTATCATAGAGTGTGCAAAATCCAAACTCAAAACAATACACTCCAAATATATCACAGCTGCTATAGTAAACAGGTAATTTATCTTTTCCTGTGGGTACTCTTCAGAAGGAAGTGCACTGTTATAAGTCTCGAGGTCTCAGATCATGGGGAATTTTGGCCAAAAATTGACCTGCTATTTCTCCCAATATAACATCAACGACCTCTATCTTATGATACCTCAGTGCTCAATTCGAAACTTTATCCCACCCACACACGGAGAAAATATTTTTTCTTAACTGCCACAATTTCTTCGTGATCTCAATGGCTGTGAATAAACAAATTGGCATTAAAACTAGTGCTTAGCTTTCATCAAACACCCAACGCCGTTCATTGGCACTGCCGACACGTTTCTCCTCGCGGTTCCTCAGGGGTGATATCTCTAATGCCAAGCTTTCCATACAACAGCTCATAAATGCACCTACAAACAAAAAACAAAACCTTAAAAATTCCCATTCACTATTAAAGTACTCTTTCCTCATCTACCCATAAATATAAAAATATAAAAACCTTACTATATGCTGCCCACGTCCTCTTTCTACACCGTGCTGACTTGCATTCTGATTTACCAAATTCGGTGAAAAAACGCCACGCATGTGGGATGTTCCACTCTTCGGGTTTTTAAAGCTATACACCACCCAGTAAGGGCTCCTCATCAAATTACTCTCACCTCCAATTATCTGCCCCCTCTGGGGGGGTATAGCTCAATTCCACTATGACTGGTGTTACTCCCCTAATATCCCAAACTCTCCGTTCAAAATACTTCATATGTCAATATAGCTAAGGACTCTAAACCCTACCTCGCTAACCTTCCATTTCGGAGCGCTACAGCCCAGTCCAATCAAATCAGACTCCTACATTAAAACATGCACACCCGCCAATCGATCTTTTCATTAAGTCCCGCAGGTGCAACTGAACCTAGTTCAAAAATCCATCTTTGCTCCCACACAGAAAGCCATTGCTCTCGTGACCAGCCCCACTGGCCAAACTGAACCTTCTCTATACAAAAACATCGCATATCAGTAAAAGTGTGTTGAAATGTCAGACAATGTTGCACCATAGGAGCCTCCAACATTGCATGCTTCAAACGGCTTCTGTGCTCAGACATTCGGGTTTTAAACTGCCTAATAGTCTTACCCACATACACCTTTCGACATGGACACTGTACTATGTATATCACATGTGTTGACTCACAATCTGAATAATGATTTAAACGATACTCCTTATCCTGATAACTAAAAATCCATAATTCCGGACTTCCGGTGATGCGGTGAGCCCGAGCGGTCGCACGCCGCTCGAGCTCTGGGCCCCCTTGCTCCTCCGGCGCCGCTGAATGACTGACCGGGGCTAATTTCGGGGTTCCCACACACCCCCCGAGCTCCCTTGCCCAGATCGCAGCCCGGAGGGATGATCCGGTGCTCCCCTCTCACCTGCACCCGAAGATCTGTGGAGGCGGCCTGGATCCACGCGGCTCGCGCTGCAGGCGCTGCGCTGGAGTGAGTGCCACGTGGCGGGGTGAGTAGGCCAGTCGGCGAATCTGGACAACCTGCACGGGATTGCAGGGGGATCCCTGCGGCGGCTGCGGCTCCACGGCTGGTGTTCATCCCCCCTTTCTGCCTCCAGCTTGTCTCCAGCTTGTGCCTTGAGTGGCTGCCTGACGCGGGAAAGACCAGGGGAGGCTGAGATCCCTTATCGGGCCCTGCTGTGGGCTGCCCCTTGTTTTGCCTGCTTCCACCCCCACCCCAGGGGACCCGCAAAGGACCGAGCGGATTTGACTGGAGCCCTCCTCTCCCCTCCATAGGAGACAGAGACCCGTGCCTCCTTTTGCCAGTTGGGAGCCTGCGACTTGTCTTTTTGCGTTGGGGCATGCAGGACTGAACCTTGCCCCCCTGCCTCCGGCACCCTGGAGTCTCTGACCGGCGCCCTGCTTTCACCATCGAAGAGCCTGTAACCTGTGCCCTGCACCCGGCCTCCGGTGCATAGGAGCCCGAGACTGAAGCTTTACCCCCCCCCCTGCGTGTAGGGGCCCGGGACTGGCGTTCTTTCTTTGGCGTACTGCCCCACCTTTGGCACCTAGGGGCCCCAGATCTGTACCTGCCCCCGGTGCATCGGTGCCCGTGACCCAGGCCTTCCCTCCAGCGCTCGGCCGATCGAGATCCCTGCCTTTCATCTAGCGCCTCAGAGCCCTGAACCCACACTTTATCTCCTGTGTACAGAGGCCTGAGCAGCCCAGGCGACACCTGAGGCTCGGATCTGGGACTGTGCTGCGAACCGAGGAGGTCGACGACTGAGGCCCTCGTCGCCCGGCGTGTGGAGCGGGGACGGGAGAGAGACCCCCCCTCCCCCTGAGTGGACTACAGCAGAGGCCTTGGCGATGGCGGCAAAAGGAGGCCGCCGGGTGGAGAAGGAGAAGACCCCCCTGCCGCCCAGGGGGGGGAGCAATCCTCACCGCTGAAGGGGGAGGCTAAGACCGCAGCAGAGATGGTGGATGAAATTTCCATAGCCGTAGCGGGGGCGCTGTCTGCTCAGTTCGAGGACCTGCGGGGCCGTATGGACCTTGTCCAGACCTCAGTGGAGGCCTTGGGCGGCCGACTACAAGAGGCGGAGCACCGGATAGAGAAGTCAGAGGAGCACGTGCTGGAGCTACAGCGGGAGATGGCTCGGGTGAAAAAACTGCTTCAGGGGCAGGAAGCCAAACTAGATGACCTAGAAAATAGATCCCGCCGTAATAACCTGAGATTTCTTGGGATCCCAGATACCGTCGAGGATCGGGACCTGCAATCCTACTTAGAAGATCTGGTGAAACAACTCCTGGCGAATGAACCTGAAGGTGCCTCAGTGCAAATAGAGAGGGCACACCGGGTTGGACCTAGGAGGACCAACGATACCCGACCCAGGGTGACAATAGCACGGTTCCTGAGATTCCCACAGAAAGAAGCGGTCTTGCGTGCAGCGCGAAAGAAAGGGACCATTCAGAAGGACAATGCCCGGATACGTATTGTTCAGGATTACTCAGCAGCCCTGGGGCAGCGGCGACGAGATTATGGACCATTGTGCCAGACCCTGATAGACAATAATATTAAATTCATGGTGCAATATCCCGCCCGATTGGTCTTCACCCATGACGGGATCCGTCGGACTTTTGACTCCGCGACAGCAGCAACGCCCTATGTGGAGGAGATACGGCGGAGGGCCGCAGTGGCAGCCGAGTCCTGAGGATCGGAGGAGAAGACTATTGCCTTGGTGAACAAGTTTAGAGCATCCTGCTTTGGACTGTAAAGTGATGTTGATGGTAATTTGTGGGGGCGGAGGGTTGCCGGGTTTGTCTTGACTGCCTTTAAGTAGAGATGTTGGTTGTTTCTTCTGGGTGTAGGGGATGGGCGGGGAGAGGCCTGGGTGGTGGTTGTGTCTTTGGGGGGGCCGGGGGGAGGGGTGGCCTGTAGCGGAATCGGGGCGCTGGAGGAGTGGGGGGGTACCACACGCATCTAGGAATTCACTGAAGAGGAGAAGAGGATGGTAGTAGAAATAAGGAATCGAAGGGGGGCGGGGGGAGGGAAAGAGGGGGAGAGGGAGTAGTTAAGGGGGGGAGGGGGTATAGGGGGAGGGGGGGGGGAGACGGAATGCTGTACTTTTGGGGATCAGTTGAGGTAGGGACGGGCCGAGGACTGTCTTTGAAGGGCTATGGGGGAGGACCCCAGGCTGGGGGGGTGTCTTCCCTATATTCTGTATGGTACATAACAGACACTTCTGTGCCCAGTTTAATAATACATGCCACTTAAGATAATCTCCTGGAATGTTTGTGGCCTGGGTAGTCCGATCAAACGGGCAAAAATTTTGCAGGCCCTGGCTAGGCAGGGAGCAGACATCGCTATGCTTCAGGAAACCCACCAGACTGCCGACGAACACCGTAAACTCTGCCGGGAATGGGTGGGACAGGTCTGGGGGGCCCCAGCTCTTGGTAAGAAGGGAGGGGTAGTGCTTTTGATACACAAACGTGTAAGGATGGAGGTGGTGAAAGACCTCGTTGATCCGACGGGCAGATATGTACTGGTGCGGGGAGTCCTTGAGGGGAGGCCGGTAGTTCTTGGTAGCGTGTACTGTCCCAATGTACTCGATTTGTCCCTGTATGCGCGCATTGCCTCCACACTTGAGACGTTGCCGGAGCTCCCCGTTATTCTGGGGGGGGACTTCAATGGGGTCATGGACGTCGATCTCGATACCTCTAAAGCGGGGGAGCAAAGAGAAAGAATGGCGACGGTTCGGGCAATGCGACGTTTCTGTTCCAGGCTGGGGCTAGTGGATCCATGGCGATTACTACATCCGGTCGAGCGGGACTACACACACCAATCCCGGGCCCATGGCACAAGTGCACGTATAGACTACTTGTTATCCGCTGGGCTGTTTGCCAAGGTGGGGGACGCCCAGATAGGGCCTGTAGAGATATCTGACCATGCATTTGTGTGGATGGAAGTCTTCTGGAGTGGGAGTACTTCACGGGCCTTTCAATGGCGTTTTCCATTGGAATTATATAGAGACGCCCAATTTCGCTCATTTATTCAGCGGCGGTGGCAGGAATTCGAAGCCGACCATAGGGGTCATCAAGATGACCCAGAATTGCTCTGGGAAACAGCAAAGGTCGTACTGAGGGGAGATATAATTGGGTTTCTTGCCAGAAAACGACGATTAAGGGCCGAACGTATTATGGTCTTAGAGAGATTGGTGACGAAAATGCGACGCCGCTGGGCTCACACTCCCACTGCGGGGTTAAAAAAGCAGCTATGGGACTCTCAAATGGAATTAAACGAACTTCTACACCGGAGAGCAAAGAAGTCAGTATTGTATTATCGCTATCAATTGTACCGCTATGGGGACAAGCCGGGGAAGTTATTGGCTCGGTGCCTTCGTGGACCCCGGGGCTCTAAATTGGTGCCCGCCTTGCGAGATGATCTTGGGACCTTACACAGGGAAAGCCCGGCGATAGCGCGTGTTTTTCGCTCCTTCTTTCAGAATCTTTACGCTGCGGAGGCGACTTCTCCCACGCAGATGGCGGATTATGTGAGGGGACTGGACTTGCCTCGCCTCTCAATAGAGCAAAGAGCACAGTTAGATCAGCCAATTACGGTGGCTGAGCTGCAAGGGGCTATTTCCAAAGCCAGTTGCTACAAATCCCCAGGATCCGATGGTCTAGGCGCCGAATTCTATAAAATTCTCAATGAACAGATCTCCCCAACGCTGGCTGCCGTACATAATCGGAGAGCGCAGCAGGGCTCTTTTCGGTGGGGGGCTAACCATGCTCATATTGTTCTTATCCCCAAACCAGCAAAAGACCCTCTTTCTGCGGCCTCGTATCGTCCGATTTCCTTGCTTAATTTCGACCTTAAATTAATGGCTAAGATCTTGGCGGAGTTCTTGGGGCAGCTGGTCCATGAGTCCCAGGTCGGTTTTGTTAAGGGGCGATGCGAGGTCCGTAACTTACGCAAGATCATCGCGTCTTTAGAATGGGTTCAGTATAGACACCTGTCCTCTCTCTTGATTAGTTTTGACGCAGAAAAAGCCTTTGACAGGGTGGATTGGCAATACTTGAGATTCATCCTCCCTCAGTATGGTTTGGGGCCATCGTTCTGTAACATGGTCGACAGTTTGTATGCCAATCCTACCGCAGCGATACTCTGTAATGGGGTCATATCAGAGCCTTTTTCGCTGCAGAGGGGGACCCGTCAGGGCTGCCCCCTCTCTCCTCTCCTTTTTGTTCTTTCTTTGTACCCTCTTCTGCGCCGTGTGGCGGGTATGCGGACAATCCAGGGAGTAGGTATTGGACCTCAGGTATTTAAGATTTCGGCCTTTGCCGATGACTTGTTGGTACACTTGCTTTCTCCCGGGGACTCCCTACCCCTTCTTTTGCAGGAGTTCCGCGCCTTCGGGCAGTTTGCAGGGTTTAGTATCAATAGGGATAAGTCTGAAGCCCTTGATGTCTCTGGACGACTTCGGGGCAGCTGGGTGGGCGAATTTCCCCTTCGATGGGCTGAGCACCAGTTCCTATACCTGGGGATTGTACTGTCCTGTCATTCAGGTCACCTATATAGGACTAACTTGCGACGGATGTTGACCAAGGTGAGGACTCGGCTGCAGGCGTGGCTACCCCTCCCTCTATCCCTTATGGGGAGAATTGCGGCGATCAAATTGGTCCTCCTGCCGTGGATCTTATATTGGCTACAGACCCTCCCTGTTTGGATCCTTCATCGGGATATCAGGCGTTTTGAGGCGGAATTTCGGGGTTTTCTATGGAGGGGGTCGAGAGCTCGTATCTCTTATCGTAGACTAATGGGGAGGATCCGTGGGGGGGATGGGGGCTCCCAGATCTTGGTGCTTATGTACTGGCTTGTCAAGCCCGCCATTTGGGGGACTGGCTCGGGGATAACGATCTTTATACCCCTAGGGCATTTGAGGAGGCATACGTGGCACCCCACTCTCTACGGGCCCTTTTGCACCTGGAGGTAAGTAGGTGGCCTACGCCTTTGGCGGACAGCGTGTTATTGGCCCCGGTTTATAAAACCTGGCGGAAATTGAATGCCTATTGGGGCCGTCAGTGGCAGGTGTTGAGCTGGTTACCTATTCGGGGCAATGCCAATTTTACCCCAGGCACTGAAACCGCAGCGTTTCGTCTGTGGGGGGAGAGAGGAGTGCATACTCTGGGCCATGTGGTGGACCTGGCGGGCAAACCTAAGCCCTTTCCCATGCTATCCCGCGAATATGAATTGGGGCCCCTACATTTCTTTGCATATATGCAAGTGGCCCACTACGTGGCTTCCCTTCCAAGGTCGGAACTCTGTGGCGAACAGCTCGGCCCAGATAATAGCGTTTTTTGGGTTTGGCGAAGTCGAACGGCCGTCTATTCGGACCTTTCATCTTCGGTTGGAGCAGTTTTGACCACAGCCAGACTACAGCGGTGTGGAAAGAGCCTGGGGGGCGGAACTGGGTCGGGAGATTCCCCATGGCACTATTCTGGTGGCCCTCCGGAGAGTGGCGAGCCTGGCAGATGGTGCTCGCTGGCGAGAAATTCAAATTAAGTGTTTAACTAGGGTTCACTTCTCTCCGCGGCGAGCCCTTCGCTGCCATTTGACTGCGGATGGTAGCTGTCCACGCTGTGCGGAGCCCCTGGCGACCTTGTATCATATGTGGTGGGGCTGCCGGCGCATACGCCCCTACTGGCACAGAATTGCCCTATTTATGGCCAACCTCCTTGGACAACCTGTTCACTGGGATGCGGCCTTGATCGTCTTGGATCTCCTGGGTCTCACCTCTCCAAAGGGGAAATGGAGTCGCTGGCTGGTGCGGAAGGCATGTCTGGTGGGTAAGGGCCCAATCCTACGTGGGTGGAGGGACAGCCACCCTCCCTCTTTTTGGGAGTGGCGGAACTCCTTCCATCAACTTATGCTCCTGGAGTGTCGGGCTGCGCGAGGTCATGTGAAGCGATGGTCTGCTTTCTGGTTACTGTGGGAGCCCTATATTCAAAAATTGAGTCCTCGGACACGTAATGTAACCCTGCATTTAGGCTGTTGATAGCCCTGTTTGTATGTGGAGACCTACTGAGGTTCGGTAATGTTATATATATATGCTGGTCCGGGTGGGTACTGCTTTCGGGAGGAGGGGGGGGGAAGGGTTTATTGGGGGGGAGGTTGGGTGGGGGAGGGGGGAAGTAGGGGTACTATCCTAAAAACTATGTAACCATCTATGTATCTCGCACCTTGGGGATCAGAGTCCACCCCAGGGAGCGATTGTCTTTTGTTCTGTATTTGATGTTTTGTTTGATGGTTCACAATAAAATATTGAAAAAAAAAATCCATAATTCCTCTGTTATATCACATATTTTACAATGGCCACATTTATAATGGCCCTGCAATTCTTCAGTAATGTTATGACTCTGTTTCCGCAATCGCGAAGGACTCAGAATTTCTTTTAAATTACGCCCGCGTTGCCACACACATCTGATCTTTTTACTATGGAGGGCTGGAACCACTTGTAACACTGACTCATGTTTTCTAACTATCTTTTGTATGCTGTGACTCAATGGTGAATAGGGAGTTGGATATGTGTATCCTTGGATGGACATTAATAGGAAATCGAAAAGATCAAACCGGAAGGTGAATTTTGAAGTGGACAGTGACTCTAGTAGGACCACCGGGGAGAGTGATTTTTTAGAAGACGGCAGCGATCGGGAGTCAACGAGGAAGAAAAAAACTGTGACATTGGGACCCAAGTCCGATCGAACTTTACGGCGACGAAACTAGAGAGGGCCCCTAAAGAAGTGGCATCCTCTTTAGTAATCAATATTTCAGGACTTGAGCTGACTGACGATCAGATAGCCCTATTAAACAAGGGCCTGTCATTCGTTCCAGAAACTAGTCATGACTCCTTTTTGTTTCAAGTCGATTTGGAAAATTTGATTCGTAAGTTGCAACTGAATATCTTTTTTTCAGTACAGTGTCCAAATAGTGAATTGGAAACAGCCCCCAATATCCAGGGAACAGCTAATGGAATGTCACAGGAAGAGCCTCTATTGCAGCAGCGGGCTCCACTTCCACCGTTCCACCTGGTGCCCCCCCGGGCCTCTGCATCCGGCAGTATCCATTTTTAGAGAGTTAGTCCTTCAAGATTTAAGGAAGCTTGAAAAAGAAGTCTGGCATTGTTCAACTGTTTTGACTAAAAAAGAACAACAAGTTTTGCAACAACTTCGAAATCGGGAAGATATTGTAATTAGAAGGGCAGACAAAGGGGGAGCTATAGTGGTTTTGAGTAGAGGCTATTATCTAGTGGAAGCTCTGCATCAACTGAACGACCCTCTGACATATAGGGTGTTGTCGGAGGATCCGACGACAAAATTGAAGAATACTATTCGAGGCATCACTGATTTGGCATTGGAGGGGAAGTTGATTTCTTCAAAAGAATGGCATTATCTGAATAAACCCAGTTCACAAGGAGCAACTTTTTATACTGTGCCCAAAATTCACAAAAATCTGGAAAATCCCCCGGGCCGTCCTATAGTTTCTACTAGGGGTTCTATTTTAGAACCCTTGTCGACTTACGTAGACTCTTATCTACGTCCGTTACTAAAACAAATTCCCTCTTACCTTAAGGACACTACGCATTTTTTTGGAGCAGCTACAGCTTAATCAACATTGGGCAGATCAAGCTGACATCTTGTTAATAACTTTGGATGTCAGCTCACTTTATACAAGTATCCCACAAAAAGCAGCCTTTGACACTGTAAAGTTTTATTTACAATCTCGGGGGGATCTTGGGGATGATCAATTGGATTTAATTTTACAATTGGCAGATTTGGCCCTCTTCTAGAATTACTTTTGGTTTGACGATATTATTTATCATCAGGTGTCGGGGGTGGCTATGGGAGCCATTTGTGCCCCTTCCATAGCCACCCTCTACATGGCTCGCTATGAGAACAAGTGGTTGGAGTCCACCCCATACAAACATCATATAAAATTATGGAAGCGTTTTATAGATGTCTTTTTACTTTGGGAGGGCACGATAGCGGACTTTGAGGAATTCCATCAGTGGCTCAATGGCTGTGAGGCGAATATACAGTTTATTTATGTATGTGATAGGGAAGCGATCACTTATCTGGATGTTAAGATTATTAAACAAACAGGGGGATGGGTTACTACAGTTTTTCGTAAATCTGTAGATAGAAACACATTTTTACATTTCCACAGTGCCCATCCCCCCCGTCTGAAGACAGGGTTACCCTTTTCTCAATTCCTCAGATACAGGAGGAATTGTTCTCAGCGATCTGACTATAAAATCCAGTCTCAACAACTTATATCACATTTTAGTGAAAGGGGATACCCGTCTTTAATAATTAAAAAAGCTTATCAGAGAGCTTTGTATAACAATCGTGAATTGTTATTACATCCGGTTTCTAGCCCTTCTTTGGGAATGGAAGAATCACATATAAATTTAATCACTCCCTATTCACCATTGAGTCACAGCATACAAAAGATAGTTAGAAAACATGAGTCAGTGTTACAAGTGGTTCCAGCCCTCCATAGTAAAAAGATCAGATATGTGTGGCAACGCGGGCGTAATTTAAAAGAAATTCTGAGTCCTTCGCGATTGCGGAAACAGAGTCATAACATTACTGAAGAATTGCGGGGCCATTATAAATGTGACCATTGTAAAATATGTGATATAACAGAGGAATTACGGATTTTTAGTTATCAGGATAAGGAGTATCGTTTAAATCATTATTCAGATTGTGAGTCAACACATGTGATATACATAGTACAGTGTCCATGTCGAAAGGTGTATGTGGGTAAGACTATTAGGCAGTAAAACCCGAATGTCTGAGCACAGAAGCCGTTTGAAGCATGCAATGTTGGAGGCTCCTATGGTGCAACATTGTCTGACATTTCAACACACTTTTACTGATATGCGATGTTTTTGTATAGAGAAGGTTCAGTTTGGCCAGCAGGGCCGGTCACGAGAGCAATGGCTTTCTGTGCGGGAGCAAAGATGGATTTTTGAACTAGGTTCAGTTGCACCTGCGGGACTTAATGAAAAGATCGATTGGCGGGTGTGCATGTTTTAATGTAGGAGTCTGATTTGATTGGACTGGGCTGTAGCGCTCCGAAATGGAAGGTTAGCGAGGTAGGGTTTAGAGTCCTTAGCTATATTGATATATGAAGTATTTTGCACGGAGAGTTTTGGATATTAGGGGAGTAACACCAGTCATAGTGGAATTGAGCTATACCCCCGGAGGGGGCAGATAATTGGAGGTGAGAGTAATTTGATGAGGAGCCCTTACTGGGTGGTGTATAGCTTTAAAAACCCGAAGAGTGGAACATCCCGCATGCGCGGTGTTTTTTCACCGAATTTGGTAAATCAGAATGCAAGTCAGCACGGTGTAGAAAGAGGACGTGGGCAGCATATAGTAAGGTTTTTATATTTTTATATTTATGGGTAGATGAGGAAAGAGTACTTTAATAGTGAATGGGAATTTTTAAGGTTTTGTTTTTTGTTTGTAGGTGCATGTTGTATGGAAAGCTTGGCATTAGAGATATCACCCCTGAGGAACCGCGAGAAGAAACGCGTCGACAGTGCCAATGAACGGCGTTGGGTGTTTGATGAAAGCTAAGCACTAGTTTAAATGCCAGTTTGTTTGTTCACAGCCATTGAGATCACGAAGAAATTGTGGCAGTTAAGAAAAAATATTTTCTCCGTGTGTGGGTGGGATAAAGTTTCGAATTGAGCACTGAGGTATCATAAAATAGAGGTCGTTGATGTTATATTGGGAGAAATAGGTCAATTTTTGGCCAAAATTCCCCATGATCTGAGACCTCGAGACTTATAATAACAGTGCACTTCCTTCTGAAGAGTACCCACAGGAAAAGATAAATTACCCGTTTACTATAGCAGTTGTGATATATTTGGAGTGTATTGTTTTGAGTTCAGGTATGATCACTTGACAAGCATTTGTGTGAAGGTCAGGTCTGAGACTGTAAGCACAGCAAAAGTCCTTTGTAGCAGGAAACCATCTTGTTTGGTCAGCTTTGGTTCAGGCTTTTGGCATCTGAGTAGGCCGGAGATCTGCAGGCACAGAATTGCAGGGGTAAGAGCCCTTCATATCTTTTTGTGAGATATGGTCTCCAAAACTGAACACTCCAAGTGAGGCCTGACCAATGTACAAGTTCATTAATATCTCCTTTCTGCTGCTTATTCCTCTCTGTATGCAACCCAGCAGCCTTCTGGCTTTGGCCACTGCCTTGTCGCAGTGTTTCACCATCTTGAGATCCTCAAAAACAATCACTCCGAGGTGGTCCTCCTGGTCTGTGCACACCAACCTCTCACCCCCTATTGCATATAATTCCCTTGGATTTCTGCAACCCAAGTGCATGACTCTGCATGTCACATTAAATCTCAACTGCCAAGCATTAGACCATTCTTCCAGCTTTTGTTGAACTTTCCTCATGTTGTCCACTCCCTCAGGAGTCCACTCTGTTGCAAATTTTCGTATCATCTGCAAAAAGGCAAACTTTTCCCTTCAAGTCCTTCAGCAATATCACTCACAAATGCATTGAACAGTACTGGTCCCATGACCGATTCCTGGGACATACCACTACTCACCTTCCTTTCTTCCGAGTGAGTTCAGTTTACCACCACCTTCTGTCATCTGTTAGTCAACCAATTTCTGACCCAGTTTACCAACTTGGGACCCATCCCAGGCTGTTCAGTTTGATAAGCCTTCTGTGAGGAACAGTATCAAAGGCTTGCTGAAATTTAGATATATCACATCCATCACATGCCCTTGATCTAGTTCTCTGGTCACCCAGTCAAAGAACTCAATCACATTTGTTTGGCATGATCGTCCCTTGGTACAACCATGTTGCCTCGGATCATGCAACCTATTGGTTTCTAGAAAGTCCACTATTCTCTTTCAGGAGCACCTCCATTACTTTTCCCATCATTGAGGTAAGGCTTACCAGCTTATAGTTTGTCACCTCTTCCCTATTACCATTTTTGTGAAGTGGTACCACATCAGCCCTTCTCCAGTCCTATGGAAGCTCTCCCATCTCAAAGGATCTATTAAAAACATCCTTTAAAAGGCCCTGTCAGAACATCTCTGAGCTCTTTCAGTATACTGGGATGTATCTCATCTGGTCCCATGGCCTTGTCCACTTTCAGTTTTTCAAGCTGTTCAAACACCACATCTGTGAATGGTGTGGTATCTATTCCATTCCCCTTTGTATGTTTGTCAATCATATGTGGTCCTCCTCCAGGATTTTCTTTAGTGAATACAGAGCAGAAGTATTTGTTTAGCATTCTCACTTTTTCAATGTCACTTTCCACGAATCCATCCTCGACACTTCTGAGTCTTGAAATTCTATCTCTGATCTTCCGCTTCTCCTGAATATACCATCCACCTTACACCAAATTTCATCATAATAGAGTGGTCCTTAATAATCATCCTAAATTACTTCAAAAAGTGGTATCTGATTTCCATCTTAATCAGTCAGTTCTTCCAACATTCTTCCCAAGGCTTCATGCCCACAAAGAGGAAGCTTCGTTGTACACGATGTTGGACTGCAAGTGAGCCTTGGCCTTCTACTTGAAGCGGACAAAAGCCAATAGAAAGTCCATCCAACTTTTTGATTCTTTTGGCCCCCAGCAAGCTAAAGGCTGCTGTTTCCAAACGCTCTTTCAATTTGGCTAGCAGACTGCATCTCTTTCGCTTATGGCCAGGCAAGCCTAAGCCTTGATGTTCATATCACATCTCACAATGTCAGAGCTATGGCTGCGTCGGTGGCTAACTTACACTCTGTCACCATGGAAGAGATCTGCAGGGTTGCAACATCGTCCTCTGTCCATACATTCACATCTCACTATTGTCTGGATGAGGATTCCTGATGGACAGCAACTTTGGCCATTCTGTACTCCGCAATCTGTTTAGGGATTGGAATCCAACTCCATCCCCCCTAGACCCATTGTATTCTGTCCAGGCTGCCAAAAAAAAGAAAGAGAATTTCTGCTTTTGTACATAGTTTGTTGCCCCTGTTAAGCTGCTCTGTGTTCTCATCAGTTTTCGGTAGCCTATGGCTTAGGAGTCCCACACATGAAGATTCATTCCTGCTTGCCATGGAGAAAAGGTAGTTACTCTCCTGTAGCAGGTATTTGCTGTGGACAGCATAAATGAGTCCTCGCAACCCTCTCACCTGCCCAAGGAACTGTCTTCCGCTACAGCTTTACTATCAGACTGGTTCAAGATGGTGCTGCCACGGCAGGTGTGAAGGAAGCACACAGGCATGGTAGTCTCACAGAAGTTTTCAATAGGAGCTAGGGAGTGTTCCTGCGTGGGCTCCATCAGAGGATGTCACCCATACATGAGGACTAATTCCTGCTGTCCATGGAGAACACCTGCTACAGGTGAGTAACTATCTTATACTCTCATTCCTATCCATCTTATTTGCCATTTCTCACACTCACGTTTTGAATTGTCACTACCAGTACCGTGTTTTGCTCTTTGGTGGTCTACTGCCGGCACGGATGGTTTCACAAAATACCTAACAGTGGTAGAACGCGCCTCAGAAGATAAGGTGTTTTTCCCCTATCTAAACTATTATCATCTTTCTGCACATTCTGCAGAGATGCTACAGAATGTCTACATCTAGTGCAGTAGGTTTTTGATAAACCTACAAAAGTCTCATCGTGAGTTCTATGAGGAAACTTCCTTAGAAGAAAAGTTTCTAGTTATCCCATTGACTCACCAGGCTTGCAAAATGGACTCAATCGGCCTGAGAGATGCTCAGGATATTAGGCCATATGGCAACTTCAGTTCATGTACTACAACTAGCGATATGCCACACACAACCACTCCAGTGGCAGCTAAAGTCCCAATGGAAACGGTCATATCAACCACTTTACTATATGATCAATTAAATGGCAGACATAAAGCAGTCCCTTTGTTAGTGGCAACAAAAGAACTTTTGGAGTGGATCTCCATTTCAAAAGCCTCAGATTATCCTTACCACGGATGCCTCCACATCTGGTCGGAGCGCCCACCTTTTTCACCTTCACATGCAAGGATTTTGGACTCTGAAAGAAATCAGTCTCCATATAAACTGTTGGCTTTAAAGGCAGTAATGCATGCCCTTCACATTTTCAGATGCTGGATTGCTAAGAAAGTTGTCATGTTTTACATCAGCAGACAGGCATGTTCCAGACTGATGAAACTGTGCAAGGAAGTGATAAAAATTTGGAACTTCACAATTTCAATAGGGGTCGACGTACAAGCAGGATACCTTCCCGTTCCTGAAAACTAAATAGCAGACTAGTTAAGTTGCCGACTAGATCCACATGCATGGTCTCTGCATCCTTTGGAAACCAGTAAGATTCGAAAACTGGAATCTTTTTCAAATGGACCTTTTTGCTGCTCAGAATAAAAGCAAATATCTGAGATCTCCAGGAACAAGCAGGAAGTCAGTCCTCACATATGGGTGACGTCTGCGCCAAAGGAGCCCGCGCATTAACTCTCCCCAGCTTTCAAAGTAAGCCTTTGGGAGATGTACCATGCATATGTGGTCCCCTGCCTGCCCAAGGGTGCCATCTTGCCACTGTCTCCTTTTTTTCTGCAGAGACCATCGGATGTGTGTTTGTTACCCAGAAAAAGTTAGTGATTTGTCTTTTTGCTTTTTCCGATAGCATACTGGTGCCTTTTCCTGCCCCTGAGCCCACTTGCCTCGGCATTGCATACTCAGGTTCTTTATTCTTTTTCTTACTCTTTCAGTTGGTGCGGGTTTGTGCCTTTTTCCTGGCTGGGCCTGGTGAATTGACCTCGCAGGGCCTTAGCCAGTGGCTTCAAGCCATGTGACAGAGCACTCATATGTCACACACACATCCGCACAACTGCTTTCGATGCCTGCAGCAGTACCACAATGCCTTGGTCTTCAGTCTCTGTAAGCAGATGACCCCCTAAGGCCCTTGGGAAGCAGCAGCAGAGAGCAGATTTTTCAGAAGACAGACTCAGCCCCGGAGTCATTCCGTGAGACCCTGCTCTGAGATCCCTCGAGCACCTGTGGAGACCATGTGGCCTTAGAGCCCTAGGAACACAGAACCTCTGGCTGTAGCTCCCACATCGAGGATTGTGCCAAGAAGGGCTGGAAAACCTTGAGGACTCAGTCAGGTGACAAGTCTGAGAAAGTGGGGAAATTCCATGGGCCCTAGTCCTGCAGCTCTCAACGAGAGGTCGAGGGCGACGACAAGGAGCAATCGTCCATGTTGCCTCGCTGGGAACCATCGACACCCCGGGACCAGTCTCAGATCCCCGAGGCCATCCTGGTTGAGGACTCCCCCTTGAATGCGCCGGGATGGTGACCTTGGAGCACAGGTGGCCCTTCATTACCTCCAAAATGTGGGCCCTTTGAGTGGTGGGAGAGGGTTACCTCCACCAGAAAGGTTACCTCCTCCACCAGATACCCTGCCATTCTTCCCGGGAGAACCCCCCAGGACTCCCCTCCATGGACCTGCTCCAGCAGGAACTCACAGTCCTTCTAGAGGACCAAGCAGTGGAACCTGTCCAAGCCCACCTCGGGGGCACAGAATTCTACTCCCGCTACTTCCTGGTACAAAAAAGGACAGAGAGTTCCGCCCCATCCTCGACCTGCGGGACCTCAGCAGATTCCTGGTGAGGGAAAAGTTCAAAATGCTGTCTTGGAACATTGCTGCCATATCTCCAGCAGGGAAACTGGCTATGCTCTTTGGACTTAAAGGGTGCATACACACACATCTTCATCAACCCCCTTCACAGGCAGTACCTCCTCTTCATGGTTGGGAGAGAACATTATCAGTAGAGTGTGCTATTCTTTGTCCTGGCCTTCCCCCCCCCCCCTCCCCCAAGGGTATTCATCAAGTGTTTGGTGGTGGTTGCAGCCCACCTCAGGCTCCAGAGGGGGTATTCGTCTTCTCTTATCTGGATGACTGGCTCGTAAAGGGCAGCATGGCTATCAAGTCCTGTTAAGTGATGGCATGCACCATCCTCCTGCTGGAGCACCTTGGCTTTGTCATAAACTTCCTTAAGTCCCATCTCCAGCCAACCCAGTACCTGGATTTCTTAGGGGCTCAGCTGGACACCATCCAAGCCAAGCCAGGGCCTTTCTCCCTTGGGACAGGACCCTACACCTCCAAGCACGTGCAGCAAGCACACAGCACCATTGTTTGGCATTGGCCCTCCTCATGCTCTGCCTGCTGGGGCATATGGCACCTATGGTGCATGTCATGCCAGATGCTTGCGGATGCGGATAGCCCAATGGGCTCTCTGCTCGCAGTGGTCCTAGGCTACAGGATGCTTGCAGGACAGGACGCTCTTAACCTGTCCCCTGGCTCTCGCTCTTGACTGGTGTTGGAACCTCCAGTATCTGCTGGCTGGGATGCCTTCTAGCCCCCCACACCACAAAGGATCCTCACTACGGATGCCTCCAAGCTGGGGTGGGGAGCACATTGCGATTACCTCTGCACTCAGGGCAGCTGGTCACCGACGGAGAGTCTCCAGCAAATCAATCTCCTGGAGCTCCAAGCCATAGCCTTAGCCCTCTGGGCTTTTCACCACCACCTGCAGCACCAGGTGGTGCTGGTTCAGACCGACAACCAGGTGGTGGTGATCTACATAAACAAGCAGGGGGGCACAGGTTCAGCCCTGCTCTGCCAGAAAGTGGTGAGCCTCTGCTCATATGCCAGCAGCAACAGAATTCTCCTGCGAGCAGTTTACTTCCCAGACCAGGACAACACCCTGGTGGACCCGCTCATCCGGGTCCTCCAGCTGCACAAGTGGAAGCTGGATCCCAGGGTGACTAGCCAGCTGTTTCAGCTGTGGGGGCTCCCAAGGATGTAACTCTGTCAGTCCAGCCAATGCACAAATGCCCCACTTCTGTTCCCGGCAGCCACACTCCTCCTGGGTGGTGGTAGATGCATTTCTGACCTCTTGAGCAGAGGGTCTCTTTTACGCCTTCCCACCCACATCACTGATCGCCAAGACCCTGGTCAAGGTCCAGCATGACAGGGCCACAGTGATCCTGGTCGCCCCATGATGTGCATGCAGCTGTGGTTTCCCCTGCTGCTCACCACATCACACCCAGTTCCCCTATGATGCAACCCAGGCCTACCTACGCATGAGGAGGTCGTTCTCCTGCACCCCAACCTGAGGTCCCTGATGCTCACGGCCTGGCTGCTGAAAGGGTAGCCCTAGCCTCTTTCAGTCTCTACTGAAGTGGAGGAGGTCCTTCTCGCTTCCCATAAAACCTCTACCCATTGGGCGTACACCTTCATGTGGTGAAGGTTCTCTATCTGGTGCGAGGTGTCTCGGGTCAATCTTTTTTTCTTGCTCTGTCCAACTAGTGCTGCAGTACATACTTCACCTGTCTTGGGCAGGGCTGAAGTCTAACTCCATAAGAGTGCACCTTAGTTCTTTCGCGACACACCATCATCTCATTGAGGGTAAATCCCTCTCTGTTGAACCCCTCATGTCTCGCTTCCTGAGGAGGCTCCTCCTGTCTAAGCTGCCTGTCTGCCCACCAGTGGCAGAGTGGGACCTTAACATTGTGCTCTCCAAGCTCACAGCACCACTCTTTTGAGCCTCTGTCCTGCCACCTCAAGTATCTCTCCTAGAAGGTGGTTTTCATTATGGTGCTCACCTTTGCCCACAGGCTCAGTGAGCTTCAGGCATTGGTGGCAGAACTACCATACACTAGGTTCTACAAGAACAAGGTCATGCTGCACACACACCCCAGGTTTCTACCCAAGGTGGTATCTCTGTTCCACCTCAACCAGCAAGTGGTGCTCCCCACCTTCTTCCCGCAGCTTCACACCAGCAGGGCAGAGGCAGTTCTCCACACACTGGACTGTAAATGGGCGCTCGTCTCATCTCAGGAGCACCACTGAGCTTCTCAACTCTGTTTCCTATGTCCTGAGTTGGTTGGGAGCTGCAGTCTCTGGGGGCCCTGTCCAACTGGTTTGTTGACTGCATCATCTTCTCATATGAGCAGTATGGTCTCTTGCTGGAGTGCTGTCTCACGCTGCACAACGTCTGGGCCATGGTGGTCTCTGTAGCAAACTTGTACTCCGTTCCCTTGTTGGAAATCTGCCGTGCTGCCACCTGGTCCTCAGTCCATACTTTCACAGCTCACTACTACCTTGAGAGAGAGTCCCTTTGGGACAGCGCCTTCAGCCACATAGTACTCCATTTGTTTGGGGTATAGGCAACTCTGTCCTCCAGCCCTTTGGTGTGTTCAGACTCTATGCCTGAAATCTCTCCAGCAATCCAGACCCAGATCTCTGCCTGCCTTTCTGACATTGCTGCTTGGATGTCTCACTGCCGCTTGAAATTGAACATGGCCAAGACTGAGCATCTTATCTTACCCCCTAAAACCTCCTCTCCTCTTCCTCCTTTCTCAGTCTCTGTGGATAACTCTCTACTCCTTCCTGTTTTCTCGGCTTGCAATCTTGGGGTTGTCTTTGACTCCTCTCTCTCCTTCTCCACACATATTCATCTGATAGCTAAGACCTGCTGTTTCTTTCTCTATAACATCAACAAAATATGTCCATTGCTTTCTGAACACACTGCTAAGACGCTTATCCACTCCTTAATCACCTCTCGTCTTCACTTATGTATCCTACTCCTTGCTGGTCTCCCTTTGAATCATCTCTCTCCCCTTCAATCTGTTCAGCACTCTGCTGCGTGGCTAATCTTCCGCCAGCCTCGTCATGCCCATATTACCCCTCTTCTCAAGTTGCTTCATTGGCTTCCTATCCATTTCCACATCCAGTTCAAACTTCTGCTGACCTATAAACGCATTCACTCTGCAGCTCCTCACTACCTTTCTCTTATCTCTCCCTACACCCTCCCCCCTTGGGAACTCCGCTCTTCTGGCAAACTGTTTCTATCTGTGCCCTTCTCTTCTATTGCTAACTCCAGACTTTGCGCCTTTCACCTTTCTGCACCTTATGCTTGGAACAAACTATCTTTGTATGCCAGGCAGCTTCTCTGACCTTTTTCAAATCCAGGCTGAAAACTCACCTCTTCGCTGCTGCTTTTGGATCTTGACTCACCTGATCTACTTGTTTCTTTACCTTTTCCCCCTTGTTTTATCCCTGTCTACACCTTCTGTGTTGTCTGTCTTGACTAGATTGTAAGCTCTGATGAGCAGGGACTCTCTTTTACATGTCTGTGCAGTGCTGTGTACGACAAATGCTCAGTAGTAGTAGTACTAGAGCATTTGCTGCTCATTGGGCACCTGGGTTGCTTGACTGACTTCATGCTTGTTCCTGGAGAAAGCTTACTCACTCACCTGTAACAGGTGTTCTCCCAGGACAGCAGGACTCAGTCCTCACAACCCTCCTTCCTCCCTGTGGAGTTGCTTTTCTTTTTGATGTGGTATGATATACTGAGGCAAGATTGCACCCTTGAGCAGGAAGGGGACCATGCATGCATGGTACATCTCCCAAAGTCTTTCTTTGAAAACTGGGGAGAGGTTACCATGTGGGCTCTGTTTGCACCATCACCCATATGGGAGGATCGATTCCTGCTGTCCCTGGAGAATACCTGTTAAAGGTGAGTAACTACACTTTCTGTTCAAGGAGACCAGCACCGTAGAGAATCACACAATGTCTTCTCCTTTTTTCTGGCATCATCGCTTACTCTGCTTTTCCTCATACTGATAATTTCCAAGGTCATAAAGATGGTTCGAAATGGCGCAACAGTTATCCTCAGTTCCTTACTGGTCCCGTCAAATCTGGTTCCTGTGACTGATAGCGCTAGCATTTAAATTCACTGCTCTTCTTGGGACCCCTCCGAAGCTTCTCACTCAACAAGACTGGCTTCTCTGCCCCAATTTGAAATCCCTCTTTCAGCATGGATATTGAAAGGTACCTGCTCTCCAAATTGTCCATCTCCAAAGGAATTCAAGATATCTTGGCCTCTAGGAAGCCATCCACTATTAAATCTTAAAAATTAAAGTGGATTCGCTTTACAAAATGGTGCATACAGAACAATCAAAACCCTATGTCATGCTTTCAGCTGTGTACTTTCCTATTTGCTCCATCTCTCCTAAGTAGGTTTATAAACTAACTCGATTAGAGCCCATTTATCAGCAAATTCAGCTGAGTACATAGATGGGGAGATGGTATGTGCAAATCCCCTCATATCCCTCTTTTGTGAGGGCTTATGAACACTTATCTTCCAAGTAAAAGAATTGTTCCTTTGTGGGACTTTTCTAATAGCTGTCCCAACATAATGTTAGAGTCCCTTTGAGTCACTAGATCAGGTGTTTCAAATTCCTTTCCTGTGAAATATTGTTCTTGATTGCCATTGCTTCAGCATATTGCATAAGGGAACTTCAGGCCTTAGTGCAGTACCCCCATGTATCTTCAATTTTTCCCTAATCAGGTGATGATTCACACACACCCGTAGTTCTTATTAAAGATTACCTCAGAATTTCACTTTAGTCAAAACATCGTGCTGTTTTTTTTTCTCTCTAAATCAGATTTTCACAAAGAGAAGTTACACATTCTGGATATGCACTCTGGACTGTAGTCATGCCTTACTGTATTATTCATAAACTAAAAAGATATATGGAAGTCCTCACAGTTATTTTGTATCCTTCAATGCAAAGACTTTCACAGCTAGTAAATGTACTCTCTCTAAGTGGGCTGCAGATTTTATACAATTTACGCTGCCATCTGAGAAAAAAGGCAGCTTCCACGACTATCCTCGGAGCTATGTTTGATACAAGACATTGGTATCGTGGCAACCTGGTCATTAGTTCACACTTTCACAACTCAATATTGTCTGTGTACAGTTTCAAGACAGTGTCTTCAGACAATCTGTTGAGAGCAACCTGGGAAATATAGAAAGGATGGAAGAAGTTTATCTAAAGAGCTTACAAAGGATAATAAAATCAACAACCCTCAGCTCTACAATCACCATAATTCATGGCTTCATTTCTCTCTGCTATCCTCCAGAGAAAGCATGGATGTTTACCTGTAATGGGTGTTCTCCATGGACATCGGGGAAATGCAGCTGCACTCTTCCTCCTACCAGCCCTGCTAATAAATCCTATAAATATGATATGAACTGTTCATTGTGCTGTTACCAGAATGAGTCTTAGGCATGCAAGGGAGATGAAATTTACACTCAGATTGCTTTATTAACTGTCTGCATGGCTGTCATTACCAGGTATTGCTGCATTCCTTTACAGTCAAAGGACAAACGCACATAACAGGTATACAACCTTGCAGTCTCACCAGACCAGTTCAGAACAAGTAGGTTATGCCTGCTGACTTGCAGATGGAGACAGAACAAAGGTTTGTAAGCTCTGCCCTATAATGTGTACTGTGCAGCCATATGCTCCTCAGTATTTCTATCTTCAGCAGATGGTGACAGCATACCATGCAGCTTGGACTGATGTAGTGGAATAGCTCCTGGACCCAGTTGGAGAACACGAGCTTCCAGTTGAGCTGTAGTGGTCTGAGGGTATTCAGCACCTCTTCAAAGCAGACCACATTCTAAGTGATATCTGGAGGATCCCAGGTCCCTCACCTTCAGCCCAGTGAACCACACAGGATATTTTTCATCACCCCCTTCTCTTTTCTCTTCCCTCTTTATGTTCAGTTTGCTTTCAAAAAATAATCTTTCTCTGGGAACAAGTAGGAAGTCAGTCTTCACATATGGGTGACTTTGGCACTGACGCCCTCGTGGAAGCATCTCCCCAGCTTTCAAAGAAAGCCTTTCGGAAGTGCCACCACACATGCTTGGTATCCTTCCCACCCAGGGGTGCCATCTTGCTCAGTCTCCTTTTCTCTGCAGAGCCTTTCAGATGTCTGTTTTCCCCTTGAAAAAGTTTTTTTTCTTGTCCTGAGTTTTAAACACACTTCAGTTGTTCACCAGTACTCTTCCTGCCACCCGAACTCTGCCCTGGCATCGAGTCTCTAGTTCCTTCGTAGTTTCCTTCCTTTTGGCACCTTTGCGCCCTTTTTTTCTCCAACTGGCAGGACCATGGGTCTTTGACCTCGCTGGGGTACTTTTTTCTCCCATGGCTACGTGGCTTTAAGAAGTGTGATCAGTGTGCCAAGATAATGTCCCTCACAGACACATGAAAATTCTGCCTAGGAACGGACCACAACCCCATGGCTTGCAATCTCTGCAAAAAGATGTCCACCAAGGCCCTCAAGAGCTGTCAGCAGCAGCATGACAAGTTCTTCCTGAAGTCCCCAGCTCCAAAGGTCAAGGTCCCTTCTGAAGCTGCAGAATCCTGTGGCACCACTGCGGACCCCGGTCGACGCCGTGATTCTTCAGAAAGGGGGTCTCTGTCGAGGGAACACAAAAAGAAGATATACTCGGCCGCATCTCTGGACGGCTCAGACGGGTCGGGTATGCCCTGGGCCAGGTCCCGCAGTCCACAACAGCTGTCTGAGGGATCGGAGCTGCAGCAGCCTACCAAGATCGCCCAAAAGGAGTCGAACGCAGATCAGTCTCGGTCGCTAGAGCCTATCCTCGCTGAGGACTCCCCTTCAGAAGAACTGGCGCCGGGCCAGAGTTTCTCAATTCCTGTGCCAATGGCTGCGGAGCCTTCTGGACTCAAATCGAGGATGGCGGCCCTGGAGCGCAGTCTGACTGCCTTTATGGACCATCAGGCCCTCAACATCGAGGACTTCCCTGGAGACCAAGCTGATCCTAGAGACCATACGGCCCAGAGTTGATCCTCGGCCTAGGTCTCTCTCCAGGTCCCACTCGACGGCTCCCTGGCTAGCACTCATTGCACCAGTCACAGGGCCTCCGTGGGATGCCGACATAGTAAATGATGGCAGATAAAGACCAGCGTGGTCCATCTAGTCTGCCCAGCAATATGGCAGGAGTAGGTGCACCCCTTCCCGTGTCTTTTAGAGAGTAAGTGCACCCCTACCCATGTCTTTGCTTAGTGGTGCACCCACTAGGAGCAGGTGCACCCCTCCCCATATCTTTGTTTCTTTAGGGGTGAACTCACCGCTCCTCCCCCCATTGCTCCATGTAGGACACCCCTATTTGTTGAGAAATTAGATGGTTCAGTTTATTTTGATTTAATCTTGTTGCTGTAAAGTGATCCACTGTGTCTGTCCCAGGCCACTTTGTATTCCGTCACTGTTTGCCCCCATCACCTCCATTGGGAGGGCATTCCAAGCATCCACCACCCTTTCAGTAAAAATGTATTTCCTGACATTGCCTTTCAATTTACCACTTTGCAGCTTCATGTCATGCCCTCTAGTTTTACAACTTCCCCATCTCTGGAAGAGGTTGGTTTGTTCATTATTTCTCTAAGTATTTAAAGGTCTGAATTATATCTCCCCTATCCCTCCTCGCCTCCAAAGTGTATATATTTAGGTCTTCAAATCTCTCCTCATAAGGCTTCTGACGCAGGCTCCAAATCATTTTAGTCGCCTTCCTCTGAACAGCTTCCATTCTTTTCACATCCTTTGCAAGATACGGTCTCCAAAACTGAACACAGTATTCCAAGTGAGGCCTCACCAGAGACTTATACAGTACACTAGTACCCCTTCCTTTCTGCTGGTAATTCCTCTTCGAATGCAGCCCAACATCCTCCTGGCTTGCCACTGCCTTGTCGCACTGTTTTGCCACCTTGAGATCTACAGAAATAATCACACCGATGTCTTTCTCCTGTTCCGTGCACACCAACCTCTCGCCCCCTACCGTGTACATTTCCTTTGGATTTCTGCTACTCAAGTGCATGACACTGCACTTCTTCGCATTAAATCTCAATTGCCAAGCATCAGACCATTCCTCCAGCTTTTGCAGATCCCTCCTCATGTTCAGCACTCCCTCGGGGGAGTCCACTCTGTTGCAAATTTTCGTGTCATCTGCAAAAAGACAGACTCTTCCATTCAGTCATTCAGCAATATCACTCACAAATACATTGAACAGTGCCGGGCCCAGGACCGAACCCTGCGGCACCTGGCACCCCACTAATCACCTTCCTTTCATCCGAGTGAGCTCCATTTACCAGCACCTTCTGTCTATCAGTCAACCAATTTCTGATCCAGTTTACCACCTTGGGACCCATCCCCAAACTACTGAATTTGATAAGCCTCCTATGAGGGATAGTATCAAAGGCTTTGCTGAAATCCAGGTAGATGACATCTATTGCATGTCCTTGATCCAGTTCTGTGGTCACCCAGTCAAAGAACTCAATCAGATTTGTCTGGCATGATCGCCCCTCGGTAAAACCATGTTGCCTCGGATCCTGTAACCCTCTGGTTTTGAGAAAGTTCACTATTCGCTCTTTCAGGAGTGTCTCCATTACCTTTCCTGCCACTGAGGTAAGGCTCACGGGCCTGTAATTTGACACTTTTTCCCTGTCACCACTTTTGTGTAGAGGTACGACGGCAACCATTCTCCAGTCCTGAGGAACCTCTCCTGTTTCCAAGGATCTGTTGAAAGCATCCTTTAAACGGCCCTGCAAGAACCTCTGAGCTCTTTCAGCCCTGAGCCCGTGAGCTGCCCTTCCCTCGAGTCTTCCTCAAACTACTCGGAGTGGGAGACTGAGAACAAGGAGTCCCTGGATACCCGATGCCACCGCGATGTCCCCTCAGACTCGCCACCCTTGCAGCCCTGGCATTGGTCCCCACCCAAGGATATGGTATTCCTCGACTTCGTACGGAATATGTCAAAAGCCCTCACATTCCAGACTGAATCAGAGGAGGATTCAGATGGAAGAATTAGAAACCCTCCAGTACGTGGCCCCGCTGAGGGAATCGCTCACAGTACCCATCCCCATCCATCCTGGAACGGCTAATGCTTTGTATGTGGGAGAGACAGGCATCGGTGTTGGTGGTGAGCAAGTGGCTCAACTCGATGTATCTGGTCCGCCAGAGCTCAGGCTTCCAGAAGTCACAGCTGCCGCACAACTCCATGGTGGTTGAACCTCCTCAGTGCCCCCGGGTAAGTAGGCCCACACCCTGGATGCCCTTGGCAGAGAGTGCTACCAGGACTCTATGCTTATTGGTCAGATCCAGGCGTACCAGCTGTACATGGGCATGTACCTGAGACCTGGTGAGGGAACTCGCTGGGTTCTCCGAGGAACCCCCTGCAGCGGTTCAGGAACCTGTTCAAGGCCATCCATGAGTGCTCCAAATTCATGACTCAAGCAGCCTATGACTGCTTCGAGTTGGCGACTAGAGTAGCCGTGGCAGGCTTTGGTGCCTGACACCAGGCTTAGCTACCGTCTTCCGACCTTGAGCAATGGGTTCAGGACAAATTGGTCGATGTCCCATTCCTAGGGGAGATCCTCTTTGGCAAACCCATGATAGAAAAGGCTGCCGAGTTGGAGTCCATGATGAGGACCAAGCTCTCCAAGACCACTGCCCTTCCCCGATGGAAAGGCCTGTGTAAAAAGCCCTTTTATCCAAGGAAAAGGGGCTGCTTACAAAAGCTACCCACATTTTCAGGCCTCCCCAGCAGGGTCTGCAGGCCCTAAGGGTCATGGGCAAGGACCTCGTAAGCAGAAGGCTCCCAGCCCAGCCAGGGAAGAGCCTTTGACTCCTTGAGCATAGCCCATATACCTCAAGGAGGACAGCAGCCCACAGGAGGACGTCTAATCCTGTATGCCCACAGGTAGCCAGGCATCACCACCATTTCCTGGGCACTCTAGGTGGTCAGGGAGGGCTACTTCCTCCATCTGTCTGACACCACCTCTGTTCTTCCCAGGAGAGCCCCCTCAGGTCCTCCCCTTCACCGGGATCTCCTATTGAAGGAACTTGCAGGCCTTTTTGAGAACAAAAGGTTAAAACCAGTACCCCATCATCTCAGGGGCAAGGGGGTTCTACTCTAGGTATTTCCTCATGCCAAAAAGAACAGGGGCCCTAAGGCCCATCCTGGACCTGCACAACCTCAACAAGTTCCTGGTGAAAGAGGAAGTTCAAGATGCTCTCCCTTGGAACACTACTGCCTTACCTCCTGCAGGGAGACTGGCTATGCTCCTTGGATCTGAATGATGCCTATACCCACATCTTTTTTCACCCCAGCCACAGGCAGTACCTTCGCTTCATGGCGGGGGGCGGTCACTACCAGTACAGAGTACTACCCTTTGGCCTGGCCTCTGTCCCCAGGGTCTTCACCAAATGCCTGGCAGTAGTAGCCACCTTCCTCCGTCTCCGGGGGTATTTGTCTTCCCTACCTCAATGACTGGCTCATAACAGAAGGCACAGCCACAGATGTGCAGCAGGCCACAGCACGCACCATCCAGATCCTGCAGCATCTGGTGTTCGTGATAAACTACCCCAAATCCCACCTCCTCCCAACGCAATGTCGAGTTCATAGGAGCAAGGCTGGACACACTTCAGCAAAGGCCTTGCTTCCCCTGGACCAGGCAGGCCGTCTCAGGGCACCTTCCCTTGGTGTCAGCTCGGCTTCTACTGCACCTGGCCTATGTCATCCTGGACGCTCGCCTGCACATGAGAGCCGCTCGGTGCCTTTGGGATCAGTGGACACAGACCATGGACCATCTCCAAGACAGAGTCTCAGTGACCAGCCAGCTAGCGGAATCTCTGACTTTGTGGCAAAATCCCTGAATCCTGATGGTGGGGATGTCCTTCCAAACCCCAAGCTCTCTAAGGGTCCTCACTAAGGATGCCTCCCTGCTGGGATGGGGAGCCCACTGCAAAAAAACATCACTCCCAGGGCAGCTGGTCTCAAGCTGAGGACAGCAAGCAGATCAGTCTCCTGGAGCTTTGGGCAATATATCTAGCCCTCTGAGCATTCTGTCACCGCCTGAGACACCAGCTGGTGCTGATCCAAGCAGACAATCAAGTGGCAATGTTCTATGTGAACAAGCAAGGGGGCATGGGGTCTTGCACTCTCTGCCGTGAAGCGATGACACCTCTGGTCCTACGCAATTCAACAGGGAATACTTCTGCAGGCGGTATACCTACCAGGCCAGGATAACGCTCTGGTGGACAGACTGAGCAGAGTCCTCCAGCCACACGAGTGGCAGCTGGATCCCAGAATAGCCAGTCGGCTCTTTCATTTCTGGGGGACCTCATGGGTGGATCTCTTTGCCAGCCCAGACAACTACCAGTTGCCTTGCTTTTCTGTTCCCGGCAGCCCCACCTGTCCCGGGTAGCAGCAGATGCAGTTCTCATCCCGTGGTTGGTCGGCCTCTTGTAAGCCTTCCCACCCACGCTGCTGATTGCCAAAACACTCTTCATGACAAGACATTGCTGATTGTCCTGGCTCCTCAGTGGCCCGGGCAGCTGTGGTTCCCGCTACACCTCCAGTTGTCAGTGGAGACTCTGATCCCCCTGGGGAACTCCCTGGGGCTCTTGTTTCAGGAGGAGGGCTCTCTCGTGCACCCCAACCTGGGGTCCCTATCACTGACGACATTGCTGTTGAAAGTATGACCTTTAGCCTCTTTTCAGCCTCTCGGGAGAAGTGGAAGTGATCCTGCTGGTCTCCCGTAAAACCTCTACCAGGAGAGCTTACGCCTTCAAATGGCATAGGTTCTCGGTCTGGTGCACGTAGCAGCAGGTGAACCCGTTCTCCTTCCAGGTGCAGCTGGTGCTGCAGTACCTTCTTTATTTCTTGCAATCTCTGAGAATGCACCTAAGTGCTGTGTTGGCGCATCACCATCCCTTTCGGTCCATTCACTAGTGACTCGCTTCTTGAGAGGACTCCTGTTGTCCAAACCCCCCCATCTGCCCTCCAGTGATGGAATGGGACCTCAATGTAGTATTGGTGCAGCTCACTCACTCACCATTTGAGCCTCTAGCTATCTGCCACCTGAGGTACCTCTTGTGGAAGGTCGTATTCCTGTTAGTGCTCATCTCTGCTCGCAGGGTCAACGCGTTCCAAGCCCTGGTGGCAGAGGCACTGTATACCAGATTCTATAAGAACAGGGTCATGCCACGTACACACCCCAAGTTCCTTCTGAAGGTGGTATCTACTTTCCACCTCAACCAGGAGGTGGTGTTACCTACCTTCTTACCAAGGCCTCACTCCAGCAGGTCAGACATCCTTCACACCTTGGATTGTAAGAGAGCCCTGTCTTTCTACATTCAGCGGATCCAGGGCCACCGGAAAGCTGCTCAGCTTTTTGTTTTACCCTAGTCGGCTGGGGGAAGCGGTGACCAAACACACTGTCCACCTGGGTGACAGACTGCATAGATCTAGCCTATGAACAGGCTGGGCTCATGCTGGATGGCCAGGTCACGGCTCACAGCGTCAGGGCCATGGCAGCCTCTGTGGCAAATCTGCGCTCCTTCCTGTTGCTGGACATCTGCCGGGCCACCACCTGGTCTTCACTCCATACCTTCGCAGCTCATTACTGCCTGGATAGGGAGTCCAACGGGACAATGCCTTTGGCCAGGCCATGCTCCATAATCTTTTCAGGGTCTAGGCAGCTCCTACCCTCCGACCCTTCTGTGTTCAGGCTACTGGAGCATTGGTTCCCATTGGACACACGGATCCTACTGTAGTCTATATCTGTGGATTCAATTGCTGCTCCTCATGGCTCGCCCTGAGGGTGACTGTGGCCTTTTCTATGGGCTTTCGGTAGCCTGTAGCTAGGGAGTCCCATATGTGAGGACTGACTTCCTACTTGTTCCTGGAGAAAGCATAGTTACTCACCTGTAACAGGTGTTCTCTGGGGACAGCAGGAATCAGTTCTCACACTCCCTCCTCCCCTTGGAGTTACTCCTTACTACCTTTTGTTTTTACTGTCTTTAGCTATGTCATCTGACTGAGCAAGATGGCACCCTTGGGTGGGAAGGGTACCACGCATACGTGGTGGCACCTCTCAAAGGCTTTCTTTGAAATCTGGGGAGATGTGTCCTCAAGGGCTCCGTCGGCGCCGATGTCACCCATATGTGAGGACTGATTCGTGCTGTCCCCAGAGAACACCTGTTAAAGATACTATGCTTTCTAGGGGTTTTCTTAGAACTTCTTTTGGTGGGAGTTCTCAGGACAGGGCTGTTTAAGGCAGCTCTCTGCTCACCTGTACTTTTCTGCCTTTTGCTATAGTAGAGCATGGCACTTTCTTCGTGGACAAGCAGGAAGTAAGTCATACATATGGGTGACATCCCCGACATAACACCTTGCGGGAACACTCCCCAGCTTCTGTTAGAAACTTTTGGGAGGCTCTGCCGTGCCTGCGTGCCTCCTTCCTGCCTGCCACAGTCTTTTGTTTTCCACAGATCCGCATGGACATGTTCAAGTATGCCCTCATCGATAATCACTTTTCCCCTTTGGGGGTGCTTAATTGCTTTCATTTTTCTTGCCTGCCATTGTGTTCTTTTTAGATTGCTCTTTCTCCTTTTGTATTTTTTAACTTCTAATCCAGCTGCACCATTGGTGTGCTAGTCAGGCTCTCCATCATCGAGCCGTTTGATTTTGCCATGGCTGTTTTCAGACATGCCCCAAAAGCTGACCAGAAAGTTTAAAAAGTGCACCAAGTGTTCCTGGACCATCTTGGTCACGGACAAGCACAGTTGGTGTCTCCAGTGCCTAGGGACCCGATAATCAGCCCTTTTCTTGTAATTTGTAGCTGCAGACGACAAGGAGAGGCCTCAAGGGTTGAGAAAAACAGTGGGAAGCTCTGTTCAGCACTCCACAGCCTGATCCATCATCTTTGGCATAGATGTCATTGGCCTCCATGCCTTTGAAGGCGGTTCAGGATATCAAAGGGGTGTATACATTGAGGGTCTCTCGAGCTCAGTCAGAGCCAAGCACCTGCACCGCCCTGGACCATCGGTCATAGGTCAACCTTCTGGCAAGGAGGGAATTGACATCACCCCCATCAGCATTGCAGGGTGCTGAAACAGAGCACCAAGAAAAGGTCTGAGTGCATCGGCATCAGAGCCCTTCGTGACACAGCATTGAGAGTGATGGTGGGCTGTGTGAGTGCCTCTTGAAGGTGCCATGCAGGGAGGACTGCTTAACCTCCAAGGATTTGGAAGGACACAGCCTCCCAATAGCCGAGCCCAAGTTCCCGATACCCTTGCACAGATGCTGGTTATCTGAGCCTTTTGAATTGGCAGCCATGGAGAAATGGCTCCTAAAGGCGCTCGAGGCTTGCATGGCAGCCTTGTTTACGATGCAGCACACTGAGGCATCGACCATCGTACAACCAATTCTGGAGATGCATGCTATGCATCTGTCAGGCACCTATAGTATGTCTGGCCATAGAAAGGATCGGATACTAAGTTCCCCCTCAGCCAATTTTCCCCTCCAGCATCTCAGGGTCCGATGCACCCTCTAAGCCCAGACGGACTTCGGAGCATCGGCGTCCTTGGCGAAGCTCCCATTCCCCTTGATGCAGGAGGGACTTCTGGATGCAGGATCGGAGGTATTTAGACTATCTCCAGGAACAAGCAGGAATGAGTCTTCACATATGGGGTTCGTCGGCGCCAACGGAGCCCGCACGGGAATGCTCCCCAGCATCCAATCAGAAGGCCTTTGGGAGCATCCCTCGCGCCTGCGTGGTAGCTTCCCGCCATTCCCACTGCCTCTCCCCAGTTTTCGATTTTTCCGCGGAGCCGACAGGACGTACCTCCTGTCACCGCAGAAACCTTTTCTTCTTTTCTTGTTTCCTGTGGTTGCGGTTTTTTCCCCGCTGACTCTGGCACCGCTGGTGCCCCCTTTTTCCTTATTTTTTTTTTTTTTGTTTTCCTTATTTCCTTCGAGGAGCATCTTCCTCGTGTTATTCTGAGGCCTACCAGGCTTTCCAGCATGGAGCCTTCTTCCCCTAAGAAGTGCCCCCACTGTGGAGATGTTGTCTTCTGCTCCGACTCCAATGCCTGGTGTCTCTCCTGTTGGGGCCCTGACCCCTTCTCACTCGGTTCCCCGGGCTTCAGCGTCGGGAGAAGGCCCTCCCTGTTTCGAGTGTCCCTCGATGACGTCTTTCCCTCTGAGGTGCGGTCGTCGGCTTTCTCTCCTCGCCAGGATCAGGTAACCCAACAACAGTCTGTTAAGACTAACTGAGCCTTGAGGGGTGAGTCTCATGCGCCGCATGACGACGGCTCCGGCCTTCCCCTCCAGTCCCTTACACCCCGGAGGGAGTCTTCGGGCTCCAGAACCTCCATGGGGTTTCGGGTTGTTCCTGAGGTTCACTCCTCACAGAACATTCCTGAGCCTTGCCCGAGGGTGGCACCCGCTTCGAGCGGTGCAGATCCCTCGGCAGCGGCGCCGGCGTCGAGTGTTCCACTCTTCGCCAGGGACTGTCGACTGGTGTCCTCGGTGCCTTGGGCCGATCGACTCGACCCAGTCTGGCTCTACGGCATCCCGGCCCTGCGCGGGGGCGGTACCCGCTTTCTGCGGTGCCGATTCCCCGGCATCGGCGTCGGTGTCGAGTGTTCCACTCGTCACCGGGGATCGTCGGACCAACCTGACCCGGTATGGCGTGCCCACAACCCAGCCATGCGCGGAGGTGGTGACCACTTCGAGCGGGACCAAGTCGTCGGAGTCGGTGGCCCTACTCCCTGCCGGGGATCGGCACCGGGTGCCCTCGGCTCCGCCAGGACCGATTGACTCGTCCCCGGCTTCCGCGGGGGCGGTACTGGCCTTGCGCGGCCCCGCCCCTCCCGCGGCGGTCCCGGGAACAAGAGCCCCGTGCTTCGCCAGGGGTCACCTCCGGGCTCCACCTGCGGAGCCGATCGATCTATCCTGGTCGGGCGGGTCGGCACCCCCACCTTGCGCGGGGCCGGGGCCTCCCCCGGACGCCACCGACCTCCCGGCATCTAAGCGGGCGTTGAGTGCTCCACTCGTCACTGGAGTCTGCCCGCGGGACCCGGGTCCTTCGGTCGAGTCGACCCAAAGAAGCGCCGCGGCCGCGGAGCCGGGGCTGGGCGTCTCGCTCCCCACCGGGGCTCGTCGGCGGGTTACCTGGGTACCCTCGAGGCTGCGTAGTACGCCCCGTAAGGGTTTCCCCCTCAATAAAACAGGTGCGGGCAGAACCACGGCGCCTAGGAGGGCCTCTCTCCAGGCGTCGGAGCCGACTTCGGGTGTTTCCCTCTTCGCCGAGTTTCGGCCTGGGAAGCCCTCGTTGCCCTCGACACCGATCGTCGCGACCCCGACTCCATTCGCGGGAATGGCAGCACCGGCGCAGCCGCCGACACCGGGGCCCCCTAAGGAGGCGTCGCTCGGTTAGATACCCAGCCTCAAATCGATCTCCAGTCTGGAAGGCGTGGCTCCGGCACATTTCGGATCCAACCCTGGTCTCTTCCGACGGCGCAGTGCTGCGCTCGCCTGCTTTCCAGCGGCCTCGGCACCACTCCAGCCGCCTTTGTGGACTGCCCCGGGGGCGGACCCGCCCCCGGAATCGGGGCCGAGGCCGAGTTCCGCGGGCCCGTCGGGGACGTCTCTCCCTTCGATGCCCCCATTGGAGTCGATCCCGGGCTCTGACGATGCAGTACCGACTGCCTCGAATTGGGGCTGTCGGTACCCTCCTCTGTTTAGAGCGATTCCTCCCATGCACCAGCACGGTGGGTCCCCTGGTGCTCAAGCGGGCCCCTCCGCCTCGGCCTCCCCCGGGATAGCCCCTCTGGGAGAGCCGTCTTTTCAGGACTTCCCCCTTGACATGGTGGACTTGCTCGCCATTCCTATCCCGGGCCCTTCGCTAAGTCCGGGTACTGTGGAACAGGCAGCCGTAATGCTTCCTTTACCTCCTTCCCTGCGGGATCTCCTGCTCGGGATTTGGCGCTCGCCCTTACAGGTACCGGCACCGCCTGCAGCCATGCATGCCCGGTATCGGGTGCCCCCCTCTCCGGGTTTCCAGACACACCAGCTTCCCCATCATTCCATGGTGGTGGAATCGGCCCTGAGGAAGGTCGGAAGCAAGAAGAAGCACTCTTCCTGCCCCCCGAATCGTGCGTCTAAAACTCTGGACAACTTTGGGCGGCGAACCTTCCAAGCGTCCATGTTGGCTTCCAGGATTCTCTCATATATCTTCTATATGAGCCTGGCGCTGCGGGAGGTCACCGAGAGGTTATCTCTCTTGTCTCCCTTCGTGTCGGCCCCTCGGGCCCCCGACTATTCCTTGCTTCTTTACCATTGCAGGAATATCTCTTGGTTTCTTTCTCGGGCTGCCGTGGACTCTTTCGAGTCGGTTAGCAGGTCCTCTGCGGTAGCCATAGGGCCGCGTCGTACAGCCTGGTTGCAGGCTTCCGACTTGTGCAGCTGGGCACAACATAACCTGGGTACTTCCCTGTGCACCGGGGAGAACCTCTTTAATGGCGAGGCTTTGCGTCAGGTTGCTCAGTGCTCCGCCGACCTGTTTGGTGCTGGCCGCCCGCGGCCCTCCGCCTCTCCCGGGGGTAGGAAATGTCCTTCCCGACCCTCCTGTCCGAAGAGGAGGAGGTTTCATCCCTCTGCCCGCCTGCCGGGTGCGCCCATGCCAGGGACGTCTCACACCGGTCGGCAGTGCCAGGGCTCGCGCCAGGCTGCCCATGCCAGGCAGCCTTAGGCTGCGGTATGAGGCAGTTTGCGCTTAACTCCTCTTATATGAAGTTACTGTCCAGTTCTACACTGAGGTTCTTTCAGTGTGACAAGCGGTTCAGCTGCTTGATTGGAGGTATGGAGCCCCCTCCCCCGGGGGGGGGGGGGAACCTTCCCACGCTAGATTAGCCTGGCTCCTCAGGGCCATGCTAATCTCTTCGGACTTACCCTCGGGTACATCCCTCGGATTCCCCTCTGCCTGGTTCCCCCGGATTGAGGGGATCGCGCACTGAATCTCCTTCTCCCAGTGTAGGCCTTGGCCGCTACTCTCCAAGCGTGGCCGAGACATTCCTCGACAGGGCCGGGCCGGACCAACCCCCCCCCCCCCCCCCTGGTCTGTGTCTCCGCTCTCGCAGGGAAATCCCTGGGTCCGTCAGGTTAAAGTGGACAGGGGTCCCACTGACCCATGCCGATCCCCGGCTCCGCTCCCTGCACTCTTCGGAGCGGCGGAGGGCCTTGGCCCTAACCCCGAGGGGTTTTTTATATAGGCCGGAGATGGCCCCACGGTCACTCCGTGGCTATAGGGTTTTCTATCCTCCTGCCTTCCCTGTGGCACGGAGGACACGTTTGGGTGACTGTCAGGTGGACGCCTCAGGGGTCTACGTACTCCTGATTTGCTCCTCCCCAACTGATCGGGCGGTCACGCAACCATACTGCTACCCTCGCCGATCTGCCCTGCTCCACACACAGGCCCATCACTTGGATGGCCCTTCCTCCCGCCACCTTCCAGGTAGGCGCCCTCCTGTGGATCAAGGGCCGGTCCGAGTTGGCAGTATCGTTCTCACATGTCCATACCGGTTGAGTAACTTGGGTGGACGCTCCCGGGCCCACCTTTAGCCCGATATACATCTATACCTGTTTTTGGATATATATCGGTACAGGTGGGTGCTTTTTGGGAAATGTTATAGCGCCCTGTGTCTTACCGACTATCCCCCAGTTGTCGGTACTGACGTTTTGTTATTTCTTACAGGGTCCGGCTAGCCCGCTTGCCTGCATTCTGCGGCTCGGGTGCTCGGACCGGTTATGCTTAAACTTGCTGTGATGTCAACAGCCCCTTGGTTTTCGAACCCATTGTCTTCCTATCCCTTGCCGGCTCGGGTAGACAGTGTACCCCTCGATATCCCGGGGTACACTTCTGTTCTTCTCCGGGCTGGGTTTTCCCAGATCGGTCAGTCTTCTGATTAGTCCTCCGGATTGGGGACTCTGCTCCTCCTGGAGTTCTCAGCTTCTTAGAGCTCCTCGTGAAGACCTGCCGTCTTTCCGGTGCCGGTTGACACCTGCGTCTCCAGCCCGCCCGGACTGGGAACTTCATCCTCTCTGCGGTGAAGTTCCCTTGAAGACTTCGCTACTGCATCTACAGTACCTGTTGCAGCTCTGCCTTCTACAATCCAGTAGGTAAGCACTAGATTGTGCTAGCTCATTAACGGTTTAATGCTAATTGACGTGGTTGAAGACTCCCCTGTAGTCTTCGGTTGCTGTGCTTTGGCAACTCTTCTCAACTCCTACCCTCCATCCCTCCGGGGATGCCGGGGATCCAGGTTGGGTGATGCCGCCCTGTCCAGGGGCGCGCACTCTGGGATCTCCTCTGGCACCCTCAGCTAGGGAGTCCCCATTTGTGAAGACTCATTCCTGCTTGTTCCTGGAGATAGCACAGTTACTTACCTGTAACAGGTGATCTCCGGAACAGCAGGAATTAGTCTTCACAACCCACCCACCTCCCCTAGGAGTTGTAACTATCTCTCTCTCTTCCTTCCTCTCCTCTCCTTCTGTCTCAGCTATTAAACGCAACTGGGGAGAGGCAGTGGGAAGGGCGGGAAGCTACCGCGCAGGCGCGAGGGATGCTCCCAAAGGCCTTCTGATTGGATGCTGGGGAGCATTCCCATGCGGGCTCCGTCGGCGCCGACAAACCCCATATGTGAAGACTAATTCCTGCTGTTCCGGAGATCATCTGTTACAGGTAAGTAACTGTGCTTTCTCTGAGTCTGACTCCAATGGCTGGGTAACTGATGTGGAATTGGAGAACTACTTGGAGTGCAGGTCCCCGGAGCTCCCGTCTGAAGTATCCCCCTGAGGATATGACCTTCCAGAACTTTTTGAGGATATGGCCAAGACCATACCATTCTCTAGAGATTGAGGATGAACCCAAGGCAGAGGAGTTAGAAATCCTTACAGTATTCCTCAGTGCCTAAGGAGGTGGTGACCATGCCCATAGATCGCATCCTGCAGATGGTACAGATGAGGATGTGGGAGGGGCCCCTCATGTTACCTCCAGTGAATAGACTTGACTCGACTCTATGTACAGGGTGTAGAAAGCTCCTGGTTTTGAGAAATCTCAGCTCCCACACCATTCCTTGGTGGTTGAATCTGCCTTGAAGAGGATTGAGTACCAATGCTCATTCTTCAGCACCCCCCCCCCCCCCCCCCGGAAGGGTGGTTTGGACCTGGGACGCTTTCGGGAGGAGGTGTTTCCAGGACTAGGTGCTCATTACGCAGGTTGCCTCATACCAGTTCTATATGAGCATGTTCCTCAAAGACATTATGCGGGACCTAACTGACCTATCTCAGTTCCTTCCTCCTGAGAAACACGAGCAGTTTCGCACCCTAGTGTGGGCTATGGCAAGGACTGCTCAAAGTTCCTGGTCTGGGAGATCTATGGCGCCTTCAAGACTCTCACCTGGCTCCAGTCCTCTTTCTTGGAACTCTGTTCAGAATAAGCTGGTGGATGTGAGAAATCTCATTGGTGAGCAGGTGGAGGAGAAGGCTGGCATAGAGAAGCAGCATATCATGTTTACTAGACTCTCCTGGCACACATCTGAACTAGCTTACCATAGGAGGTACCAAGGAGGGGGCCAGAAGAATGCCTACTACGCCTGTAGGCATCAATACTTGCCTGGACCCCAAACCTCTCAGCAAAAACAGCAGCTCTCCCCACCCCAACCCCCCTCCCCCCGCCAGCACCAGTGCAGAGAAAAGCCACAGAAGGCCCAACCAGCCCCGCAGCCTAAGCCTGGGGCAGTGTTGACTGATTCCTCTGGAGCATAGCCAGTCTACCAGGAGTCGCAGTGCTGAACCCTCCAGTAGGAGGAAGGCTCACTCTTTGCCCAGAAATATCCCCTCATAACTTCAGACTCCTGGGAGCTACAAATAATCTGGGACAGATACAGGTTTGCACCTCTCCGAACTACCTCCAAACTGGTCCCCAAGAACGTATCACCTTGACACCCCCTCCACTCCCCACATCAGGGACTGCTTTGAAAGAGAATCTCCACCCTCCTGGCCATCCTAGCTATCAAGCTCATTCTGCAGTAGCAAGTGGGGTGGGGCTTTTATTCCATATACTTTCTGGTTCCCAAGAAGACTGGGTAGGGATTCCATCCCATCCTATCCTGGACCCTTAGGGACCTAAACTTTTACTTGGTGAGGGAAAGGTTCAGGACAATGTCTTGGGGCACCCTGCTCCCATACTTTTAAAGAGTAGATTGGCTATGCCTCCTGGATCTAAAAGATGCATATACCCACATACCGATTCATCCCGCTCACAAGAAGTATCTCTTGTTTCGTCCTGGGAGGGCAACACTTTCAGTATAGAGTGCTGCCCTTTGGCTTAGCTTCAGCCCTCCGAGTCTTTACAAAATGTCTTGCTGTAGTGACAGCCTTCCTCCAAACGCTGGGGGGATTTGTCTTCCTTTACCTGGATGATTGGTTCATAAAAAGCACCACTCCAGAGGGAGTTCAGGACTCCCCATGACTAACCATTCAGGTGTTGGAGCTGTTGGGGTTTGTAATCAACTACCCCAAATCCCACCTTCAGGCCCACCCAGCAGCTAGAGTTCATGGGAACCCTGCTTGACATTACTCAGGAGAGGGCTTTCCTCCCGCAAGACCGGCTTCAAAGACTGATAGCCTTAGAAACATAGGCCATATGGTCTTTTACTGCAGTCGTATTTCTATCTAGTCTGCCCTTCCAAAACAACCACTACAAGACTCCCCCTTTTTCCTTTAGAGAGCCTCCCATGTTTTTTTGAATTTAGATAACTGTCCTCATCTCTACCACCTTCACTGGGAGAATATTCCACTCATCTACCACTCTCCATAAAGAAATATTTCCGCATATTACTCCTGAGTATCTCCTTTCACCATCATCCCATGTCCCCTCGTAACAGAGCTTGCTTTCAATCAAAAGAGGCTCTCTTCCTGTGCATTTATGCCACGGAGGTATTTAAACATCTCAGTCATATCGCTTCTATTCCACCTTTCTTCTAAAGTATGCATATTAAGGTCCTTGAGTCTGTCCTCATATGCTTTATAACGAAGACCACTAACCATTTTAGTAGACACCCTCTGCACTGACTCCAACCTTGTTTATATCCTTTTGAAGGTGTGGTCTCCAGAATTGCACACAATACTCCAAATGAGGTCACACTAAAGACTTATATAGAGGCACTATCACCTCCTTTCTTCTGCTGGTCATTCCTCTCCGTATGCACCCAAGCATCCTTCTAGCTTTCACCATCACCTTTTCTACCTGTTTAGCTACTTGGAGATTGTTGGGCACAATCACACCTTGATCCTGTTGTTCTTTTGTGGATAGTATGTCATCCTCTATACTGTACCGCTCCCTTGGATTGTTGCAGCCCAAATGCATGACCTTACATTTTTTAGCATTCGATCTCAGCTACCAAATTCTAGACTATTCTTCAAGCTTAGCTAGATCCCTCCTCATGTTATCTACACCTCCCTGGGTGTCTACTCTTGCAGATTTTGATATCATCCGCAAAGAGGCAAACCTTACCTGACAGCCCTTCCGCAGTATCACTAGCAAAGATGTTAAAAAGAATCAGACCAAGGACAAGATATCTGCAGCACTCTACTGGTAACAACCTCCTCCTTGGTGAGCTCCATTTACCTGTACCCTTTGTTGCCTTACACTCAACCAATTTCTAACCCAGGCAGTAACTTTAGGATCTGTCCCTAGGGTGCTCAGTTTGTTTAGAAGTTGCCTGTGCGGAACAGTGTTAAAGGCCTTACTGAAATGTAAATACACCACATTTAGGGCTCTCCCTCAATCCAACTTCCTGGTCACCCAGTCAAAGAAATCAATCAGATTTGTCTGACAAGACCTGCCCCTGGTGAATCCATGCTGCCTCTGATCTGGTAATCTGTTGAACTGCAGAAACCTCACTATTTTCTCTTTCAGCAGAGTTTCCAATAATTTACTCACTACTGAGGTTAAACTAACCAGCCTGTAGATTTCAGTCACATCCTTACTTCCACTTTTGTGTAAAGGGACCACATGTGCCTCTCTCCAGTCCTCTGGCACCACCCCCAACTCCAAAGAGGTATTGAAAAAGTCGGTCAGTGGAGCTGCTAGAATGTCCCCAAGTTCCTTCATTATTCTCAGATGTATCCTATCTAGTCCCATCGCTTTATCCACTTTTAGTTTATCTAGTTCTCATGAACACAGTCTTCTGAAAATCATTTGTGATGCCCCTTGCTTTTGTTCCTGTTTATGGGTGATGTCTGAGGTTGAGGTCCTGCTCCCAGCCCTTCATCTGTGAATACAGAACAGAAATATTAAGCAATTCTGCTTTATCCTCATCAGCTTCTACATATTCCTTCCCTTCATCCTTGAGTCTGTCAATACCACTTTTGCCCTTCTTCCTCTCACTAGCATATCTGAAAAGTGTTATCTCCAGGAACAAGCAGGAATGAGTCTTCACATATGGGTACGTCAGTACCGACGGAGCCTGCGCGGGAACGCTCCCCAGCATCCAAAAAGAAAGCTTTTGGGAGCATCCCACACGCATGCGCACTGCCTTCCCGCCCATTCACTTCCCTCATCAGTTTTCCATTTTCTGCAGAGCTGGCAGGACGTATTCCTGTCACCGCAGAAAATTTTTCTTTCTATTCTTTTTTTGTGGTCGCGTCTGCCTTCCCTCGATGCCGCCGGTGCTTTCCTTTTTTTTTTTTTTTTTTACTAAAAATGTCTTTTCTCTGGAAATTTTTTCCTGTTTAGTGCCTGACGGTTTCTAGGCCACTAGGCCTCTATCCTTCCATTATGGAAAAGCCAGCCACTATCCTTAAGAAATGCTCAAAGTGTGGCGGTACAAATATATTTTTAGACACTCATACTTGGTGTCTAAAAGGTTTAGGTCCTGACCATTGCCCACTGGAGTGTGTCTCCTGCTGGAGCTCACACAGAAGAAGTCTTCAAGATCGAGCACAACTCGATACCCGGTTCACATCGGACTCGATGTCACCAACCAGAATATCTTCTTTTTCACAGGATCAGGTAACCAAACAAAAGTCTGTTAAGACTAGCCAGTCCTCGAGTGGTAGATCTCCTTCTAAGCATCGAGATGCCTCTGGCGTTGCCCTCGAGGACATTTTGGCAATAAAGCCCCAGCGGGAGTCTTCGGGCTCCAAAGCATTAACAGGGTTTCAGGTTGTTCCCGAGATTCTTACCTCCATGGACATACCTGGGCCATGCTCGGTGGTTGTGGCCGCTGCGAGCGGTACCGACACCCCGGCATCGGCTGTGGTGATGGATGAAACACTCCTCACCGATGAACGTAGTCTAGCACTCTCAGCTACTTCGGTACCGCTAGAGTTGCTGTAGACCGTTCCGCGGGTATCAGTACCGGTATTGACATCGTTACTGGTGTCGGTACCATTGATGTTTTCTTCGACAGACTCGCTCCCTTCGATGCCGAGCCTGGAATCTCTCTCTAACATAGAGGATTCAGTACCGACTCATCTCGGTACCGACCTCGGGCGGTACCGAAAACACCTCTTTAAAGAAAATCCGATGCTTCATCCTTTCAAGTCTTCCGATCCCGATGACTGGGATGAATCCATCGGTGCCAAAGCTGAATTTTCAATAATTTCAGCTTTTACCCCTCATTTCAGAGGGTCCTCCTCAGGAGAGATTTCTTTTCAAGCTTTTTTGCTTGATATGGCAAAGTTACTTGCCATTTCTATACCTGGTAAAGAATCTATACCAGGGTATTCAGAAACTCTGCAATTCCCCTGGATTCCAAAGGAGGTCATCATGCTTCCTTTGCATCAGATCTTACAGGATCTACTGTTAAGAATGTGGGAAACTCCTTTAATATCCTGTTTCACTGTAAGCTCAGTGTCGCCTGTATGCATTGTAGTATGTTTCTGTTCGATGTACACCGCACTGATTATAATAGCGCTGTATAGAAGAAATGTTTAAATAAATAAATAAATAATCCCCACATTCTAAGACGCTTGATACTATGTACAAGGTGCTACTATGTACAAGGTGCCACCTTCTCCAGGTTTTCAAAAGACTCAACTTCCTCATCATTCTATTGTTGTAGAATCAGCAATGAGGCGTATTAAGAGTGCAAAGAAGCACTCCTCTTATCCGCCAGGTCGTGAGTCTAGGACTTTAGATGCCTTTGGACGTCGATGCTTCCAGGCATCCATTTTTTCAGCAAGAATTATCTCATATATTTTCTATATGGGATTATCTCTTGAAGAGGTCACAAAGAACTTGAAGCTTTTAAACCCTTTTCTTCAAGAACATAAAAGAGCAGACGATTTGTTATAAGTCAGTCATGCTCAAAATGTCTCTAAGTTCCTTAATCGTGCTTCCCTGGACTGTTTTGAGTCTATTAGCAGAACTTCTGCTATAGCCATAGGGGCACGACGCATGGCCTGGCTCCAAGCTTCAGACTTGGACAAATGGGTACAAGAAAGGCTGGGAAATACTCCTTGTAATGGTGAGAATCTCTTTAACAAGGATGCTTTATTCCAAGCTAATCAGTTAAACACTGATATTGTTGCTTTCAGAGGATTGTCAAAACTTTCCTCTATCCCAGCTAGTAAAAAATCTCCTAACAAACTCTATCCCTTTAGGGGAAAAAAGTTTTATCCATCTTCTACCCATCATGCAGATGTTTCCAAAGAAGGGCAACATCAAACCAGGCTAAGAATATCAAAACCTCAACAGGCTCAGCAAACCCAGCAGTCGCAGGGTTTCTGATATTTTATTCATTAAATCTCTCTTTCCTGTTTGAGGTTTAGAACCCGTAACCTACTTCTTATCAACAGAAGCATCTACAGTTCATCTCATCCTTACTGAGATATCAGTGATACACTGACTCAATCCTCGACTCTAGGCATGAATCTCTTGCCACAAGAGAAATCCATTATTTTAGCTTCAAGAACTATTGAGGACAATCATGCCCTACAGGTAACAGGGTTCTCCTCTCCTTTTTGAAGGAAAAAGAGGAGTAACAACTAACAACAAGGTAGGCTATGCCCTTCACCTTGACAGTTTTCCTGTACGAGGATATCTCATAGTTTTTGACTGCAAGGGGGCTTCACCTTTTCAGGGACTTAACAAATTGTAAGTCTTTTCAATTCTGTATTACTTCTATCCCTCTTAGTCGAGACATTTAGTCTCTAAGAGTGATACTATTCAACTGGAGGGCCTACTTTTTAAGCCCATAGGTTTTTCTTCAATACCTACTCCAGTAAGTGGTTTCCATACAGAGTTTTTCTTCTCCTTTGCAATCTTCTCAACTATTTCTTTTAAGACAGCTTATCAGACGGTAATTGAGTTTTACCACTCCTAATTATGTCTGTTGGTCCTTTTCCAATCTATAGGACCTAACTTTTTCTGCTGCCTTAACAACAGATCATTCCAAGAGAGGTTCCACAACCCACTTGGACAATTTATCATTGCAGGCAACCGGCCTGTCTACTATTCTTAGCCATCTTCAATTCTTTTTGGCTCCAACAGAATAGATTAGGTTGCACACTGGCAATTAAACAGCCAGATCTCACCTAAGCAAGCTACAACATGCTCTCTGCAATTATACAAAAAAGCTCTGCACTATGGGCCTTTGCCAGAGAGCATCAAAGCCATTCCTAGTAGGTAACTGCCAGATGGTTAAAAAGGCTTTGCCCAGTCATGCTCCTACATGATTGTTTTTTTCCTACTCTTACCATCTTCCTTAAAATTTCCTTTTAAGGAAAAGGAACCAGGGCTTAGACCACGTGAAAACATAAAGAATTGCTCAATTCCCTGGGTTGTTCCACATCTTCAGTGGAACTCTTACAACAGGGATGCATTCTTTTTCACTGCAGTCGGTCCTTGTCTACTGCTTTCCTTCTAATTCCCAATACTTCATTGAAGCTTATGCTGAACAAAGAACTCATGATACTCAGATTGCCCTCATAGAGGGACAATCATGGTATCCCCTTATATAGCATCGTCTTCTCCAGCTACTACACTGAAGTTATAGAAGGATCCAGACTTGCTGTCTTAAGACTAAGGATCTCCTCTGCACCCCTTCACATAGGTCTCCATTCCTGGTTATTCAAAGGCTAGAATTTTTAAAGAAATCTAGACCTCTCCTTATAAGTAAGAGCATTCCACTGGTTTCCATGAAACCTTCTCCATGGCTCTTCCACTTATAACCAGAAAGAGATTCAGCTTTTCCTCCAAAGTCCAGCCTCATTAAACTCCCCCAGTTTTTTCTTCTGGGATTAGTTCTAGCCATTAAGGCTTCTGACCTCTGCCTGTATTGCAAAATTTATTTTCCTCTACTTCACAGTGAGGTAATTTCTTTGAGGATAATCTACTGGCTCTTAGCAGCAGACCCATATTAGCCTCAATAAACACTTTCGCAATACTTTTGAGTAAGGTCCACATTAGAGAATTGGAATTCAATATTTGCTAACAATTATGGTCTACACAAGGACTCCCCTCTAGACGCCTTGTTTAGTCAAGCTGTTCCACAGCACACCCTTTTTAATTCAACTCCTACCCTCCATCCCTTGGATGCCTGAGGTTCTGGGAAATAGCATGGCCCATCCATTAGATTTGCAACATGCTGGGACCTCCTCTAGGCATCTCTAGCTTGGGAGTCCCCATATGTGAAGACTCATTCCTGCTTGTTCCTGGAGATAGCACAGTTACTTACCCTGTAACAGGTGATCTCTGGGAACAGCAGGAATAAGTCTTCACAACCCACCCACCTCCCCTAGGAGTTGTTCTCTCTCTCTCTCTCTCTCTCATATATTTGTCTACTTCCCTCATTCGGTCTCAGCTACAAACCCAACTGATGAGAGGGAAGTGAATGGGCGGGAAGGCAGCGCGTGTGGGATGCTCCCAAAAGCTTTCTTTTTGGATGCTAGGGAGCATTCCCGTGCAGGCTCCGTCGGTACCGACGTACCCATATGTGAAGACTTATTCCTGCTGTTCCCAGAGATCACCTGTTACAGGTAAGTAACTGTGCTTTATCCTCTCATTTTATTGCATTGGCTATTTCCTGTTCTTCTTGTATCTTTGCTTTCTTGACTACTTTGCCAGCCTCCCTGTTTTTCCAGATATTGATGCCTGTCTTCCTCACATGAAGGCCTCCCTCTTTTTCTTCACCTTTTCAGCTACCTCTTTTGAGAACCATAGAGGCCTCCTTTTCCTTTTACCTTTATCATTCTAACAAAAAGGTTGGTTGCCCTTAAAAATCCCCTTTCAGTTTTGCCCACTGTTTTTCTACATCCCTCATCTGTTCCTATCCCGCTTAACAACTCCTTGAGGTGTTTGCCCATCTTGGCAAAGTTAGTTGTCCTAAAATCTAAGATTCTTGCTTTTTAATGGATTTTATCAGCCCAAGTCCTAATACTGGACCACACCATCTGGTGATCACTGGATGTGAGATGATCTCCCACTATAACATCAGAAACACTTTCCCCATTGGTAAGCACCAAGTCCAGTATGGCTCCTTCATGTGTGGGTTGTTACCTGTAAATAATACAGGATCTCCTTGCTTCTAGATGACACCACAGCAGGGATGCACCAATCAACATCTGGAATTTTGAAATCCCTTATTAGTAGCACTTCCCCTGTCCTGGCAATTCTGCGTATGTCTTCTATTAAATCTCCATCCACTTCTTTTCCCTGTGATGGAGGTCTGTATATCATGCCAATGCAAATGGATTTCTCTCTCCCTCTTTCTAGTTTAACACAGTGCCTCTTCTCTCCCTTTTAAGCCCTGTATTTCCATAGCGTTAATATTATTTTTTTACATATAGTGTGAGGACTCCTTCCCTTCTTCCTACCCTGTCCTTTCTGAATAACATATAGCATGGTATTGTTATATCCCAGTCATGGTTGTCAGTGAACCATGTCTCTTAACTGTCACTAAATCCAAGTCAGGTTCTCCCATTAAAGCCTCAACATCTGGGATCTTATTTTCCATGCTATGGGCATTTATAGACACTGCTTTCCAGATGTTGCTCCTTTTCCCTATTTCTATAAAGGTATTTAATGTTTCACTTACTTGGGGACTTTCTTCAACCATCCCCAACGAATCTAGTTTAAAGTCCTTTTCAGTAGGTTAGCCAGTCTGCTACTGAGGACATGTCACCGTATTTTAAAAAGGATATAGCGTTATTAGAAAAGGTTCAGAGGAGAGCCACCAAAATGGTAAAGGGGGATAGAAGGATGCCCCTATGAAGAAAGGCTAAAAAGGTTAGGGCTCTTTAACCTGGAAAAGAGATGGCTGAGGGGAGATATGATAGAAGTCTATAAATTAATGAACAGAGTGGAACAGGTAAACATAGATCAATTGTTTACATCATCAGAATATAGAAAGACTAGGGGACATGCAGTGAAGCTACAGGGTAAACTATTAAAGACAAATAAGAGAAAATTATTTTTTCACTCAACGTGTAATCAAACTCTGGAATATGTTACCGGAGGATGTAGTAAAAGCTGTTAGTGTAGCTGGGTTTAAAAAAGGTTTGGACAAGTTCCTGGAGGAAAGGTCCATAAACCATTATTAAAAAGGGACCCAGGATATCGCTGCTTGAACCAATACAAGCATTGTGGAACCTGTGTCTTTTGGGGAAACTGCTAGGTACGTATGACCTAGATTAGCCACTGTTGGAAACAGGATACTGGGCTTGAGGGACCTTGGTCTGATCCAGTATGGCATATCTTATGTTCTTATGTTCTGACTCTTCTTGGACAGATGGATGCCATCTCTGCTCTGCAGCCCATGGAACATCATCCCATGATCCAGAAAACCAAAACGCTCTTGATGACGCTATCCATGCAGCCATGCATTTATCTCCAGGATGCAAGCTTCTCTGCCTTGGCCTTTACCCTCAACAAGGAGGATTGAAGAGAATACCATCTGTGCACCTATCTGCTTCAAAGAGCCATGAAGTCACACTTGACACGCTTGGAGGGATACCTGGCAGTATCATTTGTGCCAACATGGATGAGCAACTCAGTAGGCTTGATGAGTCTCAGCAAACTCTCTAACATCTTGGATTCTGGCACCTGGCAGACAGCATATCTCTCTGGACATCAAGTCTGGTCGGCAGATAGATGCCTCAGTACCCCTCAGAAGAGAGTCAACAACCACCACTACCCTTCGCTCCCTAGTGGTCGCTGATTCTCTAACTTTGGGGTGCTCAAGCTCTGGTTATTCCCTTTCCTGGGATGCCTCAACCTCCTCCACTTCCAGGGCTGCATAATGGTTTTTCAGTTCAAGGGCTTGAGGAGTTGGATTGGTAATTCTGCAGGCCCCAGTGACTCAGTCGTGTCCAACCTTCATCATTCTGTAGGCTCCCATCTTCACCTTCAGCTCTGCTGGAGTGCTTGTATGTTTCAAGAAGCATCTTATCAATGTACTTCTCACTCTCTTGAATGATCCTTGGCCTTGCCACCTCTTCTCCGAGCTCCTGCACCTGTTTCCTGAGAGCTTCAGCATGTAGGCATCCTACATATGGAACTGGTCCTTCAACTGGAATTGGGTTCTCTGTCTGGACAGAGGCAGAAGCTGTAATGGGCAACAGCTTTGGAAATATGATTTTTCCCAGCCATTATTCAGTTGGTGGAGCTTTGGTACCTGTTAAAGTAAAAGAGAGACCTATCAGAGTACTAGCCTGTTTTTCAGCTTTCCTTTCAGAGACAAAACAGTTAACCTATTTTAAGTGTGTTGTAAACGTGCTGTTCTACATCTCTGTATATCGCTAATTGGGGAGTGGCCCTATAAAGCAAGAATGCTCACATGGGGTGGGTTGGTAGGGAGGGAACTAACATCCAGTCAGGTGTCAGTGGCTTCAAAGAGCTGAGAAAGAAAAATTAACAGTTTTAAGCCTATACCACTAAAAAATAACCCAAATATTTTCCCTTTTGAAATAAAGTACCAAAATGACTAATGCTTTTTAAAAATGTATACCAAAACCCTTTTAAGAGCTCTCAAGCAGAAAGCTAGTAATTAAAAGCCACACCCTTTTACCTTGCTTTGAAATGGAGAGAGCCTTGGTTCTCCAAGAACAAGCAGGAAGTCAGTCCTCATGTATGGGTGACGGCGCCAATGGAGCCTGCGTGGAAGCATCTCCCCAGCTTTCAAAGAAAAGCTTTGGGAGATGCACCATGCATGCATGATCCTCTTCCTGCCAAAGGGTACCATCTTGCCTCGGTCTCCTTTTTTCTGTGGAGCCCATTGGACGTTGTCCAGTTTTTCCCAGAAAAAAATCTGATTTTTATTGAGTTTTGTCCAGTTTGCGTACCATTTCCTTCCTGCCCCCGAGCCAGCTTGCCTCGGCATTGCTCCTTGGGTTCATCTATTCGTTTTCTCATTTTTTTCATCGAGGTGTTCCTTGACTGGCGTTCATGCTCTTTTTCAGCTGAAGACCTTGGATGCCTGCCGGGAGGCGGGGACTCCCTTTTTCCAATGGCCTCCAGTGGCTTCAAAAAGTGTGACCGGAGTGGCAAAATGTCACTTACTGACTCACACAACTGCTGCCTCTGATGACTCAGCCCAGAGCACGACGACAGACTGTGAGCTCTGCAGAACCATGATATCTAAGGCCTTAAAGAGCCACTATCAGCAGCAGAAAAACTTTTTTCAGAAGTCACACTCTGCGTCGGAGTCTCCAGTGACACCACGCTCCAGGGCCCCCTCTGATACCTCTGCCCCATGAAGCCAGAGCTGCCTCCAATGTCCACGGCCGCAGTTCCTCTGAGTAGAAATCCCTGGAGGTGGAGCACAAGAAGAAAAAACCCTTGAAGACTGCCTCAGAAGACTGATCTGGGGAAAAAAGAGAAATCCCACCCCAGGACCTGCAATCCCAGTACTGAGTCTGAGGAGTCTAGGCAGGAGCGGCCTACCAAGCTGCTCCATAAGAAGTCTGTACCTGCCGACTGGCCTCAAACCTCTGAGGCCATCCTCATCGAGGACTCCCCCTCAACAGTACAAACACCAGACCCAAAATCCTCTGTGCCCGCATCGAAGGCTGTGGAGCCAACTGGCGACCGGAATGACAGCCCTAGAGAGCAGTATATCTGCCCTGTGGCCATGCAGCGGGCGTTCATCTCCAGCTCGTCCGGTTTATCCGCCCCGGTGATGGGATATTCAACACTGAGGGCTTCCGTGGATGTTGAGCCAGTCCTCGAGTGCCATTGGCCTCGAGAGAGCCCTCGGACCAGGTCCTGGTCCTGTTCCCTGGGTCACCAGTCCTCACCAGTGAGCACCCGCGGCTCAGATCAACGATCCTCCAGAATGTCACGGACTGCCGAGAGTATCCCTTGACTGAGGTGACCGCGCGGCGTCAGACTTGTACTCTGACTTTGAATCCGAATGGGAAACTGAGGAAGAAGAGTTCCCAGACATGAGGTGACACCATGATGTGCCCTTGGACCCGATCTCTCCCAATGAACTAACGCCATGACCTGCCTGAGAATGTTGCGTTCCTCAATTTTGTGCAGGACATGGCCAAGACTCTTGCTGTTGAGACAGAGGCCGAGGAGGACCCGCACACCGAGGAATTGGAGATAATCCAATATGAGTCACCCCCTTAGGAAACCCTCACAGTATATATGCCCCCGATTCTCGACCACCGCTTCCTTCAGGTATGGGAAACGCCGGCATCTGTTTCAATAGTTAGTAGGTGCCTCGATGCCATGCACAGGGTATGCCAAAGCCCTGGGTTTTAAAAGACAAACCCAGCTTCCCTACAACTCCATGATCATAGAGTCGGCAATGCACCAGCTTAAGAACTAATGAACCCATTCGTCTATGCCACCTGGCAGGGAGGCCCAAACCCTTGACACCCTTGGCTGAAAGGCCTTTCAGGGCTCAATGTAAACGTGCCAGATCCAGTTCTACCAGCTCTGTATCGGTATGTACCTGAACGAACTGTCGAAGGAGCTTAGTGGATTCTCGGCAGGCCTTGATGGGGAATCCCTACAAAGATTCAAGACCCTGACCTCGACAGTAAAAGAATGCTTGAAGTTTTTGTCCCGGGCAGCCTATGATGGCTTTGAGTCTTCGGCCAGGGTGGCTGCTGCAGGCATCTGGGCACAATTAGGCAAGACTGCAGTCATCTGACTGGAACAATGGGTGCAGGACAAATTGATAAATGTCCCCTGCATAGGGGAAAACCTATTCGGGAAGCCCATGGCAGATAAGGCAGTGGAGATGAAGAACAGAGTACGTGACGAGAACCAGGCTCTCAAAGAAGACCTTTGTACTGCCCCAGAAGAAAGTTCCAGGGAAAAAGTCCCCCCCTTCTTGAGGAAGAAAGGAGGCTTTAGCAGTACTCTGCACTTCCAGACCTTCTTGGCCCCTTAACAGGGCCAGCAACAAAAAGGCCAGGGACATGGTCCCAGAAAATAAAAGGCCCCAAAGTCCCTGGCCCGGGCCCAGCCTAGGGGGAAGCTTTTGACTGCCTGGGCACGACCTCCCTATCCCCAGGGGGTCATCTGCTGCCCAAAGGGGGCTGCCTAGCCCTGTTTACCCACAGGTGAACAGCCATCACCTCCAATACCTGGGTGCTACAGGTGGTCAAGGAGGGCTACCTCCTCCATGTACAATGGGCACTACCCTCGTATAGCCCAGGGGAGCCCACCAGGCCTCTTTCAGCAGACCCTGCTTCTCACCAAGTTAGCAGGCCTAATCAATGGCAAAGCAGTCGAGCCAGTGCCAAAACATTTGGGGGGCACAGGTTTCTATTCCAGGTATTTCCTTGTTCCCAAGAGGACTGGGAGCCTCAGGCCCATACTGAACCTGCAAGAGCTGAACAGGTTTCTGGTCAGGGAGAAGTTCAAGATGCTCTCCTTGGGACACTACTGCCATTCCTCCAGCAGGGAGATTGGCTGTGCTCCTTAAGGATGCCTACACTCGCATCCTAATTCATCTCAGCCACAGAAAATACCTCTGGTTCTTGGTTGGAGGACAGCACTTCCAATACAGGGTGCTGCCCTTTGGTCTAGCCTCATCACCAAGGGTCTTCACAAAGTGGCTCGTGGAGGTCGCAGCCCATCTCAGGCTCCAGTGGGCCTTCGTCTTCCCTTATCTGGACATCTGCCTCAAAGGGGGATACAGCTGCATAGCACAATGTGCCACCGGGCACACCATCAACACCCTGTAGCACCTGGGGTTCCTCTTAAACTACCCCGTCCCACCTCACTCTGGACCAGCGCCTAGAGTTCAAAGGGGCGCAACTAGATACCCTCCAGGCAAAAACCTTCCTCCCGTAGGAGAGATCAGAACGCCTCAGGGAGTTAGCCGCAGAGGTACTCAGATGCCAGATGCTATCTGCCTAGCGCCTACTCTGCCTGTTAGGACACATGGCCTCCACAGTCCACGTGACCCCATATGCCTGCCTGCACGTATGGGTAGCCCAGTGGTGCCTCCACTCTCAGTGGACGCAAGCCACAGGCAGGCTCAGGGACAGTGTGAAAGTGACCAATCAACTGGCAAACTCCCTTGGATTATTTATTTTTTATTTTTATTTATTTCTTGCTTTTATATACCACGCTCTTTAAAATCAGTGCGGTTTACATTTAACATTTCTGCACATAACAGACATACTGTTGTGCACTTACAATGAACGGGTACATACAACTTGGTTCAACTGGGGTAACTATCTACATCTTTTTTTTAGTTATATACAAACTTGACATGGCAAGGTGTATGGTTGGTGGTGTTAAATTACTGGGTTGAGAGTAGTGTAGGAGAAAGAGGTGATGCTTTGGATGATGGCAGATTCCATGTCACCTTCAGGCTGGGATGCCCTTCGATGCATCCAGCCCCCAGAAGTTCCTCACCACAGACACCTCTCTAATGGGCTAGAGAGCACATTGCGGGAGCCTCCAGACGCAAGGCTGCTGGTCCCAGAAGGAATCCTAGATGCAAATCAACCTGCTAGAGCTCCGGGCAATATACCTAGTCCTCTGAGCCTTCCGCTACCAGCTCCAGCACCACTCTGTGCTGATCCAGACCGACAATCAGGTCTCAATGTTCTATGTGAACAAACAGGGGAACAGGTTTGTACCTTCTCTACCAGGTGGTGGGAGCCCTCTGTTCCTATGCGGCAAGCAGAGGGATGCTCATAAGGGTGGTGTACCTTCTGGGCAAAGACAATGCCCTGGTGGACAAACTGAGCAGAGTCCTCCAGCCACACAAGTTGCGTCTGAATCCAGTGGTAGCCTCACAGCTGTTTCATCTTTGGGGTGTCCCCTCGATGGACCTATTTGCCAGCCCGGACAACACGCATTTACCCAGATTCTGCTCTCACCAGCCGCACCTGTCCCAGGTGGCAGCAGATGCATTCCTCATCCTGTGGACAGAAGGCCTCATGTACGCCTTCCCATGGAAACCGCTGGTAGCCAAGACACTATACAAGGTACAGCATGACAAAACATCGCTAATGCTGATAGCCCCTCGGTGGCCCAGGCAGCCCTGTCTCCCACTGCTCCCCTCCCTATTGGTGGCATTGCAGATTTCCCCTGGGCTGAGCTCCAGGGCTACTCTCACAGTCTGGGGTCCCTCTCACTCATGGCTTGGCTGCTGAAAAGGTAGTGTTGGCCCTCTTTCAATCTCCGACGGGTCATGGAAGAGTGTCTTCTGACCTCTCGTAAGGCCTCCACTGGAAGGGCATTCCCCCTCGGTGTGGTGTGCAGAAAGGCAGGTGAATCTGTTTTCCTGCTCAATATAAGTGGTACTCCAGTACCTGCTTCACTTATCGTAGGTGGGACTGAAGTCCAATTCAGTCAGAGTACACCTGAGCACCATTGCAGCATATCACCTCTCGGCTCATCCCCTTGTGTCTCGATTCCTGAGGGACCTCATGTTATCCAACCCCCCCCCCATCCGCCCCCAGCGATGGAGTGGGATCTCAATGTGGAGCTCTCGCAGCTCACTAAGCCTCTGTTTGAGCCTCTGGCTACCTGCCACCTCCAGTACCTATTTTGGAAGGTTGCCTTCCTTGTAGCACTCACTATCAGCTCGCAGAGTCAGTGAGCTCCAGGTTTTGATGGCAGAGCCCCCCGACATGAGGTTCTACAAGAACAGGGTGGTGCTCTGCACACACCACAAGTTTCTGTCAAAGTTGGTGTCCCTATTCTGCCTCATCCAGGAGGTGGTTTTCCCCACCTTCTTTCTGAGGTCTCACGCCGGTAGATTGGAGACTGTTCTCCACAATCTGGATTGTAAGAGAGCCCTGTCCTTTTACCTGCAATGGACTCGGGGCCACCGCAAAGCTCCACAGCTTCTCATATCCTATGACCCCTCCCAGTGACTAAGCAAACTCTGCTTGGGTGACAGACTGCATTACTGGACCAGAGGATCATGGCGCACTGCATCAGAGCCATGGCTACTTCCATGGCAAATCTGCGTTCTGTCCCAATGATGGAAATTTGCTGGACCACCATCTGGTCTTCAGTCCATACCTTTGCAGCTCACTACTGCTTGGAGAGGGAGTCCTGATGGGACAGCACCTTCGGCCAGGCTGTACTCTGTAATCTCTTTGAGGTGTAGGCAACTCCTACCTTCCAACCCTTCTGTGTTCAGGCTACCAGAGTGCTGGTTCTCTGCCGAACACTTGGGTCTTGCGAGAGTCTCTCAGTAGGGACTCAACTGCTATTAATCACGGCTCACTCTTACAGGTTACTGTGGCATTTTTGTTTTACAGGTTCTTGGTAGCCTGTAGCTGGGGAGTCCCATATGTGAGGACTGGCTTCCTGCTTGTTCCCGGAGAAAGCGTAGTTATTCACCTGTAACAGGTGTTCTCTGGGAACAGCAGGAATCAGTCCTTATAACCTTCCCTCCTCCCCTTGGAGTTGCTTCTTTACCATATTTTATTTTTTCCTTGGCCGTCTTAGCTATGTCATTAGACTGTGTTAAGATGGACCCTTGGATGGGAAGTGGACCATGCATGTGTGGTGCATCTCCCAAAGGCTTTCTTTGAAAGCTGGGGAGATACTTCCATGCAGGCTCCGTCTGTGCTGTCGTCACCCATATGTGAGGACTGATTCAACTGAGTCACAGTTACAGCTTACAGAATGCTGACTGTCCAAAGTCACATGGCATGTACAGTGTATGTAACTCCCCTAGCATATCTTCAGATGCGGTGGACTCTGGACCCAGGCCACAGGTCACCTCTGGGATTGGGTGTATGTCACCAGTCCCCTGGTCCAATTTCTGCTTTGGTGGACAGTCCCTCAGAATTTGCTCAAAGGCTGCCTCTTTCAAAAGGCCTCACCCCAGAAGATCTTGACAACCGATGCATCCAATGTGGGATGGGGAGATCATCTCTGTGACTTCCACACTCAGGGTATCCACTTTGTCTAAGAGAGTCTTTTTACCAGATCAAGTTCCTGGAATTGAGAGCCATAGCAAATGCTCTAAAGGCCTTCCGAGATTGGCTGGCCAATCACATTGTCCTCATTTGGACTGACAAGTCATTATGTTCTATATCAACAAGCAGGAGGGCACTGGCTCCTATCTTCTGTGCTGGGAGACAGGTTGTGGAGGTTTGCCATCGCTTACAGAATGGAGCTGAGGGCCACATATCTGCTGGGAGACCAAAACACTCTGGTGGACAGACTGAGCTGGGTACTTCAGCCACACGAATGGATTCTGAACAGAGATGTAGTGGCTCACATTTTTTGGAAGTCGGGCATTCTCTCGATAGACCTATTTGCCACTCTACAAAATGCCCAAGTAGATTGGTTCTGCTGCAGAGCAGGATCCCACAGCAGACCAGCGTCCGATGCTTTCCTCCTGTACTGAGGGGAGGGAGGATCTGTATGTTTACCCTCCAATAACTCTCATCGCAAAAACCCTAGTGACACTCAGGACAGACTGATACTCAATGCGCCATACTGGCCCAGACAGCCATGGTTCCCACTCCTCCTGCAGCTCTCCATGCAGGAAGCCCTCTGGCTCGGCCATGTTTCGGACCTCATTTCGCAGGACGGGAGGATGCTACATGCCAACAACCAGACCTGGGCCCTCATGGCATGGATGTTGAGGCTAGTCTTGTCAGAATGCCATCTGCCTGACAACATAACTGATGTTCTGAAGGCCTCAATGGGGAGGTCTTATGCCTGTAAGTGGAAGAGGTTTGCTGTGCCGGGCACCTGGATCCCTTCGTCTGTCCCACTAGGAGTCTGCTGAAGTATCTTCTGCACCTCTCTGACTCAGGCCTGAAATCCAACTCCATCTAAGTTCATCTCAGCACTATTGGGGCATACCTTTGCTGGGTAGATGGGGAATCCATCTCTGCATAGCTTTTGATTGCTCGCTTCATGCGCAGGCTACTTCTTTCGAAGCCTCCATACAAGCCTCTCACTGTGACTTGGGACCTGAATGTGGTGCTAGTGCAGCTCATGAAAGCTCCATTTGAGACGCTCAACTCATGTCCACTGAAGTTCTTGACATAAAACGTCTTGTTTCTGATGGCTGTCACCTCGGTGTACCGAATGAGCGAGCCTCAGGCTCTGGTAGTTCATCCACCGTATGCTAGATTCCACCATAATTGAGTGGTTCTTCGAACGCATCCTAAATTCCTTCCATAGTGCTACCTATATTTTTTCCTGGGCCTCATGCCCACAGAGGGGAGGTAGCGTTGCACATGTTGGACTGCAAGCAGGCCTTAGCCTTTTAGTTGGCGTGCACAGAGGACCATAGGAAGTCCATCCAACTTACTTTTTGATCCCAGAAAGCTGGGAGCTGCTATTTCCAAACTTTGTTTGGTTAGCAGACTGCATCTCCTTCATTTATGCCCTGGCAGGCCTGAGCTTTGATGGGTCATGTCACAGTTGACAATGTCCGAGCTATGACTGTATTGGTGGCCAACTTGTGCTCGATCTCCATGGAGGAAATCAGCAGGGCTGCAATGTGGGCTTCTGTCCACACGTTCATGCCTCACTATTTCCTGGAAGGGGATTCCCGATATGACAGCAACTTTGGCCAATCTATGCTGGCACCTTTTTGGGATTTAGAGTCCAACTCCATCCCTCTCAATGCCCTTCCGTCTGTCCAGGCTACCCAAAATAAAAATAAAATGAAATGTTGAGTTAATGTGAGAGAAATGCTGCAGAGTGGAAAACAGATGTGAGATTAGCCTTCGCTGTACATAGTTGGTTTTGCGTGTTCTGAAGTTCATGTTGCCCCTGTTAGATTCTCGGCAGCCTCCTCTGTTTTTGTTATCCTGTAGCTTGGGAGTCCCATATGTGAGAACTTCCTTCCTGCTTGCCCACAGAAAAAAGGTAGGTAGTTAGGTAGTTACCTGTAACAGGTGTTCTCTGTGGACAGCAGGAATAAGTCTTTGCAACCCCCCCCCCTCCCCGAGGCGTTGTCTTCTGCTACAGCTATATTATCAGACTGAAGATGATGGCGGGAAGGAGATGCGTAGGTGTGGTGGAGCCTCCCAAAAGCTTCCAATAGAAGCTGGGGAGCGTTCCCACGCGGTGCTCAGGGATGTCACCCAAACATGAGGACTTATTCCTGCTGTCCACAGAGGACACCTGTTACAGTTGAGTATCTGTCTTTAAAGCCTTACCCACTCATAATCCAAGCCAGTGACTGTGGGGCAAAGCAGGGGAAGGAAACTTACTCAGTTAAGGATTTTCTTGACTGGCGACTGCTTTTGTGCTGGGAATGGCACGTTTACTTTCCTCGCTTATATGTTCGCACTGAGCTTCTTTTGAGTTTGGCCAGGTTATTGCTCCAGTGTGAATGGAGGCTCCTTTGCACAGAGCTAAATGGGTTCCCACTATAGGGGCCTCTCTTGCAGAGAGCTAAATGGTGCTACCACTGGAAGGGGAATTAAGACGGTGTGGCATGTACTGGTCAGGAAGGTTGATTGTTGATCGGTTGTTGTTTCTGCCTAGAGACAAGAAACTTCAGAGGCCTCTGCTGGAGGTCCCCATGCTTCTGGCAGTTTCTCCTTATGGCAGTATGCATGCAGGAAAAAACACAAGAGAAGCGTCCATTTCATAACCACCACCTCTGGAGGCGCAAGGTGCCTCCCCTCCCCCCATCTTTGCCTGTTTATAGCGTTGCTGAAATGGCACAGCAGCTGCAGCTTTCAATAAAAAGTATAACAGTTGTTGTAAATGTCTCTAATAGGGGTTTTCTTAGGATTTTGTGTTTCTTTATTGGGCCTTTCTTGTAGCAAGCTCAAAAATAAAAATTAAAAAAACAGTTCTGCCCCCCTGCTCTTCTTACTAGGGGTACTGCTGAACTTATACAGGCAAAGCAACCTCTCCTGGTGGTTTCAGAAGTCTTGGGAGGTCCAGTTTGAGGATTCAGGCTCCAGTTTGGGCCAAGATAGTTCGGTCAGTATGCTAGATAAATTGACATCTCTAGTGGAACACTTGGAGGAGAGAAAGTGGCCAGTAGGAGACAATGTCTTTTTAGGAAAGTACTCTCTTTTTAGGAAAGTTAAGCTTTCAGCTATGATCTCTCAAGCTCTTGAATCTCTGGATGTTGTAGCCCCCTTCATCATTCCTGCACAATAGATCCTTCTATCAGTGCTTCCTGCTTTTGGGAGTTCAGGTTGACTCTGCTAAGAGGTCAGGCATTTGTTGTGATATTGGGTTGTAACTTGGCTGGAAGCAGACAAGAACCTCTGGCAGCTGTCTTTCAGCTCTTCAAATGCATTTTTTTTCTTCAAGAAGATTAGTGCTTTTCAGGTATTACACTCAGGTTCTCTGACTGTAGATATTTTTCCTGGGTAGGGTCTTAGTTTGGGCCTTTTGGAGCAAATGGGCAGAGAGGATCTGTCTGAAAGCAGCAGGGGTTTTTGGTCCCTGGGCAGATTGATGTGCTGCTTGGGCTCAAGTTGATGATGGAGCAGGATGTACAATTGCCTACCAGGCATCAGAGGCTCTGATTGGTAGCTATGAGACCAGGATTTGATGGCAAATAGTTTATTTCTGACCTTCAGGAGGCAGCTGGCCTGTGAGCAAGTAGCCAATGTTGATATGCCAGTTTGTGGAGCTGATGTTTCAACCTGGTCAGAAATTATATAGCTTTCCTTTTGGGGGAATGATCTTTTCTCTGTGTAGGAGCTAGGATCTGGCATTGCAGTTGACCCAAACTTCTTAGTTCCCAGAAAGCAACTCTAATATCAGGAGGCACGGAGAGTTTGGTAGAGTGTAGAGGCCTCTTAGTAGTCTTGGTTATGAGCTGGTCTTCACCCTGGGGACTGCTAAGCAAGCCCCTCCGGACAGACTACTGGCACCTACAGACAGAGCCCAGTAGATTCTGAAAGTGCCTTGAGCTGGTTTGTCTTGGTTGTGTTGATGCGGGAGTAGGTGCAGGACTTCAGCCTTGCCTGTATTTTGCCTCAAGTGGTCTCCCTGTAGGCCTTAGCCTTAGCCTACAGGGAGACCACATTTTGGTTGGTTGTTTGGGTGATTATATTAGCCAAAGTATGGTTTCATAATTCTGGCCTTAACCTAGAGAGCCATGAGCATTTGGGGGAAGTAACCTCTGGTTTCCAAGCGCAGTAAGCCAGAGCAAACCAGTTCCAGATTCTGACCTTTCACTTGTTGCCTAATCCTTGTTGGGAGTTCTACATGAGTTTAACTAGACTGTAGCACAGTGTTTCTCCAGATGCTGTACTGGCACTTCCATCTAGTTTTTCACGTGATCAGTATAGTTAGTCTCCCACTCCCCAAAACCCCCCTTGCTAAGTTACAGTTCTCAGCAGTACTGCTTCAGCACCAAGGCTGTTTTCTTTTCCAGAGTGTCTCTAACAATGACAGTAGGGCAGATCTGGAGTCTGCTCTAGACTTGCAAAGCCTCTACAGCGCTTCTAGTTTCGGCCCAAAAGCTACCTGCTAGAAATTCACTTATTTTTGGGAAATGTCTCCATTTGCACTATTCTTATGCGTTGTTTTCCATGACCATATCTTACTTTCTAAGCTTCAGACATCTTTCATTGGACATCAGTGCTATAGCACTGGATCAGATTCCAGTGAATACCCTTCATGAGAAGTCCTTTTCATGATGAAATAACCATTGGCAGAAGCCTTTTGTATCTTTAGGTCTTCGTGTTGTGGTTGTCTTGTATGAATATCCTGTGAGGCTTGGGTTTAACTGTGCTAAAATCCCAAGCCAGGATGGCACTCCTTCCTTGTAGCCACAGTCTTCATCTGAGACAGCAAATGTGTTCTTGACGTTGGACACCTTCAAACTATAACTGCTGCAACCCTCTATTCGGCACAAACTGCGCTGATTTGGATTTAGTGGCAGTGACAGAAAGGACAGGGTAGGAAGAAGGGGAGGAGGAGTAGCACTATATGTAAAAACTACTATTAAAGCTTTGGAATTACAGAGCTTAAAAGGGAGAGAGGCGGCATTGTGGGTTAAACTAGAAAGAGGGAAAGAGAAATCAATTTGCATTGGTGTGATGTACAGACCCCCTCACAAGAGGAAGAGATGGACAGAGTTAATTGAAGACATATGCACATTGCTAGGAAAGGGGAAGTGCTACTGATAGGAGATTTCAATATGCCAGATGTTGATTGGCACATTCCTGCTGCAGTATCATCTAGAAGTAAGGAGATCCTGGATTCTCTATAGGGAGAACAATTCAGGCAATTGGTAACAGACCCCACACATGGAGGGGCCATACTGGACTTGCTGCTTACCAATGGTGAAAGTGTTTCTGATGTTGTGGGAGATCATTTTGCATCCAGTGATCACCAGATGGTGTGGTTCAGTTATTAGGACTAGGGCTGTTAGAATCCATTCAAAGGTGAGGATCTTAGACTTTAGGAACTTTGCGAAGATGGGCCAATACCTCAGGGAGTCGTTAGTGGGATGGGAACAGCTGGGGGGATGTAGAAAAACAGTGGGCAAAACTGAAAGGGGATATTTTAAGGGCAACCAACCTTTTTGTTAAAATGGTAAATAAAGGTAAAAGGAAAAGGAGACCCTTATGGTTTTCGAAAGAAGTAGCTGAAAAAGTGAAGAAAAAGAGGGAGGCCTTCATGAAATACAAGAGATCACAGAGAGAGGAAGACAGGCATCTGTATTTGGAAAAATTTAGAGAAGCTAGCAAAGTAGTCAAGAAGGCAAAGATTCAAGAGGAGGAGGAAATAGCCAGTGCAATAAAATGAAGGGATAAGACATTTTTCAGATATATTAGTGAGAAGAGGAAGGGCAAAAGTGGTATTGTCGGACTCAAGGGTGCAGGGGAGGATTATGTAGAAGCTGAAAAGGATAAAGCGGAATTGCTTAACAAATATTTTTGTTCTGTGTTCACAGATGAAGAACCAGGAGCCAGGACCTCAGAAAACACCCACAAATAGGAACAGAAGCGAGGGACATCTTGAACAATTTTCAGAAGACTGTGTTTGTGAGAAACTAGCTCAACTTAAAGTAGACAAAGCGATGGGACCGGATTGGATACACCCTAGAATACTGAGGGAACTTGGGGACGTTCTAGCAGCTCCACTGACTGACCTTTTCAGTGCCTCGTTGGAGTCGGGAGTGGTGCCAAAGGACTGGAGAGAGGCTCATGTGGTGCCTTTACACAAAAGCGGAAGTAATGATGTGGTTGAAAACTACAGGCCGGTTAGTTTAACTTTGGTGGTGAGTAAATTATTGGAAACGCTGCTGAAAGAGAAAATAGTGAGGTTTCTGGAGTCCAGCGGATTACAGGATCTGAGGCAGCATGGATTCACCAGAGGCAAGTCTTGTCAGACAAATCTGATTGATTTCTTTGACTGGGTGACCAGGGAGTTGGACCGAAGGAGAGCCCTAGAAGTGGTGTATTTAGATTTCAGTAAAGCCTTTGACACTGTTCCTCACAGGCGACTTATAAACAAACTGAGCACCCTAAGGATGGACCCTAAAGTTACTGCTTCGGTTAGAAATTGGTTGGGTGGGAGGTGACAAAAGAGTAAGGTAAATGGAGCTCACTCTGAGGAGAGGAATGTTACCAGTGGTGTGCCCCAGGGATCTGTCCTTGGTCCAATTCTTTTTAACATCTTTGTTAGTGATATAGCGGAAGGGCTGTTGAGTAAGGTTTGCCTCTTTTCAGATGATACCAAAATCTGCAATAGAGTAGACACCCAGGAAGGTGTGGATAACATGAGGAGGGATCTAGCTAAGCTTGAAGAATGGTCTAGAATTTGGCAGCTGGGATTTAATAATAAAAAATGTAAGGTCATGCATTTGGGCTGCAGCAATCCAAGGGAGCAATATAGTATAGGGGATGAAGTACTTTTGTCCACTAAAGAAGAGCGGGACCTAGGCGTGGTTGTGTCTAATGATCTTAAAGTAGCTAAACAGGTAGAAAAGGCGACGGCAAAAGCTAAAAGGATGCTTGGGTGCATACGGAGAGGAATGGCTAGCAGAAAAAAGGTGGTGGTAATGCCTCTGTATAAGTCTTTGGTGCGACCTCATTTGGAGTATAGTGTGCAATTCTGGAGACCGCACCTTCAAAAGGATGTGAACAGGATGGAGTCGGTGCAGAGGGTGGCTACTAAAATGATTAGTGGTCTTCATTATAAAGCATATGAGGACAGACTGAAGGATCTTAATATGTACACCTTAGAGGAAAGGCGGGATAGAGGTGATATGACTGAGATGTTTAAATACCTCCGTGGCATAAATGTTCAGGGAGAGAGCCTCTTTCAATTGAAAGCAAGTTCTGCTACGAGGGGATGTGGGATGAGGGTGAAGGGAGATAGATTCAGGAGTGATATGCGGAAATATTTCTTTACGGAAAGAGTAGTGGATCCGTGGAATAGTCTCCCAGTGGAGGTGGTAGAGATGAGGACAGTAACTGAATTAAAAAAAGCATGGGACAAACAGAGGATCTCCAAAGGTAAAAAGGGGACTGTTGTAGTTGTTGATATGGAAGGACAGACTAGATAGGCCGTGTGGTCTTTTTCTGTCATCATATTTCTATGTTTCTAATAAATAACTGCTGCAACCCTCTAGTGGCCACTGAATTGCATAGCACCAAGAAATATTTACTCCCAGGGGCGGCTCAAGACAATCTGCTGCCTGAGGTAAAGAATGAGATGGCGCCCCCCCCCCCCCACACACACACCCCTTAGAGGGGGGCGGGGCTTTTTTAGAAATCCAATCAGAGACTGAACCAAACCAAAAAGCTGATTAGATTATATGGAGGAAATGCAAGATGTTTGCACACAGGGCCGTATCGAGCTGCAATCGGGCCCTGTGCAACTTGCAGCTCGGGTGCACGCCCCCCCTCTTCCCCCTCCCCCATACCTCCATCCAGCGCTGCCTGCTCTTTCCCTGCTACTGCCGCCCTCTGTTTTTTTCACGGCGGCGCCGGCAGCAGGGAAAGAGCAGGCAGCGCTGGACGGAGGTATGGGGAGGAGGAGGGGGGCATGCGCCCGATCTGAAAGGCGCCGGCACTTTGAGAAGATCTGTCCCTCCCTGCTCTGACATTGTGTTGGAGGAGGGAGGGACCAGACTTGCTTAAAGTGCTGCGAAAAGGCTTGGGGGCACTTTTTGGCTGCCTGCTATTGTCCTGCCAGCGGCAGCAGGGCAACAGCAGACAGCCGAAATGCGCCCCCCAAGCCTTTGCGCCCTGTGCGGCTGCACTGCTTGCACAGGGCTAGGTACGGTCCTGTTTGCACACCAAGGAACTAAAAGACAGCAAGAACCAACAGCACAGTTTATAAAACTAAATTATAACTCATTTTTAATTGGTTATAAACTGCGTTATGGTTCGTGCTTTTTCAACATATATTTTGTATCCACAGTAGGTGCAGAGCAGAACCAGGACATTCACCGACAGAACTCAATATTTAAAAAAAAAAAATCTAATTCTGATCATATCACTAACCACCACCACCACCACTATTCTCCAGTACCAAGCATATTGTGAACTAATAAAAAAAAAACCCTGCAACAAAGAGCAAACCTACCATATCGGCACAAACTTCCAAAACTCACATAAGGAGCCCATCCAAAAAAAGTGTCACAGTAAATACTACATTGGGCCCTGGAACATCCATACACCTATTTGAAAAGCTGAACAAGTCAAATTACTATAGTATAGTATAGATCTTTATATACAAACTCCATGTTAACAGAACACCTGACCTCAGTCACACACGCACAACATCGACCCTCACCAAGTACAGAATAAGTAACCACAATCTAAAGTAAAAATAAAAATATGTAGACAAAATTTAAACTGAAACCCCAAGAAGCCAGAGTCCACATGCAGTGCAACATCAGGTAAATAAGAGATGCAGATCTCCAGGAACAAGCAGGAATAAGTCATCACATATGGGTACGTCGGTACCGACGGAGCCCGTGCAGGAAAGCTCCCCAGCTTTTCAGATTAAAAGCTTTTGGGGCCTCCCACTGCACATGCGCGCTGCCTTCCCGCCTTCCTGACCAGCTCTCGTCAGTTTCTTTTTTTCCGCGGAGCCAGCAGGTCGTGTTCCTGTCACCGCTGAAGAAATTGTTAATTTTATTGTTTTCTTTAGACCGCGTACCTGCCTTCCCCATTCTGAAACCGGTACTGCCGGTCTCTCTTTCTTTCTTTAGAAAAAAAAAAAAATTATATATATTTTTCTTTTCTTCAGCACAGCTTGGTACTTTGTTAGGCCTTCAGGCCTACACAAATTCTCCTCATGGAGAAGCCAGTTCCTGGTTTTAAAAAGTGTACCAAGTGCAGTGCTGTCATTCCTCTTACAGACACCCATGAATGGTGTCTTAAATGTTTAGGACCTGACCATTCCATACCGGACTGCCCATCCTGCTCCCAGATGTCGAAACGTGGATTGCAGAACCGGGCCAACAAGTTCCATGTGCTGTTTCCTTCAGAAGCATCACAGTCATCCAGGTCTTCCTCTCCGGATGGATCTCAGGTAACCAAAACTCCAGTGGGCAAATCCTCTAAAAGCAAATCTCTTTCTAAAGATCGAGAGGCTCTCAATTCTGAGTTCGAGGATTCTGCCCAGGCCAAAAAACCCCGGCGGGAGGTTCCGGCCTCCAAAGCAATCATGGGGTCACAGGTTGACATCGATGGCGCGGCCTCGACAGATCACCTGTTGTACTGCTCTGGGGTACCGGCCCATACCGACATCCAGGCAGCAGTGGCGTCTATGGGCACTACTGTCCAAGTCATGCAGCAGGCCATTCTGGCTTTTATTAATGCTGCTACGCCCTCGGTACCGCAGCCAGCGGTACCGGTTCCAGTTCCGGTAATGGCTTCCATACCGGAACCGAGGCCATCGTCTTCCAAACGCAGATCGGTTCCGCATGCCGGATCCGGGCTTTTGCCCGGTACCGATCCCATACCCGGTACGCCCGATGTCGATACCGAACGGTATGCGTATCGTGCGTTGGAAGCACATAGAGGATACTCTGCTTCTTCAGAGGATTTTAACTCCTCTGATGATTCTGATGAGTTCTCCCTTGATCTTCCTGAGGAGCCTTCTTCTCCTAACAGGAGAATGTCTCCACCAGAGGATTTGTCCTTTCAGGACTTCATCATAGAAATGGCTAAAGGTCTTTCTATTGCTTCATCCTCTGAAAAGGAACCCAGATCAAAGAAACTGGATATTTTAGGATACTCTAAGTCTCCTAAAGAGGCAGTCACCCTGCTTATCCATGAAATCCTTCAAGAACACTTGATGGACTTATGGGAGGCTCCTCTAACATTGTCTCCTTCTTCTCGCAGGTTGGACACCATGTACCGTGTCCCCCCTTCTCCTGGTTTCCAAAACCCAGTTGCCTCACCATTCTATTGTGGTGAAGTCTGCAATGAAGAAGATAAAGAGTACCAAAAGGCACTCTTCTACTCCTCCAGGGCGAGAATGTAAGACTCTAGACTCTTTTGGCAGGAAAATTTTCCAGGCTACTATGCTTATAGCCAGGATTAATTCCTATAGTCTTTACATGGGCATGTTTCTCAGTGAAATCGCTCTAAAAGTTCGGCATTTTGCCCCCTTTATCCCTGAGGATAAGAGGGAGCAGTTCATTTCCTTAGTGAAACATCTTTTGGATATTTCAAAGTTCTCCAACAGGGCAGCTTTTGATTCCTTTGAGGGTGCTGGTAGGGCTTCGGGCATTGCTATAGCAGCCCGACGTCTTGCTTGGCTCCAGGCTTCTGATCTAGAACCTTGGGTCCTAGATGGCTTACGAAATCTGCCCTGTACAGGTGAGAACTTATTTGGTGAGGAGTGGCAAATTAAGGCCACTCAAATGGATGCAGAAAATGCCACCTTAGATAGACTTTCTAAGTCTACCTCCACTCCTGCCAAGAAGAAGTCTTTTAAGAGGCCTTATTACAAGAAGTCCAGATTTTCCACAAATACTGGCCAACAATCCTCTCAGCCTCGTTTTGCTGCTAAACGTCAGCAACCTAAACAGGCAAGGTCAAAGCCTGCGGCGTCTGCTACGCCTCAGCAGGCTCCACCCCCTCAGGGGTTTTGACTTGCCCCTAGAGAACTTAACTTTTCTGGCTCTAGAACAACCAGAGCCCCTCACCATACCCGGAAGGTTAGCTCACTTTGCTCCCAGATGGGAGCAAATTACATCAGAGCAATGGACCCTCTCTATCATCAGAGAGGGTTACAAACTCCATTTTTCCGACCTTCCTCCTTATACTATGGTGAGGCAGTTCAATTCTCCCCCATCTCTCCTGGCCCTCTTGGGTCAGGAAGTCTCCTCCCTCCTTGCCCAGGGGGCAATAGAGGAGGTCCCTCTTCTTCAACAGGGGACGGGATTCTACTCCCCTTATTTTCTAATACCAAAGAAGACAGAGGGCTTCAGACCAATTCTGGATCTGAGAGAATTGAACAAATTTCTTTTCAAGGAGAAATTCAAAATGCTTTCTCTGGGCATTCTCCTTCCATACCTTCAGAGTCAGGATTGGCTTTGTTCTCTAGACCTAAAGGATGCGTATACACACATACTCATCCACCCATCCCACAGAAAATACCTTCGATTTCTGTTTCAGGGAAAACATTTCCAGTACAGAGTACTCCCCTTCGGTCTAGCCTCTGCTCCAAGAGTGTTCACCAAATGCATGGCAGTCATAGCTGCCTTTCTAAGAGGCCTGGGAATTTTCATATTCCCATACCTGGACGACTGGCTCATCCGAGCTCCCTCTCAGTCCCAGGCCCAAATTTCCCTGGACCGCACAAGGCGTCTTCTGCAGTATCTAGGACTGGTAGTAAACCTTCCCAAGTCTCAACTAATCCCTACTCAGTCTCTCGAGTTCATAGGGGCCCAGTTAGACACCATCACTGCAAGGGCCTACCTGCCTCAGGTCAGGGCCCAACGCCTGCTGAGTTTGGCCTCCCAAGCTCAGTCCAGCAGTCATTTGACAGCCCGGGAAATGCTGCGACTTCTGGGCCACATGGCCTCCACGGTACATGTGGTGCCCTACGCTCGTCTGCATATGAGAGCAGCTCAATGGACCTTGGCCACCCAGTGGACTCAAGCATCTGGAGCGCTCTCCTCCGACCAAATACTCACCTCAAGCCGTCTATTTTGGTCCCTCCAATGGTGGACATCCACCAAGAATCTGTTGTTGGGGGCCCCCCTCCAACCTTTGTTGCCCCAAGCAACCCTCACAACAGATGCCTCCCAGACAGGGTGGGGAGCTCATCTTCAGAACCTCTCCACTCAGGGCACTTGGTCTCCACAGGAGGCCACCCTTCATATCAACCTCCTGGAACTGCGAGCAATTTACCTTGCCCTCAAGGTCTTCTATACCCTCCTTGTCAACCTGACTGTCCTAGTTCAGACAGACAATCAGGTAGCCATGTTCTATATAAACAAACAAGGAGGGACAGGCTCTCTGTCGCTTTGCAACGAAGCTCTCAGAATATGGGCCTTCGCCAGAGAGCATCAAATTCACCTTCTTGCAGTGTATCTTCCAGGAGTTCAAAACTCTCGTGCAGACAGACTCAGTCGAGTTCTGCTTCCACACAACTGGTCCCTACATATGGACCAGATACGCAGAATCTTTCAGGAATGGGGGACCCCGGACATAGACCTCTTTGCAAGTCCGTGGAATGCCAAACTTCCCCGGTTCTGTTCCAGAACTCAGTGTCAGGGAGCTCAGGCCCACGATGCCTTCCTCCTGCATTGGGGTCAGGAATTCCTCTATGCCTTTCCACCCAGTCCTCTAATATCCAAGACTCTGTTCAAGCTCCAGAGGGATCACGGGACTATGATCCTCATAGCTCCCCGCTGGCCACGCCAGGTGTGGTTCCCTCTACTTCTGCATCTCTCCCAGGGATCCTCCCTGGACCTGGGAGCTGCGCCAGACCTTCTGTCTCAGGAGGAGGGGACTTTGTGGCACCCAAACCCCAAATCCCTACATCTCAGAGCTTGGTTACTGAAAGCCTAAGTCTTCAAGACTTTAATCTTTCTCAACCTGTGACAGATATCCTTCATGCCTCTAGGAAACCTTCCACGAGGCGTTCTTATGCTTTCAAATGGAAACGTTTTTCCATTTGGTGTGCTCAGCAGGGTCTTGACCCTCTAGCACTTCCTTTGAATTCCCTCTTGGACTATCTCCTGCATCTTTCAAATGCAGGCCTTAAGACGAATTCAGTAAGGGTCCATTTGAGTGCTATTGCAGCATCCTTAAAACCTATAAATGGACAACCTGTCTCCTCTCATCCTCTTGTTGCACGTTTCATGAGAGGCCTGACTCTAACTAAACCTCCCATCCGCCCTCCTCCGGTAGCATGGGATTTGAACCTAGTTCTAGGTCAGCTTATGAAGCCACCTTTTGAGCCTTTGGACTCTACCTCCTTCAAATTTCTTTCCTGGAAGGTTGTTTTCCTTATTGCAGTCACTTCGGCTCGCCGCATCAGTGAACTGCAGGCTTTAGTGGCTCATCCACCTTATACTAGGTTTCATCATGATAAGGTGGTCCTTAGGACGAATCCCCACTTTATGCCCAAAGTGGTCTCGCCTTTTCATCTTAATCAAGAGGTATATCTACCTGTCTTTTTCCCGGCTCCTCATGCATCCAGTGCAGAGAGGAACCTTCATACTCTGGATTGTAAAAGAGCTCTTGCCTTTTACCTCAACAGGACTCAACCACATCGAAAGTCTTCCCAACTTTTCATGGCTTTTGATCCTTCTCATTTGGGACTTCCAGTCACCAAGCGTACACTTTCCAATTGGATCGCTCAGTGTATTTCTTTTGCTTACCAGAGTAAGAACATTTCTCTGGAGGGCCATGTCACAGCTCACAATGTGAGAGCCATGGCCACTTCTATGGCTCATCTTCACTCTGTGTCCATAGATCAGATCTGTCGAGCAGCCACTTGGGCCTCGATTCATACCTTCATAGCCCATTACTGCTTGGACAAGGACTCCCGCCGGGATGCCTTGTTTGGTCAGGCTGTCCTCAAACACCTGTTCCATACTTAAACAACTCCTGCCCACCTTCCCTGGATGGATGCCTGAGATCCATGCGAAGATGGTTTACCCTTGGAGGGGGATCTCCCAGGCATCTTAGCTAGGGAGTCCCCATATGTGATGACTTATTCCTGCTTGTTCCTGGAGATAGCACAGTTACTTACCTGTAACAGGTGATCTCTGGGAACAGCAGGAATTAGTCATCACAACCCACCCACCTCCCCTAGGAGTTGTATCTCTATCTATCTATCTTCCTGTCCTCTCTCTCTATTGTCTCAGCTTTAAACTCGAACTGACGAGAGCTGGTCAGGAAGGCGGGAAGGCAGCGCGCATGTGCAGTGGGAGGCCCCAAAAGCTTTTAATCTGAAAAGCTGGGGAGCTTTCCCGCGCGGGCTCCGTCGGTACCGACGTACCCATATGTGATGACTAATTCCTGCTGTTCCCAGAGATCACCTGTTACAGGTAAGTAACTGTGCTTTCCCTAATACTGTGTAAAATATAAAAATAGCACAAAATCCAGTCACTAAAATTAAATAAAATTATTTTTTCTACCTTTGTTGTCTGACCATTTTATTCTGTGATCATGCTGGTCCCGATCTGAGGCTTCTGCTTTCCTGTCTTCTCTTTGCTCTCTTTCTGTGGTCTATGGTCCATCTGCCATTTCTTATCTCTTCTTTTGTTTTCTTCACTTCCTTCCATCAGCCCATTTCCAGTAACCTTCCCCAGTATCAGCCCCCTTTCCAGTCCTCACTCCCAGTACCTTCCAATGTCAACTGCCTTGCATTCCCACGACTGCCACTGGTGTCCATTCCCTTCCAGTCCCCCTCCTTCCCCCTGTCCAGCCCCTTCTAGTCCAGATACCATCCCAGGTATCAGCTCAGGTCCACTCTGTTACATCCCAGTCAGCTCCCTTCCAGCTGCCCTACGCTCTGTCCATCTCCCTTCCAGTGCCATTCGCATGTCAGCTCCCTTCCAGCCTCCTCCCCATTACCCAGCCACCTACCACTCCTGTCCCCAAGTGTCAGTTCCCTTCCAGTCCCCCTTCAGTACATCCCAGGTGTCAGCTCCTTTCCAGCCCCCTCCTTCCCCCGTGTCATCTCCCTTCCTGACCCCTCCTTCCCCTGGCAGACCCTCTCAGTATCTGCTCCCTTCCAGTCCTATTCTACTATCCCCCTGCATCAGTCCATTTGTACCCTAGCCCCTAGTTTTCTTCCAGGGCCAGCAGCACTCTCCTCCCCTCCCGTATTAGCCCATTTCCTGTCCCAGCCCATTTCTAGTCCTATCCCTTTATCAACCAACTTCAGTCCTAGCCCCCCAATCAGCCGATTACCAGTCCTAACTTATTTCCAGTGCTAGCCCCCCATCTGCCCATTACCAGTCGTAACCCTCCAATAAGTCCATTTTCAGTCCTAGCACCCCAATCAGCCCATTTCCTGTTCTAGTCCCCCCATAGCCCATTACCAGTCCTACCCTCCCCATCAGCCCATTTTCAGTTCTAAACCCCCATCAGTCCATTTCCAGTCTTAGCCCTCCCCTGATAGCCCATTATCAGTCCTAGCCCCCTTCCCAATCAGCCCATTCCCAGTCCTAACCCCCATCAGTCCATTTCCAGTCCTAACACCCCCCCCCCCGATAGCCCATTACCAGTCCTAGCCCCCCTCTTGATCAGTCCATTTCTGGTTCTAAACCCCCATCAGTCCATTTCCAGCCCTAGCCCTCACCTGATAACCCATTATCAGTCCTAGCCCCTCTCCTGATCAGCCCATTTCCAGTCCTAACCCCCCATCCGCCCATTTCCAGTCCTAGCCCCCCATCAGCCCATGTCCAGTCCTAGCCCCCCTCTTGATCAGTCCATTTCTGGTTCTAAACCCCCATCAGTCCATTTCTGGTTCTAAACACCCACATCAGCCCATTTCCGGTTCTAACGCCCCCCCCCCCAGCCCATTACCAGTTCTTAACCCCCCATCAGTCCATTTCCAGTCCTAGCCCTCCCCCGATAGCCCATTACCAGTCCTAGCCCCCCTCCTGATCAGCCCCATTTCCTGTCCTAACCCCCCCATTAGTCCATTTCCAGTCGTAACCCCCTATCAGCCCATTTCCAGTCGTAACCCCCTATCAGCCCATTTCCAGTTCTAAACCCCCCATCAGCCCAGTTCCAATTCTAGCCCCCCCCCCAACCCAGGGAAATTGAAAAGCCTAATAAAATCCTCAGGGGTAAGAAGCCGCTGCCGCTCCATCGGCAGCAATGGCAGAATGAGGAGCCCGTGGCCGCCGCCCCACGGAGAGCCTGCTGTGCCAGTTTCCCCTCTGCCCTGGCTCAGTTTTGCAGAGCCGTGGTGAAGGGAGAGTGTTTCCCTTAACCACGGCTCTGTTAAAGTTGAGCCCGCGGAGCTGATGGGAAACAGGAAAGCCTGTTTCCCATCAGCGCTGCGGGCTCAGCTTTAACAGAGCCGCATGAAAGGGCAACATTCTCCCTTCGCTGCGGCTCTGCAAAACTGAGCCGGAGTGGAGGGGAAACCGGCACTGCAGGCTCTCCGAGGGGGGGGAGGGTGGCATGCTGCTGCTTACCCTGGAGGGTTTTATTTTGAAGGCCGAGTGAGGCGGTCTTTTTGGGGGCAATTTTTGCCGCCCCCAAAACGTTGCCACCTGAAGCCACCGCCTCACTCGGCCTAATGATAGAACCGCCCCTGTTTACTCCCTTTCCATCCCCCCCTTGGTTGGAGCCCAGGTCTTGCTTTCAAGGCTTCTCAGTCATCTATGCTATCTAGGCTTGGCATTTGGCTGTTTTGTCTCCCACATTCCAGCCCTTGTGGATTGCCTGTTGAAGATCTGTGGGTCTGACAGTCATGGATCTTTGGGACCGGTGGGTGTCCTGTATCTGTTTGATATGGACAATGGGACAATTCTTACTCCCCTGTGGTTGAGTTTCACTGGTTTACAACTTCCGCTGTTCATTGGAATTCATGTAGATCGCTGGGATGTTACATCTGTTGGAGAGATTTTGAGTTCTCCAGTAGTCCTGTACAGGATCCGCTGCTCCTCCTTTCCAGGGGCTACTATGGTGGGGGCTGAGGCTGACCATGTGCTGAGGATGGGGCTTCCCCTTATTCCTTCGAATTCCATGTGGCTGCCATGCCTGATCCCTCATCAAAGTGATTTGGTCAGGACTGAGGACTTGGGCTGCTCTTGTGTCCTCCTGTGCCATTGCCAGTTCATTCATTATGGCTATGCTTAACTTGACAGATTGAGGCACTCTTCTTTCCGTGCTTTACTCTTGAGTTTGTAGATCTCCTGCCCAATCTTGAGCACTTTGTTTTCCTGCTACAGCATGGCCAGTCATTCATCAAGTTGTCCAGCTTAACTAGGGAAATGGTGGTCCCAACTTGCTCAGTGATGCTTAGGAGTAGGTCTGCAGCACAGCTGATACATTGCAGGGCCTGTCCAAATAGATCAGGAAAAGTGGCAAGTGAGCACCAAGCAAATTATGAGGGGAGATATGATAGAGTTTATTAAATAATGAATGGAGTGGAACGGGTAAATGTAAATGTGTGTTTTACTCCTTCAAAAAGTAGAAAGACTAGGGGACACGCAATGAAGCTATAATGTGGCACATTTAACACTAATCGGAGAAAATATTTTTTCACTCGACACATTACACCGGTCAACATTGAAATCGTTACTGACTTTAAAAGGCCCTAATCTGTAGTATCTTGGTGAGCTGAACACTAATATAACATTTAAAAAAAACTATTGGCTCTCGTTTTGAAGATATTGCATGTAGTTCATTTTTGAGGTGTCATCATGTAAATTTATCCAGTAGGACATCAGCAACATCCCAAATAAGCCTTGAATGATGTAATATTGCATCACATTGCATAATACCAGCATGCACACATCATCCAGAGTTGATTGCATCATTTTCTGATGCAATGCAAATACTACTGCCAGACGGCTGCTGAAGCCATCTGACGTCAGCAGTGTACTATACGCAGTCGGAAAGGTTGAGCATTTAAAATATTTCAGACTGTGTGTGAGACAGTTTAAGCTACTGTTACATGTAACTTTTATTAATCATATAATTTTAGCCATTTAGGTACAATACAGAACAGTAATGCCGCGAAAGTGCGTTAATACCGTTGACAATTTCTGCTACATTTGTGGGGAAATGATATTTGCCAGCCAGAAGACAAGTATCACTTCTCAACTGAAGAAGGCATATCATCTTTACTTTGGATGCAAGATTGGTGACCAAGACAAGCCTTGGGCCCCGCATATATGCTGCGCTACATGTACAACACAGCTTTCACAGTGGTTGAATTGCAAGAGACCATCAATGCCGTTTGCAGTCCCCATGGTGTGGAGAGAGCCAAGTAACCACATAAATGACTGTTACTTCTGCTTGGTGGTTCCTCTTTCCAGTGAAATAACGAAGCAAAAGAAGTCGAGCATAGTCTACCCAAACATTCCGTCTGCATTGAGACCAGTTCCACATGGTGAGGGGCTTCCTATTCCAGAACCTCCATCAGAATATTCTCTTGATTCATCTGATGAGGACAAGGGTGAGCCGACCTGTTCTTCTCCTGCTCCGTCAGCATGCAGTGATCCAGATTTTCACTGGGATGCATTATCAACTCCACACAGAATAACACAGGAAGAACTAAATGACCTGGTTCGTGATTTGGACTTATCCAAGAACAAGGCAGAATTGCTAGGATTAAGACTCCAACAATGGAATCTTCTAGAAGAAGATGTCAACATTACTCCATATCGAAAGCACCACCAGCAGTTGGAGCCTTTCTTCAGAAAGGAAAGTAATCTGGTATTCTGTTCCGATATTGAAAGCCTCATGAATGCCTTAAAAATCACTCATGACCCACAAGACTGGAGACTATTTATAGACTCTTCGAAACTGAGTCTGAAGGCTGTGCTTTTGAACAATGGAAAGAGTCTTCCATCTATTCCAGTAGCGCATGCTGTCCACATGAAAGAGACATACGATAACTTAAAGCATCTACTGACTTCCATTAATTATGACAAGTACAGCTGGCACCTCTGGTGATTTGAAGGTAGTTGCCCTTTTAATGGGACTGCAGCAGGGATATATAAAATACATGTGTTTATGTGAGTGGAATAGCCGAACAAGGGATTGGCACTACTTGTGGAAGGAATGGAATTGCAGACAAAATGTAACAGTTGGAGAGAAGAATATCCAGCACCCAGCTCTGGTTGAGGCTCACAAAATCCTGCTACCACCCCTTCACATCAAACTAGGTTTGATGAAAAACTTTGTGAAAGCCATGGGACTGCACTTCGCCAGCTTTCCGATACCTGCATGAAAAATTCCCTCGACTCAGCAAAGCAAAGATTAAAGAGGGAGTTTTTGTGGGTCCTCAGATTCGAGAGCTCTTCAAAGATGACCGGTTCAATTACTTGCTGCAGGGTGATGCGAAACAAGCATAGAATGTTTTTCGCCTAGTGTCAACAAACTTTCTCGGGAATGTTAGGGCAGAAAACTACAAGAAACTAGTAGAAGACATGCTGATGCAGTATCAGAAACCTGGCTGCAATATGTCTCTAAAGATCCATTTCCTTGATTCCCATCTTGATTTCTTTCCCGACAACTGTGGTATGGTTAGTGATGAACAGGGCAAACGTTTTCACCAGGATATTGCAACAATGGAGCAAAGATACCAGGGAAAATGGTCCACTACAATGCTGGCTGACTACTGCTGGACATGCCCCAGAGAAGCTCCCGAACAGCTGTACAAGAGACAGGCGAAAAAATCTAAGAAGTAGTCTATGACTTGGTTTTTTACAGGTATGAACCGAAGGCCTATTATATTTACTATTGACATGCATTTCTTGATGTAAACATTAATTCTTGTAGATTATAAAAAAACCTAGAGCCAACTTTGCAATTTCACTGTCATATTTGTGTTCAGCATATGATATGAAATGGCTATTTTTATTTCGGTAACATGACTTTTGTAAAAATTTGTTGTCCAGTGTTATCAAACTCTTCAGTTCATTGCCAGAGGATGTAGTAAAAGTTGTTAGTGTAGCTGATTCAAAACAGGTTTGGACGAGTTCCTAGAGGAAACATCCATAAACCATTATTAAAGAGAACTGGGGAAATCCTCTGCTTACCTCTGGGACAAGCAGCATGGAAGGTGTATACCCTACAGGTACTTGAGACCTGGAATGGCCACTGTTGGAAACGGGATACTGGGCTTGATGGACCCTTGGTCTGACCCATTATGGCATATCTTATGTTTTTAACAGGCACCATATAAGGAGGCTTTCTCTATATTGTATGCACACACAGAGTGGTTAAGTAGTATGGTGTGTGGACTGGGAGGTTTTAATTTAGTCTTCTGTGGAAGATTCTCAGGAGAGGTTTAGTCTTAGTTGACAAAATCCAAAGGACACCACTGGCAGAGTTTCAGGGATGGTAAAAAAGCACCGTTAGCTGGCTGCTTCAATTGGTCTTTCAAATCACTTTTCATCGCCATTTAGAATCTTCCGGCCCCTTATGAACCTCTGCAACAATCCAGGATGGAAACCCACTAAGTTGCATCTCTTCAATGAGAGTTGTTGCAGGGGTTTGACATTGTGGCATTTCCTAGTGGGGTGTGAGTCAATCCCCTGGGCTTTGAAAGCCTGTTGTGTTTGGATAGAGAACCCTAACTGTGTTGGCGTTCACAGATATTTTGAGTTGAGCAGTTTGGGCTTTTGGTCAACTAGAAGTTTATTTAACTGTTTTATACCGCTGTATCATCTTCCTGATGTGTGTGTCTGTAGGTCCTCCCTACTGATGTTATAGGCTAGCTTAAGCTCCTTCCTGATAGTGGTCACAAATTAAGCCCCTGGGTTATTTGGCCATTTTGAGGACTCAAGGGGGATGTGGCACTACAGCATTCCCTTTCCATGCTTTCTCGGTTTCTTTGCCTTATTCTCTTTACAGGGGTAGCATATTTATTGGCCAGTGGTTTTGGCCTTCCTGACAGTTTCCAGAGTCATGATGCGGAAGTGTGTGTTATGGTATGTTTTTGGAGAGCTGCTAGGAAGGTTGCAGATTGCCTGAATAGTTAATGGTGGTATCCTGCCCTGAGTAAGGGAGTGCTTTGTTTCATCCCATTTGTTCTGTACTGGTCTTCTGAGATAAGGAAAGAAAAATTTGGCCTCCACTGCTTATTTTCTTTTCTGGAGTCTACCAGACCAGTCCTAAGTTGCTATTAGTGATGATTTAAAATTGTCATCTTTGCTTTTCTATCACTGTGTTTTTTTCTTTAGGTTGCATTGTCAAAGGTTCCTGTTGAATCTCTCAGATGCATAAAGAGAGAGCGAAGTTTGTTCCTCCCTCCCCCTCTTTCCCCCTCCCCAGTCTAGATTGATAGTAGAGGATTATCTCCTTCAGCTTTTGTTAGAGAAAATACTGAGGAGCAGGTGCCTACATGGTGCTCTATATAGGGTAGAGCTTGCAAGCATTTGTTCTGTCTCTGTCTGCTGGTTGATGGGTATAACCCACTTGTTCTGGACTGGTCTGGTAGACTCCAGGAAAGAAAATTAGCAGGTAAGACAAAATGTTTCTGTAACCTGCCTGGAGCAGCAGTTACAGCCCAAAGTAAAAGCACCTCACCAGGCTGACTAGATGGGATGTGCATCATTTACTGTGTTACCAAAAGATGCAATCTAAGACCAAGGAACCAGCGGAAAGGTACAAGAATAGGACCAATTTTGCATACAGTAACCTCAATTACAGGTGACTACAGAGTAAAATCACAGCAAATGTCAACTGTGCTGTACATGATTCATCAGAGCAAAGGCCATACAGAACTAGATCCCAGATTTTGGCAACTGGCAGACAACCCACCTCTCTTGATATCAAGTCAGGTCAGCAGATGGACGCCTCAGTGCCCCTCTAAAGAGAGTCACCAACCACCACTACCCTTCTCTTCCTTGTGGTGATTGACTCGGCAACTTTTGCGTGCTCGAGCTGTGGTTCTTTCCTATCTCCAGGAGCAAACAGGAATGCAGTCTTCACATATGGGTGATATCGGCATTGATTGAGCCTGGTGCAGGTACACTTCCCAGCATCCAATAGGAATGCTTTTGAGAGCATCGTTCCATGCATGCATGTCTGCCTTCCCACCTTCCTAGTAATTCTCCTCAGTCATCTTTTTTCCATGGAGCCATCAGGACCTTGTTCTAGTCTCATCACAAAGAAACTTTTTTATTCAGTACATCCCTGATAATTCTACTTTGCCTTTCTGTCACCCAGAGTGGTTCAGTATCGTTCCGGTGCAACACTTTTTTTTTTCTTTTCAAATATTTTCTTTGTTTTTAGTCGTGTTTTTCACATTGAGCACCATTGCCCACTTTGATTTGGCCTCCATTTTTTTTCTAAAGTGGAGAAACCCCCACAGTGGGTTAAAAAAAATGTACTAATTGTTGTAGTACCATCTCAGCCACCGACCAGCATGACTGGTGTTTAAAATGTCTAGGCCCCAACCATGACATTTCCTCCTATGCATCCTGCAAGCACATGATGGTAAGAAGGCTCAAGATTTGAGAGCAGCAGAGCGTTAAGCTGTTTCGATCAGACTCTGTCCCTTCAGCACACTCCTCGGGAGCCTCCACACTGTTGAAATTGTCACATGCTTCCCATTCATCGTCCGCAGGTTCAGCTTGTTATGATAACTTTGGCGATGGCAGTAGTTTTATGGCCCTCCCCTTCCCCCTTCCTTTTTTCACGATTGGACTAGGAGATTGGATGACGTCAGACGCCATGTTCTTTAAAAGTACCTTCCCACAAATGTTTTTATTCATTCACTCGCTTGGCGACAGCTTTTGATTGGTGATGACAATTTTGACCTGAAGCAGGGTAAACTAAATGTTGTACACGAAATGCAGGACTGTGTCATAGTATGTCTTTCACCTTGACGATCTCGCCGTGGGCAGTTAAGTATAAATCTATCTTTTACTGCTTGTTTGATTAAAATGGACTAAGATTTACCATAGCCTGGGAGTCTGGTTTAAATGGCCCCAGGCAAGGTTATTATATAGTTCGACAAAAAACATATCTTGATGGGAGTGTTTCTTGTTCCTCCACTCATATAATGTAGATATTTACTTGAGCCGGGTGACAGGATTTGGCTTGAAGGGTTCGGCTTGCAGCCTTTGGTGATTGAGTACACTTGACTACAATTGCAGCCTCTCACTGCCCAAATGGGGATCATCCAATTTCTTCTCATCTGCTGGTAGGGTGGTTCATGCGGGGCTCCTTTTAACAAGGCCACCAATATGCTCCCTGCCCCCCACCCGCAGTAGCATGGGACCTTAATGTTGTCCTCACACAACTTCTAAGACCCCCTTTTAAGCCCTTGACTACGGTTCTTCTCAAGTTTCTCACTTGGAAAGTTGCTTTTCTCATTGCTCTGACCTCAGCACGTAGAGTCAGTGAGTTAGTCTCTGGTGGATTATGCTCCTTACACTCATTTCCACCATGATAAGATGGTCTTTGTCTCACCCTAAGTTTCTTCTAAAGATGGTTACACCTTTCCATCTGAACAAAACCATATCTTTTCAGACCTTTTTTTCTTAGGCCACACACTTCTAAGGTGGAAGCAGCCTTGCACATTTTGGACTGCAATAAGAACATAAGAACATAAGATATGCCATACTGGGTCAGACCAAGGTCCATCAAGCCCAGTATTCTGTTTCCAACAGTGGCCAATCTAGGTCATATGTACCTAGCAGTTTCCCCAATAGAGCACTTGCGTTCTATCTTGACCAAACTGAGTCCTTGCCAATACTCCCAACTGTTCGGGTCTTTCAACCCTAGTCACCCTGGTCTCTCTGTTTCCAAAAGAACCATTTCCAACTGGATTTGCTGACTGCATATCTTTTGCATATACTCAAGCTAGTCTATATCCTCCAGGGATATGTCATGGCACACAATGTCTGAGCCATGGCTGCTATGGTCGCCAGCCTTCGCTCTGTCTTGCATTCCGAGATCTGCCAAGCAACAACTACTCCTACTCTTATTACTACTACTACTGCTGAGCATTTGTATAGCACTACAAGTCATACACAGTGCTGCACAGAAATGTAAGTCCCCTGCTCATCAGAGCTTACAATCTAGTCAAGGCAGACAACACAGAAGGTGTAGACAGGGATAAAACAAGGGGGAAAGGTAAAGAAACAAGGAGATCAGGTGAGTCAAGATTCAAAAGCAGCAGCGAAGAGGTGAGTTTTCAGCCTGGATTTGAAAAGGGTTAGAGAAAGGTGCCTGGCGCACAGAAACAGGTAGTTTGTTCCAGGCGTAAGGTGCAGCAAGATGAAAGGAGCAAAATCTGGAGTTAGCAATAGAAGAGAAGGGCACAGATAGAAGCAGCTTGCCAGAAGATCAGAAGGGGGGGGGGGGGTGTAAGGAGAGATAAGAGAAGAAAGGTAATGAGGAGCTGCAGAGTGAATGCATTTATAGGTCAGCCACGTGGTCTTCGCTACATACCTTTACTGCCTACTAGTACCTTGACAAAGACCTCCGGTCAAGATGCTCAATTCGGACAAGCCATCTTAAGCAACCTTTTTCAGATTTAGGGCAACTCCACCCACCGTCCATCTTCGACTAATCAAAGAGAATGTGCCCAATGGGCTGAGTCTGATAAATCCCTGCTTTACCCTATTTGGTTCCGGTCTCCTCTCTCCTTGCTGGGTAGTCATGGGCTAGGGAGTCCCATATGTGAAGACTGCATTCCTGCTTGTTCTGGAGATAGCGTAGTTACTCACCTGTAACAGATGATCTCCGGGAACAGCAGGAATCAGTCTTCATAGCCTGCTCATCTCCCTTCGGAGTTGTTATTCCATTTTCTATTTACCTTTTTCTCTTATGTTTTTTTTTTCTCCACTATATACCTGACTGAGGAGAATTGCTAGGAAGGCAGACGCGCATGCATGGAGCGACGCTCCTAAAAGCATTCCTATTGGATGCTGAGACGTGTACCCATGCCGGGTTCAGTCAATGTCGATGTCACCCATATGTGAAGACTGATTCCTACTGTTCTCGGAGATCACCTATTACAGGTGAGTAACTACGCTTTCCTCTGATGCTTCCACCTCTTCCACTTCCAGGACTGCATACTGGTTCTTCAATTCAAGGGCTGGAGGAATTGGATTGCTCATACTGCAGGCTTGGTGATTCTTGTCCAACCTTTTCGTTCAGTAGCTTCCTATCTTCACCTCTGTCGAAGAGCTTGGATGTTTCAAGAAGCATCTCATCAATGTACTTTTCACCATCTCAAATGCTTCTCAGCCTTGCCACCTCTTCCTTGAGCTCCTCCACTTGTTTCCTGAGAGCCTCAGCATGCAGGCATCCTGCACATGGAACGTGTCCTTCAAACTGGCATTAGGATCTCTGTACAGAGGCAGAAGCTGTAACAGGTCAACAGCTTTAGTAATACGATTTTTCGCAGCCATTGTTTAGTTAATATAGTTTTTGGTACCTGTTGAAGTAAAAGTCCTTACCTGTTCCTAAGCTGTCCTTTAAGAGAAAAAGCAGTTAACCTCTTTTGAGTGTGTTCTAACAGCACTGTTCTATGTCTCTGTATATAGCTAATTGGGGAGTTTGTTTATTTTATTTATTTAAACAGTTTTTCTATACTGCCCCTTCTGTCGATCAGGGGTGGTTTACATCAAACACAAAACTTGGTTACAGAGAACATGTTGAACCATGATACAGAGAACTAGTTACACGTCAGTTAAACGCATATACCGTAGTATATTTATTTATTTATTTTATTTTATTATTTATTTAACAATTCTTATATACCACGCTATTTGTTATCAGTGCGGTTTACATTCAACAACAAGAGCTCAGAGCAGTCAAGACTGTTTGAGTTTTACATTATAACAGGAGTTAGAACTTGGACCACACAGGGTAACTATTTACATGTTGCAATAGCTTTAAATGATGCAGATAAAGATTAACTATTTACACGCTGAGTTTGGTCAGAATAGACAAGGAATACATAGTAAGTATATGCAGGTTGACATGGAGTAATAAATATTACATGGTGTGAATAGACAAGAAGTGCTGACGGGCATGAGTGTGATTGCTTAAAGCATGGGTGTTATGTCGTGACTGAGGTGTTTGTAGGGGATGGGGGTAGCTTTCTCTGGGGCGGGGTAGCTGATTGAGCAAAATGTAGCAGAAAGAGATGGTGCTTTATAGCCTTCCGAAACTGTAGGAGGTCTTTGATTGCTCTTATTTCTGGTGGGAGGTCATTCCAGCATTTTGGGGCGTAGTAGGCAAAAGCTCTTTTCCTGGTTGCTTGGGTGCACTTTATGGAGTCTTTAGGGAAGGTCAATGTGTTGGCTGTTGCTGTCCTTCTAGTTCTGATTTGTGGAGTTGGTGTAATAAGGTTCTTGAGAGATTTGGGGGCAATGTTGTTGTTAATCTTAAATGTAATCAGCAGGATCTTGTATGTTAGCCTGCAGTATATCGGTAACCAGTGGAGATCTTTAAGTATTGGCGTGATATGGTCTGATCTGGATAGACTACAGAGGACGCGGGCAGCTACGTTCATAGCTAGTTGAAGGGGGTTGAGGGTGTTCTTTGGTAGACCATATAGAATTACGTTTGCATAGTCGAAATGTGGTAGTATGAGGGCCTGGAAGATGGTTCGAAACTCCTTGGGGGGTAGCATGGATTTGAGGTGTCGCAGTGTTCTGATTTTTGTTGTAGATGGATCTGGTTATAATTTTTATGTGTTCCTTAAAGTCAAGATGCTGGTCCAGTGTGATTCTGAGATATCGTATGGAACTTCGAATTGGAAGCTCTGCATCTCTTACTCTTAGGATGGGTGGAGGGGAGAAATTCTTGTTCCTTGATATGAATAGAACTTCCGTTTTCTTGAAATTTATGAGGAGGTTTTGGGGGAATAGCCAGTCTGTAATTGCATTGAAGCAGTTGACAAGGTTGGATAAATCTGGGTGTTTGACTTTGAACGGAGTGAATAGTAGCACATCATCAGCGTAGATTAGTGTAGAGATATTGAAAGAACGGATGAGATTGCATATCGGCTGCATGTAGATATTGAAAAGTAGAGCAGATAGGGATGAGCCCTGTGGAACGCCTTGTTGGTGAAAAGGTGCAGAGGTGTGAGAGCTGTATAGTATAGTGTGAGAGCTGTATAGTATAGTGGAAGGCTGGGTCTCTTAACTATTTACAAGAATGTAAAACAGTGAATGAGGGTTACAGTGGTATCTTCTTGCCGGGGGGGGGGGGGGGGATATAGTGAGGGGGATTTAGATTAGTTAGGAGGATACTTGTGGGTAGTGGGAGTGAATGTATTGGTGGCAGAGGAAGTGTTATAATAATCAGAAAATAGTAGAGTTTTTAATTCCTTGCAGAATGTCTGTAGATCTTTGATCTGATATAATTGGGGAGAGTGTTCCAAAGGGTGGGAGCTGTGTACCTGAAGGCCCTATTGCTGGTAGTCTGTCTGGTTTTCTGTATTGAAGGGGATATTGAAAGGAGGTTCTGTGTACCTTTTCTCCTGCTTCTGACGTTGGTTTGTGCATGTATCATGGTGGAAAGGTAGGAGAGAGAGATGCCATTGTATAATTTGAAAGTGGTAACTATCATTTTGTATCTTATTCTGGATGCTATAGGGAGCCAGTGGAGATTAGAGTATTGGGATGATGTGGTCAGGCTTGCCTTGGAGATAATTGGCAGTTGACAGATCAGTCTGACTAATCTGAAGGAATGGAGCTTTGATGCACTGGATACAGAGTCTGGATACGACTCAAAACTCAAAACTATGTTCCAGATTGGATGTTAAATGACGCTGCTGCTGCCATATTTGACTTTCAGATAAAGTTGTTAATTGATTTTAGAACCTGATTGATTAAAATGGACTTGGCCAGCTTGTAAGTTAGGAGTTGTTTCATCGCTCAAGCTGGTTGTCCAACAAAAAATATTTTTTTGGGGAGTCACTGCAAATATTATAGAGATGTGTTATTTGGGATTTCTATTGATGTTTATCACCTTTGGGGATTTGTTTTAATAATAGAGATAATCCTGGCAGTTACATTCTGGGTAAGTTGAAGAGTATGAAGGGTCTTTTTAGGAAGACCTTGTAATAGACTGTTATAGTAGTCCAAATGGGGAGTAATTAAAGCTTGGACTACTGTTCTAAAGTCGTGGGTTTCAAGGATTGGCCTGAGGTGCTGTATGGTTTTTAGTTTGTAGAATATTGTTCCAGCAGTTTGATTTGCGAAGACATGCTGAGGGCTCTGTCAATTATGCAATGCAATGTGTGCCTTCGAGTCAGTCCTGACTCCTGGCGACCCAGAAGCTCCTGGGTTTTCTTGGCAGTGTCACCGGAAGTAGATTGCCAGGCTGTCAATTATAACACTAGGTATTTCACCACCTGTTTAACTGGCAGGTTGGTGTTGTGTAAGTTGAAAGTAGTGTGGGAGGGGTGAAGTTCTGATTCTTTGTTGTAATTAGGATTTCAGGGTTTTTTAAAATTTATTTGCAAGTTGTTTGTGTTAAGCCATGATTCTGTTTCATTTATGCAATCGGTGATATTGTGATATGGGGGGGGGGGAGGTCATATCCACTGGTGCATAGATATATTTGATTTTGTGTTTATTGAAGATTGCACATATTGATTGGAGATATAGACTAAATAGGAGGGCAGAGAGGGCCGAACCTTGGAGTATTCCCTGTTCTTGAGGGAAAATAGTGGATAATTCTTGGTTGATCTTTACATATTGGAAGCAGTTGGAAATGTATGATTTATTTATTTTATTTTATTTAGCTGTATTTATATCCCGCTTTTCACCGAGTCAAAGCGGTCAATTGGGGGATACATTTAACACGAGGGGATATGAGACACATACACTAATACTTACAGGGAACATGGGCAATGGAGGGTTAAGTGGCTTGCCCAAGACCACAAGGAGTGCCTATAGGACTAGAAATCCCAGTCCCTCCGGCCTGAGATTGCTGTCCCCAGGTGGGACTTGAACCCCCGGCCCTCCGGCCTGAAGTACCTTGTCCTAACCACTAGACCACTCCTCCTACCATATGATTTAGGCATATCTGGAATAATTTTAAAATGGTTTATGTGCACTAGTCTTGACAGGAGGATGTTGTGTTCAACATTATCAAATGCAGAGGAGATATCCAGAAAGACTATGATAAAGGCTTAATTTGGGTTTTCTAGCCCACAGATGAGAGTATCGAATAAAACTAGGAGAAGGGTTCTACGCCATGGTATGGGCGGAAACCGTATTGGTGGGTATCAAGGTGGGCGTTGAGGTCAATGAAGTCTTGTAACTGCATTTGGACTACTTTTTCTATTATCTTTGCTATGAATGGCATACTGGCTATTGGTCTGTATGAGGTGGGGCCATCCTTCTTGAGAGATCTGTTTTTGAGTATGGGGCGAATGATGGAAAGTTTAAGTGTGTCAGGCATAATTCCTTGAAGAAGGGATTGGTTGACAATAGTAAGTATTACAGGTGCTATCTCAACTTTAGTTGCCAGTTGTAGTGTTAATTTTTGTTATTGTTTCTAATAATCATTTCTCTTTAATGAGGTGGAAGGTGTGCCATTTATTAGGGTGAGATTGAACTTCCGTACAGATGAGCCACATTTAGTTTTTGCTTTTCTTATTTTAGATGCTAGATGGTCTGCTATAGATTGTGGATTAATAGGTGTGCTATTTGTCAGGTTTGTGTGGGACTTGGTTAAAGGTTTTACAATTTCAAATAGCTCTGTAGGTCGGTTAATAGCTTTGTTTAGAATAATAGAATGGTGGTCTTTCTTTGCTTTGAGAATTGCTTCTTTATAGGAGTTGCCCTGTAAAGCAAGAATGATCACATGTGGAGGTGGGTAGGGAAGGATCTAACATCTGATGAGGTCAGTGGCTTCAAAGAGTTAGCTGTGAATGGGTAGCTGGAACAAATGCAATGAACTCTGACAAGCTTTGCCCAACACCACAAACAAACAAAAAAATTCCCCCTTTGCAGTATAGAAAAAGACTTAGCTTTTAAACAGGAACACCAAAACCTTTCAGTGCTCTCAGGCAGAGTATTACCTTGCTTGTAGTGTAGTCCGTCAGGAATGCCAGAACCTGAGAGGCCCCATAGACCCTTAAACAGCACTGCCTAGCTGCTTAGTCAGCTAATCTAGGGCAACTAATACCTGATGAGGTCAGTGGCTTCAAAGAGTTAGCTGTTAATGGGTAGCTGGAACAGAGACAATGAACTCTAAATGACAGAGCTTTGCCCAACACCAGATGAGTCCCAAAGTGACAGACTGGATTAGAAACTGGTTGAGTAGGAGGTAGCAAAAAGGTAGTGGTAAGTGGCGTTCACTTTGAAGATAAGGGGTCAGTCCTTGGTTCCATTTTTTTAACACTTTTGTAAGTGATACTGCTGGTAGACACCCTAGACAGTACAGATAATATGAGGAGAGGTTTTGTGAAGCTTGAAGAATGCTCTAGAATTTGGCAGCTAAGATGTAATGCTTGAGCAGGGCTGGTCCAAGGGTTTCTGCCATGCCTCCCACACACTGAACCACGCTACCACTGATTCCAACAGCAGGGTTGGCAGGGAGCTCAGCTTGGCGGCAAGCCATATGCTTCAGCGCACATGGCCTGCTGCTTCTGAACCCCCAAAGTTATGTCAGAGGGGGTCAGAAGCAGCAGGCCATGTGAAATGAAGCACATGGCCTGCTGCCGAGCCTAGCCACCCCCCTGCTGCTTCAATCAGCAGCAACACAGGGGGGGAAGGCGGCCTGTGTGCCGAAGCACATGGCCTGTCGCCTAGTGGATGGGCTGGCTTTGATCTTGAGCTGTATAGAAGTCTACATTCTATATCGTACCTCCAGTCCAGGCCAGCACTTGTCATCCTCCTTCAGCAGCTGAGGACTGAGCATGTTCAAACCTCTAATGCCATAGTAGAAAAGCTCCCTCCTTGGAACCCACAAGCCAGTAGCTCAGTCCTCAGCAGCTGGAGGAGGAGCCTCTGCGTTGCTGGGCTCCACTGTAGGACTTTGGCCTATTCCTGTTTTGTTTTTTCTGAGGTGATCAGTTTTGTGTGAGAGTGTTAGAGCACGAGGCAGCAAAGATTGAAGCTGGATATCACTGGACCTATTCTAGGACAGTGCAGAGGGCCATCAGATTAACAGGTCTGACTGCCAGAACCCTTGGGTGGGTTTGGGAGGGCCCTGGGGTCCCTAATAAATACCTGGAGAACCAGGTCCATGCCCCCCCCCCCCCCCGCCGGACAAATCCTTTATTCATACAGGCTCGCAGGTGACGTCCCTTAAGCAGAGACAGGCAATTGCTCGTTACAAGTTGAGCTTTAAAAAAGAAAAAAAAGGTTTCTGTATGGAGGAATTTAGAATCCGATCCTGTCTCTGTGTCCAAGAAACAGCTCTACTCTGTGAGCGGGGTTAGGCGCGGGTGAGTAGCTTTAGTTGTGCTGGTTAATTTGTTCCTCATAGTTGGCTTAGCAAAGCATCGGTTTCTCTGTGCGTCAGCCTGCCATGTTTTCCTCACAGCATGCGGCTGACTGGTTACTGCAGCCACATTGATAGCGCCAAGGGGGGGTCTCTTTTTTTCTTCTCAACATAGGCATGTATTTTTGATTACTCTTGCAGTGGTTTTGGAACCTGGGGACATGGAGATACATACTGGGGGGGTCAAGTTGCGATACAGTGGATACTGCCGAGGTGGCGGTTTTGGCAGGAAATGTGGCCATAGCAGCACCGACCACCATTTCTGCTGCAAATGCAGATAAGAGCAGCAAAAAGGTGTCAAAGTTCTAAGAGCAAAAGAACGGCTGACCCTGCTCTGGCGTGCTCTCTGTCAACCTCTGAGGGTCCAGACGCAGTGTTTATTCCAGACTTTGTACTCTTATTATATAAAGCTTATTGTCTCAAGAGGACGCAGGGCTCCCAGGGGGCAGGGCAGGCTCCCAGCAAGTGCTCGAAGGAGAGCTTGCCTGACTCTCCACGAGTCAGAGGAGCAGCCTGATTAGCTTCTGAGAAAGAAGGCAAGGAGTGAGGAATTGGACTGGGAATACCAGGGCTCTCCTTTGTCCAAAACTTCCAAGGATCTAGGAGAAGAACCCTCAAACTTATTTGGTGATGTTGATCAGCAGATTCTGGAAGAAGGGGAGATTCTGCAGGGGGAAGACCTCAGTGCCGTGAGGGTCTTTCATAGGGACGAGTTGGCAGCCCTGAATATTCTGCTTGCTTCGATGGTGACAGAAAACCTGCCGGAGGATCCCTTGTTGCAGAGATTTTGATTGGCTCATAATGCCTTCCCGGTTCATCGGATAATTAAAAAGATGATTGAAGAAGAATGGGAGGTGCCAGAGGCTGGCCTCGGGGGTAGGAAGGCCCTGGCCTGTTTGTATCCCATCCCGCAGGAGGAAAAGGAGCTCCTCAGGATGCCTAAGATTGGTGCTTTGAATAATGGCAGTGACTAAAAAGACCACAATTCCCGTGGAGGGTGGCGCAGCCCTCAAGGACTTGCAGGATTGCAAATTAGAGACGTTCCTCAAGCAGGTTTTCGACACTTGTGCTCTGAACCTTCAGGCCACTATTTGTGGGGCCTATGTTACCAGAGCCTCCATCCAGTGGGTTCAGAACCTTCCACAGACAGATTCCCCTGCAGAGGAGAGTCCAGTATTGGCTAAGCTAGAATTGACGTCAGCATACCTGGCCAATACTTTTTATGATATGGTTCTCCAGGACCAAGCAGGAAGTCAGTCCTCACATATGGGTGTCATCGGCGCTGATGAAGCCCCAGCGGAGCATTTCCCCCAGCTTTCCATGAAAGCCTTTGGGAATGCTGGCACGCATGCGCGGTTCCCTTCCCGCCTAAAGGTGCCATCTTACCTCAGTCTCTTTTTTACCGAGAAGCCCATCGGACGTGAGTCCTGTTCTCCCGGATAAAAGTGATTTTTTTTCTTCGGCGATTTTCGCTATTTTTTCTCCGGTTCGACGTCGGTTCCCCTCCCGCCGGGTTCGGTACACCGGTATCGAGCCCGTTTTCTTCATTTTTCGGTTTTTGCCCTTCGTGGCTGGCGTTCGTGCCCTTTTTTCATTTTTCACTAGAAGGCCGGTCTTTTGACCTCACTGGGGCTATTTTTTCCCCAATGGCTTCCAGTGGTTTCAAAAAGTGTGATCGGTGTAAGAAAATTATGTCTCTCACCGACACACACGACTGCTGCCTTCGGTGCCTCGGCCCTGACCACGACCCAAAGTCGTGTGGGCCATGTGGGAAGATGTCTTCCAAGGCACTAAAGAGTCGACAGCACCAAAAGGAAAGGTTTTTCTCGGACTCTACCTCCGGCCGGGCCCGGACCTCGTCTGAGGCCTCGACATCTCGGGATTCCGATCCCGAGCGCCGTCAAAGCTCCTCGGACAGGGGGTCCCCCGACCGGGAACGTAAGAGGAAGAAGCGGCTCGCGAGGGCAGCGTCGGAGGAGGTCCCTGGTCCCTCGAGGGCCAGGTCTAAGACCCCCGACCGCCATCCCGGGCCCGTGGACCAAGAGAAGCCTGCCAGAGTTCCTCACGTGGAGCCGGAGTCTGCTGGACACGTAAGCCCCATAGTCCTTGTGGACTCTCCTCCCAGAGAGCCGACTTCGGGCCCAGCGCCGCCGGGGCCCGAGTCGGTGGCTGCTGCGTCTCCCGAGCTAAGTCTCAGGATGACAGCCTTGGAGTGCAGACTGTCTGCCTTCATGGAGCAGCAGCGGGCACTGATGGCCAGCCTGTCTGGTGCATCTGCCCCGACCACCAGGACATCGACTTCGAAGTCAACCCCGGAGACCGAGCCGATACTCGAGACCTTCGCAGCTCGAAGTCGTCCTCGGTCGAGGTCTCCCTCGACCTCCGTTCGGGACCAAGGGTGTCGACGCCGGTGCCCCTGGCGTCGGGGCGGGTGCCTCGGGGCCCCGCGGGGTCGGACCCTGACTCCTCCTCGGACGAGTCCGCCTGGGAGACGGAGGACGAGGAGTCTCCTGATACTTTTAAGACTCAGTGCGTCCCGTCGGACTCACCGCAGTCTGATCCCCGGAGTAGATCCCCTCCGGAGGACACTAGGTTCTCGGAGTTCGTCCGGGATATGGCCGCTGCCTTGGCCATCCCTGCCGATCCCAAGGAAGAGCCTCGAGCCAAGGAGCTCGATGCTCTACAGTACGACTCTCCTCCGAAGATGGCCTTTACTGTCCTGGTTCCTCTGATGCTGGAACGGCTCCTCTTCCGAATGTGGGAGGCCCTGGCCTCGGCGCCGGTTCTCAGCAAGTGAGTCGATTCCATTTATCGACTCCGCAAAAGCCCTGGTTTCCAGAAAGCACAGCTACCACACCATTCCATGGTTGTGGAATCGGCCATGCATCGTCTGAAGAGCCAGAAGATGCACTCTGCGGTGCTCCCCGGCAGGGAGGCCCGCAACCTCGATGGCGTCGGTAGGAAGTGCTTCCAGGGGTCGATGCTTGCTTGCCGTGTCCAGTCTTACCAGCTGTACATGGGCATGTACTTGCGGGACCTGGCCAAAGAACTGGCCGGCTTCTCTGCTGGTCTCTCCGGGGAACCCTTGCAGAGATTTCAGACCTTGTCCTCGGGGATTCGGGAATACTCTGTTCATTTCCCGCACCGCCTACGATGGCTTCGAGGCTTCGGCCCGAGTAGCAGCTGCCGGCATTGCGGCTCGACGCCAGGCGTGGCTGCAGTCATCGGACCTCGAGCCATGGGTTCAGGACAAGTTGGTCAATGTCCCCTGCCGAGGTGAGAACCTTTTTGGCAAACCCGTGACCGAGAAGGCCGCTCAGCTCGAGACAGAGTACCTTACCCGGACAAGGCTGTCGCGGAAGACCTCTGCCCTTTCACATAAGAAGAAGGGCTCGGGTAAAAAGTCCTTTTACCCGAGGAAGGGCACTGCCTACAAACAGAACCCTCAGTATCAGGCTGCCCAAGCTGCCCCCCAGGGTCAGCAAGCCAAGGGCCAGGGTAATGGGCCCCATAGGCAGAGGACCCCCAAGCCTCAGGCCCCTGCTGCCACTCAGCAGGGTGGGGGTTTTTGACTCCTTGAGCGTAGCCTCTCCTCCACTGCTCTCCCCACCCTGCACAGGAGGTTGCCTCGCCCTCTTTGCCCACCAGTGGCCCCTTATCACCGGGGACAGTTGGGTGCTGGACATAGTCCACAATGGTTGTGCCCTCCATTTTCACCAACTGCCACCACCACATTTTCCAGGGGAGCCTCCAAGCACTGTTCCCTCTAAACTGTGTGCATGTGCGCGCGCACACACCTCGCCAAGCGAGCGCACATACTTTACAACAGAGCGCACAAAAATTACGGCTCTGATTCTGATAGAAAACAACACAGACATCTTAAAATTTAAAAGTTATGATTGTAATTACTAGAAATTTCCCGCTTCATTTAGTAATCGTCTATTTTCATTTAATTTGATTAAAATCAGTGTGGTGTTCATACTGTATTCTGATATGTAGTCAAATTTTAAAGTATATAACTCCGAGTGTCGTTATGTGGCGCACAAAAATTTAACCTTCCTTCAAAAGCTGCACACAGCTGATATTTTATGCGCACACAGCCTACAGAAAATTAGAGGGAACATTGCCTCCAAGGCCTCCCCGGCACACAGACCTCCTGCTACAAGAGTTTCATGGTCTGTTGGTGGAAAGGGCGGTGGAGCCTGTGCCTCCCCACTTGCAAGGTCACGGATTCTACTCCAGGTATTTCCTGATACCCAAAAGAACCGGTGGCCTTCGACCCATTCTGGGAAACCTCAAGTTCCTAGAGAAAGAAAAGTTCAAGATGCTTACTCTTGGGACACTTCTGCCCTACCTCCAGCAGGGAGATTGGCTGTGCTCCTTAGATCTAAAGGATGCGTACACTCACATCCTCATTCATCCAGACCACAGAAAGTACCTCAGGTTCATTGTGGGAGGAAACCATTATCAGTACACCTTTTGGCCTGTCCTCCGCTCCCACGGTCTTTACCAAGTGCCTGGCAGTGGTTGCGGCCTACCTGAGAAATCAAGGCATTTTTGTCTTTCCCTATCTGGACGACTGGCTCATCAGGGGTCAGACGTCCCTGGAGGCCAGACAAGCCACTCTCAACACCATTGCTCTGCTTCAGAAGGTGGGCTTTGTCATAAACTTCGCAAAGTCCACTTTGCTCCCCTCCCAGAACTTGGAGTTCATAGGGGCAAGATTGGATTCTCAACTGGCAACGGCATTCTTGCCAGAGGACAGGGCTCAAAGGCTGATGGACGTGGCAAAGCAGTTTCTGAAAAGGTCCCTGGTCTCCGCCAGACTCTGCCTCAGGCTTCTGGGTCACATGGCTTCGACAGTACATGTGACTCCCAATGCCAGGCTCCATATGAGGCCTGCACAATGGTGCCTTCGGTCTCAGTGGTCTCAAGCCATAGGCCACTTACGGGACAGGATAAGGGTGTCCAAACCCCTTTTGTCCTCCCTCAGCTGGTGGCTACATCCACCCAATCTACTCCAGGGAATGCCCTTCCAAATGCCAGATTACTCAGTGGTCCTCACCACCGACGCCTCTCTAAAGGGCTGGGGGGCTCATTGTCTGGACAAGTGCACCCAAGGCCTCTGGTCTCCCTGGGAGGCAGCCCAACAGATCAATCTGCTGGAACTTCGAGCTATCCGCTTGGCTCTCAGAGTTTTTTCTCCAGCCCTGGCTCACCGCTCAGTCTTGATTCAAACAGACAACCAGGTGGCCATGTTTTATGTGAACAAGCAAGGCGGCACTGGGTCCCAGATCCTTTGTCGAGAGACTCAGGACCTTTGTTCCTTTTGCTCTGAAGCACCACATGCTTCTCAAAGCGGTGTACCTCCCAGGCCAGGAGAACTGCCTGGCTGACTGATTGAGCAGGATTCTGCAGCCCCACGAGTGGCAGCTGCATCCCTTGGTGGTTCAAAAGATCTTCCTGAAGTGGGGTCTCCCTTGGATAGATCTCTCTGCCAGTCCACTAAACAAGCAGCTACCCAAGTTCTGCTCCAGGCAACCACATCCTTTGAGGATCGCACCAGATGCTTTTCTGATGTCCTGGTCTCAGGGCATCCTGTATGCGTTTCCTCCCACGCCCTTGGTGGCCCGAACTCTGTTCAAGATTCTTCGGGACAAGGTCCTGCTGGTAGCTCCCAGATGGCCGAGACAGCCTTGGTATCCTCTTCTGCTTCAACTGGCGGTGGATCCCCCACTGCCTCTGGGGTTGCAACCCGACCTTCTCTCTCAGGAGCAGGGTTCTCTACTACACCCCAATCTCAAGACTCTCAATTTGATGGCCTGGAGGCTGCAAGGGTAGTCTTGGCTCCCTGGGGCCTGCCTCAGGAAGTTGAGGAGGTTGTCCTGGCCTCTAGAAAACAATCCACTAGGAAAGCCTATGCCCTCAAATGGAAAAGGTTTTCTGTGTGGTGTCAGCTACGTACAGTGGATCCTTTCTCCTGTACTGTGCAGGTAGTGCTTCAGTACTTGCTGCACTTATCCAATCAGGGACTTGTCCAATTCTGTTCGGGTCCACCTCTCAGCTTCAGCAGCTCATCACTCACTAGTGGAGGGACATTCTTTGTCAGGCCACCCCTTGGTGTCCCGCTTTCTCAGGGGCTTGCTTTTGCTCAAGCCCTCCATCCGTCGTCCTGCTCCTGAGTGGGAGCTGAATGTGGTCTTGCAGCAACTGACTCGCCCACCCTTTGAGCCGATGGCTACTTGTCCACTCCGCTTCCTCTCCTGGAAGACACTTTTCCTGATAGCCCTTACCTCGGCTAGGCGAGTGAGTGAGCTTCAGGCCCTGGTCTGTGATAGGCCTTACACCAGGATTTATAGGAACAGGGTAGTCCTCAGGACTCATCCCAAGTTCCTCCCTAAGGTTGTCTCCTCTTTCCACCTCAATCAGGAGGTGGTTCTTCCTACATTCTTCCCTAGGCCTCATGCAAGCCAGGCTGAAGCAGTCTTGCATACCCTGGACTGTAGGAGGGCCTTATCCTTCTACCTTGACCGTACGCAGGGGCATAGAAGGGCTACTCAGCTCTTCGTATCCTTTGACCCCAATAAGTTGGGGTTAGCTGTGTCCAAGCGTACCTTGTCCATCTGGGTGGTTGACTGTATCACCTGGTCTTACAAGGCGGCTGACCTTCCTTTGCAGGGTAGGGTCACGGCCCATCGTGTCAGGGCAATGGCTGCCTCAGTGGCTCATCTCCGCTCTGTGCCCTTGGTAGACATCTGCAGGGCTGCAACTTGGTCTTCAAGCCAGACCTTTGCAGCCCATTACTGTCTGGAGAGGGAGTCCCGTAGGGACAGTGCTTTTGGCCAAGCAGTACTCCGGAATCTCTTTGAGGTTTAGGCAACTCCTGCCCTCCTGCCCTCTGTTGGGCTACCGGTGGAGGTTGTGTCCTTGAAAAGCCTTTCTTTGCTGCTGGGACTAGAGGGAGTTCTCTTGTTCAGTCTGGGTTCCTCGGTAGCCAAGAGCTAGGGAGTCACCCATATGTGAGGTCTGACTTCCTGCTTGGTCCTGGAGAAAGAGTAGTTACCTGTAACAGGTGTTCTCCAGGAGCAGCAGGAATCAGTCCTCACAACCCTCCCTCCTCCCCTTGGAGTTGCAGATGTACATAGTTTGTGTTTTTACATTTTTGTGTGCTCTTCTTAGCTATGTCATTTGACTGAGGTAAGATGGCACCTTTAGGCGGGAAGGGAACCGCGCATGCGTGCCAGCATTCCCAAAGGCTTTCATGGAAAGCTGGGGAAATGCTCCGCTGGGGCTTCATCGGCGCCGATGACACCCATATGTGAGGACTGATTCCTGCTGCTCCTGGAGAACACCTGTTACAGGTGAGTAACTACTCTTTCGTGCTTTGGCCAAGTCAATGGCATCAATTATTGTGATAAGATGGTATCTCTGGTTGTGTAACTGGGCAGTGGATGTATCCTTCAAATCCAGGTTAGTAAGCTTCCCTACAAGGGCAGGTTGCTCTTTTGGGAGGCCTTAGATAAGATAATTAAGGATTTGGGGGAAACAAAAGGTGCAAAGCTGCCGGAGAACCGTCCTAAAATGCCAAAGGCTGGGGGTGGCTCCGAGAGGGCAGCCCATAGACTACAGGAGGTTCCACTCAATACTCTTTGCGCCCTATCAGCAGGGATGGTACACTCCTAGGGGACAGCTCTTTTTGGGTTACCGAGGAGTACTTCTCTACTCCCACTGCTCCTTGCTAAGAAGCCCCAATGAGGTGAGGCAGGACCAGGCGGAGGATTGGCTTCAGCACTTTTATCCTCCCTGGGCCGAAATTACTACCAACCAATGAGTGCTAGAGATCATCTACGAAGGCTATTCACTGGAGTTTCTGTCAGAAGATGTGCAAGAATTTGTGCGGTTGCCATGCAAGGCGCCAGTGAAACAGCAGGCAGTATGTCAGATGCTGCAGCACCTACTGGATTTACAGATGGAGTGGTACTGGGGACACCACTCCATCCGGCCCTGGACTTTTCCCTGATTAGCCAGTCATCCAGGTAGGGATGCACCAACCCCCCATATTGTCAGAAAAACACTGCTACTACCACCATCACCTTTGTGAATGCTCGCAGAGCTGTGACTAGACCAAACGGAAGTACTCTGAATTGAAAGTGTCCCATTAGGACAGCAAAACACAGAAATTGCTGGAATGCTGGTCTAATCGGGATATGGAGATATGCCTCCCTGAGATCCAGAGCCTCTAGATACCCCCCGGTTGCACAGCCAAGATCACTGATCGCAAGGTCTCCATACAAAGTGTGGTACCCTCAAAGCTTTGTTCATGTGCTTGAGATCCAGAATGGGTTGAAAAGAATCTTCCTTTTTTGGCACTACAAAATAAATCAAGTATTGACCTGACCCACATTGCTCTGGGGACACAATGTGGGTCAGGTCAATACTCAATTTATTTTGTAGTGCCAAAAAAGGAAGGTTCTTTTCAACCCATTCTGGATCTCAAGCACATGAACAAAGCTTTGAGGGTACCACACTTCGTATGGAGACCTTGCGATCAGTGATCTTGGCTGTGCAATCGGGGGGGTATCTAGAGGCTCTGGATCTCAGGGAGGCATATCTCCATATCCCGATTAGACCAGCATTCCAGCAATTTCTGTATTTTGCTGTCCTAATGGGACACTTTCAATTCAGAGTACTTCTGTTTGGTCTAGTCACAGCCCTGCGAGCATTCACAAAGGTGATGATGGTAATAGCAGTGGTTTTCTGACAATATGGGGAGTTGGTGCATCCCTACCTGGATGACTGGCTAATCAGGGAAAAGTCCAGGGCCGGATGGAGTGGTGGTATCCTTCCTGCAGATCTTGGCAGGGTAGTCAACTTCGTGAAGAGTCAGCTGGAGCCAGTCCATGACTTGGATTACCTGGGAACTCATTTTTGCACCGCAGTGGGCATTGTAAGACTGCCAGAGCTGAGAGCGCAAAAGCTCTGGAATAAAGTCTCATCTGAAGGAACATCTGGAGTGCCCACACTTCCCTCCTTTCTGCTCAAGGTGGTCTCAGGTTTTCACACGAACCAGGTGGTCTCATTGCCCAATTGCTCCTCCCATAAAGATTCAGAGGGAGGGCGTCAGCTCTACCTGCTAGCCATGCATAGAGTGCTGAAACACTATTTGAAGCATACGAGTCCATTCTGTAAGTCGGATCTGCTCTTTGTGCTGTTTGGGGGGCAGCAGAAGGGAGAAGAGGCTTCTATTGCACAGTGGGTGTGGGAGGTGATTGTTAGCCTAGTTTCTCAGAGATAGGTTGGTTTCAGTGGGTCATCGGGCTCACTCCACAAGATCACAGGTGACATCCTGGGCAGAATTCAGGTTGATTCTGCCAGTGGAGATTTTCAGGGTGGCAACATGGTCTTCTCTGCATATTTTTACTCTGCATTATCACTTGGATGTTTAAGCTATGGAGGATGTACGGTTTGGGGTGACAGTGTTAACAAGTTGCTCTCACAGATCCCTCCCAAGGGTAGTTCTGCTCTGGTACATCCCACAAGTGCTGGCCTGGACTGGAGGGACAATAAGGAAAGCAAAATTAGACCTTACTTGCTAATTGTCTTTCCTGGAGTCCCTCCAGGCCAGGGTCCTCTCATGTGATTTATGCCTTTGGTGTCGGCATCAAGCAACGTCTGTGATATGGGGTGAGTCTGGCTTGTCTGAACAGGGTTCCCAAAGAGAAGGTTATCTCAGTCATGGTGGAGACTCCTAGCCTGGGAAAGATGTTTTGGATAGCCTGGGCCAGACCCTGTTGGTTCTCTCTGCATGTACATAGTTTGCGTGGAGTGGAGTGATACGTAGTTGCTTGAAAAAGAAAAGAAGTCATGAGTTCATGAGAAAAAGATTGAGTGATTTGCTTGCCTATTACTACTTTTAGCTGGTTGAGGCTGAGGCTCTTCTCTCTTCGATTCTTCTTTGTCAGGGAGTTACTGGCTTGTGGGTCCAAGCAGGGAGCCCTTCTACTATGACATCAGAAGTTTGGACATGCTCAGTCCTCAGCTGCTGAAGGGAGGTGACAACCCACAAGTGCTGGCCTGGTAAGGTCTAATTCCACCTTACCTTGCAGGTACTGTCATTCCTGGAAGAACTTCATTTCAAGGTAATTCTGTGGCTTTTGCTACCAGACAGTACTGTACAACCTAAGGGAGTGATACAGTATGGGGGGTAAAGAATTCCAGTGCATGGAAAGACTGGGATCTGCGTATGATCATATCTAATATTAAAGTGGCCAAACATAAAATGTGACAGCACAAGCCAGAAGGCTGCTTGGTTGCATAGAGAGAAATGGGCAGCAGTTAAAAGGAGTTGATAATGTCTCTAAGCGTCTGATGAGATCTCCTTTGAAGTACAAAGTATGATCAAAAATTATCAAGACTTGTTGTGTAGCTATATAACAATACATTGCACCATGATGCTATTAAGCATGCAGTGACTTAGTTGTGTGCTCTGCATGTGCAGAGTGTTGCATGGCTGTAGCACACATGTACTTTTTTAATTGTTTGATATCGTGTGAAAGTAGTTCATCAGATTTACGATGAGTGAAAAACTTGAACCAGAAACTTGGAGATTGGTGCAGAGACTTATGACAATTTACAGCAAGTGTATAGTGACTAATTCATGAGTCGTTCTAGAGTTTGACTGGTATAAACGTTTCCAAGAGAGCCACCAAAGTGTTGGCAGTGACTATTATTTATTTTATTTATTTACATTCTCTTATATACCGCGCTATTCTGCATCACTGCAGTTTACATTGAACAAACTGAAATTACTTTGAACAGGGCATTATAACTTGGAGATAACTATTTTACAGGGACCATGGGCTATGGAGGGTTAAGTGGCTTGCCCAAGACCACAAGGAGCACCTGTGGGACTAGAAACCCCCGTCCTTCCGGCCCAAGGTTGCTGTCCTCTAGTGGGATTTGAACCCCTGACCTTCCGGCCTGAAGTACCTTGCCCCAACCACTAGGCCACTCCTCCACTCCAATGTTCTAGAAGGCCATCCACGAGCAGGAATGAAGACAAAGTTGAAGCAGTGTGTGCTGCAAATACGCTCAAATCGATTGAGTATCAGGGAGCTTGCTGAGGATAGGGACATCAGTTTTGGGTCAGTACAGTCTATTCTTACTGTCAATTTGGGGATGATGTGTGTCCCCACAACTCATGCTGAAACTCCTGTCCTCTGACCAAAAAGAAGATTGATTCTCTGCAGCTAGGGAGTTCTTGGAATGCATAGAAAATGACAGATTTCATAAAAAAAATCATCAATACTGGTGACTAATCATGAGTTTATGGTTATGACCCAGAAACTAAGGCTCAATCCTCTCAATGGAAGACTCCAGACTCTCTCAGATTCAAGAAAGCCTGTCAGGTGAAGAGCCAATGTCAATGTCATGCTCACAGTTTTCTTTGATTACCATTGTATTGTTCATCATGAGTATGTTCCAAAAGGCCAAACCATCAATAAGGGGCTATGTCCAAGTTCTGACTTGTTTAAGAGAATGTAGTTCATCGTAATAACACCCCAGCTCACACATCATATCTTGTCCAGCAGTTCATGGGGAGTGGTTGGGACAGGTTACCTCAGGCTGGAGGACCAGGGGTTCAATTCTCACGTAGGGACAAGTAACTTCAGGCCGGAGGGACTGGGGTCTCTAGTCCCATAGCCACTCCTTTTGGTCACTTAACCCTCTATTGCCTCAGGTATGCTTAGATTGTGAGCCCTTCAGGGACGAGGGTATAAAAAGTGCCTGTTAGCATATATCTGTAAACTGCTTTGACCCGGTGAAAAGTGGTATATAAGCACAGCTAAATAAATAAAACATCAAATCAAGCAAGTCAACCTCTGTGCTCGCCTGACCTCGCACCCTGTGACTTTGTTTCCAAAACTTAAATTGCCACTGAAAGGAAGGAGATTTGACAACTTTGAGACCATTAAGCAAAATTTGACACAACAGCATAACGAAAGAGGCATTTCAAAATTGTTTCCAGCAGTGGCAGAAATGCTGGAGGAAGTGTGTTATTGGAAGGGGGACTACTTTGAAGGAGACAGAGTGCAATAACTGTCAGTGTTGTACTACTTGTGTTATTGTGAAAGTCTTGATACTTTTTGATTGCACCTCGTACTGTGTGCAATCCTGGAGATTGTACCTTTAAAAAGATACAAACAGGATGGAGTTGTATAGAGGGCAACTTCTAAAATGGTCAGCGGTCTTACTCATAAAGGATAAGGGGACAAACTTAAAGATCGCAATATGAATGCTTTAGAAGAAAGGTGGGAGTGGAGAGCTATTAACATTTAAATACCTTTATGATTATAAATATCCAGGAGGCCAGCCTCTTTCAGTTGAAAGGAAGCTTTGGAACAAGGGGCAGTACATCGAAGGGGAAAGAGAGTAGACTGGAGTAATGAAAGGAAGTTTCTTATGGAAAAGGTGGAGGATGCATGGGATAGACTCCCACTGGCAGTAGGGGCAACAAGACTTGTATCTGAATTCAAGAAAGCATGAGGCAAGCACAAAGGATCTCTGAGGGAAAGGAAGAGTGTAGTAGCTGGTATGGATCACTGTGTGATCTTTATCATTTTTTCTGTTTCTGTGTAATTTTCCTAATAATTGTAGGGAAGTTGACCACCTACAATCCTGTAAGAGTAGGCACTGTTTTTACATGGTGGTAGGTAAACCATCTCGCACAACTACATGCTAATACACTCAAATAAGGCAAACTTTGGACTCGGGGAGAAAAGATCATTCTTGGAGTAATTGCCCCTATGGCAAGATGCGGTACCATAACTCTCCAAAAGCGCCAACGGAACAGAAGCCAATTTCCTTGGATTATGCAGAAGACTAGCACATTGTCTGTGTAGAAAGAAAATGTGCTCTTCCCTTCCCAGTCTAAGCCCAGTTCTTGCAGAAGAGATCTTAACTGTGGCGATGGCGACAATGGGTTCTAATGAAAGTTCAAATAAGAGCAGAGAAAGGGGACCAACAACCTGCCTTGTACCCTTTTGGATTAAAAAAAAATTAGAGAAGACTCTAGCTTTTGGGTTTAGCATACATTGCCTGTACCCAGGCCATCTATTGCTCAGGAATTCCATATTCAATTTGCTGCTTTGTGAGATACCACTCTCCATGAAAAAATATCAAGCAGTTTACAATATTGCGTGTTAAAAACCCCCCAAAAACTTAATACACCCTTTCACACAACTCCAGTACACCATTTTGCCCATATCCTCCCCTACCCTAAAAAAAAACCCACTTCCAGAATCTATTAATTCTTCATTATCACTTTAAAAGAGAGGTTCACCCCCATAAAGGGTGTTTTTCTGCACCTAACGCCACAGTAACTGCAGAAAAGCATTTTCAGTTAGCTAGGTGTATCAAGTTAAACAATGGTTTTATTAAAAATCAGTCTGCTCTTCTATGAACCAATTGAAGCATAGTTTCAAGATGTTTATGTAGTGGATTGGTAGCAATTTGATATCCATTTTAGTTTAAAGAAAAGGCCTATGTGGTATTTTTGTGTGTGAAAGATATGGAGGCAGCAGTCAAATTGCCCCAGCCCTCAAGAGGCTCTATGGCTGTCCAAATAGTTGAAAAGTTCAATTTAAAAAAAGGCCCAAAGTCCAGCAATATTTTTAATTTGTCAAGTAGCTATTGATCTCTTGGTATTTGCTTCCAGGAAGAGCCTTGACTATAGGAGTAATCGGAGAAGACACATTTTTAGCTTGTCTCTCAGTAAGATCAGTGAGATAAAACTGCTCTTAAAGGGAATGTACAGTACAGGTGACACACAAGAACAGAAACAAAGGTGGCATTTTACTTAGCAGATAATGTCCTTTTCTTGAGTCCTGCTAGACCAGTCCAGACAAGTAGGTTGTGTTCCCCTACAAGCAGATGAGTAGCCAATGAAATGTCCAGGTTTCAATAACATCATTCCAATGCCTCTATCAGCCTGAGCCACTAGGAGCAACTCGGTATATGTACCAAAGCATATAGTAAGACATAACAAATCTCACACAACCTCCATGTGGGTAACAATGTTTAACCAAACAGCACAGAAACTGTGTACAGAAGAGATTAAACAGAAGGCTTGGCAGTAGGTTATGAGCCTGAAGGGCCAACCATTCAGATTATAGGGAACCAAAGGGTACCATTGCATCATAGCAGACTAACACAGTTCCAGGGGCGGGTCCAGGACTGATCTAGCAGGACTCAAGAAAAGGACATTATCTGGTAAGTAAAATGTCACCTTCCATATCGTCGTCCTAGACCAGGCCAGACAAGTGGGATGTACCAAAGCTATGTCTCCACTGGGTGGAAAGAAGACACAACAGCTCACAAAACCCTTGAACCAAAGTCAGTGTCTGACCAGGCTTGGACATCAAAGTGGCAGTGCTTGACAAAAGTGGAAAGTGATGCCCATGTTGCTGCCTAACAAATGTCCGAAGGGTCTACTAAGCTACACTCTGCCCATGAGGACGTTTGTGCTTGAGTAAAAGGTGTGTGCAAATCCTCAGAAACTGAACAGCTCTGTAATACAGACACCGAAGCAATAACTGCCTTGTCCAGCACCCCAATATAGGCTTTGGTGGCTGCATCACCCTTATATAGGCCAGCAAATGGCACAAAAAAATGGTCCGACTTATGAAAGGAATTTGTAACCTCCAAGTACCAGCGAAGCACCCTCCAGACATCCACAAGATGAACAGCTGTATCTTTCCCCTGACACTGCTTAGAAAAGGAGGGTGAACAAACCACTTGATTCACATGAAAGGGAGATATGGCTTTGGGTAAAAAGGAAAGTACAGGCTTAATGGCGACAACCTCCTCTGAAAAAGACAAATACGGATCCCAGTAAGGCAGAGCCTGCAGCTCAGAAATCTGCTTTGTTTCCAAGAGTCAAATCCTTCAGAGTAGTGTGCTTCAAAGACTCAAAAGGCTCTGACATCAGGGCTCTGAGCACAAGACAGAGATCCCAGGAAAGGATAAATGACTTGAGGGGTGGATGCAGACGCTGAGCCCTGTGAAGAAAACATGAAACATCTGGGTGCAAAGCAAAAGACTTTCCAGCCACCAGACATCTGAAACAGGACAAAGCTGCCACCTTGTCTTTAAGGTTGCTAAGGGAAAGTCCCTTTTCCAGGCTGTCCTGCAGAAAGGCCAACAGAGCTGGCACTTTGGCTGCCTTAAGAACAAGCTGTCGTATGCTACACCAACACTCAGAGGTACCACACTCGCAAGTATGCCAGATTGGTAGAACCCCTCTGGGCTTTGAGCAGAGTGGAAACTACTGCAGGAGAATAGCCCTTATGTATCAACTGACTTATTTCAAAAGCCAAGCTGTAAGCGAGAAGGGTTATGCAGGACAATTGACCCATGAAGTAACTGGTTCCAAAAAGAGGGCAGATGAAGAGGAGGTTCCTGCATGAACTGCATCAGGTCCCCGAACCATGCTCTCCTCAACCAATCTGGCACCACCAAAACAATCCAGCTCTAATGCTCTATGCACCGAAGCACATGCCCCAACAGCAGCCATGGAGGAAGCACATGCAGCAGGTATTGCCTTGACTAGGACTAAACTAGGGCGTCAACGCCCTTAGACCCTGTTTCTATGCAGCGACTGAAGAAATGGTACATTTTTTGTATTGGATCAGGACGCCATCAGTTCCATATCGGGCGACCCCAATAGTTGAGAATAATCTGAAACTCCTCCTGACTCAGGTCCGACTCTCCGGGATTGAGAGAGAGATGACTGAGGAAGACCACTTCCACATTGTCAGCTCAGCATATTGCCAGTGTGGTCATTTCCGCCCAGGCGAACCATAGTGTTATTCCCAGCTGTGCTGCTGTCCGAGAACATTTGGACCACCCTGCCCTTGACCGAGGACTGGAAACGCAAGAGGGTAAGCCAGATAGCCCTCTTGCGTTTCCAGTCCTCGGTCAAGGGCAGGGTGGTCCAAGTGTTCTCGGACACCAGCACAGCTGGGGATATACATGATAACATGAAAGACAAGACAGACCACACTGCCTCACTGCTGCTCTAACAGCCCTCGGCCATTCGTTCTTGACAAGGGCTTCCTAGCCCGTAAGACTGGCATCCATTGCCAGAAGAATCCACAAGTGATCATCCAGAGTTTCCATTCAGAAGCGCAACACGCACAAATATGCATTGCCTCCCTTGAGATCTAGCATTGGTCAGAAGGAGCCTCCTCCTTTGGCACCACGAAATATATGAAATATTTTCCCTTGACCCACTTAGCTGGGTCTACTGCCACCACTGCCTTCAGGTGCAATAACATGTCCAACATGATCCATGCAGTGGCTCTCTTGTCTGCAGAACCACATAAACTACAAATGCTTCCGGGTCAGCTGCTTTTGCAGTCCAGGACATGGCTGCTTGAATGGTGTCTAGCACACAGCGATCCTTGCTGACATCTGGGAAGGAGCCTCCAAATCTTCATTGTATCAAATGGGAGGGATTCCCTCTGGAGAGGACAGAGACCCTGGGCCCATGATCCCCCAAAAGGATTGATTATGAGTCTGAAATCCAGAAGAAAGGCTTTCCAGGACGATAACAGGAGTCCCGAGACCCCCAGAAGTCTGTCCAGCATGCCCATGATGAATGAGCTGATGTCTGAGATGGGGAGCAGCCTTTCCCAGGCCCTTTTGGACCTAATTTATGGAAGGCGATAAGACTTGGCCTTGCCCAAGACCTTCACCCAACCTTTCCAAATAGGCCACAAAAGGAGCTTCCTCTTATGTGCAAGTTGAGATAGTTGGGCTTTGGAGGACGTGTCCGCTGCCCAGTGGCAGAGCCAAATCCCATGCCACATCACTATCAACAGAGCAATATCCCTAGCTGCCAAGCAGACTAGAACATACATGGCATCAGAAGGAAGGTAGTAACCAACTCCAAAGGAGAGAAGGGTAATAGTATCAAGTGAGAGAGAGTGAATCCACAGGAGCAGGGCTCACGATGTCAGGTTTGCATACACTGCCAGCTGAAGAATAGCAGCTGCTGCTGCATGCTCGCTCTTCAGCAGTGTCCACCTTTCTATCCAGAATATCCTTTAAGGTTGATCCATCTTCCATGGGAATGGTGGCTCACTTCATGACCGCTATGACCTGTGCATCCACCATAGGCATGCTGACCATATAATGCACTCCTCTGGGAGAGTGGACATTCTTTTACACACGTTTAACCCTTTAGTTGGGGAATTGGGACAATCCCATTCCAACTAGAACATGATCTTTATAACCTCTGGAAACAGGGAGACTGTCATGAATTTTCACACCGCTTGTAGGAGCGGATGAACCTGTGGCTCCTGCTTTGCCACTGGAGCATCACCCGAATACAAGATGTATGAAACTCGAGCAATCAATGCCACCAGCTCTCCCTTCCAGAACAGGTGTATAGTGCTGGTCTCAACATGATCCTCTGAAGGTGAAAAACACTTCTTTCTCTGTATCAGACTCCTCAACAGAGACATCAGAACCAGCATTCAAGTCCAAGTCTCAGACAGACCCCAACTGGTCCACATCGCCAGAATGCTTCCTCCATCTGGGTAACTTAGGAGGCACTCAAGCCAGGTTTCTACACTCTACCCATCCCTCACGTGACTGAGCTTGAGGGAACCCAGAGGCTGCAGGGTCTGAGTTTCTGTGACAAAAATACCAGGCTTGCTACAGAAAGGAAAAGAATTCCAGCAAAGACAACCCAAATTCCAGGAGCTCCCCTCCCTGAGAATGACCCCCAACCACAGGAGAAGACAGCTTTTGTGAACCCTCCTCATAAGGGGAGCAGCCAGAACCACAGTCACTGTAACCCAAGGCTGAACTATTATCCTTACCCACAGCACCATCAGTTACCTGCCTTGAGGTGGAAAATTTCAGGCCAACCGAATCACCTTGGTGGAAGAAGGGAGATGGGCCCACAGGTGATAAGTCAGAGCCATGCAAGATGAGCAAATTCCAGAAACAGTGATGAGGCTCTTCACTTGCCACAGATCAAACAATGCTTCCTGGAAGATGACATAGAGTTAAGGCAAGGCAAACACTTGAGTGCGCTAGGGATGTGTAGGCAGAAGATTGCGTGCTAACAGAGCACATACAAGAGTGTGAATTATGGATGCTTGGGCAGGAACATGCGTTAGAGCCGCTCAGGTAGAACATGCGCTGGAACTGCTGGAGCACAAGGCATGCAAAGACTGAAAGGGCTAACTGTATGTGTTGGAAAAGGGTAGAAAGCCCTGATGCCACGCCAATGGTTGCCTAAGGTCCACCCCAACTTATGACCCAAAACAGACACATGTGGGAGCCCCCAACAAAGACAATAATGAGGTCAAGCCTTGGTACTCACCCCCTGCGAGCCCCAGGTAGGACAAATCATGCCAGGTTCAGTTCTTTTCCCCAGATACTGCCCCCCCCCCTTTTAATAAACCAGTTTACAGTCACATACCTCTGAGCCATCTTCAGTCTTTGAGGGAGAACAAGGGGGACAGAGGAGAAGAGGGGGTATTGAGGTGGTTTGAGGCAGCTTAAATCCTTCCACTTTTCTGGCTGCTTAACAGACCCTTTACAGGATTGTGTTACCCTACCAGCAGATGAGTGGAGGCAGAGAGCTAATGAAATACCCACGTTTCAATAACATCACTCCCATGCCTCTTATCAGCCTGAGCCACTAGGGGTAACTCTGTAGTTCTCTGGCTCCAACAGATGATGGTTGTATTTTTTCAGTTTTGATAAAATCTGAACAAATTAAGGTTTGCTTGAGAGGAAGAAGATTGATTTCACTCATGAACAACCACCTGCAGCTGACTCTCACTTGAGTACAAGGTGGGAGGCTCCACTAAACTGCGGTCTTTTTTGGTAGCCATAGGAGGAGGGAAAATTGGTTCGGCTCCATGCCCTTATGATATGGGCCTGTTGAGCAGCCACAAATTGGAAGAATCTGGAAGAGTACAACAACCTCAGTGCCCTTTCCCTCCTCCTTTCCCCTCTGCTCTCTCCCAAAGATTGCAGAAAGATCTGCCTGCCAGACACCTTTCACACACTGCTGTTAAAATAAACCCAGCCAGTAAAGCAGTTTCAGGGGAGTAGAGCTGAGCCTGGCACAGATCCTATGCCTGAGGCTCTCACTGTCCTTGTTGGGAGCTTCTGATTCCATCACTGAGGGACGCAATTTAAGGTGAACTGTTAGCGACTGTTGGTCCTGTGTGGGGGTTTCCTGCCATTTTCTGCATGTGTAACATTTTTGCCTATTGTGCACCTGGGAGTCACGCTGTCCTAATGCATGTTCACCCAAGCAACTCCAACGCGTGCTCCTTCCCTAGTGTCTTTAACATGCATCATGTAAAAACACACTTAATGCATACTTGTGGGCCGACGCAACCTTAGCATGCATTCTTGTGATACCCTAACTCTTTGTAGTCTTCCAGGAAAAGTTGTTTGCCCTGTGGCAGGCGAAGAGCCTCATCCTTTGATTCTGGACTCTGCCTTTCCTGTATGGCAGCTTCTGAGTCACTCCTAAAGGACATGGGCGGGCTTGGGTGCCCGTGGGGAGGATATCCCTGCAGGCAGAAGGGGCACGCCGGGCTGTCCTTGAGCCCGATTCTGGCTCCCATGGGAATGTTATGTTCCTACAGACCAGAATCGGGTCTTAACAGCCCCATCTTCAGCAGGGATGTCCGGACGGCCCCCTCCTGGAATGGGGCTACAAGTCTCTCACATACATGATACCAGTTTACTGTAGTAATGGGTCAAGCTTTGATAGAAACAAGTTTGGAGGCTTCTCTTTATGGTACTCACTCATTCCATATTGGGGCTGCCACAATTGTCACAGATATGGGGTTAGGAAAAGAGTTATAATGAGGTGGAACTGAAGGTAAATACATCTGGAAAGGAGTGTGACTAGCTTACTTTATCTACTTTCAGACGGGATGAGACAGAAGACTGGTCTGGTTGGTTGGTGATTTTATTTACTCAGCTGAGCAGACTTTCAACATCTTGGTACTCATCTGGGCTTAGAGGCTGAGGGAGTATGTATTAAGTAGCTAGGAGGATGAGGGATATAGTGTAATCAATTGCTGCATTTTTTTCCAGCACCAAGCAGCATGTTCAAGCATCAGATATGATGGTAGTTCATATTCGGAAGGAACAATTTGAGCAAATAGACTTCTAGACAGTTGATAAAGGACGAGGGATTTTGTTCAATCGTTTAAATTATTCAAAGGGATTACATTTTGTTGTGTAACCAGGTGGTGAAAATAAAATATAAAGAGATTTGGGTAGGTTTGGGAGTCCGGCATAGTTCTGGGGCTGCGGTAAACAGCCAAGTGTTGAGTTTTTGTTGGGGGGGGGGGGGGTTTCCTTCACCTGCAGCTGTGAAGAAGAGAAGGCCAGTGAGGGGTGTGTGCTTTTTATAAAAAAAAAAAAAAAAAAAAGTGAATGACATCAGCTGTGGTAGAGACATGAATAGAATGTTGTTTGGAATGTGAGTGATAAGGTGGACTGGTGTGGCAGTTGGAATGTGCTTGATGAAGAGAGAGGATGTGTGAGAGAGTAGATGCTGCCAAGGCCCTGGCTTGAGTGGTTTTGCTTAAAATTGAAAGTGGATTTGAATTATTTTGAGGGTTTGAGTAAGGAAAAATTAGAGTGTAAATGGGAGAGACTGCTTCTGAGGAATTTTGATTGGGTTTGTGAGGTCTGGACAAGTTCATGGAGAAAAAGTCCATAAATAATTATTAAAGGGGACCCAGGAAATCCAATGCTTGTCCCAATACAGACATTGTGGAATCTGTGTCTTCTGGGGAAACTGCTAGGAACTTGTGACCTAGATTGGCCACTTTTGGAAACAGGATACTGGGCTTGATTGACCTTGATCTGACCCAGTATGACATATCTTATGTTCTTATTATGTTCTTTTTATGTTCATGCTTTCCCTCTCTCAGCCGGGGAATACAGTTAGTCCACCCTTACCTGCCTCAGGGCAGGATGGTGTTAAGGATAAGGATGCTTAAACTGGTGGTGGCTCTAGCATCTGTTCTGTGAGCCGCTCTTCATCCTCTAGGGGGACTGTGATGGCTATGCTCCCCCCACCCACCCCCCAGTGTCGGGGAGCCTTTTCGAGAGGAGAGCTTCCAGAATCCAGATTGTCTTCCCCAGAATTCTTTTTCCTTTTTGCAACAGGCCAGGTACTTCTGGTGGGGAAATTCAGACCCTGTGGCTTCTAGGTGCCCCGGACGCAGTCTTGTGCCAAGCAGGCTGAAAATAGAAGCCCTGTTCAATTACCTTTGGCTAAGTGTCCCCAGCGCAGGATACTCCCTGAAGATGAACTGTTGGGAGCTATCTGAGATACTGACTATGCCTCTGACCCAGATGAATCAGTATTGAGCTGTGATGTGGCTGAGGGCCTAGTCTCACCTTCAGAAGACTATGCAGAGGCAGGCGTGATCTGCCTGTTCTGGAAGGAGGAGCTGGCAGCATTAATTTTTCAGGGTCTCATCCACCTTGAACTTGACAGATGCTTCCAGCATGGAGCAGGGGCTGAAACTACAGCCGCTTCAAGGCATGCAGAAATCCACTACTATCTTCCCCTTCCTGAAAGTGATCAAAGATATGATACGGTCCAAGTGGGACTACTCAGATTCACTGTCTAAAGAGTTAAGGGTCTATAAGAAAATCTATGCTCTTCCTGAGGAAGAGTGCAGCAAGTGGTTTGATTTTCAAAAAGATCATTTCAAACATGAACACAACCACATCCAAAGCTGATCCCTGCCCAGTAGCCTGGATTAAAGCGGCCCATGATGAACTAGCACCCATCATCCTAACAATGGTCAGCTGGTCCCTGACACAAGTCCAAAGGCCAAGAGACCTCAAGAAAGCAATCATCTGCCCCATTCTAAAAAAATAAATCACTCAACAAAATGTGCCCTACTTCCTACAGACCTATATGTAGTCTACCATTCCTGGCCAAAATAATTGAGAAAAATGTCCGCATTCAACTCCAAGATCACATTGACCAACATGCACCTCTGGATGACAATCAATATGGATTTAGGCCTTTCCATAGTGGTGAAACATTAATGCTGGTACTATTCAACAATATAGTAAAAGGAACAGACAATCCCAACCAAGCTTTCATTTTAATATTCCTTGATATTGCTGTGGCCTTTGATTCAGTTATTCATGCCTTACTAATACTAAGGCTTCAATAAATTGGCTTATATGGAACTACTCTAAAATGGTTTATATCATATCTAACAGACAGAACACAACAGGTCAGAATAGGCCAACAATGTTCTAACTCCTATCACCAAACAACAGATCTCCCACAAGGCTCAGCACTATCAGCTCTTCTGTTTAATATTTACATTCAGCCGCTATGCCAAATAATAAAAAAATTCAAAGTTGAATATGCCATCTACGCAGATGACATAATGCTATATATGCCTTTCAGCGTAACCGGACTTATACTGGAGCCCATCTGATCATGGTTCAATGAAATATCTATTTGGCTCAAAACCCATGGACTAAACTATAAAAATACTGAGGTACAATTAAAAAGAGTGTCGCTGGGAAGTCATGTGATGTGGTTAGCTGAGTGGACGGGTGCTGCTTGAGCTCTGGGCCCCAACCCACTGTTCCCTCTAAGCTGTGCGCGTGTGCGCGCGCACACACCTCGCCAAGTGAGCGCACATACTTTACAACAGAGCGCACAAAAATTACAGTTCTGATTCTGCTAGAAAACACCACAGATGTTCTTAAAATTGAAAAGTTGTTGTGTATTTATGGTTTTCACAAGTTCTACAATATTTTCTAGTGCAATCAATGTGGTGTACATACTGTATTCTGACGTGTAGTCAAATTTTAAAGTATATAACTCTGAGTGTCGATATGTGGCACACAAAAATTGAACCTTCCTTCAAAACCTGCACAGCTGATATTTTATGCGCACACAGCCTACAGAAAATTAGAGGGAACATTGCCCCAACCCCCTCTTTTCGCCAGGTAAAAGTGCCGAATTATACTTTTAACAAAACGGCTACAAGGCTGCTACATAGCAGAGAAGAAGCAGCGGGCGAACATGGAGATGAAAGCGATGGCGGCACGGTAAAAGCGGGATGCCAGGAGAAGGAGAAGAGCACAGTGCAGCAGAAAATGGCGGAGACACCACTGATGCCCCGATCGCAGGCAGCTCCGGAGCTTGTGGAGGAGATCTCAACGGTGGTAGTGGGAGCACTCTCCGCCCAGTTTGATGCCCTGAACGGAAAGATGGACTTGCTTCAAACCTCGCTGGGAACCTTGGGCAGCCGTGTGTTGGAGGCCGAGACCCGCATTGAGAGGGCGGAGGAGAGTGTGGCGGAGCTCCAGCAAGAGGTAGGCCGCATGAGAACTGCTATGCAGGCACAGGAAGCCAAGTTGGATGACCTTAAGAATTGGTCCCAACACAACAACTTGCGTTTTTTGGGCATCCCAGACAGCATTTTGGACCTAGATTTAAAGTCCTACCTGGAGACATTGGTGATGAAGCTATTGGAGGGCGGAACGGAGGGAGGCCCAGTCCAAATCGAGAGAGCGCACAGAGTGAGGCCCAGGCGGTCTAAAGATGGCCGGCCGCGTGTGGTACTGGCACGGTTCCTGAGATTCCCACAGAAAGAGGCAGTGCTCCGTGCAGCACGAAAGCATGGAACGAGGATACAGGACAATGTTAAGCTGCGGATTGTGCAGGATTACTCTGCAGCCCTGGGGCTGCGCAGGCGGGCATATGGACCTCTGTGTCAAAAGCCGATAGACCCTAATGTTCAGTTTGTGGTACAGTATCCTGCCCGCCTGCTTGTGACTCATGAAGGTAGGCGCCGGGCCTTTAAATTAGCCACGGAAGCGGCCCAATACATGGAAGAACTGATGCGGAGAGAGACAACATCGTTGGGGGATTGCCCCACCAAATCGGGGATGACGACCTGATGGAGCCAAGAGGAGGAAACATCTACAGTGGAGTGCTGCATGTGGGACATTTTTCCAAGCACATGGGGAAAAGCCTAACTTTGGGGCTTGAATTCTCCTGTGAGCCTGGACCACGTAAAGTTGGCTAACAGCCCTAGAAATGTTAATACGTTAAGATTGCTTGTTCGAAGGTGCAATATTTATGGAACGTTATGTATAGGTAGATGGGGTAGTTTAAGGGGGCCAGCAATGCTGGTAGTAGGATCGGGGGTTCGGCGAGTGGGGTATGGAAGGAGGAGGGAGGGGGGGCCATGTGCACATCTTGGTGACTTCATAGAACTGGAGGAAAGGGGTAAGGAAGAAGGGGGGCATGGGGAGTGGAGGGGGGGAGGGGAAGAGCAGGGGGGAGAAGGGGTGGGAGAGGGGGGAGGGGATGGGGTGGAGGGAGAAGAGAAGAGGGGAGGGGAGGGGAGGGGGTGGGGCCATGAAAGGGGAGAATTGGCAGGGAGATAGAGAACCAGGAGGGGGAGGACACTAACATAATGCAACAGGAGCGAGAGCTACAGGGAGGGCTTCAGGCTGGGGGGGCCTTCTCTGGGGTAATGTTTCATACTGAGAGTTCAGAGCCTGAACTAGATCTACCGCCCTGAAGATCATCTCGTGGAATGTATGCGGAATAGGGTCTCCGATTAAGAGATATAAAGTATTGAAGGCGTTAGCCAGGTAGAAATGTGATATTGCCATGCTGCAAGAAACCCACCAGACAGAGGCAGAGCACCAGAAATTACAGAAAGATTGGGTGGGGCTAGGGTGGGGGACTCAGGCCCAAGGGAAGAAGGGGGGGGTGGTCATCTTGATCCACCGACGACTGCGATTTGTGATGGAGCGGGAATACCATGACCCCAATGGCAGATATGTACTAGTGTATGGGCTGATGGAGGGGAAGCCCATTGTACTGGGGAATCTCTATAGCCCAAACAGTCTGGATAGAGCATTGTATATGAGGTTGGCATCCCGAGTAGAACAGCTACCGGAGGCCCCCTTGATTCTGGGGAGGGATTTTAATGGGGTGAAGGACGTGGAGTTGGATACGACGAGAGGGGGGGGATAGAGGACATGCGCAAACCACTAAAGCGCTGCATGGGCTATGCCGGAGGCTAGGGGCAATAGACCCGTAGTGTCTGTTACACCTGACGGATAGAGATTTTACCCATCAGTCACGGGCACATGGTTCCAGTGCACGCAAAGACTATGTTTTAACTTCTGAAAGACTTTTTGCCCATATTTTAGATGTACAGATAGGCCCATGGAGATTTCAGACCACGCCCTCATTTGGATAGACATGGAACAGGCAGGAGAGTAGTGCGTGGGCGAGAATGTGGAGATTTCCGCTGGAGTTATATAAGGACTCAGATTTCCACCTTTATTTGAAACAGAAATGGCAGGACTTTGCGCTTTATAACCAGGAGCACCAAAATGACCTGGAGTTATACTGGGAAACGGCTAAAGTGGTGTTGAGAGGAGACATCATTGGGTACGTGGTGCGGAAAAGGCGGTTGGCCTCTGAGCAGATCGTTTGACTGGAGAGGCAGACTGGAGAGAACGGAGGAGATGTGCGAACTGTCCCAGTGCAGGAAATAAAAAGCGATTGCGGGAGACGCAAATGGCTCTTGATGAGCTGCTCCATAGCAGAGCAAAGAAATCCTTTTTATATTATCGTTATAAGCATTATCGATTTGGGGATCAGCCAGGAAAACTGTTAGCGCGATGTCTGCAGGAGAGCAGGGGGTCCTAAAGCAGTGGCGGCCCTGAGAGATGACCAAGGTACCTTGCACAAAGAAAGCAGAGCAATAGCCCAAATATTTTGCGTCTTTTATCAGAAGCTATACTTGGCAGAGGGAGGAGAGAGGGCTCACATGGAGGACTATCTTAGGGCGTTAAAACTGCCATGGCTCGGGGAGGAGCAGAGAGCCCAATTATATGGGCCCATAACATTAGGGGAAGTGCAGCATGTCATTCAGATGGCTAGCTGTTACAAGTTGCCCGGACCAGATGGCTATGGGGCGGAGTTTTATAAGCTACTGAGCGACCTAGTGGTGCCGGCTATGCTAGCGGTGTACCACAAGAGAGTGGAACAAGGCCATGTTCGCTGGGGGGAAACCATGCACATATTATTTTGATACCCAGGCCTGGAAAAGACCTGCTTGAGGCGGCCTCATATAGGCCCATATTACTGCTAAATTATGATTTGAAGGTACTTTCTAAGATCTTAGCTGAGCGGTTGGTGTGAGTTTTGGATGATTTGATCTATGGAACGCAAGTTGGTTTTGTGAGGGGTAGGTATGCAGTGCAGAACCTGCGGAAGATATTAGCACCACTGGAGTGGGTTGGGGGAAACAACTTCAATCATTGGTAGTTAGCTTTGATGCTGAGAAAGCCTTCGATCGGGTGAGTTGGCAATACTTGCAGTATCTCTTGCCAAGGTATGGCCTGGGCGATTCCTTCTGTAGAATGGTGGAGGTATTATACACAAACTCCACGGCGGGGGTGTTGTGTAACGGAGTGATGTCTGAAACATTTGCCTTGAAGAGGGGCACTCAACAGGGATGCCCGCTCTCCTCGTTGCTATTTGTGTTGACTTTGGATCCACTGGTGCAGGCAATAGAAGCATCCCAAGAGATACCGGGGGTGCAGATTGGGAACCAGGGGTTCAAGATGGCCGCGTTTGCCAACGACATTGGTACACCTGCTCTCCCCGCAACGGTCACTGCCCAGATTGCTAGAGGAGTTTGAGAGATTTGGAAGTTTTGTCGGATTGAAAATTAACAGGGACAAATCCGAAGCTTTAGATGTGTCAGGTAAACTCCAGGGGAGCTGGGGTGGCTCCTTCCCGCTTAAATGGGCAACTGATTCCTTCCTTTATTTAGGGATTATCCTGACTCAGAGTCAGACGGAGCTATATAAGCGGAATTTTGAGAGAGTTCTTTTCAAATTCTGTACGCAGATACAGGCGTGGCATTCTCTCCCTTTGTCATTGCTGGGTAGGGTGGCGGCATTGGGGATGGTAGTTTTGCCCCGAGTGTTATATTGGCTGCAAACCCTCACAGTTTCATTACTGCGGAAGGATTTGAATAAGCTGGAGAGGGAGATTCAGGGCTTTCTGTGGAAAGGGACCCGCGTACGGATCCAGCTGAGCTGCTTGCAAGGGGGCTGGCGGAGGGGGGGGTTGGCTTGCCAGGCGCGACACATCGGGGATTGGCTGGGGGACGGAGACATACACCCCTAGGGTGTTAGAAGAAGCGATGGTAGCGCCGCAGACGATGATGGCGGTCTTGCACTTGGAGACTTCTGTGCTCCAAAACAGGGTGGGCGGGAGTGGGCTAATGCAGCCAGTGCGGCTAACGTGGCGTCAGCTGAATAGATATTGGGGGAGTTTGCTGGCTGTATCGAATTGGCTGCCGTTGCAGGGCAATGTAACTTTTACGCCAGGCTCGGAAACTGCTGTCTTTCGGGTGTGGTATAGATTGGGTATTAGAACGCTGGGACATGTAGTGGATCTAAAGGGGAAATGTAAATACCTTGGGGTTTTATGTAGGGAATATGGGGTGAGTAGTGGTCATTTTTTTGCTTATGCACAGCTTTCCCAGTATGTGGCCTCTCTCTCTATGAGCAAGTTGACTGGAGACCGGTCCACGCACCTGCAAATTTTTCTCGTTAGATGGGGATTCACCTCCCACGATCTCTGGTCTGAGGAAGAGGTTGGACCAATATCGTGTGAGTCCGGATTACTCAAAGGAGGGGAGGCTAAGTGGGCGGAGGAACTCAGTCAGGGGGTGGCCCCGGGATCAGTGGAGGGAGGGGGATAAGGGGGGGTATAGCGTGTTATTACTGAAGAGCTGAGTGATCTCTCCGGCGGAGGATAAGAGTTCACCTTGTCGGGAGATGTAGTGTATTGGTTGTTTGCTTTGTTATGTAATGTGATGTGTGTGCATTAATAAACTGACTTTCAAAAATAAAAATACTGAGGTACTTATTACCAGAAACCAAAACTTCACACCACCTGTCACCATAGATGTCAATAAAGCCACTCTTGAAGTTAAAGAAGTGAAATATCTGGGTGTTACAATTGACAAACACCTTAGTTTCAAAACCCATATCAAACACACTAAAACAACCATATACAACAAAATCAGATTAGTACAGCACATAAAACCATTACTGCAAAGTAACGAATTGAGAAATGCAAGCAATGATAGTCCCCACACATTGATTATTATAACAGTCTACTACATGGGCTACCCAAACCAACACTTCATAGTCTTCAAATGGCCCAGCATGTGGCTGCATGCATCATCTATAATTCACACCAAACAGAACATATAACACCCATATTTTATGTTGGATACAGGTCCAGAGTAGAATAAAATACAAGTTAATTATGACCACTTTTAAAACTATAAAGAGACATAGCGCCCACAACCCTAACACACCTATTCAGGATAACTCCCAATGACCGACAAAGAAGAGGTCGAATGATAAATACCTTTGTTATTCCAGCTGACTACCGCAAGACAAAGCAACACACCAGCATTTGAATACTTATCTCCGACACTAAGGAACTCACTGCCAAAGAGACTTAGATCCATAAGAGACCTGTCCACATTCCGCACCCAACTCAAAACATTTCTATTCATAGAGCACTTCGGACACAACGAAGAAACCTTTAAAAGTGACCCGACATAATCTACAGTCTTCGGCACATTGTACATTAAGCATTACAACCCACACCTATCCTCACCATACACAACAATAACCTACTTAGAAATAATATCCACAAAACTACCCAAAAATGAACAACCAGGGACATCATTTATTTATAAGAATTGTAAATAAGTTAACAAAAAATTGAAAATCATGTATATATCTGTGATTGATAGATCTCCAGGAACAAGCAGGAATGAGTCTTCACATATGGGTATCGTCGGTACCGACAGAGCCTGCGCGGGAACGCTCCCCAGCGTCCAAAAGGAAAGCTTTTGGGAGCATCCCACAGCGCCTGCGCGCTGCCTTCCCGCCTTTCCTAACCGCCTCTCTCCAGTTCTTCTTTTCCGCGGAGCCAGCAGGTCGTGTTCCTGTCACCGCTGAAGAATTTCTTTATTTTATTTTATTTCTTTGGTCGCGCGTCTGCCTTCTCGACGCTGGACCGGTACCGCCGGTCTTTTCTTTCTTTATTCTAAAAAAACAAAAAAACCCCAAAAAACTACTGTTTCTCACTTCAGTGCATTTTCTTCTTTGGCCTTAGACCTAGCAATTTTTTCCTCATGGAAAAGCCTGCCTCTGGGTTTAAAAAATGCACGAAGTGCAGCAGCACTATTTCTGTCACTGACACCCATGAATGGTGTCTAAAATGTTTAGGTCCTGACCACTCCATTGCGGATTGTGAGTCCTGCTCCATGATGTCTAAAAGAGGTCTACAGAATCGAGCAGCTAAGCTCAGTACCCTGTTTCCCTCAGATGCAGCTTTGGTTGCATCGACGTCTTCCAGGGCTGCTTCTTCCTCACATGGATCTCAGGTAACCAAACTTAAATCTAGCCGGTCCTCGAAGGGTAGATCTCCCTCTAAGTATCGAGATGCCTCCTGGCTTGCCCTCAAGGAATCCGCACCGGCAAAATTACCCCGGCGGGAGGCTCCGGCTTCCAAAGCTTTATCTATGGGGGTCACAGGTTGACATCGATGGCTCGGCCTCGAACGATCACCTATTGCCATGTTCTGGGGTACCGGTGGTTCCCACTGGTACCGACATCCAGACATTGGTTGCATCGATGGATCAGAATATCCTGACTATGCAGCGTGCCATCACGGCATTCATACAAGCTGCGACGCCTTCGGTACCACAGCAAACTTTGTTGCCGGTACCGACATCGGTTCCGGTGCCGGTACCGATTGCATCGACATCCACTTCGGTGTCGACTGCAGCGGTACACTGTTCTGTGATGCCCATCGGTACCGAATTGGTACCGATCACTCCCGATGTCGATACAACCCGGTACGCGTATCGGGCTCTGCAGGAGCATCCAGACAGGCGATACTTCGATTCCTCTGAAGACTCTGATGCATCAGATGTCTGTTGAAGCATCGGTGATTCATCCTCAGGAGCCCTCTTCTCCAAAAAGGAGAATGTCTCCTCCAGAAGACTTGTCTTTTCAAGACTTCATTAGGGAAGTGGCCAGGGGCCTTTCCATCTCAGTGGCCCCTGAGACAGAGCCTAGAGCCAAAACGTTAGATATTCTACAATATCCTAAGGCTCCTAAAGAGGCAGCCACTTTACCAATACATGAGATTCTTTATGATCACATGTTGGGCATATGGGAGACTCCTCTCACCACTTCCCCTCATTCTCGCAGGTTGGACACCATGTATCGTGTCCCTCCTTGTCCTGGCTTCTATAAGACTCAGCTTCCTCACCACTCCATTGTGGTGGAGTCTGCTATGAAGAAGATAGAGTACAAAAAGGCACTCTTCTGCTCCTCCGGGAAGAGAATGCAGAACCCTAGATGCCTTTGGCAGGAGAATTTTCCAGGCCAGTATGCTTGTTGCCAGAATCAACTCCTATAGTCTCTATATGGGGATGTTTCTAAAAGAAGTTACAAATCACCTGCAAACTTTATCTCCCTTTATTTCAGAAGATAAAAGGGAAGAGTTCCTCACCTGGCTCAATCATGCCCAGGATATTTCCAAGTTTTCCAACCGTGCAGCCTTTGACTCTTTTGAAGGTGCTAGCAGAGCCTCGGCTATTGTCATAGGTGCACGCAGAGTTGCTTGGTTACAAGCTTCTGATTTGGAACCCTGGGTTCAAGATGGCCTAGGAAACCTTCCTTGTACAGGTGAAAATCTTTTTGGCAACGATTGGCAAGCAAAGGCCACCCAGATGGATGCTGAAAATTCTGCTTTAGATAGACTTTCAAAGTCTACTTCTGCTCCTTTTAAAAAAAAAGGTTGTTCAAAAAGGGTTTTTTTCCCAAAAAAGGGAAATATTATTCTGCTTATGGTCAGCAGTCATCTTCTGCAGGTCGTTTTGCTACAAAGAGACAGCAACAACCGAAACAGGCAAAGCCTAAGGCTGCTAGGACTGCTACGGCCCAACAGCCTCAGCCTCCTCAGGGCCTTTGACTTACAACTAGAGAGCTTACCCTTTTTGGCTATGGAACATCCAGAGCCTCTCACCATTCCAGGGAGGTTAGCTTACTTTGCTCCCAGGTGGGAACAAATCACAGCAGAGCAATGGACCCTCTCCATCATAAGGGAGAGGGGTACAAGCTTCATTTCTTAAACCTTCCTCTTCACACTATGGTGAGACAGTTCAATTCTCAGACATCTCTCCTCGACCTTCTGGGTCAGGAGATTGCTACCCTTCTTGCCCAAGGGGCAATAGAAGAAGTACCCCTTCTTCAACAGGGCTCAGGGTTCTACTCCCCCTACTTTCTTATCCCAAAGAAAACAGGGGGCTACAGGCCCATATTAGATCTCGGAGAATTGAACAAGTTTCTATGCAAGGAGAAATTCAAGATGATTTCTCTCGGTACTCTCCTTCCATACCTTCAGAGTCAGGATTGGCTTTGTTCTATAGACCTCAAGGATGCGTACACCCATGTCCTCATCCATCCAGCACACAGAAGGTTCCTTCGGTTCCTTTATCAAGGAAAGCACTACCAATACAGTGTGCTTCCTTTCGGTCTGGCCTCTGCACCAAGGGTGTTCACAAAATGCATGGCAGTAGTAGCTGCATTTCTACGCACTATAGGGATATTTGTATTCCCATATCTGGACGACTGGCTCATCCGAGCTCCATCCCAATCAGAGGCCCAGACTTCTCTAACCTGCACAAGGTTTATTCTTCAGTATCTGGGATTTGTAATAAACATTCCAAAATCCCATCTCACCCCTACTCAGCCTCTAGAGTTCATAGGGGCCTTGCTGGATACCACAACTGCAAGGGCCTATCTTCCCCAGGCCCGTTGCCTACGCTTGGTGCAGTTAGCCTCACAATTTCAGTTAAAATCCCATTTAACTGCTCGAGAGATGTTACAACTATTAGGCCACATGGCATCCCCTGTGCCTTTGGTTCCTTACGCTCGCCTTCACATGAGGGCAGCTCAGTGGACTCTGTCCACCCAATTGACCCAGGCATCAGGTTGCCTGTCAGACAAAATAGCAACCTCCAGTCGCCTCTTTTGGTCCCTCCAGTGGTGGAAGTCCACTCAAAATCTGTTGTTGGGGTCCCCCTTCCAACAGGTGTTACCCCAAGTAACCCTTACAACAGATGCCTCTCCAAGAGGTTGGGGAGCTCATCTTCAAGATCTCTTCACTCAAGGCATCTGGTCTCTACAGGAGACATCTCTACATATCAACCTCTTAGAGCTCAGAGCAATTTTTCTAGCTCTCAGAGTCTTCCACACCCTGCTGAGCTACAAGACAGTCCTCATCCACACGGACAACCAAGTAGCCATGTTCTACATGAACAAGCAGGGCGGGACTGGCTCTCTGTCGCTTTGCAACGAAGCTCTGAGATTGTGGGCCTTCGCCAGAGAGCATCAAATTCATCTCATGGCAGTGTATCTTCAAGGGGTTCAAAACTCTTGGGCAGACAGACTCAGTCGAGTTCTGCTTCCACACGAATGGTCCCTCCATGGGGACCAGATAGCCAGGATCTTTTGAATCTGGGGAACCCCAGACATAGACTTGTTTGCAAGTCCGTGGAATGCCAAACTTCCCCGGTTCTGTTCCAGAATTCCGTGTCAGGGAGTTCAGGCAAGGGATGCCTTCCTCCTCCATTGGGGGCAGGACTTCCTCTCTGCCTTTCCACCCATTCCCCTGATTCCCAAGACACTCTTCAAACTTCAGAGAGACAAGGGGTCTATGATCCTCATAGCAGCACATTGGCCACACCAAGTGTGGTACCCTCTACTTCTGCATCTCTCTCAAGCTCCCTCCCTGGACTTGGGATCTGCTCCAGACCTCCTGTCCCAGGAGGAGGGAACGTTGTGGCACCCAAATCCCCAGTCTCTTCACCTCAGAGCCTGGTTGCTGAAGGCCTAGACCTTCAAGATTTGCATCTTTCTCAGCAAGTGAGGGATATCCTTCATGCTTCCAGAAAGCCTTCCACTAGACGTTCCTATGCTTTTAAATGGAAAAGGTTTACCATTTGGTGTGCAGAGAAGGGTCTTAACCCTCTTGCAATACCTCTGAATTCTTTACTAGAGTATTTGCTGCATTTATCCCATGCAGGCCTTAAAACGAATTCAGTAAGAGTCCATTTGAGTGCTATAGCAGCATCCCTTAAACCTCTCAATGGACAGCCTATTTCCTCTCATCCTCTTATAGCAAGATTCATGAGAGGCCTTCTTTTGACTAAACCTCCCATCAGACCACCTCCAGTGGCATGGGACTTGAATCTGGTTCTTGGCCAGCTTATGCAGCCACCCTTTGAACCCCTAGCCACTACCTCCTTGAAATTCCTTTCCTGGAAGGTTATTTTTCTCATTGCAGTCACTTCAGCTCGCCGCATCAGTGAGCTGCAAGCCTTGGTGGCTAATCCTCCTTATACAAGGTTCAATCATGACAAGGTAGTCCTCAGGACTAATCCACACTTTATGCCTAAAGTGGTCTCACCTTTTCATCTGAACCAGGAAGTTTATTTACCTGTCTTTTTTCCAGGACCTCATGCTTCAAGTGCAGAGAGGAATCTTCATACCCTGGATTGTAAAAGAGCTCTTGCTTTTTACTTACAAAGGACACAGCAACATAGAAAGTCCTCTCAACTCTTTGTTGCTTTTGATCCCTCTCATTTAGGACTTCCAGTCTCTAAGAGAACTCTGTCCAATTGGATTGCTCAGTGTATTTCTTTTGCCTACCAGAGTAAGAAACTTTCTCTGGAAGGCCATGTCACAGCTCACAATGTGAGGGCCATGGCAGCCTCTATGGCTCATCTAAATTCTGTGTCCATCAACCAAATCTGTCGAGCGGCCACCAGGGCCTCGATTCATACCTTTATAGCCCATTACTGCTTGGACAAGGACTCCCGCCGGGATGCCTTGTTTGGTCAGGCTGTTCTCAAACACCTGTTCCATACCTAACCAACTCCTACCCTCCATCCCTGGCTGGATGCCTGAGATTCATGGGTGGAGGTAGAGCCCTTCCCAGGGACTCACAACCTGGGTGATCTCCCAGGCATCTCTAGCTGGGGAGTCCCGATATGTGAAGACTCATTCCTGCTTGTTCCTGGAGATAGCACAGTCAGTTACCTGTAACAGGTGATCTCTGGGAACAGCAGGAATAAGTCTTCACAACCCACCCACCTCCCCTAGGAGTTGTATCTCTCTATCTTTCTTTCCTTTCCTCACTCTCTCTCTTTGTCTCAGCTTTAAAACTCAAACTGGAGAGAGGCGGTTAGGAAAGGCGGGAAGGCAGCGCGCAGGCGCTGTGGGATGCCCCCAAAAGCTTTCCTTTTGGATGCTGGGAAGCGTTCCCGCGCAGGCTCCGTCGGTACCGACGATACCCATATGTGAAGACTTATTCCTGCTGTTCCCAGAGATCACCTGTTACAGGTAAGTAACTGTGCTATCTCTGGGAACAAGCAGAAATGTAGTCTTCACATATGGGTGACGTCTGTACCGACTGAGCCCGCGCGGGAACGCTCCCCAGCGTCCAATAGGAAAGCTTTTGGGAGCATCCCACTGCGCCTGCGTAGCTGCCTTCCTGCCTTTCCAGCTCTCCCTCCTCATTTCTTTGTTTTCCATGGAGCCGATAAGAAGCAATTCCTGTCATTGCAGAAATTTTTTTTTCTTATTTTTTGTGGTCGCTTCTGCCTTCCTGTCTATGCTGGTACCGACCCCGTCAGTGCTTGTTTGCTTTCATTCTTTTCATTAAAAAAAAAAATCTTCTGTGAGAGAAGAAAATGTTCTTCCTTTGGGCACATCGACGCCATCTTAGGTTTAGGCCTTTCCTTTTCTCAAACAATATGGAAAAACCAGCCAGTGGTTTTAAGAAGTGTTCCAAATGTAGCAGTACAATTTTGGCCACGGACACCCATGACTGGTGTCTAAAGTGTTTAGGACCAGATCACCAACCATCAGAATGTCCTCTCTGTAGGAAGATGACAAAGAGAGGCCTACAGAACCAAGCAAGAAATCACGTGGTAACAAGCACTCACAGTCCAAAACGTGATGTAGGTGGAAAAAAACTTTATTTATATCTAAGACCTATTACAACCCGACACAGGCCGTGTTTCGGAGACCTTCATCAGGGGTTGTCGGAGTAGGTACTAGAAATGCAGAAACATACAAATGGTTATAATTAAAAAATCCAACAAATGGGAAAGAACAAATAAATAATTAAAAACATAAGTACATTGTAATCAATCATAAGAACAATAAAAAAATATCAAAAGGATAAAACAAAATCCACTTATTAAATGGTGTGGATACGCAAATACATTAAAAATGCCATGGGATTAATTAAGTTAAAATAAAATAAAACACATAAAGATAAAATAAAATAAAACCAAACAAAATCAGACATAGTAAAATCAAAATCCTAAAGGATGTGACAAGCATCTCAGCTGCAACGTTAATACCTTAATTGTAGATATGACGAACAAATACTCATCAAAAAGAGGCAACACTAAAACAAAGAAAACAGAGTAAGGCATATGCATACAGTGGAGATATACATTATAATTCATTTAAAATTAACACAAGGACAATTAATAACCATTCTAAAAATAAAACTCAATTGAAAATAGTCATGGAGGACTGCATAAACGGCAAGCAACGGGTACTAATCTTAGAGCTGGGAAGGAAGGAGGTCGGGCTCAAAATACCATAAAGGAACTCAACGTGCAACAAATGTGACTCGGTAGTATTTGGTGTGAATTAGGAATCTTAAAAATGTATCGAATTTCAACATGGCTATTACACTTCAGTAAAAAAGATTTTCAACTCAGAGGTCAAGGGATCTATAATAAATAGTATAAAAGAATATGCTAAAAATGAATAAGACAATAAATAAATAAAACAAATGTATTTATAGTATTGTCGAATTTCATCAGAGGTACCGCATAATAATATATGAAAAGGATCCAAAGACAGTGTAAAAGAATAAATAGATAAAATAAATGCATTTATAATATGGCCAGAATTCTATCGGGGGACCGCATAATATTATATAAATATATAAATATATAAAAAAATATATAAAAGTGCCAACACCAATGTGGGCTGGACGTTTGCATACAAAAGTGCTAAATTCTGCCTAAAAAAACGATAATATGAGGCACTATACACTTACCAATATATTTCTCTACCAAGTAATGTTACTTTGCGGAGCCAGCAGCATGTGTGTTTAGTCCGCAAGAAAAATTTTTTAGCTGAAAAAACGCCGGTACATGCGCAAGCTTTGTAACCGTGTGGAGAGCGGGAAACTAAAAGAGGCGTGGCTAAGACAGAGTAAAAAACAGCCAATGGGTGAATTGAGGTGCTGGTAATGAAGCCAATAATAAGATAGATTCGAAAATCGCAAAATTATAATTTATAAACTACAATTAAAATTGTAAAAGGGAGGAAGGGAAGAAACCAAAAACCAACACACAGCTCTAAATGGGATCGCAGTCGACTCGACAAAAAACTGCATGGGTCTGTTGATATGTGAAACACAAAGCAGCAGAATTGTCAACGTGTGCGAAGCTGCCAATGTCATCTGCAGAAATTAACCTAATGACGTTTTTTTATCTGATTATACTTTTTAAATTATATTTAGAATATCATTGATATCATGTATATATTTTTTGGTGAAATTCGTGTTTGAACGTGGTTGTTGCTTGTTTTTCAGGTTAATTTCTGCAGATGACATTGGCAGCTTCGCACATGTCGACAATTCTGCTGCTTTGTGTTTCACGCTTGTTTTCCGTTTTGCTATCCATAGATTTTTGGGCATGCTACAGTGCCGATGAAATTTGGTTTTAACTTTGTAATTTGTTTTATCCTAGATATATATTCCTAACATAAGTCACTTGTTAGACATATCAACACACCCATGCAGTTTTTTGTTGAGTCGACTGCAATCCCGTTTAGAGCTGTGTGTTTATTGGTTTTTGGTTTCTTCCCTTCCTCCCTTTTACAATTTTAATTGTAGTTTATAAATTATAATTTTGCGATTTTCGAATCTATCTTATTATTGGCTTCATTACCAGCACCTCAATTCACCCATTGGCTGTTTTTTACTCTGTCTTAGCCACGCCTCTTTTAGTTTCCCGCTCTCCACACGGTTACAAAGCTTGCGCATGTACCGGCGTTTTTTCAGCTAAAAAGTTTTTCTTGCGGACTAAACACACATGCTGCTGGCTCCGCAAAGTAACATTACTTGGTAGAGAAATATATTGGTAAGTGTATAGTGCCTCATATTATCGTTTTTTTAGGCAGAATTTAGCACTTTTGTATGCAAACGTCCAGCCCACATTGGTGTTGGCGCTTTTATATATATTTTTATATATTTATATAATATGCGGTCCCCCCGATAGAATTCTGGCCATATTATAAATGCATTTATTTTATCTATTTATTGTTTTACACCGTCTTTGGATCCTTTTCATATATTATTATGCGGTACCTCTGATGAAATTTGGCAATACTATAAATACATTTGTTTTATTTATTTATTGTCTTATTCATTTTTAGCATATTCTTTTATACTATTTATTATAGATCCCTTGACCTCTGAGTTGAAAATCTTTTTTACTGAAGTGTATAGCCATGTTGAAATTCGATACATTTTTAAGATTCCTAATTCACACCAAATACATTTGGTGCACGTTGAGTTCCTTTATGGTATTTTGAGCCCGACCTCCTTCCTTCCCAGCTCTAAGATTAGTACCCGTTGCTTGCCGTTTATGCAGTCCTCCATGACTATTTTCAATTGAGTTTTATTTTTAGAATGGTTATTAATTGTCCTTGTGTTTAATTTTAAATGAATTATAATGTATATCTCCACTGTATGCATATGCCTTACTCTGTTTTCTTTGTTTTAGTGTTGTTGCCTCTTTTTGATGAGTATTTGTTCGTCATATCTACAATTAAGGTATTAACGTTGCAGCTGAGATGCTTGTCACATCCTTTAGGATTTTGATTTTACTATGTCTGATTTTGTTTGATTTTATTTTATTTTATCTTTGTGTTTTATTTTATTTTAACTTAATTAATCCCATGGCATTTTTAATGTATTTGCGTATCCACACCATTTAATAATTGGATTTTGTTTTATCCTTTTGATATTTATTTATTTATTGTTCTTATGATTGATTACAATGTACTTATGTTTTTAATTATTTATTTGTTCTTTCCCATTTGTTGGATTTTTTAATTATAACCATTTGTATGTTTCTGCATTTCTAGTACCTACTCCGACAACCCCTGATGAAGATCTCCGAAACACGGCCTGTGTCGAGTTATAATAGGTCTTAGATATAAATAAAGTGTTTTTCCACCTACATCACGTTTTGGACTGTGAGTACTACAGAACCAAGCTACAAAACTGGGCACCCTCTTTGCCACCGATGCAATGTCTGTAGCATCGATGTCATTGAGAGCTTCATCTTCCTCTTAAGGATCTCAGGTATCAAAATCTAGGTCTTCATTAAAGACTAGCTGGCCCTCCAAGGGTAGATCTCCTCCTAAGCATCGAGATGCCTTGGACGTTGCCCTGGAGGGGGGGACACACTGGCTAAACAACCCCGGTGGGAGGCCCTTGCCTTCAAAGCCTTAGTGGGGTCCCAGGATGCTTCTGAGGCCTCCATCTCCAGAGAGCTCCTGGTGCCATGCTCGGATCATGGCTTGCAACTCCAATACAGATACCCAAGCATCGGCAACCTCCATGGATCAACGTATCCTGACCATCGAGTGGAGCTTAGCGGCCTTACTGGCGGCCTCTGTACCGGTAAAGCCTTTACAGTCGATTCCTCAGACATCTGTACCGACTACGATACCAAAAGAGTCTGCATCGACTTTTTACCGCTTACCATGCTACCGCCCATGCCGGCCCTCGAATCTGTTTCCAGTACCAAGGTTCTGGCACCACAACTTTCAGCTACCGGCTTCAAGCGGTATTGAGTATGTGCAGAGCGCAAACACCCTGCCTGTCGATAGTTTGAGTCATCCGACTCCGATTCGTCGGTACCCAGGAAATGAGAACTCTACCGGAGGACCCATCTCCGTCCCCACAACATCGCATGTCCCCCTCCAGAGGACATATCTTTCCAAGACATTATATGCGATGTTGCTCAGGGTCTGTCCATAACGGTGACTTAGAATGTAGGGCTGAAGAGCTTGAAATCCTTCAATACTCTGCAGCCCCAAAGGAAGCTGCTACTCTCCCTATATATCGCATACTTCACGACCTTATGCTTCGTATGTGGGAGACACCCCTAACCATCTCTCTGCATACTCGATACAATGTATCGGGTACCGGAGTGTCCCAGCTTCCAGAAGGCGCAATTACCATACCATTCCATGGTGGTGGAATCAGCAATGCGTTGAATAAAAAGTGCTAAAACACATTCCTTGAACCCTCCAGGCAGGGAATCGAGAACCCTCGACGCTTTTGGTCTTTGATGTTTTCAGGCCTCCATGTTGTTGGCCAGAATCAGTTCCTATGTTCTCTATATGGGTATGTTCCTTAGGGAGGTGGCTAAGGATTTGGCGTTGATGGCTCCTCTTCTCCCTGATGATAAGAGCGCTGATTATCTCAACCTTCTACAGCATGCCCAAAATGTTAAAAAATTTAAACGGGGCAATTTTCGACTGTTTTGAATGCATCAGCAGGACTTCAGCTATGTTCATTGGTGCATGCAGGATTGCTTGGCTCCAAGCATCTGATCTTGAACAATGAGTTCAAGATAAGCTGGGTAATATAACTTGCACTAGTGAAAATCTTTTTTGGCAAGGACTGGCAGGACAAGGCTTCTCAGCTAGAATCTGAGAACACCACTCTTAATAGACTTTCTAGATCTACTGCCAACCCAGCTAAGAAAAAGGCAGCAAAGAAACCTTTTTTCAATAAGAAAAAGAAGTACTACCCTTCTTACACCCCTGCAGTGCACTATCCAATTCATGCTCTCCAGAAGGGGCAGCAGTCACCAAAACAGCAGAGGAAGGCTCAGACTCCCAGGTCACACCCACCTCAGCAGACCCAACCTCCTCAGGATCGTTGACTCCTTTATGGAGAACATAGCTGTCCAGCCTCTGGAGATTCCAGATCCCACCCGCATTCCTGACAGACTGTCACTTTGCCCACATGTGGCATCTTGTAACATCAGAGCACAGGACTCTCTCCATAATACGGGAGGGGTACAAACTTCATTTACAAAGTCTACCCCCTCCCCGTCTCCTCCAAGAGAGTTCTGTTCTCAACCCCCTCTCACTGCTCTGTTGTTGCAAGAGGTCATCTCCCTTCTCTCACAGGATGCAATAGAGGAGGTGCCACTCTCCCAGCAGGGTCTGGGCGTCTATTCTCCATACTTCCTCATTCCAAAGAAGACAGGAGGATACAAGCCTGCTGGACCTTGGAGAACTGAACAAGTACCTCCTTCGGGAGAAATTCTCCCCTATCTCCAGAGTCAGGACTGGCTCTGTTCTCTAGATCTAAAGGACGCATATACTCACATTCTTATTCACGCAGAACACAGATGGTTCCTGCGTTTCCTGTTCCAGGGGAGACATTATCAATACAGAGTCCTGCCTTTCGGCCTCGCCTCTGCCTCAAGAGTCTTTACAAAATGCATGGCAGTGGTAGCTGCATTCCTAAGGACTCTAGAGATTTGTCTTCCCTTACTTAGATGACTGGCTCATTTGAGCAAGCACATCTCTAGAGGCCAATCTTTCCCTTTGTGGCGCACATGGACCCAAGGACTCAACCCCATCAAGAGAAGGACCCTCCTGGGCCATGCAATGAAGGGTTGGGGGCCCATTCCCTGGTGCCTCCAGTGGGCAGCAGACTTCCCCTCTTCTTTCAGGAATGGGCCCAGGTTACCGAGGATTGCTGGGTGCTAGACACCATTCAATTTGGTTATGTCCTAGAATGCAAGGAGCCGATTCCCGATGCCTTCATTGTTTCCTCTTGTGGGTCTGCAATCAAAGGTGGTGCAATGTGGACCACATTGGACAAGTTCCTTCACCTAAAGGTGATAGTGATGTCCTCCCCAGATTAGCAGGGCAAGGGCAGATACTCTTATCTACTTAATGGTGCCAAAGGAGGGCTGTTCCTTCCAGCCTATTCTGAACCTCAAAAGGGTCAATGAGCACTTGTGTGTCCTGCACTTATGGATGGAAACCTTATGCTCTGTGATTCAAGCAGTGCGCTGAGGGGAATTCTTGGCTTCTCTGGATCTGGCCGAGGTGTATTTTCATATCTCGATCCAGGTGCATCAGCAGATGTATCTGAGTTTTGCCATGCTTGGCTCTATCAGTTCATGGCCCTTCCTTTCGGACTCTCCACCACCCCAAGAACATTCTCAAAGGTCATGGTGGTGGCGGCTGTGGCATTGCAGCCCCAAGGGATCTGTGTCCATCCTTACCTAGACAACTGGCTCATCTGAGCCTGTTCCCTGTCAGAAGCATCTCGGGTGACATTCTGAGAGGTGTCCTTTTTGGAAAGCTTCAGCTGGGTGATTATGACATGAGCCTGCTTTTACCATCCCAGTCCTTGGAGTTTCTAGGAGCGTGTTTTGACACTCAAGTGAGCAGTGTTTCCTGCCAGAGGAGAAAGTCAGAAGACTTTTGAATTGCCTGGTGGTGATCTGCGTGCAGTAGACACCCCCTCCCCGAGTCTGGGATTATCTTCAGCTTCTCGGATTGATGGTGGTGCCCATAGAGATGGTCTTATGGGCACATGCTCATATATGGTCACTCCAGCGTTCCCTGTTGACTCGATGGTCCAGGAGTTCTCAGGCGTTCAAGCACAGGCTTTAGCTCATGTTGAGAGGTAAGGTCCAGCCTGTGGTGGTAGCAGCAACCCTGTCTTCTGAGGAAGGAGGGGGGGGGTTACCATTGGATGATTTCTCTTGGATCGTACTGACAATGGATGCCAGTCTCTTGGGCTTGGGAGCCCACTGCCGAGACTGTATGACTCAGGGCTGTTGGAACTGCAGGAAAGCAGTGTGGTCCATCAACCACCTCGAGACGAGGGCCATCAAGTTGGCTCTTCTGCATTTCTGGTCTAGGGCTGAGCGGTTTGAATGTTTTCAGACAATGCCACAGCAGTGGCTTATGTCAATCGACAGGGTGGCACAAGAAGCACCGGAGTGGCCCTGGAGATGGATCTCCTTTTTCCTTGGGCAGAGAAGAACCTCCTAGTCTTGTCGACTCAGCCCACTGCCAGAGTGGACAGTGTGGAAGTGGACTTCCTCAGCCAGCACTCTCTGAATCCCAGTAAGTGGGACTTGAGTCAAGAGGTGTTTCAGTTGATTCTGTGTCACTGGTGTCCCCCCCCCCCCCAAAAAAAAATAGATCTGATGGTGACCGGCTGCATTGCCAAAGTGTGCCGCTTCTTTTAGTCGCTGTATGGAGATGGGATCTGAGGGCATCAATGCCCTGACCCAGCCTTGGCCCAGGCAGCAGCTGCTGTACATGTTTTACTCTTGCCCCTGGAGCATGTAATTTGGGGGCTATTGTGGCAGGAACACATCATCCTGGAGGTTCCGGCTCCCTTCTTGCTTATGGCATGGCTCTTAAAAGGAGACTGCTAGCACGTAAGGGCTACTCTACAGCAGTAATCTCTACCATACTTGGTGCCTGGAGGAGGTCTACCAAGCTAGCATACATATGGATATAGTGCCTCTTTAAGCGCTGGTGTGGCGTGTGGCACTTGGCTCCTGAGGCAGCCAAGGTGTCCTTCCTGTTGGCTTTTCTGCAGGATGGTCTAGAGAAGGGCCTCTCATTTAGCTCCCTGAAGGTTCAGGTGGCAGCTTTGGCCTGTTCTGTGGTCCGGTGGCGGGCAAGTCCTTGGCCTTGCACCCGGACATCTCATATTTTCTCCAAGAGGTTTGGTCTGGGATCCCTTCCTGGGGTCTGTCTCTGGTGCTCAGGGCCCTTCGGGTAGCCCCCTTTGAGCCGTTGAAACACGTTGCCTTGAAGGATTTGATGCTTATGTCATCTTGGTCGCAATTTGTTCTGCAAGGCGGATCTTCGAGCTGCAGGCTGTGTCTTGCCGGAATCCTTATCTGTCCTTTTCAACTGTGCCTATTTCCATTAGGCCTGTGCCTGCCTTGTTGCCTAAAGTGCTGTCTCCCTTTTACATAAACCAGGTGATTTGCTTGCCCTCCTTCTCTAAGGAGCAGTGTCTGGGGAAAGGGGAAGGATCTTTGCCTTGTGGATGGCTGGAGGGTGCTTCTCCAGTACTTGGAGGTTACAAATTTCTTTCATAAGTCGGACCATCTTTGTGCCATTTGCTGGCCTGCGCAAGGGTAAAGTGGCAGCTAAGTTGACTTGGGGGTGCTGGATTAAGGAGGCTATTGTCTCAGCATATCTGTTATGGAATTGGCTGCTTGCGGAGGGTCTGCCTACCCATTCTACTTGAGCGCAAATGGTTCTTGTGGGCGAAGTGGAATTTGGTAGCCCCTGCAGACATCTGTTGGGCAACAAACTGGGCATCGCTTTTCTACTTTTGTCAAACATTACTGCTTGGATGGCACATATGGGTGGACACGGCCTTTGGCTCAAATGTTTTGCGAGCTGCTGTCATCTTCCTGCCTTGTGGTGGTGTAGCTTTGATCCATCCAACTCATCTGGACTGGTCTAGCAGGATGATTATCTGGTAGTAAAATGGCATCTTCTATAATGTCAATCTCAATATCATTATTGTTAATTGAATTTTGACCTCTCCTAAAGTCCTGCTAGACCATTCTAGAGCCTACCTCTAAAACTGTATTTGTTCTGTTCTACTGCTGTGGTACTCGTAGGTCTGCCATGATTCTTTATTTGGCTTTGCAGGCTTATCTTCTACTGCCAGTCTTCTATTTCTAGCTTCCTGTACTGTACATAGTTCTCTACTGTTGTTTAGTCATTGTTGCCCACATTGAGGTTGTGTGAGGCTTGCTCTGCATCTTCCAATTGCTTTGGGTGAATACTGAAGGGCCTTGGGGTGGCTGAGGTGGATAGAGGCACAGGAATGATGTCATTGAAACCTGGGCTTTTCATTGCTTCTTTGTCTCCACCAATCTGCTGCTAGGTGAACACAACCCACGTGTCTGGACTGCTCTAGTAGGACTCAAGGAAGGGATATTATCTGGTAGGTAAAAATGTCACCTTATGCTGTATTTCTAGCACATGTATTTTAAGTAAATGCTCATTCCACTCTGCTGTGTAGTTCTGGTAAAAAAAAAAAAAAAAGCTGGCATAAACAATCCTTTTCCTACTGAAAACATTTTAAACATTTTCCAAGGTATTGTGGAGTCAGAGTAGTCCTCACTAGGGTTGAACAAATTGTACTCAATAATTGTCGTCCTTTATAGGATTTTAGTTTAACATGGTTAACTGTAGAGGCATTGAGCCTTCATCTGAGGAAGGAAAGGAAGACTAGATGGTGCTCTTATGAATAACTAACAGGACTGTCAGTGTCAAATATATTTTAAAATGAAGATAGGGGTGCTTGGAAAAATCAGTTTTCCTGTGCATCTTATGTTTGGGAGAACAGAAGGTGTAATCCTTGCTCTCTTGCTAGCAAACCTACTGGAGGTTGCAAAGGGCATGGATTCAGCCAAATTGTTGAGCATCAAACTTTGCTAATTTTGGTGCTAGCTTTAAAAAAATGCTCTTTATCAGGGCCAAATGTATTCACCACTGTAAATTACTGAATACAATATGATTGTATTCAACACATCTACCTACTGGACCAGCAAATCATTAATTCAGACATAGTAGAATCATACTCAGTATTCACTGGATGTAGTCTTGCCTCACAGTAATAAAGCCTGTGTTAGAGTTCTGTACTAAAGCTAAGTGTAATGCAGTCGTTTTGCTCTCTTCTGTTGTATGCAAACAGAATATGCAGAAGTTGCTGGTAAAAGGTCTGCGCTACTCAAGGATGTAAGCCAGCTGCATATGTCTGTGTTAGCAGCACTTCTATCTTGTGCAAAACGCTTTTGCACTTGTGTGCATGTGCTAGAATATGATCTGGTGTATAAACAAATATTCTGCCCAGACATTTTGTGTAGAATCATATTGTTGATTACACATGTGTGGTTATCCTTGGCCTCCACAACTTCAGGGATAAATGCAGAACTTAGATGTGGCTAGGAAGCTCACTGAACTTCATTAATAAGACACTGATTTCTTTTTACCAAAACTTTGCTGCAGTTACAGCAACAGTGACATAGATACAATAATATGAAAAGCATTTCTAGAAATAGTGTTGCATTTACTATGCCATTCCTTCCCTAACCTCATGAAACAGCTTCAAGGGATCAGCTGTGGCCAATTCTCCATCAGCTTCATGTATCTGTCCTCCAAGATTTATTTATTTAAGCAGTTTTCCTATACTGCCGCCCCTTCCAGAGATCAGGGGCAGTTTACAATAAACATGACCTTCATGGTGGCTTGGCAGATGCTCTTTATTTAAGTGATAATTGATCTCCTGGAACAAGCAGAAATGTAGTCATCTCATATGGATGATGTCGGTACCGACGGAGCCCGCGTGGGAACGCTCCCCAGCTTGCAGTAGGAAAGATTTAGGGAGCATCCCACTGCACCTACCGTAGCTGCCTTCCTAGCTCTCCCTCCTCAGTTCTTCATTTTTCATGGAGCCGATAAGAAGCAATTCCTGTCACCGCAGAAACTTCGAACACTACAGGGGTGCCACATAAGCTGCTCACCAGCCAGGACCACAGACCAACCCCCCCCCCCCCCCCCATGTATATAGTATTGTATAATAGCGCACGCTGTAAATAGCTCAACAAGAATCTACTTCACCCTCCTACACATACACTCAGTGTTTCACTGCATGCACACACAAAAATCCATTACCTGCTGATTGTTTGCTGTGTAGACTGCCTTGATTGAAGGAGAAGGCGGCATAGAAATCCTTTTAAATAAAATAAAAATTTGTGGTGTTTCAGATTTTTTGTGGTTCACGTCTACCTTCCCAACGATGCTGGTACTGACCTCCGTCGGTGCTTGCTTTCTTTTAAAAAGAAATATCTGTGAAGAAAATTATTTCTTTTCTTCAGGCGCATCAACGCCATCTTAGCCTAGGCCTTCCATTTTATCTCAGACACAATGGAAAAAACATCCAGTGGTTTTAACAAGTGTTCCAAATGTGGCAGTACCATTTTCGGCCACAGACACCCATGACTAGTGTCTAAAATGCTTAGGACCAGATCATCAGCTGTCAGAATGACCTCTCTTTAGGAAGATGACAGAGAGGCCTACAGAATCGAGCTGCAAAGCTGGGTACCCTCTTTGCCTCTGATGCAGTATCTTTTGCATTGATGCCACGAGCTTCATTCTCCTACCAAGAATCTCAGGTATCGAAATCTAAGTCTTCATCGAAGGCTGGCCGGCCCTCCAAAGGTAGATCTAAGCATCGAGATGCCTTGGGCGTTGCCCTGGAGGGGGACACACCGGCTAAACAACCCCAATGGGAGGACCTTCCCTCCAAAGCCTTAGTAGGATCCCAGGATGCTCGTGAGGCCTCCACATCCAGAGATCTGGTGCCATGCTCAGGGATCGTGGCCCACAATTTGGGTACCCGATACCCAGGCATCAGCAAGCTCCATGGATCAACGTATCCTAGCCATTGAGCGGAGCTTAGCGACCTTACTGATGGCCTCTGTAAAAGTAAAACCCTTACAGTCTGTTCCGCAGGCATCTGTACTTTCTTCGGTACCAATACAACCTGCAATTACTTTTTTGCCACTTTTCACGCTACCACCCATGCCGGCTCTCGAATCCGTTTCCGGTACAGAGGTTCCAATGCATAGGTTTCAACTACCAGTTTCAATCGGTACCAAGTTTGTGCAGAGCCAGAGCACCCTGCCTGTCGATACTTTGAGTCTTCGGATTCCGTTTCATCCCGGAAAACCCATCTCCATCTCCACAACGTCGCATGTCCCCACCAGAAGACATGTATTTTCAAGACTTTATTCGCGATGTTAGGAGTCTGTCCATAACGGTGACATCAGAGAAAGAGCCTAGGGTCGAGGAACTCAAAATTCTTCAATACCCTACAGCTCCGAAGGAGGCTGCTATGCTCCCTATCCATCGGATACTTAACGACCTCATGCTTCGTATATGGGAGACACCTCTTACCGTTTCTTCCCATACTCGGCGACTCGATACCATATACTGGGTATCAGTGTCCCGGTTTCCAAAAGACGTAATTGCCGCATCATTCCATGGCAGTGGAATTGGCAATGCATTGAATAAAGAGTACTAAGACACATTCCTTGAATCCTCTGCATAAGGAATCAAGAACCCTCGACACCTTTGGTCGATTACGTTTTCAGGCTATTGGCCAGGATTAGTTCCTACATACTTTATATGGGTATGTTCCTTAGCCACTTCTCTAAGGATTTGTAGTTAATGGTGGTGGTTCTCCCCGATGACAAGACAGCAGATTATCTCCCCCTGTAAAACATGCTCAGAATGTTTCAAAGTTTAACAGAGCCACTTTGACTGTTTTGAGTGCATCAGCAGGGTTTCATCTATCTGCATCGGTGCATGCAGGATTCCTTGGCTTCAAGCATCGGATCTTGAACAATGGGTTCAAGATAAGCTGGGTAATATCCCCTGCACCGGTGAAAACCTTTTTGGCAAGGATTGGCAGGATAAGACCTCTCAGTTAGAATCTGAGAACACTACCCTTAATAGGCTATCCAGATCTACTGCCAACCCAGCTAGGAAAAAAGCAGTAAAGAAAACTTTTTTTTCAATAAGAAGTATTATCCTCCTCCTCCTCCTGCTGTTCAATGTTAGCATCATGCTCCTCAGAAGGGGCAGCAACCACCAAAGCAGCAAAGGAAGGCTCAGACTCCTAAGTCACAGCCACCTTAACAGACCCAGACTACTCAGAATCTTTGACTCGTTTCTAGAGAACATAGCTGTCCTGCCACTGGAGAGTCCAGCTCCCTTCCACGTTCCTGTCAGACTCTGTCACTTTGTCCACAAGTGGCATCTCATCACATTAGAGCAGTGGACATTGCCCATAGTATGGGATGGGTACCCTCCCAGATTTCTCCAAGAGAGTTCTGCTCTCAATCCCCTCTCACTGCTCTTTTGCTACAAGCAGTCACCTCCCTTTGATTGCAGGGTGCAATAAAAGATATTCCATCAGTCCAGCAGAGAATGGGCTTTTATTCTTCATACTTTCTTATTCCAAAGAAAACAGTGGGATACAGGCCCATTCTGGACCTCAGAGAACTGAACAAGTACCTACTATGGGAGAAATTCAAAATGAGCTCCCTAGGGACCCTTCTCCCCTATCTCCAGAGTCAGGCTTGGCTCTGTTCTCTAGATCTAAAGGAAGTGTACACTCACATACTTATTCATCCACAGCACAGAAAGTTCCTGCGCTTCATGTTCTAAGGAAGACATCAATATAGAGTCCTGTCTTTCGGCCTCGCCTCTGCCCCAAGAGTCTTCACAAAATGCATGGTGGAAGTAGCCACATTCCTAAGGACTCTAGGGATATTTGTGTTCCCTTGCTTAGACAACTGGCTCATTTGAGCAAGCACCTCCCTAGAGGCCAGCCTATCCCTCTCGTGTACCATGCAGGTGCTACAACACTTAGGATCTGTAATCTTCCAAAGTCCCAACTCGTCCCCTCTCAAACTCTAGAGTTCATAGGGGCTCTCCTAGAGACACTCAGCAATCCAGGGCATTTCTGCTCCAGCTCCGCTGTGCTCGACTCAATCAGTTAGCATCTCAAGCATGCCTCAAGAATTTTCTCATTGCTTGAGAAATGCAATAACTTCTGGGCCATATGGTGTCAATGGTGCATGTTCTATATGCTCGCTTACATATGCACACAGCCCAATGGACACTGGCATGCCAGTGGTCTCGGGCATCGGATCACCTGAGAGAAAATAAGTCTCTACCCTCCTAATCTCATCTCCAGTGGTGGCAACCAATGCTCCCTCTAATTTTCTGTAGGCTGTGTGTGCATAAAATATCAGCTGTGCAGCTTTTGAAGGAAGGTTAAATTTTTGTACACCACATAATGACACTCGGAGTTATATACTTTAAAATTTGACTACATGTCAGAATACAGTATGTACACCACATTGATTTTAATCAAATTAAATGAAAATAGATGATTACTAAATGAAGCGGAAAATTTATAGTAATTACAATCACAAATGTGGTATTATTTCAGTTAATTTTTATTGAAAGTCATTGTTATTTCATGTAAATAATTATGTATGGAAGAAGAGAATGAGCTTACTATTAACAGTTCATTCTCAAAATTTTTCTCTTCGATCTTTCAAATTTAATCAGTCTGAATACATTTTATCAAGGTCTACCGATCTGCCATCTTGAAGATGACTCTTAACACGCATCAGCATTTCCAAATGTTCTAACTGTAAGAGATTCCTTATTTTGGTTTTTAAACTGTTCATCAAGCTGAAACCACGCTCACAATCTGCACTAGAAGCCAAAAATGTTCCACCAGTATCCATCAATTTCACTAAATCTGCAAAGTGAGCATTCTGAAACGCCAAAGTCACCATGTCCGGAAAACTGTTTATCAGTTTACTTTTGATTTTTTCTGTGACTAAGAACTTGGTCATTGTACTGCTGAATAACAATATGTTCCTCCATAAGAAATTGTTTGTACTTTGAGCAGAGTGATTGGACGTTTTCAATTCCAAATTCATAATCACACTGTGCTATTGCTGTCAAGTCAAAAGCAGACCATTCCTCAATTTCATTTTCAGGAAATCTTCCCCCTAAATGCAGACACAGCATATTAATGAAAATAAGTGTGGAACCAGTATCCACTGAAACGTCTCCAGGTATCTTGTTGAAGATTTTTAACATTATCACTCCATTTTACTGTGTCACCCAAGTATTGCATTCGGATTTTGTTCAGCTTACCCTGTGCAAGATATGCTTCCAGTGGTGTTAGCCCACATTTTTGAAATGCCATTGTTAATGAAGCTAGTTCAGATAAAACATCATTCAAAATTTGCAGTGTTATATGGAATTGATGGCTGTTTAGCTTTTTATAACAGTACTTTGCAATGGGATCATTATCCTTCTCTTCTTCAAAGTATTTTAATAATGGATCATAATTTTGAATAATTGCATGAAGAGCAAACTGTCTAGATAACCACCGCACTTCGTTCAGAGGTCGAAAAGCAATTGACTCGCATTCAGAAGCATCTGCTAATTCTTTAAATTGTGACCTTTTAGTAGAAGATCGACAAAGGTTGTGTAAACAATTTTCATGAAAGTTTCAACTTCTTTCATCAGCTTTACTTCCTTCCATGATTCAGAGATCCCCAAATCTTCATGATGGGCACACAATGCTGCTGCACTAAATGTGAAAAGTTTTTTTTTTTTTAGCTGTGCAGCAACACCATTTATTTTGCCTGACATGACAGAGGCACCATCCGAAGTAAACATGACTATTTTGTTAAGGTCAAGCTTGTATTTCCCATAGAATTCCTGGAGTGCACTGACTATCGATGCAGCATCACATGCTTCCAACTGTAGTATCCCACCAAATGAAGTTTTATACAGACATGAATTTTCTGGCTGATATTTGAAGTACAGTATTAAGTATTTGTTGACAGAAATGTCTGTGCTTTCATCAATAGCTAACGTGTGATACGCTGCTGATGCAACATCTGCTATGAGCTTATCTTGGACATTGATGCTTATAATTTCAAGAAATTCAAACAAATAGTTTTTGCTTCTCTGGCTTTCAGGTATGGTTATATACTTGGACATGTGTTCATTAATATCTTGAACAGAGCATGGAAATATTCATCTGAACAGCCAGCAAAACACTATCAATTAGAATTTTAATTTCTTCTGGTATAGAACGCTTCCATTCATTACTAATTTGCCTTTTCTCTTTTTCAGCGGTGCTCTCAAGCAACAAGTTAAATAATCCTCCTCTTAAATTTGGATTTTTAGCTCTAAGTTTCTTAAAACTTTCAGTATGAGACTTACTAGACAGATGTCATTTCAAAAAGTCCAGTTTCCACACATCATCCCAAAATTTGCCACTCAAAAACTCTCCGATGGTTTTTGCATCTCGGCAGTATAAACAGACTACTCTGTCATCCTCTTCGTAAGTGAATATTTCACGCAGTTGAGTGCACGTTTTATCCTGAGATTTTAGTGTCTCCGTTTCAACAATTTCTTCAGGCCATTCAGGCTTAAAAGCTCTGGCCGTTCTATGTTTTGTACCTCTCATCGCTATCTGTTTTGACATTTTAAAAATTAACTTCTTTCAGTTTTCCATGTAATAAAAAATGTAATAATGCAATTCGAATTACAGATTACAATTGGACTACTCACGCATGTCACAAGCCAAAGTACGGAAGCGGAAGTTTCTCAATGTGCCAATTAAAGTTTAAGACCAAAGATATTTTATCCTGAAGGTCTATAAGATTGCACTAGAAAATATTGTAGAACTTGTGAAAACCGTAAATACACAACAACTTACATTTTTTTTTACCACTTTCTTCTATCCTCTGCCTCCTCCTTTATCTGCCACTCTTGGAGGGTGCCAGCACTGCCTTCTTAAGCACAGGCATGATCCAGTCCCGCAGCCATTTTGTCTGTCATGCGGTCTCAATTCCCCTGTTAGAACTTGGCCTTTACTGCTGTTTTTTCACCCTCTCAATACCTGATTCAATGCAGTTTCTTTGTCCGGTCTGCTGCACCTCATATGTGCTCCCTTCTGATTCACTCCAGTGGCTTGCCTGGCTCCGGGGCTCCGATCGCTGTTCACTTTCCCTCACTTCAATACATTTTTGTTTGGCTGTGCACCTGTGCTTTCTTCCTGCTGCTGCAAGACTGCATGCTCTCTCCCCCTGTGTTCTGCTGACCTGCCGCTTGCCCTCTGCCTCCTCCAATGCTGCCTGTCTGCTTGTCCTCTGTTTCTTCACCTTCACTGCAGCATGCGGATTGCACGGCAGCTCTCTGTATGTGCTGCCGCTGCCGCTTGCTCTCCCTTCTCTGCAACTGTGCACTCTGTTTTAAAGTATGTGCACTCACAGCTTAGAGGGAACAGTGGTGGCAATCCAGAAAACCACCTTGGGTGGGTCACCTTTTCAGATGCCAGTACATCAATGTACGCTGATGATAGATGTGTCCAGATTGGGCTGGGGAGTTCATCTAGACACTCTCTCTACTCATGGTCTCATTAGGAGTCACAGCTCTACATAAATCTGCTGGAATGTGGTGCCATTCTCAATGCTCTCAAAGTGTTCCAGGAACATCTTCATTGCTGCAGAGTCCTAGTCCAGATGGACAATCAAGTAGCCGTGTTCTATGTGAACAAGCAGGGCGGAACAGGCTCTTGGACCCTCTGCAGTGAGGCTCTACAGCTCTGGCCCTTTGCCATACACCGCATGTAGGTGAATGTGATGATGTATCTTCTGGGCAAACACAATGTCTTAGCAGACAGACTGAGTTGAATCCTTCTCCCCCACCAGTGGTCTCTTCATATAGACAAAATCTCACATTTTTCAAATTTGGAGGACTCCAGAGCTTGACCTTTTCATAAGTCCTCAGACTGCCAAGCTTCTGGACAGCCAGCAGGTGGATGCTTTCCCCTACAGTGGGGTTAGGGCTTCCTCTATGCCTTCCCTCCCATACCCCTAATTCCAAAAACTCTCTTCAAATGCCAGAGAGACAAGGACTCCATGATACTCATAGCCCCTTGCTGGCCATGACAACTGTGGTACCCTCTGTCTGTCTCGGGCTCAACCCATAGATCTTGGATCTGCTCCAGCTATCTTCTCTCAAGAGGAAGGGATGCTGCTCCATCTGCAGTCTCTCCATCTCACAGCAGCTGTTGAGGGCATAGCCTTCCAAGACATTAACCTTCCCCTTAGCTTCTAGGAAGCCATTCACCAGCTGGTCCTATGCTTTCAAGTGGTGAAGGTTTTCTTTCTGGTGCTCTCAGAAGAATCTCAATCCCTTCTCAGCTCTGCTGGAGGCACTGCTAGAGTACACTTGAGTGCAATTTGGCCTCTCACCTGCCCTTAGATGGCCAGCCCAGCTCTTCTCAGCCACTTGAAGCATGCTGCGTGAGGGGTTATCTATTAACCAAACCTCCTATTAAGCCACCTCCAGTGGCATGGGACCTTACTGTTGTCCTAGGAGCTTCTCAAGCTTCCCTTTGAACCTCTAGCCACTACTCCACTTATGTTTCTCACATGGAAGGTCATCTTCCTTATCACCCTCACTTCAGCAGGGTGCATTAGTGAACTCTAGGCTTTGGTGGCTGACCCTCCTTATACACGATTCCACCAGGAGGGGGATAAGTCCTAAGAACAACCCTTACTTCATGCCGAAGGTAGTCTCACCCTTCCATTTTTTTATTATTATTATTTTTTATATTTTATTAACTTTAACAAAAATTACAAGCATAAACAATCTTGCAATGGAAAAAGGGGATGCTTCCAAGAAAACAAAACAAATGCAGAATAATCAAAAGTATTAACAATCACAAGCAAAACCCCACACTAGCCCACAAAGGTACAGATCCAAGATGAACAGGAAAATAAATAAATACAGAAAAGAAAGGAAATGAGAGCAAGAGAGCAGCCAATTGAAATACAGCAACAAGAGTACTTGCTCATTCCCCCCTCCCCCCCCCGAGCCCTGGGAATTCAAAAAGGAAAGCAATTGTGAAGGAAACAAAAAAACATAGGAATTCCCATGAAGTTTCACCAAGCATTTACAAGGACATTTTAAAAAGAATAAACCCCCTAGCTGGAGAATCTGCGGTCGCAGGATCAAAAACTCAGTCCTATGCCGATGGGTTTCCCAAGCTAGATCTGGAAAAGCTTGAACCGAACAACCCTTGAACAATACATTCCTTTTACGAAAGAATAGCCCAAGCAGCCATTCTTGGTCTGATATTAAAGCAAAAGTGACTAAACAAGTCGCTTTCTTAACCAACAACGATTCAGAAGTTTCTAATAAAGCTGAAACACTCAAAACATCAAATTGCTCCTGACCACCTACTGCCCCAGAGGCCGAGGCCTTCTGTGCTGTAGGGAGATAATAAATTCTAACAATAGGAGGGCATGAATCTGGAGGAACCCCCAGTACTTCAAGAAGATACATTTTAAACATTTCTTTCGCTGAAATATTTGGTAACACAGGAAAATTTACCAAGCGCAAATTTGCCAATCTAGAAAAGTTTTCTAACTGTTCCAGCCGGGCTTTCGCCTGGTTAGAATCCTTAATAAAGAGATCCGACAGAGTTTCCATCTGTTTAGTTTTTTCAATAGTCTCTTCAAGCTTGATTTTAATCCCGGAGACCTCCTCGAATTGGTCGATTCTAGCCAAATTTGATGCCATATCTAATTGAATTCCATTTGTTTGTGTAAGAAAAGTTTGTCTCAATTGGTTAATAGCAGTCCATATAGACTCAAGAGTAAACTGTGCAGGTCGTGGCAAAGAAAAGGAAACAGTACACCTGGATTGTTCAGCCGCTAAAACTTCACCAACCTCAGGGAGCTGTTGAGGGATCTTGGCGTCTACACTGACTGCCGTTGACAAGTTCTCAACCTTGCCAGCAAGAGCCTGCTGATCCATCAAAGAGTCTACTCCCTCCGACTCGCTAGACAGGTGTGGCCCCAACGAAGCCTCAGAAACTCCCAACAGCGGGGACACCGTGGCCTCCACCACCTGCCGAGACAAATCTGGGTGTATTTGCTTAGAGGGCTGTTGCAAATCTGGGGGCGTAAGATCACTGCTTAAGGGAGACGCCTGGCTACCCAGCCCCTGCAATCTACCAGCCGAGCTTCCAACTCCCGGTAGAGGCTGCAAAGGCTCCTGACGTTGCAATACAAATGAATCCAAAGGACCACTCACAGGAGTCGAGGTCACCGGAGAAGCCTGGGGCTGCATACTCCGCTTCCCCTTCCCCTTCCCCTTCCCCTTCCCCTTTCTCTTTCTCTTTCGTCCCATCAGTAAAAGCTGTCAGGAGCGTGCACTCACTGAGCCGCCATCTTGGATCTCCACCGCACCTGGCCCTCACCCTTCCATTTAAACCAGACTACCTTCCTTTTCTTTTCCCTAGACCTCATTCCTCTAGGACAGAGGCAACCCTTCACCCTCTGGATTACAAATGTGCCTTAGGGTTTTTTCCTTTTTATATTTCCAGAGACCTTGACAGTACTGCAGCGCTTCCCAGCTTTTCATTTCCTTTGACTAGAGTCACCTTGGCTTGCCAGTATCCAAACAAACTCTTTCTAAGTGGATAGCTGATTGTATTACTTTTGCCTATGAGAAGGCAGGGCTTTCTCCTGAGGGTCATATCACTGCCCATAATGTTTGAGCCATGGCTGCCTCTATGGCAAATCTATGCTGTGTAGCTATTGATGAGATATGCAGAGTAGCAACTTGGTCTTTGGTCCATACTTTTGCTGCTGATTATTGCCTGGACAAGGATTCCTGCCAGGATGCCTTGTTTGGCCAAGTTGTTCTCCAGCCTCTATTTCAGACTTAGTGCAACTCCTACCCTCCTTCCTGGGTTTTGATATCACACATCTCTGGAGGATACATGACCTATCTAGGCATACCTGTGTGATCCACAGCTGACTCTGAGGTCATCTCTCTGGCATCTCCTAGCTAGGGGGTCCCATATGTGAAGACTACATTCCTGCTTGTTCCTGGAGATAGTGTACTTACTCACCTGTAACAGCAGGCATGTAGTCTTCACAACCCACCCTCCTTCCCTAGGAGTTGTAGGTTGTCTTCTTTCTCTCCTTTTCTCTCAGTTACCTGCTCAACTGAGGAGGGAAAGGTGGCTATGCAGGTGCAGTGGATGTTCCTAAAAGCTTTTCTGTTGGATGCTGGGGTGCATTCCAGTGCAGGCTCTGTCAGTACTGACATTGCCCATATGTGAAGACTAAATTCCTGCTGTTCCCGGTGCTCACCTGTTACAGGTGAGTAACTATACTTTTTGGTAATAAGGTGTCAAAGGCTGTTTCCTAAATGAAAGATCACTTGTCCCCTCTATGAATTGTCAGTTAAAGCAACATTCTGTAGACCTAAATTCCATCTTATTGGTATCATACTAAGTCTGATGATATTGTCATTACTACAGTCTATCAGTCTTATCAGGTATCAAGCCAGCAATGCAGTTTTCGCCCGTGGTATACTTCAATGATTGTGGGAGCAAAAACAATCTTTCATTTTGTCTACTGGGTCGGAGGCAGAGCCTAGTTTGTGACTATATTGCTTCAGGGGGAAGACGCCTGTACTTCAAAAATGTTTAGCGAAGCATAACCTCAGCCAAATGGCTTTTAAGGATAATAGCACAGGGCTGTAAAATTACAATTTTCAAGTACTCCTGTCCCAAACACACCATGCCATCCATGTATTTAAAAAAGAAATACACCCCACCACAATAATTATAATTATTGTTAGGTGTGCAGTGGATGTAGGGTCAATGGAACAGACTCGGCCTGAGCAAAACAAAGGTTTTCTATCTAGCTTTGCTATGGTGACTGTATAAATCCTCTCGCTTCAAGGGGAAGGGGTGTTGCTGCAGGCGAGAGAAAAAGATCACTTCGGACTCTGCCCCCAAACTCTTGGGGATTGAAATGGTCCCCTAGAAAAGGGGGATTTTACGTGAGCTGAGGCTGGAGACGTAACCTAATGATTAGAGTACTAAAGGGACCAGGGTTCCATTCCTTCTAATACTCCTTGTCGCTTAACTCTCCATTGCCTTGGAAGAAAGACCTGGCAACCTACTTCTGGTCACCCTGCCTAGAAAACACAGGAGCAACTGGGTCGCCAGGAGTCAACACACTCCAACAGCACATATTGATTGATTGATGAAGCAAGCTGAAAGAAGGTCAGTGGTCCGTAAATTTGAGGAGCTACTTTTGAGTCTTGACTTGATAAAAAGGAAAAAAAAGCGCATCTTCTGCTTCAGAAATTAAATGTCGTGCAATCTTTTTGGATGCTAAAAAAGATAACTTTCTTAAAGATGGTTGTTTCTAATGCTGTTCTACTTACTTCGAAGCTAGTGCTTTCGTTCTTGGAAGTATTAATTTAATGACGATATTCCGCTTGCGTCTTCAACTAACAAAGTAGGAGCAACAGACAGAAGAGAAAAGCTTCGGTCTGAAAATAGAACGCTGCAGTTCACCTGTGTCTCCCCTGAGCCGCCCTGTCCCCCTGCCTGCTCACCCCCTAAAATAGAAATTGGCCCCTAAATAGCAGCCAGCCTTGCTCTGTTCCGGTCTCGCTGAAGAATGCTCCTCTGACTTGTTATCTGCCGGCCCTGGACTGTTTCCCCTGGTGGTTTACTCCAGTACTTCAAACACATGCGTGAAACTACTTCGGGAGTGCGCAGCTTTCATGTTGGTTTAAAGATCAAGTGTCTTATAAGTCATCCTCAGCCCAAAGCACTCGTATTCTCTAAAACGGAAAATAAGCTGTAAGTTATGTGGTCTCTGTTCGGACAGGTGGTGGGGAGAGGTTGTTCTGGATTTGTATATGTACAAAACTGTTAAATTTGAATTTTTTTTTAAGTGTGTGTGTGTGTTGGGAGGGGAGGGGCATTGTATTGTTCTCTCCCGGGGTAGTCCTGGTTAGGACTGCCAGATTCCTTTCCCTGTTTTTGTCTCTTTCTTCATCTTGGTCAGCCTCCAGAACGAAAGTGTCGGTACCACCTTGCATTAGAGTTTTAAGTTGCCTCTTGGAAAAACTTATAGTAATGCTGAGCAAAATAGAAACATGACGTCAGAAAAAGTCCATATATGGCCTATCCAGTCTGCCCTTCCATATCAACTACAATAGTTCCCTATTTTTCTTTTGAGATACTTTCTGTCCCATGTTTTTTTGAATTCAGATTCTGTCTTCATCTCTACCATCTCCACTGCAAGACTATTCCGTGCATCCACCACTCTTTCGGTAAAAAAATATTTCTGCACATTATTCCTGATTCTGTCCCCTTTCACCTTCATCTTATGTCCCCTCGTAGCACAGCCTGCTTTCCATCGAAAGAGACGTTCTCCCCCAGTGCATTTATGCCACGGAGGTATTTCAAGGTCTCTATCATATCTCCTCTATCCCGCCTTTCCTCTCTAACGTAGCCAGAGAACAGAAAAATAGTCCTGGGCCTGACTCAGAAGAGGGACGTAGTAGATCTGTTTTGCTTGGTCTCTGGGACTTCTCCCTAATCAAATTGGGCTAGTAGTATCCCATCCCATTCCTCAAGGCTCACCATGGACTTGCCCGAGCCACTGGGCGTCATCTAGGCATAGAAAATGGAAGCTAAACACACTAGCACAGGGTCCTTTCTTCTTGTCTTCGCCCCAGTCCAATGCTTACTGGGCAGGTTTTAGGAAAATGAAATTGGTTGAACGTTTGTGAGTGTTGACAGTAATCTTGGCAGAGGGAGGAAGACTGATCCGAAGCGTTCTCCCTCCCCATAACACACACTCGCAGACAGAGTGAGGTCCTGAGGGCTGTATTCCAGAAACCCCTAGTGGCTTGACTTTTCTGGACATCAAGCAAAACGTGGCACTTTTAGTTCCCCTGAACATTTTGATTTCAAGCTCAGTCTCCTTGCACAGTCAGCAAAGAAACGAAAACAACTGGGGTCGGCCTTATCGGAAAGGTGGTGCTACTAAGCCTGCGGTCCACTCAAGGTCTCCCAACCCTTCTTTCATAGAGCACCTAGTGCTTTAGGCCCTACCTGTGCTGCAGCTTATGAAATCACAATGACATTAGGCTGGGGACCCTCTGTGTGGTTGGTCACCTAAGTGATGTCTTGATGATGTCACAGTGATGCTGGCCCTCAGCTCTCCGGGTGTCTCTTTTTCAGAGGACCTGAGACACAGACTCCCAATGGCAAAGTGAGACATGAAATTGAATGAAGCCATCTCCTCTATGCCGGTAAGTATTTTTCTTATTTAGTTTTGCTGGTGGTTTATGATGTCACTGTCACCCTTAATATTAACGCCCTGATTATATACGATACTTCATCAAGCAATGAATCTGGGGTCTGGACTGTCTGTTCCCTTCATGCCAGACTAGCCATCTGAAGCAGTACCTCTTGCAGCAATGGGGGGAAGGGGGGGGGGGGGTCATGGGAGTGATCGGGTACTTTATTGAGAAATCGACTCCAACACATTGCTATGAAAAGGAAACTGACTACCTCGAGGCTTCCAGAGTCAACTTGTCCCTACGGTAACATCGATAGTCTTTGTTATTGCTGTTCAGGACTGGAACTATGAGTATGCGATCTCGACCCCAAAACGCTCCCTAGAGAAGGTTCTGCCTGCACCCCACAGGCTTTATGTACATTGCTGTGGGCAGAGCTCGTGATGAAAACAACCCACGCTGGTCCGCCGGCCACCTTTCTCTTCTTGCTCGGTGGTGCGCAAGACGGGGTCTCGGAGGAACAGTTTGTTAAATAGTGACTTACCGCGTGTAACACAGCTGAGAAATCGGGGGGGGGGGGGGGGGATGTCACTGCCAAGACAGGAGCCACTGTACTAGAAGGCTGTAGACCGGGCAGAGCAAAAGTGGGCACAACGGCAGTCATTTTCTAGATCTGCCAGGTTGTCAATTGGACGTTTCTCCGGTTCTGGTTTCGTGAGCTGTGTAATTAAGCTTCTGTGTGATGATACAATTGCTAAACACCCCACCTGTCTGCTTATAGCACCGGTTCTTTCTTTTACCACCCCTATTAACCCCCACCCATCAACCACCTCCCTTTTGCACCCCAGAGCTGCTTCTAGCCTAGAGATGACTTTCACTTCGCTGGGTCCTTTGCTGCTATATTTCTAACCCATGCAGGGCAGGAAGGAAGGAAGGTGCACCTCCTATCGGTCACACCATTCACTTTTAAATTCCCGTTATACTGTGGCACTGGTCTGGACGGGCTCTGAGGGCATAAAAGGTATCACACACTCCCAACACAAACTAAGATCATACTCCACATACCTTGGCTTAGAATTGAGGTTTACGACTGCCATGGTATCCGCAAAATGAACCCATTTGGAGAAAATGCCCTAACACAACATCCCAGTCCCCTTCCATGCTAGGTGATCAGTGCCGCTGTTCCCAGTTTAGCGAATTTTAAATTAGAACAATTTTCGAGTAAAAGATGTACTGTAATTCAGACGAGTGATTCTTACTATTTGCCATTTGGACTTCTGAAATTGTTCATGGGTGTCCACTGAGCTATTTAAAATTCAGAGATTCTATGTTTTGAAGTAAACGAAACTGATTCAATTGCAGCTTTAAAAAAACCCGGAGGCGGTGGATTAAAATCCTTTCTAAAAACAGAACGCATAGCATGCAAACAGCGCACCACCGTCCCCAGTACCAAAAGAAAAAAAAACACCTCCGAAACCGCTTTGTTTGTGACGTAATAACATCATGGCTGATGACGTTATAATGCACGCTTTCGCACAGTGTTCGTACCTAACAAATCCTAACTTCCAAAACTAAAATATCGCATGCAAGAGAAAAATAGTCGGAGATATTATGTGTGGAGCCGACAATGGTACTCCGAATGACTAGTTAAAGAAGAATACTGTAATTAGCCTATGAATTTAGGTCATAGAGAACGTCAGCACCTAAGTGCTCTTGACTCTTAGTGAAGAAATTTAATTCTTTGTGTCTTGCGAAATACTTTGCCAAAAGTGAAGCAATGTTTCTTGGTATTGCAGATTAATATATAAAATAAAGGCTTGCCTCGGTTCCCAAATGTATTGTGGTGTGATCGCTATGCTAGTCCACTATACACGTTGATAAATAAAAACAAAAAGGTGATACTGTTTTATTGGACGAACAATCCATTTGTTAACTAGCTTTCGGAAATTAAAACCCCCTTTCTCCAACTCTCCTGACCGGAGGAAGAGGGCGTTGACTTCTGAAAATTAGTCAAATTATATTATTATTACAATAAAAATATTGCTTGATATTCTTTTATTTTGTTTTCGTTATTAACACGTGTATTGTTATTTTTTGTAGCTATGAATCCCTTGAAGCCATTCCTAAATGGCAGTAAAGCAAGTTACTTACCTGTAATAGGGGTTCCCTTTGTTTCAAAAGAGCAACAGATTCTGCTCATCTCACATAAAGAAAGTGCAACCCTCTAGTTAATCAGGAAAGATCTCCGCTTAGTGCGATAGAAAGTTTCCCTACAGCTCGTTTGTTGACCGCGTGATTTTTCTCGAGATATTTAACAGATCTGGAGCATAAAAGGAGTTTATCAATAGGAGAAGCACAAGCATCCGGGTGAAACTTCCAATCTGCTGCTTTCATTTTGTAAAGTGAACAGAGCTTGTGCCACTAGATATGAGTGACCCTCCTGGTTGGGACGATTATTCTATGTAGACCATCCCTGGATTTCACGCATCCTACGCTCTACAACTTGGTCTGCTGAAGACTTCCGTCTCCCAGCACAGATGCACAAGCGCAATTCAGAAACACTGTCAAATGAACCCTGGCATAAGACCAAGTCACCAGGATCCACACCCAGCTGAAGACTCACCGGCATTCAACACTGCATCCATTCTGTCTCCCATAACATTCATTAAATTAGATCCTCCCATACATTCAGCCGAGCAAGTACTGGAATGTTTCTGTTGCAACTGCTTCCCACTCGCTATCCACGACTGGGCTGTAAAACGTCTTCCAAGCTTTGGAGAATCATTTGGCTGATAAGCTGGTCCACAAAACTCTAAGCCAAAATCGTTTTCGCACGCCGCAGCTTAAAAACCTTTACGGGCTGCGTCTGGCTTTAAGACCATGATGGGCATCGCTGCTTTCCGCGTTGCCCTCATGTCCTATACCTACCTCTACTTTTCGCTCTTCAAAGAAAACTGAACTTTTAACCCCCGAAGTTCTTTGAGTTTTCCTTTCAGATGACTCTAAGATTAATTCCTTTGACCTTGTAAACTAAAACAAGGGTGATATTTCTGCACGTTTTAACAGCATAAGTAAATGTGATAGTGGGGTGGGGTGCTATCGGAACAATGCACACACAAGTCCTTACAGGGAAAAGACAGACTGAAAAGAGAAGGAGCCGAGTGTGAAGGGGTTTATTGCTTTTTCGCTTTCTTTGGATTTTCTCTGTCTCTTTTTTGCTTTGCAGCAGACTAAAGCCCCCTTCCTTTCTCGTCTCTTCTCCTTGACCCTCTCCCGCCCTCTCCCCTCTTGCCGTCCCTCGCCTAGCTTTCTCGCATCCAGACGTGCTTGGCTACCAGGGCCACATCGGGGCGAGCGGGCGGGCTGAACTGCAGCAGCTGGCTCACCAGAGCCTGGCACCTTTCCTCCACAGGGGTGCTGTCCGGGTACACCACTCCCTTCTGCTGGATCTTGGGCATCTTGCTGACGTTGGAGTCGTCGAAGGGCATGCAGCCGGTCACCATTACGTAGAGGATGACCCCCAGGCTCCAGATGTCGTACTTCTTGGGGTCGTAGGGGATGCCCAGCAACACCTCGGGGGGCGCGTAGGCAGCCGATCCGCAGTACGTGCTGCATAGCTCCGGGTAGCCCTGAGATTTGCGGCCAAAGCCGAAGTCGGTGAGCTTGACCTGCAGCTGCTCGGTCAGCAGCACGTTCTCGCACTTGAGGTCCCGGTGAACCACGTGGTGCTCGTGCAGATAGCGCACGGCGCTGACCAGCTGCGCGAACATCTGGCGCGCCTGCGCCGGTCCGATGTGGCCGCTCTTCTGCACCAGCTGCAGCAGGTCGGTGCTCGCCAGCTCCATCACGATGTAGTGCTTGCCGTTGTTCACCTCGATGAACTCGAAGACCTGCACTACGTGCGGGTGGCGGATGGCCCGCAAGATGGCCAGCTCGCGCGGCAGGAACTTGGTCACGAAGTCGGGGGGGGCCTTGCGCCGGTCCAGCACCTTGATCGCCACGTTGCCCTTATACTTCTTGGACGTGGCCACCTTCACCTTGGAGTAGGAGCCTTCGCCGATCGTCTTCCCCACTTTGTAGCCCAGGTCCATTAAAAGTGTGTCGGTTGAAGACATGATGGCTTAAGCCATAGCGTTAACAAAGACATAATTTCACCCTCCGGGCACCCCATCATCCTCTGGGGGGGAGGTCACACAGCGCCCGGGACTGCATTTATACACCTCGGTAATAATTTGAGCGCTTGTGAAGTTTTGGGGGGCGTCATGGGGAGCAGGGGGCACCTCTCTCCCCAAACTCATCTAGGCTTAGAGGACAGAGCTCACTTAACATGAACACTGTGGCTTCTTTTTATTTGTTTTACAAGCCTAAAAATAAGATGCCGGAGACCACTTGCTTCCAGTTTTGTAAGGTTTCTGCTTTTTAAGCAAGTTACTGATTCCGTGTTCAGTGACACTCCACCCTGTCATAGGATATAGCATCAGCTCATTGTTATAAAGGAGGTGGAGAACAAGGAAAAGAAATTAAGCTCCTCCCACGCGGTTAAACAGTTTCTAATTTCCTTTCTGACCATTCTTTCCCCTCTTCTCCCATTTCCCCGTCCCGCAAGAATGATAGAACAAGAAAACTAACCTAAAGTCGGATGCACCCTTTTTTTCTATGAACGTCTGGAACGAGATGGCTGATAAATATAACGAGTAAATTGAGGTTAAAACCAGTTAAAGTTTCATCCAACGTTAATACAAAAATAGGCGTATAAATGTTCATGGTGAGATATTATTCTAAAATTAACACGGTTTGCGTTAGGTAATCTAACGGGCTAGGGAACGCACACAATATACCGAAGCACCAATCGGGTGCATAACGCTTCACATGTCGTTGACCAGAATCTAATTGTTAGTGAGTATTTTAGATAGAAAAGAGAATGATTTTTTTTGCTGTATAGGCATAAAAGATTTTTCAGCTGGAAGCTTCCAGTTTATTCTGTGATGCTGGCTTTCTGTGTCCATACTGGTAAGCTGATCATTGAGGATCTCGGTAGTTTTGTATTTTAGCTAACAGGAGAATTCTGCCCTTGTTACTAAGAATAGTCAGGAACAGGTTAAAAAAACAACAGAATGGTTGTTCCCATCGATATAGTGCATATGGATTTTCAGAAAGCCTTTAACAAGGTCCCTCATGAGAGACGAGACTCTTGGTAAAATTAAAAAGTCATGGGATAGGAAGCAAGTGTACTATTGTGAATCAGGAAATGGTTAAAATATAGAAAGCAGAGAGTAGGGCTAAATGGTCAATTTTCTCAATGGAGAAAGGTGAATAGTGGAGCACCCCAGGAATCTGCGCTGGGCCTTCTGCTTTTCAACATATTCGTAAATGAGAATAACGAGTGAGGTAATCAAATTTGCAGATGACACAAAATGATTAAAAGTTGTTTAAAATCCAAGAGGAAGGTGAAAAATTGCAGGAGGACCTTGCTAAATTGGAAGACTGGATGTGAAATTTATTGTGGACAAGTGCAGAATTATACACCAAGGAAAGAACAACTCAAACTATGGTTATAAGATGCAAGGTTCCACATTAGGAACCACCACTCAGGAAAAAGATTTAGGCGTCATCATGGATAACATGTTGAGACCCTCCGCCCAGTGTGCAGCAGTGGCCAAGAAGGCAAATAGAATGCTAGGAATCATCTTTGTTAGTGATATAGCGGAAGGGCTGTCAGGTAAGGTTTGCCTCTTTGCGGATGATACCAAAATCTGCACTAGAGTAGACACCCAGGAAGGTGTAGATAATATGAGGATGGATCTAGCTAAGCTTGAAGAATGTTCTAAAATTTGGCAGCTGAGATTTAATGTTAAAAAATGCAAGGTCATGCATTTGGGCTGCAGCAATTCAAGGGAGCGATATAATCTAGGGGGTGAAGTACTTCTGTCAACAAAAGAAGAAAGGGACCTAGGTGTGATTGTGTCTGATGATCTTAAAGTAGCTAAACAGGTAGAAAAGACCGGAAAAAGCTAGAAGGATGCTTGGGTGCATAGGGAGAGGAATGGCCAGCAGAAGAAAGGAAGTGATAGTGCCTCTGTATAAGTCTTTGGTGTGACCTCATTTGGAGTATTGTGTGCAATTCTGGAGACCGCACCTTCAAAAGGATAGGTAGAGTTGGTACAGAGGATGGCTACGAAAATGGTCAGTGGTCTTCATTATAAAACATATGAGGACAGAATTAAGGATCTTAATATGTATACTTTAGAGGAAAGGCGGGATAGAGGTGATATGATTGAGACGTTTAAATACTTTTGTGGCATAAATGCATAGGAGGAGAGCTTCTTTCGATTGAAAGCAAGCTCTGCTACGAGGGGACATAGGATGAGGGTGAAAGGGAATAGACTCAGGAGTAATATGTGTAAATATTTTTTTACGGAAAGAGTGGTGGATCTGTGGAATAGTCTCCCAGTGGAGGTGGTGGAGATGAGGACAGTGTCTGAATTCAGATAGGCATGGGACAAACACAGAGGATCTCTAAAGGAAAAAAGGGGACTGTTGTAGTGGTTGATATGGACGGGCAGACTAGATAGGCCATGTGGTCTTTTTCTGTCATCATGTTTCTATGTTTTCTATGGAGAATAAAAGCAAGGATATTATAATGCCTCTGTGTCGTTCCATGGTGTGACCGTACCTTGAATACTGTGTGCAATTCATGTCACCCTATTTTAAAAAGGATATAGTGGAATTAGAAAAGGTACAAAAAAGAACTACCAAAATGGTAAAGGGGATGGAAGGATACCCTTATGAGGAGAGGCTTAAAAGGTTAGGGTTCTTAAACACTGTTCCCTCTAAGCTGTCCACGTGTGTGCGCGCACACACCTCGCTGAGTGAGCGCACATACTTTACAACAGAGCGCACAAAAATTATGGTTCCGATTCTGATAGAAAACAACACAGACGTCTTAAAATTTAAAAGTTGTTGTGTATTTACGGTTTTCACAAGTTCTACAATATTTTCTAGTGCAATCAATGTGGTGTACATACTGTATTCTGACGTGTAGTTAAATTTTAAAGTATATAACTCCGAGTGTCGTTATGTGGCGCACAAAAATTTAACCTTCCTTCAAAAGCTGCACAGCTGATATTTTATGCGCACACAGGGAACATTGTTCTTCAACCTGGAAAAGAGATGGCTGAGGGCAGATATGGCAGAGATCTATAAATTAATGAATAGAATGGAAGAGGTAAACCTAGATCAATTGTTTATGCCATCAAAAAGTAGAAAGACTAGGGGACATGCAATGAAGCTACAGTGTAACCGGTTTAAAACTAAGAGAAAATATGTTTTCACTCAATGCATAATCAAACTCTGTAATTCGTTACCAGAGGATGTAGTAAAAGCTGTTCGTGTAAGAAAGGTTTGCTCAAGTTCCTGAAGGAAGGTCCATAAACTATTATTAAAGAGGACCCCCAAAAACCACTGCTTGCTCCAGGACAAGCATTGTATAATATGTGTGTCTTTTTGGGAACCTGTCAGGTACGGTACTTGTGACTTGGATTGGCCACTGTTGGAAACAGGATGCTGGACTTGATGGACCTTGGTCTGACTCAGTATGGCATTTCTTATGTTCTCATGTATCTCTTATGTTTTAACTTTTTCTCTTTCATTTATATTATCCAGGAGCCGTCTTCTCAGCAAGTTTGTAGGAATCCTTTGGGTGCAGCACCGCCTACTGGATGAAGAAGGAACGGGGAGAGACTGAAATAGCGAGCAGGATCTACCTGCACCTAAAGTACCGCATATACATGAACTTTTTTGATGTTGGGAAATTTCATGTACCACGGGACCGCAGGAGCATTTATTTGACTAGAAGTAAAGAAGATTAATAACATTCAACTTACCTTATATCATGCATCTGGCGGCAGCAAGAGCAAAACCCACATTTTATATACTGAAAATTGTCCTTCAACATTTTATTTCCCTCAGTTCTTCAAGGATCCTCCTGGGACTTGACATGTGGGCTAAAATGTCACCACTGACTTCAAAGCTCCTGTGATATATCCATTCAGAGTGTGTGATGTTACTGATGACATTCCCAAGCTGGCTGCCTTCAAGGGCAAGAGTTTAAAAATAATAACCCGAAATAAAGATAAAGATATGCGGTTTATTTAGTGCGAACTTATCTTATTTCCACTGTTTGTATGTACTTGACAGTTTATCTCAGCTAACCTGTGAGAAATGTTTCTATGTATGCAAATATCGTTATCTTTAAAATTAAATTCAATTGCAACACATTAGAGGGATTGTAGTCCAGGTTTACTGGGAGACAACAGCACCATGCAATAAGAGTTATGCTCATAGCCAGACAGAACCCTACAGTGCCACTCAATCAAGCTAAGGCTCATCGGCTGTTCACTTAGCCACTCTGCAGATGGCTGTTGCGTCGTGTGCCCACGCTCTACGTCCCCAACGTCTTATCGGCCCCGCAGGAAGACTGAGGAGGAGTTAAGATGGCTGCGTCCAAGGTGATACAGGACATGCCGCCGGCTGGGGGCTATGGACCCATCGATTATAAGCGGAACCTGCCTCGGAGAGGCCTGTCAGGTGACGGTTCAGTGTTTGTATAGTCTGGAGTGTGACCTCCTGCTGTTTCACAGGATGAGTATGTGTAATGCACGGGGCGGCGTATCCCCCGGTGTGTGTATAACGCAGTGTATCCTCTCATATTCCATGGGATGAGCGTGTATACCGTGGTGTATCCTTGAGGCCGGCCCCAGAGTTGGTTTAGGGTGTTGGTGACCTCGGGCAAACTTTAAGCCTTATGCCCCCCCCCCCCCCCTCTTTCCCGGCTGTCAGAATCTGTTTAAATTAGAATGCCCTGCTCTTTGCCGGCCCGGCCCTATGTATTCTCTGATATACCAAATAACACAAATCTCTTACTTGCAAAAATTACTGATTTTATAGGTGGGAGGAAGGCATAACAGAATGACATAAGCCACAATTCTGATATTTTATGAGAGGCGTGTGTGTAACACGGTGTATCCATTCATATTTGGATGTAACCCTGCATCCTCTGCTATTCTGCAGGATATGTGTGTGTAATATGGTGTATTTACTGATATCACTGATTTTACACATAGGGAGGTGAAATATCAGAGGATACATTTGTGTTATAAGTGTGCAACATGGTGTATCCATTCATATTACCTGGGGGTGAGGGGTGTAACAGTATAAGCATTATACTTATAATATGACGTTACTTGTAAAATATGTTCTGCTATCATTATACTTGTACTATGATGTTCCTTGTAAAACAAACTTGCTTTGTTTATTGTTGTTCATTGTAAACCGCAACTGAACTCTGGAAGATGCGGTATATAAATGTGTATAAATAAATAAATAAATAATACACAGTGCATCATCTGATATTACAGGTAAGAGATGTGTAATGTGGTATATCTGCTGATATTATACGTGGGGGAGTGTGAGCGTGATGGTATATCCTCTGATATTTCATGGGAGGGGTGAATGTAATGTGATGTGTCCACTTATATTACATGGGGGGGGGCAGGGGAGTGGGGGAGTGGCCTAGTGGTTGGGGCAAGGTACTTCAGGCCGGAAGGTCGGGGGTTCAAATTCCACTAGAGGACAGCAACCTTGGGCTGGAAGGCCTGGGGTTTCTAGTTTCACAGGTGCTCCTTGTGGTCTTGGGCAAGCCACTTAACCCTCCATAGCCCATGTTCCCTGTAAAATAGTTATCTCCAAGTTATAATGCCCTGTTCAATGTAATTTCAGTTTGTTCAATGTAAACCGCACTGATGCAGAATAGCGCGGTATATACGAGAATGTAAATAAATAAATGACACAGTGTATCCTGTCGTATTCTATGAGATAAATGCATGTAACATGGTGTGTCTTTTGATTTGAAGGAAAAGGTGGTATATAAAATTGGATAACTAAAAATAAATAGGTAAGTGCATTGTGATGTATCCACTGATACTAAATGTGGTGTTAATGGTGGTGGGGGGAGGCATAATACAATGTATCCTCTGATATTTCATGAGAGGAGAGAGTGCAGCACAGTTGTTCCATCAACAAGCAGGCACATGAATAGATGACATTATCTGATGGTGTTGGGACGGAACTACTGTCCCAAAGCTCAGAACTTAAGCCCCCTCGCATGCATTGGTCTCCTCGGTATTGCTGCTTCTTCTCTGCCAAATAGAGATGAGAACATTTTCAGGAGAGCTTTGTCATATCTTCAGTAACTCAACAAAGTCTTTGTTTTTATGTTGTCATCATCAACTTTTATTTCCTTTCTTTAGTTGTATCGCTTATTAAAAACTTTTTTTTAACGTCTTGCTTTATTCATAATGAGGGCAGTTTGTCCTTGCCCACTTTGTGATAGAACATTACACAGTGGAGATATTTACCTGCTGTGCCTCAGATATCTGGGGCCAAGCCACGATCCTAATTGTGTTTTCTGCACAGTAGTCCAAGAGGTCTGGACTTGTAGGAGCGGGATATGGGGATGCTGAGTTGCTCTTGCTCCTTGGAGGTTCCCTTTGCTTTCTCAGGCTCTGTATTGGCCTGTGGATAGGTTACCTTTGTGGGAACCTGAAGCAGCACATCCTATGCAGACTGAGGATGGCATGATGGCGCAAGATTCTATGCCTTGCACATCTCTTCAACCTCCTCGTACTCCAGACCCTCTGCACAGGGTTGCCTCATCAGGCACCTCTTGCTCTTAGTGCGCAGCAGGATCTCATTGCACAGACCAGCATGTTCAGAAGTTTGCAGCACCATCATCATTAACTCAACTTTCTAATACAAATTTTGCCCTGACTCCATTGGATATGCTAAATTCTTCGCCAGCATAGTGGCATCTGGTTTGAGAACATTCCTCTGCAGATGCAAATTCTTTCAGGCTATGATTAAACAATCTGGCAATGTGCCTGCACAAAGGCAACCTTTCTTCCAGTTATGAAGTTGTTTGAGGATCTCCTCATTTCACATGTGCTTTGGACATCAAGCCTTTTGTATATTAAGGGTCAACCAGCCTACAGAGTTTTGTCCATGTATGGTAGCACTGTATAGAGGATTTAAAGGAGTTCAGAAAACAACTGAAATTTGTACTCTTCACTGAGTACTATGGCACAGACATCTAACAGTCTCTATTATTATAGCCTGCATATAACTTGTTTTACTGTAACGGTTCCTTGATGTTGCGTATCCCAATTTTACCTTCACTCTTTAGTTTAGTCAGTGTATGCCCCCCTGTCTCTGTTCTCCCTTCTTGTGTCTGGTAACCGCTTTGATTTAAGGAAAAGGCGGTATAGAAAACCTGTTAAATAAATAAATAAATAAATAAATAGAGGAATCATTGCCATTAACAGTCTTTCGGTGCACATAGTAAAGTTCATGTGTATTGTATATTCTTCTTTGTTCAGTTTTGGAGTTGAATGTATTGATGTTTATTGTACAATTGGACTGTTATGTTGTCTAGTGGTCGTTCATGCTGATCATTATTTCTTTCTTAATGCTATTGGTTAACTTTTGCCACTTCATCTTTGGAGAGTTTCTAGGAGAGACTTGATTATTTCTGATGATACACCAACAAACAGGGTTTGAAACATGACACATTTAATAAATATAATTATAATGAACAAATAGATGTATACTAATACGTAGCATAAAATGAGAGATTGGATCTTCTCCTCTGCTACTGATCTGCAGTAAGTAGTCCATGGCCCTTGTGAAAGAAAATGTTAAACCTGTTTGACACAACAAGATCTTTTAAGTTCTTTTATCTGTACAGTTTCAGTGTAAGGCTTTGAGATGTCTGGTATTCCCTGGATTTTAATTTGATTTTGGTCCTAAAAAAAAAAGACAAAGTAAGAGGCTCATTCAAAGGACGTTTGCTCACCTACTTCGACATTATAGTTTCTGTCTTTTTCTTTGTGGATTTTGTTAAGGCATCTGCAACAGCGATTCTGACTTTTTGTGCTGTTTTCTATTTTTTTGTCTCTTTCCCTTCCTTTTAGATCAAGACCATAAACTGAGGTGGTCTTGATATTTTAGCTGCTGCTGCTGTATGCAAGATTTGCTGTTTAAACATCTTGTCTACTTTGCTTCCAGTGGCTTCCTTAGAAGCTTGGGCACTGATCTATCATTCTCATCAATTTGTTTTTCTCTATGAAGTTTCAGTAACCTCTTCCTCCCTGACAAATACTATTTCTCTTTGGTGCGGTCCCAAGCATGGCTTTCAGGTAATGTTTTTTGGTTAAAGGATGGACTGCAAGCCTCATTGCTTGTTTCCAAGGCTTCAAATACAGGGTTGCAGTTGTTTATGTACCACCCTTCAATACCTTACAATGTCAATGCCCTAATGGGATATTTAGGTCCTCCTCCTTCCTTGTCTATCCTCTTAATCAACTACCTCTTATATTACAAAGGTGTACTGCTAAGTTCTTTCCATCATATGAGCACTCAATTTGGTTCTTCCATATCAACATCAGCTTGTTGCTCAACATCAGCCATGTGAAATTTAGAGTGCATTCCTCTACTTTTATCTTCATACACTTGAGGATGTTACTCTGCATTTGAACAGTCAGTCAGGCACCATTGTGCTTTTTCAGCAATTGAATGTGATTGAACATATTTGTTTCTCTCGACAAGCAGCCAGTTTTTAAGAATTAGCCACTTACAAATACAGGCTGCTTAAATCCTCGAGTTTAGAAATATTCCATATCGCCTCTCCGGGCCAGTCCAGGGTAAGGTAGGGTTGTCAATCCCATCCAGCAGCTGAGGACTGAAACACTCCATGTTTTGCTGACAGCCTTAAGCACTCCCCCTGGTGACCGCAATCCAGTCTTTCAGTCCTCAGCAGCTGAATGGGCTGGCTCGCTGAAGAGCTCCCTGGTGACTTTGGGATTTTATTATTTTTTTACGCTTAAAGTTATAGTAAGCTAAGCTCTAGCAGGGCTCCCTGGCTACTATATTACCTGGTGTACTCCCTGAGCATATTTCAAGTTTTTCTCTGGCAGAGTCCTGTAGCTCCCGCGTGTAGTCGGGGTCGGAAGGCAGAGCCTGCTTTCTTGGGACTCGGCGCTATCGGAGGTCTGGTCCTGGGAGCCCCAGTGCCCTGCTCCGCTCAGTCTGAACGTGCCTTAGCCCCGTTAGCGGCGGGTAGCTGGCTCTTCTTGTTAGCGCTGTCATTCTGCTCAGGTGGGTGCTTGGGTCTGTGTGCAGCCGGGAACTTCGAGGCGGTGCGCTGCTGCGGCGGTTTTAATTTTTTTCCCTCCTTCTTTTACTTCTTTTATTTCCTTTCGGTTCATTTTAATTTTCGTTTGTTTTGGTGGTTCCTGCGCTTGGACCATGTCTGAGTCGACGGGAGCGGACGCGAAGCAGGCCTTAGCCTCGGCAGAAAAGGCGGGAACGGCGGCCATGTTGTCTGAGCCGGCCGTTCCTCCCGCAGCACACAGTAAGGCTGGTAAGCGGCGTTCTAAATCTAATAAGGACGCCGGAGTGCACGGTAAGCTGGCTGAGAAGCTGCCTGAGGCTCAGGCTTCTGCTTCTTCCTTATTTTCGCCAGAATTTATTCTGGCCATGCATCAGGCTTACTTGTTGAAATCCGCTCCTGCTGTGGATTCTCCTCCCTCTCTGGCCCCGGCTAAGCCGCCTCTCCCCGGGTTGGGGGTCCTGGATCCGGGGGAAGGGTCTTCCCGCGGGATCCTGAAGGCTGAGTCGGCGTCAGGTGGGGCAGATCTGTTGGATTTACCACCGCTAGGATTGGAAGATGGAGAGCTCTTGTCTGAGACGGGCCTAGATCCCTGGCAGGGTGAGCTCGAGGAGGTGGAAATAGTGCCCAGCGAAGACCCTAATGTGTTTAGGGTCTTTCGCAAGGAGGAGTTGGGGGCCCTCATTTCGCAATCGTTAGCGGCTCTCAACCTTACGCTGCCCTCGGTGTCTCAGGAGCCATTGGAGGATCCGTTGCTGCAGGGCTTCAAGGCGGAGCAGCGTTGTTTTCCGGTTCATCGCGTCATAAAGCAGATGATTGAGTCGGAATGGGAATTCCCAGAGGCTACGCTACGGGGTAGTCGGGCCTTAGGCCGTCTCTATCCTATTCCGCAGGAGGAGAGAGATTTGTTGAAGATGCCAAAGGTGGATGCTTTGGTGTCCGCGGTGACTAAAAAGACCACCATCCCGGTGGAAGGTGGTGCTGCGCTTAAGGATCTCCAGGACCGAAAGCTGGAAGCTCTCTTGCGGCAGGCCTTCGAGGCCTGTGCTTTGTCCCTTCAGGCTTCCGTTTGTGGAGCTTATGTTTCCAGGGCTTCTATCCGCTGGCTTCAGGGTGATTGTACGGCAGAGCCCGGAGAGGGCTCATTCCCGGAAGGAGCTAAATTGGAGTCGGCCGCAGCTTACCAAGCGGATGCCTTCTATGATTTGGTCCGGATAGCAGCTAAATCCATGGCGTCTCTCATTGCGGCCCGGCGCTTTCTTTGGTTGAGGAATTGGGCGGCTGACGTCTCGTCTAAATCGCGCCTCAGTAAGCTTCCTTATAAGGGGAAACTCCTGTTTGGAGAAGCCTTGGAGAAAATCGTAAAGGATCTTGGAGACTCCAAGGGTGGTAGATTGCCTGAGGATCGTCCAAGAATTGCGCGCGGGGCGGCCTTTCCACGGGCGCCCGGTCGGGATTCGCGCAGGTTCCAGGGAGCTCGCTTTGCTCCTTACCCCAGGGGGCGTTTCGGGGCTTGAGATCAGTCCTTTCGAGGAGCTCGAGGTTTCAGTAGAGGCTATTTCCCTTCCCCGCAGTCTTCCGGCAAAAAGCCTCAATGACGGTCGGCAGGTCCGGCCGGAGATTCCAGTGGGAGGCCGCTTAGCGGCGTTTCTTCCGGCTTGGGCCGCTATTACTTCCGACCGGTGGGTTCTCGAGATCATTCGGGAGGGGTACGCGCTGGATTTCGCGTGCCTGTTGCCCGAGGCCTTTCTCGTTTCGCCCTGTGGTCGGGGGAGCAAGTTGCAGGCCGTAGCAGCAACCTTGCAACGTTTGCTGGATCTCCAGGCTGTGGTTCCGGTGCCGCTAGACCAGTGCGGGTTAGGTCGATACTCCATTTATTTCGTGGTGCCCAAAAAGGAAGGGTCCTTTCGACCCATTCTCGATCTCAAGCATGTGAATCGAGCGTTGCGAGTTCCACATTTTCGGATGGAAACGTTGCGATCGGTCATTCGAGCGGTTCGCCCGGGGGAATTCCTGTCGGCTATCGATCTCACAGAGGCTTATCTGCATATCCCGATTCGGGAGGCTCACCAGCGTTTTCTCAGGTTTGCGGTGCCGATGGGTCATTTTCAGTTCCGAGCGTTGCCGTTCGGCTTAGCGACGGCTCCGCGCACGTTCACCAAAGTGATGGTGGTAGTGGCGGCGGCGTTGCGGAAAGAGGGAATCCGGGTCCACCTGTATCTCGACGACTGGTTGATCAGGGCGGATTCCCTCGAGGATGCGGTCGCGGCGACGGCACGCGTGGTGCAACTGTTGGAACAGCTCGGCTGGGTCATCAACGCTGCGAAGAGTCATCTGGCCCCGGTTCGGAAACTCACGTATCTGGGAGCTTGTTTCGATACGGCTCGCGGATTGGTGTTCCTGCCCGAGGGTCGGGTAGTGAAGCTGGTGGGGCAGGTACGATCTTTCCTGAGTCGGCCGGCTCCGTCAGCGTGGCTCTACTTGCAACTTCTCGGGTCCATGGCGGCGGCTCTGGATCTAGTTCCCTGGGCCAGGGCGCACATGAGGCCTCTGCAGCAGGCGTTGCTTTCCAGGTGGTCACCGCAGCTTCATCCCCTGTCTCAGGCGTTAGTCTGTCCGGAGGCGGTTCGCCACAGTCTCTCCTGGTGGCTGGAAGTCAGCCATCTGCAGGCAGGGGTGCCCTTGCAGGATCCGCAGTGGGTTCTGGTGACCACGGACGCCAGCCTCTCCGGCTGGGGAGCGCACTGTCAGTCTCACGTGGCGCAGGGGGTTTGGTTTTCCGAGGAGCAGTCTTGGTCCATCAATCGCTTGGAGCTCCGAGCGGTGCGACTGGCCTTACTACACTTTTAGCCAGTGGTTACGGGCACAGCAGTCCGCGTGTTCTCCGACAACCAGGTGACGGTTTCGTATGTAAATCGCCAAGGGGGCACCGGCAGTGTATGCTTGCTGGAGGAGAGTCAGCAGTTGTTGGCATGGGCGGAGGTCCATTTGCTGGCTTTCTCCGCAGCGCATGTGGCAGGCAAGGAGAATGTGCAGGCCGATTATCTCAGTCGGCATTCGTTGGATCCCGGAGAATGGGAGCTGAACGCCGCAGTGTTCCACGACCTCACCCTGCGATGGGAGCATCCGGTGATGGATCTGATGGCGACGTGCTCCAATGCCAAAGCGTGGCGTTTTTTCAGCAGACGGAAAGAGCCTATGTCAGAGGGGTTGGATGCCCTTGTTCAGCCTTGGCCGTCGGACGTCCTTCTTTACGTGTTTCCTCCGTGGCCCATGCTCGGTCGGGTCATTCAGCGCATTGCCGGGCACAGGGGGACAGTGATTCTCATTGCGCCGGATTGGCTGCGTCGGCCTTGGTATGCAGATCTGGTCCGACTCCTTGTAGCTACGCCGTGGAGGCTTCCCGTTCGGATCAACTTGTTGAGTCAGGGACCGGTTCTGATGACGCAGGTGGATCGCTTCTCGCTTACGGCTTGGCTCTTGAGCGGGGCAAGTTGAAGCGTAAAGGTTATTCGGATTCGGTGATTGCCACCTTATTGAGGGCCCGCCGGTCGTCGACCTCCAGGGCGTATGCTCGGGTCTGGAGGATCTTTGAGTCTTGGTGTAGCCAACGTCAGATTCAGTCCTCTTTGGCGTCTTTGCCTCAGCTCTTGGCGTTTCTGCAGGACGGTCTTGAGCGCGGGTTAGCTCTGAGTACCCTTAAGGTGCAGCTGGCAGCTTTGTCCTGTTTCCGAGGTACGGTGTGGCACAGGCGGCTGACGCAGCATGTCAATGTCCGGCGTTTTCTTCGGGCGGCCAAGCTTATCCGTCCTCCGCGGCGTTCGGTAGTGCCGCCTTGGGATTTGAATTTGGTTCTGGAGGCCTTGACGCGGGCTCCCTTTGAGACGCGTTCGGGGGGCGGTTTGCGGGAACTGTCTTGGAAGACGGCTTTTTTGGTTGCTTTGACTTTGGCGAGGCGTATTGCGGACTTGCAGGCGCTGTCGTGCCGAGAGCCTTACCTTCAATTTTTGCCGCAGAAGGTGGTGTTGCGGCCGGTGCCTTCCTTTTTGCCTAAGGTAGTGTCCCCGTTTCATGTGAACCAGTCTGTCGTCTTGCCCGTGTTTCCCTCTCCGTCAGGTTCTCCGATGGACCGGTCGCTTCGGAGGTTGGACTTGGCACGGGTATTGAAGAAGTACCTGGCGGCTACGGCTCCTTTTCGGAAGTCGGATCGGTTGTTCGTGCTGTTTGCGGGGCCGCAAAAGGGGGCGGCAGCGGCGAAGGCTTCTATAGCTCGCTGGGTGACTCAGGCCATAGCAGCCGCGTATGCGTCCGCGGGTAGACAGCCTCCGGCGGGCCTCAGGGCTCACTCTACTAGGGCGCAGGCGGCGTCTTGGGCAGAGTTTGCGTTGATACCTCCGGTGGACATCTGTAGAGCCGCTACTTGGTCCTCTCTGCATACGTTTTCGAAGCACTATCGTTTGGATGTTCTCGCTAGTCAGGATGCCAATGTGGGGGCCGCCGCCATTGTGGCGGGTTTGGCGGGTCCCTCCCGTTTTTAGGTATTGCTTTGGTACTGCCCTACCTTACCCTGGACTGGCCCGGAGAGGCGATATGGAAGGAGAAATTAGGTCTTACCTGCTAATTGTCTTTCCATGAGTCCTCTCCGGGCCAGTCCAGGGCCCTCCCTCGTGGTTAGGTGGCGGGGCACGTTTCTTTCTGCTTCTCTCGGTCAGCGGCATGGGGGGCTTCCTGCTCCTTCCTCGATAGGACTGTTTTCAGTGTGCTCATTTAAGACATATAATCAGGAGGGTACAGTGAAAACATCTAAAATTAAAAAAAAAAAAAAAAAAAAAAAAAAAAAAATCACAGTATTTGGTAACTGGAGTTTCACCAGATAATATAGTTTGGTACGTTCTGAGTTTGTATTCAGTTCTTTTTAGTTTCTTTCTTAGGAGCTGTTGTTGCGACGGCTGTAGGATTGCTGCTTTGTCAGAGGGCGACTGGATTGCGGTCACCAGGGGGAGTGCTTAAGGCTGTCAGCAAAACATGGAGTGTTTCAGTCCTCAGCTGCTGGATGGGATTGACAACCCTACCTTACCCTGGACTGGCCCGGAGAGGACTCATGGAAAGACAATTAGCAGGTAAGACCTAATTTCTCCTTTACCCTGCAAACTCTCTAAAGGTTTGTACAGACCCATGAGTGCTCTTTTGATACTCTGCTGCCAAGAGCTCCTTTCAGAGTCAATGACTGTTTTCTTATATTAGTGTTTCTGTAAGGTGTGGACCAGATGGCAACCTTGCAAATGTCAGCCACTGGAACTGAGTGCAGGTTCACAATAGTTGTAGCCAGTGCCCGGAGTTGTTCTCTGGCCTTAGCTGGAGACTGTGTGCCGGCCTGGTCATGGCAGAAGGCAACACAGTCAGATATCCATTGTGATAGGGTGTGTTTGGTGATTGGGCATCCCGGTTTGCCTGGGTCAAAGAAGACGAAGAGTTGCGCCCCCTGGCAAATGGGTTCCATCATGCGGAGGTAGGTACGCAAGGTCCTGATGCAGTTGAGGGTGTGTAGCTGCTGCTCTTCCTGTGAGGCGTGGGGTTCTGGGTATTAAGTGGGAAGCTCTATCGCCAGATTGATGTAAAACGCCAAAGCAACTTTTGTAAGGAACCTTGGGTGGGTCCGGAGGGAGGCCCAGTCGTGGTAGAGGTTGGGTATAGGGTGGTGGTGCCACTAGCACCTGCAGCTCGCTGATTTTCCTGGCGGAGGTGATCTCTATCAAGATGAGGGTTTTCCAGGAGGTATATTTTAATGGCACTGTTTGGAGGGGTCAAACGTCTCCTGTGTCAGTTGGTAGAGGACTTCGTGGAGGTCCCAGGTGGGAACAGGGGGTTGTACTGAGGGTCAGAGGTTGGTCAGGCCTTTCATGAAGCGGGCGACCAGAGGTAGAGAGGCAATGGAGCAGTCGTTGTTGCGGTCATGGAAGGCCACGATGGCAGAGAGATAGACATTAATGGATTGAGTCTTGAGCCCACTGTCGAAAAGGGTACTGAGGTATTGGAGCACCTTTGGGACTGGACAGGCAGCTGGGTCCAGGCCCTGCGAGGAGAACCATATGCTGTAGTGCTTCCACTTTAGGCCGTAGGACTTCCTTGTGCAGGGGTGTCTGGCCACGAGGATGACTTGTACTTACGCAGAGAGGTTGAGGGATGTCAAGGTCCACCTTTCAATCTCCATGCCATCAGGGGTGAGGGTCTGGAGGTTGGGGTATAGGATGGTCCCACTGCCCTGGGTGATGAGTGCTTCTGTGTGAGGCGCCGCGGTGGTCCAGGGCGAGTTGGCAGAGGAAAGGAAACCACATCTACTTTGGCCTATGGGGCACGACGAGGATGGCTTGTGCTTTGCCCCTCACAATTTTCTGTAGCATTTTGGATACTAGAAATGTGGGTGGAAATGTATACACAAGAGACCGCTCTCCCTATTACAAGTCAAAGGCTTCCGAGGTGAGGCTCCTCGTGGATGAGTGCTTGGAGTAAAAGAGGGGGCACTCTGTGTTGCTCTCTGTGGCAAAGAGGTCCACCTGGGGTTGGCCCCAGCAGTGGAAGAGGGACTCCGCCTCCTGTTGGTCCAGGGTCCATTCGTGTGGGTCCAACTGGTGGCTCAATCTGTCTGCCAGGTCGTTCTGGGTGCCTGTCAGGTAGAATGTTTGTAGTAGGCAGCGCCTGGAGAGGGCGAAGGACCAAATCCCGAGTGCCTCCAAGCAGAGGGTGCGGGAGCCCATTCATCTTGCTTCTTGATGTAGAACATTGCTACCTGATTGTCTGTCTGTTTGGATAAGGATGGTCTTATCAATAAGTTTTTGTGTTGAAAGGCCGTCAGTGCGAGGCGGATTGCACGGAGTTCCAGCAGGTTGATATGGTGTGTCCTTTTCCTTGCTGACCACACTTTTTGGGTGCGTAGTTGGACCGTGTGGGCCCCCCCAGCCTGTAGCTGAGGTATCAGTGGTGACAACAGCTTGGTGTGCCAGCTGCTGGAAAGGCCTGCCTTCTCTCAAATTCTCTGGTAGCATCCATCATAGGGAGGGAGTATTTTACTTTCATGTCCAATGGGATGCTCGTGGACAGTGTTTGTGAACACTGGTCCCAGTGGGAGCGGAGGTGCCACTGCAGATGTAGCTTGGGTAAGGGGCAGCACTTGCAATGTCACCGCCATATGGCCCAGGAGATGGAGGAAAGTCCGTGCTGTGGTTTGGTCGGTAGAGGAGATGCTGTATGCCAAGGTTGAGATCGCGATCACACGGTGTGCGGGGAGGAACACCTTGGTGGCTGTGATGTCGATGTCCTCTCCAATGAACTCCAGGTGCTGGGAGGGGTGTAGGTGTGACTTTTGATAGCTTACCAGGAAGCCCAGGGAGGTCAGGAGGGCGATGGTTTGTCTGATTGCCACCCATGCCTCCTGTAGAGAGGGTGCTGACAGTAGCCAGTCATCGAGATAGGGAAAGATACAGGCCGTCTTGCTTGCGTAAGTGGGCCGCTGCTATTGCAATGCATTTGGTGAACACACTCGGGGCAGGTGACAGGCCAAAAGGGAGGACTCTGTACTGGTAATGGTTCCCCACCACTTGAAAGTGCAAGAATTACCTGTATTCCTTGTGGATGGGAATGTTTGTGTATGTGTCTTGCAGGTCCAGGGCAGCTAGTCGGTCCCCTCGCTGGATAAGGGGTAGAATGGAGCCCATGGAGTACATCCTGAACTTCTCTCTGATGATGAACTTGTTCAGCCTCCTGAGGTCCAGGATGGGGCATGTCCCTCCTGATTTTCTTGAGGAGGAGTAGAAGCCATTGTGTAGGTCGTTTTCCGGGATGGGCTCTATGGCCTGTGATGCTAGGAGGGACGAGATTGTAGTCATCATGGTGGGCACCAGTTCTGGTGGCGTTTTGGTGCAAAGCGGAGACCGTTGGAAAGGTGGTGACAAGAAGCAGATGCTGTAGCCTTCTGCGCGATGACATGGAGGACCCACATAACCATTGTGAACTGAGTCCATGCTTCGAGGAAGAGGGAGAGACCCCCCCCCTCCCTCCTAAACTGGCACTTCCAGGCAGGGCATGCTTAGTCAAAAGGAGGGAGTACTCTTCCCTGACACTGGGGCCTGCTTCTGCTGCTTGCACTCTCTGCCGGTGCTTCTGGTCGTAGTTTGGTTGGTAGACCTGTTGCTAGTAATGTGGAGTCTGCCACTTTTGGTAGGAGTTGTTCCTTTGGGCGGAGGAGTATGGTTTGCGATGGTAGCTGCTGTTGGAGTTACTCAAAGCCCTTCTCTGTCAGGGTCTGTAGGGTCATGCAGTGCTCTTTCATGCTGTCAACCATGTTGCCGAAGAGCGAGTCCCCCACGCAGGGGCCGTCCGCTGTTCGGTCATGTGTGTCCTCTCTTAGTCCCAAGGTCTGTAGCCATGCTTGATATGGCCATTTGGCTGTGCGGGCAGCGATGTCAAAGACATTGAAGGCTGCTTGGACCAGGTGCTTCATGCATTCTGTCTGCGAGTTCTGCTGAGGTAGCCCCCTGGGACTCCGCCAGCAGGGCTGCCATGGTGCTTTTGAGCTTCTTCAGGACGAGATCTTGGAACAGGGTGTGCTGGAATTGGTGTGCCGCAATGCGCGTGCTGAGCATGGCCCCGTGAAAGACTTTCTCCCCTCCCCCTTGTCCAGGGCTTTGGGGTCACGTCCTGGTGGGTTGTTGGCATGACAGTGTGAGGACTTGTTGGGCTTTAGTGCTGACTCGGCCACAATAAATTGGTGGGGCAGCTGCGTTTTTGAAAAACCTGGGACTGTCTGCACCTAGTACTTCGCTTCCAGTTTGCGGGCACATGCGGTACCCGATGCCAGGGTTAGCCACTGGTGTACTGGTAGACATTCCCAAGTTGCACTCCGTTCTAGGTACTTCATTCCCCCTATGAATGCAGTAGTCTGGTCCACGTCATCTGCTGGTGCCAGGGTGAGTAGGGACACGATCCTACGCAGGAACTTGGGGTAGATTAGGTCCTCCGGTTGTAGTGGTGATTTGGTCTGGGTGCAGGGTGTCCCATCGCCAGTTCTGGGGGTTGCGACATTGCTGGGCAAGGAGGGTGTATCCCAATTGTCTGATGCTCCCAGGTCCGCTGCCTCTTCTCCCTCACTGTCCATGGGTGGGAGAGATGGATAGTGGGCCTGTGGTTTGGGGTCCAGGATCCTCCGTGAGGTCAGAGGGTGTGCTTGCATGTCTTGGTTTCTTCCCTGTTCTTGTTGCTGGAGCAGGCATGTGAGGAGCCTCAGTAAGGTTGCTGAGGGGCTGGGCTCATGGTTGCACTATTGCTTGTACGGGCTGTCGCTGCTGGAGGATGCAGAGCTGTGTGTCCGATACTCCTGGCGGTGTCTGTGGTGGACGTTTCGGTCCCTTCTGCCGGTGGAAGGAGAGGTGGAGAGGGACCATTCCTGCAGTCTTCCGCGGCTGCTCCTGGCAGAGGTGCTCTGTCTCTGCCTGCTTCTGTGCCTCCATGCTGACTGAGAGGCCTGTGCTGCTTCATTGTGGTTTCAGATCCTGCTCCGCCTCCTGCTCGTCTTCCTCCGGTGAGCTTGATGTGCTTCCCTGAGAGAGGGAGAACCCCGATCTGTGGCGCCATGCCATCTGGGAGTCCCTTGTTCGACGCAATGACATTGATCAGGGGAATCCCCATCATCATGGTGTCGTTGCTCAAGGGAATCCCGGCGTCATGGTGCCGTCCAATTGCATCAGAGGGGGCAGAGTCACTGACGGTAGAGGTGTTGACGGCGCCATTAGGCCATGCCGGGGGGGGGGGGGGCGCTAGAGTCCATTGCTATAGTCTTCTCCATGGAGTGCCAGGGGTTGCTGGCACAATTAGCAGAAGCGAGCAAAGAGCCGGATGGGATAGTTGCTGGTTTGGGGACGGTGCAGCTGAGGATTGAGGTCCCGGGGGGTGCATCCTGAGCTGAGGCCAGGCAGGCTGCTGCTTCATTCACCACGCGGTCGGCGGTTGGGTCCTGAGTAGAGGTGAATGGGGTGGTTATCAGAAACACTTGTAAGGTGTGCCGCCTGGTTTTTCTTGCCCGAGGAGACGTATGGGAGCAATGCTGACAGTCCTCCACTTTATATACAGCACCCAAGAACCGAACGCACTGATCATGTGCATCGGTGTGTTCATCTTTTTTCCACATTTTGGGCACTTTTTAAACCCTGGCTTGATCATTGATACCTTTTTGCTCTGTTCTGCTGCTGCTTCTGGCTTTGCTTTCACTTTCTTCTCTGTTCTTGTTCTTTCTCTTTTAGGAGAGCTTGAGGGTCCATCATGCTGGCAAGGCGGAAGAATTGGAACTGGGCTAGCTAGGGGGCACATGCCCAGAAAGGTCTACCTTTCTGAGCTCTGGAGAGCACTTCCGTCCTTGTGGTGCTGTCAGATGACATTACCAGGTGTGGCTGACGCAATCCTGCTTGCCCAAGGAGAATCCCAAGTTCTGTAGTAGCAGTGGAATGTGGGGCATCGGTGTGGCCTCCCTGTCCTTTTACCAGGGCATCTACAAAGTGCAGCCAGCCTTTACAAAGGATCTAAAGCAGGCCTTGACGAACGTTCTTGGAATCTAGGGGCCATCCTAAAAGGTTTTGAGCCAGCCACCAAAACCTAGGTCACAGTGCATGCCCCTCCCCCACCCCACCAAAAGAAAGAGGTGTATCATATTTACTTTTTTTAGGGAATGTTTACTAAGACACTTTTCCCCTTTTCTGTGGTAAAAGAAAGCTTAATAAACCAGGCAGTGGCCCCTCTCTTTTCCCCTTCCCCTTCCCCTAGTGGCCTTTTATAGCTGCACCTAATGCAACTTACTTTTATTCCTTCAAATGTCATGGCCTGATGATATGTGAAGTATTAGACGTGTCTGTCATAGTCCCCACATCCTCCCTTCATCCAGTCTCTATCTCTCAGTAGCCACACCTCCCCCCCAGCCATTATGTAGGCTTTCTCTCTCTAGCACACTACCTTCACCCAATCTTCCTCTTGGCCACCCCTCCTAGTCTTTACCCAATCTCTCTCTTGCCATGGCCCACTCCCCTGGGGTTCCCCAATCCCTCTCTCTCAAACCTCCCCAGGCATCATCCCCTCTCTTCCCCAGGCATCATCCAATCTCTCAACCCTCCCCAGGCATCATCCAGTCTCTCAACCCTCCCCAGGCATCATCCAGTCTCTCTCTCTCTCTCTCAACCCTCCCCAGGCATCATCCAATCTCTCTCAACCCTCCCCAGGCATCATCCAATCTCTCTCTCTCAACCCTCCCCAGGCATCATCCAATCTCTCTCTCTCAACCCTCCCCAGGCATCATCCAGTCTCTCTCTGTCTCTCTCTCAACCCTCCCCAGGCATCATCCAGTCTCTCTCTCTCTCTCTCTCTCAACCCTCCCCAGGCATCATCCAGTCTTTCTCTCTCTCTCAACCCTCCCCAGGCATCATCCAATCTCTCTCTCTCTCTCTCTCTCTCAACCCTCCCCAGGCATCATCCAATCTCTCTCTGTCTCTCTCTCTCAACGCTCCCCAGGCATCATCCAATCTCTCTCTGTGTGTCTCTCAACCCTATCCAGGCATCATCCAATCTCTCTCTGTCTCTCTCAACCCTCCCCAGGCATCATCCAATCTCTCTCAACCCTCCCCAGGCATCATCCAATCTCTCTCTCTCTCAACCCTCCCCAGGCATCATCCAATCTCTCTCTCTCTCTCAACCCTCCCCAGGCATCATCCAATCTCTCTCTGTCTCTCTCAACCCTCCCCAGGCATCATCCAATCTCTCTCTCTCTCTCAACCCTCCCCAGGCATCATCCAATCTCTGTCTCTCTCTCTCTCTCTCAACCCTCCCCAGGCATCATCCAATCTCTGTCTCTCTCTCTCTCTCTCTCAACCCTCCCCAGGCATCATCCAATCTCTCTCTCTCAACCCTCCCCAGGCATCATCCAATCTCTCTCTCTCTCTCTCTCTCTCTCTCTCTCTCAACCCTCCCCAGGCATCATCCAATCTCTCTCTCTCTCTCTCTCTCTCTCTCAACCCTCCCCAGGCATCATCCAATCTCTCTCTCACAACCCTCCCCAGGCATCATACAATCTCTCTCTGTGTGTGTCTCTCTCTCTCTCTCAACCCTCCCCAGGCATCATCCAATCTCTCTGTCTCTCTCAACCCTCCCCAGGCATCATCCAATCTCTCTCTGTCTCTCTCAACCCTCCCCAGGCATCATCCAATCTCTCTCTCTCAACCCTCCCCAGGCATCATCCAATCTCTCTCTCTCTCTCTCTCTCTCTCTCTCTCAACCCTCCCCAGGCATCATCCAATCTCTCTCTCTCTCTCTCTCTCTCTCCCTCCAATCTCTCCCCAGGCATCATCCAATCTCTCTCTCTCTCTCTCTCAACCCTCCCCAGGCATCATCCAATCTCTCTCTCTCAACCCTCCCCAGGCATCATCCAATCTCTCAACCTCCCTCATCCATCTCTCAAACCCTCCCCGGCATCATACAATCTCTCAACCCTCCCCAGGCATCATCCAGTCTCTCTCTCTCTCTCCCTCCCCCCCTCATCCCATTCTCTCACCCTCCCCCATCATCCAATCTCTCTCTCTCTCAACCCTCCCCAGGCATCATCCAATCTCTCCTCTCTCCTCTCTCAACCCTCCCAGGCATCATCCAATCTCTCTCTGTCTCTCTCTCATCGTCTCGTCTTCTCTCTCTCTCTCTCTCCCCAGGCATCATCCAATCTCTCTCACAACCCCCACCAGGCATCAACCAATCTCTCTCTCTCTCTCTCAACCCTCCCCAGCCAACAGCCACTCTCTCTCTGTCTCTCTCTCTCTCTCAACCCTCTCCAGGCATCATCCAATCTCTGTCTCTCTCTCTCAGGCATCATCCAATCTCTCTCTCTCTCTCTCTCTCTCAACCCTCCCCAGGCATACATCACCACCTCTCCTCTGGCTCTCTCTGTCTCTCTCTCGCTCTCAACGCTCCCCCGGGCATCATCCCAATCTCGTCTCTCTCTCTCGTCTCTCTCCCCCTCCCCCCCTCCTCCCTCCTCTCTCCGTCCCACCCCTCCCTCTCTCTCTCTCTCTCTGTCATCGCCCCCTCCCTGAATCCCCTCTCCAGCTCTCCTCTCACTCCCTCCCTCGCCTCTCTCTCTCCTCTCTCGGTTCAGCTCATCCTCGCCTGCTCGCGTCCCTTCTCATCCTCCCTCTCCGCCCGACCTCCTCCCCTCTCCCCTCCCTTCTCCTCCCGTCCCTACCCTCTAAACATCTCCCCTCTCTCTCCTCCCCCTCCTCCTCGCCCCCCCTCCCTCTCTCACTCTCCGCTCAAACATCTCTTCTCCCCTTCGCGCGCCCCCTCCCCCCTCTCTCTCTCCCCCCCTCAATCCCTGCTCCTCCCCCAACCTCCCTCATCACCCCTTCTCTGTCTCAGTCTTGCTCTCCCCTTCCCCTACCCTCTCTGTATCTCATCTCTCTCTCCTCCTCTATCTCTCTCAGTCTCCCCCCTCCCCTCAAAACCCTCTCTGCATCATCGGTCAATCTCTCCTCCCTCAATCCACGCACCTCTCATCAAAAAACAATAAACGGCATCTCCACCAGTCGCTTCTCTTGTCTCTCTCAACAACCTCTCCCCAGCGCATCTTTCCCGTCTCTCTCTCTTCTCTCTCACCACCCCTCCCCCGGCAATCACCAATCATCCAATCTCTCTCTCTCTGTCTCTCTCTCTCGGTCTCTCTCTCCAAAAAACACCCTCTCCCCCAGTGCCTCATTTCTCAATGGGTCATGGGGGGCTGGAAGTCTCCTCTCCTCTGCTCTCTTCTTCTCTCTCACTCTCTCTCTCCCCCCTCCCTCTCTCTCTCTCTCTCTCCCTCCCAGCATTCTCCAGTCTCTCTCTTCTCTCTCAACAACCCTCCCCGGCCTCATCCCAGTCTCTCTCTTGCTCTCTCAACGCCTCCCCAGGCATCATCCATCTCTCCTCAAATCGCTCAACCCTCCCCAGGCATATCCAGTCTCCCCTCTCTCTCTCTCTCGGAGTCTCTCGATCTCTCTCTCCTCTCCTCTCGCTCTCTTCTCCCTCTCTCTCTCAAATTATCATGACCTCTCTCTCTTCACCCGCCCTCAGGTCCCTCGTCGCTCCCCCCTCGTCTCTCACTCCTCTACCTCTCCATCATCTCTAATCTCTCTCCCCCTCCCTCTCTCTCTCTCGCTCTCCTCTCCTCAGATCCTCCCTCTCCCTTCCACCTCCCCCCTCCCCTCTCTCTCCTTTTCCTCAACAACTCCTCCTCTCTCTCAAAAAACAACCCTCCCCAGGCACATCCACTCTCTCTTCCTCTCCTCTCTCTCTCTCAGAAACAAAACTCAAAAAAACTCTCCATCAACCCCCGTCCTTCTCTAGCCCCATCGTCTTCATCCTCTCAAAACCACCAATCTCTCGCTCAAACCTCCTCCCCCCCCCCACTCCTCTCAAACTCACAAACCTCCCCAGGCTCATCCCAATCTCTCCTCTCTCTCGCTCTCTCTCTCTTCCTCCTCTCTCTCCCCTCGCAGTCTCCTACCTCCCCCCTGTCTTCTCTCTCTCTCTCCTCTCCCTCACCCCTCCTCCACCTCCCTGAAATCCTCTCTGCTTCTCTAAATCATCCTCCAATCTCTGCATCCTCCTCCTCACGATCTCCTCTCCCATACTCCAATCTCTCTCTCCATCTCCCGATCTCCTCCTTCTCCTGCATCTCCTCTCAACCCTCCCGCCCCCCCGTCGTATCTCCTGCCTCTCCCCTCTCTCCTCTCTCTTCTCCCGCTCTCTCCCTCACCATCTCTCTCTCTGCCTCCCCTCGCTCCCTCACTCCTAACTCAGCTCTCTCTCCGTCTCTCTCTGCTTCCTCCTCTCCTCTCGATCAATCATCTCCCCCCCCCCCCCCTTCTCGCTTCTCTCTCTCCATGCGTCCGCTCCCTCCATCGCCTCCTCACTCTCCCTTCTCTCGGTCTCTCAATAACACACCCCCCCTCTCTCTCCACCTCCTCCTCCAAAAATCCATCTCTCAAAAAATTCTAACTCAAACTCCCCTCTCCTCTCAAAAACTCTCTCAATCCCCATCTCTCCACACAACAATCAACCTCTCCTCTCTCTCTGTCCAAAGCCCCACAAAACCAGTCCTCGGCGCCCTCCTCCTCTCACTCCCCCCCCCCTCAAACCTCTCCCTCTCCTCTCCCTCCCCCAAATAAAAAACAAACCATCTCAAAAAACAAAAAAATCATGCCTCTCCGCCTCCTCCTCCTCCCATCTTCCTGCCCTCTCTCTCACCCTCCTCCCATCTCGTCTCTCCTCACGCCGTCTCTCTCTCATCCCTCTCGTCCCCTTCTCCTTCCTCCTCCTCCTCACCTCCCCTCCTGCGGTGCGTCTTGGGGCTCCTCCTCTCCTTCCTCGCCTCTCACATCCCTTCCTCTCCCTCTCCTACCTCTCTCTCACCGTCCTCCCGCCTCCCTTCTCCTCCCCATCTCCTACTCCCCCTCGGCCTTGCCATCTCTCTTCTCCTCTCTCTCCTCTCAGTTCCTCATCTCGATCGCATCTCCGGGTACCCTCTCCCAATCCTCGCTCCTTCTCCTCGGGCCTCCCACATACTCCCTCTGCCTCGTCCCGTCTCATCCTCTCATCTCTCTCTCTCTCCAGCTACTCCCTCTCTCCACGCTCCTCTCTCTCCGTCCTCTCCCCCTCAAATCCCCACTTCTCAAAAAAAACCCCCCCCCCAGGCACTCATCCAATCTCTCTCTCCTCAACCCTCGCCCAGGCAATCATCTCCAATCCTCTCTTCGTCCTCGAACCCTCCCCACAGCATCATCCACCTCTCTCCATCCCTCTGGTCTCTCTCCACCCCCTCCATCATCATCCAGCTCTCTCTCTCTGTCTCTGTCTCCTCCACAAACCCACCCCGGCATCATCAGCTCTCGCTCATCATACTCGCGCTCTCTCTCTCTTCTCCAATCTCATTCCTCAAACCCCCTCCCCAAGGCCTGCATCCATCTTCGCTCTGGTCTCTTCTCAAACCCTTCGCCCAGAGGCAGTAATATCCAATCTCCCTCTTCGTTCTCCAACACTCTGCTCCTCCCTCGATTCGTCCCCATTCATCATCCAATCTCTCTCTTCTCCTCTTCCCCTCTCCTCTCTCTCTCCCCATCTCACAAACCCTACCCATGCAATCATCCAATCTCTCTCCTTCCTCATCTTCTCCCTCTCTCTCTCTCCAACCCTCGCGCGCCCATAAGGTCATCAACAATCCAATACTCCTCCTTTCCTTCGCTCTCTCTCAAGCCTCTCGCGTCTCTCGTCCCTCTCCCTCTCTCAAACAATCTCTCAACCCTCCACCATTCAATCATCCAATCTTCCTCTCTTGTCCTGCTCCTCTTCTCTCATGTCTCTCCTCTTCTTCCTCTCTCCTCTGTCTCTCGCAAAAAAAAACCCTCTCTCTCAAGAACACCTCTCTCAAAACCCCCTCTTTCCCCAGGGCAAGCCATGGACAAATCCACAAAAATCCAAATCCTCATCTCCTCTCATCTATCCCTCTCATCGTCTCTCCAAACCTCCTCCTCTCGCCTCCTCGCATATCCACCCGCCCTCCTATCGTCTCTCCTCTGCTCCCTCATCTGCTCCCTCTCCCGGTCTACTCCCTCACTCTCATCTCCTCTCTCCCCATCTCATCCTATGCTCCTCTCCCTCGTCTTTCCTCTCTTCTCTCCTTCCTCAGCCTACTCATCCTCTCTCCATCCCTCCCCAGCATAATCCAATCATCCAATCTCTCTCTCTCCACCGCTCTCCTCTCAAATATCTCCCATCTCTCCCTCTCTCACCACATCTCTCTCTCAGTCAAACTCAACCCTCCCCAGATCGCAGCCAATTCATCCATCCTCTGTCTATCTCCTCTTGTCTCTGTCCTCTTCTTCTCCCTCTCTGTTATCTCTCTCTCTCTCTCATCCCTCTCTTCTCTCTCTGCTCCTCTCTCGGTCTCCTTCTTAAACCCTACCCACCCTCCCTTCTTAAAAAAAACATTAACGAACTCCCCTCTCTTCTCTTAACAACCCTCCCCAGGCATCATTCATTATATCAACATCCATTCTGTCTCTCTCTCTGCGTTACAAAAACAACCCTCTCCAGCAGTCAACCCTCTCCAGAGATGTCAATCACATACCATCTACAATGGTCTCCTCCGCTATCTCTCTCCTCTCCTCAAAAACAAAAACCAAAATTCTCTCTCCTCTCAACAACTACCTCTCTTCACACATAGAAACAAAACCCCTCCTCCCCGGGCAATAATCAATCATCCATCTCACCTGGTCCCTGGCTGTCCTCATCCTCAGTCTAGTAACCTCTCTTCCCTCTCCTCTCCCCTTTCGTACTGTTTCTCTCCCGGGTCCTCCTCTCTTCTTTTTTTTCCCTTTCCCCCTTCTTTCCTTCCTCCTCCCCCCCTCCTTTCTTCTCCCTTTTTCCTCTCTCCTTCTCTCCTCCCCTCCCCTCCCCTCCTCTTCTTCTCCTTCTTTTCCCTCCCTCTCTTTCTTTTCTCTCCCCTTTCCCCTCCTCCTTCTCCTTCCCCCCTCCCTTCCTTCCCCCTTTCTCTCCTTCCCTCGTTCTGTCTCTCTCTCTCGATCATGTCCTCTCTCCAGCACTCTTCTTTCTTCCTCCGTCCTCCCCCTCCTTTCCCCTCCTCCCTCTTCTTCTCCCCCTTCTTCTCTCTCCCCTCCTTTTCCTCCCCCCTCTCCTCTCTTCTCTCTCCCCTTCCCCCTCCCCCCTTCCTCCCCTCTCTTCCGTTTTTCTCTCCCTTCCTCTCCTCCCTCTCTCTTTCCCCTTTTTCCTCCTCTCTCCCCTCTCCTTTCTCCTTCTTTCCTCCCCCTCCCCCCCCCTCCCCTTCCTTCTCCTCTCTCTTTCCCCCTCCTTCCCCCTTCTCCTCCCTTTTCCCCCTTCCCCTCCTTTTATCTTTCCCTCCTCCTTCTCCTCCCCCTCCCCCCCTCTTTCCCCTTCTCCTCTCCCCTTCCCCCTCCCTCTCCTCTTCCTCCTCTCCTCTTTTCCTCCTCCCCCCCCCCTCCCCTCTCCCCTCTTCTTTTCCTTCTCTTTCCCCCCTCTCCCCTTTCCCCTCTCTCTTCCTTCCCCCCTCCCCCTTTTTCTCTCTCCTCCCCCTCAACTCCCTTTTCCCCCCCTCTCCCCCCTCTTTCCCCTTCTCTTCTTTCCCCCCTCCCCTTCTCCCTCTTTCCCCTCCTTCCTCCCTCTTCCCCTCCCTCCTCTTTCCCCTCCTTTTTCCTCTCTTTCTTCCCTCCCCCCCCCCTTTTTTCTCTGCCCCTTTTCCCCCTCCCCTCTCTCTCCTCTCTCTCCCTTCTGCTCTTCCCTCCCCTTCTCTCTCCCCTCCCTCTCCTTCCTCCTTCCTTCTCCTCTCCCACCTTCTCACTCCCTTCCCCCCTCCTCCCCCCTCCCCTTTTTTCCCCTCCCCCTCCCCCTTCTTTCTCTCTCTTTCCTCCCCCTCCCTTCCTCTCCTCTCCTCCCTTTCCTCCCCCCTTCCCCTCTTCCTCCCTTTTCCCCTTTCTCTCTTTCCCCTCCCCCCCTCTCTCTTCCTTTTCTCTCCCCCTCTTCTACCCCCCCCCCTCCCTCCTCCTTTTTTTCCTTCCTCTCCCCCTTCCCTCCTTTTTTTTCCCCCTCTTTTCCTCTTTCTTCCTCCTCTCCCCTCCTCTTTCCTCTCCCCCTCCCCCTCTCCTTCTCTTCTCCTCTTCCTCCTCTCTCCCCTCCCCCCCCCTTCTTCCCCTTTCCTTTCTCTCTCTCTTTCTTTCTCTACCCTTTCCCCCCCCCCTCCCCTTTTCTCTCTTCTTTCCCCCCTCCCCTGTTCCTTTCTCTTCCTTCTCTCTCTTTCTTCCCTCCCCCCCTCCTCTCCTTCTCTCCCTCTTCCCCCTTTCTTTCTCCTCCTTCTCCCTTTTTCCCTCTTCTCTCTCCTTTCCTCCTCCTCTCCCTCTTTTCCTCTTTTCCTCCCCCCTTCCTTCTTTCTCCCCCTCTCTCTTTCCCCCTCCCTTTTCTCCTCCTCCTCCCTTCTCCCTCTTTCGTCATCCTTCCTCCCCTCTTTCCCCCTCTTTCTTTCCTCTCCCCCCTCCCCTCCCTCCTTCTCTCCTTCTCCTCCTCTTTCTCCTCTCCCCTCTTTCCCTCCCCTTTTCTCTTTCCCCTTCTCCTCCCCCCCCCCTCTTCCCTCCCTTCTTCTCTCCCCCCTCCCCCCTTTCCTCCCCTTCCCTCCTCCCTTTCTCTTCCCCCTTTTCCCCCCCCCCCTCCCCTCCCTTTCTCCTTCTCCCCTCTCTACCTCTCCTCTCTTTCTCTCCCCTCCCTCTCCCCCCTCTTCCCTCCCCTCTTCCCCCTCTGCTTTTTCCCCCCCCTTCCCCCCTTCCCCCTCCTCTCCTCTTTCCCTTCCCCCCTTCTCTTTCCTTCTTTCCCCTCACCCCCTCCCTCCCTTCTCCTCTTCCCCTCCCTTCTCCTTCTCTCTCCCCCCTCCCCCTTGTTCTCCCCCTTTCTCTCTTCCCCTCTTCCCCCCCTCCTCTCCCCCCTTTTTTTCTCCCCCCCCCCTCCTTCTCCCCTTCTTCTCTCCCCCCCTCCCCCCTCTCCCCTTCCTCCTCTCCCTTCCTCCCCTTCCTTCTCCCTTTCTCTCCCCTCCCCCCCCCTTTCCTTTTCCTCCCCCCCCTCTCCCTCTCCCTTCTCTCTTCCCTACTCTTTCCTCCCTTCTTCTCCTTTCTCCCTCCCTCCCCCTCCCCCACCTCTTCCTTTCCTCCCCCTCTTTTTCCCCTTTTCCCCTCCCCCCTTCTTTTCTCTCCCTCTCCCTCTCTTTCTCCCCTCTTTTCTCCTCCCCTTCCCTTTCCCCCCCCCCCCTTCCCCCCCCCTCCCTTCCCCCCCCCTCCCCTTCCCTTTCCCCTCTCCCTCTCTCCCCCCTTCTCTTTTTTCCCTCCCCCTCCCCCTTCCCCTCCCCTTTTTCCCCTTTTTCTCCACCCCTTCCCTCTTTCCCCCCCCCTCCCCCATGCTCTCCATTCCCCTCTTCCCTCTCTTTTTCCTCTCCTTCCCCCCCTTCCCCCTTTTTTTTCCCCCTTCCTCTCCCCCCCTCTTTCTCCCTCCCTCTCCTTTCCCCCTTCCTCCTCCGTCCCCCTCTCTTCCCTATCCCTTCCCCCTCCCCTATCTTTCCCTCTTCTCCTCCTCCCTCCATCTTTCCCCCACCTTCCCCTTTTTTTCTTTTTCTCCTCCCCCTCCCCTCCCTCCCCTACGTCCCCCCCCCCTTCCCCTTCCCCCTTCTTTCTCTTCTCCCTTTTTTTCTCTCCTACCTTATTCCCCCTTCTTCCCCCTCTCTCCCCTTTTTACACCCTACCCCATTTTCCTTTCTCCCCTCCTTCTTTCCTCCCCTCCCCCCTTCCCTTACCCCCCTTCTCTTCCCTTCCTTCTTCCTTCCCCCCCTCCCCTTGCCCCTTTTTCTTTCTCTTTTCCCTCCCCCTTACTTCTCCTTCCTCCCCTTTTGCCCTTCTATCTTCTCCCTTTTCCCCTTTTCTCCTCTCCACTCCTCGTCACTTTTTCCCTCTCCCCCCCCTTTCCTACTTTTTCACTTCTCTCTCCCCTCTCTCCCTTTTTTCCTTCCTCATCTCCCCCTACCCTCTCTTTCTCCTCTTCCTCCTTCTCCCTCCCTTCCTTTTTTCACCCTTCCCCCTCCTCCCCTCTTTCCAGCCACTCCCCTTTCTCCCCCCTCCCCTTCTCTCACCCCCCCCCTCCCCCTCCCCCTCCCATCCCTCCTGTCCCTCTGCCTCCTCTCTTCTCTCTCTCTCTCTCTTCTCCTCCCCCTCTTCTCTTCTTTTCACCATCTCCAATTTTCTCTCTTTTCCTCTCTCCTCCTCCCCCTCCTCATCCATCTCTTCTCTTTCTCCTCCCCTCTCTCCAATCTCTTTTTCTCTCTCTCTACATTCGCTCTTCTCTCCCCTCACCCTCTCATCCCTCTCTCTTTCTCTCTTCTCTACCTCCTCCCCTTCTTCCTCTCTTTTTCTCTCTCTCTCTTTCTCTTCTCTTCTCCCCCTTCCCCAGCAT